>OZ018309.1:24136951-25447320 GCA_963969455.1 Arge pagana | reverse complement strand
TTGGTTCTTGAGCACTTAGTTTCCAAGTCTTTCTCTTGTACCAGTCCGGCGCGCAGGTAACCTCGTTTACCTCCGTACATACCGTGCCTTTTTAAACTTTCCGGTTGAATATATGTATTATTTTCGAGAATCGTCCTCCTCCGTCTGCATACGAAGTGGTTCTTTACGATCGATCAAGGAAACATAGAACCCTTCCCAGACGAAGGATAATCCCCTACCAATGTGATCTGCTGATTGCCTTCGGAGCGACTAGCACAGGTCTTCGTTCGCGTTCCACGACCTACGAATGACCTTGACGTAAAGCTCGGGTGGAAAAACTTATTTGTGGAAAGACAATTATTTCGTGGCCGAAAGTCAACCATTTCTCTACGAATCTCCGACGATTTCGCGCGCTGCAATAAATTTAGCGCTGTTAGGGGATTTCGAATTTCCGCGGAAGCGACGCGTGGACGAAGCATCGTCGTGGAATCGTCGTTGAAGGAATTTCAGATGGCGGAGACGCGGCGCGGAAAAATTTCAGACCTTCGTCGGAATATTGAGAGAGACGTTTAATTCTCTCAGGTTTTAAATTTATATTTCTGCCCACGAAGCGGATGATTGACTTACGAACCTGTTCCGAATAGATATGGCTCCGCGTCAACGGCCGCGGGACGGCCAGCCCCTTGACGTTGAATTTCAATTTGCTTTTGAGATTTCTAACGCTTGAAATATCGCCGCGGACGGAGAAAGCTCAACGGCAGACTCTCGATTCGCGTTGTACCAACGAAACGCTACGGATTCTCCTCGTTTTTGATCCTTCTCCGCGCTGGATTCGTTGAAGCTGGATACACTCTCGCTTAAATGAACGGGCGGAGACGTTCAACGCTCGCAGGCCGGATGCCTCTGACAAGCCTGAAAGCTCGCCGTAAGTCTATGACAAACAAACTTCCAAGAATGTCCCCGAGCTTCGTGACGGAACGGGGCGAAAATACGTCCATCAAACTGGATCCTCCCGATATTCGATCACCTTTTCAACGCATCACCGTCAAATTTCCGTCGTTATACGTTCATTCGCATCCGCGAGATGCAACTGCGTCGCGCTGCTCTCGAGAGAAATATATGGAGAAATGCCGAAAGTGCATCGATCGCCGCTCGTTCGCGAGTTTCGCGAGGAACGAACATTTTTTTACGAGGAAAAAAGAACTTGGACGAGTAACTCGCAAGCTGGCAGGCTATTTTATCCCCTGCGAAATAATTTTCACTTTGAATTTTCTTCAGGATTTTCGGAAAGTATGCGAACAACGCATCGCGAATCTCGCGGCAGTATAATGCGGGAAAATTGTATCGATGGTCGACACAATTTAGCTGAGTATCGGAGGTAAGCGATCGCTGCGAGATGAGCGGTCTCAGGAGCAGGTACTGGATAAACGCCGCTTCGAAATAATTGCAATACTCGATACTCGCGTATTCGTATAAAAAACAGCTCCGCCGAGTCGCATTATTTCCATTCGCTTGTTCACTTCGATTCGGAAAATTGCGGTTGGGAATAGTGGATATCAGAATGATCCGTGAAAAAGAATCGCATCATCCCAATGGCGTAACAACGATTAACGATCGTCGGTTCTTGCCCATTGACGCGAAGCACCTTTTGTTGCCGAGCTACAAAGCTCTCTTTAGGAATAAACGTGGAAAAAAATATCGTTTGGTTGATCTGGCCTCGGCGCTGTGACATCCGTGTCTCTCTACCCCGAGAGACAGAAACCGTGCAGAATCGCTCCCTCGTTCCTCCGCTTTTACGACCGTTATCGTAAAAAATGTACGACGAGTGTATATTTTCGACTCGTGCATCGTGCATCGTCGACGAGATCTTCGCCAACGGAATTACCCGAGACGATCGAAAACGACGCTAGTCCCGTTTTTCTTCGCAGAATCGTCGCAAGGACATTGCCACGTTGACCAGCGGGATGAGTTATCTCCACCGCCGCTGCAAAATCTCTCCAAACTGTCATTCAACTCGGACTACTATTGGATTACGAGGAAAAGTAATTTACTGCTTCGAGATGGAAAGCTATTTGCGACATTCCAGGCATCCAGGACGCTTCGTTTATTTCCCCTCGATTTCTATTGCTCGATCTGTCTGTCAGTATTTTGTTCCCACTACCGCGCATACCCGATAAAAAAAACTCCGTCGTTGTGTAAAGTGTACAAATTTGTGTGTAGAAGTTCGTTCTTCAACGCGCAAAAATGTAATCTGACACTAAAGTGTCAAACATTCGGTTACGTTACTTTCAACTTAGAGTATTCCCTCACGACGTGTGTGGAAATAACACTAATTGTGTGGAAAAAAAAGTCGTTAGCACAAATTAGCGTGTCAAATTTGGTGTAAAATTTGTCAGTGCGTACTGTGCGTACTGTGCGTACTATCTTCTAACGACGAGCTTTGGCAGTCTTACAAATTCTGACGAATTGCGATTCGGAAACGTGTTTCGTCTTTCTCGTTCTCTCCTCGAGGCTGCTTTCTCCCGCCACAATTTCTGGCAAGGCAAATTGCAATCTCGAGATTGGCATCGTTTATTGGCTTCCGGTAAAAACCAGCTCGTCTTTGCGACCTCCGGTGCCAGAGTATTACAAGTTCGTCTGGTGAAGGAGACGAACGAGATACCCGAAGGTAGAGGAGTGAGGTGTGGAGAGCCGGAGGAGCGAGCAGTTATCAGTCGGGGAACAGTTACGAGTCCGAAGGGTCTCCTCGATAAATTACGCCTCGCGGTACACAATTCGGATGCCTCTATGAAAGAACTTTTCACGGCGCGGAGATGAGAGGCGTGAAAAGGTGAGCGAAGGAATAACAAAACTTGGTACATATTTGCGACGAGGAAAGCTCCGTGCCGTGGCAGAGGCTGCAGAGCGCAGTTTGTCACCGCCTGTAAAGGGCCAACTAAAAAGCTCGGGAACGAACTAACGACGCGAATATATCTTCGCACCTTTACAATTTATGCACCTGGTATTTTCTCTCGTAAGATATGCTATTAGATGCTGGAATAATGCTGGGAGCTTGCTAACTATGTCTGCCTTTGCATCACTCACGGTTATACATGCTCGGAATATCCTATCTAATTTTCAATCAAGTCACTTATCTTCCGCAGGCGTTTCAGCGTCGCGCAGATATAGCTTAATCCCCCCGACATCGAGAAGACGCGGCGACATTGTCGCGAGCATTTGCATCGAGTACCGGCCACGCGTCGAGCGCGGAGCATTAGGAGTCGAGTGAAATAATACCGCTGCCGAGAGATTTGTTTTCTCGCTACCTTTCGTGAAAATGCAACGAAGGTAAATCTCTGCGAAGGAATGGCCGACAAACTCTAGTATCTACCTGAAATTCACCCCCGGAGTGGGCGAGCTTTCGAGCTTGACAAGTCCTCGTTACGGTAACGGTGTTCTGTTTATCCCAAGCTTCATGAACCGATGCAAGGTTTTACAGCCGCGATTTCACGGTACATCCCCGCAAACGCGCGCGAAAAACCTGTCGTTACGAAGATTTCTCGGATACAGCGTTTGCTCGAGTAGCATTCGATCGACTTTGCGAAACGTTGTTCGCCATCCGAAAGTAGCCTCGTTTACCAACGAGTTCTATACCAAGTTTCAGGTGAAAATGGAGATATAATCCCGGTCGGATTCGCGCCGAATATACAGGGTGGACCATTTAACGTGACCAGCCCAAATATCTCCGTTGCCTTCGGAGTTACGAAGACAATGTCGGGAAGTTCGCGGCGACGACCTCGCCACCGAGCTACGTTCGAACTTTTTCCAGCTTCTATTTCGACATAGCGAAGGCTTTTTCTTTGATATAGCCTAAACGACAATCAAATGCTTCGATAGTTCGTTGCTGACGTTTTTCTCTTCATTTCACCTTTAATTACTCGATGCGTGAAATATCCTTGCATCGCCCCAAATCGATCGCACGGCCAGACAGACTCGTTTTTGCTTGTTTGCAGAAGCGAGAAACATTTTTACATCTCGCGGCACTTTTTATAGCTTTGGTCACGGAAGTCGAGCGTTCCGCTTTGTTTGGTCATTTTGTCCAGCGACCACTTTAGAATTTATGGTATCCAGACGAACCGCACGGCAGTTGGTCCTGCAATTCGTGTTTCATCCGTCTATCCGTGTGCTTTGCGTATTACCTCACCCATCGTCCAGGAAACAGCGAGTCGCGTAGGGTCGAGAAAACAAGACAAGAGCAGTCAGCATGAAATAGAACGGACCGACTCGCTGGACCGAGAATTAGATTGGCTTTGGGGGGATAAAAAAAAGATGAAAAAATAAAAAACAAACCTCGCCTCCTGCAAACTCTCCCAGCAGCGGATCAATTAACGTACTATCACCGTCGCAGTTCGACTGGGTCGGCTGAAAGCTTCTGCTTTTGGAATTTCATTGTCCGTATATTTAATTCCCTCACTTTTATCGATTCAACGTCTGTCAAAATGACGCTGCCCTGCTGCGCGTCCTTTGATCACTTTATCGCGGCTTTCCTCGTCGGATCCAGCCGGGATATAAAATATGACCGGCTAATAAAATGCGTGGACCGTGACTATGACGATTTTTTATTCGCCGCTCCGTAATTTCCCGCGATCCAGTTCCTGACCTACCGAACCAAATCCATCGATCCGGGCGAAATTCACTGCGCAGCTCTCGAATCGCTCGGACACCAAGCCCCGTCGCGGTACCAATTTGCCGCGAAAACAGTAGGTACGTCGGTGTCGCCGATCACCGAAAGCTCCTGCCTGCGAGAGAACGACGATCCGGTTTTTGTGGGAGGAGTTTTTTTTTATTTTTTCCAACTTACCGCCAACGCGCCGAAAACAAAAACGTGACCGAAATTTGGATCTCACGGATCCGAGTTTGTAAGTCGCGTTGGCGACACTTTTTTCGCAACAGCAGCGAATTCCGTCGCCATTTCTCGGCCAGCCAGTTTTCTGTCGGCTTCCAATTCGCAACGAATCGATCCTCCGTCGAAAACTTCGCTGTCGAATTTCTCGTTTCTTTGTATCTCGCTTCTTTGAGCCTGTCTCGTTCCACTTTCTTTATTAAAATGTTCCCAACGGGCGACAGATCCGCAAAATCGATGCAATCTCCCGCGACGTAGCCGCCGACGAATCGCAGCGGAAGGAATACTTTCCGAAATTCATCATCCCCGTTGATTGGTTCAGTCATTTGCACTCATTTCTCTCTCCCTCGGATCTGATAATATTTGGGTCCTCAGCCACGATTATTGATCAAAATACAGGAAATGGAATTCGCTGCGCGGAGGGAAAATGTTTGACGAGATCAATCCTCCGGCCAACCAGCGCCCTTCGAATACTTATCTCCGCTCTGATCCCAGACCTTCATCTTTTTTCTTTCCGCGGACTCTCCGCCAAGATCACGAATTGTCTACTCCCGACTCTCCGCATCAAAGATATTCGATCGCGGTTTCGCCTTCTTTCACATCTTAATAACCTCTCGATTCCGTCGCGTCGATACGACGAGAGGGGGCATTCACGACCTTCTTTTATTCCAACTCGTCGCCGATCTTCACATTTTTTATCAACCTCCGTATCTTCGCGCCGAGTTTTTGTCTCCCCACCGCGACTAATTGGAAAAATGTTACTTTTCGCCCTGGGCATTCCGTCATCAGATTGATCGGCCCCCGGAGCTGTTTCTTTTTAATCCGCCACCAAAAGACTCCGGATTATTCTTTTGTTTCCGTATCTTCCGACAACTTCTCGACGAATCCACTGTCCAATGCCTTTTCTTTGTGCCTGATCCCAGGAGCTTTCTACATTACATCGGATTCCTCGCATTCGCAATGTGGTTCGACGCGCGTGAGGATGAATCTCGAGTTAATTACGCGGTAACTGGACTTGAGATTGACGCGTGTTGGCAGATTTTTGTCCCTTTTATTACGCAAACTCCGACAAGCACCGATGTTTATCAAAGTTTGGAAGTCCTCCCGTCAAAATTCTTCCGGAGGTACGCGTTGCTTACGAACGATTCGGGGAAATCTTCGAAAGAGTTTCGGAACAATAATAATTCATCCCTTTCCTCAAAACTACCCGCGGCGTCGTCCTTACCGCAAGCTGGCTCGCTGCTGAACATATCCAAGCGTCGTTTAAGCTTTTTCAAGGAGCGAAGCTCTTCGTAACGCGACGACCGAGCACTCGGAATGAAAAACAAGCGGAAACCGAGACGCACACGACTTTTAAGCAAATGAATCTTCAATTATTCAAATTCGTTCCTAGCCTTGCGTTTGAGGATAGTAAATAAAACTGGAAAAAGCTAATCCTCTTTCGAATGGCGTTGACCGTTTTTTAATATCTTCAAAAATGGCAAAAATACCTCTTGATCGAATTTCGAAAATCCTGTACTACCGGTTCTTTCAAGGTACATACAATTTGAAGAGAGGTGCAAACGGGTACAAACGAAGCGTAATCCAATGCGTATCAGAAAGATTCATTTTTCCAAAGTGGGGTTTCAGGTTCACGTGGCTGATAATTGTAAACATATTACAGTTATCAAGCTCAATTTGTTATTTGACTTGCGAAACGAGATTATTGAGGCAAGTATTTTAAATGAGCGTGAGCCCTGCAGTTTCAATTTCAATGCTACCTGAAAGAGTGTACTGTGTTTGTTATAAGAATGGTCGATTTAACTTTCGGTAATGATAAACGTGACCATCTAGTTTGGAAATCGTATGCTGGCTTCATTTTTGCATTTATCGTTTTATACCTGTATCGACTATAATATTCAAACTATTATACTTATAATTTTGACTTTACGAATGCAATTACCATCTATGATAGCGAAGTCTACCGAACAAGTGTTGTTAGCGCTGATATAGCGTTCTCTCGCCGTACGTATCTGTAGCAGGCCACGTAGTTGCACCGCGTAAGACGTATTGCATTTAGGCGAGTAACCTGGTTACTCGTTATCGATTAACACCCGTTCGCCTCTCGCGTGAAAGAATTTCTTCGGACTAGACCCTGACATTCCACGGCGACTAACACCTCGGGTGAACAATTTTTCCCGAAGCATTATCGCGATCCAAGGAGCGAGAGAACGAGGTGTCAAATATTATTCCGAGAAGCCGCGGAGTCGTTCGCCTACAAATTTCTTCCGATGAATTCCGTTGTGGGTTCTCTTTTGATTGCTTATCAAATTTCGAGGAAAAGTTGGTACGGAGGCACGTCGTTGGGTACGTTGGTATCGTCTTACCACCTCTCGCGACGAATTCGTGGCGGACGGGTAGAGGTGGTAGTGATTAACTACCGATGCAAAGCGTGTTCCGGAGGTTCGACGGAAATTTGTTTAAAAGCCTCCGGAGCAGGGTACGGCTAGTCGATCCTGCTTTCAGCGATAAGACCGCGCCGGCGATGTTGACCTACCCTTTTTCCATCCTGAAACGACGCCGCATCGACGTTCATCGAAACGATGCCTCGACGCGAACAACTACTGGAAACTTGGAAGTTGAAGTGGGAAAGTTTGCGAGACGGAAGAATACAGAAATGAAACGGTACACGTCGGATATCTCTACACCGAAGCTGAGACCATCGAACTGTGAATAAAAAATGAGCGGAATCGATGGAAGAAATTGATAGGAACCAACGTAAAAGTAAACCCGGACTCACCGATGTCGATAAACCAAGGATTTTTCTTTCCCAGTATGAAAAATTAATAGACAGGTATTTTTTGTACGTACCAAGACTCAAATTTAAGGGTAGAAACCACCCCTAGAATAGTGAATTTATTTCCAGGTCGTTCACTTGGAATTAAATCACAAAATCTTACATGCTGATTAATATTTTCTGATCTTTGTATAAGGAGTAAAAAGCAACGATTTATACGTTGCTGTGCATTAAAGCCGTACAGTTTCAATACCGCTGCTTTTTTACTCCTAGAAATGGATTGCTGCTTTCATACCTGGGAAATGGAACCAATTAGAAATATTTGACTAACTTCGAAAATTAATATGTTTTTTGAAATGATATTCTCAATGATTTGTTTAGTAGAAGATTATTGAACAAATATATTGGCATCAAAATAACTATTCAGCGCGGTAGTACGGTAGAGATAAAAAATGAGGGTAGAAAATAAAAATAAAAATCGAACAAAGAGGGAAATGAAAAACGAATGAAGGTACGTGAAAAGCGTTGGGAGAGGGGAATTGTGAGAGAAGAGTGAGAAGAAGAGGCGATTGAAGCGAAAGAACATCGGCTGAAGAGCGCGAAACAAGAGAAGGCGATGAAATTCGCGAGGATGGAAAAGGATGAAAAAGGGGGGAGAAGGTAGCCAGTACAGTTGTTCGTCGCATTAGAAAACAGAATTCCGCGGTCGAGGAAGTGCCCGGAGCCAGAACCGTTGCGCGGCATTTCCATAAAGAGTGATGTGTACGTAAGAATGACTGTCTACGATCGCAGGCAGACGGGCGAGCGTACGAAGAGAGATAGGTAACGAGCTGATACACGTGACTCGGCTGTAAATCGGATCACCGCAGTCCATACAAACGAGTCGACGGAGAAGAGTTTTATCTCGCGTGATTAAGAGAATCCGCGAACAAGCGATCATTCGTCATCGTCCGTTCTCGATTTCCGCGAACAATCGTTCGCGAGCTCGCGTCCATTCCTGACCATTTCTCTCCGCTGTCCAGGAGCCGATTTCCCAACTCCTCGCGGTATTCGCGATGATTCCGCAAGTTTCCCGAGAAAAATGACGCGACCGGTATGCTCGTTGGTATCGCGCGCGGCGGCACGCGCCATCGATGATCGCATCGTCGTCGTTGTCCAGAACTTCTATTTTAGCCGATTGGCCAACGCAACGTGATTTTCTCGGAGGTCACGTCACTTCCGACGAGTCTCTCTCTTCTCTCTTCTCTGTCGTCTGCGGCCTTTTTCACTCGCCTTGACAGTATCCTCACGTTGCCGGGTCAGGCGCGACCGCGACGTCGTAAACCTAGTTCGACGATGCAGTCATTACAGTTAAGCTCTCTCAGCGCCGGTAACGAAGCGATGCGATATGCATAATCGCGGGCCAAGTTTCGCGGCGAAAACGCCCACGACGCCACCGATCTCCATAAGCCGTTAGCCCGTATATTACGCAGGGTGTGCCAACCCGTCGAAATCAGCATGAAATTGTTCTTATAACAGGACAAGCCGTGGGCCAATTACCGGGAGGCAGTCGGCATCCGTTCCCCGAACTAGGTAGGTAGGTTCCGATCGTTCCTACCACCTTCTGCTCGGTAAGTCTGCTAGCATACCCGCTACCTACGTGGCTACCTATAACCTGCCACTTCTCGTAACGATCTGTCGGGTGCAGAACTTTGGTAACGTTGCCGTTCAACTTCGGAAATTCACGACTCACTGCATCTTCTTCGCCGTTCGCGTGTACTTCTACGCACGTCCGTCTTCGTTCTCGCGAAGAACTTACATTTCTTCCTTTCCAGCTGCTACCTCGTTTCCGAAAAGCGTCCGCGGATCGATGATGGGTCTACTCGTGGGGAGACCCCGCGATCAGCGGCAGATTTTTGTTGCCAATGGGAATAAAAAATAAAAAAAGAAACGTACAGAATTCGAGTCGCAATGTTTTGATTCGTTTGAAAGAGTTCATTTTTTCGGGGAAGACGGCGAGACGAATAATTAACGCAGCGGCGCTCGAGAATAGTCCGCAACGTTGCGGTCGCAGATTCGGATGGGTATTCGTTAGTTAGGCCGGATGTAGGCGGAAGAGCCAAGGCGTCAAGGTTTGGTGATCGCGAGCTTTTGCGAGATTGGCGAGAGACTCGGATCTGACCGCAAATGTAGCAATAGAAAGCCGAACTTCTGGGATTGTTGGTTGAATTGTTAACGGATGGGCGCGTACATGTTATAGGTAGGTAAAGTTACGTATCTGCCGTTGAAGAGAGTCGGAACGAGCGCAGAATTCCGGATCGTAACTCTAGCCTCTCTAGATCGTTTGCGAGATCACAAAGCTCGGCGCTTATAAGCGAGTCGGTGTAGTTAGACGGTATCGCAGCGACGCGCCGGCGTTGGTGGACGAGCAGAGAGAACGTAGCTCGAAACAATGAATCGCAGACAATGAGGATTTCTTCAAAAGCCAACGTAAATCTCAGGGCGCAGTGTAGCTAAACTAGCCGAACGCCGACACCGAGGTCGGCTGACGGACGTGAAAATAAATAATCTTAATTTCATAGTTAGAATTTACCGGCTCTCAACAGCGACTTGCAGTCGCGTTCGGATGCTGCGAGCGCGGATGAAAGGAGACTCAGAGGAGCGCGGACGTTTTTGTTATTTCAAGAAACAATGCCAACCAAGGTGCACGCGTTCATCCTCTAGCCCAGCGCCGGAACGAAGACGAAGACACCCACAGCGAGCCCCTCCTCGTGACACCCTAACTACGACTAATTATTTATTCAAAGAGACGCGATGAAGCTCGGGATGAAGCATCCATGCGGGCGCGCCGATGTACTATAGGTGAAAATAAACGAGTCCTGAGTCGTTTCTGTCACTCCCTATCTATCTGTCTATGTCTACGCTGTACAGCCTGTTCCGTCCTCGTATAAGGTGTACAAAAAAATTGTGTGTAGAATTTCAAACATTTTCGTGTACCGATTCATTAGAGTGTTGTCCTCGCAGTCCGTTATCAACACGAGAAAATGTCGCCCGATACCACAGTAACACTTTCTAAACGTTACTCCGCATTGCTTTGTGTTACTCTCAACACAGAGCTGCGTTACCCTGTCACTGCACACGAAGTGTATTGGAACGCACTAATTTTTGTGTAAGAAAAAAAGTCGGTAACACGCATTTTTGTGTTCAGTTTGATGCGTTTTTTCACTGGCCACGGGTCTTTGTCTTGCTCTCTCTGGTATCGTGAGAAATCTATCGACACGGCTCACCGTGCGCTCAACGAGCTAATGAACAACGAACCACGTGATGCTAGGTCACGAGCGAGTTGCTTGCAGCCCCAAGCTTTTCGCTAATTGATGATATAACTAGGTCTGCAAGCTTTTCGTTGGGGTAGGAAAATGGTCAAAGTTGGTGTAGAGCTCGGCGTAGCGGTTGATGCAGCGGCGATTGTTCGCTTTGTTGCAAAGGGGTTGGAGGAGTCCCTGGAAAGAGAAAGTGCGAGAGACGAGGTAAATGACACGGATGAAGAGGAAGACGAGGAAAGACGCGGGAGCGTAAGCCACGGCATTCCCTTAGTTAAACAGGCGTCGTCGGACCGTAAATTAGCACGACGATCCCTTGTTTAATTTGGAAACCCTTCTGTCAGCTGTACACTCTCGACTCGTTCTCTATCTCTCCGGGCACACGTAGCGCAAGATTTCGCGGAACGTACGTTTCTTCGTGCGCGTGAAACGGTGGCTGTGAGTCCTGAAGCACGTGTTCGCCGAGACCACGGGATGTTTGCATAAATTCAACGCATGTTTTTGTACGCGCGTATCAAGATCCTCGGGAGTATCGAGCAGGAGGGGATCGTGGCATTAATACACGCGTACATAATTTGTGTACTTCGCGTACTCTTTATACTCTAGTGCTTTTCGCGATGGAATTATAAGTTACCGCAAATATTGCTACTAGCCACGTTGCTGGAGATTTACTTTTCATTCCAATTAACATGTCGAGATCCGTCCGAGTCGTCTTCCGCGAGGGTAAATTCAATGAGCTTGAAATAGAAGCTTTTTGGTATGCAAATCGCGGGACCGAGACCGACGCTTCCGTTCAAATCTTTCGTTTCCGTATCCCCCAATCACGATGCAACGGCTAATCAGATTAATGTTGCCGAGAGAAGGTCTTGATTTGCGGATACAATAGGAGATCTGTCAACGCTACTGTCTCTTACCCGTTGCCTTCGCTATAGACCGGTGAAGGTACTCTCGTTGGATCGAGCGAGAAAATATAAAGGCGCCGCGTTTGGACGTTTCTGAAATGGATTCGATTCTAAATTTAAACGACACCGAATGCTTTTCCAGCTTGACATTTGATTGCTTTCCTCTGTCTTTCTATCTCGCCTATTTCTCTTTAAAAATTTAATTCCCTTCACTCGCCGTTTCCAACGTTCGTCCGGGTCGTCGAGGCGGAACTGTCCCGATAAGAAATTCTCGGGGTAGTGAAAAATTCGTTAAACTTCCGTAGCATCGGCAAAATTCGCTACGGATAGATTAAAACGCGACTCGTTGTCGAGATTTCCACTGGTTTATCTTTGATAAATAACGAATGCTTTTTCATTCGAACATTCCAATTCCGCCGGTGGGACGAGAACGGGGAGAGTTCCCCCGCCGGGATGATTTCATCCCACCAAACGATCTTTCGTTCATCGGACGTTTGGAAATTGCGAGCGAGCGGGATGAGTAGGAGTGAGAAACGCTTTGTTTTCCCAAGCTCGCCGGAGATCTTCCATTTTTCCAATATCGAGCGATATACGCGTTGGAAGTTGGCAGGGAAATCGTAGTTTATAGAGCCGTTTATTAGACGTTAACAGGAAACGGGTTGGTGGATGCAAATTCTTTGTGAAAAACGTCCCGTGGGCGTTGCCTGGAATTAATTGCTCCGAACGTGGAATTCGCCTTCGTCGATCGCCTGAAAAAGGACTCCGTCGCTGGCGATCGAAGAACTTTCGTTGCCCTCGAGACGTAAGTGGAGATTCGATTATCTTTATCCCATACGATTGGCCATCGCCGCAGTAGCGAAGAATTACTTCGGGAAATTGAACATTACGGGTAATAAATTCTCACCAGGCCGCAACACGTGTGGGCAAGTGGCGTCACAACAAGCGATGAGAGAACGCGCGCGACCACGCTGCTCATCGGGACGACGATTGATATCGGGCGATTGGATCGCATCGAAGATAATCCGACGAGTAATGAATGGGCGGCAGAATCAACCTCCGCGTTCCAATAATGTTTGCACATTTATAACTCTTCGCTACTCGCGTGGGTCGTAGTGACCCGAGCCACTACGTGCATGGTCCCACGAGCTAACCCTCTCAACGTGGACGGGGCACGCACTCCCATCTACTTTTTCTCATTCCAATCTAAATATTTTCTACCCATTGCGCTTTATACCCTTTGATTTTGTTGCTCCATATCACTGAGGAGTTCTTGTCACTATTCCTACTCGACGTTTGGATTCCTTGTCTCCTCAAAATTAGTTATAAGCAATTAAAATCCCAAAGGCTGATGCATCGGTTCCCTGAAATTCTGGCTGATGACAACGCGACATTATTACCGCCTGTTTATACGTTTCTTGTTGTCTGTCACCCAATGTGTGAAATTCGAAGATGGCGACCCAGTACTTTGAACACCAGACGAACCTTGACCAACTCGCCTGCACTCTGTCACCGCGGGTTTTGGGGGACGCTGATTACCAAGTTGGCATCAGAAAAAATATCAGATCCGAAGTCTAAAAACCGGTGAGCAAAGTTCTTGGAATTTCCCAAATCTGATGATAGATTCGTTGTCAGCGAGCCCAAAAACTTTGGATGGTTTACGAGAATTATTTAAATTACGATGTCGATGACTCTGCATACAGTTCGTAAAACTATGCGCGTATTAGCAATTCTAAAGGACTATTAAAAACGTCTGCACGCGATAACGGCCGGCGACAGTGTACTCCGGGATATATAACAAGCTTTTTCTGCCGAAAGCGATATCATCTCGGCTCATGTCCGACATGCCAGTCCTTCTTACACAAACAATCGATACTCAGCGTGTTTGTGTGCACGTTCGCGATGAATCGCGACAAGCTGTATCGCAGGAGACATGATAATCGCACAATTTTCACAATCTAGCGATAATAGCGATACACGCAGATCAAAGTAATACGATTCGAATTCGGCGAGCTTTCATTCGAATAAATATATGAAAATTGCGCTCGCGGCGAGATTCTGTTGTTTAGACTGGCGGCGAGAGCATGTGTGTAAACAGCGCTAAGACCGTGGATTAATTAATGAAAGAGGAAACTAGCGAGTAAGCCGCGTTTAACCGAAGCGATGACGAGACCGTTCTAATAATACGCGGGGAGCAGCTTTACTCTCATCTCTGATGTGAAAATCCCGAAATAGCTGCAACGCGACCGTGAAAATTTTAATAACCACTTAGATGGAACGGGAGTCGATTAATTGGAGATGGTAGGCTCAGAAATATTACGGGAGTCGCTTAACGAGGCAAAAAGAGTCGGCCAACGTGCTCGTGTGATCCGGGAGCGTGATGACGCTTTTTAACAAGGGGTTAATTGTAACATCGACCGCAGAAATACCATTCATCGACGAATGGACGAATCACGTGCATCGTTGCACTGCCGAAATCACGCGAATGACTGTGTTTACTTCGCTCGCGAGCTGATCGTGAGAAAAACTTTTCATTTTCATGCATTTTCCGTAGCATTAGCTCACATGCATATCAGAGATGCAGCGAATATTCGGCTACTATTCGATATTCGGTGTGCCTAGCCGAATACCGAATACCTAATCGTGCAAGAAAAACGCAGGTGTTAATAAAAAATGTATCTATTTTAATCACAAATTATTACATTTACGACGTAAAATAGGGCTTATTTATATCAAGTTTGTCAATGTAATACTACGTGCGAAATACAGTACAAAAAAAGGGAAAACAGTAAATCCAAAATTAAAAATCCCAAATACTAAATATGACTAAAATTGTTCCACTTAATTAATACGTAACAAGATTTTACTTAGGTTGCTTTCTACAAACGCACAGCCAATTTGCGATCCTCCTTACAAATCTCATATTCCAAAATAGGCGATTTTTTATTAAACGGTGCTTTTTACAAAAGCTTTTGGCGAACAAACAGAGATGTTTTTGAATGATAAGTAAAAATGTGCTATCAGCTTGTTTTCCTATCAGACATTTTCAAAACTTATGCAATGGGAGCCTCGAAAAACCAGTAGATGGGGAGATTGACGTTTCAGCTTTTGCCATTGACGATAATTGTTTTTATTGCTTAACGCTTGAGATCTCACGGTTGTTACTTTGACGCTATTCCACATTGCATAACATTTATTCGCGCACGGTCGATGTCCATATCCGCTGGTTGTTAATATTGGCTGTTATTATCACGCGCGTTGCAACTGACACCGCGTCGGGTTGACGGCAGTACGAAATTAGTGGGTTGCTAATTTCCCAGATTTTTTGAATTCCTTCCCTTTGATGTTCGGGCTGAAACAATCAAACCTTCATCGCCGCGAAATTGCAATTTCGAAGGATCAGACTCGTTGTCAACCAACGAGTTGGATTTACTACGATTTCTCCACGAATTCCATTTTCAGTGACGCGACAAACATAGGTGGCGTACTATCCGAACGTTACACCACTTTTTTCACCCACCTCGCCGTAGCCACCCTCGCACGCGAGGGCGTCAAGTTTTTCTAGATGTATACTGGTGTGGAAAAGGACGAAAAAAAGAGTCCATTAACGGGGCGACGATAATGGTATTAATTATGCAGTTAATCGTAGACCAACGCGGTTCGCCGATGCGGATATCATTTTACAAGGGTTCCCTTTTCACATCAATCTAAAACTGTCAACGCTATTAGCGGTTCTTTCTGATCACGAAGTCTTTCTGTCCGCCGCGTCGCCTCCCTCTGTCCTTACGTGCACCGATCGCCGGTCAGTCGTTGACCACCCTCGACATTTCCTGTACCGGGTGTCGCCCTTTCGAAATTATCAGCGACGTAGATTTTATAAAAAGTGTACAAAAAATCACAATTATTACAATCAGAGTCGTGACGACCAACGCGTTTTCAACCGTTTGCGCGGGGTTTCACAGAGATGTGGTCGCTTCGATGGGATCTATCACCGCATACGACGTGGCCCGTCGACTGACCGTTCATTTCTAATTAATAAAGCGCCACATTCCGGACACCCAGTATAAAGGGGTGTGTCAGCCCGTGACATCGACAAATTCTCATAGCGTAAATTATTGAACGAACGCTGCATGTGTCATGCTTTGTAGTTAGAAGGGGACGAGGGAGCAAAGACCGTGGAGAAAAGTGTCTAATTTCTCTATTTCTAACGTAGAATTACGTTAATCCGCGTCCGTGAACGTGTCGATGCAACGTTAAACCACGGACTCGCGAGCGCAAATACGGGTAATGCGACGAGCTCGTAGTACATGGAAACATTGACAGAGAGATCGAGTAACCGCAGGTACGTCGTACACGACGAGTACAACGACAATTCCCATTTTTTCACGCGTTTTCCTCGTACTTCCACGAGTGCGCCGTGATCGTCGTAATTCGAGTAGTGATTGAAAAAATGGCGGAGATGATGGAAATAAAAGGGGGAATTCAACGACTCGTGCTGTTTTTATGTACAGGATCGATTAGATAGGCGTCGTTTGGCGTTTTACAGCCGCGAGGATCCTAATTGATAGGCGTCCTTCTGCATAATTGATGTCACGGAGGACAGGAACGGGATAAACGTAGCGTAATTCGTGAGACTTTTTCGGGATAGAAAAAAGGCTACTTTAGGAGGGAATCGTCTCGTATAAATTCAAACGGAATGCCGAGGAGCGTTGAATATTTAGAAGGCGCGTCGACGGTAGCTGCTACGAGCGATAAAACTAACGAATGTGATCAGGAATGACGTCATCGGCGTCATTCGACCAATCACGTGAGGCCGCCCAGTCCGTCCAGCGATCCCATTGGTCTTCGTGGCTGCACGGAGCGTAAAAAATGATTTAATTAGTGCATCGTTGCGAACATACTGGGAATACCGGAGAGTGACGAGTGGTCGCCCTCTCGCGGGTCCATTCCACCCGTTCAAATGCCGAGTGTCGAATGACTCACGGTGCAACTTGGCCGAGTTGAATATTAATAGTTTTATAAATAGTACAACTAGCCGGGTGCGTTTCTCTAGTGTGACTGGACGCGGCGTCTCCGCGTCTGACGTGGTCTCCGTAGGCACATCGAAATAAATCTGCGGCGTTCTCCGTGGTCCACCGAATGTCCACCCTGTTTGACAATAATTATTGCTCGCCTATTCGGATTCAGGTCCGCGAATTGGTATTATTCGCGTCGATAGGTCGACATTATTTTAAGAATAATCGCCCCCAAGGTTTATTTTCGTGCTCTGTAGCATCTCGTTGGCTAAGAATAACGGGGCGAAATAATTGGGCCAGAAACGGTACTGATCAGGTTTTTGGGTCGTGGTAGTTTCGGTTTTTTGGCAAACGGCGTTTTTTTTTGAGGGGGAATAATTTGGAGACCGACGCCGAAAGCGAATTGCTGAGGGGAACTCTGCTTACTCGCGATGTTACGCGAGTGTTCGTCCGTTATCCAAGCGTTCATCCGAGTGTTCAAACGTCTGCCCGCTCGTCTAGTCAGTCACGAATCTCCCCAACTCTTGAATCATTCAACTCGCAGACTTGATTTCGTATTCGCTTAGCGCGACGCTGACTCCGGATAATTAATTGATTTCAAACGAACACGCGACACTCGCGACGTCTATTAGTTTGATATTGAGACATTCGGATCAGTGATTTCTCACTTATATTTCTCGAAGAAAGGCCAAAAACGTTTTCCTTCATTATTTATCCCCCTTTTCCAAACCGCCATTCGAGAATTGTAATAAAATCATAAACGCGTTTTTTTTATCAAAAAAGAGAATTTTTACTTTCAACAAAATTCACCAAAATGCCTTAATCTTACAGGCTCTACGGCACCCCAACGGGGTTAAATTACTTCTCGATTGGTGGCGAAACGTTTCTGAAAGCAATCAAAAACTAATTTTTCCCCATTAGGCCGTCCATTTTTGTTTTGTCTGTAAATGAGGAGAAAAACCTGAAATTCCAAGTGCGAGGGGCAAACGCGGGACGCCGTGTGGTGAAACCGTTTTTGAGACTCTGTACTTTTTTTGGACCCCTCGAAGAGGGAATTCAACTCCGTTATTTACGACTATAATGACAGCACAAAAATTATTCGAGTGCTGAACGTTTCTTAATAAATAAGTAAACCAGCCTTGGTAAAAAATTGGTAAGCAGGAGCGATGTTTTCGGCACTGGAAGTCTGCGTACCCCTTAAGCTCGCTCGCGGAAGTCACGTATAAAAATCGTGTAATTAAAATCGAAGGCAGAAACAAAGAAGACGATCGGAATGCTTGTGGAAAACGGAGGATCGGGAAGTGAAGTGAAATTCCTTTGATGGGTAGGCACTCGCTCCGAAAACTGTTCCGAGAAGTATTCGCTGAACCATTCCTTACGCTTGGGAAATCTGAAATCGATTCTTTCGCCAAAACATCAAAGGTCGAGCCGTGAGGAGGTATAATTTACCTTTTGCATGGCTGATTCCGAATGGAATTTCGATCCGAGATTTTTATCTCCGTAACAGGGCGTACGGTTCGGTCAACCGGGCGGCTAATCGCTTATCGCGATATCCATATTGTACGCGGTGCCTCCTACATCTCTCCGTCGCACCAGGACACGCTGCCTACGACGACTCTATTGCATGAATTCTCGCGATTACCGTGAAGTAGAGAAACCGTGCCAAGGCTTCGCCAATTCGTTATTACAACGACGATAACAACAATAAAAAAGCCTCGTTTACTTTGTTCGCGTTCACGAATCCGTGAATCCCTTTTCTCTCGTCGTCGCGTAAATTTGCCAGTTTGCAAATAAAAGTAGTCCGCGTTACTCGGCGCTCGCTGTGGTCACCTGTTCGCGCACGTTTCCTTCGAATTTCCCAAAGAAATTCCCTTCCGCATACAAAGAGCAAAAATAGCGGTCAACGATCTCGAAAAAACAGTCGACGATCGAGTTTTCCTCGCGGTGAGTAACGTTTGCAGCAGTTGAGAAATTGGAAAAGTTGGGGGCGAGGGGAACTATTTTAAAAACTATTTCAGAATTTGTCAATTTCACAGTTACGCAACGCGGAAACGGAGAGGCTGTGATGTAATCGTTGGGTAAACTTCTTCGTACAATTTTATGGATCCGTGTTTTATTATCGTTGGCAAAATTTGGGAGCAGCGTTGGAAATGAACGATTACGATGTGCTATTTGTTTTTCGAACATCTGTTCATACATCGTGCGAATTTTTCATTCGATTCGGCGCCATTTTTTTCGCCATTCGCTCGTAGTTAGATACGTTAATTTTTGGTAGAACGACTTTTTCCGTCTTTTCCAAATTACTCAGTTCGGTTATTATAGCCGAGTTGGGGTGCACGGACGACGACGGACGGGAACAGACGGGCGGCGGAGAAGTCAGGCATGCGACCCGCATGCTGACGTAATAATTTAATATTTATACAATTAAGCCAGCGGCTCTGAGCGAAGGGTTCGAAAACTTAGCGAGAGAGATACGAAGCGTGAAACCGGTAGTTTCACCCCGACCGTACTGCGCTCCAAAATGGCGGGGTACAAAATGGCGCCGTGAGCGCATCACGATTATGAATTTGTTTCGATGCTAAACGAGCCGTTAAACGAACAACTTAACCCTCGGAACGGGTCATTTCGTCATTCCAGTAGACTTCTCTGTACAGAGTCTTCGCCCCGCTCTGTTCGCGCTCGCAGGTGAACAAATCGCGGAATAACGCGGAATACCGAATTTTGCGGTTCCATCGATCGCAAACAAATCGATGATCATTCCGTAAATTAGTATTAGATTCTACGTAAAAAAACACCGACAAAAGCATTCTCACTACTACTATCATAACTATGACCTTGAGTTTATTTTATGATGTTGAGAACCAGCCATATTTTGATATTTTTCACTCAACTTTTGAAAACATATTCGTGTTAGGTTTTTGCTCAACCACTCAATTTTGTACCGCTGTACTAATGAAGTTTGCAGAAATTGGCCTTTAAATAAAAACAGGTGTAAATAAAAAAAAAATTTCTTCGACCTTTGATCTCAATTACTAATATTAATATATCCAAAGATTATAAATACGAGGCTTGGAATGAATATAATTAGAATTGACATACATTTTTCATTCATTTTTTAAGTTAACATATCCGTTCCACCAGTTTTTCTCTAATCAATGTCAGACGAAGCGAAGAAAAATGTTTGGTCTGAAGAGCCAAAGATACCGAGGGCTGTAATATTAATCGCGTGGATCTGCGAGACGCGTTAATACCGTTCAAGATCGTTCGCTACGAACACTGTACAAAATTTTCCGTCAGCTGCAAAGTGTAAAAAATTTTGGGTCGAATTTTCAACATTTTATTACGTTGATTCAACATCGTCTCTAGTTTTCTTCTCACAGTCCGTTTTCCATCGCACAAAAATGTTATTTGATAGCGAAGTAACTCTGTTTTAATAACAGTGCTCTAACATTGGTTTACGGAGTGTGTTGAAATGGCACTAGCTATTTGAAAAAAAAAGAAAAAAAAACATAGTCGACACAAATTTGTATGTCTATGTACGTAGCCGCGTACGATGTGTGGTCGCGGATCAGAATCGTAGCGTTGATGTTGATAATGTACACAGAGAATGGTGAAAACTCTTTTTGCCGTTAGGGAACACGGACTATCGCCGAAATTTCTCTTTAGAATTCTCTGGGTGTCCGTAAACGTTGAAATCGAATGAACGCCGACGTTCTGAAAATAGAGCGCGAAAGGTAAAGGCGAATGAAATATCGAGAGGGGGGGGGGGGGGGGGGTAGAAAACGTATACAAGGGGTATGCAAATTATCGTGCCAACAGGAACGACCGATCGTTTTTCCGAGTTCCCGAAGCAGCCTGGGAAAACAAACATCGAAGTGTTGCGAAACGAGGACGCGTACAAACAATGAAATCTCGGAAGCCACCTGCTCGAATAGTGTTCGTGGTTAGTCATTTGTTTCCGCAGCTCGAGTTCTTCGAGTGCTTGCTTATCTACGCGATTCTCGCCGCGACCTTTCGAAAGCTTCGGGAAATGAAAGGGATGGAAGGGAGCCGACGAGCGGAGGAACACTCGAGGGTGGTTGGGCGGCGGCTTCTCGCGAGGAGCGCGACACCCGTGGACGGCGGGGTGGCTAATCGTTAATTACTTTCGTTGGCATTTTGCCCCGATCACTCCGCGATCCGACGCGCGAGCGGGGATCGGCCGCGACTTTTGAGCCATCGGACGAACGATGTTACACACCAGCGTGACATCATCGCGCGGCACCATTCTCGAAATGCACGGTACCACCAGCCTAGCCATGATTTTCGCCCACTCGGCCCGATTTCGGAATCGGCCGGCGAAAATAGCTGGCCGACGATCGAAACATTAGAAAATCGTAGCGCCGATAAATCAAACAAAACCAACGCCATCGCGTCGATAGAATTTGAAACAAGCTTGACAAGTTTACGACACCTACTACTTCTGCCTTCGTTTATTCCCCCGAGCTGATACTTTTACGCGAGATAAATCTCACTCAATTTTTCTACCTCGAATCCTAACGCCTCACTTTTCTACACGTCATCGAACACGCGTTATTCGATCGTTCTCCACTTGTTCAAATTCCTGCGCTTATTTTGCCCGACGCGATGGTCGGTAAAGCTATTTACCATCAGCTGTGTTATCAGTTGTTTATCTACGCTCAAAGAGCACGAGAAAAAAATCGCTTACATCCAAAAATCAAGATTCAAAAAAGTACAGGAGACTCAAAAAAAAGCTCCCTGCTTGACGCGATTCCACCCTCCTTGATGATCCGAGAACAAAGCTCTTGGATATTTCTTAAAGAGTAGGGATGTGGTTTTCGTTCGACGAGAGCGATTCGCAAACAAAAAATTTCTCGCAAAATGGCGGCCATGTAAAAAAAGTACTTTTTCCCCCTCGATTTTTCAACTTTGCGAATTTTTAAAAATGATAAAAAAATGTATTTCCAAAAAAGCTCTTGTCAAAAGGTGGCGACCTACACTAAGAGGCTGTGTACCAAATTTGAAGTAAATCGTACCGAAAAATATAGTTACGCGTTAATCTCGTTTGGGCAGTCTCAGTAATTTCATACGCTGTTTTATACTTACATTTATTGAGCAGAAAATCGTAGACTAGAATACCCCTCTAATTCATTGACTCGTGAATTGTATTTAGTAATTCATTTATGTACAACTGGCTGATAAAATTCGCGAATTTTTTGGTTTCACCCAAATTGACGAATTTATGTCTAGTTACGCGGCTTGAGATTGTTATCGGTTCATTTTTTACTCGCCCCGCTGAGAAAACATCGCGACGAGATGTGGATTTGGAGGCGAGAATTCGCGAGTCTCTCGGAGATGCCCGCGATACGAGGTCGTCACCCCTGCAGAGTTATCCGCGACGCGTCGGACGGTGTATACAGGTGCGCGGTGTTTCGTTTCGATCCACGCCGTCCGAAAGTTGAGCTATCAATTAGCCGCTTTTGATAACAACACGCCGGTCGTCATTTGTCGCGAGAATCGGAGTGAAAAAGCACAAACACGCGGCACTCGCGAGCCGGAAGCGGAATGGCACACGCGTGAAGAATTGATGGAAATGAGATGGAAATCTTGCTGCTCCGCGTTGTCAGTCAAGGGCTCGTAGTAAAAAAGGGTAGAGTCTTTCTTTTCTCTAGATCGTATTCATAGTAGATTTTCAACTCGACGATCGTCGTTTTTCTTAGGCGAAATTCGAGTTTACTTAAACAGGACATTAAAACAGTGGTGGGTCCCGAATTGTCCCGATACATCTCGTAAATCCTACTGAAATACCTTCTTCCAATTCAACTTCGATTAAACTGAAAACGATACGATCGAAAAAATTTCGCGAAATTTTGTTTTTCCCTTTCGCCACTTTTTGTTTATTACCTCTGCCTGCTCGCAACGCGAGCGTCCACCCGCACAATACTGCTCTCTAATTCAATTCCCACTCAATCGAAGTCGACAGTCGAAAACCGGCGAATCAGCGCTTTTTCGCTTTCTTTTCTTTGCTTCCTATTTTTATTCGCCAGGGTTTATTATTCGTGGAACATAACGCGAACGCGTGTCCCGCAGCTGACGTTCTCGAATTCCACGTCGACGGAGAAGAACAAGCGACAAAGAGAAGAGCCGCGGTAGGAGATCGGAAAGCTCGTTGCTAGGCTCGGTTCGTTGCATTTTCTCACGAATTAACAAAAGAGACACGTTTCGAAGACACAGTCTTTTGTTAAGTACTTAAAGCCACTTGACTGGGAGTCGCTTCGACTAAGATTAACCCTCCTCACGCGTACGCACGTACGTACGTACACGCGCGCACAACAACCTCGCGAGCACGTTATCAAACGCGTAAGCAACTTGACGCAAGAATATAAAAAGCTGCATTTCATTATCTTCGAGTTCCGCGAAACGGCGCTTTTCTCGCAAATTTACCACCGTTTCGCGTAATCGTCTCCTCGTTCCGCGGTCTCGTCATTTCACGGCGATATACCCAGCCGAAATTTCCGCCTCGTCGTGACGCTTGACCTAACAAAGTCGCCGACTGACATTTCACCGCAATTCCAGATTCTCTCAAAACGCGTCGATCAACCCTTTCGGAAAGAAAGCTGATGATCCTCTCGGGTTGCAGATTTTTTGAACATTTTTTTATAGGTTTTTTAAAGCCTTATTTCGAGGGTAGATTTAGTCGCGAAGCGTGGAAACGGTCGGGAGCGAGGGATAAATAAAGAAGCGTCGTCGACAAAACAGTTGGACTTTTTCCGTCGTCGAGATCCGGTTCATTTTTTATGCATCGAATCAATGCTGTTGCATAATTTATACTCCTCGAGATTTTCACGTGTCGTTCGTCGGGGTGCTCCGTCTTGGCGGGCATCTCTTACGTCTCGCGCACAGCCCATAACGGTATCGCTGTTCTCGTCCGAAACTTTGTTCCCCCCCCATTTTTCCGAATTCCACGACGCGTGTAATAAAAACCAAGCGCCTTCGCCGTTCCTCTTGGGATTTTCTCCAACAGCCGCGCGCTTTCCTTTCAAACTTCCATCACGCGTTCGCTCTTCTCTCTTCGCTCGTTCGTAGATAAATATGATAGATAAACGTCGCGTAGGCTGCTGCTATCCGATATATAGACAGATGGTCGAAATATATCGTGCGACAAAAGTAACGAAATAACATCGACTATCGCCTGAAAATCTTCCCTCGTCCGTTTCAACTTCCGTTCGGTTATCAGGCGAACTTTGTCCGTTTCGGAAAAAAAGTCCGAAAGCATCGATGTCGACGACAGTTTTTCTTGTCAATGTTGCGGCTGTCTTCTTTCTTCGAGCCTCGTTCTTCGTATCAATCGAAAAACGTTTATTCGGCACGCGGACGCGCGATATAGAGGGATAATACAAAGGGGATCGACACTCGCAGTATTTTTATCGACACTTCCAGAGCTTCGCCCAGCTTAATTGGATTTGGTAACGCCTAACGACGCGGTTTAATTAAAAATAATTACCATCGATTTTCTGGCAGCGAGCCCGATATCGCGTCGTTTCCTCGGTGTCGATTAATTGTGCTCGTCGATTGATCGGCATGAGAGGAAGGAAGGAAGACGCGTGTTTCCGTGATTTGACAAAAAACTAATTTTTTTTCGACGTAACACTTTTGTTTTTTTTTCAAAAAAATTCACGCGATTCCGCGACAAAAAACAAAATATTCGAGCCATAACTCAAAATGTGCTTCAAATAACTTCTAGTAAATGAAAATAAAAAACATTTTTCTCCTCGCCTTACTTTTACTTTATTTTCATTCTAAAAAATTGTTTTTCAATTTTTTTACTATTTTTTATTTGACTTTTTATTCATTTTTTATTTTTTGCTGTTGCCTGATAATTCTCGGATAGAATTTATCCTAGTTTTCCACTTTTTTCGTATCTCTAAGAATCACGTTTTTCGAGTTGTGCAGTTATTCAGTTATGCAATATTCATTCTTTCAAACAACGTCGCAAAAATGGGAGTTTTTCAGAATTTTCAATTTCCCTCGCGTCCGTGCAACGGTAGTCACAGCGAGTGCCCTGATTCGATTGCAATTGGCTATTGCGTGTCTCCGAATACTCCAGTGTCCGCGGCAAGTCCAATGGAAACGAAGATGAAATAGAATTGGCGATCAAAGACTCTCCAATCCTCGAATATGCCATATTTCCTCCGATGTTCCTCGTTTTCATTTTACACGAAATAATCCACCGATAGCTATCATAACAATGTATCGCGCGCAATTTAATCGCATTCGAATAATTACAATTACAAAATAAAAAAAACTTCGATACTTCATTTTTTGGACGAAATACTCGGAAACCTTAACAGCTACTGTTTACCACGCACATAACTCTACAACGGTTAACTTTACCGATTTTTTGCAAGAGACCTATTTTGCAGATCGTTCAATTTCCGTCGAGACCCACTATTCCAAATTTTCCTACGACGAATTTATTTCGAGCCACAAAAATTAGAAAACTTGAAAGCTATTTTAGTGTGTTATTTTAATGGAAAGTAGTATCAATATTAGGAGCTCTAATTGTGCCCAACATTTTTGTTCTTATATATCCTACTATCAATTTTTGGATGCCATCAGAAAAAAATAGTTTTTTTTTAAACACCCTAGCAAACGTAAATTGCTACGTGTCTTACGCTAACAACTTTTATCACAATTTGTTTAAATAATTTTTTACAAACAATTGCAAATGACGAAATAAGAAACACGTTTTTTGTCCATTCGCCCGTGAGTGGCATAATTAGTTTGATGCGGTCTAGCCCAGTTTTTTCCCGGGCTTGATGGGTTCAGCAAAAAACTGAGAGACAATCTCGTTGAAGAGGGGTAAAAAAATGCCTCGAGTTTGCGACGTTCGCCGTATCGTTGGGTAAAAAGGTATTCGCGCGACGTACTCGCGGGTTCGACGAGCAGCGGAAAATGAGATTCCAGGATGACTTTTCGTTCGGCAGAAATATATTCCAAGTGGCAGCTAAGTAATAGACGATCGTGTCGCGGCGTCCGGGCGACGTGTAAAGAGACGTGGGAAAGGGGCCGAGAGAGCAGCAGTCGTTCGCGGATATCGCCACCGAAAATCGGGGCGAGCCGGGGAAAAAAGCGAGAAAAAATAATAATAAAGGCGCGAGGAGTCGCATAGCCGGGGAACAAAGTTGTTGGCAACGGGAATAAGGAGTCGGCGAAGAGGAGGGACGGCGAACGTATCAGCGTTCTGATGGCTTATGGGATCGCGTGATATTTTTCGCGAAGGGTTCCACGGGG
Organism: Arge pagana; assembly: GCA_963969455.1. Lineage (NCBI taxonomy): Eukaryota > Metazoa > Arthropoda > Insecta > Hymenoptera > Argidae > Arge > Arge pagana. The sequence goes on along the minus strand of OZ018309.1, from coordinate 25,421,176 downwards.
GAGCGGATCCGGCAGGACGGCAAAGGAAACCCTTCGTCCGATGAAAATGAATGTTTCTAGTCGCAACACGTAACAATTTTCTATCCCCGTGTTTCGCCTTTATTCTCTTTAATTTTGTCCGAGCATCCGATTCGATTTTTTTCCACCAACCGCGGAAGAGAACCGTCGTCGTTGCAAAGATGAAGCAATTTCCTGGCGAGCTTTGTAGAAATAAGCTGGATGCCTCGACGGAGAGCAGCGTGGCGAACGCAGCCCCCGAAAAAGAAGGAAAAAAAAACAACCGGTCGAGGGCTGATTTTTAGGCAGGAAAAATTAACGAACGAGTCACGATCGACGAAGCTGCACATATTTCGAAGCTGCGGCGACGAGACTCGCTGCCCCTATTTTTTCCGACGCTTTTTCTCCTGCCGCGCGCGGCGAAAGTGAATCAAGAGCGAATCAATTTATTGTCCCGTGACATCCTTTGAGATGGCTTAACTGGAATTTCCGCAACTAGACGAGGCACCCACCCTGTTCCCTTTTTTCCTGTAATGACAAGGGCGAGGGATTCTCTAATGTATTTGTCGTGTCGACTGTTGACGAATCGATCTTTGGAAAGTTCAGGAGCGAGAATAGGAGCAGACGAAACAGAAATCGACGCTCAGCCCTCAACGGCAGGCAGCTGAGTATAACTTCAATTCCAGATCCGGCCTTCGGCGCGAACCGAGCTTTACTTCAAATGCAAATCCACTCCTTGGCATCGCTTCAAATCGAAACTAAGGATTCGCCTCGGAGGGAGTTTTAAAATAATTATCGGGCTAGAAATTGCGTGATCATCGTTGCTATCGTGAAAAATGAGAATGCCGCGAAAAAAATAATACCACGTTAAAATTAGATCGTCGAAGCGCGGATATTTAGCAGCCGAACGATTCGGCACAGCTGACCGATCAAGTCCGCCTCGTTTTTTTTTCTCCCTCAATTTGTTCATTTTTTTCCGGATCGTCAGCTCGCGAGAGTTCGCTACAGTTCCGCGCGTCGAAATAGGGAAATAGAATCGTAAATAACACCGGGCGTTTCAGTGACGCCCACGAAAATGTTGTTTCGAGCAACAGTTTCGGACCTCGTTTCGGGTAACCAATGGCGCGTGTACAAACGTTCAAATCTATCGAGCTAAACTCGAAAGAATGTCCTGTTCGCGATCGAGTAGACGGATAGATAGAGGCCTATTTTTAAATGACCCACGCGCGATCCGAACCGATGAAGCGATAGCTGAACGTGATTTACGCGTCGTTAACCACATTTTTATGCTCCTTCGTTTGTACGGATTCGGGCGACTGAGATCTCGAGGGTGCGTCGAGAGAATTCCTCCTCCCTCCTATGCGACGATGCGAAGTGATCCGACAGAAAAATCCGAGGAACTCGAAACTCGTAACTAATATAAAAATAATATAAAAACTATTACATCATTTATTATTATTATTATTATTATTATTATACACTATACATAATATATTTTAATATAGCATAAAATACGTAAACGTGTGTTTACCAACAAATTATTGAGAATAATAGGCAAAAGTAAATTCATTGCTGACAACTGGCCGCTCAATTTAGAAGAAGAATGATGACTTGAGCCTGAATCACTCGACTACCACTAGGATGAACTTATAAATAAATATGTCAGCTCCCATAGTATAACAAGAAATAAAAGCGTACAACCACCGAAAGTCTCTAGAACAGTTAGCGATACTTACAAATAGCTGTACAAAATTAGCAATAAAATTTTATAATCGCTAGCAGTCAAGTTTAAAAAAATTGTCTAACTAAATAGACCATCATATTTTATATGTTTCCTTAAAACCAATAAAATACGTATTAGTATAGATTTTTCTTTGTATAATTTTTGTACGTATGTGATTACTTCTATAGAAGTTACATCTGCAAAAACATGTGTCATTTTGTGTTGGGATAATAATAGATAGATAAGAATAAACGAGCACGAATGAATAATGTAATGTACATGGATATAATATAAATGAAGTGATACTATATTACTCGGCTTGAACAGCAGAAAAAACGTGACCCTTTTTTGTTTTTTTTTTGTTTTGCTTTTTTAGTTTTCTAGTCTTCGATGGTTTCACCGGTTTCGAGCGACGCGTAAAAAAGTGGAAATCTATTGATACGTCGGTAGAAATGGAGCGCGTGTACTCGTGTAGCGATGACAGAGAGAAGAAAAGAGTAAGAGTGTAAGTGGCGAAAGCTCTTGACGAACGACGCGGTGCCGACGGCGGCGAGCGCATTCGCTCGCCCATCTCACCGCAGCAGCGCCGATCCGCCCGCGGTTGGTCTGTCCTCTCATACCTTATGTATTCGACCGCAAATGCCCGGAGCACGACGGAATAACAAAGGAGGTAAAAAACATTCTTGATATCACGCGATTCTTCGCTCTTTATTTTTTTCCTTCTCTCTTCCCATTTCCATTGATTCTATTCGCGAGAAGGAAATATGCGCCCGACCCAACCGCCACGTTCGATTGTCGAACATCATTTATTCATTCGTGCGGCTTTCATTTCATATACACGCGTCGCTCTGTGTTTACGGAAAAATATGTACACTGCGAACTCGCAAGGCTACGCACCACGTGTATTCGGAGAGGTCAAACATTTCGAAAAATCGACAGCAGTTGTTTGCGGGCGCGTATCTAGAAAACGGCTCACCTTATCGAAATGAAGCTCTATATGTAAAATAAAGGTAATAAAATTTTCTGTAAAAAAGATCCAATACGTCTTTTTCGCCCGAGCCTCGTTCGCCAATGAGAAGTGCTGGAACATGCGAATAGTTCGAGCAATCGTTGAGAATGAAAATACGTGAACTTTGTTTTATGCACGTATCTCGAAAACGGCTAACGTTATCGAAATGAAACTCATTGTGTCAAATAAAGGCAATAAGATTTTCTGTAAAAAAGGTCGAATACGTTTTTTTCGTCTGAGCCTGGTTCGCCCATGAGAAGTGCTGGAACGTGCGAATAGTTGGACAGACCGTTGAGAATAAAAATACGGGAACAGTTTTTTTTGCCTGTATCTCGAAAACGGCAAGTTTTAGGGGATAAATCCTTATATATAAAATGAAGATCATTAAATTTAGAACAAAAATGGTAGCATGCGTGTTCTTCGTATTTTGCACCGTTTCGCCGTAATTGATCCGCGAACCCGAGCGTCAAGCGTTTCTTTTCGATATTTCGCGTTCTCCGTTCCAAATTATAATATTCAAATGAGCTTCGAAAACTTTATTTCACGCACGAATCAGCTCGTTATCCAGATAACCGTAGGGTAGAAAAATATCGTTTTAATTCGACGTTTTTACGGCGCTTCGGTAGTATTCGCGCGATATTTCCGAGCGTTATCTGCAAAATTTCGCATCTCTGTATTTTATTTCCGCTTTCATCGGTCTGGTCGATTATTTTTTCTGTTTTTCGTCCGGTTTAACGGCGCTCGCATTGCCAGCGCGGCTTGCTAATTCGCGCGAGACATGGGGCGTTTCGCGCACCAATTCGCGCCGAGGGAGAGACGAGTAGTAATTAGGTGAAAAATAAGGAAACATCTGGCATCGATTGGAAATGTAATTATCGAGGCGTTATTGGATATTCGCAATTCGATGGGTGAAGAAATTGGAGAAACGAAAGATTTCCTGTTGGGATGAGAACCAGCGAGTCGATGCGGCTCGAAGCTTTCGGGCTCTCCTCGGCTCGATCAGCGAAAGCGCGAAGCTTTGTCTTCGTCGAAATAATTTCCTCGGGAATTCGAACGCTCTCGTCATTTTTAAGTAAGAAAAAAACCGACAGGCAATAGAAAAAACGTTGAACCGAGCTGGATAATGATAGCGCGGCGAAGCTTTCCAAGACTCGCGCGTCATCCGCGAGATTTACGAGAGAGCTTTCGCGCTGCTCAAGCTTTTGCATACAGCCGTGTGATTTATCGGCGCTGGACGAAAAATCGGTGAGAAGAAATTGCCGCGTCGTTTGGAATAAAATTTCGCCGATCGCTGCCAGAAGAAATCGTAGGTAACGACAAAAATCAAAAAGAACAAAAAATAAATAAATTAAAAAAAAAAACAGGCAACCGTTTCGACTGGTTTTCGTTTGTCAGAAAATTCCCACGTATCGCGCAAATTTATTCGCAGAAATACCGGAGGGAAAAGCTTCGCCTGTGATCAAGCGCGTTCGGATTTTCGATAGCGCAGAGAAACCCAATTCGACGGGGTAATAAATAAAATTCTCGTTTCACTTTGTAAACGAGATAAAAGGCCGATGAAACGCAACGATAAATTCTAATCGTTCGCGATAGATCGGCAATAAATAAAAGTCGCACGATTTACTAACCACCGACGACCTAGCCGACGTGATATTTCTATGCGGAGACACGTACCTCGTCCTTTACTACCGTCGTTTTCTCATTACGTATTCTAACGATCTTCTACAAATTTCTTTGTCCAATCGTCTCGTTCCTCGTTCTATTCGGCTTATTCTCTCCTCAAATTTTCAGTCCGCGCATCGCTTTCTCATCTCCGTATACATTTTCCCATTTGCTTGTCCACACTTACCGGAATTACACGAGTCGACGATACACGAACGTAAATACGCAAACATATATATATATATATATAATATAATAACGATAATGCGGTAATTAAAATTTATATTTAGAGAACAAAAAACCGTAGAACGAAGTTGGGGAAATCGCCTCAAGAAGGAAAAGACGGAGCTTTTTAAAAATACCAGCCGCGCTTTTCGAGGAATAAAGTGTGCGGTGTGGATAAACGAGTCTCGCGGAATTCTATCAGGAGCAGGGAAAATGACGACAAGTTCGATGTATAAATCAGAAATCGATCTGCCCTGTACGGGTAATAACTCACCACGTCGTCGTTCATCCGCACACTTTTCGCATTATAGTATCGGAATATCGAGAGATAACTCCCATATATCTCGCGATTCGGAAGGAAAACGAGGAATTATTGTTCGCCCCTCCGTAGCTTTTCCTAATTTCGATTTCCGTTTTCTGCGCTGACGTCATCTGCCACAAAGGTCAGGACAAACTGAAAGTTCACCCTCTCTAAAGTCCACGTAGCGTGCGAGCCGTTATGATACATACGTTGTACGCCGCGCTTCTAGTTGCACGCGTCTCGACTTTCTTCTCTCGTTCGTGACAAGAGTACGCGCGCGTGTGCGACTCTCGCCCCGCATCCACGTAGGTACATCGCGATATGTATTTCGTTTGTGTATATATCTACGCGTAGCAGACACGCGTGTACGTATGCGCCGCGTACGTAGGGTCGTCGGATTGAACTTGTGAGAAGTTATTGAAGGGAGGGAGCGGCGGATCCCCCACATACGTACCGCGCAAGCATATAGAACTTACAGAGGCGAAGGTACACGGTCGAGCAGGTTCAACTGGAGCGTATCAAAGCTCGGTATGATTGGATAATCTGTTTCTGCAACGGGTGATCCCAGGCGAAATGAGCGGAGGTTTTCGGCGAGCGTTATATCACATTCGCTGACTACACAACGATAAGAGACGAGTCGATTTCGCGAATTGTACGTCGTAGCCTTCTCCGTTTGTCTTTCCTGACGCGGGTGTCTCGACTCCAGTTTGAAAGAAAAAAAAAACCAGAGAACAATTAACGCCGCCTCCACGATGTCATACGATTAAACGTATCCGTTGAAAAATCCGTTGACCTTGAGCTCGTTGACTCTGTCGTTATACTGTGACGGTAAAGACGCGTAGGAAAAACCAATCTTCCTTTAAATCCATCTATGCTGAACAAATTTACGTGCAGGGAGGAAAAAAATTGGCGGGGAGTAAAAAAAAAAATATTTGTCGATCAGGCGATTTTTGGACACGTGTATGAGCGTATGATGGAGTCAGCGCGACCGTCCTCGTTAGGGCTGCTGTGCTGCGGTTGCCACTACTGTTCGACCAGTTCATGGCGCTTGTACCTACCAGCTACTTTTTGCTTGTACGCGGTTCGCCTATGTTCCTATGTATATATATATATGCATGCATGTTTGTAGGTATGCATGCATGTATGTATGTATGTATGTGTGTATGCGTGTCACATGACAGACACGCGGTGTAAATTACGTTAGTTAAACGGAACCGCTCACGATCTCGTCTGCAAAGCCACCTGGACGAGTAACAATGCATCTGTCAGTGCATCGATCCACATTGATTTTGTATCCGCCATTTGTTAATATACATTTTGCCGAGTATTCTATGAGTTGGAAGTGAACTACGAGGTTTAGCAATATTTTTTCAATTTTGAAGACTTTTTTTTTTCGCGATCCCGTTCGGACACGTAGGTCTCGACATTCGTTTGCTGATCGTGTAAACTCGCAAGCTCGGCCGCGTTGATTGTATTCTGGTGATTTCATTCTGGACGTTACGAGAAAAATGAGTCAACTTTGCGCACGGTATATCGATTGTTTTAATGGAGTGTTGTCGACGCTCCGGGGTTCGTTGGTATCGCGAAAATAAATCTACACGCTAATCAGCGTAATGTTAGCCAAAGAGGTAATTTTCACGTTTGTTCAACTGACGCGAATTTGTCACATTTGACTGCACGAAGTTAGTACGAGCCTCGGGAACTGGGAAGTGAAATATTTATCTTAGGACAAAAATCAAGCAAGATTAGAAATTTGGTCACTTGATTTTTTTAATTCGAACTGGCATATTCGTGCAAAGATGAGACAAATAATTGTAGGTGCAAAAAAAATAGGAGGGTTTCCGTTTCCGTTACTAAAGTCCCCGGGACAAATTCTCTGCCGTTTCGGTTTCGTTCGGTGGATGATGGAATGTTGGTTGCGCGCGAGAGTAAAAAAGTTTCGGCGCGACGTAATTTTCAATTGATCGAAGTTCGTGGAAAATCGAGTGTCGCGAAGTACATAATTTGACTGAAAGTGGATCGCGAACAAAGACGCGAACGTGGGCTTCCTGCCGCGAATTACCCCGTATTTCTCCAATAATATCGCCGCGCGACGATCCACCCGCAGCAGAGTGTCTCTGCGTCGTCCGAGCAGAACAACGAAAAGAATCGTAGCGAAGGGAGGAAATATTTTTTTGCACGATGATTTTTTGCCGATTATCATTAAGAACTCGATTATTACTGGGCAGAAATGTCGTGGCGAATAAATAGCACAAATGCGGTTTCCTCCGCCGTTTCGTAAGAAGAAGGCAGATTTAGCGGTGGTAATCTTGAGCCGCGTAAGATAAAGAAGAGACAAAAGAGGGATGAAGAAGCAGCGAGAGTAGGCGGGTTTTCCCTGGCAGGGGGATATAAATGTGGCTTCGAGTCGTTTTATTTGCCACGAAGTGTATACAGGGCCGTCAATTTTTATTCATTTTTTTCTTCATTGATAGAGTCATCTGCAATTTTTAACCCCAACGACGCAGACCTTACTGTTGCAGTGAGTACGAAATATTTTCTTCACATTCTACTCAAAAATTCCCCACTAAAACTGCTGCAACTTTTTCATTGGTAAGTGTATTATAAAATGTTATTGTTTCGTAAAATGTATCTCCAGCCAAAACACGTTACAGCATATAATAACGAGAAACTGCGCTGGTACATTTACACTTAAAATCTCAAAAAATGTACTCCTCGGTGAGTACAACAGTTAGGAGGCGCGTCCTTCGGGGTTAAAAGTTGCAAATGGTTGCAGCAATCAAAAAAAAATTGAAATATCGAGGGTCCATGGGTCGAACAGCCTGTATAGATACGTGGACGTTTACAGATGCGCGAGATAATGCGGCGAGGAGCGTCGAGGGAAAAAAGCTTGGAAAGCTCGCGGCGACGCGTTTAGTGCGTCCATGGAATATTGAATGGCGACAACGGTAGTCGGTGGCTCATGGCTCTCGTTCTTTTGTTTCTTCGCGTATTACCCTTCTTTTTATCCGACGCTTACTTACTTAGTTGGGCGAAGACGTTGTCGAAAGGCTCGCGGCAGCAGCATGAAATAACAGTTGATGCAAGCGTGGTCTTGAATTTAAACGCTGGTTTAAATTTGGTTTAACGCCGCCAGATAAGGAGAACCGCTGTGTGGCGACGCTCGCATGGACAGATGGCCACCCGGGCGACCGCCGAACTGGGGACGCGACAAGTTAACCCGAGTCTCCGCTTAATAGAGAGATCCCGAAAGAAATATTTACGCGATATGCAACGAAAGGAATGCACTGTTCTCGTTCTCCGGAAGCTGCGTATCCCTCGCCTCGTTTCTCTTATCAAAAGGAATGATTGTCCGAAAAAACGTCCGACAACTTTCTTCACATTTGGCTCCCGAAAATTATAATTGCTGGTTCCAGATGGAACGTTACAGTTTTCGACTCCTTCACGATTTCCAATACGTATTACACGATTTACGAATAAAAAATGGAAACTTGAGTTTTCCAAAAATGTTCACAAATTAGGCTGAAAATTGCGTAATTCTTTTTTACATTTTTTGGCACTATTATTAGTTGTAGAAAAAAAATTAATTTGATTTTAAAATAAAATAATTTGTAATATAAATATTCCTGGGTAAGTATATTGAGTTATTTAATAATGCATTCATGTTGATAATATTTGTAAGGTTTATAAAAATGTTGAGAGAAAGTATACATATAAAGTTGTTGCAAGAAGTATGAGAACCTCGAAGGAGATATTCGAAGCTGAAAAAAATGGTGACCAGTTTTACAAAAAATTATTAGTAATAATATTAGTAATAATTATTAGTTATTAGTAATAAGTTTATGAAAAATTGTAAACTCTGGTAACGAGACATGTGAGGAAAAAGTAACGCCGATGAGGAGGACGAGCAGAATTCGCGTGTAGTTCCCAGTTGTAATTTTGGGAAATGTAATGGGATTGGCGTTGCGCGAAAGTTTGAGGTGGCTGCCTGGATGCGTCCTTCGAGAATTCGAAGTTCGATCAGTTTGGGCAAAGTGAACGACTTTGAGCTTTGAATTCGAACATTGTTCCTCGACTTTGGCGAGTTACGGAGAATAAGAAGAAAGCTTCGCCGACGAATCTCGTATCTACCTTTGGGAAGCTTGGACTTTTCTCTTCCATCTTCATTCGCCTGAAGGCTACCGAAGTCCGATTCTTCTGGGCCAACTCGCTTCATTTTTTACCCAACAATTGTTTCGGATTGAAAATTCATACGGTGTTCGATTCAGTAGCCGAGTTCGCGTTTGACTCGTCGAAGAAAAATTATTCGAGCTCGAACTCGTCGTTTCTATGCAAATCGAACGAGAAATAGAAAATGTCAGCGTCTCACCTGCTAATCTCAATGAATACAAATCGCGACAGAATTTTTTAATCAAGCCCTTTAGATAAGCACTCACGAATTCACAATTCGACATCAGAGATTTCACAATAACAATTCCATTACCTCGATAGCTACGAGACACGAATTTACATAGGTATCTTCATTTTTGACCTCTCTCTACGTAACAAAACCAAAAAGACATCCAGCAGCCTCCAAAACTGTTTTCATTTAAATTTGCCATTCTGAATTTATCATTCGAATAAAATAATTCTCTTCGAAACAGTTTCTCCAATTATTGTCACAGTTTTTTTCAGACTTTGGAACGCAACCGTCGTAAAATACGGTATTCCGGCAAAAAAGCTGAAAAAAATGGGAATTTTCTCTATCGCACAGCCTGACATCCTTTAGTATTGTTTTTTGCCGATGCCAGTCCTCTGCTCGACATATTTCAAAGCGTCATCTGGCAACGTGGAAAAAAAAGTGGTGGAAATAAAGTATTTTGTCACGTCGACGAAACGTATGTCATCGCTATCATAATGATAATACCATTGGGAGCCCCTCGGGACGGCGTACACGTATTTTTTCGATTTTTTTTTCACAGTCGCGTAGACGATCATAGAGAATGCGTAATCTGTGATCGAGTTCAGCTTCCGTGGGTCGGATTATTGCTCGTTTATATATCAGTATAGTTAACGCAGCCCTCTCTAACCAAGGGAATTGCGTATTTCCAGGTGAACATCCGAATCGCTTTGGTGTCCCCGTCTCATTTCCTCGCCCGTTGCTCCCCGTTACTCTCCGTATGCCCATTACCAAGAGAAGCTGCGGTTTGATAACGCGCACCCGGCATTCGCGGTGAAAACTAGAGATTTAGAGATCCTCTAGGGCAAACGTGAGCCAATTCTCGTAACGTTTCCTACTTTATCTATATAATCGCTCAGTCGCCCGCTGCCGTCATCGCGACGTACCTAATAATTCCACCCCGATATGAACACGACCGCCGAAAAAATGAGAATAAAAAGGGGGGGGGGGGGGGTGAAATAAACAACAGACGAACACGGTGAAAAATGTGTGTGTGTGTGTATAGAATATTTAACATTTTACTGCGTTGATTAGTGTTATTCCCACAGTCGGTTTTTCAACCCACAACAGTGTTACTTGATACCAAAGTAACACTCCTTGAATGCTACTCCAACATTGCTCTGCGTTACTTTGTCACTAGTGTTGAAATAACTCTGATTGTTTGTAAAAAAAGAAAGTCGTTAGCACACATTTTGGTGTCTAATTTGACAGAAAATTTTTTACTCCGCGGGGAAACTGGTTTGCTTTGGTGTAATCTCTCGATCAGGGCTATTGGCGAGATACTGAAAACTCAGCCCCTACCGAACGGCTATGCATTGTTCAAAATCAAGTCGCATGTCAGCTATAGAAACGCGACGTTTATGTGCGTCTGTCTGTAGGGATGAGACTAGAGGTGGACGTACCGACGAACGGGACTGGATATATACTTGCCGAAGTTCCCATAATGTCGTATGCAAGTTTAATCTAGTGGAAGTAACTTAAATACAGTAACATCTACGGCCTCATCCACTATATATCCTTCCCATACAGCACCTACCTCTGCTACCCGCGCATGTCTCTATATTCAACCCTCTTGAATAATGTATTTATATGTTCCCATACAGCCACGACACACGCGCGCGCACATATACGCCTCTCTGTATATGCATGTGTGTATACATATATTTATAGACGATGCATCGAATATAGACAGACAGAAAGCGATGCCCTCGTGCCAATGACTTTACACTCTTGTTTGTCTCATTCATCCCATCGCCGATCGTCGAACCGATCCATCCTCTCTATTTTCAAAACGATCCATCAGCACCACGCCAATCCATGCGAAGCTGCCGGGATTGTTGTTGGAGTTGGAAGAAAGTTTAGAAAAGTACCTACGATTTTGCACGAATTTTGCATAGAGGCTTCGGAAAAGCAGGAGAAAAAGTTTCTTTGTGGATTTTGGCTACGCGCCACTGTTCGGTAGGCGCCTGGCACACAATCGTCGAAGGACCACGTGTTTTCGGAGCAAAAGATCGGCTGACCTTGAGCCGCGCTGTATCTCTGTGAAAAATCATCGTACAGAGATGAAAGTTACGGAATTATAGGAAACTACGTTTTCGCAGCGTTCCGCGGGATTTGGAGCCGAGGGAAGAGAGGAAACGAGATTATTATAGTTGGTGGAAGAAAAAAATTTTGGCGGAACGAAACGTCGATGTTTCGTCTTTGAACCGATGTACGCGGAGAACCAAACACGGTAGCTCGTTGCGGTTTTCACGGTTAAAAAGCTCAGAGCTTTAGCTTTAAAACGGCGTTTGGAAATTTATCCTACGATTTTTTTTCGCCGAGTTATTCGACCGCGAGCAACGAGAAGCGCGAACAAAATCGACGGTTATCGTGTAATCGGATGGAATGCGCCGAGGAGAGGACGATTTTTGGGTTGGGTAACCCCGCGATGCATGTTTCCACTGAAATGTTACCGACTCTATCAGTTTTTCACGCGAACCGGCGCTCACGTATTTTATTTATTCCAGTTCTTCGCTGCATTGTTCCGCACAGTCTGCAAAGCCTATTTAAATGCCGGCGCGCACATACATTATTTTCGGTCGAACCGACACGCGTTGCATCAATTTTCAATGCGTCCAGCCTTTTCACTCGTGATACGCGAACAGCTCGTTTAATCTTTCACCGCGTACAATTTCATTACGAACTCACCAATCGGCGATCGCAATTATTCTCTGCCCGTTGGCAACAACTCGATGGTCAAAAGTCGCTCAGTTTTCCTCCTCGCCGTCGAAAGTCCCGCCGCCCAAAACCGAATCGCAAATATTTTTTCACTCCACCGAGCGGAAAATTGTACCGAGGCGGTGGCAACGCGACGAATAGTCTTCTCGAATTATTTCAATTACGCGAAGGAATTGCGAAATGCCGAGACAAGGGAGACGGAGATACGAACAGCGATACAGCAACGACGCGTTCCAGTTTCTCAGGCGGCGGCTCAGCCTCCGGATACGAAGCTCCGCTCCCCTGACGCGATTCTTCGCCTCTCGTAAAACATTCCCTAAGACTCTCAAACTCTCTACGCTATCTGCGCGAAAACCATCGAAATATCTCAGGTATCTAAAACTCGTGAAAAAAAAACACCCAAAAAAACTTATCGAACTTCAACTTGCACCGTCGCGAGTTTATCCACGACGCTACTTCGATTTGTTCTCCAACCTTCAATTTCGACTTCTCAAAACTAGCAACGCGAAATTTGTCACAGCCTAAACCTTTTTTTCCCCCACCTTCAACTTCTCTACTTTTTTATTATTATTCAACTTTCTTCTCGTTCTTCTTACCGTTTTTTTTCCTATTCCCTATCTGATACTTTTTCAGCTTTTTTACCAACCTTATAACGTATGTTTTTTTTGTCGTCCGATTTTTTTTATTATTATTCAACTTCGTCGTTTTTTTTTTTTTTTTTAATTTTTAGTCTTTAGACTTCCTTCGTTCGTGTTTTTACTCGACGCTCCTGTTGCTGTGTTTGTTTTGCCGTTTGATTTCTTGCCCCCCGATGTTCTCTCGTGTCGGGCTTCTGGGAAAGGATAAAAATTCTTCGCCGGTTGCGTAGCATCGAAATGGCATAGGTCACCTCCATCGAGCGACACTCACTCAGCAGCTGAAAGCGCCTTGCAGCGAAAAGTTTGCATATGTTTGGTCGTGAGACGCGGGCCTTGGATTACTGCGCGCCAGACAACCGAGGATTCATATTTTTAAACCGCGCTTCGTTTTTTACCACTCCCGACCGAACGCGACGAGGCTTGGCAAAAGTATTCCAATTTAGTCGCTGATTCGCGTTACACGCAAAACTTCACTCGCGAAGGAATGCAAAGATTTTCTGCCGGAATTACTTCGCAAAGAATTCGTCGACTTTAATAACGCAACAGCAGCGTTTTATCCCGCGAAATGCAGCTGCCACAAAAAGTAACCGCGATCAAGCGAAAGCACAGCTTTTCAACGACGATAACCGCGATGCGCATCGCAGACTTGAAACGAGAAACGCGGAGTTCATTTTCCCCCATCCGCGCAAATGTTCCCCAGCCAAACTCGCGTTTTCTACTCGCTTGCTCATTTTTCTCTGGCCAGTGCTACTCTGGACCCTATTTTTGACGGATAACGATTGACCGGTGAGAAATAATCGAAAGCTTCGCGTCGTTTTTTTTTTTTTAATTACCGACGCGCGGGGAATTTGTTGGGGGAAAAAGCTCTCGTAAGCTCGACGTTTCCGGGTCTCTTTAAACCTGACAACGTTTTACGTAAGTCGGATTATAACCCTCTGCCGAAACGCGAATGATATTCGGGATTATACTCGAATATACACCCCTTGAGATCGCATTGTGTCGACGCGTAAACGCACGAGCAAGTACTACGAGGGAGTTTCGAAAAGCCGTAACTTCCAGGGACGAAATTGAAACAGGAGCAAGAAAAAAACACGCGTCGGAGTGAGCGAAACGGAAGGACACCTCGCTGATTCCAAGCAAGTGAGCCACGCCACGTGGCATTTCGCTTTTCAGCCGAACGACGTGGCGCGGGATGCGCAGCTGTATCATTTCCTGCCTTCTTCTTCTCCTCGCCCCATCCCCTAATTGTCAGCGAGATTTGTCGATGCTTGTAAACTCGTATGAAAAAACAAATGAATTATCCCATTAAATTCATTAAATTAAATCCCTCTGGAAAATATTTAAAAAAGCTCTCCGAAACGGTCGATTTCACCCCAGCAACTAGTTTATTCATCACGCAACAACCAAACCGTGTCTATATTATATTTGCAAGCTAACTAACAAGCTCAAGGAAGGCTGAGAAATCTCTGAGTCAGAACACCAAGATCTCTCGAAAGCTTTCAAGAGTCACGTCTCTCCTACTATTTCCGCACCCCATCGCTAATTAATAACTACACCTAGGGGAGGGTGGTATGCATTACCCCTTAGCCAAAGATAATGACTTTGTGTGGTTTGCAGCCATTAGATCGGTTAATTTTGTTCTGTCTCACCATTTTGGCAAAACTCCAAAACTATCGTTAAAAAAAAACTGGGGGAGGTCTACAAAATGATTTAAAAAAATTCTGTTTTTTTTTTTACTCTACGAAATTGATTTGAATGTTGAGAGTATTTTCCTTTACTTCAAGTGCCTGCTTTAAGTTTACTTGGAAAGGAAGCTTTTTTTGATTTATGTTGACTTCATTTTTGAGGGAGGTCCATTGTGTCGGGTTATCGTACACGCTTTTGAAAACAAGTGGATACATCAAAGTTGTCATATATTTGCGAAAAAATAAAAAATGTGGCGCGTATCCTGTTTCGTTAAAAAAAAATCCGATTGTTGCCAATTGCCTCGGAGGGAGGAGTAATTGGAAGTCGATGGGAGCGAACCGGTGTTTTTTGCTGTCGTGGTTTTTCCGCCTTTTTTTTGGCAATTCGACGAGAATCTATCCCCGTTGATTTTGGAATTAACACGGTTCGCGAGACGGAACGAGAAAGTGATGGGGGAAAAATGATTGGGAAAAAAATGGTGGCGTGATCGGAACGAAATGAAGAGCATATGTCGCGCGCGGCGGAGAGTTAATTGTTCAGTGATCACGAATGAACGGGAGAGAAGAGTCGAGTAGTAGTAGGTAGAGAGCGACTGGACCAACGAATAATAACTTTTCGATGGCAAAGGGCGAGCCGCGTCGCATTAAAATGTGTTCCCGAAAACCATTATTGTCAACCAATAGAGATTTCATATTTGAAAAAGGGGATGCCATCTGTTGATCTGCAATGAAATCAGGTAAATCGACTGTAACATTCGACAATGAATCGAGAGATCCACTCGTACGCGCGTTTCTCCGTGAGAAATCCGTCGCCCGACCTTCCGATAAAAAAATAAATTTCCATCGCTCGCTTCTATGATTAATCCTTCCTTCGTCGTTTTATCATACCAAGTCATCGCGTTACACTCGCTTATCGTTATTTGTCATGAAAAACAATCCTTCTAATTATAGTCCATTATTTCTCCGACAAAAATAAAGCCGTTGACTAATTTTTTCATTTCATTTTATTTTATCTTATTTTATTTTATTTTATTTTATTTTATTTTATTTTATTTTATTTTATTTTATTTTATTTTATTTTATTTTATTTTATTTTATTTTATTTTATTTTATTTTATTTTATTTTATTTTATTTTATTTTATTTTATTTTATTTTATTTTATTTTATTGTATTTTATTTTATTTTATTTTATTTTATTTTATTTTATTTTATTTTATTTTAATTTTTTTTTTTTTAATTTTGTTTTTTTTGGTTTCGTTTTATGTTATTTTCCCCTGATGAAAATGTACGTCTGCAGCCTCGTGGATCTGTTCTTCTACCTGACGTCAGGATCATATTCGTCAAAACGTCAGGTATATTTGGTCGGACGGCGACGACGACGCTCCAGGCTCTTGGGATATGCTGAATGTACCTTGGCGGCCACCCTTTCTTGTCTACGGCCATTTCCCTTTCGCCGGAAGACTCAGGGTCTCGGGAAGGTTTCTTCGGCGCAGGGAAGAATTGTGTTCCGCGGTCAAATTTGGAGACCGACCCTCGGCGAGGAAAAAATGTACCTGAGGCTGTCGAAGGGCACCTGCCCGGAACTTTCGTGAGATTTTCTTTGTGCCCGAGAGGCTCAGGTAAGCTTGGGATGAAGGAAAAGGTGAAATCTCGGCCCCTAACGACGCCGAGGACTCGAAATGTAACGCAAACTATCGTTGTCCCGCGTGAAATTTGCGTACCCCGGATGAATTCGACGCGAAGGAACGCAAATGCGACGGAGCTTTGTAGCTCTCGAGATGCGGATCGACTCGCGCGTACTTACCTACCCCCGTCGACCTACGGACAGGTAGTTGTCGAGGAATTTTCTCAACAGGTGTACGATTTCACGAGCGCAGCCAACATTTAATTTGAGAGGAGCCAGAATTCTCGGCGGGGTAGGCAAATGAGTTTCGGAGGGAACAAAAACGCGACGGAATTCCAAGCGATCGAAATTTTCAATGTTCCTTCTTCTCTCTCTCTAGCTCTCTATTTGGGCAGGGACCATTTTACAACGGGTCTCAGCACGCTCGACGTGCCACCGATCCGAGGCTCAACGAAGTCACACCGTGAAATGAAACTCTGCTGATAAAGATAACCCAGAGCGGTGAACTTCGCGCTTTTTAAAGCCGACGAGAAGATTAAACGCGCGGGAAACTTTATTCGAATCGTTCCACGAGCGAAAAACGCCTCGGACCGCCGAAGAAAACCAGTCTGGGGGTAGAAGAAAAAAAAAGAAAAAAAATCCCACCGAGAAAGAAAAAGGATTAACCGAATGCCTGAATATTTTTCGACTGGAAGGAATCAATTTCGAGCCACGAAATTTGAGACAAAAGCTCGCTGGATTGAGTTCGCAGAAATGAAGATATCTTTCGGAAAATTGGTTAAAAAAATGTCTATCGCGAATCGTCGATCGATTATTAATGAAATTAAATCGCGTATGGATGAAGAATCCAGGAAATTGCTGGTGAAAATTTTCGGCATTGGCGATATTCTGTTTGTAAAAGATTGCCTATAATTCTACACGTATCATTGTATAGAAGTTTGTGTAAAATTGCAAAAAATGTATACAATTATGTAAAAAATGTACATAAATTATATTATAATTATGCATCATCCTTTTTGTCGGGATTAGACGTTTTGCGACGATGATATTTATCATGAAACACTGGAATCTCCAACCAAGGCGGATGTGACGTTGCTCGTGACGCGGAGTATTCAATGGCAAAGGTCGGAGCAAACATTGTAAATTCGTGAAAACAGAAATTTTCTGTCAGCTACTTTCGCTTGTTGACAAGACGATGTCTCAACTGTGTTGAGCTAACTTTGAAATATGTTGCAACGTGGAGTTATCTTACGAAGGTGCTCGTACATTATCATTCGGAAACCGGAACAAATAATCTCTCTGATTATGTATTCTTTACAAAATGTGTCGAGGGACCGTCGGTGAGCCCATCGTGTAACAGGTTGCCTCTTTTCTGTTTTCTTTCCCCCCGGTTTTCCTTGACCGAGCGATCAGTTATTTTGCCGTCTCGTTACCACGTCACAGAAGAAAATGATACATCTGTTCTCATCCTTTCATTTCTCATCCGTTTTTCCAGTCATTTTTCCTCGACTGATGTTGGGAACGCTCCGCGAAGATGATACCCACATCACGATGGCTTGCACCGACCTTGAAAATCATCGTTCCCCAATTTTTCACGTTGACCTTGAGTTTTCGACGGTGGATTTTTTTCCCTCGCAAGAGAAAATCCGTCCGCGTTTTTCACTTCCCACACATCCGAAAGTCGAAGCTGTTTCTAAAAACGTCCATTTCTTATCGCAAAACCCACCGCAAAAACCTCGACGAAAAATGTGGAAGGCGAATTTACGAGCAGAAATTCAACGAAATCAGGAATATCCACGCGAGTGTAAAATTTTATTCACCAACCAACGTCGAAGAGCAGCTGATTGTGCGTGCACTCGAAAGAGTTGGAACTAATACGAGTTCGCGGCAGTAAAATATCAGAGAATTCGTCGCGGAGTACAAACTTTAGCTTTAATCCCACGTGCAGAGTTTCTTCGCCTCGGAAGTTGATATTTTACGAGATAATCGTAAAAACACTTCGAGACTTCGGACTCGAATGAAAGGTCGGTGTAGCAGGTAGTCGCAAAAAATGGCTGGAAGCAATTTTTTCGCTGGTTAAGCAGAGTACTCGTCCAAAATGTACACCGGGGTAGCAGAAGAGACGATTTCTGAACGCTGCATTTCCCAAGAAGCCAAAAAACCTTTTTTCTTTATCGCAACTTGTATATCGTCCGAATTGCCAGATTTTTTCTTCTTCCTTTCATTATTCGGTCTTGGCTTTGTTCTAGGCGAGCAATCTGGGTCGAATCTCCGCGCGATCCGTTCCTTGGCAAAAGCTGAAGCGTCACGTTTGATGGATGAAACGGTGGCTTCCCCGATTCTCCCGCGACAAATTAAACTTTTGACTCGAACTCGCGATTGTTCGAGTGAATCGCGGCTACGAAGAATCGGATATATAGGATCAGACCGATGAAATTAAGTTGCCCGGGTCTCTTTGCTCGCGTCTCGAAGTTAGGAGGTGGCGTTTTTCGCCTCGGCAACCCGGCGAATGTGGCTAAAAGACACGAAAAGGCACTCTAATGTGAAAAAAAAACCTCCACGAGTCGAGATAAATGTTCGAACGGCGATGAAAAAAATTTCTTTCGCGGCTTTTCTACCCCGCATCTCGGCACCAGCGAGACAGAGAGAGAGAGAGCGAGAGGGGAGCGTTATTCGAGGAATCCTGTCAGCGGCGTTGATCATATGGAACTTGGAGTCGAAAGAGAAGAAGAAATTCCGAAGAGCAAGGCGAAGAAGGATATTTTCTCCCACGACGAGAAACTCTCGAGACAACTTGCGTAATTCTACAAAAAATATAACGGAAGTCGAGTAGAAGTATGAGCTTGCTAGTTGCGAACAAATACTTTGTATCGCAAATTTCCGCGGCGCGTTAATATTCCAGCCACTTTTGTGAAATAAAACCAAACGTGAATTACAGAAAATGTTACGTGGTGTAGATATTGCGAAACGCGTGGCATAGTTATTGCAGTCGCGTAATTAACTGAGCAAATTTCACTCGGATCCGTCAGCGAACCGCGGATGTTAACGATTAAAAAACAGGATCCTGCTATCAGGATGCCAATCGGAATGGAACAGTGAAACTCCGCGAGAATTTTTTGTCATTATTTAGCTATTCATCTATTTGTGTATTTATTCGTTTAATTTTTTGTGGAAACGGAAATGAGAAATATTTCGTGGAGGTTTAAATTATTTATCGTGCTTTATCGCGAGTTCCAATTCGTTTGCTTCGTTGTTTCAGCTTCCTGACGTCTCGAAGGATGTTTGACCAGGGTCCAGCCGTCGAAACCGGTTCTTGGAGTCCCCTGATTTTTCTCGTACTCGCGAATCATCGATACGCGTCGCTAACAGCTTTGAATTTTTTCGGGCAAGAGAAGCTAGCGAATTGGAAACGAGACGGGCTGGGGAAAGCTTGATGGGCGGTATTTTTCCAACTGTTAATTATCAATTTCTCAAAGTAAGCTCGCGAGATAAAGCTCTCCTCGTCTCAGGCTTGGCAACGAGTTTGTTTCACTTCGCTTTCCGTTGCCAACCATTTTCGTCGAACATTTTCGCACGTTTGAGCGAAAAAAATGCGAAAGAGGATTCATCACCGTCGTCGGCTCGTTCGTAAATTTCACATGGACGCGGCGCGTGTTGCGAAGCTTGGCTTCACCTATCACCGCTGTGATACTCGACGTATCTAGTAGTTGATTGATACGAATGTCTGTTTCCCTCCCGCTGCACGCCGCGTATTCGAATCGCGCGAATACGAGGTGAGAAGAAAAAGTTGCGGATTATACGAATCGACGCGAGGGCAGAAATGAACGGAGTCGAAAGACGAACAGCCGGAGAATCCGTATCGTACGATCGTTTCCGTTGATTCCGATAATTTCCGTCAATTTAACGAGCGTACGCGAACCACTCTGTTAAATCGCTTTGAGACCCCTTTGAAACAATTGAAACGCTCGAAAACAAATGAACCACGCTTGTTCAATGGACCTATACGATTCCGATTGTCCCAGCATCTATCTCTCCGTCCGCTTTCTGCACGCGGTGAAATTGGTCCAATGAGTCACGTCGATCGGCGTCGGGTCTGCGCCCCCGCAGACCCACTACTCGACCCATCGCGTTTCCTCGGATTAAAAAAAAAAAACAAACAACGGTAGTCGATAGCAATGTTTACACCTCGATTCTTGGCCGCACTTTCATCTCGCGAGAATGACCCAAATAAATGCACCAAATTTCTCCTAAACATTTGTACTAAAAAAAAAAAAACTCGTTTCCAAAAATTTTCACGTTTTCTGCCAGTATAATCATACATGCGTAATCATACGTCTATTATGATTCATGGAACAAAAATAAGGTGAGGTATAGAAAGATTATGGGAGCACGAAATTTGTTGGGTTTTTGTGCACTCGCTGAGATGAGGCGAACTTTTAGGAATAATCATTCTAGCGATTTAGTCCGCTTGGTACGAAGACGTACCAAATAAGAAGGTGAAATGGTGTATTTTAAAAACTTCACAAGACACTTTGAAGTGACGTACGACGCTAAGGGAATTGCATAAATAGACGAAAATAATCCGGAGCGAAGATTCTCTCAAGAGACGGTCGTAAATATTTATACGTGAAAACGTACCAAACCCTCCTCGTGTGCCGCGGTGAATTTCTCTGACGCAACTTTCGCACCGTTCGATGGGAATTACGAGTAAATTAGAAATCGAAAAGCGGCGTGTCGTTTTTTCATGTGGAAAATCGTTGGGTTGTTTCAGAGATTCATTGTACGGGAAATTCATGCAAATAGGGGATGAATAATTCATGAACAACGAGATTCATCTTTACGAGGAACCTAATCGATCGTTAATAATTTCGCGACGAAGCGATTCACGTTCCAACGTTTGTCATCTTATCCGTTGTAAAAGGTGACGAAATTCGAAGGAATGCTCGCTACGAAACAATTTAAAATAAATACTCGTTCGAAAGGCGGTCACGTCGCTCTTTGGCGGAAGCCCGACAAGGAAACGTCGTAGGTAACATTTCGCACAAAGTTTCAACCCGAATGTGTGCTCGCCAGGCGAATGAAAAGTACCCACACTTTCGTCATTTCGCGTATTCATTTGGCCAATTTTATTTTACCAAGAAAACTGAATTGTCGCCGTAAAAAAGTTGATTCGACAAAAATGTGCAAACGGTAAACTGAGTTTGCATTGTTCGTTGACTGGTCAGCTTCGATCGTTGTTTGTAGGTGAACGTGGAAAAATGATGCGAAAAATGATCAACGATAATATTATCGGTGGGGTGTTCTCGTGTGAAAAAACCGTGGGAATCGAACGTGGCACCGTGAAGCAGTGTTAATTGAATAATCAGAAAATAGTGATCGCACCCCGTGGGTCAGAATGTCGTTTATATATTTACTCGCACCCGTTTACTTTCGATCCGGCGCAACGAATGCTTAAACTGCGTGCATAATCGGTAACATAAATTCGCGTGAAAGAGGGGTCAAGTATTGTGTTGGTCTCCATGCGAGTCCAACGAAACTTTCGTTCCTTTTTAGCTGTCGTTCGAAAGGATTGCGAGCAATTGGGCGCACATTTCGTTCGTACGAGAATGTTTCGCGTCGGTATCAGCTTTGTCGGGTTTTCCTTTGTAATTCCAATATCATCGTTATTTCCCAAATATCCAATTTTCCACGTCAATTCTCGTGCAATTAAATTTATTGACACCATTAGATATTCTGCAGCGACGAAGCCTCCTCGGTAACGTAAATTTCAGCGCTCAACGTTAATTTTTACACGGAATAAAGTACGTTGTCAAACTTACCGTATAAAATCTGGCTTTCGATAATCGCGAAGAAACTCACAAGCGACACTTGACAACTGTTACCGTTTACTGACAACCGATGATTTTCATTCACGAAACTTTACATTCATACCGGAAAAAGTTCGAGTGGTGTTGAGTCTGTCGCATCCAAAATGCAACTTGAACTAAAGCGCGCGCCTTTTGCGTCTACCGGCGTTTCTTGGGTGGGGATAAGCCGGTCGTTCGACTCCGTCGCAGCAGATGGCGACACCGTACAGTCTCGCGCGCACTCGACTCGGTCGGTAAAACAGACGTCGACTGTGCCGGCGCATCGCGAGCCGATGCGGGGTTATCGGGGTTGTTGCTCACGTCGTGTCCTCGCGAATCGCAGTGATTAAATTTTCAGCCGAACCTCGAACCGAGGCGAACGGTCGCGAATTCGTCATTGCGATTTCGATAATAAAAATAAATAAGAAGATAACGGGGTACAGGAATTCGAACATTTTACGTCGTTCGTAGTAGTAGGTTCGCTTCGTCGATACGAAACGGGACATCGAAACGTTTCCAGGAAATCAGGCGAGATATGCGTTCGTAAATGAAGGCAAAGTTCGCGGAAAAACGATACGTCGTTCAGCTTTCTAACGAGAAAATGCGATAGCGTTCGCGGGAACGTGGTTTTTTCCTTGGCGAGGAGTTGGGTTTTCTCCTCGGTGTACGTCGTTGTTCGTCTCGACGAACGGAGCGTGACGATGAAATTCGAGGCATTTCATTTTTCTCCCCCTGGATCGGTCGAAACGTCGAACCAGGTGCTACGCGATTCGGAAAGGACGGAGAATCGAGCCGTCGAGGTTCGCCGTTTCGCGGTAGTATCGTCCGCTAGAGGCGCCTCGAGCCGAGTATTAATTCCGAACGTTCGGCGGCGCTAGTGGTTCATCGTCTCTATTCGCCCAACGGCGCGGTAGGGGCTGCTGACGTCACGTTCGCTCGTCTCCGGCGTCGCTCGAGTGGGCCGATCTCGCCCGAACGGGTCAATGTCTGAGGAGGCATCGAAAAATTTGTGGCTGGTGTGGTTCCCGACGTCGGAAAGAGGTTGATTTTCCCTCGTTCCCTATCGAGCCTCGCAAATGTTCGGGATCAGTGCTTTTACCGTTCGAATAATGTAACGACGAAGGAGTGGAGAGAATAAGGTTCGAGCCTTCAGATCGTACGTGATCGGATACGCGAGGCGCGTGAAATATCGGAGAGACACTTCGGATAGGTCGCGCGAAAAAAAAAGTTGCCGTGGATAGAGAACCGAGCGAGCGAGCGAGCGCGAGAGAGAGGGAGAAAGAGAGAGGAGAGAGAGAGAGAGAGAGAGAGAGAGTCGGAGCGAACGAAAGAGTGACAGAACGAACGAGCGAGAGTGCGAGCGAGAGGGAGATAGAGATAGAGATAGAGACAGAGAGAAAGAGAAACGGAGAAAGAGACGCAACGATTGAAAAGAGATATTAAAACTCCGGTGTTTAAGATATAAAGAAGTGAGTGAAATAAGATAAAAATAAAACAAGCCTGTGACCGCGAGGTGAATATTGTCAAGTGGTAATAAAAAAAACTACGTCGGGGAAAAAAAATCGCGTAGCATTTTGGTGTGGCAAAAGTGTGTGCGGGGCTACTCTGGCCGAGTCTCGTCTCTTCGACGTTCCGCGGTGCAGGAGGAAATCTGCTAATAGCAGCAAGCCGTGCCCGTCACGGAGGGACGGCGTCGTTCGCAGCCGTGAAATAAAGAGGAATATCGTAGAAATCGCGGCACGGGATACAGGAGCAGGTCACGTAGGAAAGTGAAGAGAACACGAACGTCGAGGCATCGGATCGGCAACCCAACCCAGCACGAATCGAGTGCGCTATAGCTATTAGGCTATAGCCTCTCTTGCTTCGCTCGGTGCGAGGTGTTATATCAACCGTTCGAAAAACATCGTCGCCCCTTCGGAAACTTGGTTAAGGTAGGACTGCGACGACGACGACTACGACGACGACAACGACAACGACGACGACGACGAGAACGGCGACACGACGATACGGGACGAAGACGACGACGCTCGTGCACGTAATCGAGGAAATATTCGTCGAGATAATCGTTTCACGCGTACAAAATCATCGTGCGATGTGATATCGGGTGTCATTGATGTCCGTCGTGGGATTATTTCGCCAATTTTTACGCGACGCAACGGCGAGGAGTTTCACGCAGCCAGGACCGTGCGAAGGAGGAGGATCACTAATTTAGGGAAAATTTAGGATGAGCGGAA
This sequence comes from Arge pagana, assembly GCA_963969455.1. Classification (NCBI taxonomy): domain Eukaryota; kingdom Metazoa; phylum Arthropoda; class Insecta; order Hymenoptera; family Argidae; genus Arge; species Arge pagana. The sequence continues at coordinate 25,397,072 of OZ018309.1, read as the reverse complement.
GACCGAGGACCACGTCCTTCGCGGAGGGGAACAAACCCCCGACAAATCCGCCGTTGGGCGGCATGAAAATCAGCAGTGAGTATCTCTACGGTTTTTTTCTTCCCCCCGCACCTCCCCCCCACTCTCTCTCTCTCTCTCTTCATTTCTATTTCTCTTTCTCGCTCGCTCCGTATTTACACCACGCAACGTAGAACGCGAATGCTCTTTGATGTGGAATAGGTGTACGACGTACCACCTTCTCATTCGCCCTTTTGCTCCTTACTTACCTATCGAACTCTCTCGCTAGGCATAACACGCACGAACGCAGCCCCGCGCGATCTCGCCGAACACCCTAGCCTCTCTTCTGTCTTTCAGTTTTTCGTGTTGTTGCTATGCACCTTGAAATCCTACACCTTACGCAGACTCTAACCTCGATTATCGCGATCGCACGATCGTTACCCTCGTCCCGCCTGGTTTTTTTACTTATTTTTTTTCCCTTTCTACCCATGATTCGCCCCATCTCTGGCCTTTTACTGTTTTATCGCTTACTTCGTACCTCGTTTCTTGATCGTGCACCCAGGAAACTGGGTCAATACGCCCCTATGATTGTTGGCTGTTCGAGAAGCGACGAAAATGTAATGGAACAAATTTCACGATGTCACAGAACGCAAATGTGCACGTGTGTAACGACGATGACGACTCGTGGTAGTCCCTGCGTTTTATTCGTTCCCGTACGCGTACGTGTACGGGGACGAATGCACGAGTGAGTTAATTACAGCTGATATATCCCCGACGACGTCCGTCCGTTACGTGTTTATAGAGCTTTGAAAACTACCGTAATTTTCTCTCTCTCTCTCTCTATTTCTCTCGGAACCGGGAGCGGAAAATGGTACTCTGCGAGATGAGATGAGGCCTGTACGCGGTAGTTTGCCGACGTTGACGGAGAAAAAAAAACCCTGAAAAATAATCGAATGTGACGTGACGAAAAATGTGTCGTTTGCTCGCTATCGGGATGGAATGGTCGGGTCGGGCGATCGCATTCTGCTCGCTTTTCGTCGTTTCTCAAAGGTATTTCTGGGTTTATCGATTCGTCAACGCGCGGCTCCTCGATTATTTCGAAATTAATTCCACGTCCGAAAATAATTCGAGGTAAAATTAACAACGCTCGATGAAAATTGAACGTTGGCTCGCGCACGTGACACATGTCATTTCCGATATCTATACACAGACATTAGCGTATTTTTATTGCGCCTACGTAACGGTTCGCCTCGCGACAGAAACGAGATTCGATCTCTCGATCGTCACGCGCACTTTGCGATGCGGTTACACTTCGCCACGATTGTCAACGGACACGTGGACCACGATTTCGTAACTTCGACGCGAATATTCTCCTTCTCAATCGTCGCTTCGTCGCGAAATAACTCACCTTCGACGACGCCGACGAATATCGATAATCCTGTGATTATCTTCCAGCGAAACGACGAGATTTTCCTGCCGAGAAGCAAAACAAAAGACATTTTCCCCAGTTAGATTGATTCTCGAGGTCCGAGTATCGAATTTTTCGTTGATACATCGTCCAAATATTCGTGTCACCGGGTCATTTTTCAAAACTTTCATTCAAGCTTTTTCCTCTCTCACCCGAAAAGAGGTAACGACGAACTTCAGGTGGGCGAAATGTTTTTCAAACGCCAATAGCTGCGAATCTTTAGCGTGCTACACTCGACGCGATCGATCGACCGTCCCACAAATGGAGCCAATTATTCCCAGCTTCGAATTCTTTTCAATGAAACGAGGAATCCTTTCGTCGAGAAGTGAATTCTAGTAACAAATTTTTAGCCTCGCCTCCTCTAAACGCACCGACGACCAACAACAACGCAGCAACGATCATCTTTCCTCGGTTTATCGAATAATCCAGATTTTAATTTCACTCCGATATTCAATCGTTAATCATCATTTTTCGTTTCGCCGTTCGAGGTATCGCGACGCCAGATATGGCCACGATCTGGAATATATTTGGTGACACGTTGACCCGCACGAGAACACGTCGGCGTTAATGGCACGTAAACGACACGTATAATCGGATTAAGTAAAAAAAAATCGTTTTTTTTTTCGTTGACGCGATCGAATCGGTTACTCGTGCCTTTCTCTACGTCGAAGTCATCGTTTGAACAGAAATTCGCATTACGATCGAGAATCTTTCAAATTCGGGGAATTCGTTCGCCAAATTTATCATCCGGCGAGATGTTTTCTCGCGTACCGTCGGATGTTTTCCAACCGTGATACAACAAATTATCCGAGAGCAGTCTTTATGTACCGAGGAAAGAACAACAGACGTTCGCCAAGTGCAGCGTGTAACTTTCGAAGAAAATCTGCGAGGATCGGGAAACTAATATGAGAACAGCATTGATCGACGTGCGATCGTGTGTTGTAACCACCATCGAGAAAACATTGATCCGCCCTTCTCGTGCGAATGGAAATTGTTCGATTTTACGAGAAAAAACGTCGAGTCGCGTTCGAGATCGGGATAGCGAGAAATCCGTCCGCCATTTTGTTTCGTAAAAGTGCACTGGAAAAGAGGAGAAAAATGAAAAGTTGTACGACCGTTGTCGAGCTGTCAGTTTTCATGCCATTCGTCGCTCGACCTTTTCCTCGCTTTCCCCTCCGTTATATCCCGTGCTTCTTGTTATCGCGCGTTATCGTTCGCGTTGAACTTTCGTCGATCGCGTTGGAATTTTCGGAAGGAGCGAGTACCTCCGTCGCTTTGTTCGCGATCAGCTGTCAAACGGGCACCGTTTAACGGAGAGAGTTGGTCAATCGACGAGAAAAATGCGCGTGTCTGCATTTATCGCTGTTGATTTTCGTAATCGCTTCGCGCAACTGGCGAGCGAAACTCACGCGTATATAGCTATCAAATGAAGCAAATAAAATTCTCAAGTTGTTCATTATGTAATTAAACTATTGCGATCTATCGGTACGTCAAACCGCGAGACGGAGATAGCGCGAGATAAAGAACGAAACGCCGCGCGACGAGCCCAGGGAAGAGAGACAAGCGACGTACGAGCCACACACTCGGTAGAGTTTGACACATGCTTCACATGGCGATGATACCGTCGTGCTGCCAGTGGAATTCTATCCCGCGTTAGTTAGCTATTTTCGCCGTGTTGTAAGGGCGTGCCTTGTCATTTGGTCGAAAGATGAAACGAGGGAAACTTTATTACAGTTGGACCGCAAATATGCGCGCGATGCGTAGCGCGTGCACGAGCGTAGCAGTAGCAGTAGCAGTATGTAGTAGTAGTAGTAGTAGCAGTAGTAGTAGTTGTTGGTAGAGCGTTATACGTGACAAGAGACGCTCGCGGCGAGTCTGCGGCTCGCGAGATGCGAGTATATTTTTTAATGGATAATTAAGAACACGCGAAGGAAGGACGATCAGCAACGACGAAGGAGAGGTATCGAGAATCGAGCTGAAAAAAAGATCAGCTGGAACGGACAGCGGCAGCCATTGGTTATTACGATTGCAACGATGGCGGCCATCTCTAATTTCGAGTTGCCACGGGTATCGCGGTTTGGGTAGGGCGAGAAAAAAATATGTTTGGAGAAAAATAAAGCAAAACGGTTTCTACGCACCGGATGGACAAGGTGTATTTTCATAAATTATGTAAATTTTGGATGTAATCCAATTTTTCTAGTCGCTTCGCGGACGAGAAACGTTTTTCTGTCACGGTCGAATGTCGTCGTCGGGCCAGCGACGAGTGACAGACGCGCGACAGGTGGCGCCGCCGACGGCGAACTCGGCGTTCGCATGTGCGTCGGTAGTACAGGGATCTGGCGAGTCTTCCGCGTTGACGTCGTGTTATTCCGTATCGCCGCCCTATTTCTGGGGGTCCGTAGCGATTGCGACACGGTACACCGGCTACACAGATGTCGAACACATGTCTTCTGCCATCGTAAACATCGGGAGAAAATAGAAATCGCGGTTTTTACTCCCCAAAGGGTTGAAACACCGCGGTTTTCTTGCCTCCCGCGCCATCGGACGAAACTACGTCGGCGAATCGTCAAAACGATTGTCGTTGTCATTCGAGCTCGGGAAAAAAGAGGCGTTTTACCAGACGCCTCGTATTGCTTTTCGCTGTTGGCTGAGATCTATGGCTCGATGACGCGGTGAATCCTTACGACTATCTGACATAACTCGCGGCACAAACCCTTTGGCGAAAGTCGGCAGAGCCGCCCGCATGTTTCTAGACTCGGTAGTACGTCGCATCGGTCGATACCATTGGCCCGATGCGAATGAATTTTTAATTTTTCTTTTTTTTCCTCGCAGTTTCGCGCGATGCTTTTGAAAATTTGACAAACGAACGGCCATCGACTTCCGGTGCTCGCTTCTTCTCGTTTATTTTTCAAAACTTATCGCGTGACACTCTTCCATTTTCCGGTCCAAAATTATTCGTCCTCTACCGCGTAAAATATACGCCTCGCGGCGTCACACTCGCAGATCTTGACCTTCGGTCTAGCCTTCTTTCTAATCGTAATTTTAAACTAGATCGAAAACAAGCAAAAATCGTCGCAATTAGACTAGACATTTACGCACGAAAACTCGCACCCTTACAAAATTATGCGGAAAGTATTTCATAATTTTTTCACTCGAGTGTCGTACTCTGCTCGTCATGGTGAGAAACTTCCATCTTCACCGAGAGGAAACTTGCATTTATCATTAAAAAAAAATAAAAAAAAAACTCCTATGCAGTATTTATCCGATCGTAAAATATTGACAACGAGAATAAGAAACGCTCGCACGTCGAAGTTAAGAAAAAAAAATTAAAAAATAAACGTCAGGCAGATCCATTTTTTCCCCCGAAGGTTGAGTCTCGTTACTTCGGTAATAACGCTTGACGCGTAGAAAAGCGTCGTAGGCGTGCATGTTTTCCTCATTTCGAAGCTAACAATAGAAATGGTATTTTTTCCGCGAGCACCGGTCGCCACAACGAATTAGACATTTGCTAATTACGAAGGAATTAACCGTCGCGTTGAAGGATCAATAATTCAGTGGTGAATTGCGTTTTTCTATTTACGCAAGTCGCTTCGCCAAGGATCGTTGAAATATTGGAAGAAGAGGGGGTAAAATATTGAATTCCCTACATTGCTGGTCAAAGTTTTGCCAAGGATTGCGGAAGGGAATGAAAAAAAAAAAAGAAAAGAAAAATGACGAACGACTCTTATGTTAGCGATTCCTTAAGCGTTGGAAAATACACCCGTAGAACAGTTTGTTCCATAAAATTTATCCTCCTACGGAACGACCAGCCGCACGGAGCGTCGTTATTTCGCAGGAAACAAAGTTCACGGGCATTTCTCGTCGGTGGAGAGGTGCTTTTGGCGCGAAAACTAGTTCGTCATCGCTGACTTCATCAGCTTGTTATACGCTGTAATACCATCGTTCAAATATCGTCCGGCTGAAAATACCTCCGAACCTCGTAAAAATAGCCAAATCTATTTTACGTATAATAATTTGCGTTCTCCTACGCTTTTCACGTTAAGCGAGACTCGATCGTGGAAAAATCACGAGAAACGACCGTGCAGCGTTCAAGGAATCCAACGAATACGAAAAACCAGCGCATCTACATATTCTTGGAAGCTTTCGCGAAGTCGCGTTTGTTCGAAAACAGTAGAAACAGTCCTAAAAAAAGCGCTTTTTTAAACTTTAAAAAGTAATAGCTAACAGAATCATACTACGAAAATTCGACCATATAAATTTCAATGATAAACATTTTAAGAATGGATTTTGTCGAATACTCACAACGGCGTTATCTCTCAACGTGTATTTTCATCGATTTGTTTTTTCATCAAACTTGTAACTAAATTCTATGAAAAGTTTGCGCGCTGATTTATTCTTGCTTCCGCGTCGCGAATTTGTTTTCTCGTTTAGCTGTGTGAAAATAAAATGAATAGACTGGCGCCGAGGTTCGCAGACAACGCCCACAATAATTTGGCGAAGCGTTAAAGAAACAAGCGAAATGCGAATTCACGTCTCCCACGATCGAAAATATCGCGGATTCAATTTTGCCCTTTCCACGTCGTGCGTTGACCCGTTCACGCGTCAAAAGACACTACCTTCCATTGCTAAGACGATCCTTCAATTTCCTATCGTTTCCACTCGCGAATCATCGTTTTCTCATTTCGTTCGTTTTCGCATTCGCATTCCACAGTCGCGTTCGATAGCACCAACTGTACGCGACCTTCTGACCTTTGTCACGTTTGAACAGCCGGAAAGCCTATATATAAACGCGGTTGATCACGAATGCGTCCAGAGTACGCAACTTCCGGTATTTTAGCAACGTCAAAGATCAAGTAGCGCCGATAAGCTTCGCAAATCGCATGCAACGACGCTCGGTGTCCAAGCGTGCGACGTTGTTTGTTCTCTCTCGTGGAATTTCTTCTATCTGCTCGGCTCCACGAATTCGAGCGCTGATTTTTCGATGCCGTCTGTTCGTGTCGCAAAAAATGCGCGCGTATGGACGAAATCTATATAACCATCGGGTTGTGTATTGCGCGTAGATAGCCTCGAGGAAAACAACTGGTTTCGTTCTATTATTAACCGTGGCTCTATCGCCATTTTTTGCTCGTAATTCAGCAGATAGGAAATGATTGTTATTCGAGAATATCAAACGCGTTCTCTGTTTCTTCTACAAATATTACAATCCCATACGTCTTTCTCTGTTCGTCTCTCCCCCTCTCTTCTGATATCCAATGTTGCAATCGCCTCTTTGTTTGCCTTGGCTTCGCGCGACTTATCCTACGACAACTCGTGTTCCATGATTTTTTTTTCGCTTTTCACAATTTTCTTTTCCCCGAAAATACCTCTACAACGGGCAGCACACGTACCGACGAGCAGCGGCGGAATTTTCAGCGAGAAAAAACGTATCGAGCAGAATATGTATGTAGTATGTAGAGTGTATCAAAAAAACCGACTATTCCTCCGAAACGACTCGACTTACGAAAAACTTCGTTCAGACCTTTTTTGTAGAGCTCTCAATTCCCTACAAAACCACGCCTTGATCATCCTTGTACCCTTACTCGTTGTAGAGTTACAAAATTCCAAAATTTTCACACTCATTTTTCTATGGTACTTAAGTGGGAAATCCACACCTCTGAATATTATTATTATTGTGAGCTCATCCTTGAACAGGGTCCTTGTATACAGCTACTCTGACAATTTTTCAATGTTCTTCGAAAAAAAAAGTAGATTTTTTTGAAACACTCTAATGTAGGTGCCTATTTTATCGACGCGAAATACGTAACGATGAAAACGCTTCGGATCGCGTGACGTCAATCACCGTAACAATGTACACCAGCTGGGATTGAAAATTCTTTGTTCTCTTGTCTATACTGTCGTGCGTAGGTCGAAAGGCAGAAAACTGAAAAAAATTTCCTCCTCTGAAATATTTAACGAACTTGAAAAATCAATATCTTTTTGAAACAATATTCTCAAGGATTTGTTTGCTAATTGATGAGTAGAAATTTTTTTTTTTTATTAAATATATTGTCATTCAAATTAGTAAAAGCTAGTAAATCAAGTCTACTGCCTTTCACTTGAGCACAGCAGTACAGACCACGAGACTTCTACCCTCGCGCGACGATTATCGTCCTCCTTTCTCAAATGTGATTCGGCAAAGACTATGAAATGAGAAATAAAAAAATACATACGTGCCCTGAATCACGACTGTATCGAGGCTGGCAAACATGACCACATCTCACGTCTCCGTGAAACTTCGAACCTCGAATGAGATGGAAAATTTGTGCTCGGTCGCACGATGTCCATCTGTGCGTTACACTTATACGCTAAATTTCGTCGTCGAACGCGAAGGCTGGAAACAAACTGTTGAAATTAATGGACGAATCACGATATTTACTCGAGCAATTTTCGTGCACGTGGAAATTTCAGCCGCTACACGGGAATCGATATTACGGCGGTGACAAAACTCTTTACACGACTAACCACCCAGAATTTGGTTCTCGCCAGTCCTATTTTCACGTGACTCACAGTCGTATCCCGAAAACCAGCCTACAATCGTGCATGCGTATGAAAAAAATACCATCGTTTTTTCCACGACTTCTACGGCACGCAAAAAATGGCTCGTTGCTAACTGTCTATATGCCTATCGAATAAGTTCACCAAATTTCAAAAAAATTCCTTCGATAGATTTCCAGATATCGTGTCCACCGATTTGCAACACGTGAATATGCGTATTTACCCTTTGCTCTCGATTTTTTTTGTCTTGGACAACTAAATATACAACTGCGAAATTTTTGCCACGCTTTGAGCACTCGTTACAATTTTTCAGCCGAAATCGTCGCGCATTGCCGAGGTACGCGACAATTCGTTTTTTTTTCGGTTACCACGATTTTTGGCTTTGAGAAATTATTCTCTTCCGTTGGAAAAGGAATCGATCGAAGCTATTCGGTGATAGCAGCAGCAGCGATGATGCTAGTCACGCCTCGATCGGAATCGTAGGTGATTAGAGCGTCGATCGTCTGGAAATGGAATTTGCATTCCTAAACTACTGCGCCGCGATTGATTCGTTTCGTGGTAAATATTCTAATTGGCCGAAATGGAAACATTCGTTGATCTCGTGCTGGGTGTATTTTCCACACGTGCAACTTCGCTCCTGCGGTAGTGTCGGCGCGTGGTGTAACGATTTTTCTAATAAAGCTCGAATTTGTCGGCAAAGTTGGTTGACTGCGACAACAAAGCACGCCTAACCGGCCGAGAGACATGCCATTTCGCGTGCGGATCAGGCCGTGCATTTCTTTGATGATGAATAGGTAAATCCTTTGAGAACGTGCCGCGTGCGTACGTTGGGCAAGCTAATCGCACACCTCGAAGTTCCGTTGCACGCGATGACACGGTTCGTATCCTACTAATTTTTTCATATCCAAATTTCATTTGCAAGCGACCCGACCTCTGACAACGAAGCGTGTCTCGTTGGCCAAACAGCGGGTGTTTGTACAAACCATAAAACAGTAGTAGTGGTACCTCGAGCGTAGAGGTATGCATCGATCTTCAAATATAGCGTACCTACTCGTCGCGCTGATTTCTATCTCTCGAGCAAACAAATTTTCTTCGTACGTAATCTCGCGATTAGTCTGTCCTTATCGCGAGTACCGAATGCTGCTGCGCCGCCGAAAACCGACTCGACGAGGAGAATCAAACGATTCGATAACGAAAAACGTCGCCTTTTCCTCGTTTCCTCGGCTCAGTTTCCCCGAACAACGGTCACGAGACGATTCACTCGCTTTCCACGAGAATATCGCCCGAAAATATCTCGTCCCTTCGCCGAAACGTACCTCGGATGAGATTGCGTTCGACGAATTGCGAACGGCGTATTTGCGCGCGTATCCCCTGAAAACCATTGCGCGAATTTCTTCCTCTTTGTCAGTATGACCTTGGCGTATCTCGAGAATAACAATGATCGATTGGTAAACAAATTTTCCAGACTCGATGAAATTTTCATCGACGCCGCGAAAATAACCGGCGTATTTTGATCGCCAAGCGAATATTCCCGATGTTTCTCTTATCGGCAGACGAGAAACATTCCGCGGCTTTGTGTCCCGGAGAGAAAAAAAAAAGGAAACACTGGCAATTAATTGCGGTTTCGCGATCGCGCTCCGCGAGAAAAAAAAGGGGCAGACGATACGACGAAGTACCGTTTCTTGTTTTCTTTGCCATACGAGGCACATACATACATACACTTGTTGCGACGTTCCCCCGTGATTTTCACCGCTAATTAGCGCAGCCGCTCTTATCTTTATTTTTTTATCACGAAATCGTATCGAGGATCCGGAATCGTTTCCTGGTACCTAATGCACTTACTTAGTCATTCCTTGGTTCGAGCTTCTATTAATGTTCGGGACCTGGATGCAGGCCAGAGCTACACCTGAAATGTACTCGTCCACGTTTTCAACTCGACGAATCCGCGGATCAACGCTTTCAACGGAAAAGCTCGCCTTTACACGACAAGCGACCTATCTCCGCGTGTTCGCTCCTGTTAAAACAGCATTGTAACATTTTCAATGAGAAAATAATACATTAATTCGTTAAATTAAATTTTTAAACGAACATGGTTATTATCAAGAGATCACATGTAACGTTTAATGAAAATGTATTCCGTTAAAAAAAATAATTCAATGTTCAACGGAAATTTATCCCACTAAAAAAAAAAAATTCAACGCTCAATGCCCATTTTTCCCATTCAAAAAATAACTCCAATGGTTAATGGAAATTTCTCCCAGTAAAAAAATTAATTTAGTGGTTACTGGAAATTTCATCCAGAAAAAAAATAGATTTAGTGGTTAACGGAATTTTTGCTTAGAAAAAAAATAGATTTAGTGGTTAATGGAAGTTGATCCCGTTAGAAAAATTAATTCAATGGGCAATGAAAATGTGCTCCATTAAAAAAAATACATTCAATGGCTAATGGACATTTCTCGCAGCAAAGAGATAAGTGTGATGGGTAGTGAAAATTTATTCGTAATATTCGCTTTGTTCTGGAATTGCTTCTGATCTCGTCGTCGCTAATTGAAAAGCATGACAGATCGTCGCCTCGTCATTTCTCACAGTCGAAAACTCTGTACTATTTCGCGCCGGGATCGTCTTGGTCGTGCTTTAATGGACGTTAAATGATCACGCGTGCGTAACATGTACGTCACAAAGTCGCCGCGCGTTTGACCGGTCATGACGTTCGTCACGCGTTGTACGCGTTACCATCATCGGGAAAACTCTACCCGGAACCCGCTCGTTTCATGGAAGGCTTGCTCGTTGTGCATGCCTTATTTTAGCGGTAGCCGCAAACTCTCGCACGTATCGGCGAGTCGGCTGATTCAGAACTCTTAAAAATCCTACACGTGATTATCCGTCATACGGCTCCACGTTGCGTCATACACCATTCGTTACGTCACGTCTGAATCGCCGTGAATTACAAGCGAATAGTATCCACCAAATTTACATGGTCGAATGTCGCATTTAATCGCTGCTCGATGATACGCTGAAATTACGGATTTTTTAAAATACTTTTTTACGGAATTGTTTTTTTAATACTTTTTTCCCCTGGTCTGAAAAATCGTGGAAAAATATGCAGAATCATTCATTTGTTTTTGTTTTTGATTGTATACTTTTCTTGGTATTTTATTCTCAACAGGAAAATTATTATCCACTCGGCGAATTGTTGTCCCTGTTGTCCCTGAATGATCTATATTCGTCGTTGTGATGTACGCGCATATACGAATCCACATTCCGATGAGTATTTTCAGAACATATCCTCGAAGACACGGTTATTTTTAATAAAATGCTACGCGAGCATAGTCGAGCGATCTTTTTATGACGTTCGCCTACGTTCTTCATTCTCCCCGCGTTCATTCGGCTTTTGGTGTTTTTGCTTCTTCTTTTTTCTCATCATCCGTCGCCTCTCGCCTGTTTTTCTCTCTCTGTTTTTTATTCGCAACAATACCGCGAAAAATCTTGGACAAATCGTCGGAATCGCGGTTTTTGGTCCGGCAATCCATCGACAGCATCTCGCAAATGAAGAAGGCGGTTCAATGAATTTCACAGTTTTTCCCGAAACGTGGTGCTATTTTTATCTGCAATCAACACGTGTCTTCAATATGAGTTGGACTATTCTCCCCACTGCGCCAGGAAACGCCTTCTCCGTCGCTCTTTCGCGCCCTCCTCTACCAACCGAACTTCTATTCCCTCAGTCGCTATATCATCCGATCAGTGGACACACGACCGCGCGCGTCCAGGTCGCGTCTCGAAACTGACCTAAAAATGTGAACAGTTATTCGGAAGGAGTTTAACTATTTGACGGAATCTGCTGTTCGCACCTACGTATTTTTTCCGTTACTCCTCGATTCGCCGTGTTTCGCGGTAGGCGTTCGCCAGCTCGTTTCCCATTTCGCCATGTAATAATCGCGGATCGTTGTTGCGTACCGGTACAGTTCGATAAAGATCGTCCCGATGTCGCGCCACCACCACCAACAACAACAACAACAACAACAACAACAACAACAACAACAACAACAACAATAAAACAACGATAAAGAAGGAATAATAACATTGGCGGCGGCAACTATAAGAATCAAAATAAAGGACGAGGGAAAAAGTAGAAACGAAGGAAAATGTCACTGGTCGCGTAGGAATATTTATGTGAGACAATATTACGTGTAACTAAGCCGTTGATGATTACTCAACGAAGTGGAGGAAGACGCGTTCGTTATCGTTTCTTCGCTAAATTAATTGTTGACTTTACGTTGTTGGTCTATGCCAAAGCAGAATCATCGTCGATCGACTCCGCGTATCAAAAGTCTCGGGAATAACGAGGTGTTCGCCTTCGCATTTCTCTAATAATAACCGCGACGAGTGCACGCGCAGGTGTTTCGTAAAAAAACACGTGCACCTACACCTACACACGCGCGCGCGCGTTGCGATCCACATGTGCGTTGGCAATAATTTAATGTTGTGGTAAGACTCGATAAATTTTCACACCTGATTAACGCGTCGTGAAAGGTACGATTAAAAGGAAAACAAGTGGGTAGGAGAAAGAGGTTGCGAATAAAAAACTCGTCTCAATCGTCTCTCGCTGTGCATCGCGATTAGATGGATCTATGAAAAATCCGAGGGTCGCGGAGGGCTTGGAAATTAAATCGAATCCTGCGCGAGTCGGAAGTGGGGAAAGTGACGGTGATAGTGTTGCGAGTGAGTGTATTTATATTACAAACGTTATCACTTCCACGACTGAACATAATTGTGGACTAACAATAAGAAAATATTTAGCCACGAGCGATATTCGTGGTGGCAAGCGCCACGTAAATTATCGAACTGCGTGTCGCAATAGTGCGGAAAACTGACGGATGCGAGAGTAACGCGATGCCATCGCCATAATAGAGAAATCGAAAGTGAAAGTCGCAAAAATTTGCGCTAATCTAATTTTATTTGATCATTTTTGTTCTGCCGTTGCGAAAGCGCGAGATCAATTTCCACGCGCGTGGAAATTTCCAGAACGATAAGGAGCAGCGAGTGATAAAAAAGCGGTGGTAAAGAGGTTGAAAAAATTGTTCTGAATTAAAAGTCTGTGATAAATTGTGATAGTACGACGTAGTTGTGGAATTATGGCACCGTCCAATACTATGAACTGGTCAGAGCCGTGCCAGGAATGGCGTTACCCGAAATTTTGCCCTTCGAGCTCGATAGTTATCGAGAAAAAGTCAACGACGAAGAGCAACGCGGACTCTGAAAGCCGCGAGACTGATAACGCGTACAAGAAGATCTGCAAATTTCTGCGAAACCTCGGAACAAAGAAGCGTAAGTCTCGCGTTCGTGATTTTGGAAATGTAAACAAACGAAGCTGTTCTTATCGCGGTGATATAGCACGCGGGTTTTAACGCGACGATTTTAAAATCTACCGCCTCTTATCATACGGTAACGAGAGCTTATTCCCTCGCGTCACTTTAAATCTCACCGCAAACGTCTCGTAATTCACCAACTCGCGGTCGATGCCGAGAGCCAAGGGGAAACGATTTACATAATTTACCGAGACAATTGCGTCGCGAAGTTTCGCCCCTTCTGGGGAAAGAAATAAACGTCGTACACTTTTTCGACATCTCCCTGCGCCCCGCTACTACGTTCGTTCGAGATTCGTCGATTCGCCCTCTGCGCGCGCCCACGTGTTACCCTAGTCGTCTTTTGTTTGCCGCGGATGCGTCGCGATGCATGCATCGCCGCTCGCACGGCTCTGTCGGTAAAACAGATTCGCGTGTCGCGGGACTGTTTGTCAGTTCTATTTTCACTTTTCACATTCCACGACTAACTTATACGTATCATGCACATCGAAATTCTAATATCTACTTAATAAGTATTCCTACCGCGAAAAAAGCCGCCGTACCGCGTGACAACCGCGATAGCGGCCATCTTTGTTGATACTAATCAACGACTGATTAACGCTAATTAACGACGAGCGAGTTGTAGTTTCTTCGTTGTTGAAAAACGTTCCGAGCTACGATTCTCGAGTTCACGTATTTTGACAAGCTTCGAAATACAAATACGCGGACTCGGGGGATAGATGAAAGAAAAATCAGGTCACCAGGCGAATATCGTAAATATGTCCGCGGATCGTTTTATTCTTTTTCATGATACCGCACTTTTCGTTTATTTATCTCGCCACAGTCTAGCCATCGTATAAAAACAAATACGTATCGTCCGTCTACGAATGACTTTTACGTTCTATATTTTTCGCGATCGTATTTCCTCGTCGTGTTTCTTAGGGTCTGACATTTTTTTTTACTCGCAAACGGGTTGTAAACTTTCCGGAAGGTAAAAAAAGATCTATTTCCCATTTAAATATCACTTGAACGGCTATGTTTATGCAAAAAGTCTAAGAGACCTTTTTTGTAGAGCGATCGATTCTCTACAAAAATGTGTCTTGAGCTAATCTGTACGACACGCCATTGTCGAGTTATAAATTTCCAAACGTAAAAATCTGTTTTTACCGGGTTATTTAATTGGGAGATGGAAGTTTGCGACGAGGCACCTCTTAATATGAATACTAAGAGCTTTTTTACCTTCCTAAATGCATACAACTTGTTTGCGAGTTGAAAAAAAATTGCCCAAAATTGTTACTATTCCGAAAATTGAACGCTGTGAAACATCGACGAATGCGAATCGATACGACCCTCGCATTCGTTGATGTTTGCGCGTTCAATTGTCAGGCTGACAAGATGCAAAGAAAACGAGTTTAGGCTGGAGCAAAAATTATCACCGGAAAAAAATTAATACACACACGATTCGTAGTATCCTTTTCAATGAACGTCGAAGCATGAACATCGAATGAAAGCGTCATCGGTTACCGGAACGCAGAGCAGTAGGAAATCAACGTCGTCGTCGGGTACGAGACAGAGCTTTGGTAACAAATTCGCGAGGGGAAAATATCGCGAAACAGAAATTACGCGCTCCAATATCTGGAATATTAAATTTGGCAGTAGAATTAGAATCGGAACTCCGCATTCCCGCCTCGCCTTACTCTACCAGATCGCGGTGGAAAAATAGTTATAAAAAACTAGGCATTAAGAGAAATCTCGATGTCACGTTTTCAATACCCAACTTTTGAATAAACATTGTTCCCTCGTCATTCCCAATTTTTGTGAGGGAAAAAGTCACGTCTCGTAGCTGCGACGTTTCGTTGGAGAGAGAAAATTAGCGCGGCTAAAATTATTGCACGTTCGAATTGGCAACTTCATCGGTGTTTCACGTCGTTAAAATCATATTATCGTCGACAATTTTGCGACTCGTACAATATTATTAGCAGTTCTCAAATATCCTCTACGTTAGACTTTCTCGACTACTCAGTAAAAAAATTTTCGTCATTGTACACAATGTCAAAATTTTCGGTAGAATATTTAACATTTTAGTGTGTTGATTAGTGTAAATAAAACAGGTTTTTTACTCGCTGGACAAAAATTACGCAAGAAACCGGGTTCTTCCCTGAAAAACCAGAAAAATTGAAACTTTTTCCTATGTTTGTTGTCAACTTGGATACACTTTATTTTTGGATATTTACCCACAATTCTTTACTGTGCCGATAGTTGCTCAGCACTGCCGACTGTTCGTTGTCTACTTCCTCATTTTTTGTCTATTTCCGTCGATGAGCCGTGTCTTGGATAAATACGATATTACTATCTCTGAGCTCGAACCGCAATTATTATCTCCAAAAATTAGGCTGGTATGGTCATTGGACAGAACGTCGTCCAATGCTACTGCGCGTTATGCTTGTTCGCGTTGAAATCATACCGGACGGAGGCTTGATATGAAATGATTCAGGGTTAGCAACTGCACTTCGGACATCATCTGTTGAACGTCGAAAGATATGTCTAATTATAGTCGAACGATTCTTGACCTTTGACCATTGTCCCAGTCTTAAGTACTGGCCAAAAATTGGTCACATCCGATGATTGGAATAAACTGCTACGGAGAGAAACAAATATAAGTTAGGTCAAGCGGTTGTTCGGTGAAATGCAGTTGTTTCTGCCTACTACTCGGCATAGAAATAGCAGCGCTTGCACAGCCCAGTAAAATATAATTAGAGATAATTGCTTTTTTTGAGCGTGCCCTCGGTTCGTCGACAATTTAGGTCGTCGACAAACTATGCCCTCTTGTTAAAATTAAGACAGCCTCGATTCATCGCTAGATACTATTTCATTTCGTTGTCTTCCCGAATCGTGTTTTAACTTTTCTTACGCGACTAATAACGATGAACCTAACGAACCTTCATTGCTGGAAGAGAGATCAACAATACGATCGCTGCTTACATCTCCCCAAATCCTACTTCCTTCATTTCAATTTATTCTTTCCCTAAGCTTTGATAACTAAATTATTGTGCTTCTTATGCATTTTTTTCTCCATCCCAAGTCATTTTTTTCATCGTTCGATCGCATGTTTCGATGAATATCAATGTTTCCCTTATTCTTTACCACTTAATAAGCTATCGGAGTTTGCGAGGCACATTTACAGACCGAACAAAATTTCAATCAAAAATGCCAGTAGCAACTCCGGAAGCATTATTTTACCCGTATCTTCTAGTCTTACCAATTCGTTTCCTTCTTTTACTTTCGCTGTACTGTAGCGTTATGGTTTTTCGGTTGTTTCTATGGGTGGTGCGATGTACCCTGCAGGCAAGGATGGCAGCAAGGTGACCACGGTGGTGGCGAGTGCAGGAGCTGGGCCCGATCGTCCCCAAGAAGTTGCCTATACCGATACCAAAGTCATCGGAAATGGAAGCTTCGGCGTCGTTTACCAGGCCAAACTATGTGATACCGGCGAAATGGTTGCCATCAAGAAAGTCCTGCAGGACAAACGATTTAAGGTAACATTTACTAACGTTTTTTTCTTCTTCTGCATTCTAAAATGAAACTTTACCCACTCGAGTTGCCAATAAATGTTTCAACTTTCAATCTCGACAATGGAGTCAAGTTTTACTTGTTCTTTTGCTTCTGCGAAGAAGGAGAGTTTTGTACTAAGGCGGCTTTTTCATTATGTTTCAGAACAGAGAACTACAAATCATGCGACGTCTAGAACACTGCAACATCGTCAAACTTAAATATTTCTTCTATTCTAGTGGTGATAAGGTAATTTGCTTTATTTCACCTACAGAGAACACGTTAGGTTCGCGACAATCGTGACTCTTAAGTATCACTTATCAGTGAAATTATTGTCCTTTCTGTTTATCAATGCTATCAAGTTTGATTAATCGTTATGATTTGATCGATAGTCTATCATATTTAAAACAATTTACAGATAGGTAGCTATCTGGAAACGTATGAAACTTTTAAAAACTGGTATAAACACACTTGTATTCGCACACTCACTCACTCACACAAGGATACAAGTGTAAGGTCACATCATCGAGCCAGGTCACGAATGTTTGACGCTATCGGGTGCAAAGGGAATAGGCTGTTGTTCGTAGAAATGGGTGGTACATCGACGACTGTTCGTAGTTTCATGATATCTCGATGAGACAGCGAGTGAGATATTCCTTAAAGATTCGAAAAATTCTTGGAAGAACTAGAGAAATATGACGTTGAACATCCTTGAAATATGTTTGGTGTGGAGAATTTTTCCATCGTTTAATACAGAATCATTGTTATGTTATTTTATAGAACATCTTAACCGCGACTAACCCAGTTTTTCACGTGGATGTAAGTGAAACGTACCCAGTAGTTGGAAAATCCTTTAGAAAAACGTAACTTGCTAAGTCTTGAAGCTTTTTGACGAGGGTTTTGCCAATGTTGAAAAAATCTAATTGTGGATCGACAAACTAATTCATCTGTGCAACGCTGCAACGGCGCCAAGAAATTTATCGAAAGACAAGAAGCATCCATATTTCACGTCTCAAATACTTTTTCGAGCAGAATTTTTGTCTTTCCATGTATATACGATTGCAGCGCTATTATCGCCCGAATAATCAATCTGCTTTGCTAGTTTAGGAATCATAATACCACATCGACGTTATTTGCGTTGTCGAGGAGAAACCTAGGTGAAACTGAAGTTTCATCCAACTTGTTTTTATGCCGTAACGTTTTACGCAAGGGTACATATATGTGGTACTGGAAAAAGGATGATTATTTTCGTACAGCACGTGTCTAATGTATTCATATTTCTCTACCTTTTTGGTAATATCTTTGAACTCGACGTATCTGGCATATACTAGACGATCATGCGAGTTGGATGTTACGTTTTTGCCATTGCCATTATGGTCGAGCAAACGGGTCGTGTATACCAAATCGACTAGAACAACTCGCTGACAAAATGAAAAATCTCCTACGAATATCATTTATAACACAATGGTGAAAGTGTAAAATGACTGACGATACACCTGTCTACGAACGACCTTTTGAAATATCTTCCAGCACTTCGTATTATACTAATGAATCGATCCCTGTTCAAAGTCCAAGTTCACATGAATTTTTTTCTCTTAATCAACTTCATCGAACCTGTTAACGCTGTTGTACATTTGAATACTAGTCACTAATCATTGTTGTGTTATACCAGAACGGTCATTTCTGCTTCCCGCAACGCCAGCCATAGTTACACGTGATAATGTATGAAATTTGAAGAGCACCTAATTAAAAGATCATCGTTCTGATTTTATAGCTACAGCTTCTTCTACACGTTTTTAGATCTTGACTCTTCACGAATGTTATTTAATTCGTATTTTTTTATTTCCATTCAGAAAGACGAAGTGTATCTCAATCTAGTGCTGGAATACATCCCAGAAACTGTGTATAAAGTTGCCAGACACTACAGCAAAAGCAAACAAACGATACCAATCAGTTTCATTAAGGTAAGTATCGCTGTGTTAGGTTTTTTAAACGGAAAATCGGTCGATCCCTCTTCGATTATAATTTTTTTTTTTCCCGTTTCGACGGTAAAACTAAAGCAGTAGTCAACGTTCACTCGTTGTTTACTCTACTCACGTTTGCTGTATATTCAATGAAGCGATAACGAAAGTTGATAAGTAAAAATTAAGCCTATTTACATGTAATTTGAGATTCATTCTTCTGTCGTCTGACATAACGAGAAACAGACTCTCAACCTGCCATAAAGGTTACTGAAATATAAAGTTATTTTTTTCCCATCATCGTGATAACTGCGCGTTTCGCCCGACGTAGATTACTCACGTTTGTACAACATCGGCCAGTTTACTGACTACTCAATTTTCTCAATTCCAGCTTTATATGTATCAGCTTTTCCGGTCATTAGCGTACATTCATTCGTTGGGAATATGTCACAGAGATATCAAACCGCAAAATCTCCTGCTTGATCCAGAAACGGGTGTGCTTAAACTCTGTGATTTTGGCTCGGCTAAACATTTGGTCAAAGGCGAACCAAACGTATCATATATTTGCAGTCGCTATTATCGTGCACCTGAACTTATCTTTGGTGCCATCGATTACACCACAAAGATCGGTGAGTATAGATTACATTATGGGCAGGAAACGACACCGGATTTTCCAAAAATACAAGGATTTCTTGTCAATTCTCTTGAATCTTCATGGTAGCTTTTTTTCTTTTAAAGATGTATGGAGCGCCGGCTGCGTCCTTGCCGAATTGTTGCTCGGCCAACCGATATTCCCTGGTGACAGTGGCGTTGATCAACTCGTCGAAATTATCAAGGTTCTCGGTACACCTACTCGCGAACAGATTAGAGAGATGAACCCGAACTACACAGAATTCAAATTTCCTCAGATCAAATCGCACCCCTGGCAGAAGGTAAACATTACGTACATTTACAATCCGATGATTCCCATGGATGTAATTCGACGAGTAGAAATGTGAAAATGACTGAAATTCTTTGTGACAATTATTTAAGAAAATATTCGAGTGCCGGCACATTCTTTCTGGTATACTTGTTTTACCACTGCAGTGGATAGTTTTGGTATTTCGACCCGTGAAGATGTCTGTCAGTTATTAAGGATATAGATTGGACGAATTCTTCTAATTTATGCCTTTCGACTTTTCATATGGCAGACTCAATCTATACCGAGTTATCTCTTCCTACAGCTGGCGAGTGATCGGCACCACCTGTAATTGTTATAGAAAGTGTCACGTTACATATCCATAAGTGCTCGTTGGCAAGTTGGTTCCTTGTGACCTTTAACTTATTTGAGACACGTCCGTGTCTCTTTTTATAGTACACTACGGGAATAGCTCTGCGTCCAAAGAGTATCTTTACAATGTATTTCGCTGCCGTTCGAAAGAAAAGTCCAAGGAATTGGTAATAACCGAACAACTGCGAAGAAATTCTCAAATTTGATCGGTGCTCGTAATTGAAAAATGTTGAGAAATTTGTAAACACGAGTCAGTCGAAATACTACTTTTACCAAACAACCGAATAATTCACTTTAGACGTGCGTATGATGATTAAAAATATTCTCCTATTTTTCCATTACGCTGTGAATATTGTGCAAATTTGAAAGTTGCAATTAGAAATTCTGTTCTTGACTTGGGAAATAACGAGTCAGCAGAGCAACCACCGCGTTGACTACGTTTCACTTAGCTTTCGAAGGAGAATGGATTGTTGTAAAATGAGCTACCGATCGAAAATTATGACCTGTGTAAAAACACGTGTACCGTACATAGCCTTAAGTAGCATAAACGCGTCACATTCTCATCGAAACACGATTAACGTGCCTCGCACGACAACGAAGCGTTCCATCTGTACGTAACGATTCCAAATGTTCGCTGCACCGAAATTTGAAGCTGTGATCCGGAGCAAATCTTCCACCATAACAAGAATATCGATTACAATTCATTTGTCATTCGCTCTCCATCAACCAACAATTGTTGTACTCGTGGTTACAGTTAATGCTTCAACGAATGAGCGCACCTAAATGTTCGACCGAGCACCAAAAAATTAGAGTAAGTGATATATATTGGAACGTGTTATGGCTGTAATGATTTTTTTTCTACCTTATTTATTTTCGTTCACGTTCGTTTTTTTTCATCTTTTTTTTTTCTTTTGAATATCTTGCATAATTGAACAAAATTGGAACTAACATGATACAGCTAAACTACCTCCGAACAAACCAGTTTCAGCTAACATCACTAACATGCCGTACACTACCCGCAATGTCTCGCAATCACCGCCAACTTGAGAAATATCACTTACTCTAATCATCTCGGTGTAATCACGTATATTATTATACGGGCAAAAGCTTGGACTAACGTGTATGAGACGTTCGGAAAGTTTTCCCTCAATTTCGAACGTTCGAACGAGGCTTCCGCTCGTATCAGCGAATTCGCGCTTCAATTACATCGTCAGCAGTCGTCAGATACAGTCTAGCAATCTAGAATATAGCCGGCAGTTTTCCAAGCTTGGACATCGAATTTATCTGACGACTGTCTTGATCTTTTGGCACCCTTAACGCCATACCATTACAAATTTCGCTTGTAATTATCGATATTAATCGATAAGGATATTAAATGAACTGCTGATATCGCTGACATTCATTTGCTAAACGGTGTGAACAAGCGTTGCGCGCACTTAAACATAGTAACACGAGAGAAATGAAGCTTAAAAATCGTAATGTTTAAGCAAAAGAAAAACAACAACAACAAAAAACATTAACAATAACAGAAAAAAAACAGCCATTCAAACGAAGATTACGAGACGTTGGATCATAATTACCTCTGTAGAAATATCATTGTCGTGGTGGTGTGTGACGCCGCACCTTTCACATCCGATGACTCGAAGTGAACTTTTGACGTGTGTATTTGATTTCCAGATATATGAAAATTGGTTTTCTTGAATTTTTATGGGCACGAATTGATTAGCAAGCGATTTTTTTCTGTAAAACATTTTTTTGATAGTTTTTTTATACCCAACAATGGTTGCTCTTCGTTGCCTTCAATCAGTTCTGAGATTGAACAATTTGTTGTCGCGGCGTTAACGCTGAGTCTGTATTTTAATTGGGTATAATCCTTGTGTTCCCAGGTGTTCAGAGCTCGTACGCCGCCGGAAGCTATGGAATTGGTTGCCCGACTCCTGGAATATACACCATCGCTGCGAATGACACCGCTACAAGCCTGCGCCCATTCATTCTTCAACGAGTTAAGGGAACAAGGCACCCGATTGCCAAACGGTCGCGAACTCCCACCCTTGTTCAATTTCACGGAACAGGAGCTTCAAATTCAGCCGACACTGAATTCCATTCTAATACCGAAGTATATGCAGACATCCGATAACCCTGGTACCCAATCCGAGGCTACAAATGCAGCCGCGGGTGTCAGTGGTAATTCTAGCGATAATAGCGCGAATGTCAGCACACCGACCACCACACAAAATACGGACCCTAGCCAATCGAACATGGCTTAGAATTGATTTTTTACCATATAAAAGAGAGAATTTAAAGTCATCCTAGAATACCTTGAAAATAACTTTGACGACTTCTGAAGAGGATGTCTCGTCGCAAAAGGAATATATTACGTTGACGCGATGACGAGGAAAAAAATATATTAAAAAAAAATCGGGATTTTGTATGCTTATCGAACGTAAGACGTTTGCTTTTGCCTTGAATTACTACGGAACGATACGATGAAATAATCGAAGAGTTTTCGCGGATGGGAAAGTTGTTGATTGTTGAAATCTATTAAAATTTCATAAAGTAAACGACAATTGGCGGTTGTGTGTTTTATCAATTGACGGTGAACGAATGATGTGAAAGAGAACGGAAGGAGGAAGAGAAAAAAAGTATTAACGACGTAATATTTGAGAAACGTAACAACATCCGAAGGAATGTGACGAGAATTTTTTTTTCTTCCAACAGTTCTATAACATTTGTCTGTGCGTGGCTTTGCACCTACCACGTAGTTCTATGTCGTTGATCGCAGTGCGAATGAAAGACGAAGAAAACATATATTGAAAAAAATCTCCGTGCATGCTTTCCCGTTCTATAAGTACGGCACAGGTTAGACAATTATTACCATAAATGTATACTGTAATATAAATTCGCGTATACTTAGGTCGTTAGAATTCTGTATAAGCCAAAATACGATCTGCGCTAGCTCATCGTTAATTGCATCGAATTGAACGCATAGCGGTTTCCTTTCGTAACGCTGGCATCGAGCAATGATTCCACATCGCGACCCTGATCAATCCGAAGGAACTAGACGACGATGTGAAAATCTGGATAGGAGAACGAGAAAGCTAAACAAACAAATCGTGACTAAACATAATATGTTAACCGACTTGCAGCGGTGAATTCGTATCGGTCCGACGAGTATTACTCTTATGGGATTTCGATCGAGTGGAACTAGCCGAAATTTCCATGCTTCCCGCATACGAGTTCACCGCAAGCATCCTGTAGAGAATGTCTGTATGAAAGTATGGAGTAAGATTTTTTTTTCTTTATTTTATTTTATTTCTTTTTGTCGACAAATATACAACGTCCGGGACTAGTTTCGCGTCGTTGTAATGAATTCAAAACTGGTTAGTACTAGCAGCAACTTATAATAACGCGGAAAAAAAGAGGAAGGTTAGTCGGAAATATGTAATTTAGGAATTAGTATGAAAATGTTGCTTGCATATTTTCAAGTCGTGGCAAAGTTTGCATGGAAGCAAATTCCCTGAGTGAATAATACACGCGACGCGTTTACCGGCAATAGAATACCTGCGATAAGTACACGACGTTTCATTTATCGCAGTCGTTCCACCTCCCCCGGTTTCAGTTTTGAAATTAGTGTGAGGGGGCTCGCGACAGATTTTTTAGGAAATACTGACAACGACGAACCTTGGATATTCTGTGCTGAGTGAAATATTCTGTACATATCAATATATAATACACGCGTAAAGATTTTATTATATCTCGCAATTAAACCGAATCGCATGATTACTGCGGGATGATGATTACTCGAGCATCTATTCAGCACGCTCGAGCACGTGCTTCAAAGAATCAAGGCTCGTCAACTTCGATGAACAAAGTGAAGACGCAACGTGTTTGAAAAATCTGATAACACGAGATTTTCCCCGTTCGAGACGCCTAATTCTATAAAGACGCGGTTCCTTTTTGGGCTAATATATTATTTATCGAGATACGTTTCCAAACTCGACTTTTTTCAAAGCTCAGCGATATTGTTTTAAAGAAATTTTTGACAATTTGGTCGAATTCCATCTATTAACATGATCTTCTGGCAAAAAAAAAAGAAATAAGGAAATAACAAAATCTCTTCGACGCTTTGTTCGCATAATAATTCAACGCTGTATACGTTGCACATATGCATATCATAGAACTGCTAACAAAGGTTGTCGATAATGGACTTTCAGCGATACGTCTCGGCGAACCAGCATACAAAGATCGTTATGAATTTCGTCGTCGCCTCATCTTTGTTTCGGTTCTCCTTAAATCTCGAACCGGATGTAACTGCCATATTTTGGGCGATGACGAGCAAACATACTCTTCTTAGTCGTTGATTAATTTTCTTTTTTCTTTTTTTTTTGTCTTTGCAAGGAAACGAGCTCTATTCCACGACAGCCTTGGCTGTCGCGTACTCATTGCTCGAAGTCGTAAATAGTCTAATTCACGTACCGATGAGATATTCTTTGATAAGAATGAAGAAAGCAACAATAAGCAGAGTAACAACAAAACGAAACAGCGGCATTTGACGCGGAAGAATTTTGAGGAATTTTAACAATTTTACGTAAATAATTTATTTATTTTAGACCCTCTGTCGGAACTGTTTTTTTTTTCTATTCTCGCAAGGAAACAAACTATCATAAAACTTGTTCCGTTCCCGCGACTCATGAAACGTTTGGTGACAGTTATTTCACGTATTTCACGTATTTCAACCGAATTCCGAGCCGAAGAGATGGAAAAACTATGTGAATCGTTTTTGTAAACAAAGTTTGAATTGCACGCCTTAATAGATTGTTGATTATTTATCGTAATTATTTTTATGAATAAATAAAGTAATTGATTTAGCTCGAATCAATCTAATCTATCATTAATTCTCTATATTTCTACGAGTTTCTAGCGAATAATGACTGCATTGAGAATATTGTGAATTTGCGCATAGGGGTGTCGTTCGCCCAGGGAACGATAAATTACGAATATACCTACGCACGCGCTATTTGAAAAGCTTGTGTTAATAGCGCGATGCGCGATGATAATTTAGGCAACGTTACATCTAATAACCCTTCTAAAATCATACAAGTAATACTCGACATTGCATTCGACAACGCTCCACTTGGTTGTCAGCTTTCATTGTATCGTAATCGACCCAAAGCCACGATATTGTCGCGACGCAGTCATGATACTAATAAAAAAAAAAAATAAAGAAGAAAATCAAGTTGTTTTTTCCTCGAAACAGTTGTTTTTCTTCGAGCAACTACAACTTCATTCGAATTACGTCCGCTGTTTCCACATTGTTATTCATCTTTCCAAGCTTGCATGCCGATGAAGTAGGGGAGAATCGACTATCGAGGGCGAAACCGTGTAAAATAGTGAAAGTCTATCGAACATATACATATATATGTATGGGTATATATATATACATATTTATGCATATACATGCACGTGTGTATATGTATTTATGAATACAGATACACACCTGTATATCTACATCTGTGTATACATATACATGTGCTTATATATACATTTATAAAAGAAAAAAAAACTTAAAATATAAATATATGCGAAATGTTATTAATATTAATAATGGTAAATCATAATGATAATATTGTGTAAAGAAAAAACCGACGAGAAGAACAATTCGTAGAAAAATTAAATTTTACCGATAATCACTCTGCGGCATTCTCTCACCATTCATCATTATTCATACTTTCGTAATTCTAGCCAGTTAAGTGTGATCAATGTCGATCGTTGACGTTACATGTGTGCGCGTGCGTGTGTGCGTCGACACATATGTGTATATGTATGCATGTATCATATGTATATATTTATATATACATATATATATGTATGTATGTATACATATATAATTGTATATATATATATGAATTTGTTCTTTGTGTCAAGTTAGTTTTGACTGCAGATTGTTTTGAGGAAATGACAACACACACGGGACATTATTATTACTAGACGGCATTTGACGAGCGAAAAATGTTGATGTATCGATGAAAAACTGAGATGAAACGATGGAGGAAACGCGATTTGAGTCGTGAATAAACTCAGCTGAAACATGAAAGAACTAGCGACACGTTTACTTGAGTTATGAACGGAAAGCACGCAAAGATTGAACATTTGATCCGTAACAATCGATACACTCCTTCGATGAAAGTACATTGAAATGTTGACTCTACGCTAGTACCAAAAAGGAATTAAAATCATTTCACGCTAGAGATTCGCATCGAATATCTGCGAATGAAAATGTTGGCAAGTGATTAGCGGTGTTTCGATGCTCGCCAGTAAATGAATACAATCCACCGGGATATGTTTGTTAAAGATTACAATTTTCCTCCGCACTGGCAAAATTTACGACGATGCAAACGCTTCTCGCTGAGTGTAAATGAATATTTCTTCGATCGATCAGTCGAATTAGAGACGGAGCGATGTACGTTGGTTAAAACTGGAGAATGAAATGTTAACGACGACGATGAGCGTGAGACTCTGACAAAGAATTACAAGGTCGTTGGTATAAATAAATAGTAGAGGGAAGAAAATGTAATCTATGTAAGCGGAATGAAACTTTGGTGTGTAAAAACAGAGGTAGCTCGTGTACATTCTTTCATTACTTGTGATAATCTTCTAATCGAATATTGGAATAATCTTATCCGTAAATCGAATGAAAGGAAAAAGGGAAAAAAAACCCATCGAAATGCAAACAATTCTGTTCAATCTTTCTTTCGTCATATTTTCGAACTCAGTTTCTTCTCACTTTAGATGTACAATGCTAAATAATAGTAATAATAATAATAATAATAATAATAAGTCTTTCACAAGCTACGCTGACAGCAATTTTCTCTGAAATGTAAGGATGATAACGATAAAGAGAACATCGTGGAAATGAAACCGTACGACATTTTTCCAATGGTGACTCGCGGACGTTAAGAATTCCGTGTGGATGTATTTTCACTTCATGTCACATCTGTGAACGACGTTGACTCGTTCGCGTCGTACGTCTCGTATTATCCCGAGAGTAGAACCACGAACAGTCCATTGGAAAAATGAAGGAAAGAAAAATTGTTAAATTGTTCGTGTTTGGCAGATAATGAATCGTTAAGACGAGCCGACGAGGATGATGAAACTGGCTGAAAGGTTCGCCGGACTTGCGCGCGCGTAATTGTTCGTCCCAGATGCCGGAAAGGGCCAGTTTTTGCAGAATCTAATTTGTATAAAACAAAACGCGTGATAATCAAACGACGAGCGTGATCTGGATCGATCTAGACGTGCCTCTCGCGTATTCGCGGCTATGCGAGCTAAAGAAAGTTGGATGTGTTGGGTATATCATATCGTTGTTGTTCCCGTGGACGATAATTCGACAGTCGTAGTTCTCGTCGACTTGCTTCCGATTCGTTAACAAAGCAACGTTTTTGCTCGACAATTACGAAGCGTTTATCGCTGACGCGTTGCCTGTTCGGCAGCCTGACATCGCAAAGTTTTGGTAACTTTGAGCAGAAATTAGATCTAAACCGATACGATTGCTAGCAAATAAACAGCGAACACGATCTCGATCGATTCGTAGCGCGCGAGCAGCGAATAAAATTTATCACCCGATTTCGATGAAACAAAGCAGGACGAAAAGAAATAAGCGGAGAGCTAGCACAGATCGATCGAATGAATAAAATCAATCTAAGCGGTAAGCTCGTTGCGCGAGCGATAAGCGTGGTTGGCAATGACGCGGGGACACTTGCGGCTCTCGAAGGACAATGAATCCGCGATGATAGGACGTCGAGGAAACGTCGAATATTCGAATCGACACGCCGAAGGAATATGAAACAGACGAGCAAATAAATAAAGAACGGATCGAGGGTAAAAAACTTGTACTATAAAGGAAGAAGGGAAAGGAAAGAAAACAGAGGATGGGTTAAAATGCAAACGAGGAGGAGAAGGAAAATGAAAAAAAAAAACAAAAACTAATGTCAGTCGTCACGCAGACGTGTTGTATAGTAAGTCTGTTTAGCTTTTTAGCATTTTAATTTATAACGTTTTTAAAAACAAGTGTAAGATTTAAGGATGGTGGTACGTTAGGCGAAGGAGATGTGGAGGAAAAAAATTGTACAAAATGCTACATACATAACTACATTAAAGAATATATAAATGAATAATAATACTGATTATTATCAGCAATGAATTATTAGCGACAGCTAAGAATATAGCGTCGAGAAAATTGTTGAATATCGTTTTGCAACGCGAGTGAGTAGGCGAGAAGGAGGGATAGGTGAACGAAGTTTATTTTCCTTGGCAAACGTCCTTTTCTTCTCGTACGAGCTGTTCGAAAGGAAGCAAAGAAGAAGAAGAGGAGGAAAGAAACGATAGAATCTTGCGCTTGAATAGTTCCTTGTTTTAATTACCAAAAATAGAAGGAAAAAATGACGACGATATTGATAATATAAAAAGAATTTAATTGAAAAGGGAAAAAACAAACCAAACAAACGGAGGAACGTTTTGAGCGTAGCATTGACTCGTCGTATTGGCGTATTCAACACTTTTCCCGTATTCTTAGGTGAGACATAGAGGATACTGTCATATTACGTGTGAGTAGGTTACTTGAGAAAAAACACAAGAATACTATTATGAGAATTATATTAATTACAATTAAAGTAGACGACGCTAATTAACGCTATACCAATCCCAAATCGCAACTATTCACGCATCTATGTTGCTCTGAAAAGCCAGTCGAGTTTCGCAAATTCGTCGGAAAATTGAACGATGCGCGTTTCCACTTCTGGGTGTGAGATGAATACGTACCACGTCACATGATACTGCGCCACACACACACACACATACACGCACGCACACACATACACACGCGAGCTCGCACGCATGCATGCACACACACACATACACACACCCACGCGCGCGTATGTGTATATGTATGCCTGTACACGTATATGTATGTATGTATGTATGTATGTATGTATGCATATGTATATGTATATATATCGATTGTCTATCCGAATCGGAGTCGGCTCTGTTGTCTCTCCGTTTGAATGCGTTATAAAATGCAAACGCAAGTGAAAATATGCAACGCTCGACCGACGATTTGCGTGTCAGAGAGTGCAACGATAATTTGAAGCTAGGCTACTACGAACGGGGCGTGGTAAAAAAATGACCTCTGTCGCAAACTGATCTGAAAATTGAATAATGAAATTGTCAACGCTGTGCGATGAGCCGCCTCGCGTTGATTGCGACGCGAATCGTTTCGAGTTGTTCGAGGAAACGAGGCAGCGATCGTGAAATTTGATTGCCATTTTGTTGAGAGTCGATGTAATAATAGTACGATTGATGATGGTAATGTAGATTCGAAACGGTTTACGTAGGCAATGGATTTATATTGTGTATAGTACACGAGACACAAAGAAACAAGTGTATAGCTTCGTTGTTATTTAATAAATGGAACAATTCTCACCTTACTCATTGATATTTCCAAATCAGCCTTATTTGTCGATTCACCGAACTGTGAACGCGATGAAATTGAAGAATTGAAATTGTCGTCGACGACCGACGAACAAACGAATCTTAGAAACGAATGTGAAAAAAAGAAACGGGAGAAAAAAAACGGAGAAAGCATAAATAAGTAGAAGGAGGGAGAGAGAGAGAATTTAGAGAAAGGGTTGCTCGGAATTTTTCCACCATCGTTGACCATCTCCTTCTTCCTTGGTACGACATCCTGGCGAATACTGCAGCCTCCTCTTCAGAAGAACGTTACATTTCTTTTCTACTATATTCAACGGTTTTCAAAGTTATCGATAAATTTCTATGGGAAATGCGCGAACAAATGATCTCACGGTTGCGATAAATGTTCACGGCGTATTGTGAAACTTATTTGCGTCTACGATACGCGATATGTATACCTTAGAGCGTATAAAATCCAATATCGCGGCTCCAAAGTACCGAAAATACGACAGAGATGAGAATGAGAGACGAACAATGTACATTGTTTCCAGAGCGTTGTAAAGGGGGATAAAGAACAACGGCAACAACAACAACAACAACAACAACAAAAAAAAAACCACAAAAAAACAAAAAAACGGGAAATATATTGGGCTATCGTGGGTTGAGTAATTTCAATATCATCAGTTCTTATCTCGCGAGTTCGGCCGCTATTTATGTATATTTACGATATTCGATGCTTTTAAGATACGAAAGAAACTAAATAAATATTCTAGAAATGATATTTAAGAAATCCGCGATAAATCTTTAATGTTACTTGTGAATGTATGATACTAGAACAATGAATAACATAGGATTGCATAAAAAAAAATAACGATTATTACTTATAAAGTAAGGCTATATTATAATATGTTTAAAATAAAACCTTCGAAAACTAGCGAAACATAAAGTATATAATTAGCAATTACATACACGATAGCTGTAGTTATTATTATCTTTATTATTATTATTATTATTAATTATTATTATTATGATCATCGTCGTCATATGAATATAAATAATTATAAACAATTTTCGTTTCGTTTTCGTTTCGATGTTTATTCGTTTTACATGATACTACACGGTATTGTAGCATACAATTGAATTACGTGTTACGCGGAATTAATTTTATTGTCCCAATATGAACACGATATGATATAATTATTACTGTACATTTTTGTGGTTTATTTAACAATAAAATATTAACATTAATGTTAATAGGATATTTTGCTGAGGTAAACCTCGCAGTTAACCCGTGTAATCGACATTTTTATAGAGTTTCTGCCCTTCCGTTCGCGATAGACGAAAGACGCCGCAACGTTGTGGAATATTTTGAAAAACGGTACGCGAAGACGAGATTTCCAATTTTGGGCGGTCCTTCGATTTTCGTCGTTGGTCTTTCAATCCGATCGCTACCTCGATGTGATACGAGAATTGGTATCGGTATTCACGGCTGCCAATTTTTCTAATTCCTCGATTTGTTGGTCCGCGACACGGAGCTCGAGATAAGTCTCGATTAAAACGTGGAATGCCCTGAAAAAACGAGACAGAGTCGCGGATTCTTTCGAACCAGCCGCTACGTTTCTAATAATCTCGTACTTATGTTCGTCGATGAAGCTCGCGTCCGGCGCATTGCCAATTATTATGGTTATCAACGATAAAGTTGTTTGTTGCGATACCCAGCGACGCGTTAATCGGACGCCTGCTATTGAGATATGATAAACATTTCAGATCTCCCCGATATACGGCGACGACTGCTGAAGCGAACCAACGAGATGAAATCCTGCGACGCAAATACCCCTGACAATCTCTTTCGACAGGCAGCCACACACGCACGTGATGCGAACTGATTGAGAACTTAGTCCTCGCGTGGCAAGACGTTCAAGTTTGAGTAAGAAAAAAACAGCAACAACAAAAGGCGAACGCCTAGCAGTCAGCAATCCAACGTACACTGTGCAAATGCGACAGGAATTAAACATACATGTCAAAGTTTGAGCACTGGGTACGAAATTTTATCATTCGCGAGCAGATTCGACTTTCCTATGCATCGACATATTTTTTTCTGAGAACACTGCAACTTCGAGCCTTTTCTGAGCAAGTAATCGATAACAGATTTAAAAAGTACACCGAGATTCATTATTCATTATCAATTCCATACAGCAGTATATATTTTCTGAAACGTTACGGGGCAGGAAGAAATACCTTCCGTACGTTTCACTTTAGCAATCTTTATTTTTAGTTTCATTTTATTTCTATTAGGATTTACTTCATTTATGTATCACCATTACTTTGTACGATGTGAACGCTTTCGATGGGTGTTTTTTACTCTAGCTGCATGGTTCTTGAAATCAGCTTGCTCCTCCCTTTCGCGTGGCAAAACTGAGGCGGGAATCTTCGTCGTCGTGAAGTAGTGCGTCCTTACGGGTTACTTGCTTGATTAGTGCAGTATATCAGTCATCCTAACAGAACTTTTTGCATCATCGCTCCGTTATTAGATCTTGAATCGTCGCGCCCACGAGAATCGATGCATTTACTGCTGCACAAGTATTGCAGCAGTGGAACTCTGTATTTGCCGCAAAAATCGACGAACTTGATATGCTCGATTCTGTTGTCGAAGAACACCCCTGAAATTGTTAGAATTCTTTCCATCAAATTTGTCTTTAAATTAAATTTTCAACGTATATCGATGATCGAACCTATGAGTTGACGTAGTATCATTCGACGGAAGCAATGTAATCTCCAATCGCGTTATACGATTATTTTTCGTTTCAGTTAAAATTTTGATGAGAATTCAACGATACAACGCGACGTATGAAATAACATGAAAGATAAAAATCGAAAAAAAAAAGAAAAAACAAACAAACTGTCAAAGCGTACTTTGAGATCATTATTGCTAATTACGCAAATTAAGCGAATCTCGCAACGACGTCAATTCATTTTAAATCAGATAAACGAAAATACATAAATCTAATAATAAAACGACATATTTACTCGCCCTATTACGATTGTACGAGGTAACAATAAGCGTAGGATTTTTTAGAATTAGAACATATTATTTTTTACCTTTGCATTTTGGATTGACGCAACAGTGTCCGCTGTTCAAGTAGTGGATTAAAATTTCCGGTAAATCTCCCTCTCCGTAGGATATTTTATTAATTTTAATCACACGAGCTGCGCATTCCAATAAGGTTGGAGGGTTGAGCGTCATGTCCGAAACAAATCGAACTACCAACGGATTTTCCCTCAACGATAACTGGAAAACACGTAACATTACGCACGAATTGCAAATGGTAGTCGGGGATCGACTCGCGATGATGTTCCACGGATCCATACCTCTGCCAGACATTTCAGCGTTATGATTTCAGTCGGCAAAGTCTTCAGCTTGTTTTTGTGCAGCAGCAACGATTTGAGATTCTTCAAGTTTGCTATGGAAGCCGGCAAACTTTCCAGCATGTTGTCGCAAAGGATCAGAGCTTGCAACGTAGTCAGCTGGCCGAGCGTCGACGGTACATCCGTTAGTCTATTGCCTCCCATGGATAAAATTTGCAACCTGAGAGAAACAATGAATCGAATTTGAATATTTCTAAGCTTTGAATTTCTCTTTCGTTCGAATATACAAACACGATTCGTACCCTTGCAACTTCCATATATCTTTACTGATCCTATAGATCCTATTGCCACCTAGATACAAGTATCGCAACGCGTTCAGATCCAAAACTTGTTCGGGAAAATCATTTAACTGGTTTCCGCTCAAATTCAATTCTCTGAGCGACGCTAGAGCATCTAAATTTTTTGGCAACGACTCGTTGACCAAATTGTTGTTCTTCGCGATCAACGAGGTGAGCGGACAGTCGGTCAACGTATCGGGCAACCCGTTAAGTCCACAATTGGAAACATCTAATACATTCAGGTTATTAAATTTAACGATGTTCGTTGGCACAAATTTCAGTTGATTTTTATGCAGTAATATCGTTTCCACGTTTTCCGGACTCTTCACCGTCTCCAAATGTTCCACTACAGCTCCCGTATCCAGGGACAAGTAGGAGAGATCCAGAGTCTTGGTATTGCTATCCGAATCGCTGGAGTCCGAAGTGTAATTTTCCATCTTGGTTCTAGACTCGCGACACTTTTCTCTCGCCAACCGATACCTCAAGCCCCACAATTTCACTTCGCTCTATCCAGCTCTATCACTGTACGCTCATGGCCCCATTATGACTATTCACCAGTTTCGAAGTCGACGCTCGACTGGCAGAGAATTGAGATCAAACGAGAACTGAGAGAACGAGTCTTATCTCCTTGTTTTATAAGTCTCTTCGATGGACCGACTCGGCAGGAAAACGGCGAACTCATCACACGCCACCAATGAATAGTCTTCTTCATTATCAGGCAGTTTGATAAATAAAAATTCAAACATACTGCCCCACGCACTAACCACATCTGAAACATTACCCAATGAAAACGTTGGTCATCACGTGAAATTTTTCACGCTGCGGGCGAATAGTCGGCAAACAGTTTTAGAATTCGTAATTATCGGTCGAATACTTACTCTGGCTGCAATTCATGTGCGAGGCAACGATGCACGCGTCATTGTACATCGCGGGAGAGTTATCGGGCGCTATGCTCCTTGTACACGAGTAGCCATCCGTCTTGTTAGTAAGCCTGTAACCTGTGAGCGTCGTTATCGACCATAACCTAACCTTATTCGAATAACCTGAAGCATATAAACTGACGACGTGGGCTGTAAAAATAGGTATGCGAAATAATAGATTAATATTTCTTGGAATTGTTGCTTAAAAACAATTGAAATCACTGTTGATCCTGCGCCGCGTCATTGTTGCCTCGGCCGTCGCGTGTAGATTTCATTTGTTTTCGCGCGATTGCCGGCAACACGCTTCGGGTGTAAGTTGAAAAACATTTCATCGGAAATTTATCGAATTCAAGGGGAATATACGTATGTCGCAAAACAATTCGTTCGTTTATCGAAGAGTAGGTCGGATTGCACCTGTCTCACAAAATATCATCTACCAATCGTGTTACATTTTTCGATCCAGCGCTTTATTATTCTTCTGACCTTTTCGGTTTCAGACACATTTCGAGAACCGATTATTTTGCAGTTATCGCGATGGCTTTGTACAGGAGATTGGGCTACGTGATATCGCGGCAAACACGACTTTGCTTCACCCTGGCCAAGACACAAAGCCGGTTCCACAAACTAGAAGACTCGGCCATCATGTCGAACGTTATAAAGTTGACACATGTGAACAACGAACAATGGAAAGAAGCAAGAAGCGAAATTCTGGAAGCTGATGCTAATATAAGATCTACCATGCTCGATACTATGATATTTCAGTATTGTATAGTTACGAAAAACTTCTCTTTAGCCAAATCGTACATGAATTATTTGTTAGAAAGTCAAAGCGAGCTGCACCTTGCTAGTATCGGGAAATATCTACACTTACTCTACATGTTCAGCTACAAATTGACAGAGTCTGACAAAGAATTGATATTACACTTTCACGATAAGATAATGTCCGAAAATTCTGTTCTCGATGCGGTAACGGGCGAATCTTGTGTCACGGCGATTAGTTTGACGGAAAAATGGGAAGAGTTTGACAAATTATTGAATATGATAAAAATGACGACGCAACCATCTTCGGCCACTTACTCGTCCATCGTCGCGGCAGCATTTAAGAATAATAAGCCAGACGTTGGATGGAAATATTTAGGGGAAATGGTCACGCTGAAGAGATTACCTAGACTCAACGTGTACCAAGCATACTCGAAGTTCTGCATGGATACATTTCCCGAAGCTGAGATATGCTTTCGAGAAATGAGTAAAATCTTACAGTTGATCGCCGATCATGGCGTGATAATCGACGAAACCATAGTAGGACACTTACAGTTTGCGTTTCCAGAACTCGGTTGGTCTGTCGTCAACACAACGATGAGTACCCAGTACGTACTATCCAAGTATCGTTGGATCTTTGCATCTTATACGCACCAAATCATATGTCTCCCTAGAAACAAGTATCGCAACGAAACTTTATCCCTTGGAATGACAAAATTGAATTAACGAGTCTTTAATCGTATTAGTTAACAACTGTACAGACTGATCACGATATTGAAACGGCAGATACAGCGAGGGTCCCGGTACTCTCGTGGTATTATGTTTCATTGAATGCAGGAATATCGGAGCAATCATACATTTCTGACCATGTCCAAAAAAATTTCACCTCAAATATTATGGAGTGGGAAAAGATGTGGGAAATTTATTACGCACTGTTAATTGTATGTTTTCATTACATTATCCAGAGGCGAATGTCAGAATTGCAAACACCGGTTGAATTCGCTGACTCAATCTGAGAAGGATATAGCAAATCTGAAAAATGCGGTGCTCGACAAAGTGCTCGTAGGGAAAAACGTGTATTACCGAACCACGCCGAAAGAGCTATCCAAGTTTGTGAAGTTTATCCAAAAAACAAAGCCGTACGACGTTGTCGTGGATGGCTTGAACGTTGCTTATAACGCGCAATCCGCAAATCATCACAGGGGAGCTGAACAGGTATTAGAAAAAATTCAAAGACGAGCTCGAATCACCCCGAATCAATACCGTTGAGTTGGAATATTTTCTTGCAGATCGCCATGCTGCTCAGGTATTTTCTGGATAAAAATCAAGTGGTTCTCATACTTGGTAGGAAACACATGTTGAAATGGAATCCGGAACATATGAACTTTATTAAGAGGAATGCGTACATCTTTCTTATCGATAACTTGTAAGTTGGTTTTCTTAATTTGAAAGATATTGTTTACCAATGTATTACAAGTCTTCATTATTCGCAGGTCACAAGACGATCCTTGCATGCTGTACGCCGCTCTCGCGAGTGGTTCTCACACGAATTTTGTTTCGGGTGATCTTATGCGCCAGCATAAAAACATCCTAGCAGACATAAGTTTACAAAGATCATTCAAACAATGGCAAATGGCGCACCAGATCGACGTGAAGTTCCACAGAAACAAGCTACGTCTTACATTACCCTTGCCGTATGCACCGATTGCTCAGGGCAACGACGATTGTTGGCACGTGCCTTATCGATATTCGACAGAGCGCCAAACGGAATCTTACGAAGCTCCTCGATCGTGGATTTGTATTACCCGCTCCAAATCGGAGTCTAGATCCCACTGAAAAGATCCTGTAAATATAATCAATCGTTTCTTCTATCGAATTTCGTTACGTTAAATATGTACGTATAATTCCATCAAAACTTCTCGAGCCACGTTGTACAGATCGTACATCGCTGGGAATTCAATGATTTAGTGTACATGAAATCTGAGCAGGGTTCAAAGTTTATCACGCAAAGACTTGAATATCATCACTATTTATAAACAAAACAATTTGAATGTCACTTGGTCGCTTAGTCGTCAAGTTTGATCAAATTTATGTCAATGATTCATTTGAATAATAATTTTTAATTCATTTCAACTTGTTGCAAGCTACAAGTTCATGTTAGCATCATGGGGGCAACTTTTCTCAAATGATACAAACGAATCTGTCCAGAGACAAAGCAACGAGTATTGTTATCTCCCTTCGTTTATCAGCGCCCTGACGCACATCCACAATTATTTGCAACTGCTCAATTCGGCTCGTTTCTTTTCTCATAGAGATATATCAGCTAAGAAAAAAGCTAGGTCATGGGCAAAGGTTGAAATAAGATGACGATGTTCTGCTGCTTTTCAATCAATTACTGAACAAAGAAAATCAGTAATTTCAACGGTAAGCATGAGCCCTTTGTCATTTCTACAATATTCCAGCCAACTTATTGCAAGTCTGTTTTTGTTTAATTTTTTATTAACCGCACTGCCTCGATCATCGCACGAGGGTGATTCAAGTATCATGTTCATATACTCGGTCGGATAAAAAAATCGGCCTATTTTATATACGTAGTTCGTGCACATTTTTCCTGTGAATAATAAAATAAATGACTCTTCGTCGTAGAAAGAGAATGATAAAAATTAGAGGAAGCTGATCGAAAGTCTATTATTTTTATGGTGCTTAGAAATAATTTTCGTGCGAGTTTTCTTCTATCTCGCCGGTAAGTATGTGATCTGCGCTTATCTCTCCGTATCGCGCGGTTGTCCGAGGTTCGTTGGTTCGCGTAGAGATGGCGTTGTTAGGGCGTCACGCGTCGAAACAAGTGACAAGCCATTCCAGTTCCCTGCAGTAGTGCTCGAGCAACAGGTGATATAACGTTGCGTCCGGTTCGTTACTCGCGATTTCGATCGTGCAGAAAGACCGAAAGTGACACGATGGGATTACTCGTTGATACGAGCGATCAGAACTAGTGATATCAGTGAAAAAACAACGTTGGATCGATTGCGCAGAGAACTTACGCGAGATTAGTTAGTTTCGAGTATCTGTCACGTACGCAACGTTAAACGGGACGAGAGGATAAGTTGCTTCAAGTCGACCACCATTTAAAATAATGACAAACAAGAACACGAGGAACTGCGCGAGTGCCCGAGATTGGTGAACCCGTGATTGGATATTGGTTGGAGGCCCGACGAAATGTTGTTGACGTCGCCGCGTTTGCACGTAAGTAGGAATCGTGACAGACATTTCGCAAAGTGAACGGCCTGCAAAACTTGTTCCGATTCGCGTGGGTGTTCGAAAAAATTCTAACCTACTCGCGCGGTACACGTATTTGGTGGTGGTTATAGGGCGAGCATTACTTATGAATGAACTTTGTTCGACAACCTTTGTACGTTAACACTCTCGCTCGGGTCTCGAATTTTTCGTTACCAAACGACGTCCGAGAAACCCGAATCACGTCGTGGAACACGAATACGTCGTTAAATATTCACGCGAAACGACCGAAACTAACGAAGGGATCGCGGTGGCTACGAATGCCCCGAGGCTTTGTTTTTACTCGATCGATCGCCGGCTGCTTTCCCATGCGAATGATAGAGATCCGAAGAGACAAAGACGACCTTCTATTGTTTTGCTCCGAACGCTACACACGTCGTGCGGGCTACGCGGCAGTATTGCTGCATACCTACTCGCTCTTGTTTTGTTTTCTTTCTCCGAAACATATAATCCCACATTCGTAGGTCCCCCTTCGAATAGGCTTTCGATTCTACGTTCACCGAAAAAGAACATCGAGCGAATTCCTTCGTATTTTTCACTCCTTTCCAGACGAACAGTTCGTCACGTCAAGTTCGAACTCGTCGACAGTTTTATTCGCTCGAACTCTCGACTCTTCGAATGAATTTCATAACCCAACACGGAACTGCATCGCGTTGCGTACCAATTAATTAAACCGTACCGCGCAATGGGAATGTAAGAACGGAGCTCGAGTTCCTCGTTCGTTTCCCGTTCGTGCGCACGGAACAAATGAATTTTCTTACGGGTAAATATATCGGGGAAAACCGGATAGACGACGGGAGGTAGACGCAGTTGGGAGTATTGGACGAATAAATACGAAAATATACACGGATAAGATAAACTTTGTTTATCAGTGGTGTTGCTCCTGCTGCTAACCGCCCTGAAAACGGGTACGTTTATCGTTGTGCCTACCTTATAGCCTGTCAACTCCAGATAAGCCACTTACCATGCGTGCAGTCATACCTATGTACTACAGGGGCCTCGTAGTAGCTGACGTTTTTCTTCTCGCGCGCACCTATTCGTATCATTATCGGTGTATAAACTCGAAGCTTTTACGATCATACACTTTCGTCGCGTATACCGAAAACACCGAGGCAAATTCGATGGGAAAGTATCGAACACGTTGAACTTCGTCGTTGCGAAGTATCAGTTAACGCTTCGTGTACGCAACGGGTCATTTTGACCCTGCCACGGTCATTGACCGAAAATAGGGTTCAGACATTTTAAAAAACGACAGTACGAGGAATTGATCTTTTTTCCTAAAAATCCATTTTTTCAAAATGAATTTTTTTTTTAGAATTTCTTATAGCCTTCCGAGATACTCCTGATACTTGGAAAGTACTTTTACATTATTCAAACTGTACCTATAGATTTTCTTAAGTGAAAAGTTTCAGTAGTTTCCAAGTTATAGAAGCTCAAAAAGTGGACCCACGGTGTAGATATTCGAAACAATAGATGTGTACTCTTGTTGCGATACTTTTTTAGATAGATAAACTTTCGAAAAATGTATAAAAAAATTATTGATTTAAAAAAAAAAAATTATAAACCAGGATCCCTTAAAAGCTCTCGCCGATTTTCTTACCCTTGGGTAAAGCTAGGATCGTGTTATACGGGGGTCTTGCTCGAAATACTGTAGCTCACGTTCGAATGGAACAGCCGAGTCACCTGACGCGCGCTAGAGTGCTTCTCAATAATGCAAACGATGATAAAATCGTTGCTTATTCATGAGTCGGTCGGTACTCTGTGGCGAAAGTGTCCTGGAAAATCTGAAAACTGTGCCGTGCCAAAGTACCGAACCGATCGTGACTTCAAATCCCTTCGAAACGCTGTGCTCTCGGAAAAAACCCAAAAATTAAAAAAAAAAAAAAACCTAAAATTTTCGTCGCCGTGCGACGGAAATTGAGGAATCAGCATTAAGAAACAACTCAAGTTCGACTACTCCCGCCGATTTTCCAAGTCTTCAACGGCGGATTGTTGATAGTTATTGAAAAACTTTCGCCAACTCCACGTTTGGCGTTATGGTCACCGCGAAACGCCGTTTCGGCATAGTTCAGTCCTCTTCGGCGGTAGGGTCCGAGAGAGGTTGGTATGGCACGTGAAATTAACATTGTTCGAATACCGCGTGGTCTCCATAAACCATTCGACAAGTTTAAACATACCGTGGAATTCGCGGACGATGAAAAAACAACTCATTCTATTCCATTTCCCGTGGAATCCCCCGACTTGACAATAAACAAAAACTTGGCGAATTTATCTCCGTTGTTTCCCAACCAACCACCGTTTCTCAACCCTTTCACTACCCCTTTACACGCTATCGACTTTTTAACGTTTACTAGCAATTTGTTATCAATTCCGTTTCGGTTTTTCCATCCCTGCCATCCAACACGCGTTACAAAAAAAAATAACAATATTCCACAGCTATTTAAAATAATTACTGCGAATAACAAATTATTATTTAAAAAAGCAGAATGTTCAAAAGAAACACATGCCAAGGCGAAATAATAGCTACTACTGTCTGAAAATTTGAAAACGGACATTTTGAAGGTAGCTGAATACGAATCTGCGGTAAAATGTCTCAAATTCAAAATGGCGGGTTCAAAATGGCCGATCAAAATTTTTGAAATTTTACAAGGTTTTCTGGCATTTGGTGTACGCGTAGATATAGTCGGTTATCAGTTCGTAATCAGCAATCTCAAAAACCACTGTACACCAAATTTTGTTTGAAAAAAAAAATTACTGAAATAATTCGTGACTGGAAGGGTTAAGAATCTTAAGTTGAGATTGGATGGAAAAATGAATCATCAGCAGTCGGTCGTAGAGTTTTTGTAGGTGTAGTTTACGCGCGACGCGAGTTGTGGTACGCGGTAGCATGGGAATGGTGGTAGAAACAACGTAAGTTTTAGTTTCACGTTTGGGCTCGGTTCACCTTGCCGTAAAACGACAGCTAATAAAGCTAGCAGTTAGCAACGACAACCCACCGGGTCGTAATAATTATCAAAGTTGGTAACGCTGCTTCCACCGTAATAATAATAACGATATAAATAATAACCGTGCCTCGTAAAATAACGACGAAGCTTTACGACGAAATCGAATAGTTAGCGAAGACTGTTCGAGGTCGAGGGTTGTAAATTAAGCCCTCGAAACTTCGTTCAATTTTCAGCTGCCGTTGACAATTTTCGATAATTTTCTTTTATCGTACGCCGCATGGATGATCGTTCCTAGTTATTTCTACGCGGAATATCATACCGAGTATTTTCTATACACCGTAAATTCTCGCACGTATCAGATGCGCTTCCCGATGCTTTACTTACACTCTGCTCATCGAAAAGCCACCGTGGCTTGGGACACGATTCGAAATGGGCGCACCCGAACTCTACTTCGAGCAATCTCTGTTCGGGAGAAAATTAATATCATTCGCGGCACAAACACGACTCGTTATGCGAATCGAGTCGACACGATTCGACAATTTATGCTTCGTCTCCGTGCTTCAAAGGGATTTCGCGCGTTCGCCCGGGTTTT
This sequence comes from Arge pagana, assembly GCA_963969455.1. Classification (NCBI taxonomy): domain Eukaryota; kingdom Metazoa; phylum Arthropoda; class Insecta; order Hymenoptera; family Argidae; genus Arge; species Arge pagana. The sequence goes on along the minus strand of OZ018309.1, from coordinate 25,355,272 downwards.
CCACTGCCCTACGCTCCCATGACCACCATAGTCTATGCGCTGCAATCGATTCAAAGATACAGACAGGGCATGGACCTCCCGTGTACGGCGTGTTCGTCGTAACTCGGGAAAATATCCTGGAACGTGGGAAAACCACGAAAATTACGCCGGTAAATTTTCAGTCTCCCTCCACTTCGCGTCAAAAATGTCCCGCAGCGCGCATGTTGGACACGCGAGAGCGAGACAAATTGGGCGAAATTCCTCCGGAAGGAAGGAAGGAAAAAGTTGAAGCAGCAATTTCAAAATTGATCGTTTTTCATGCGTGGCATTTCGCCTGCCCGTCGACTATTCGCGTCTGGGCAGAAATTCGACGTCGAGGGTATCAGGAAGTGATTAGATGCAAATTCGGTAATCACTCGATGGCAGCGGATAAAATAAATCATAACGATCGGCGATAATTATTATCGAAACGCATAAAACGCGAGCTCCCAATGCTACATGTGCGCATGTATGTATATATATATATAAATATATATATATACATAGTCTCAGAGCGACGCCGGATGGAGCATATCATCGCTCGCCGCCGTCGCCGATCCAACGACTAAACGCAGGCTTAGAGAATCGTTGCTCCGCGCAGAACTGTATCGTCAGTATCCACGCAGCGAGACAGATTCTGTCCCGGTGATCCCACCATCTCCAGCCACTTACTTTTATTACTGCAGTTTATCGTTTTACGACGTTTCACTATTTTCCAAATAAAACTCCTCGGCCGCGTCATTCTCGCCTCAGCGTCACATCTCCCTCGTCGTTGCTCTATCGAACGAGTGATTCGATTCGTATGCGATAAAACGTTTGTAGAACACCGTCGCGAACGATCGAACGACTCGCGTTGCAAGGATTTTTCCATCCTCGTGTTCGAATCGCATAATAGATTCGCGAATGGCATTCCAGAAAATCGTGGAAAAATGGAGGAAAAAAAAATTGTAACGATGAGACATTTTTGGGCTGAATACGTAACTGCTAGGTGACCTTGACTTTTGATAGAATCGTCAATCCTTGCATCGCCAAATTTTTCGACCATCCCTTTTTTTTTTTTAACTGAAATTTAGTGTACAGAGGTTTTTGAGATTGCTGATTACGAATTCGTTGTCAAACCTGCGACTTCAACGACTCCTACGTAACAAATTTCAATAAAACTGACCATATTTCCACATTTTGGTCGGCCATATTGAGTCCGCCATTTTGTAATTTAAGAATTTGACATCAGATTCGTAATCAGTGGCGTCGGAAGTCTTTGTAGGCCAAATTTCTTATCTACGAATGCTCAATAAACGAAATCTTGCTGAAAAAAATTTCATTTCAAAATGATTTACAAAAAATTTGTTTAAATACTTCCGGTGAAGAAGAGAACTTTTTTATGTTACTCGCGAACATCCTGAGCCGTAGAACGACAAATGGGGAATAAAAGAATTAGTCGCGCAGAAAATACGCAACTCGGGTTCGACGATTTTGTTGTAGATTGCATTTCTCACAGATCGACCTCCGTCGCCGAAGAAGTTGTAAGCTGCTGCCACAACGTTTATATACAGTCCGGCGCCAGAAACTCGTTGGTTAAATTGTAACAAGGATTAACGAATGTTTGTTTACGGGTCGGAATTTAAGCTACCAGCTATGCTAAACGCAAAGAACCACAACCAAATAAACGCGTTGCTCGTCTCTCCGAACGTTATCTATCTGTGTAGCCTTCGTACGAAAACGTCGCGCCACGTACCTACATACGTATCGCGCCGGACAGCAATTTCACCCCTTTCTCCGTCTAACCATTTCGCGTCCATCTCATTTGCTCTCCCCTACGGTTTGCCGACTAAACGCTGACTGCTTAATCAATTCTAATTAAGCCGCGGGGTCCAATTACGCGCTCTCGACTCATCGACTACTCATCGTTCTCCGAGTACTCGTTTCCATCGGTACACTCTTTCCTCCACCCTCCTCAACTCCTCTCGCTTCGTTTCCATTCGTTCTCCAAATCCCATTCATTTCTCTCGTTTTCAATTTCATACGCGACAAAACGACCATTTTTTTTTTCGACCACCGCGAAAACTCTCCTCAATCATCCTCCAATTTTTCACCAACAAGTGCAAATGAGAACCGAAAGAACCAGACTATTTTTTTCTATTCTATAACTATTGTGACAAATTTTGCGAAAGTCAGTTGTTTTCGCTCACTGGTGATCTACGATTTTCGCGCGTATTCGACTCTTGTTTCGCGAGGGTAGGTAGGTATCCGCGACAAAAATTACGCTCGATGGCATTTCCATCGGGCTTCACTTTCAATCGAGTGACGCTAGCAATTTCGTTATAATAATTCGATCGAGTTGTACTCTCCGTGGAGTAAACGCAGAGTTCTGCTTCCACCCCGTGGACCTACGAGAAGTTAGTTATACGGGTATCGTTAGACGTTGTATATACGTCCACCGACACTGCGAAACACGAGTGGCAGAATAAATTGGCAACGGAGTACTTTTCTCTCTGTAATTTTCCTTCCGCGTCTCTCGAACTCGGCGTCGTTTAATCCCATTCAAATTTATCAGTCTACCCCGGGAACGCGATACTACAACGTTGTTCCCTTCGTCTACGAGCATGCAAGTTTTTTTTCTGTTTTTGGTCTCCAATTTTTACGAATATCTCTATTCGCAGATGCGATACGCAAACAAGTTTAGCAACAAATCTCTATATTTCTCTGCAACCGGGTAAATTTTCAGCGAGTAACGCTCGTGCTCGCGAGGAATATCTTTGGATCAGCGTGGTATGAAATAATAATGGTGCGTCTTCCTCTTCTCGTGCGCATCAATAATCCGCTTGCGTCGATTCGATGTCGTCGCCGAACTCGGCTTGTAAGCATTTCGAAAAGGCGCCAGCCATTTCGCACGTGCCTTTTTCAGCCTCGGCTGTTGAAAACCAACGAGACGTGATTATTACGCGCAGAAAAGACCTGAGACAGCTCGATTTCGGATTTCGAACTCGCTCACCGCTTTTGTAACATTTGGTCATGAGGTCTCCCAAGTCGTCGGTGTCCTTGCTACTCGCTTCGTCGTATAACTTCACAACCGCCGCGCCTATCGCCGTCTTCTCCAGTTTTCCCGATTTCATCTGAAAAATAAAACTATTTTATCGTTCGCGCCGAGCGTTTATCCGCGATACCCACCAATCCTGATTCCTCGAACAGGCAGGCCGTGAAACAATTAGCTAATTGTTCGGCGGCTGGCGTGGAATTTTTCCCCTCGAGTTGTTCCAATTTTTCTGAAATTGGAAGCCAGTAGATCATTTTCCCCTTTTTTTTACCCAAGTCTGTCGACAATTTACCTGCAGTTATGTCCAATTTCTTCAAACAGTTCTCAACCCATCGTTCTACATCCTGTTTCTGCTCCGCTGCCAAAGCCTCGTAGGACCCATGCGAAGAAATCACGATTCTCTTACATATTTACAACCCAAAATCGAACGAACGCAACTTTTGACCGAAATTTTTTGGAGAACCTTGCATTTTCTCCATAAACTCCGAAAAAAGTGTTCCAGTTCGACGAATCGTCGGAAGACGAACGGAGAAAACGATGAAATTTAAATCTCTCGTGAAAAAAGTGACCGAAAAGTTGCCCCATTTTTTGGACTTTCCCCCGCCGTTGGCACCTCTATCAAGCTAGAAACACCACATGATCGAATCGAATTCTGCGATATCTGAGAATTAAGTGCTAATTAGATGCTAATTAAATGCTCTATTGCTGAATTAAGTGCACTTCATCTTTTGAAAAATACCCGTGGTGTTGCTAGCTTGAGATCATGCATGGTCCCGATGCTGTCCGACGACCAGAACACATCGAGAATCGCGAAAACATGAACTTTGCATGATTTTGCGATGGGTCTTCCTCGTGTTTTCCTCGGATTTCTCGACATCCAGCGGACATAGATATTAGATCAGGTACTGTTTGGGATCCGCAAGGGTCGACTTGGATCCATTGGGCATGGTCCCGATGCTGTTCGACGACCAGAACACATCGAGAATCGCAAAAACATCGATTTTGCATGATTTTGCGATGGGTCTTCCTCGTGTTTTCCTCGGATTTCTCGACATCCAGCGGACATAGATATGAGATCAGGTACTGTTTGGGATTCGCAAGGGTCGTCTTGGATGCATTGGGCATGGTCTCGATGCTGTTCGACGACCAGAACACATCGAGAATCGCAAAAACATCGATTTTGCATGATTTTGCGATGGGTCTTCCTCGTGTTTTCCTCGGATTTCTCGACATCCGGCGGCCATAGATATGAGATCAGGTACTGTTTGGGATCCGCAAGGGTCGACTTGGATCCATTGGGCATGGTCCCGATGCTGTTCGACGACCAGAACACATCAAGAATCGCAAAAACATCGATTTTGCATGATTTTGCGATGGGTCTTCCTCGTGTTTTCCTCGGATTTCTCGACATCCGGCGGACATAGATATGAGATCAGGTACTGTTTGGGATCCGCAAGGGTCGACTTGGATCCATTGGGCATGGTCCCGATGCTGTTCGACGACCAGAACACATCGAGAATCGCAAAAACATCGATTTTGCATGATTTTGCGATGGGTCTTCCTCGTGTTTTCCTCGGATTTCTCGACATCCGGCGGACATAGATATGAGATCAGGTACTGTTTGGGATCCGCAAGGGTCGACTTGGATCCATTGGGCATGGTCCCGATGCTGTTCGACGACCAGAACACATCGAGAATCGCAAAAACATCGATTTTGCATGATTTTGCGATGGGTCTTCCTCGTGTTTTCCTCGGATTTCTCGACATCCGGCGGACATAGATATGAGATCAGGTACTGTTTGGGATCCGCAAGGGTCGACTTGGATCCATTGGGCATGGTCCCGATGCTGTTCGACGACCAGAACACATCGAGAATCGCAAAAACATCGATTTTGCATGATTTTGCGATGGGTCTTCCTCGTGTTTTCCTCGGATTTCTCGACATCCGGCGGCCATAGATATGAGATCAGGTACTGTTTGGGATCCGCAAGGGTCGACTTGGATCCATTGGGCATGGTCCCGATGCTGTTCGACGACCAGAACACATCAAGAATCGCAAAAACATCGATTTTGCATGATTTTGCGATGGGTCTTCCTCGTGTTTTCCTCGGATTTCTCGACATCCGGCGGACATAGATATGAGATCAGGTACTGTTTGGGATCCGCAAGGGTCGACTTGGATCCATTGGGCATGGTCCCGATGCTGTTCGACGACCAGAACACATCGAGAATCGCAAAAACATCGATTTTGCATGATTTTGCGATGGGTCTTCCTCGTGTTTTCCTCGGATTTCTCGACATCCGGCGGACATAGATATGAGATCAGGTACTGTTTGGGATCCGCAAGGGTCGACTTGGATCCATTGGGCATGGTCCCGATGCTGTTCGACGACCAGAACACATCGAGAATCGCAAAAACATCGATTTTGCATGATTTTGCGATGGGTCTTCCTCGTGTTTTCCTCGGATTTCTCGACATCCGGCGGACATAGATATGAGATCAGGTACTGTTTGGGATCCGCAAGGGTCGACTTGGATCCATTGGGCATGGTCCCGATGCTGTTCGACGACCAGAACACATCGAGAATCGCAAAAACATCGATTTTGCATGATTTTGCGATGGGTCTTCCTCGTGTTTTCCTCGGATTTCTCGACATCCGGCGGACATAGATATGAGATCAGGTACTGTTTGGGATCCGCAAGGGTCGACTTGGATCCATTGGGCATGGTCCCGATGCTGTTCGACGACCAGAACACATCGAGAATCGCAAAAACATCGATTTTGCATGATTTTGCGATGGGTCTTCCTCGTGTTTTCCTCGGATTTCTCGACATCCGGCGGACATAGATATGAGATCAGGTACTGTTTGGGATCCGCAAGGGTCGACTTGGATCCATTGGGCATGGTCCCGATGCTGTTCGACGACCAGAACACATCGAGAATCGCAAAAACATCGATTTTGCATGATTTTGCGATGGGTCTTCCTCGTGTTTTCCTCGGATTTCTCGACATCCGGCGGCCATAGATATGAGATCAGGTACTGTTTGGGATCCGCAAGGGTCGACTTGGATCCATTGGGCATGGTCCCGATGCTGTTCGACGACCAGAACACATCAAGAATCGCAAAAACATCGATTTTGCATGATTTTGCGATGGGTCTTCCTCGTGTTTTCCTCGGATTTCTCGACATCCGGCGGCCATAGATATGAGATCAGGTACTGTTTGGGATCCGCAAGGGTCGACTTGGATCCATTGGGCATGGTCCCGATGCTGTTCGACGACCAGAACACATCAAGAATCGCAAAAACATCGATTTTGCATGATTTTGCGATGGGTCTTCCTCGTGTTTTCCTCGGATTTCTCGACATCCGGCGGACATAGATATGAGATCAGGTACTGTTTGGGATCCGCAAGGGTCGACTTGGATCCATTGGGCATGGTCCCGATGCTGTTCGACGACCAGAACACATCGAGAATCGCAAAAACATCGATTTTGCATGATTTTGCGATGGGTCTTCCTCGTGTTTTCCTCGGATTTCTCGACATCCGGCGGCCATAGATATGAGATCAGGTACTGTTTGGGATCCGCAAGGGTCGACTTGGATCCATTGGGCATGGTCCCGATGCTGTTCGACGACCAGAACACATCGAGAATCGCAAAAACATCGATTTTGCATGATTTTGCGATGGGTCTTCCTCGTGTTTTCCTCGGATTTCTCGACATCCAGCGGACATAGATATGAGATCAGGTACTGTTTGGGATCCGCAAGGGTCGACTTGGATCCATTGGGCATGGTCCCGATGCTGTTCGACGACCAGAACACATCGAGAATCGCAAAAACATCGATTTTGCATGATTTTGCGATGGGTCTTCCTCGTGTTTTCCTCGGATTTCTCGACATCCGGCGGCCATAGATATGAGATCAGGTACTGTTTGGGATCCGCAAGGGTCGACTTGGATCCATTGGGCATGGTCCCGATGCTGTTCGACGACCAGAACACATCGAGAATCGCAAAAACATCGATTTTGCATGATTTTGCGATGGGTCTTCCTCGTGTTTTCCTCGGATTTCTCGACATCCAGCGGACATAGACAAAAAAATCAAAGGGGTGGAGCACCTAATTCGGGCGATGCATTTTCGTGGAGCATTTAATTAGCACTTAATTCCAGTGCGAACAGTTTCTCGAAATCGGTCGTCGTTTGGAAATTATTCGACTCGACGATGTTTTCCAGCTGAAACGTCTAAAGAAAAACTTCTAAAATCGGGAAAAATCAAAGGGGTGGAGCACCTAATTGGGGCGATGGGTTTTCGTGGAGCATCTAATTAGCACTTAATTCCTGCCCAAACAGTTTTTTGAAATTGGTCCTCCTTCGGTTGTGGTGTTTCTAGCATGATCTCAAGCTAGCAACACCACGGGTATTCTTCAAAAGATGAGGAGCACTTAATTCGGCAACAGAGCATTTAATTATCATCTAATTAGCACTTAATTCTCAGATATCGCAGAATTTGATTCGATCATGTGGTGTTTCCAACTTGATAGAGGTGCCGTTGGCGTAATATTGATCTTAGAAGAAAAGTTGTAGAAAACAAAGTTGTAGACAATTAAATTTTCTACAAATTTGGTCTTCACAATTTTTCGCCAAAATTCGAAATGGCCGAAATATTCGAGAAAAAACATTTTTTTTTGCCAAATCCAAAATAGCGAATATACGCAACGAAGACAAAAATGCTTACCGGAATTTTTGTTATTTCCGAGCAAATATTTGAAAAATATCTACAGAACTAAAGTGGGAAGCGAAAGAAACTTGTGTTTACCTGGGTGAAGAAACAGGTGGCGATCAACGTGAAACTCGACAATTTCGTGGCGAACCGCGTGATTCTCGATGCAATTTTTGCGCGATATTCTCGACAAACTGGTACGCTAGTTTCGCGTTGGCGCTGCTTTTATACGATTTTCATCGTCACCTCGCGTAACGAATGCCGGATGAATCGCGGAGCCACGCACGAATTATTGCGAAATTTCCGCATCTCTATAGAACCAACCGAACCGAACAGACTGCACCGCAAATTACAGCGCGATAAGAGGCTTACGATACACCGAATCACTGCTCCTCCATTACCTTAAGTCGCATCGACCGCGCTCGTCGTTCCTTTCTTCGATTTTCCCCCGAATGCTCCTCGTTTTTGCCCACTATTTCCCCGATTTCCCAAAAATAAATACAGCATTTCCAAACTTTTTTCGACCCATCCGGCGTTTTTCCACCGGCTCACCTTGAACTTTTTGCCAGGGAATTCGACTTCCTCTGTTTGTCCGCTGCATTTAATGACCCGACTGCAGGGAAACATAAAGCCTCGGAATCATAGTATTTTAGTCGGGAAAGCCGCGTGTTTGTCGTGCCTTACGTAACGCGATGATGCTGCACGGATAACCGCGACACGTCCGTCCCTTCCCCCCTCCCTTCGTTCGCCTTTCCTCCGTTATTATTTATTCCAGCGAATTTATCCGACGGAATTCTACGTCGTTTTCCCGTCGTATCTCGACACGGCGAGTCGACATAAATAAATTTCGTTTCGTAGAATTTCTAACGTCGTCGAGATGCAAAAAAAACAAACAAAAAAAAAACATTTTCTCGTCAAGCCTCTTTCCTTCGCTGGAAACGTCGGGAAAAAGTAGGCAAATCTTGCCGCTTCTCGAAACATTTTCTCACGTTGTTCGCATTCGATGACAACTGGCTCGATTATTCTTCTCGGCTACTTCCGGTCCCAGGCGGTCGTTACCCTTCCTCGCGACGACGCGCACCGAAAATTGCCGGTTTTCGTGCGATTCTTTCCCCGCTCGTTATTTACCGACCTGATCTTATTTCTTATCCTTCCTACCGCCAGAAACGCCGCGGCGTCTCCTTTTTCCTTCACCCATCATTATTCGCCATCGACCGCGTTTGCGCGAATAAACGAAGAGAAACTCGCCATAAGTCTCGCCATATTGTATTTCGTTTCGGATATCTCACAGGTACAATTTTCGTTTAGCACGTTTTTTTCGAGTCGCGTTAGTCTTCCTCAGTTTTCCAAACATACAGCTCCGTCTCTTTACGGCATCAGATATACCTGCAAACGTACGATCACGGTGTGACGATGCGACGGAATTTCATATGTCTGTCTTCTTATCAAATATATAAAATAACAACAACAACAACAACAACATCGATAACAACAACAATAATAATAACAATGCTAATGGTAATTATTATTTGGTCGAAAGTCTCGTGAAGAATAAGTCATCTCAGGATAAAATGTTCGACTTTGGTTTATGTGAAAATCTTGTATAGTCCTATATTAGGAGATGCAGATGTCGTGGGTGTAACAGTCACTTGCAGAAAACGTTTTTCATTCGTGACGACGATCGCTCTCTTCGCCGCTGACGACCGCCATGTTTTTCTCCATCTTGCATGCAATGTTGCTCATAAATTGATTCTCATATCAACGATACTAGTAGTCTCACGTGTTGTTCCATGTTTCAACTAACTGGTAATCCTCATTTAAGTTGTAAAAAAACATTGGTACCTCGTATTACAAGAGAATCCTCACCTCACGTGTGAAACGAGGCTTTAGCGATCTCCCCTTTGCGTTCGAATTGTTTGAATAACTCATAGTAACTTTAATCCAAGATATTACTAACATGCGTGTATTCTCCGGTTGTTACATAGACTTGAACATGGCGAGCTTTGTACAAGTAACCGGTACACCCACGACATCTCATCTCCCAATTTATTTGAAAAGGTTGTATGCACGAAGAAAATCGTATCGATGATTGAGTTGTATTACAGAAATGGCTTGGAACATTCGTAGGGTACTTACGTCTCGGTCCTTTTTGTAGGAACATTTGATAAACTGCAACGCGGCCACACAAGCGTCGTCATCGGTCACTTTGGATAGAGAGAGAGAGAGAGAGAGAACAAGCGTATTAGACGCATGCGAGTGAAAACACGCCAACCGGAACACCTTGCTTGAAAATTATCGCAATTTTTCCACAGATCCTCTCAGCAAAATGGACCAAACAATTTCTCTTTTTTTCCTACTCGAAATTGAAGAAGAAAAAAAATTGTTTGCCCCATTTTGCTCGGAGACTGTGTAAAAAAAATTACGAACGAATCGGAAGCATCGATGTAGATTTTTGGTACACGCGTCCCACTTGTCGTGAAATGACTCGCTTCGGAGAGTGCACGGTAAAAAATTTCCGTCAAATTTAACGCAAAAATTTGTGTTATCACAGAGTTGGTGTTATTTCTCTATATTGAGAGTAACACGAGTCAATGTTAAAATTCTCTAGAACTGGTTCCTCGAATTCTGCATGGTAAAGTGTTACTCGTGACACGTAAACAATGTTAATTTCACATTTTCTGTGCGGTACCCTGATCAGCGGAGTAACATTCGAATCGCGTGACTTTAGTATCAAGAAACACTTTTGCGCGCTGAAAAACGGATGCGAGAACAACACTGCGATTGCCAAACACGTTTTCAATCGACACGATCGAATGTTAAATATTCTAGGCACAAATTTCTACACCTTATACAACGACGCACAATTTTTTACCGTGCACTATTTAGAGAAAATTGCTCGAAAATGATCGTTACTCTCGTTCGCACAATCCGTCCAACATGCCTTCGCCCGATCGGCTATGTCCTCCGACATTACGATGTCCGCTTGACGCGACGCGGCAGCGACGTTGAATCGTCCATCTTTCACCTGCCGATAGATAAAGCGTTACGTTTCCTCCGTCGTTATCTATTCAAATTTCCAAAAATACGAGTTCATTAGCGCTTGCCGATTTCATCGCCTCCAAGATGCACAGATAGAAGCATCCTAGATCTTTGTCGTCCGCGTAATTGCCCTTGGCGCCCGCCTCCACGAGTTCTGATACCAAAGAGAATTACATAAATATCTACTTATTCTTGTTTTCACACCTGCAATTGCATTACGCTCACCTTTGGCAACTCCCGTTTTTGCCAGGCACGACTTCTTCATACCTTTCGTAGCCGTTCTGATCTGCGTCACTGTCATTTTCTGGGGAAAAAAAAATTAAACCGAAAATCTCAACCAATCGGAACAACAATTTTCAACGCGCGAAACTCAACTCGATTCCGTGCTTCTCTTTTGTGTTTTCTCTTTTCTCTATTTTCTTCGTGCCGATTCGAAAATCTGCAGAATTGCAGGTAACGGCGAGGCGATGAGGCGTTTGGGGAGAGAAGTTCGAAGGGAACGAGGAGGAGTTATCCGGCAGTAAAGCGGCGAGGAACGATCGAAAGAGAACTCGAGCGTCCCGGAAGTACCGTAAAAGTTTTACTTACGCAGTCGTTGAGCCAAAAAGTCAGGAGGAACGTCAGCACCAAAGCGAGCGCTTTCATGTTGCGTTGCTACCTCGATGTTCGCCGTTCGCAAGTTCTCTCGCAGCAACGTGTCCCGGTCACTCTGTCCCCTTTTTTCCCCTTTTCCCCCCTTTTCTCTCTCTTTTTTCTTCTCCTCTTCTTCTCCTTTTTCTCTCTCTTTCTTTTCTCTTACCACCGCGATTTCGAAACTTTTGGCCGATTAGAAAAAGCTCGCGGAGAATCAAGGCGCGAAGGACTCTTGGCAGAGCAGTGCCAACACGAAAGCCCCAGCGTATCGCCTCTTATACTCTGACCAATCTCCGTCCGAAATTATAGCTGACGTCGAGTAATGACGGATCATCAGCTATTTAACGGCTATATTTCCGAAGGTAATACCCGTTGCTACTGACGGATGGATCAACCACTTCGGAAACAGGAAGACTAGCGATCGTTACGCAATAACTTTGACATTTTCTAATTAAACTCACGCGAAAAACAACGCGACGCGGAGTTGTTGCCTCGCCCTCTTCCAATTACGTTTCGAGATACGTTCCCATTAAATGATTCAATTGCACGTTGTCAAACGCACGGATGTGTACGCGCGCGCGCGGGCTTACGGAGAGCACGCGTGTATCCTCGCAAATCGCGTATCCCGGAGTAACTTGAAACTCCCAACGGGATTGCAGCTCGATTTTCATTCGAGTTATCGCGAGTGGATGGAGAACGAAGAATCCGCTTGTCCGCGACTTCTGCGAATAATTTCAACAGCCTCGGAAATATTTTTCGAAAATGCCCTCGATCGAAACGGGCCAAAAATGGCAAAAAATTAATTATCAAAAAGTTATTCCAAATTTAATGTTAAACCAATAATAAGTAAAATATATACCATGATATGAATATAACTCGAATGTTAGAAACGCATTGCAGGGGACGAGCAAAGAAGTGAAACATTTTTGTTCCTAATTTAAACGGTTTCACTCAAAGACCTCCATTTGAACGATTACCTCGTCCCCGTCTGCAATATCTTTTCTCACATTCAAGTTATACTTACATCACCGTATATATTTCATTTATCATTTGCTTAAGATTCAAACAAATAGCCTCGCATAATGCATTATTTATCTAATGTAATTGCAAATTTGTATAGATAGATATTACAGATATTGTTTCTCGCTCTTTTTAGCTAGTACTTCTCATCGCAGTCGGATTTCGCGGTCGTTTAATAATTCATTTTATTTCACATCTTTTACTTCTTATTTTTTTAAATTATCCCTCTATTTTTTTTTCGCGAACGACATATTGAAATAATATACTTCGTGTCGCTCTCACAACTGGGACGAATGAGTTCTTCGCGAATTCACTATTTTTTTTTATAGACGAATAAATCGTTGCTCTGACCACAGGTTACAGGAGGCAGAGATGGTAGCTTGTTTGTCCGAAGTCGAGTTTTTAATACAATGGAACTTTCGAGAATTCGAGCCTCGAGGACGTGTTTTTTCCTCGATTTCTGAAAATCGTCGAGGTTCCAATATTGAGCGAAGCGAAATGTCGGATTGATTCGTTATGTAACGTTCAAAGGGACTAAGCATAGTACAGTGGGTAGGGGTTCGTGAACGCACGGTGCATGGCGAATGTTGATGTAGGTGCATCTAGAGGTGTTGTTACGAGGGGACAAACAGAGAGCGGTGTAATTGCTAATTCGTGGACGAAATAGTTTTTTGTTGCGATTCGTCTGAAAATCGTTAGTCGTTCCACGCTTTTTGGGTTAACGAACGGTGGTGAAGGTCCAGTCATCGTGGGAATGGGAAGAGGTACCAGAGTTGAACGCTGCACGAGCAGAGGAGCAGAGTAGCAGCTTCACGGAGACTCATCTCGGCGCGAGATTTGTTCTTTGAAATTGGCAATCCGCGGGAAGTGGTAACGCCTCGTCAAATATGTGCGAATGCCGTCTGGGCCACCGCGCGCGGGGATAAACGTCTGATCGAGAGCTGGCTGGAGCCGAGGTAAATGAAAGGATTCGATATTTCGCGCGCAGTTTTTTGCGGTACGTGAGCATTTCGTTCCTGCCGGAGAAGCAATCTGATCGTTCTCCGTAGGATTACCTCGGCAAATTCGTGCTTTGTCAAGAGGTATTCGATGAAACGTGCCGTTGGTCCCGGCGAGAGAGAGGGAAAGAGAGGAAGATCGATTTGATTAAACTCATTTATTTTCGACAAAATCCAATTTGACCGTGCATTGCCAATCGCAGATGAAGATGTAAGTAAAAAAAAAACAAGGACGCGAGTGTATAATAAAAAAGAAGAAATAGTCTCAGAAGATAATGTAATAAATACGAAAATACTTTTCGCAACAACAAGCCAAGCTAAAGCAAAAAAATGCAGAGTCTTAGAGGCTTAGATGCTGGACATGTTACGTTCATTCTTAAATAGGTAATCGAGCACTGCACTCTTAACCCCGTTCAGTCACAGTGAGATACCAGTATTCCACGTAGACACTATAGATTTTGTAACGCTTATGAGCACTCGGTTATCGCACCTATTTAAAATAATCGTCGTTAATAACAGATTAGTATTAAGAAAGCAAATTTGGTGTACAGGGGTTTTTGAGGTCGCTCAATTCGCGGATTTGTAATCAGTAGTTTCAAAAACCTTTGTACCCCAAATTTCACAGAAAAGTGACGGCTGAAAAAATGTGTGACTGGGGGGGAAAGTGAAAGAGAGAGGTGGAAATCGACTGTAATTTTGAATTTTGCGGAGAAAAAATGTGAAACAAATGTTTTTCATTAGGGAGTGGGGCTTAGTTGTATTTTATGGGGTTGTTCCTTTGTTTCGCCGTTTCTTGCTCGCGCGTCTTCCCCTGAGCTGCTGGCCTCCGTGTGCTAATGTCAAATCCTTGTATTAAGGGAGAAACCGAAGATGGGGCGGCGGATGGCTCGCGAGACTCGCGGAGGAACTCGGGAGGACACGAGGCGAGGAAGGAGGATGGACAGAAGGAACGCGGCGAGATACGACGAGCCGGAGGTCGCAGGGAAGGGCAGAGGGACCCTTAGGGAAGCATCTGGCCAAGAGAACCCCTTGTCTCCCGTCCGCCTGGTTTCTCTATGATGGTCTTCGCCGGAGTTTCCCAAGTTCTTTGGCTGCTCCCATTAGTTGAAGGAGCACTTTCGCGAAATGTCGATAATTGCATTTTTTCCTCGCCGATTAATTTTTCTCGGACAGCAAAGTATTCGATGCTCGGACAATCGTAGTCGACATAGCGAGGACGAAGATATCGCAGTAAAGCTGCCGACGCTCTCCGCGCAATTATTCACCGACGCGCATTAAGCCCCATCAGCATACACATTGTACACATCAACGGGGTATCTCTGGATACGTTACACCCCCTTTTTCCGCACTGATCCACATTTTTTAAAGACATTTGACACCATAGTTCGGGCTTCTCGATGCATACGCGTCGTCAGCTTCGCTGAAACGTTGTTTTCGATCGGCGAGAGATGAGCAAGTAGGACGGAGAGGATTTGGTGATGAATATGAAGATAATAGTGTTTTATTAGCTAGGCAAATTTGTGTCCATGACACGTGGGGTCTGTACGATCGTTTTAATAACTGCTCCATTTAACGGATTGTAAACGGGATGTCAGCTGCGTCACGCTTCGTGCTTCGAACGAATCGCGGCATGCGGGATGCTCGCGCGATCGTTACGATTCGTATTTATTTATCGCTTCGTCGTGACTCTTCCCTGCGACTCGTTGCATCGCGATGGGAAAGCCGAAAATCTATTTTCTAACTACGTAGCATCGACCACCAGTGCCAAATTCCCCGTGAAATACTGGAAAATAATGTCTTTGCAGAAATGTTCTACGATCTGTGGTTCTCGAGATACAGCGAGCGGCGCACTCGACTAATCGGAGCGCGCGTTACGCGGCGACGATGCGTCGGGCGTCCGCATTGGTTGACACGGTCGGACGATTATCTCGAGAACTAGACGAGCTACGAGGATCGTTCTTTCGCGATTGTACTCCTCGTGCAACGGCGCGCCGACTCGTATGGCGCGACAAGGCGTACACGCGAATTTATCGCGAGGCAGTCGCAATTCCAGTGATGATTCCCGACTCCCGGCATGAGAACAGTGTAACCTTTAACGAATGACGGAAAAACTTGTACTCGCATCAATTGTTGTTCCAATCGTAACCGTCGCAGTTGCGAACGGTAATTGCAATTTTCTCGCGATGCAAAATCCCGAAATGAATATGCATGTAAAGCGGTAATTTTGCGGAGAACTATACTCTATTGATTCCTAAAATGTAAAAAACTCGCGAGATATTCCGACGAGAAAAAAACTGCAAGGCACGCGGAAATGTTATCGCGCGAGTAGCATGTTGCTTTTAATCATTATTAACTGTAATGAAATTATTCTCGGAAGTTTGAGGCGCCGACTGAGGTAGTACATTTTTCCGTGGATGTAAGTGGCTAATTACAAACTAACAAGCGGCTCCCCTTTATAATGTTAATCAGCCCTTATTTTCAAAGCCTCGATTCCCTCGCCCCGTAATTTCGTTGGCGATGACATCTTATCGAGAAAAATCCTCGCCTTCGACAAATTCGTTACCGGCTTTATTTTCTCGCGCCCCGTGTAAAAATAACACCCCGACGAAATATTGTTTTTTTTCTGTAGCATTCAATTAACCCGCCAAAGTTTACGGATTTATTTTTACTCTTTTCATAAAACTGACGAAATTTCCCTCCCAAAGAATAAAGACTACCGCAATCGCGTAACTGGCCTGCAAATTGAGCCTTACGAATTTCGTTTCCTAGCTTATTTCAGATTCAAGCTTCCTCAGCTTTTCCGTATCCGCCCATTTGTCGAATTCCCATTCTGCTCGTCAGAATTTCCAAAAACGAGCGGAATAAAAAACGTTTTTCGCTAAAAAAAAAAATGTATCCCTTTCGATTTACGAATTTTTGGAAGTGAAAAAAGAAACCGCGTTTTTTCGCACACCCATAAAAATCGAAGCGAACTGAGTAATAAAAATCGTAGAAACGAGAGGACAAAATGACTCAGGTGACAACGACCAGCCCACCAAATAGGACGAAAAAAGGAAAAATCCCCACCGATTTTCCAGAATCGTTCGAGTTGGCCAGACGCGCGTCATAGTTGTATACACCCACAATTCGATTATTTTTAGCCCGAATGTTTGACTCGGAAACGTAAAGATTTCTGGTTTCCAGTTGAGTCATTGCTTCACGGAATCCCATGAATCCCACAAAAACGTTGTCAGGCTCTGGCAGCCTTCGACGAGAAAATTCCTGCGATCTAAATCACGATCGGTGCTAAATCGCGAGCTCGACAGGGATGACGAACGACGAACGGACAAAACAGGTCCGAAAGGCACGGCCACGAAGATTGCATCGCGTTTCGTTGCGTTCGCCCCGATCTCTCGTCTCGTTTACTCTCAAGACGGTCGTATCTTCTCGACACGTATGTTTTAATAAACCGTTTCAACGGCGATGATCTATTTTTTTTCGCCTCAATTTTTCGTCTCAAACAACCGAGCGCACGGCAGGTTCTCGTTGTATATTTAACTTGGGTGAATCACGCGCTATCAGACGCAGGAAACTACCAAAGACTATCATCGTCGATGCTGTCCTATCCGAGATCGGAGAGAGGGCGTCCGCCCGCCGCGTCGTGACACACGAATGCATCTGCCTATCCATGAAGCAACGTAACAATAGACACACGTACGTTGCAGACGCGTATGCGTACGGGAAGAGGAGTCGAACGAGCGGCTGAGCACGATATTTATCCGCGTTTCGCGGCGTCGAGATTGTCATCCCGTCGAATTTATCGATCTAACGGGTGACAACGCCATTTTTTTCTACCCCGATTACCAGCGATTCGCGACTTATTATTATCTCTCGGCTCTCGTTGCTCCAGTTTCGTGCCTTTTCACGCACCGCGTATGCAATTACGGCGTCTCGGCGCATGATTTAAAAATCGGGCTCTCGCTCTCGCTCTACTTTATTCCTGTCGTTTAATTACTCGTAGAAGTTAATGATACGGATTTTGATTAAAATCAAATTATCAGATCTCATCGTAAACAGTATTTTTCTATTCACTCGACGACACAATTTTGGAATTTGGCCCTTATCATCGTGGTTATTATCATTATTATTATTATTGTTCGATTGTTACATCGATATTGGGTGAAATTTGGGCGAAGAAAAAAAGAATTAGCGTTGCGAATGTTACGAGCGTTACGATAATCGTAAAATTGAAAAAGTTGGCCAAGGACGATGAGGAGTCGGTGGTAGTCGACGTATGTAGATATCTCGTCGCGCGTCTGTTATTACGGCGAATCGGTTATGCCGGGAAAGCCGAATAGTCAGAGTCAGATAGGCGCGAGGTCGGAGGTAGCGGAGCGAGCGTGATGCACGTTCTTCGTACGCAATGAATAAGACACGAAGCTGTGTGGGCTGCTCGGGGAACGAGCTCCTCCGACGCTCGTCGGGGTCTCCTAGTTACCTACGACGAGCGCGCGAGCATCGTCTTTTGGCTTTTGGTTTTAAAGGTTAGTCGGCTGCGCGACTGCGGCGACTCGGCTGCTACGAGTCGTTGGTCGCGCGAGGAGAGCATATAACTCGAGCGCGATCCCGCGAGACGGAACAGATTATGGAACGGAAACACGCTCACGCTTTATTGTTAGATAACACCGATGCGGTCGCTGGAATAGTGCCGTTACGCTTGACCAGGTGTCGCGGAGTCTCTCTCCTCGATCGGCGTGAACATAGCTGAAGAGAACAAAACACGAAAGGAAACAAACAAAAGAGTTGACGCGACGCGGCGCGCCGCACCGACGTGGCGATCGAATCGATCGATGAAAAGTTCAAACCAGCCTCGACTAATAAGATTCAACGAGAGTGTGAGAATTTCTCCGGTATCGAGAGCGTGTGTCTTCGAAGAATAAGTCATACGTCGACGCGATTCGCTGACGCTCTTGGCATCGTGCCGCCGCGCGATGCGCGATTGTTTCTGTGTTCGGTGTGCCTCTGTGTATCAAATGGATTAACACGTTGTCGCGGAACGGTGAGTCGATGCGGAATCAGTTATTATCGTAAACCCGCGTTGTTCTTTCGTTCCTCACCGATCGACAAACGAGCTATACATGATAAATGGGGGGGGGGGGGGGGGAAAACAAATAAAAAAAACACAATTTAAAACACATAACCTCTTTGTCGAGGAATAAATAATGTTTGTTACATTTGTTGTTTTCTCTTCTCGTTCGTATAGATGGAACGTCAAGCTGGATCGAATGATTCGACCAAATTAATAACGGTAAAATTGCATAAAAGGTTGCGAGAAAAACTTTCTAATTCACGACTACGACGAGAAATCTGACGATGGGAAAGGATTTTGTGCGACCCGCGTGTCACGTCGAACGGATAGTCTGCTTCGTGCCTGATTTCGCATCGACCTTGGGTAGATATCTTCGCCATCGATAGATTGGCTGACAATTTTTGGATTATTCACACCTCGATTTGAGAGATCCAGTTGCGTCGAAAAAAGATAGTAGAAGCAGAAAGATGTGAGACAGCGCGAGTAGAAGTTTCTTAAGAGATGACGTTTCTCTCCATCAATTGACAACTTCCGGTTCCTTTCGCGAGAACGCCGAGGCGTAGAGCTGTAATTAGGCTTGGTGAGGCATCGAGGAAATCTGAGAATCGGTGGGAAGAATTCGTCGCGGGAATAACGTTTCGCATAATCGTTGTCCCCTCCGCGAAGAATCGATCGCGAACGAATTGACCGGAAACGAGGAGACGAGAGGCGAGAGGAGGCGTCGCGAAAGATTAAAGGCCTCGTCGCGGGTTGAGATTTTAGCGGAGAACCTTTTCACCCCTTCGCCATCGTCTTTTGTCCGACGATGTCTTCTCTCTTCCGACGTTTCCATCATCTTTCATCTTCCACTCGTCGCGTCTCCTTTTCAAGCCGACGCCATTTCGACGAGAATCGCCGAGAAACGTCGCTTTTTGCCGCGATGACTGATGTCGAGGCGCGAAGCCATCGAATGAATAAACGAAAGGTGAAAAAATGTCTCGGTTTTCACGATCGAATTCCATATGGACAAGGCGTTGAATTTTTATCGCGTGGTAACGCGTTTTCGAGCTTGGTTCCTCGCGGATTTTATATTTCATCCCACCTGCCGTTCGAAAGTTTTGGTAGGTATCATCGGATTTACACGCGTGAAAGTTTAACGACTGCGACGCATCGGGTTTCGAGTTCACCGCGAATATCGTTGATAACATCCGACCTGTCGCGAACCAACGCACGACGCGCATTCGCGTTTGTTAACACGATAGAATCGATCCAGAGTTGCGAGCAACGCGTTACTTTGCTACTGTATTCATTACACGTTACACTGCATAATGTAAAATGCATAAGTGCTCCGTTACAAATGAAAGAAAGTAACGTGCTATTGACGAGTGCCCATTACAAATGACGAATGAAAAAAGAAGTAATGTGTAATGGAGAGTATTGCACTACGAATACAAAAATTGCGTGCTCGCGTAACGATTTGCACGAGATAAAGTAATGTTGGTAGGAAATGTGCAGGTTTCTAATTTGCATTCTTTTATTGCACCGATCAATTTCTATCGGTAGGTGTCTACCTTGCGATTCGTTGACGGTGGTTCTTCCATTGTTCGCCTCGGTGGGAGCAAAACAATGGAAAAAATGTCCAAATTGATAGCATTCGCGATAGCTACGAAGTTCGATCATATTCCGAGGTGTCGTTTTCGAAATGATAATTATATCCGATCATGAATTTGGTTCCATTTGGCATCATAATTAATATTGTGGGTTAATCCCCATGATGAATTCCCAAGCTACGTGTACGCAGTAAAATAATTCCGTCATCGTGTAATATGTACAATTTTTTGTGGAGAACACTTAACATTTTCCTGTGTTGAAAAGCGTTGTTCTCACAGTTGAACCGTTTTTCGACACACCAAATTGTTATTCGACAGTAAAGTAAGGACTTTTTAAGCGTTGCTCTAACATTTGTTTGTGTTACTTTTAATACAGAGACACCAATTTTGTGTAAAAAAAAAAATCGTTGACGCAAATTTCTGTGCTAAATTTGATGGTTTCGAGCAGAAATGAAAAAAGGAGCTTGGTCAGAGACGTTTTCGTCGCTCATTCGGTTGCGGATTTGCTCGTAAAATGTGAAGTATATTTAGCGAATCCGCAGACTTTGCATCGCGCTTGGATCGGAAAACGTCGCGCCGTTGGTTTTTCTCGCCGCGTCGTAGTTTGTTCGTATCGCGCACGGGAAGCAGATGCACCGATGCGGGTCTTAATTTTGAGCAAATTGAAGTCAATTGTGGCCCTGGTTGGTGGTTCAACGATTCCCTCAGAATTTCTCGGCCGTTCGGAATTCCTCGTCCGGACGTGCGATCTATTTCCGTGAGGCAAATGAAAAGGCGATGAAAACGCGATGAAAACGAGCCCGATCCGCGCATAACTCGCGACACCCGTTCGAGGATCCTATAAATACCGTGACTAATAATATGTAAAATATCATTTGGCGAAATGAGCGCCGAGCCTCGCGCGGCCTCGGGGCAACAAACGGCGCTAATAAAACTAAACGGGTCGGAGGGCTATTAAAAAATGACGAACCTCGAGCGTCCCTTCGATAAATCTCGCGACTTGTTTTCTCTCGTACGAAGAATTCTCTACGCATCGCTCGTATCCGTCGATAAAATCGTAATTACAATGTCGTTACGGTTTTACTGCTGCCACGTGACGAAAATCAGTGGCACGACAAACGAATTCCCAACGAATGACGAACCAGTATCGAAAATATTGCAAATAAAATTTCCGCCAGGATTTACCAATCTATTTCTAACATGAGACATTTATTTAGAAATTTTCAAACTCGAAATTTAATTGTAAATTGGGAAATTCGGAAAATAAGTCGGAGAAATAAAATTGGGCGCGCGCCTGCGAGGCGGCAAACCGCAACGCGCGGGCGTCGTCGTGCTGCGGACCATCGTCGCGGACCTTGGGTTCTCCTTCGCTTTGTCTAACTCCTCGTTGCGGCGATTAAAACCGCGTGGGAAGAAAACCACGAGCGGGAGGAAATAACCAATGTTTAAATAATATGTAAATGAAGAAGTTCGAAGTTTCACGGGATGCTAATTTGTTAGGTGATGCGAGCACCGAAAGCTTTCCGACCCTTCCTAGAACGAGGCTCATCTCGCAAATTTCCCAACACGCTCTCGCGAAAATTCGTATGCAAATTCACGCGGCTTGTACAACTACGAAAGTCGGCTTCCGAGTCCTAACCTCGTTTATACACGCAGATATACAGAGCTACCGCGGTAGCTACGACCCGGACGATTGTCAGCCTTTCGCCCGGAGTGCCGAGGTTATTTTTTCTCCAATTTTTATACTCCCTTCTCGACGCCCCGAACGTCATTTCTCGAGCAACGTCGGCTCGCCGCAAACGAGAATGCGTATAAAAACAAATGAGAAGAAGTGTTTTTCACCGTAAAGGAACCGAAACGAAATTCCTCCGGTAATTCCTGAGATCGAACGAGAACAGGATTTCGGTACAATTCACCCTTTCAGTCGCGCATTTGTCCAGCCACCGTTTTGAGAATAAAAAGAATTACTCGAGGAATTTGGGAAAAGGGAGAAAAAAGAGAGAAGCGTTGAAGCGAAAGACGTTGATTTCGCGCGACTTTGGTAGCGCTGCAGGTTCGTCGTCGCTGACGCGTTAATTCTGTCACGTTGTTTCTCACGTCAGCCGCGAATATCTTCATTTTAGAACGTGCTTATTACCCCAACACGGTTTTCGTCACTTTTCTAATGGCCACGCGGTAAGCGTCGCTAATGTTTGTCCAAACGTTTTCCACGTGTTCGCCTGGCGAGCCGAAGACGCGCCGCGTGGAAATAGACCGGTAGGACTATGGATAAATAGGGGAATAAAAATCTCCTATCCGACCTGTGGTAAAATTGTTGAGAATTAACAAAGAAAACGCACACGCGTGCGCGTAGAGATATATTACGCGTCGAATGTGAGCGAACGAGCAAACTCGTACCTACCACTTCGTTGGGCTCGTCGGAGCCGCGTTGCATGCGATTACTGTACACGGTACACTCGACTCGTTCCGTTTACTCACCGTTAAACGCACCTCGTGCGGCTATCGGCTCCGATGTATACATGCGACGCGTAAGTGAAAACTATCTGGCACGAGCAGCCACGACTGATCGGTCGTGCAGCACCAACAAAACCGCGTCCATCAACGGACTTGCTATCGCCGATCGATTGTGCGCAGCCAGCTCAGGATGGAGCGACTCGCGGGGCGGCGAGTGGCCGCGCGCGAGAAGGCCCCTGGTCAAGCGTACCGAAACGCTATTGAGGGGCCTTCTCGATGTTTCGTACTCTCGCGATCGAACGTTACTCCGAAATGCTTAGCGTTTTCTTGAGTTGACCGTGAAATGTTTGTGCTCCTGTGTCATCGGCAACCTCTCGCAACTTTTTTCACGATTCGGAGCGAATAGAAATTTGGTTTTCGCGCCAAAGACGAATCTTTGTGCTTGTCAACGTTTCAGCATTGTCGATTTGTTTTTCTAACGTCAACATCGTATAAACATAGATTATTAAGTACATTCGTGGCGACAAGCACACGGTATTTTCTGCAACAAAAACCAAACTATCGCACCTAGGCGGGCAATCCATTGGACTTTTTTGTTCAACTTTTAGCAAGCTTTCTTTTTCATCCGGGACATTTATCTCTAAAAGCCATACGTTGCGGTGTACTTTGAAAAATGTACCGCGAATTCGCGCACATTTTGTCGGGAGTTTTACTGTCTTCTCGTTAATTCCAGCAGATGCGCCGGATTTCTCGAATTAGCGCAAAATATTTATTTCCGCGAAACGCGACAGTTGCCAAGACGCAATAGTCTCGTCGTCGTGTCTTTCTCGCGAGGGGAAGTAACGATGCTCGCTAGATAGAGCGATAAATTGAAGGGTGGGAAAGCGTCGCCGCGTGTAAACGACGCGGCTCGTCATCGTTTCTTCCGTCCAACGCTGATGGCTCGGTGGACGCCGCATTATTTTTCTCTGAAAAGGACAGTTTATTCTCCGCGGCCGAGTCGACGTGGAGAAAAGTTTCCGCACGTTTGGAGAAGAAAATAGCAAATTGCCAGCATCGTCGACCCGCGGAAAACGTAACAATTTTCGGAGTGACAGGAAAATTGTCGAGGCGGAGGCTCGCTTCGCCCTTCTCTTTTTCACCGCGCGACGTACGTACTTTCCGCTACCCACTCTCATCGCCAGACCAACCTCTCGCCCATTCGACCCTCGCCGTCGGCATGGAATTGCCGCTCTTTGTCGACGACCTTCGTCCTTTTTCTGCTCGCTCGTTATATTTTCACGAATCTCCATGCCATTTCGATTCCGAGCAGTTTTTTTTGCTCTCCAAGTTTCCCCACCGCAAGTTTTTTTATCCAACAATTACCCGTTTTACCACTGAAACTACTGGAATAAATCTCCCCATAGTTGGCTGAAAAAACTGTTTTTAGTGGTGCAAAAAGATAATTTTAGTGTCATAGAGCAAATACTATTTTTATGCGTTCAAAGTTATTTGTTTAAAAATTCCTTTCTTGAAAATATCGATCTCATTTTATTTTACTATCATTCGTGTCATATCAATTTTTAGCCATTGCCTATATATACAGTGCTTGACAAATATTTTATTAGTTTCATTATTAACATCACATCAAAGTGAGCAGAAATCTAACAGACGCGCAAACTACAAAGAGCACGTCCACATGGACTGGAGAGAACACAAAAAACACGCACAGCCAGACGAAACAAAAATTGCAGATGCGATTTTTTTCGCTCGCGTGTTCGTCGTCGTCGGACGCGATTTTGGGGAGCTGGTAGAACGTCGACGCGCGTCTTATCTCGCGAAAGAACGTTCGGTTTTTCTATCTGAAGCGTCGAGAAAAGTGTCGAACTAAACCGGATATATCAGCCTTATCTTAATTGCTTTACGTTAGTTTCGAATACCGCTGACTGCCGCGATAACCGTCCAAAAAACTTGTCTATAATTTTGCCCAACGAGCCCAGCGATAATTTCACAGCCCTTTCCATTTCCTTTACATCCGTTTCTTCGCCTTTCTCCAGATTCCGTTTTCGCATCGTTTAAACCTCGATTACCCGTGTGCCCTCTATATAAGCACCTGCTCGCTTCGAACAATCTTCCAGGCGAATCCAACATCCGAACAGTCCTCCACGTCCCTCTAGTCGCTCCTCGCGACACGTGTGGCCCTCCTCCAGTCGTCTACGCGGCCTAAAACCTTCCAGAACTCGCACGATAACCTCCAACCTCTATATAAGCCTCGGCATCATTTGCGCAGCATTTTAATTTTTTTTCGCGTCAGAGTCAACTCCAGCGTGCGCCGTTATGCGAATCGCGTCCAGCGTCCGGTGCACAGCGGTGAAATACCGAGCCTTTCCCCCGTTCCGGACGATATTCATTTTTCACGGATGATTGAATTTAATGAATTCCGTAATCCGTTGAGTGTCCCTCCCGCGAATCCAAGATTTACGGCCTCTCATTGGAAATTCACGATACGCTAACCGGGTGGCAAACTCTTCCCGAAATCCGATAACCCCGCGATGTGTACGCTAATCGACGATTAGTATTCCCGACGACGATGCACCAACGATCGTCCGCCCGTCATACACACACACAATCACGCGCGGAGCGGATAGATCAGCCGGACACGAAATACCCAACGCTCGTACGGCGAAAGCCCGATGATCCACACATTTTCTTATTCAGCTACCCTCTAGAAACACTCCCAAACGGGAAAACGAACAAAAAGGGTGGGTAAAAAAAGTTTTGAAAAAAAATAAATAATTAAACTCGACGAAAAAACGTCTCGTTAACGCTGTCGCGCGCGTCACACGTGTCGGATATTTATCGCTGCTCGCGATAGTTTCAAGTTTCAAGCTTCAAACCCGTTTTAACGTATTATACCCCACAGGCCACACATATTTCAAACACACTTCATCGCTCTCTCTCGCTCGCCTGCTCGTCTGCCGATTTCTAGTAATTCTAGAATATTCACGTCGATGCGGATGTATATATTCCGGTTCGCGGACACCTGCCCTCGTTTATCGCGCTCCTCCAACCTCCTCTCGATAACGGTCGTCGACTTCCTGTTTACTTCTTTCCCGTTCCTCCGTTTCCCTTTTTTCTCTCCATTATCCTAGAAATACAAATTTCACCTGTTGCCTAATTTTTGATCCCGTCTTCCAGAAATCGGCTGTACACAATAAAAAGCACGATGCATATTTTTCATCCTCGAACAAATCCCGTGCTCTTATTTTAAGTGTGTAACAAGAACAAATTAGTCTGCTGCATGCTAACTACCATATCAGCCAATTCAGGGCACACGCGCAATTTACTTGCATATAGAAATAGAAATTTCTAAACATACAGAAATTCGCTCAAACGAAGAGAATATTTTCTCCGCGCGAGATAGTCTGTATTCTCGGGGTAGCAAAATATTTCTACAGCACGCCAAATTTACTTGGGATGAACACATTTTTTTTTCAGCGGAGACATGTATTTTCATGCAACCACGCGTAGGGCGCGAGATGTACTTTGATTGGAGATCGACTTCGGGGGCGCAAATGTTTATTGGGCAAAGCCAAATACTTTTCTCGCGTTTCTCGTCGGAATTTCGCCTACGAAGACGAATGGTGGAAGTTCGCATCGGAACGAAATGACGTTGCATCATTGGTTTTTCGAGCGGCGGCAGGGCCGATAAATCGTACGATTGTCGAGCTTCTTTGTCCGCGCGTGGGGAATATCGAGTTCTAAAAACAAGGCGTGCGCAACGAGCGGCGAGAGGGATTTAACCTTCCATTGTTTCGCACGCTCGCGATAAGCTACTCTTCTCGCGTGTGTAACTAGCTTATGCTTATCGTATTCCTCGGCGCAGCGCGCGCGCCTGTCCTCGACAGATTATCGCATTAGCTTCTACCTACAATCGATGAATGCGCGACTCTTTTAATCTTATACGCGCGATAATTGCGAGAGGATCAGCGCCGAGGGCGAGAAACTTCCATTACTTCCTCGCGCCTCGGCGAATTTCCCGAACCTTTTCTCGCCGCGCGTTCGATCGAGATAATTTTCGGTCGTAATCGCGAGTTTTCGAGAAAAATCGTTAGCCTTATCTTTTGATACGACGAATGTGGCCCGCTCGGCGTAAACACGCCTCGTCGAATAGTTCGCGAGCTTTGATACGAATTTCGTGAAAATTATCTCGTATTTTCGCGTTTCCCGCCGAAATACACGTCGCGAGATTTTGGGTATATTGGAAATCGGGGATTTTTCACTGATGCGTTGTCATTTGTTGCCTTGCAGATCTTTCGCGGGCACACGGCGACGCGTGATTGCCAAAAAAGGAACTCCGGCGCCCATCGGCTCTTCTGTCTTCTCTCGCGATGATCCGACGGATCCCGTGAAAATTGACTTTCGAAAGTGATGAAAATCGTACCGCGACGCGAAACAATGACGTCCCTGATCCAGAGAGATCATTCGTCGCAGAGGAAGAGGGAATCGACGGGCAGTAACGCCTCGAGCTATTTAGTGGTGAGTGAAATGGACATCCTTCCTTCTACTTACTATTCTAAACGCGAAAGTGTCTATGTATGTACGGATGTTTGTTACTCTTTCACGCAAAAACTACCGAAACAATTTTGATGAAACTTCACAGTATTATTGTTTATCTATCAGACCAACATATAGACTACAATTTATAACGGTATCGAGTTAAATGGCCGAATTATAACGGTAAGTGTCAAGTAAGTCGGAAAATATCCTACTATCTCAGAGCTATTTCGAGAGACAGACACACACACACACACAAAAAGACATACAGACATACAGACATACAGACATGCATACATAAATACATAAATACAGATACACACAGACAGACAGACAGACAGACAGGCAGACAGACAGACAAACAGACAGACAGGCAGACAGACAGACAAACAGACAGACAGACAGGCAGGCAGGCAGGCAGGCAGGCAGGCAGGCAGGCAGACAGACAGACAGACAGACAGACAGACAGACAGACGAATAGATTGATAAATAACTCGCAAAGGCAGTCGCTAAGTGTTTATGGCATCAATAATAGTTTGATCACTCTTCCTTTGATCTTTATTCACCTACTTGTCTTCCAATGTAAATATTGATTATTCGCATAGCTTAATAGTTAAAGTGAATGTAATCTTAATCAGTCATCGTCCACAGCGTTCCATTTCCCTAGCTGTCATAGACCTCATGCCCACACACTCTCAACACATTCGTTATTTTTTATGAAACAACAAAAATATTCACTGGAAATAATTTAATTCGCGAAACAACGTTTGCCGAACGAAGTTCGCGGGGTCCACTCGTGAAATAAATCAGTATAATCGAATCAATAGATAGATGAATAAGTAAGCGAGTGCATGAATAAATGAATAAGTAATAATAACAATAGTAATGCATTTATTACAGAAATGTAGATACAGGCATGTAGATTAAGTCTGCCCGCAGTCTGGAAGTTGAGGCTATAACCTTAAGTTAAAAAAAAGCAAGTGAAACAAAGAAAAAGAACACTTATAAGCTAAAGTTAACGATCAGAGTGGCGAAGCTACATTTCATTGTTTTGTTCCAGTAGTAAGTTGTGGTTTGCTATCTGTAACATTTTGATCCTTTATATTGACCATTTTTATTCGATATATTCAATTCCTTTAATCACTATCTTTAGTTTTATCTTGTAGTTTTTTGTTTCAATTATTTTATATTCTGTTTTTCTTATTTTTGACAAGTTTATCATTTTATTCTGTACAGATATTAATTTACTATTATAATATATAAAATAAACGAACAAATATATCAATCGAAGCGGCCTAAAGGAAATATCCACGCGATTCCGCGATTCGAAAAGAGTATAAATTTGTCGTCACTCTATAAAATTCTACGTTCCCAATTTTCTTCGCGAATACGAGATTTTTATTCGATGCGATTTGCGTTCGAAATTTCTCTAAAGTTCTACCGTTCTCGTCGCAGAAGAAATTTGGCGAGGTAAAATGAACGCGAGTCGTAGAACGAAATTTGGCGGGGGATGTTTTTTTGCTTAACATCGTTTGAAAAGAAAGGGTCGGGAAGGGCGACCCGATGACACGGGGGGTTTGTCTTTCGGGAGAAGATCGCGAGTGAAAGTAAAAGTTGAGAACTCGACGTATGAAATTTGAAAAGTTTCGCAACTCGAGTCGTCCTTCTCTTCCTCTTAGCCGCGCATTTTATTATTTTTATTGTCTCTCGTCCCCCAACTTTACTGCAGTTTGTCTCCGGGGTTAAAAAAACAGCGAGAAGCGTAGGCATTTTCTCCTTCGCGTTTAAAACGGACAGCGTAGGAAAAGATGTCGCGGTTTCATCCCCCCGCGTATGCGGAGAGTTTAAATTGTTTTATTGCCAGCGCACGCACCATCCCCTCCGTCCGCATCCCCCCGTCCGCGCGAATAGTGTCGCGCGATCGTACAAATGTCAAGTATATACCAGCCTCTTCTTCTCTTTTATCGCGTTATTTCCTCGCTCCCTCGAGGCTTGTTCGCATATTAAAAGAAAAAACGTGGCAGCAGCAACAACAACAACAATAACGATTTCACGGCGAGCAACCTCGCGGCGCCGCGCAATCACGCCTCGGGTGAATATGCATCGTCGGAGAAAATTGACTCTCTCCTTCGCCACTCGCTCGATAAATGATTTGCAAACGAATATAAATATTCTCTAATCTGTCCTCCGTTTCTCCTAGACTTTACCGCAACTTCCCTCCATTTTTTCCCTCGCCAATGCTCTCCAAATTTTTTTTTACTTCTTCTCCCTTTTGCTTTTGGGCAGAAATCGCGCTTAGCGTCGCCTACGATCACCGAATCACCGAAATTCCATCGAAACTAAAATCAACTCCGATAAATTCTACCCCCGGTCAGTTCGCTCCGATACCCTGCACTTTTCCATCAATCTCGATCGGATCCAGTGTGAAAATTGACGAGGTACTCGGTCCTCCCCTTCATCCGTCATTGTTAGCTGTGTTCGCGCGAACCTCGTTACTAACTCGAAACCAAGTTTGATTCGTCTGTGAAGTTTCAACCGACATCAATCCATTTATCGGTGCACTCGCAACGTCGGATAAACACAACGCATGGCGATGCTTAATTACCAAATCTAAGAATTCCAGCGCCTATAAAAAAAACACTGCGCTACCTACTCCAATAAAATCGTAACATCGATACGATTGCTCCTTCCGGTTGGTACATTTTTTTTGCAAATCTCTTTAAAACTTCATAAATTTTGAGCCGAAGCTGCGGAAATTTTGTCTGTATTCCAATCTTTTTTTTTACATTTCCTCAATGATTTTTTTCGAAATTTACGAATTTATATGGTCAATTTTTTTTCCAAATTGCTCGTTTCCAGCTCCAAAATTCTGGCATTTCGAAGAGATTGAACAGAAATAATTATGCCCGTATGATAAAAATTGTCGCGTGACCGGAACGTTTCCATTTTTGTTGCCCACTGAATTTTCGAAAAGGCATCATCGCAATATTAGCTACGAGACTAAATAGGAAGCGGGAATCGAAAGGCGAGTTGGAATAAAAGCAGGAAATCTTCGCGGTTCGTGTTCGCGTCGAGAACCGTAAGTAACGCGCATCGCGATTGTACTTGTTTCGCGGTTATCACGCGGCGATAAGCGAACAGCGCAAACGCGCGATTTCGCGCTACCGCTATTCCGATGCGTCGGCGGATGTCGCGAGTCGCGATTCTACAAGCTGAAACTGCGCGCCTCTCGTTTTCTCCCCTTTCTCTCCCCCTTTCGTATCTCTTCATTCGACGAGAATCTTTCTCTCCGTTTCCTTCGACCGATCCGTCTTCGTCGCGAAAGGCGCGACTCGCCGACGGCTAACGCGCGACTCTTCCATGTTTGGTTTCCCAGCATCGTTTTCCCGTCGAGAGGGAAGGTGAACGATGACTTTTCCACGTCCCCGCGAGCACACCTCTCTCTCACCGTACCTTCCCTGACTACTAATGCAAATACCCCGGAGGCACCGGCTCACGGGCGAATGATATTTCCCGGAAAATTAATGCATTCCAATGATCCTTCTCATTTCCGCTCGCGTCATTCGTAACTCTTCTCGCCCCCTCGCCCACGACAATTTCGAACGTTATATTTGATTAATGTCGCACTTTTGTTTCCTCATTTTCCCACCACTTCCAATACTTCGCACCGCTTCTCTCGCTTTAATATCCTCCTCGTCGAAATTTCCAGGTCTCGATTATTTTTTCTTTTGCAAAACAAACACGCGTGTTTTTTACTCTCCTTTGCAATGGTGTATGGGAAATTATTTGAACAAATTACGATAAAAGTTGTCATTTCCAGAAAAGTTGTTAGTCATCGCCGCGTTATCGATTCTTACTCACCGTCATTCTTGTTCCTCCCTTTTTTTTTCTCCGATTCGTCTTCCTCGATTTCGTATCGCGTTTTTTTCCGCTCTTCTCCGCGGACTTGCAATTTGCTCGATATCGTAAATAATGTCGTTACGATCAAAGGAGCCCGGAGCGCAGGAAGCTCCCCGAAGGATTACGCAGGGTCGGACGCGGCTCGATGCTACGTGACGTTAAATCAATTTAAAAAGTTCGTTTTTGTGAATTTTCAATTAATTATATTGCCTCGTGATCGATGGACATCGGACGACGCGTCGTTGGTCGGCCGCGCGCGAGACCGTCGAGGGAAACTTGACGAAGGGCTGATTTACAACTTTCAATTCAATTTGCATACTTCGCCTCTCTCTCTCTCGCTCTCGAAAATATCGATCCTCTCTTTAAATCCCGCGACTACGATTTCACCCCGCCGAAACTAGCAAATCAAATTAGCTCGAAGCACCCTCGAAAGAAAACAACAAATAATCCTTTAGTTTCCTTTCCCGAGAGCGTAGAAAAAAAATAGCTGGTTAAAAAAAAAAAACCTGTCGCGGCCTTTTTTGGCAATCCTTTCATTCCGCGCGCCAGATTTGCTCCACACAATCCATCCACGCCGATAATCGAAAATTGACCGCTAAAAAACGCGCAGGGGTCAAATAATGGTGACCTTGAACTTGACCTTGAGCACGATTAACGCGGTTGTTCCAAGGTCGGAGTGATTCTTTCCAATGGGAACGCCTGTTTGGTCGCAGGTTCGTACTTTTCGCGGGAAAACGCGAGCAACTTTTATGCCAATGACGAATTAATGTAGGTACCAATTTCAGGTACTGAAATCTTAGCGTCGTCAAACCGTGGTTGTGGTTCTCCATTCCGAAAAGCTGATTTCCACAGTACTGTGGAGCTTTTCCGTTTCTACTCCTTTTTCTCGCCATGGAGACAATCCAAAAAGTGACTTTGGTCATTTTCTCCCTGGTTCCCTCGTTTTGTTCCCAAGTTTTTGGTCACCGCCGTTCGTCTCGCCTCCGTCAAGGACGTCCTTTGGGACGCGTTGCGAGACGATCGTTGGTGTGGGAAGTGGAGAGGAGCGCCGGAAGTGCGAAAGTTGTGGGTAGCGCGAAGAAACAAAGGGCGTCTCCGTAGTAGTTGCCGCGATATATCTGAAAAGTTGAACTACCCTCCTTTAAAAGTTAAGGGCGGCGTTTCGCGGCGTTTCGCAACTACCCGTCGTACGTAAAGCATAAATTCTTCGTCCAATCAACTTAAAACGGTGCTAAATTATTTCGGACGGTTGCGGTACGCGCGCCGACCCTTTCGGTGCTAAAAGTCTCCTCGAAATCTACGAGTGAGAGAGGGATCGCGATTCTCAAATTATTCTTACCAGCGGCCCGGTAGCGCTCGAAGCGCCCTCGCGGGAATGATCGGGCAGCACGCGCTACTCGCGCGTAACGCGGGTCGCCTACCATCAGGCGCTCGCCTTCTCCTCTACTTCTTTCCGTCACGCTCGTCCGTGGCGAACCCGATTCTCGATTGGACGTTTACTCCGCCGCTCGTTTCCCCTCCTCTCACCTCGTTTGTTGTCCCTTCGCCGCGACGTTTCCAACTTTTGTTTAATCGTCTGTTGTTGATCCAACGTTGCTATAGCAATGATACACGACGCGTATCGATTCTCGACCAGAACGAAACTGTTCCACGGCTCTACCGAAATTCTCGCCATTTCCATCGGTAAGAAATTTCCAAATAGCCGTAAATAAACAAAACCAGGAGGCAAAATAAAATATAAAAAAAGAGCATCGCTCCTCGCAAAATTCAAATACACGATCAGAAACCCCAAATGACGAGGAAATTGTCGCGTGGATATAATAATACGAATACGATAAATCCACCTTTTTATCGTTTTCTACGAAGAAGATTGGAAATATGCCGTTTTTTTCGGAATATTTGAGGCATCCCAACGATTTTAACGACCGGCACGCAACTGCACCGTCGCTTATCTCGCGAGTGGTCACTCTTATCGGCTGCATTTTTACGCCATCGCACCTATCCGCGTCCACGCAGCAGCGGCTGGCTACGAGAAACGCGAAGTAAAGATTCCCCGCTTTTTCAAAACAAACGAAATCCGATGTTGTTCGAGGCAGTTTTAATTGTTGCGATTAAAAAATTGCAAACATTACGAGTGCATCGGAAGATAAATTGAGAATAACAAGTATTGTTGTTCTATTTGTGTTACTCGTGGTACCTTTTATTTAATACGTCATACACTGCGGTTTTTTTCTCGTCGTTGTTCGCTCGTCGGAACAGTCGATAACCCTTCGATCGTAGATTCTCCGGAATTGTTTTCATTCCCTTCGTTCGCGGTGACCGCGGTATCCGGATCGGCGTGCTACCACCGTCGTTTACATCGCGATCGAGGAGCAGTTTGGTCAGTACACAACTGTCTTCGGCGCGAGCCAGATGTCGTTAACCGGACGAGAAACTTTATGTCTAACGTTGATATTTTCACCTCGGAAATTTTGCGCCAAAAAAAAATAATCGCTACGAAAAACGGGGGAACCACGCTGAATTCTCTGCTCGTCTGCGCGTAGCAAAGTGCCCCGGAAATCGAATAAGTTTCGTTAATTTTTCGGACCCGAAAAAATCGTCGTGTAAAAACGAGAAATTAAAAAATGGTTTGAAAAAGTTGGAGCAACGATTCTACCTTGTTGAAAACTCCAGCGAGATCGATCGACCAGTTGGGTGAAAATTGTGGGGATATCGGCGAAAAAAAATCGGGAGCGCGACCGAAATTGGGGAGGGGGATTATCGAGCTTGATGACACCGAGGTTGATGGAATGTTCGGTAGGTTTCTCGCCCGTGAGAACGTCGAGCGATTCCCCGTGCTCTCGACGTCGCGAACGGCACGCCGCCGCGTTGATTGAACTTAATCTGTTTAAATTCAGAGAATGAGTTTCGGTGAACCATTTTAATTCGAGAGTCGCGTAGTGCGCGGTCCAGCGAGGTTGACGAAGTGACTCGCTTGCCCAACATCTCGAGTCGAGGATGCCCGATCAAGAGATCTCGAAGCGAACGTCGTTGCCGCCCAAGGAAGAAAAATGTCTTACGGAGTACGTCCGACGCTTCGCCTGTGTTTTGTCTCCTCTCTTTACGCATTTTCGCGTCGATTCGTCAAATTTCCTCCGCGATTTCCCTCCCTCTCGTCATCCTCTCCGATCAATTTCTCGTATCTCGCCCCAAAACCGCTGCTCGATTGTTTTTTCCCCCTTTTCAAAATTTTGGTCGAATATTTGGCACGTGAATAAAAGAACTGGGAATAAAAATACCAAGGTCAAATTTACGTTTGGAAAATTAATTTTGTAGAGATGCTTTTTTCTCCAAACAAAAAATTCCCAGTTGAGGCATTTTTCTACAAATATAAGGGCGACGATCTTAGTGGTATTAAAAAACCATCGTTTTTTCCTGAAAATGTTACGTAATTTGGATCGTACGTAAATGTTACGATCTTGTTCGTATAAATTTGACTGTTTTTTTCAAGATTTTTTGGTACATTTTTAGAGAGGCGTTCCTGGCATTTTTACAGGTGCTTTTTTACTGGTGCGATTTCTTCTCGACCAGCCAATTCATCGCGGAAACTCGCGCAGGAAATAATGGAGAAGGGAATGAAAAAAAAGTAAACGCGGGACAGAGCTAAAAAATATACGTGAACGTTGCAATGACGAGTTGGTTGATATTACGAGCGTAGTCAACCAACCGTTTCGGTTAGGGCTTTCTGGTTCACTGCCCACGTGACTCACTCGAAGAACGGAGTAGTAGACGGCGAACGCTGCGCTCGTGTGGAGTCGGCGCGACGAGGAACGTGCCATTTGGATACGCGCTCCTGGAACACGCGTACACGCTCCCCGCGCACGCACATCCGCGTCTTCCTTTACTTCCTTTCAACTCACAAATTCATTTCCCCCGCCGCTCCAAAAAATTACAACTCTGATCGAAACGCAACACTCGAATCGATACGCGATTTCTACTCGACAAGCGATAGAAAAAAATATATAACTCCGCAAATATCGATCCTGGGGTAAAAACCGTAATCACCAAACCTGTGCGAAATTAGATTTCCAACAACTTTGGATTCCATCATTTTCGCTCTAAAGTTGCAAGTTAGCGAGTTATTTCCAAAAAAGAAAAACATCCAACTTTGAATTTCGTTTTTTTTTTTGGAAACAGAGAAAAAAAAATGCAGGATTCGCGATTAATTCGTACGGAAAGGCTCGTTTCATGATCGCAAGGTCGTTTGTTTTGTACGAATTCGCGTATACATGAAAGCCTCCGGGCGTCGCGTCGTGGAATTCGAAAGAAAATCTCGGGCGCTCGGCAGGACTTTCTAACGAACCCTTATCAGATATCTTCGGCATATCCAATATTTACTCTTAGAATGTGCCCCGGGCTTCGCGCTCTAATTTTCTTCGATTCAAACTGGTGACGCTATGTAAATATGTACTCTCTGTTTCACTAGACTCTCATCCCACGTCCCTCCTCGCCCTCGTCTCTCATTCTCTGCCTCGCATCCTGGAAATCCGGCTGAGTCACGTGGACGTTTGGTCCACGAACGAAATACGAAGCCTCGCCATTTTCAATCGACAAATTTCCCTTTCGATTCCATCTTCGATCGAAAAAAAAAAAAAAAAAATTAAACTCTCCTCGTTTCATGAATTTTCACGTGTTTTGTGCATATCAGATTGCTTTGAAACAGTTTTATTTTTTTGCTCACTCTAAGAAGTCGCTTTTCTCATTTTAGTTTCCACATAATTAACGTGGAATTGTTTTTTAATCTTAATAATAATAATAATTTCAATCTTAATAATAAAAAAAATATATTTCTATGTCAGTTGAATGAGAAACTGGAATTAAAAAATGATTTCGAAATCATGGCGAACCAGAATCATCATTGAACTCGACTCAAGCGACTGTGGAAATATATAGTCCAATTTTTTTCAAAATTTCATTTTATAAACGATATTGCAGTTGCACCAATCCCAACAATTACAACGTTGCAATGAACTGCAAAAAAATGGTCACATTTCTTCCAACTTGTGTGCATTTTTTCAGATTTTTAAAGCGTGGCGTTTTTTCTCTACCTTTCACGTTGAAGCAAAAAATGACAAACCTTAGAAAAAATCCAATAAAATTCGAGGGAGCCTTTTTCAATCAGATTACCTACATAAAAAATGGAGATCAATATCTGAGGGGTCAAGGAGAAAGAGAATAAAAGAAAATATGGGCGAAAAAAATTGAAAAAAATTGTGATGATTGGTTAATTTTTTTTTTTGAATATTTGAACAGGTAGAAAAATTCGTGGCGACTAGTTTTTTTGTTTTCATCCTTCGCCCCGAATTTTTTCGTGATAAAGTTGAGATTAGAAGACGTAAGAATCGATTCTCGCGTAAACATGGAACTAGGTGATAAAATGGAAGAATGTTTACGATAATAGCCGCGTTTATACGAATCCCATGTGTCTGCTTCGTCGTTTGTGTGTCAAAGTGGATCTTTCGCTGCCATTCTCGCTATTCTGCACCACGGAAAAAATGCTCTTTTCCGCGTAAGCAAGAAATCGTCAAAGTTGTTTCTGTCGTCACCGTAGCGAGCTTTTTCTACCTTGTTTCACCTCACCTCCACATTACTGACGATGCGTTTGTCTTTTTATTCGCCGCAGCTGCTGAACTCCTTGGCATCCGATCTGGACTGCATGCTGAGCGAGTTGTGCACGACGCCTGACCCCTACAAACGGTGAGTCGTCGGCATATTTCCTTGCTTTACGATCTAGAATAATTGAAACCGACTCGAATTTCTCGGATAATACTAGCCGATAATTTTGTTCTGAAAAATCTGCTTTTTTTGGTACCAATTTGCTTGCAACCACAATCATTTTTCGTAATTGCGCAATATTTTTTTTTAATTTTTTTTTTAACACTTTTTGGATCCAGATTTCGAATCGTCCGCGCGAGGTGTTTTTCGGTTCCATTTCGAAAAAGTGGAAGAAGCGAGATCTGGACAGGCGATCCGCTGCTCGGTGAAATTGGAAAATATTTTACTCGCGTGTCTTTGATCGAATCCGACTGTCGCAGCGCATTCGATATTCGATACGTCACGAGCGTCTGCTAGGTAAATCGAGAAGAATCATTTTCCCTTTCATCTCGACTCTCCCTTCCGTTCCACGCGGCGTACCGAGTTCACCGGAAGCGTATTAATTTATCCGAAAGCAGAAAAATGCGCTCATTCGCGGCGTCGCGTTTGTCGATGGTGGAAAAAAATTCCGGCGTCGTTTTCGAGGCGCGGAAAATTTGCGGAATAGCTGGAAATCAAAGGGATGAAAAACCGCGCGGACCCTACGTACAGGGCACGCAGTGGTAACGGCGCGGGAGGAATCCCTCGGCGACGGGTGGGAGGTCGTTTTTTAACAATTTCATCATCATCGCCATTATTATTATCTCTCTTTGTCGTCTGACCGGAAGCGATATTAGCCTTTCGCAGGGATGACAAATGCCTCGTTTTAAATACCCGAAACAGCTCTCGTCCAACGCGGTCCTCGTCCTCGTCCGCGTTTATACGTCGTTAATTCCTCTTATTTATGGCTTAAATTTTACCCCCGCGACGCAGCTATTCGGTCAGAATAATTTCCATATCGTAAGACCGCGTGATCTATGGAGGTTCTTGCCTACAATATCCTTACGTTATACCGAACTTCGTAACTCGCCAGCTCAATGGGTGTCCCTCGACGAAATCCCTCGAAATATCTCCCGAACCGAAAACTCCTCGGGAACGAGAAAAACATCGGAGAAAATAGGAAAATCGAAAAATTGCCCCTCGCCAAAACGACCTTGACGACGCCGCGATCTAAAAAGAAAAAAAAACAGCCCTCGAAGGGAAAAATCTTGCACGCGGGAAAAATCGTAACCAAAAATGGCGGCCATCCGCCTAGAAGTCGGATTCTCGTTACTGTAAATTTATTTTTTGGGATTTATACTGTAAATAACTAAACGACACGACGTGAATTATTTTTCCCAGTAAGCATATTTAGCAAGCGTGCTTGTATAAATATTAAATACAAATATTGTGAAGTATTCCTATTTATAAAATACTATTACATAATAAGGTATTGTAAGTTATAAATTATAATTCGGGGAAAATCTGATTGTCTTTTTTTTACTACCGTGTTCGATGTTTTGGTAAGAGACTCCGCGTTGAAATCGGTGGGTTGTATTTTTGTTTCTACTCGTCATTTTGGTGGGGAGGAGTCGGAACGAGTCACCCGTTACGTGAGGGGAAATATACCTACGTCTGGGCTACGGATAGACAGATATATTTCTGTTCGTATATATACAGTTGGGTTAACCCGCAGGATTCAACGTCTTGGGTTTGGTGTATTCAGGAGCGAAGATGAACGACATTTTCGTGAATGGGCATTGAATTTCAATGTGGAATGGAGGCAGGCGCGGATAAACACGATCGAATCCGATTTTCGATCTCGCAGGTGAGTCGAAAATTGGGTTGCAAATGTTGCTGAGTTTTCGGAACAGATCTCGAATTTTTTCGCTCCAGTGCAAGGTAATTTCAGCTCGTTTTACCGTGTGACATTCTAATTGTTTTCGCATGCTCCAGCCGATTTCGCTCGCAACTCGAATTGCTACGGCCGTTGCAGATTTTAGTAGCACGAGGATGAAGTCTGCCAGTGGTACGTACGTTGGTAAAAACTGATCCGCGAGACAAACAGTGGAATATTTTGGGCGCGTAGGTTATTTCCGAATTTGTGTTGCTCGTCGCACGATTTTGTCTCCAATTATTATGATCGGTATTCGTGCGCGTGGAGATAACGTTGCGCGTCGGATAGGATTTTTCGCGGGTAGGTAGGTATTATCTTGGGATGGACGTGGAAAAATGACGGAGCCGAGCCGCGGCGTATGTTAATGCGAAATGGGAGTATTAGGTGGAAGAAACGGCCAACAGCTGTCGGGTGTTCAGCGATTATGCATAATTTTATGCACTTAATTTCAACCACATGTTTTCAATTGGGTCATTTGCGTCGGTGAATGCTAATTTCACACGTATTTCGCCGCGGAGGGCTTTTGCTCCGCGGTCCCGTGATACGCGATTGTATTGCCCGTCCTCGCGCGGGCACACCTACGATACGCCTATCTGGACGTGACTCCCGGAACGAATATCCGCGTGAAAACGTGACGTCAACATCTAAATAGCATGCCGCGTATGATACACGGTTCTGGATTCGCATACGCGACGGGAATTGACGACCATTCGCCCTTTGCCCTCGCCTGCCAGCTACGACGGATGAATATCTGGACCATCCTCGGCGAAAATCCATTTCGTTGCTCTCGTTCGCGTCGATCTCCGCTTCGCCACGCGTCTCCTTACGACTGCAAGGCTAGGGGAGCGAAAAACCGCTGGTGCAGCCCCGATTTTCATGTTTGCATTTTTCGCGATGATTTCCCAGTTTTAACCACGTTTTCGAGCATAACTTCCCATATTGACGAGCTACCGGCGTCGTTCTGGTCTCGTTCGACTCGGCGAGCGAAAATCCACCGGAAACCGCGACCGAAAGTTCCGAAAATAGAAACGAGCGGAAATTGAACCGGAATCGTCGATTATCTTTTGTCTGGAGAGCTCCGTTGTCTGCGACGCGGCTCTCGGACCATGAATAATGATTGATCGTACCGTTTCCGCGAAGCAAGCTTATACAACGCGTATGCGCGATCGCGGGGGACGAAAAAAAAATGACCAAAAAGGTGAGTTATTCTGCCCTTGAAATTATGAAAAAGCGACGCGGCAGCTAGAAAAGAAGAGGGCGCGGAGGTGGTCTCCCATCGTCGGTCTACCGGGGTGAGAATAAAAATTTTAATATAAGAAGAGATTCGCACTACAGTGATCTATGCTCTTGCGTATGTATGACACGACGCTGCCGCCTCAGCGAAATGAAATTTGCATTTTTTTCCATACACATCTGCCATCCATCTACGGAGCGGGGTGGATGCTTCCACCGTTCGCTGACTTTATGTGCCCCGCAAATCCGATCATCCGCGATTCCTTTTTCTCGCCTTCTAACCTCCACGAATAAATAATAC
Organism: Arge pagana; assembly: GCA_963969455.1. Lineage (NCBI taxonomy): Eukaryota > Metazoa > Arthropoda > Insecta > Hymenoptera > Argidae > Arge > Arge pagana. The sequence continues at coordinate 25,315,178 of OZ018309.1, read as the reverse complement.
GCGCAACAACGAAAAAATATCCCCCACTTTCGGGCGACATCAAAGAGATGGAGTCGGAAGAGAAAGAGGAAAAATTGTGAAATGCCCCAAAACCCCCCCAAAAAACCAGAAACAGCGAAACGTTTGGGGTGAAAATGAAATCGCAGTTGAATGTTTCACTTGGTTTTTGTTTTTCTTATCATTATTTTTGCACCCTTATTTTTATTATTAATAGTAATAATAATAAGAACGCTCGTGATTAATGAATAAATGGTTGTTGTTATCATTGTTGTATTATTTTCTCGCGGCTTTTCGGTGCGAATCGGTGCGCGCGACTTTGGCATTGCTGCGGTTTTCCTCAGATTTTTCGCGGGCGAGGAAGTCGTCCGGTTACCCGCGACTGTCACTTACACAGCCCCTACAACTCTAGGAGCGAGGGGGCAGAGCTGAGAATTGAGAATTGAAATGAAATTCCACCCCGACGGTGGTTGAATTATTATCAGTCGGTAATCTTTCTAAAAAGTTCACTTGACGCCCCTCTCGCCCTCAAATTGTGGCTATTCATCCCGAGCTCCGGCTCCATTCGCTCGCGTTGCTCTTTGACAACGAAACAATCGATTTCCCCAGAATGGAGACGCGCGAAAAATTGAAAGTTGCGGCAAAATGTGCTTTTATCGAATGCCTTCCATTACGGATCGGGCAAATATCGATTTCTCGGGTATTTCTTATCCGGGGAAATTTGTTTTTGGTTATTTTTGGTTATTTTGTGATGTTTTTCGGAACGACGGCGGATTTTTCGGTTGTCGAGGAGTCGACCCTCGATCTTTGATTAGCTTGCTCGCTTCGTGGAAAACAATAATATTTGACGATCGACCCTCGCGATTGTTGCTAAGATCCTCCGCGCGTTGCTTTCTCGCTCATTTGCTTCACAGATAATACCGCCACGAGGACGATCGATCATATTTTTTCCCACTCGGCTCGCCGCATCTTCTCGCGATTTTCATCTAAATCGAGGCAAAAACAAGGGAATAACGAAGGGAGAACGCCTAATCTACACCGACACTCTTATCTTCCCGTTTTTGCTTTCACCTCCGCGAAAATTCCTCCAGGTTCGTGTTTTTTTCCTATCCCCCCAGAATCCCAGGGCATCGAATGGTTTCACGAAATTCGCTCGTTCCTCTAACGCGAATCTAATGTTTCGCTGCCGCGAACCTCCCCGGCGCTGGAAACGTGACGCCGGCTACTCGTATGGTTCGCTTTCGGTGAGAATGCATCGATGTACAGCGCGCGTTATGGCTCCGCACGGATCTGCGCCACGCCCACTTTGCGCGCATTTTCCCACAGTAATTTCGTTGCACCGAGTCATTCGGTCCATCGACTCGGGAAACGTATCTTTTTTCACGTTTTACTCTACTCGGCGCGTCGAGCTGGTATGGAAAAACTCGCCCAGCATTCGCTTTGCGAAAACGTATTTTCCGGAAATTCGGCACGCGCCAAAGCAAACCGCCATACGGACGCCGTGCTGGCTCGATACAAGAGCTGGCGACGATATGCGGGCGGCATATATGCGTTCCTCCATCTGTACACGTCATCGGGCTGCTCCCCTGCGCGCCGCTTAGCAGATCGTGTACGTGACATTCGGCGAGAGTTTGGAAACCACGAAATGAATTTTAATATTTACACGTGCCGGCGAAATGGGGGATGAAAGGGGACGAGGAAAAATTGTCGAAATAACGAATATCTCGTTTTGCGAAAATAATTGCTGCAGGGAACGATACGCGTTTCACATTTACGTGTTTCGACGAAATCGCGACTCGACCATTGGAATACCCAGAAGTGATTTATTCCATACCTACTTAATGGCAATCACAACCATACAGAAAGTAATAACTGCATAAAGAAATCTTCGAGCCTGGAGTGACCTTGAGCACGTTTTTCTAGTTATAGTGTAATCATGTAATCATGTATCATGTAAATATGAAAGTGTAATGAAAAAAGTATAGATAGATGGATCATTTGGATGGATCAAGTGGAACGTTGAGGTGGGAAGAGAAGACATTTTTTTCAAGGTCATTTTTCAAAATAACGAACGATGACGAATGCAGCTCGGAATCGCTACGGAAAGGGAACCGAATCGTGACTAAGTGGTTGTAAGAGACACGTGTTTGCTCCCCGGTCTTCTTTCCGCGTTGTGGTGATTAGGAGACGTGATGTCGGGGTGCAGCGCGTGAGAGCGGCGTAGGTACTGTATACGGTGTATACGGGAAGAGCGTGACGCCGGGACGGAACTCTAACATCGACGATTTCGGAAATTCGGAGATCCCAAAGATAGTCGGGCGAAGGGTTGGCGAGGCATTCCGCGCCGCGGCTCGAGTCGTCCCACTAATTTCGGCAATAATGGATCTCGAATATTTCGCCTCCCTTCGGTCGGCTGTCGCAGCTCGGACGCCGCGATCGGGGATGAAGTCTCCTTTTCGCGGGGTTGGCTCTCGCGTGTCACCGACAGACTCGGGGTTGCTTTATAAATCGTACAATGACGTCAGAAGTCGGAAATTCCTTATGACGAATGGAGAAGGTCGAATAATAATTATCCTTCGGACGAAAACGGGAAGTTTCACTCGACTAGAAGCGGAATCTGTTCCTCGACGAACCGAGAATCGCGTCGCAATTACGCCCTCTTCCATACCGGGTGCGGGCACTCTTTTCTTCTTGCAAAAAGGTATCGCGCTATACGAACGTCTAGCTCGTGAAAAATGCTGCCTTTTGTCCCTTTGCGAAATCTTCGGCCGAGCTCTGGTTCGGCCGCTAATCGAAAAACTTGAATTTTTTCGCGCGCGATCTCGTTTCACGCGAAATCTATCGGCTTGACAGCGTTTCCGTTTTGACGTTTTCCATTAGGCTTTTCACGAGGAATCCAGTCGTGGTGAAATTCCCAACATTAATTTTCGGACACCCGGTATATTCCGCACTTCGACGCGTCATATCTCGCGAACTTACCCGCAAAACTAGCCTTTCCTATACCTTTTCGGACTCGGCGCGACGTCAGCTATACAACTGTGCGAATAAAAATGTACAGTGCCCTTCACGCGAGATTTTTTTTTTTTTTTAGAAATTTAAAAGAACGAAATAAGACTTCCATTTTCTTTGTCTGTCGTTGCTGCCTAAATTTCACGCGGAATATTTTCTCGCCGTTTTTTCCAAGAAAGGGATTTCGGGACTAGCGAGTAACGGGGCACCCGGTATGCGTACGCACACGTGTTAACAAAATTGCTTAGACGATTCCAATGAGATTTCTACGACAGAAGAGGCGCAGGCTTGTCACGACCGGCTGACAACTATGCCGAGAGGTATAATAGAAACAAAGATGTACTCGTCCCGAGGCGCGGAGGCGACGCATTTAATTAACGAAATCTAATTAATTATCTCCGAAAATAATCCTTCAGACCCCGATGTAATAACAATAATATCGCACTTGGCAACGCTTCCTCCGGAGGAGGAGAGTAGGATTTTCCTTTAAAATCGCTGACCGAAAAGACGCGATAAAAAATGGGCAGAGATGAGAAATGAGCGGAGGAAAATGCAGATAATTGCGAAAAAAGGACCACGCAATATAATTCGCACCAAACGCCGAGGAAAAGAACGAAGCGAACGCGATAACAACAGTAGAAACGACCCCGGAATTTTACATATTTATAACTTATTTTGTTAAAAAAAAAAAAAAAAAAAAAAAATCGCCCCTGCTCGCTGCTTTTCTATTTCCATCGGAAGAAAACGAGCAAAAAACAACGATGGGACAGAAAAAGTGTTGGGCGGTGGGTACAAAAGCAGTTCTCGACACGCTGCTCGCGAGATTACTCGAACGATTTATCTCGATGCGTTCGAGTTGAGCATTACTGAGCGAAGGCACGCGAGTGACGTGCTGATAAATAACGAGTAATAGAGAGAGAGAGAGAGATACGTAGGATACGAGAAAACGCGTAGAAATGAGGGAAAGTTGGGAAAATACAGGGGACGAGAAGATGCGAGTAAATAAAATTCTCGCGTGTCAAGTGTTGCCGGAGATTTTAACGACCCCGGAAGAAAATGGAGGCCCGTTACCGTATTTTCTTTCGGAAACTAAAACTTATTTCCGGCATCGTAAATGCCTTTCGTTACGAGGAACATCGAAACCCGGCCAAAAAGGATTTCTTCAGGATCGTCTCGTCGCACGTGACTCGATCCAACGTCGATTCGGCCATCCCTCCCATCCTTTCCCATCGTTTTCATCCCTTCGCGATTTTTTTCTTCGCCCTTTTCTCATCCCTTTATCTCGAAAAAAAAATGTCTTCACTCACCTTTTTTTTTCTTTACCATTTCAACGATTCCCCCCCACGTTTCTCACATTTTTCGCACATTTTCTACACTTTTTTTCGTGTCACGAAAAAACGGTTTTTGAAAAATGCACTTTCACTTGGGATTTTCTTTCCTCTGCGCTTCGCCAGTTAACTCATTGACTAACACTACCATTCATAAGCAGATAGGAAAAGATAAATACCCGTGTTTTTTTTTCGTCATTTGCAATTGTTTATAAAAAATCAATTGTTTATAATCGTTTTACACTAACAAATTGAACTTTGACAAAATAGTGTTCCATAAGCTTTCGTCAGAGTTTTTCCCGTAGTTTCGATTGGTGCGATCAGGTTTTGGAAATAAGTATTTTGATCATCATTTGTTTAAATAATTTTCTTATAAACAATTACAAATGAGGAAAGAAAAAACACGGGTATTTTTTTCCGTTTGCCTGCGAATGGCACAGGTAGTTTGACGCTGGGTAGGTTAATCCGGTCCGACAATCTTGATTTACCAAGTTGCCAGGACGTCAAACAAGCAGCACGCTTCTTGTCCGTTCGCCGAATTTATCGGCCAAGCTCCGGAGGCGGAGAACGCGGCCGAGGGAAAAAACGACGGACGAGTAGGCTCCGGGTGACGGAAGCGAGGTCGAAATCTAATAGGAACCGAAGGTTAGACGCTCGAGGAACTACGACAAAGATTTCTCCTTCGCGATAAATATTTAAGATGGTCACCGTGATTGAACCAATTGAAACGGAACGGTGGAAACGCCCGAGCAGGACTCGATCCTCGTCTCTGAATTATACAAGACATCGGACTTTCCGCGAGACACGAATAAAAGTCTCCCTCCTTTTCCGCGCATTTGCATCTTTTCCATCCCACGGATTTCCTACCGCCTCTCCACCACGCTTCTCCTCGACCCCGAAACTTTGACGGATTTTCAACCTCCTTTCATATTCAACCCTGATATTTCTTCTGCTTTCATACGGTTTCCTCTCGAAATAGACCCTTTCTCTCTCCCTCTCTCTCGCTCTTCCTGTGTATCGTTTCCTAAAAATACAACGATACTCGGCAAAATACGTTCGCAAATGCAAAATCTTTCGTCCGTCTGCTGGTCAACGCTCGTTGTAAAATTCCTCTGTGGACGACGAATTTCTGTCAGGTCTCGACGAAACGACCTCTATCAAGCTAGAAACACCACATGATCGAATCGAATTCTGCGATATCTGAGAATGGAGTGCTAATTAGATGCTATTTAAATGCTCTATTGCTGAATTAAGTGCTCTTCATCTTTTGAAAAATACCCGTGGTGTTGCTAGCTTGAGATCATGCATGGTCCCGATGCTGCCCGACGACCAGAACACATCGAGAATCGCAAAAACATCAATTTTGCATGATTTTGCAATGGGTCTCCCTCGTGTTTTTCGGATTTCTCGACATCCAGCGGACATAGATACAAGATCAGGTACTGTTTGGGATCCGCAAGGGTCGACTTGGATCCATTGGACATGGTCCCGATGCTGTCCGACGACCAGAACACATCGAGAATCGCAAAAACATCAATTTTGTATGATTTTGCGATGGGTCTTCCTCGTATTTTCCGGATTTTCTCGACATCCAGCCAACATAGATATATGATTAGGTACTGTTTGGGATCCGCAAGGGTCGACTTGGATCCATTGGGCATGGTCCCGATGCTGTCCGACGACCATAACACATCGAGAATCGCAAAAACATCAATTTTGCATGATTTTGCGATGGGTCTTCCTCGTATTTTCCGGATTTTCTCGACATCTAGCCAACATAGATATATGATTAGGTACTGTTTGGGATCCGCAAGGGTCGACTTGGATCCATTGGGCATGGTCCCGATGCTGTCCGACGACCATAACACATCGAGAATCGCAAAAACATCAATTTTGCATGATTTTGCGATGGGTCTTCCTCGTATTTTCCGGATTTTCTCGACATCCAGCCAACATAGATATATGATTAGGTACTGTTTGGGATCCGCAAGGGTCGACTTGGATCCATTGGGCATGGTCCCGATGCTGTCCGACGACCAAAACACATCGAGAATCGCAAAAACATCAATTTTGTATGATTTTGCGATGGGTCTTCCTCGTATTTTCCGGATTTTCTCGACATCCAGCCAACATAGATATATGATTAGGTACTGTTTGGGATCCGCAAGGGTCGACTTGGATCCATTGGGCATGGTCCCGATGCTGTCCGACGACCATAACACATCGAGAATCGCAAAAACATCAATTTTGCATGATTTTGCGATGGGTCTTCCTCGTATTTTCCGGATTTTCTCGACATCTAGCCAACATAGATATATGATTAGGTACTGTTTGGGATCCGCAAGGGTCGACTTGGATCCATTGGGCATGGTCCCGATGCTGTCCGACGACCATAACACATCGAGAATCGCAAAAACATCAATTTTGCATGATTTTGCGATGGGTCTTCCTCGTATTTTCCGGATTTTCTCGACATCCAGCCAACATAGATATATGATTAGGTACTGTTTGGGATCCGCAAGGGTCGACTTGGATCCATTGGGCATGGTCCCGATGCTGTCCGACGACCATAACACATCGAGAATCGCAAAAACATCAATTTTGCATGATTTTGCGATGGGTCTTCCTCGTATTTTCCGGATTTTCTCGACATCTAGCCAACATAGATATATGATTAGGTACTGTTTGGGATCCGCAAGGGTCGACTTGGATCCATTGGGCATGGTCCCGATGCTGTCCGACGACCATAACACATCGAGAATCGCAAAAACATCAATTTTGCATGATTTTGCGATGGGTCTTCCTCGTATTTTCCGGATTTTCTCGACATCTAGCCAACATAGATATATGATTAGGTACTGTTTGGGATCCGCAAGGGTCGACTTGGATCCATTGGGCATGGTCCCGATGCTGTCCGACGACCATAACACATCGAGAATCGCAAAAACATCAATTTTGCATGATTTTGCGATGGGTCTTCCTCGTATTTTCCGGATTTTCTCGACATCCAGCCAACATAGATATATGATCAGGTACTGTTTGGGATCCGCAAGGGTCGACTTGGATCCATTGGGCATGGTCCCGATGCTGTCCGACGACCATAACACATCGAGAATTGCAAAAACATCAATTTTGCATGATTTTGCAATGGGTCTCCCTCGTGTTTTTCGGATTTCTCGACATCCAGCGGACATAGAAAAAAAATCAAAGGGGTGGAGCACCTAATTCGGGCGATGGATTTTCGTGGAGCATCTAATTAGCACTTAATTCCTGCCCAAACAGTTTTTCGAAATTGGCCCTCCTTCAGTTGTGGTGTTTCTAGCATGATCTCAAGCTAGCAACACCACAGGTATTTTTCTAAACATGAAGAGCACTTAATTCGGCAGTAGAGCATTTAATTAGCATCTGAATAGCACTTGATTCCTGCCGAAACAGTTTTCCGAAATCGGTCCTCCTTCGGTTGTGGTGTTTCTAGCATGATCTCAAGTCAGCAACACCACGGGTATTTTTCAAAAGATGAAGAGCACCTAGTTCGACAATAGAGCATTTAATTAGCATCTAATTAGCACTTAATTCTCAGATATCGCAGAATTCGATTCGATCACGTCGTATTTCTAGCTTGATAGAGGTGACGAAACGCCCTCGGTGAAAATAAACTGGGGGTAAAAATATTTTTCCTCCGAAAATTCGCCTTCCTCCGCTGAGTGTGTACAGAAAATCGGAATCTATTAGAAAAATGAATAGAAATATAAAGTTGTAAATGACAATTTATAATCATAAGTTAGTTAAAAAAATCGCCCATCTACTTCTGCGGCGTAAGCATTGTACGCGTTGTAATACCGAAAATTATAGCAATAAATATTGCGAGGTAGTGTAAATAAATAACGATTTTTACATATTGAATAATAAATAATTTTGGGATGAAAAATTTAAAAATTTAAAAATATTTGAAAATGGATGCGATAAAAATAAATATTATAACGAGCGAGCTGCGATTGGACGAAAAGTCGATTTTATATTTCTGATAGGGATGATGATTACAGAGAAGCACAGGGGAAAAAATTCGAGAAACAATTGACGATCGCCGATAAATCGAACAGAAACTACAGTAGTAGATGGTGAGTAATGTGACGGGTAATTCGACGGGACGCGACGTCGCGTGGCGGAAAAGTGGAAGGCGAAGGGATTCGCTCGTCGTTCGTGAGAAATCTCGGGTCGTAATCTAATTTGTAATTGTAATTTATCCCGGAATCGCTTCACCTGCTTCCCTGAAAATTTTCGACGACTTTAAAAAATCGTCCGCGTCAAACCGAGAAGGGCGTCGGTGTCCTGCCTATTTTTTTCGCCGCGCGTCTCGCTTTCCTCGGCGACAGCCGATAAAAAGAGTCGAGAGTTTGGCAGAAAAAAAAGTACAAATAAAATATAAAATGGAACAGACGTGATCCGAGACGCGCGAAGGGGTGGCGAGAGGAAGGCGAAGGAAACCGAGAAAGGGGGAAGAACATTGAGAAAAACGAGGCTTCGCAGGCCCCAGTGATAGGAAAATAATAATGATGACGAATAGCTCGAATTTGTCAAATGTGAACGGATTCGTAACTTGGAATTCGCCTCGCGACATCTTCGATCTTATCCATTTTCTCTCGCATATTACATTTTCCTCGTCTTCGCGTATCCATTTTTCCCTCTACTTCCTTCTCTTTCCTTTTCATTTTTCGTTCTTGTGATTTTTATTTACTTATTAATTTATTTATTTATTTACTTATTAATTAATTTATTTATTTATTTATTTATTTATTTATTTATTTACTTACTTATTTATTTATTTATTTATCATTTATTTGGTACCGCCTCGACACGGCGTGAAAGAAAATTGACCAGCGCGGAGACGACTAATTTTTTGGTTCGTTAGGCTCTTTCGATTCCCTCGATGGACAACCCCAATCCCGGCCAAATTTCATTTCGCCTTTCCGTGAATTAAATTTCGCGCTCGTAAGAACTTTCATCGAATATATTAAAGGCGTTCCTCGGTTATTCGCGTCGCCACACCGCGTCGAGCCGCCGGAAGAGTAGCGAAGGAGTCGAGACCATAAAAAACGAAGGAGAAAGAAAACCTACAAGACGCCTTATGATTTGTCTCCGGGTAAAAACTTTGTACAGAGTGTCGGTTTTCCAAACGACTCTACGCCTCGTAAATAAACAGAGATACGAGTCAACGTATCGTTCTCCGCGCGATACTACTCGTTAATCTCTTTATCTTCTTGGTGGTAACCGTATTAATTTTAACGCCCATTTTATTTTCGTGTCTTTGTACCCCTCCCGTTTGACGTTAGGGGTGGGGTCAGAGGCTTGAAAAAAACTACTATTTTACGTAAAAAAAGTTTTTCCTTGAAAATCCGCGAGTAAACAATGAGAGACCAACGTTTGGTTTATTTTCACCAAAATGTAAGTTAATGATTTTTCCACGCACATTTTTTCCATCTCTCGAAATATCTTCGAGCTGGTTCGGTTCTTTTTTGTTTCTGTTGCTTGCAAGTTCGAGATTTATGTTGAGTCGTCGGAAGTTGGTCGAGTGATGGAAAAAATTGTACGCGATGGAAGAAGGACGCTGCGTTGCGTAACGCGAGTCGAAGCAACCCTCGAAATTCCGGTAGAGATTGGGAAGCGGATCCCGGGGCACGAAAGCCGACAAGTGCTCCCCATAAATCAAAATCGAATATTGAGTTAAATGAAAAGTCAGTGATGCGGACGAGCGGGTAGTAGACAGCATCGGCATCGACGAACGCCGCTGCTCGATGCTACCCGAGGGTGGGCGTAGGGACGGAGGAGATGGCGGAAGTAGCGGAAGAGGTGGAGAACCGAGCGGCGAGGCTCGAGGGCATGGAAGAAATTTGCTCTCGATTCGCGGCTTTCATCTTTTGTTCGCGTTGCCTCGGCATTTATCTACGTGCGACTGCGAGTTTAATTATTCGATTCCATAAAGCGCAGGGCTAATCGTCCCCCGAGTTTGCCTCGATCGGTATGCGCGGTTTTCGAGGGTCGCCGTCTGTTAATAAGATCCCGTGAATCCTGCCGCTCATTTATCTCTTCGCATGGAAATCCATGGAATCGCGTATGCATTAAAACTTGCGAATTTTCAGCGTTGGATTTTCTGAAGCTTAGTATTTATAATACTAGGCGAGTCACACGAACGTCTAAAACTGCTTGAGAACGAAGTCGATACTCGTTACGTGTGCTTCGCGGTAGGACGGATTTTCTCTCGTACCGCACGAATACAGAAGCAAAAATTATCACTTTTCCTTTGCCGGTTGATAACTTGTTGAAAAAAAATCGTACAAAAAACTATCACCAACCGTTTTAAAGGGAAAAGAACAAGCTATCGAAAACTTCAAGGAGCAACCAGCCAACATTTTTCGTTCGCACGCTATGACTCGGCGAAATTTGATGAAAATAATGGGTTACGACGAGAGTCGCTAAATCGGTGTATAACTCCGCTCGAAATGGACCAATCTCGAATGTCCGAATCGTATCTAAAAGTAGAAACTACGAACTTCAAAATGATTCCAAAACGAACTCGATGGAACCATTATCAACGAAGCTACAACAGTCCCAACTTCGACTATTTTTTCCATCGTAAATCCATTTGTTTGACAACGAGAGAGATTTCTCCGCAACAATGGAAAGCGGAAGTGTATTTAGATCCCATTTGGCGGCGTTTACTTATCCTCGTACAGCTGTGCTCTCCGGTATCTTCCTCCGCGGGTAGATAATTTTCGAAAGAGATGTTATCCGGACGCCTGTCACGGCGATGGTTAGTTGCGCCAGCCGGCCGACAGACGATCCAACGATAAGGTATTATATATACGTATGGAGAGACACACCGATTAGCGGGAACGAGAATCCGCGTGAGAGTTTCGCGACGGTGGTACGAAGATAGCGGTAACTTTCCGCGTTATACATTTGAAATTCGAACGTTTTTTGGCGCCTCGCCAATGCTGGCCACGCGAGAGTCTGCCTGTTCGATTTGCAACTTATGGTCTATTTCCGTTATTGTCTAATGTTAGAACGTCGGTACGCGCACTTAGATGAGTGCAGCGCACGGGAAACATTGTCTGTGCACCGTTCGATTCGCGGCTTCCATTTCCCTTCCATTTCCGTGCCGAACGGACGCCCGACTTCTTCCACCTTCGACGATCATGATCGTGTTTTGTAACGTTGTGGTGCAATTCATAGACGCGAAGCAGCTCACCGTCCATCCAGGAAACATCTCGACCAGGTAAACGATCACGCTGCCCAAAGACCACCAACTCTAAATCTATTCGTAGCAGCGGATGATAAAATCTAGGGTAACCCAAGCCTCGTTTCACACCAATCGAACGACGACAGTACTTCAAAAATATTAAAGAACCACGCAAATAATGCTTATTAAATTACTTGAAAGTATACAGTAATTCACATATCACAGTCGAACGCGATTCTGTCATCTATTTCCCAGTCGCAGGCGAATCACCAGTGAAATACTGGGAAAACTTGTATCGAATAATCAAAATCGACGCGCGTAGTACCTATATCAGTAATAATATCGCTGTTGAACTTCAAATGTGCCTATGGATAATCTTAGTTTTCGAGAAAATCCGTCGCGTTTGTCTTCGATTGCGATAATCGGTTGCGGGAATTCTTGTTACCGCAGACCGCCACAGATAATAATCGTTATCGTTTCACGGTAAATAACGCGTGTGATAGCTGTTCGTTGGACTGGCAACGAGATATATTCGTACGCCGCAATAACTTATATATACACGAGGGCTCGTTCCATTACAAGTTATTATCACAACGTGGGTTCAGACCTCTCGACATTTGGGACCTTCTCTTACGTTGGCGTATTATAACGACCGGTGAATTATCTCGAAGATCCCAAACATCGCAGCGAGCACCCGTCATTTAATAATCGGGCAACCCGCCTCGTAGGTATAATACAGAGAGATCGGAGTTTGCCGATGCGCGTGGCGCGACTCCGTGAAATGACTAGTCGAGATCGTAGGTAATCATCGGTGTTGGCGCATCGTTGTCATCCGAAGAGTCGCAGCATCTCTGACAAACCTTTCTAAGAGGATACACGTACACTTAGACCTTGAAAAAACGCGTTTTTTTCACATTTTCTAATAGTATATCATTTCACAATTATTCTGTATCATTTTAAGCGCAGCGGATTCGAAGCAGGTAGAAGCGGTAGCTTCGCTGTAGTACTTCCTATAAGTAAACCTGTCTTTGCAAAAAATTCGTACAAAACCGTTGATTTTGTCGGGCTTCCAGGTGTACGCAAACTTCTTAAAAAATCTTTGAGACGTGGCGCCGAGTCACAGTAGGCAGTTTATCTACGTGAGCCTGTAACCGTATCAATCCTACGTTACGTACTCTTATCACATAGCCACCATTTCCTCGACGCGATGCAAGCAGCGAATCGATTTTCTGTTTACAATATAACGGGGTCTCTCCCGTTTCCTGCCTTCGCTGTAGGCTTCCACCGTCTCTTTCCCCTTCTCCTTCTCTCTCTCGTCCGCGTTTTCCTCCATCTTTCGTCTTCTTTTTCACTCGAAATATGAAGTGGAGGCATTGTTGCCCGTGACAATAGTTGCGAGGGCGACACCAGGACCCTTAAAAGGCTTAGGGACACCCCACGATGCCTCGACTCTCCCACGAGCCCTCGGGGCACGGTTAAAACTGCTAAACGCACTCCGTACTATACATTAAAAAGAGATCGCTTTCTTCGTCGTCGTCGTCTCTTAACCGCGCACGATGACATCCTGCAACGTGTCGCATTGTTACGAGGTTATGGAGTGAAAAATGAAAGATAGCGATTTCATCGCGACCGCGATGCCTCGTGAACGAACGCGGTCGTTTTTCACACCGGGTGTACCATTTTTGGGCTCTTTTTTTTTACTCGCAAACAGGTTGCATAATTTGAGAAAGCTAAAAAAAGAAGTCCCCTGAAATTCGAGCTCTTAACTTTAAACTCGAATATCATTTTAACGGTTGCGGTTATCAAAAAAAGGCAAGAGACCTTTTTTGTAGAGCGTTCAATTTTCTACAAAAATAGTTCTTGTCCTGATTTATAGAATGAGCCGGTGTCGAGTTATGAAATTCCAAACATGAAAAACTGGATGCTGGCAAAAATGTAACCTGTCGTTTCGCTACAAGATCAAAGGGATGGAAGAGATAAACGACACCTGAAATAGAAATACCAATCATGCGGCTCTCGAAGCTTAACAGCTCACCTTCACTTCGCCAGGTATCTTCTTCAAAGTTGGAAAGAACTGCTTCGCAATCCCCACGATCACATTTTTTTTCTTCCCTTTCGTGCAACAGAAGTGAAAAGAATATTTTATGCCGTAGTCGAACGACAAAAGACTGCGCTCTTCCGCGACACGCCAGGCCATCCATCGAATAAACAATTTGTTAAGTCGTCGAATGATTTATATCGACGCTTGTTGTATGGAGTCTCGTCTGCACTATCATCAAGGCTTTGCGTAGCACAGAAATAGCTAACGAGTCATTCCGTGATCCCGTGGACCAATGATATCGAATTCATCTACGTTCGTAAATGAATCGCGTAGCTTCTGAACTGTATCTTGGCAAATTTGTAGAAACTGCTGAATCTCAAATCTTTTTTCCGAATTTGTTGGCGAATGTAGAAGAGTTGGGCGAGATAGTTTCTGAAATAAATGAGAACACTTTCGGTTTTCGGCAACAGCGTGAAGAACTAGCCGCTCGCGCGACAAGAGCGGAGAAAGAATGTTCACCTGTTTGTTTCTTTCCCCCCGACTGTGAGAACTCTGCAGTTGCTACAGATATATTCGGCGTGCGATAGCAGAAGATGGAATGTATGGATTACGCGGGCTTAAAATATGATTTACCTGTCCGCATAAATTGAGACGTCGCTGCTGAAGAAACTAGAAGGATGGCGCAGAGGAGGGGCCACAAGCAAACAACAAAAACGCAACGGGTTCCGTCGCTCTGTAGAGCCACGACAATGCCGCGTACCTCCATCGCCAAATTGCATTTCGTCTTCTTCTTCCATTCCGCACATATTCCCTCGACTTTGCTCTCGCAACCTAGACGATGCTCTTACGTCGCGCGAGTTCTTCTCTTTCATTTTTTACACCGCTCGCGTTGCAGTCTTTCAGCTATTCAAGCTGTTTCCTGCTCGTCGTTTCCTCCCATTCATCGCTGACCTCGACCCATTTGACATCAGGATAATAAATTCACGCGAAATAACTATCAACGCCTATCTCCCACGCTAATCTCCCTAGAACTTCAAAACTGACGAAAAACAAACGAATAGATCGAAACAAACAGAATGCACAACGAAGTAGCCAAATGGAACACATTTTTTCGTGCCCATTTTCGGCCGCCATTTTGTATTCCACCGAGGAAATTCGTTGAAAACCGCGTTGACACGACTAGAACGGTGACTCGATTTTCCAGCAAAGTTTCGGCGAAATCGGTCCATCCGCGTGATCGTTATACCTACATTTCCAAAATGACCCAAACGACGTCACGTTTCGTTTGCTCGTCCCATCGCGGCGCGTTTGGCACCTTGAAGAGTCCGACGAATGGCAAATTCTGAGGCGTCTGGTCCACAAATTCTCTGGATGTGTCAAAATCCACACTGCGACGCGACCTTTATGCATAGTCGCAGTGGCAGAGAGAGAGAGAGAGAGAGAGAGAGAGAGAGAGAGAGAGAGAGAGAGAGAGAGAGAGAGAGAGAGAGGAATGTCTCGTCCGGAAGTGGATCGTCGTCTTTGGCGCAAAAGTTTCGTATCGTCCCCGAAGCCGGTACTTTTAATACGTTCCCGAGGTAATTAACGAACAAAGAACTCACTCTTCTCGGCGATGCTTGGCTATTTCTGGAAGCCATTGACCATACCTCGGTTTGACCTTCACTCTCGCGCAACGCGCCATGACGCTCCAGGCCAGAGAGCTGCATAGCAGAGCTCTATACGTGACCGACGACATCCAGACGCGATCTAGAACTCGTTGAAACCTGTTAGTACCTGTACGAACCTGTTGCAGTTTCCGAGAAACGGCGATTGAAATAGTCGCGACAATCCCTATTTTTACTCGTCGTCCGCGAGAGTAACGCGCGGAAAAGCTCTCTCTTTCCTCGCGCGTGTATTTCTGTTGCGAACCTCGATGGCGTTTTTCGGGCGAGTAGTTATGAAATCGTCGGCACTTCCGTTTCTGGAAAATCGACGCGGTCGGTCGATGGAGCCAAAAATTCATTCAAATTTCGTCAGGTGCGTGATTTAGGTGCCACGATTTGCGTGGCCTCTACGTTTGTTACGCGTCGCCCACCTGACGATTCGCCGAATCCGTCGGAAAGGCATCCACATTTGCATATTTAGCATCGCGATTGTGTTACCTTTAAACGCGATAGGACAAAATGTTCTCAGACCTCTTTCCCTTCTGCAACTCGATTCCATTCGATTCGCGTTCTCCCGGACGAACAGTTAGCCAGTCTCTTTTTTTTTTTCTTTCACGATGCTTTCCACTTCCTGACCGTCCGTCTCTCTCTCGTTCTCTACGTGATTTTCACCTTGATATTATCTGCGCCGAGAAATTTATTGCAGTCTCGACTTCGCCGAGGAATTTCTTTTATCCATCGTCGATCAAACACCTCGGTAATTTTACACCGAGTTTCTATCGTCCGTCGCGATCGAAATTACTTACGCAAAAATACCGATCTCTCGACGCATATTCGGTAGACTATTTCATTTTTCTTCCTCCTACCCGAAAATCTCATAACTTATTCTACAAAAAGTACATTCCCGCTGGAAAAACATTGCAAGTAAATTACACGATTCACCCTTTCGAAAAATCTATTTCTCATGTAAATAACACAACGAAATTTTTTTTCCGATTTGCACTCGATTTTTCCACATTCAAAAAATTTTGGTGGCAAAAATGAGCGTACATCTTTTGTAGGGCATCAAATTTGCTACAAAAAAGTTCCTCCGAGCAACGCTGTCCGGCCAACAGTTTTTGAGTTACAAAGGTAAAGGTTATTTTTAAAAAACTAGGTAAATGCTATTAAAAAAAAACTAGAAAAATTTTGGAAATTAAAATACGCGCGAAAGTTCTTTATTTACTAACTACAAAAAGTAGTTTCTAGAACTAACAATTTTAGAGCTTTATAGCGCCTACTGCAAGATAATATTTGATGTAAGATCAAAAAATTATAGGGAGAATATTTTTTTAAATAAATCAGATTTTCTGGTAGGATCAAAAAAATATCGGGTAACAATGAAAGACGGTGATATGCAGTTTTAAATAGGAGTAGACATTGGAGTGTATAAGATACGTTAGATTCAATTTTTACCATTCGATGTTTGGCCTGGATTTTAATATCTGCTACCTCCTCTCATAAATATGTATATAAAGATAAGTGAAATTGAATGGAGATCAAATGAAAATGCAGTCAGAGTTGATAACGCGCGATCCGTATCGGTTTTTACGTAAAATACATTTGGTATTTAATCGCGTCCGCATGTTTTAAATGCATAGATACGACACGAATCGAGCGAACATGACATAAGAACTGGAAAAACTGGTGAACATTCGATGTAATCGATATTTTCTATTCAAATATATATTTCAGGTATGCAAATGTAACCTGAATCGGATAGGAATCGAACGAAAATGTAGTTACGTAGTAGATATTTATGCCGTTTCAATGTTTGCTAGCGATAAGAAATGTGCGATTCGCGTACGGAGAGATGAGGAAAGCGGGAGATGGTGAAAAAATGAGCGACGACTAACATTGTAGGTCGGTAAATGGAAGTTTCGCAGAGCTGCTTTGTTTCCCAATTATCGATGTGTTTTTCGCGTGGAATTCCGTTTGGACACGTAACTCGCAAACACGATTCGAAACGGACGGTACAGCGGTAACAATAAGCTTAGTACAGCAAATAACGACGAATGTTGATGTTTCTCAAGCGTGTTAGAGCGGCGCGCGAGAGATTCGTGACGAGCTTTTCGATACGAGATATCGGTGAACGTAGAAGGGTGTATCGCGGGCGAAGGCAGGTAGGTATGTAGGTGTACGCGTGTACGTGTACCGTAGAGTCTCCATCTCCGCGTATTATAATGTGTAAGAAGGCCAGTTGATTCGCGACCGTTCGGCGAGTAAGACATTCGATTCGCTTTGTCTGGCGAACCGCGACCGCAGAAATACGTTGGCCAAATACTGTCGTGCGAATGTGAGAATCGCGATTAACGTTTGTTGGTGTAAAAATTGCGGAAATGCGGTCAATTAAAATCGTCGAAAAATTGTTTCTAGGCGTGTTTTAGAGATCGAATTTCGAACAGTGTTTTCGTGGAAATAAAACGTGTCGCGGGGTGGATTTAATCGTTTAAATAAATGATCAGCGTTATTCGAGCCGATACGACGAAAAGTGACGAAACGAGGCTGGAATTTAATCGTGTGTCACGCGCGTTAGGTAAACAGCGAGTTGCAAACAAAAAGCGTTTACAAAGGTGTAAATGACAATAAGATTGGCGGTTTTTTTTTTTCAAACACGAATCGACGAACGGATGCGCGAGAAGGGTGTTGGTAGCGAGGAAGCCAGGCGGGCGGTGAGACGAAAAGTGAGAAGAGATAATTTTTCGTGAATTTTCATAAACGTATCGCCGATGGATTTTAACCGCGACGCCGAGTGAGCCAAGTCTCTGTTCTTCGTCGTCTAAAAATGCGTGCTAAATTTAAACCGGAGAATTTTCGTGTTATCGTTCTCTTCTATTTGCCTGGTTTTGCCCTGCCGCCGCACAGATGTGATCTACGATTTATGCGAAACTTCTGTACGATGCGTTTACCATCTCCAGTTACGAACGGTGAATCACCTCTGTGAACTGTACGCGGTGCGCGATCGCGACGTACGTACGTAACGTTCCTATCATCGATAATCCGTATCAATAAACCTTTCGGCGAACGTGCGAGCGAAGAAATAATGCTGATCACCAAGTACACCACGATTCTCCTCCAATCAACGAATCAGCAGCACCTTCTCAGGTCAGTTTCTTTCTGTCTTCCCCCGTTGCATTTGGGCAGAAACGCGAAAAAAATCGCCACTTACTTTTATTTAATTAATTTTACATAATTATTTGCTTAAAAAGTTAAAATTCATTTATTAAAACGGGGGAAACGCGTAGATGAGGAATATATTGTTGCGGGGTGCACGCAGGAATTGAAAAATGTGACGAAAACAAAGGAAAAAGAGGGACAAAAGTGAAAATCGTATCCCACGTCTGCTTACGTCAACGCCGTCTGTCCACCCACGATTTAGAAAATATGTTCGAAGGCCAGTTGCTCTGCATATTCTCGGTTCTCTATAAAAAGAAATTCCCTAAGCACCGTAAATGTTACCGGAAACGTTTATCTCTTCTTATATTTATCGCGGAATCATACATATGCGATGGGAAATATTCGTTGAAGTGACATTTGACGGATACGGCGGCGGTAATTCGTTACGAAGCTTCGGGACAGAAGTTGACGTAGGCTAGGCACTTCGAAGAGTCGGTTTATCACGGAGTGGATTTTAAAAATAGATCGACGTTTGCCCAGATCCGTGAATTTTTAAACGCTAACGAACCTTGACCGGTTTCCGAAGCTAATTCGTCTAGCTTATGTCGGCAAGGCATGCAGGATGCCACGGGCAAACATCCCATTTTCTCGGGAAAAAACCGACATCCTTTTATTGTTGCCAAAACGTACACAGTTATTTTTTTTCCACGTGTTTTCGGATTTTCCACGAGTTCTCTTTACTCCCAATCGTGAAACGTATGTTCAATCGGCCTGACAAGTAGGTACCCCAATTCCCATGTACGGAAGGCAGGTATTCGCCTGCCTGTATATCCAGAATCACGCGAGGAATCGCATAAAATGCCGAATTTCGTGCCGTTCCTGCATTTTAAATAGCTCTATTCGTCGTGAATCATACGAACTAGGTCCCATCGATCAAATACCCCTAGAATCTAAAGGTACCACTCGTAAGCCTTTGGAGCCGGTGAAATTGCCTCGCAGATCTGGGAATCTACCTTTGTATTCGAGTTCTTCCATGTTTCGTATATTCATCATACATTTACACTCATGCGTATTTATTATAAATTTGTTTATTTATACATATAACTTTATTACATATCTATTTACGTAGCTAATCTTATTATACCTATATTTATGTATACGTATAATTTGATTACACATTTATCCATATCCGCAGTTGACCATTTTGATGTCTAACCGCACGAGTGAGAACATTCGGGTACCTTGTTCACGTAGATGCGACACGTAACCGCGAACGAACACGCGAATCGTTCCTATTCCCCGTCTAACCATCTGCTCAGCCCATTCGTGACGAATCGGGCACGTAAATTCGGTATGTACGCTCGTACGTACGTGGAGACTGGGGAACGTCGGTCGTATTTTCCATTTCCTTCGTTGCGCTATGCTCGGGGACGCGGCGCGACGGTGGCGCCACGCTCGCGATGCGCGATTGTTTTATTGACAGGCGGCTGCTCGTCGTTGTTCGACCAGAAACCAGCAATGAGTTACGCGAGCGTTGAATTTTTAATTTTAATACCAAACCCAACGCGCTATCTCTCCACGCGACGTCGTCGTTATCGACGATGCAAAACGAATGGATCGCACGCGCGTTACGTTGTCCGCGGTCTCCGCGTGCAACGTTATCCTCGCTCGCGCGGAGAGGTACATTGCATGCTGCAGCCTGCCCGCGGCGCGCCGTGCCAACGACTCGGCGCTCGTAAATTCGCGCGGAAAAACGTGGCCGATACTTTCTGTTCTTTCTTTTCGCACTTTTATTTATCGGCCTCGACTACTCCGTCAATTCGAGTCGACGAATGAGCGTCGCGTAATCAGGTGAGAGCGAACAAGAATTATTACGAAAGCGGCGCGATATACGTACGGGCGACGGACACCCACCGACGATAACGAGTAGGCAGGCAGGCAGGCAGGCAGACTACTCTCGCTCGCTCGCTACTCGCGTCTTCGTTGTTCGTTCGCGACGCCTCCTTCGCATCCGTGGCGTCACAAAAATGTCTCTGATGTGTCACGCGAATTCGTCACTTGTTCTCTTACTATCTCCCATATTTGCGCACAAACCAATTTCTTCGTACACTCGGCCTTATTATTTATTCAGTTACTTGATTAATCA
The DNA here is from genome assembly GCA_963969455.1 of Arge pagana. Classification (NCBI taxonomy): domain Eukaryota; kingdom Metazoa; phylum Arthropoda; class Insecta; order Hymenoptera; family Argidae; genus Arge; species Arge pagana. The sequence goes on along the minus strand of OZ018309.1, from coordinate 25,294,621 downwards.
TATATTGATTTAGCTGCTCATTCCTTTACTGGAATTTATATTTTTTCTCCAGCAAAATGTGACGAACTTTTCACCCTTAATAACGAATTTCTTTCTTTCTCGTTCACTTCGTCGAAATGATGTTCGTTACTCTGAAATTCGATGTTTTTTTTTTTAATTATCAAAACAAAAAATCTTATAGAAACTTTTTTGCAAAACTTATTTTACGCGGCTCAACGAGTTTGTCTTCCATTTTTATTGCTATTTTTTTTCATTCTCCGAACAAATACGAAAAAAAAAATTCTTGTTTCAAAATTGATTTTGTTTTTATAGAGTTAATAAAATTAATATTAACGCGTCTATTTCTTACTCCAATTATTATGCGTATATTTTTCCGGAACAAAGGAATTTCAGCGGGGAATGTCGTTTCTCAATTTTCGTTCGATTGTAAATATTTCTCTACAAGAAATGTTCGTATTTTGAGTTGAGGAGAAAAGTTTCTTTTTTTTTGGTAAGATTTCGGCTTATTCGCGTGATGGTGGCTGAAAAATGGGGGCAGAGTAACTCAATTTGCTCAATTTGTCCGGCGTGTGTTTCGCGCGATTTATTCGTATGCATAAAAGAGTTCGCATGCTCCCTCAAATCGTTCGGGCGTCGTCACTCGACACCGACAAATGGGTATATCACGTAGTCCATTAATCTCAAAGCTTAATTAATACGGGAGTCTAATTGGCATCGAGTTTAATTCGGACGATTAATTTAGCAAGAGCATCGTCGCGACGAGGGTAAAATTGTGGAAAGCACGGAATGGTTTTGGTTGTCGTGAGAAGCAGGAATTGGGACGAATCGAGATTAAGCATGCAGAAATCGTTCGACGTATATATTAAAGATTTAAATTACTCCCGAGGCTCGGAAAGGATACTTACAACGGAGCGGATTATCAAGATAAGAGGGAACGAAAAAAACCCTCGACGAATCTCGCGACGAAGAATCTCTTTCCGTTTTAAGCTCGACGCTTTGTCTCCGGCGAATCGGAAAATTCGTGTCTTCGAATAAATTTAACCGTTTATCCAAGACTGTGAATTCGCTTCGAAATCCTTTCCCTCCATTTACCTTCGAGTCACAAGTTATACATCAGTAATAATTATGCCTCGCTACGAATTTGACAGCGAACGTTCTCCTCGAAAAGTTGGCATCTTTCGACAATACATTTTTTCCCTGAAATTCGAAAAAAATTAAACACGCTATTTTTTTAATTTCTAATTTTTCCCCATCTGCGAGCCGCTTAAAAAGTCTGAACTTTTTTTCTCCTAGGTGCAAAGTTCCGGGCGAAATTGCATAAAATGTAGAAACGTGGTGATGCAAAGGTTCGAGAAATTCTGGGTTTTTTTCTGGGGATAGTAGAATATTTTGCGTGCAGCTACCTGCACGCAAATGCCTTTTCCAAGGCATCGATGGTTGCTGAAAATGGATTCAGGCGGCGATAGCGATATTGGATCGGATGTCTGGTCGAAGAGGAAATGCAAATTGTAGTAGTTCGGAAAGAATCGAATTTCATGTGTACTTAGAGAGGGATGAAATCTGATATGGGGAACATAGACGTACGTATGCTCTTTGTCCCGAGACTTTCCTACAACTTTTCTCAAAGACCAACGAACCGTTTCTATTCGCCTGCTTCGATTCTCGTCGCGTACGTTTCAGCCTCGCTGACGTATCAATTTCGGAAAAGAATTCAATAATCAATTTTCCCGATCCGAGCTTTTATTTTCTTCCCCCTAATTCGCCGTCTCTTCCCGGTTGTTTCGCAGCGCGTACGAAGCGTTATCTTCGTCTCGTTACGTTCTACCGCCTGGCCGTTCGTCGATCCCGTGGAAGCGAGCTAATAAATCTGTGGAACGAACGAGAAGCGAGATCGTGAGAAATGGGAGAGCAGAAAAATATTATCGATAGGATTCGCGCGAGACTCGCGATTCCCATGTTAAATTTGCTCGATTCGTATTGCTTCGGCCTGAATTATCGAGCACGGGAGATTCGAGTTACCGGGAGTTCGGCGAGATCGTTGGAATAGAAATGTGCTACTAGCTCGGTTCTAAGGCGAGGAGAAAGTTCGGCGTAAAATCAATAAGCGTTGGGTAAAAAATTTAATAACGCGAATTCAATTGAGCGATGAGCTTTCGAGGGTCATATCTTCAGACTGAATGACCAGAAATGTACCTAACGAGTCGTTGAGCTCGACTCGAGTATCGCGTAGTCCACCCCTCCGAGCGAGCTACATACCCTCTCGAGTACAACGCGCTTCGTTCCAGAAAAAAGGAATCGTACATGGACGAGAGCGAAGCAAGGGAGGGAAAGAGGAGAGAGAGTGGATCCTTCGATGGTCTCTCTCTTTCCGACACGAGATTTCGAGTCGGTAAGCTCGTTTCTCGATCGGAATGGCACACCATCGCCCACGTATCATTCTCTCTCTCTCTCTCTCTCTCTATCCTTCTCGCTGTAACCCCAACCTATAAGCAGCGTCAAGGAACGTCGACCCGAGCGATATTTCCCCCGTCCCCGAAGGGCTATGTACACTCGACGGTGGAGGGTAAAATCGTTTCCTCCGCGTTCATCGATTAATTTCATTATTACGATCATCAGCCACCGCGTATTGAATTATTCCCCAAAAGAAACACTCGCACACCTCGCCATCATTTTCGCGGCGAAAAACAACCGAAAAATGGGGCGATTGGGGTAAAATGGTCCCCTCCAGGAAATACTTCGTTCCAACGATAGTAACGTCACTATTTTATCATCTTCTTCGTTCCATGTTATTTCTAACGTCGTGTGACCGTCGTAAGACAAAAAGTATTAGAGTTTTGAACTCCCAAAAACTATTTAAGAATTCTATTCCCCATTTATTTACCAAAAGAAGTAATTTTTTTAATTTCCAAAAAATCAACAGAAGTATCTTTTAAATTTACGAAAAATGCTAAAAAAAGGTTTTTTTAAAAAAAATTTTTTTAAATTGGTCAATTATATAATCGATTGTATTTATTTTCTACCCACGAGCAGACATTTTTGAGCCATCCATTTTGCATTTTCCTCTCTTCGTCCTCCACGTGCAATGTGAAGAACGAATCTACTGCCACGCGGTTAAAACAACAGAGAAGAGCCTCGGATGTATAATAACCAAAAATGAAAAAAAAAACACTAGAAAGGTGGGAAGCGATTGGGAGGAGGAAGATAGCCGACTGTTAAATTGGAAATTGTAAGGATAGGAGAAAGAGAAATGGAATGAGTATTTTTCTGGTTAACGGGTGCAAATTTTGTTGTTGGTGGTATTTTCGAGCGGCGTTTGGCAAGGAAAGAACGATAAGCAATCGTAGATGATAGATTTGTTGCGGAATAAAATATCGGTGGACATTTTTCGAGACATATTGGCCGATTTATCAAGACCTTTGGCCAATTTATTTCGCCGATAAATTCCTTTTCGATTTCATTAGTGTGGCCGTGTCCACGGGAAAAGAGGGAAAAAAGGAGATTTAGCGAGGAGCTAGTTTCGTTCGTTTCGACGGCGGCGACGAACACCTCCACCTACGTTCCGCGTATACATATATCTTCGAGTCGAGTCGAGTAGCTCGTAAGGTCTGATCGAAACTCACGTGTAGCCACACCTAACCTTCACAATCTAATCCCACTCTTTTACCTCTTTGCTCTCGCCGGTGCCCACATTTCCTCCCACCTGTCGTGTTCAACGAAACGTCGCCAGGAATCGAACGACGAGACCGAAAAGAACTAGCGAATATGGCCAATATTATTATTGTCCCCGAAATCTAGACGAAATTTCGATGCAGCATTTTTGGCCCCGAACGCCGTGGGAATTCCTCTGCCCGGAGGACTTTCGCTGGACTACGGCAGAAATGAGATTCAATATCAGACCAAGCTTAGCGTTCACCGTTCACGGTGGATTTTTATCACTGAAACGGAATTGCGAATGGTACAGAAATTCTCGTCGGAAGTGAAAGTGATCCGTTATTTTTTCCCCAATTCGCGATCATTTTTCGCATTATCGATGGATTTTTCAACGGGTGACAAAACTTAACAAAAAATTGTAACGCATTTTTGTGTTAAATTGCACAAAACTATTTTAACACATTTTTTCCAAATAAACGAACACAAATTTTTGTGTTGAATTTTACAACAAACTTTTTGCGCTAAATTTTAGAAAAAGAATGTTGAGGCGAATTTTGGGGCTACGTTTTGGGAAAAAATATTTTTACCGGTAGGATTGGAGAGAGCCGATGGGCGAGGGGAAGAGAGTTGACAAAAGTGACGCGAGTATCGCCTTGGTATATATAATGCGTCGTACGCGATGTGTTATAAAAGAAAGACGATTTTCCCGCGAAGAAATAGAATGGAAGGCGAGAGCCCTATATTGACACTTGGGACATTATTAAGTGGAGGGGTCGCTTCTAATAAGTTTCCGCGACAATACTCCTCCTCGGGGGCGGTTATCCTCCCAAAGAAAACACAATGACTCCGAAGAAGCTCTCGAGGTTGTTACCAGCTGCTCGCGAGTGTTTCCGAGTGCCAGAGGAAACAAAAATCGAGCGAAAAAGCTCGCCTTTCGAAGGTGGCGCGTGGCGAGCTTTCGTCGGGCGGCGAAAAACAACGGCGAACCTCTCGCTCGAGGATCTTTGACCTTGGCATATTCCGCGCGTTCGCCGCGAGCGACGCTCGATCTTCGGGAACGGCGCCGAATTTTGTTTTCGCCGAGCGCCATTTCGCGAGCGACCGCGCTTCTCTTTTTTACTCCCCGAAATTCCTTTCACGCTGTCAATCCCAATTTGCGTCGCTTCATCTCGCGCCAAATTAACAGTCTTCTTTACGACAATTGCGAATTTTATTGTCCAACCGTTTTGCCGATGCCTCGGATCACTGCGCCTTTTCTTCTTCGTCCTATTAGCAGCTCGACTCTCTCAGATTCGCTTTAAGCCTCTCCACTTTTTTCCCGCAGCCTTGCTCGTCGTTTTATTCGTCGATCGAAATTTTTGCGAAGCAAAATCTGCAAAAAGCCAAATAGCCAATGGCAAATGAAAAAAATACTCGTGTTTTGTTTATAAAAAAAGTATTGAAACAAATTACGACGAAGCGCGATACTCGATGCCTTCCACGTCTCAGAATCTCAATTTTTATAATCTATTCACGCTAATAAATTGAACTTTGACGAAAAAGTGACAGACAGCAAACAGACAGATTTCGTTCGAACTGTGTAGACGTGTAGCAATTTATCGTCTAAGGATGCTGCAAAAATTAGTCTTACACGAAAATCGAATTATTTGAAAAATCTTTTTTTTTTCCCAAATTCCGCAACACCGAGATAACAAACGAACGCAGAATCCTTCTCTCATCTGCCATCGATTATTCTCCCGCGATTTTTTTGTCTCTCCCTTTTTTCTCTGCATCTCGTTCTCTCATTTCACGCGTCGCACTTCCCACGCGGAAACTTTTATTACGAAACATCTGACGCTCGAGGGAGTACGTACCTCGGGGCAACGCGGAGAGGGCGCATCGTTTGTTTTATCCGGATATTTTTGTTCGTTTTCCCGCATTTTTCCCTCCCATTTTCCTTTTTCCTGTCCGTTCGCCCTTTTATTTCGCGAGTCGGGAATCAGTCGCGCTTTGGCATTCAACGAGGCAGAGAAATCCTTATCGCTTCTCTCCGATTCTCTCGCGTTCCTTTCGGAACGCGGAAATTGACGGAGAAAGTAACAAAGCAACGAGGAGAAACGAGACTGGGGAAATGAATATCGTTGGTCGCAATAAAAATAAAATGACTACTGCGAAACGTTTTGAAACGACGCTTTTGAAAGGTTGGCGAAGTCTCGCGCCCGCCGACCCAAGTGCCCCTGCAGCGAGCGAGCTTTTGGAACGTTGACGGCTACCTTTTAATTAAAAAGTTCAACTTTTTTCCCTTTTACAGCAAATTCTTCCATTTTCCCTTTTTTTACCTCGCGACGCCGTTTCCCTGGACAATCTCATCGGATGCGCGCTCGCTGCTTCTCTTTCTTCACCTTCCGTCCTTCCGTCACACTCCTCGTCGTTGCAACGCTTCGAAGAAGTGGCGAAATTCTCTGATTGTTAGCTCAAGATCTCGTTTCACTCTTCGCCACCAGATTTCTCAACGCGACACTTATTTCAACATTCGCTTTTTTTCATATCCCATGTAATTTGTGACATACAAAATGGCGGACTCAATTTTGGTAGACCAAACTTTGGAGGTGTGGTCACTTTTTCGGAAATCTGGTACACAGAGGTTTTTGAGGCCCCAAAATGGTATTGAAAAAAAAGATGGCTACAGAAATTCGAGATTGAACAGGTCAATCCGTTCTTGTATACATAGCTGCGAACCTGTTCACCGGCCGTTTGATCTCGCGTTATGCCGGAGTCCAAATTTCATTTCCGCCTGGTCGATCATCATCGACGTTGCTTCTCGCATTAGACATTTCGGAATTAGACTGTTCCCCGCGTTTCACGTGTACGCGTACGAATGCATCGGAGACATTCGCGTTGTTCGTGTTTGTACGACAAAGAGACGGCGCGGCAGGTACGTACAGCTGCGAGAACTGCCAACAACCACTTCTGACTCGGCTCAACCGGAGTCGGAGGCTAAGATCTTTCTATTAATCCCACGGGATATACTCGCCACTTCACTTCGCTTCACTCCCTAATTAAATTATTCTGAAACAACGGAGTTACGAACGAACGAACAGACGGATGGACGTATGTACGGGGGCGGAAGGACCTCCGGGGCGGACACACGGACCAACGGACACGACAGCTGTGAACTCCTTCCGCATCAAGGGTGAACCCTGTCCGAGTGTTCGCCTCCGCGATACGTCATACGTACAACGCGTACGTATTTCACTACGAATCGACGACGGCGACAAGTCGAGTGTCCTCGTCGCATTCCGACTTGGCCTGGTTATCGGAGAACAAACGGAGCATCCGGAACTGGCGCGCGAATCGCGAAATGAGCAGTAGAAACGAAATCGAGTTTTTTTTTCCAGTAACCAGAATTAAGCAGGTGTGATATCATGTTTTCGGCTGGTAGCTGTGCAGCTCGACTAGACAATACTCGGCGAAGTAGGAAATAACTCTGCCAAGTGACGACGTTCGATATGTGTATGCGTTGCCAATTTGTAACGAAATCGGCCACTCGATCGACTTCATCGAATCAAAATGGCGCTGTTTTTGGGACAATGAGTTTTTTAGGCCTGAAAGGAAGGAAACCTGGACAATAACCAGCCTTGGAGGAGATGGAAAAAAAAATTGACTAAATTTAATCGCGGGCGCTGGAAATATGGATCGGGTTGCCTTGTTTCCGGGTGAAAATTTACTTCGACGTTCGCGAGCTTTATGGCCGAAGCAACCTGGCTGCCGCATTTTCGAGGAAGAAACGACGGGAATATGATCCGACGGATTTGATTAGGCGACGAAAAGTGATCGGTGGAGCGAAATTGGGCCGTCGATGTCGCTTTTGTTCCTGCGTGGTGGACGAAGCTCCAGAGTTTCACTCGATTTTTTTCCCTCCCTTTTCCGATCTTCGTCCGCCCAAATTAGTTTTCGTCGAGCGATTCAGCAACGAAGTCTGCGGAACGCTCGGAAAATAAAATTACTAGCCGAATGAAAAGTCCTGCGAGTTTGCCGTCACTTATCAAGCTGACTTCCCGTCATTTTATTTTCACATCGTCTTTCCAATTTCGTCGATCCATTTCTACCTTCGATGCTCGTCTCTTCTTTGTCCCACGGTTTTCAAGCTGTTTACTCTAAATATCCAATAAATCTGTCAGCCATGGGAAAAAGGAACTTCGGTTTCGTGGATTTTTTTAAGGTGTACTGATTTTTATTGTTACTATTTTCTCCGTTTTCAATGAAAACGTTTTATCCCCCCTCTTCGGTGCTAAATGCGAGATTACACTTTCTGGCGGGGATACGAATAGAGTCGTGACAGGGCAGCATTTTCGACTGCTTAGGTAGCGTTAGTCGGAGGGTGAGTTCGTCGTGATAAATTTGAAGAAATCTGTCCGTTGTCTTATTTGTAGTTGGTGGATAAAATGCTCGGCGAGTAGCCGGCGAATCTATCTGCCCAGTGGAAGAAAAGTTGGATCGGCAAGGAGCAGACTTTCGTTTCCTATCTGCCGGACCATTTGTCGGCTGTCCTATAAGCCATTTCTTTTATTTCTTATCTATCATTTCTCATATTCTCTCCCGTCAAAACATGAAATATCAAGGAGCAAATGATAGAAAACCTCGGACGCTGCTGCATGCTCCCCATTTTTATCATTTTACGGCTTCCGTTACTCGCCCACGCGATAATTACACTCCTCGTCGTCGCCGACTCTTCTCACTTGTCTCACCTTTTTACCTCATCTCAGCCCTTGCAAAAATATGCCAAAATCAAGTATTCTTGCGCGCGTTATCCTCGTTCGTTTGTTACATGGTAAAAAAAAAAGAAATATTTCAACCCAAATAAAGGATCATTTTAAATATTTTGACTCTCGATTATTTTCGCATTTATCAATATCCGTTAAGCGGAGACACAATTTATACCGGTTTACTCCTATACTGTCACGAATATTTTCAACTTCTCGATCTATGGGAAGCTATGGTAATGACTCCAAAAATCGAAAGTGGAAATTTCACGATATCTCCACGTTTTAACACCCCTAAAATCTTCCTCTGACATTTTCAGGAACATGTCTGTCTGCCTCCCTGCCTGCCTCCCTGCCTGCCTGTCTGTCTGTCTGTCTTTTTGTCTATCTGGCTGTCTGCCTGTCTGTCTATCTGCCTGTCTGTCTGCCTGTCTGTCTGTGTGTTTGTCTGCCTGTTTGTCTGCCTGCCTGTCTGCCTGCCTGCCTGCCTGCCTGTCTGCCTGACTGTCTGTCTGCCTGCCTGCCTGCCTGTCTGTCTGCCTGCCTGCCTGTCTGTCTGCCTGCCTGCCTGTCTGCCTGCGTGCCTGCCTGTCTGTCTGTCTGTCTGTCTGTCTGTCTGTCTGTCTGTCTGTCTGTCTGTCTGTTTGTCTGTCTGTCTGTCTGTCTGTCTGTCTGTCTGTCTGTCTGTCTGTCTGTCTGTCTGTCTGTCTGTCTGTCTGTCTGTCTGTCTGTCTGTCTGTCTGTCTGTCTGTCTGTCTGTCTGTCTGTCTGTCTGTCTGTATGTCTGCCTGTGTATCTGTCTGTCTATTCAACGATACGTGATATGTATCGGAAAATCGTACGGACGTCTTCTCAAGCGCGGAGAGAACCATATAATGGTACATAAAAATGAAATAGATATTCAACAACATACAAGTATGTGCAAACAAGAGAGAATATATTATTATTATTGCTATTGTTATTGTTCTGAGAAGTAGAATAGAAATGTGGGATTGGCTCGGGATAATTGAAAGGAGGGATAGGAAATGCAGTACGACGATGATGACGTATCGCGAACAATGCAACTAAGAGATGCGGCGTCGTTAACGATGTAATTAGCACGATGCAGAAGCATGCGAGCGATAAGAATGATTATGTCTCAAACGGCACGTCCCAGCGGCCGAAGAAATTGTCGCTGGTTGGCTGACTACTCGTGGTAATTCGAGCCTCGCGACCTTGAGAAATGATTCAAGGACGCTGCTGTAACCTAATCTAAAAGGTAAACCGAGCGTCGATGTCGCAGCGTCTCAAAGCGATACGAGAAACTTGAACTATTCAACTTTCTAGATTCCGGGAACGAAGTTTTCTTTGTCGACCCTCGTGTGCGAGAAAATCGGGTGTTATAACCCATTTGCTCGCGAATTTTTTCAGCCATCGTTTTTTTTGGTCGAATTTGGTGGACAAGGGTTTCGAGATTGCTGATGACGACGCCGGGGTCGAAATAGCAAAATCAGCTTCCTCAAAAACACCTATATAACGAATTTCAGACAATCTTAACATATTCAAAAAAAATTGTATCCGCCATTTTGTATTTTACAACTTGAAAAATCCTCCGTTTATAAATTTTCAGATAATCCTAGCTATTATTTCGACTTGGCATGAAGTTGTTCCGAAAATTCTGCTTTTTTAATAATAATTTGTTGTTATCAGCAATAATTATTTTAAATGATTGGGAAACATGATTTTTTTTTTATTATTATAGGGATCAAAAAACCCTAAGAAACGTTAAAAAATCGATCCTAGTGTCCCGCTTCAGAATGAAAGGAGGAAAAGAGAAGGGAGAAAAAAAACGTTGGAGCGCTTATCGATCGATCGATCCGATATACTCGCGCTCTTTTTCTCCGCATCCTACGTTCTCTCGAGAAAAGCGGCAGTCGTCGGACAGTTGCATTCCGAGACGTTGCCCAACTCGCCGTAAAAGGAGCGCTCAAGGTGTATCCGTACTTCCATTCTCGCGTCGTCGCGTCCAATGAGATTTCGAGCCCGGTTTTCCCCTGAAATCACCTTCGATTACCCACGCTTGTGTCGATGGCTCTTCCTTCCCTTTTTCTTTTGCTCCCCCGAAAAAACCATCGTGATTAGCAATGCGCCCCCATTTTTGGGAACATTGGCGAGTTTCATTTTTATAAACTCACCAAGAAGTTCTCGTCCCCGCGCTACTTTGCTCCGCGCTCGAGATGCTGCCATGTATATTTCGTTCGCGAGCGCGCACCACCCGTATACTTCATCTCTTTCGCGAACCCCAAGAATTTATTGCGATATACCCCGCGATTCTTCTCTCCTTTGCCCACCTGAGCGCAATTTCATATTTAACGCGAAAAGTATACCGCGTCAGACACGTGCCGCCCCTGTGCGACTATGCCATACACGTATAAAAATGGAAAAAAAATCGTGCGAAACGCGGGCGAGCTGACGCTTTTTTTCTGGTTAACGCCAAAATTGCATGATTATTCGGTAGTGCTTAAATTACCGCAAAAACTTGGAGAAACTCCACCAATCATAGTGACGCAATCATCGTGACGATAACGACAACACTGAAAAACAGGCTCGAAAAATAATACACTAGTCAAACAAACAGAAAAAAACAACTAAAATCCACCACACGAAAAGTATATATTAAAGACGAGTAGTAATTTTGACCAGGAATGTTTTTTGCCGCGTAAAATAGACTGCTTCTTTGGAAGAAGGGTATAACTCGAAATTTTCATTTTTCAAGAAACATTAGGTTTTTCAGTCGAGTCCACTCGAGTCAGATTTAGTACGTCTGTAATTGATTTCTTGATAATCCTCTGGAAGCATTTCGCTGCAACCCGATTTTATCTGGGTTTCTCACGTTTTTCTCATTTTACTCAATTTCACCTTTTCTGAGTTATACGCTTTTTCCATTCATCCTCGCAATTATCCTGACTCGACAAGCCGATACTCTCATTTATAGATGAGGATATAGAAAAATGTATGCGCGTGTAAGAACAGCGAGGAAAATTGTGGATGATAATAAAAAGCTCGAGCTCGATAAAAAGCGTCTCAATTACATCTCGATATCGCGATCAAGTTAGAATTTATCTTCGCACACGCGAATGTCTAGAAACGAAAAATCAGAATAATTTCTAAAATTATCCGAAATTCCCGGGAACCTCTTGCATTTGCAAGTACAGTTGAGAGTTTTGTTATTAATGTTCACAAATCCATGGCTACACGTGGAACGTCGTTTTTCCACGTTTCCAGAGAAGTTCATCTAGCGAGGCTCGTATTTAATGATCCTCGGTGTTCTGCACACCGGAAGTGCAGGAAAAACGGAGATGGGGAAAAAAGGGTATCGTCGAGGGGAGAAGGAGTAAATTTCTAGTTCACAGTTTTCTATAAATAGTAAATAGTCCGGGGAATAAATAATAATTTGCTGTTATTGAACGAGCAACGATGTCGACGCGCACTGATTGACGCGGCATGTACCTTGGGCACGATGGAAAATCGCTGGAAATTTTTTTATCAGAGTTCGGTCGCGCTCCGCGAGTTTCAGCCGCGGCGTGGCCAACCGTAGCGATCCTCTCTCGCGTCTGGAGGATTTTCTTGCCCCTCGTTTCCACTCTGCTCTCTCGGTGCGAGTCCGGATCTCGCATCTCGCGCGTCGCTACGACCTACGTGGCTGCGCCCACCTCTCCTCCACTTCTCTCGCACTCGGGAACAGCGACGAGCCTCTTCCTCCTCAAGACTCCATATTTTTTACACGTCTGCCCTGAAAAAAAATAAAAAAATTAAAAAATAAACAAAATTAAAAAAAATGGTTCCGCGATATTTATCTCCGAGTGACGACCCTAAAAATAGGAAGCGAATTCCTCTGTCTCTTTTCGCCCTCTCCAATTTTCCTGCCGATGATCGCTCCATTTTTTTGTGAAACGCGCCTTGTCGTGTTCTCGAAGCTGATTCAAACTGATTCGATGGTCTTTCCGGTCTTCGCCGACGAGGAAAATATATCTACCGATACATTTCGGCGAGAGCTAGAAAAACGTTTCATTTTCGACAACTTCGGAATTCGTGTGGACGGATCTCTAGCGTGAAATGACACTTTATTTCGGGTTATTTGAAGTATTTTCGGACACGCGCGTGTTCCGATTCGTGGCTAGTTGGCCGGAATGCAGAGTCACTTTTCCGCTAGACTTATCTCGATCTCGCCTCGAGATCGAGAGAAAAATCTGTTTTCCTTCCCTCCTCCTCTTATAACATATACTTATTGTATATAATACATGTACACAGGGGAACATTTTTTTTGCTCAATTTATTTATAAAATTAGAGTTTATAAGCAATTTGGAAACAAAATAAAGTATTTCGTAGAAAGATAAAATACTTCCAATGTTTCAAAAAATATAAGCATTTTTTCTATTCAACTTAAAAACCGCAATAAACTGGATCATGTTAATAGTCCTCAAATTTTTTATTTTCATAAAAGTGGAGAGTGGATTTTTTTTTTCAACTATCGCAGAGTAACGATGACTTTGTTCAAGACGGACAATTTGTACTCGGTGGACAAATGCCCCAAAAAATAATTTAGAGGGACCGTCGTGCTGCGGTCTCCTATATATCAATGAAAAGGATGCGAAATACGTAGGTCAATGTTAATTTTGTATGGAATATCCGAAGCTGGGGAATAAGTAATTTTTGGTTGTTTCATGCTACTTGGCGCGACAATGCTTCGTGAAAGATTCCGCGTCGCAAGGTGCAGCCTGAAACGTACGCGAGACGACGAGACGAAGAAGAGGTGCGCGTCGATGTGATAAAACCGAAAAGTGTCACGCGGTAGAGAAGTTGCTTTTCGTTGTCGTCGGCACGCGTCATCGATAAAATTGGAATATAAAGACTCGTACGGAGGAGATTGAAAGCGTATCAATTTACGCGACTCCACGTACGAGGTACAATCGTTCTCGTCACTCTGACGGTAGCTGCTCGCAAAATATCGAAGCAATATTGACGTTTAAAAAAAAAAACAAAAAAAAACCTCTTCGCCGACGCAAGGAAGAGAAGTAGATCAAAAGTAATTTTTGTCTCCCGTGATCGCTGCGATTTATGCTCGAAAACTGATGACGAAAATACGACTACCTGTCGCGATTTATTGGCGAAGCAAAAATTACATACGACGAATTTTTTTGCATTTCTTTTTTTTCAGTTTTGTTCGCCACGTGGCGACGCCCCGACAACACACTAATTTTTTGCGCACGTGTTACGCAAAATCGAGTGAGGCAAAAAAAAGACGTAAACAAGTTTCTATCGATCAGATTAGATTCGATCGTGACGTAAGAATCGATAAGTTTTTCACCACGAATCAATCTACGCGAGTACAACGGAAATGTATAGATCAATCCAAACCTCTATCGACGATTATGATCGCGAGAATCAAATAAGCCCGCGCAATATATGTACTACGCAACAACATTATCGTAACAAAATTCTCATCAACTCTTTTCTGTTATTCGAACGCCTGTAACTTCGTCAACTTTCACGGTATCAAGTTAATTTTTTTTTTCATTCCTTTAGGTAGTTATCTGCATTTTTTTTTCATAGCCACGAGAAAAAATAAATGCGAGTCGATATCGCACTTTTGTGTCTCAAGAAGTTCTTCGTTAAAAACTTCAATTGTTCGATGTTTACCTGGATCACCAGAATTTTTATTTTCGAAAATAGCACACGAACAGGCGTAACAACTCAAAGATAAACGATTCCCTACGTTTTTCTTTTTTTCGACCGATTTAGGCCATTTCGAACTTATTCCAACTAATGTAAATCCCAATTAAAATGGTAAACCCACATGAGATATATTTTTATTCTTACTCAAAATGCTGCCCTGCTAAATTCAAAAATGGCATAACTCGTAAAAAAAATCGTTCTTCTTCTAATTTCTAGTTATTAAGTTCTTGTTATTGTGTGTTATTTTTTACAAAAAAAAAAAAAACATTTGAGTCAAACGATCCAACTTAAAAAAAAACGGCATTTGGGCCTTAGTAAGACATGGAAACGGGGTATTTTGTTGCATTTATTTATTATTGTTTTTCGGTCTAAAAACTGCGAGTAGCGATTTAAAAAATTGAGAAGAAAAAAGCATTTTTATGTGATAAAAATTGAGTTTGCAGCCATCTGCAAATTCTCATTGTACGTTGACAGTTCTCAATTTCGGAAAGTATATATCTTCCTCGTGGAAAGGTGCTGTCGCGACCGATGCGATATCATTGTCGCGTTAATAACGTCGTCGAGACATGCATGCGGGCTGCGATGACCACGTGACCTGCGGAGTTGGCGTAAGAAACGTTTTTTCGGTTCTTTCGATACGGAGACGAGTGAATAATAGAAAATCCAGAATGAAAGAGCGCCGGACGCCACGCGCCTGCGTTCCACGTTCGTGGTCCGCCAGCCCCCACTACGACGTCGCGCTAGCGGTGAAAATGTAGTTGTCGCGTAGTAGTACGTGTCGTCGTAGGCCAGGCGGCGGTTATACCGAAGGAGCCTCGTGACGCTGGCAGTCCGACGTCGACGAGCGTCTCGGACGTTATCGCGACGCGCGGTGGCTCTGCAAATATTTTCGCAGATTCGGGACGAAGCAACGAAGAGAAAGCAATAAACAATTGAAAATCGCGCGTCGCCGACCCGCGCGCCTTAAGAGAATGCCGCGAGAGTGTTGTGCAACTGCGACGACTTTGGTAAACAATTGACACGCGAGTGCCGGCGTTATCGGAATTATCGCCTCGAATCGACCCGTTTTATTGTTTATGAGAGATTAGCTTTACGCGATTGTTCGGTGACGACGAACCATTTGTCGTACGACCCTCCGAGAAACCCGAATCTTATCTGCTCACGCTCCGTTTGATGTCGCTTCTCGCGTAACTCGAATATAAACCCGGATAGTCGCATCGAATTCGACGACGACGCCTCCCTAAAACCACCCCGATCACAATAATCGTCCACAACGGGGCCCACAATTTCCAATTCTTCGCGCCCAATTTTCGCTGAATTTTCTCAAATCGCGATTTTTTTATTTCTCTTCTTTTTATCCTCCTCGTTTTTTTCTTTTTTTACTCTATGATTCTGAAAAAACCGACAAATCGGAACAGCTGGATGGATTTTTTATTGCGTACGTGATAATATTTTTTTCAAGTATTTTCAGTATTTTTCCTTCGCAGTTTTTCCTTTATTTTTTCCCAGAATTCGTGGAAAATATTCTAAAAATATTTGACACTTTTCGGCGAATGTGAATTGTAGTTATGTTCTTGCCAACTCTGCGATAGACCCTTTTTCGTTGAATTTCTCGACACCGTATCGACGTTAACACGGTCGTTGCAATATTCACGTCGTAATTATATTTTCGATAAAATAGTCGATACCTCTTTTCTCCGGACAGATTCTCTTACTTGGACCATTCGATTACGGTGGAGCTTTCTTTTTTGCAAAATGTTTTTGTCGGAAAATGAATAATTTGCAGTTTCACCGTTTTCCACGTGTCTCGTCGCGGATCCGACTGTTCGAAAATAACGATAGGGTAACGATTACATATCTGAGTCATGAACCTAATTTCGGGTGCCAGCGACCAACGGACAGCTTCGCTTCGTTGCTCAATCACCATTCTAGTTTTATTTTATTCGCATCTTTAGTTTCCTCCAGTCGCGGCTACGCGGATTGTTCGTGAAAATATCCCGAAAATATCTCGAATATTACGAACGAACCGCGAATAAAAAAATCGGATCGGAGAGAGAAGAAAAAGGAGAAAAAGGCTAAAGAAATTTATGAAAAGTCGCGTAGGAAAATAAAAGGACGTGATTGTTAAAATGAGACGAGGAATGGAAATAAATCGAGCATCTGCTCGGACGGTGCAAACATTTTCTAACGATCGCATCGCGCACTTTCCAGCTTTCCAATTTCATTGGTAGCGTCGTTCGGACGGAATCGCTCGTAAAATAGAATCTTGGGATTTTGTGCCATAAATTCGGAATATTCCTCGATGTCTCCGCGGATTGTCCCATTTAACGCTCCGTTTTTTTTCTTAGTTTTTCTCGCGAATAATTGGCTTTTCGATTTCTTGCCGGGTTTCTCCGCGCGCTGGGTAGACCGAGGCTGCGAGTCTCTGGTTCCGCAGATGCGTTACTACTCGCGCGATTATAACTTTCATTCGTCTTTCAACTCTTCGACGCTGGTACCGTTGTCCTCCCTCTCGATTTCCCTCGTTTCTTCGACCCTTCGTCTCTCGTGGTTCCGCGTTTCCGAACCGTAACGCGACACCGCAACGAGAGAAACGAACCGAATCTCGATGCCTCGCATCTCATCGAGTCGTGAAACGCGAGCACCGAAAAACGCGACCTAACGGTGCAAGTCTAGTCGATGGAGCCGCAAAATGTGAACGGCATTCGTTAAGACTGCGACAGATTTTGCACAAGAAAGTAAAAACTCGGCAAATCTGTACAATAAAAATCGGGAGAGAAAAAATTGACGAGAAGAATTGTCAAAATGTAGATTGTCGAAAATCAAGGAGAAGGAAAACAGTGAGAAAAAATGATGGGGAAAAATGGAGAAAAGGGTCGAAAAAACGTGGGAAAGTGGGGGAAAGGCATCGCGTGTTTCATTTCCCTCTTCGCGCTTCTCATTTCCAATTCTCGGTCGCGCGAGGAGTGAAAAGTTTAATCCAGAAGTCGACACGTCGACTCGTCTGTCACCAGATTTAGACTAGAAGTTGAATCTCGCGATGCTGCTCGCGAGCGGAGAGAGCAGTCGAGCGTTTCGTGGGGAACATCCCGAAGTAAAATATTCGTAGTGGTTCTAGTCCGTTTTTAGTCTGGGGAATTCGTCTTTCGGTGAATTAATTAATATCAGAGGAGAATTAAAAAAAACGGCGCGGCGTGTTTGAGAGTATGCTGGGTAAGACGAGAGATAAAGTAAGGGGGTGAGACCGAGGGGCAAGGAAACGTGGGATAAAGGAAAAAGTTATGGGAATAAAGTTGGTGGAGAAGAAGGAAGGAGAAAACGAGGAGAACGAGGCGTGCGGCGAAACGCAGAGTGTGATTCGAGCGAGTCGCGAGTGAAACCCTTTCATCTTTCTACTTTTAGGTCGCGTCGAATTTCGTCGGCTAATTAAAGGATAAAGTGGCGATAAAAAGAGGTGGAAAGTTGCGCGATCGATTGACAGTTTAACGAAGTGTTCGATAAAATGTTGCCGCCGATTATAAGCAACATCAACAACGACGTGTTAACGCTGTATACGAACCAGAATTCGGCGAGACCAACATCGAGGTCTACGCGCGGACGGTATGCTGAAATCGGCGTGAAAAGGTAATTCGATCGACGATGTCGTCGGCGTCGAGATCGATTTTAATCGACGTTCGTTTGAAATATGATAGGTAGCGCGAAGGGGTGGTAGCCACCCTCCGGACTCTGCGCTTGCGAAGCCTTGGAAGTTATTCTTAAGTTGAGCAGCTTAGCGTAAGCTTCTTAGTCTGCAGTTACGACGAATAGAGTATAGAAGAGGTTCGTTATTTTTTGGGGAGTACCTCGCCGAAGAACGAGGAGAAAAGAATGGGAAACCCGATATTTCTCGAACCAAATCCGCGTCTTCCGATGAGCCCTGTTCGCCAAATCCCAGAATTTCCATCCGAAATTGCATCGCCTATGATTTTTGTCGTTGGACAAATCAGCGACGTCGACTGCGCGAAATTTCACGAGGAAACGCGTTTCCCGTGATAATTCGCGTCTATGGCAACCCGAACAGTCTATTAGGCCGTAATTTCTGTCCGAAAGGTGTAATCAAGAATAACTGCTCGAGATATCCATTTTTTTGGACGTGATTCCATTTTTTGGAGGTGGAAAACTGATCGATTCTGCTCGGTGCATCGATAGAGTAGCGTAATATGTGTACGTGAAGAGAGTTGCGTGGTTAAGTCTGCGAAAAGAGGCGAGGAAATGCGGTTTTTGGAACTTGGCCAATCAGCTGCGCTCTGGCCGCGCATGCGCGCTAGGCTCGCGCGCTCGCTGGTTCACCTGCGATCGCCGATATCTCGGGACCCAGACGTCGTACGAAAAAAATGTTGGAACGAATTTTGGGGCTAATGAATCGCGGAATACGATGGCGCTAGAATTTTATTCGTAGACACGATCATTGATCGATCGACGTGTAATTTTTTTCCGGACGCTCGCGTTAATTCGTGCTCGTTGGGGAAGATCGATTGGAAAAATATGTGTAAAATGTGGAAGGTATAAATCGTGGAAGAACCGAGTCCGAGATTAAAGAAGGTTCAGCTGAAACGGAAATAACGAATCCGCGGTCGGATAGAAAATCTTGTAAAATATTATCTTGTTTTTCGCGACCTCGGCGTACACGGCTACTGCGGAAATAATATTAGGAGAGAACATTGAAACTTTCTTGCTTCTCGCTGAAGAGATTGGAAAAGTTTCGTCAACGAACGAGTCTCGCGATTCCTGCGAATGACTCGAAGGATACGTTTATGATACGTAGCGCATATTACACAGCCGGGAATTGCTTTCTCCACGTCACAATCCAACAGACCCAAAATTCTTATCACGTTCTTTCGATTCCAGTGGCAAAGAAAAAAAATATTTTTCTCACTCCGCTCAATTTTATTTTTCTCATTCTCTTTCACCGCGATTATTCTATTCTTATTCGTTTAGTCACGATGCTTTTTTCTATTTTCTATTTAAGTAACGCGGGAAAAAAGTGAAATAGAAAAATGCATCAATATTATTATGAAGAACTCGAATTTTCATTTTGGGTACCATAAAAAGAAATTACGCTTTTTTTTTAACACGGAATTAATGCGGGATATAGCAAAAAAAAAGAGGAACAGAAAAGCAAGTAAGCACATAGAAAAAGTAACGTAAAGTAGATAAAAAAAATGGACAGAAGAAATTGAAGTATATAACAGAGGGAGAGGGAGAGACTCTGGTCGCATGGAAACCTGAGGCGAGCGAAGAAACGCCGATATTTTCTCGCAGTTGGCATTATTGATTAGCGGCTGTTTGATGTCGCATCATCGCTGATGGCGTAGTATAGGTCCACGGGGTGATGTCTCCCTCGTCTCTCGCGTTCTCACTTTGCTCGCTTTTACCCCGGTAATAAAATCTATCGGGCGATGACGTCAGGCCACGTCAACGCGTGTCCGGTGCTCGTAGGCGAGCGAAAACTGTGGAATGGATAGAAATGAGAATCGCGGAAAATCGCGCGAGCGAGGTAAAACTGAGGAGAGAGAATTGGAAATGAAAGATGAAGGAGGAGGCGGAGGAAAAGTTACAATAGGATGGTCAAAGACGCGAAACAGAGCGGGAATCAGTGTCGGTTGTCGCGGAACACCGTTGCAAGTACCTACGTTCGAACAGGAGTCTTCTACCTACAGGTAATTCGAACCGCGAACCGGCTTCGACACTTTACGCGCGTAGGCAGAGAACTCTTCCCGCATATATCAACGATCGTAACACGTCCCTGTCTCATCCACGAACGGCTGTACATTTTTTCCTCGTTTCTGTGGCTCTCTCCGCTGCATTTTCAATTTATCCCCATCTTTCCAGCAGTTTTTTAAGCTTTTTATTTTACGTATACGATAGATGCGTTGACGACGCAAGAAAGAGTCGCGAAGATGTAATTTAACGTTGTTTAGTCTTACCAGATCGAGTCAGGAGCAAATTCTGGGGGGGGAAACTTAATAATTAAGAGCGGAGAAGAAATTATGGTTACAGGAGCCGTATTGGCTGGAAATGTATGCATCATCCATTACCGAGAGCAGAGAACTGTATTTTCGTAATACGCTACGAGAGACTCGAGTTTGGAGTGCATATCTGGCATTTTTGGGTAAGATTCGGGAATAATCAGGAAGGACTTTGGGAGACACAGACGCGAAGTAATTTTACCGCTTGATCGTGTGCGAGCCCGTGTTACGTGGCTAATGAAAATCTCCTCTTTGACAACTCTGATCGGAAATGTGTCGGCGAGGCGGCGGTAGTCGCGTGGCGTAGACGTGCGATGAAGCGTTAATTAACTCGGAAGGTTAAAAGGGATCGAGGATTGCGGCGGTACGATATCATTTCTAGCTAACTACCCGTGGAGAGATCGACCATCGCGGAGTTTGCAAACGAAGGTAAAATCGCGACCGTCGCGGAGAGCGTCCACGGGAGCGAGCTGTGGCCTCCGTAACCGAAGATGTGCTCCTGGTTCTTGGGTTTCGCTGCGACCGCCGAGCAGGAAATCGAGACGCCCAAGAGTCAGAAAATTACCGTGGAGAGTGATTCACGAGTTCGGGGGTTCGTCTTGCCTAAGGGTTCGCGTGCATTATGCATGTCGCGGGTCGCGGCGCCTCGAGGCTTGCGTTAATACGTACGACGCGGGGGGTTGGTTGCATTAAAAGTAACGGGGCATCGAGTAGGTGGATAGGTAGCAGGTAGGTACCCGGGCAAAGAACTCGCGGGCCTCCGCGTTTTTCCGCCCAAGAACGCGAGCATCGCGCGTTTAAATGCCTGATTGACATCAAAGGTTGCACCAGTCGGTGCGCCACGGCTATGCATTACGATTCGAGGACGTTGTATGACGTTGTGCGACGAGGACCCTCGAGTCTCGTTTCAGCTGTAAAATAATCCACCATCTCGGTGCCGTTTCGTGGCTCGTGAAAGCTTTCACGCAGCATTCCTCTTCGTTGACATTGTCTTCGCGCGTCTTTTGTTTCTTCTCGTCGCGAAGAAGCGGTGCAAAGAAGAACAAGATTGCAAAATAGGAACGGAGCGAGCATCTTTTGCTCCTGTTTCTGCTAGGCACTATGCCACAGCTTTGATGTCGTACGCCTCTGGTTCTTCGTCCTGTCGACGAGCGGAGGATTCCTCGGGCTATGAGGATCCAGTCTCTTCTGATGACTCTTCAGTTTTGGAAAAATTCAAACACTCGAATTGTTCGTCTCTTCGCGTCAATAAGACATTTCAAAATTTTCGAAATTTTCAATGACAATTTTTGTCTAATACTTTAAGACATGCTCGATAATTTCCTTGAGTTGTGTTATGCTGCAATCTTTTATTCCGTTCCAAAAAATTGTTTGAGGACACACTTTTTTAGGCTGTTACAGTGGTTTTACCACTCTGTACGGGGGGAGCACTTTTCGGTGATGAATGCCTGACCACAACGCGTGCGAGAAGGCAACCCGTAAAATTGACCCGAGGAACTTGTTCTGCGATCGAGGTCACTTGTCGAGAAACTTGCATGCTTCGTGGACACCGAGGACAATGAGAATACGTTTCCTCGTCCGAATCTCACGTTTCCATTCGTTGCGCGCATCCCGTGTCCGCGTCTCCGTTGCCGTAGAAACTCAAGCTCGTTTCCACGTTTATCGTACCAGCAGTTGTTTTCCAAACGACGTATCGCGTCTCGTTGTCATTTCGTTGATAGGAACGTATAGTAGTCGAAGGAACGTTCAGTTCCGTTCGATTGATCCGCGACGGTCCACTTTCTACCCAGATTTCCCAAGCGAAGGGATTACGACTTGGGGAAAACGTGGGCAATGCTCTGCGAGTGCAAAAAATTGATGAGCCTGCGTGAATTAGCGAAGATCGTCTTTAGCGAGCTGCTAAAAATACAATTTTACAGAAGACCGAAAAAACGTTATAAGTATTAGCAAACAAAAATATTCGACTAACTTTTTTCCAAGCTGAATAAAACTAAGAAAAGTGCAAAAAAATGGGGGAAAAAGTACAAAATCTCATTTTTGCTATTTTGTACCTAGGCGATATTGCAGTGTCCCCGATGAAACGTATTTCTGATTCGCGAACGGAATTTCAATCGGTTGATCCGAGTGATTTCGTTTCTCTACATCCATGCGGTCGCGTTTCGTCGAAAGTTGCGTCGCTAGACGAAACTAGTCGAGTCTAAATCGAGTCGTCGACGAGTTGTAGCGTTTAATTAAAAACTTTTCCACGAAAGTAGTCAACGTTAGTTGAAAGTGGACAAGTTCGTAGTTGTCTACACGCGTCGCGGAGCTGTCTGCTAAAATAACGACGATAATGAGAAATCTGTTCGTCGCTGGGGGTTGAGGAGATTCGGTCATTCGTGGAACACCTCGATCGCAAATTTACGATTTGGAAACTTGCAACGTGTAGATTTCGCGAGTGGCGGCATCCTCCAACAAAACCAAATTCCTCTCTCTCTCTCTCTCTCTCTCTCTCTCGACAATTTCGTCGTCGGAGCACCGGAAAGTGAAGAGACGAGAATTCAGCCGTGGCACTGCGATCGTGTAAAAATGCAGGCGATTATCCGCGATAATCCGGCAAACTTGTCCGCAGTCACGTGCAGACGAACGAGAGTATCCCCATTATTGGTATATTTACTCGATATTTCATCGTATCGCCTCTCGTCGCGATGACTGTTCGCGCTGTGAGAATACACGGTCGAATTTATAAAACGTAACGAGTCTCGTATTTCACGAATTCGTATCGGGTGGATATCGACGAGAATATAGGATTTGGCGATTAACAAGCTCGCTACGACGCGATGGACGGCCCCCTCCGCTCCTCGAGCCCCGCTCGTGATATTATTTAATAACTGGATCGACGATTCATTACCGAATGTACATTTGAATTGCAATCGATCGAGGGAATTTTTTTTAATTTTCGAAAAGGTCTTTTGAACAAGAATCTGAAAAACACAGATATATATATATATATAATGTCCTTACCTATCGGTATTTCCCAAAACGTGGAGGCTCGACTAGTGGAAATAAACAGAAGCCGACGAAATTCATCAAATCACGCGAGAATAAATTCGATTTTTGCTATAACGTTGAAAAATGAAGTTGTCTCGACGATGGAATTCGGAAATAATCTTCCGGACGAGATTTCATACTGAAACGCAAAAATCGTAGGTACAATCGTTTCGTGAAGAAAGACGTAAGTTAACGACCCATTTTCATTTTAAAATTTCGTGAATTTTTGATTTGTTTGCGCGCGGAATATCATCGTCACTGCACAGTTGTGGGCTCGTCGCGTATTTTATATTTCCTCCGTGTTCTCCAAGTTCTTCGGGTTGTTTCGTACTTTGAAGTTCAAGTTACGGGCGCAGTATGTATTACCGTGCAGTAATTCAAGTTAAACGTTGTGAAAATAAAAAATAACGTTCGACTGCGCAGCGGGACGGCATAGGGAAAAAGGAGGAGGATGATGCACGAACGTCGACGTGAATCTGTTGAAAGATGATTTATCGACCGTTACCTTTCGTACAAAGTTCACGTCGTCGAGTGTGTACATGTAGGTGTGTGTATATATATTTATATATGTGTGTGTGTGAAGAGAGAGAGAGAGAGAGGCGTGTGTGTACGTCGTGGCGGTAACGAGAGGCTGTTGGAACCACGGCGTCGGTTCTACGAGAATCATGCTTCGAATACCGAACTAGACAAACCGGGCTCGACGATGCGTTCGACTTCCGTTCACCTATTTATGCAAATTCGAGCTTCGAAGGTCGTTTTTCCTCGTGGACTATTCGTTGTTCCCGAGGATATTTTCCCGAACAGATACGTTCTCGTCCGACCAGAAAGACAAACGCGGAAGCCCTTGGCCAAAGTAAACAGACGACCGTTGACGTCGTCGTCATTGACGCGGCAAAGAGGGCGCGAGACGAGAAAATTCCGAAATTCTTACGGAACTCGTTGAAATAAATGACGGTCAAGTGGAAGAGTCGCTGCGGTAAATCGCGGGGAACCACCGCGCTCGCTATCCCTCTCGCGCGCGCTCCGCGCTAGACACCTCGCGATCATAGAAACAAATGACTGGCGGCCGCGCGCGCCGCCACTCTCGCGCGATGAATGCGGCATTCAGCGAAACCACGGAGCGCAGGGAAACTTTGAAAACAAATTGACCGCGGTAAGATAGCACTCGTCGCATAATCGGCAGAAAAAGGGGAAAACTTTCCGGAATCGTAGCTCCAACTCCGACAGCAATAGCAAGCGCGGTAGTCGCGGAAGGAACGGTGTAGCCGAATCCCGTCTTCGTTCCACCCCCATGCTTTACCCCGCACCATCTCACACGTCGAATCAATCTTCTTTTGTCCACGTTCCCAGAAAAGTGGGAAAATGTTCCCGACGAGTTTACTCCTTTCTAGCAGAAATCCCACTTTCCGGTAATAAAAACATCGCGGATCGGTCCTACGTCACTGGGGGATTTTCGCATCAAGCAATATATGTTCATCGATTGTCGCATTCGGTCAAAAAATTAGCCACGAATTTATGTCTCGCGTCTGAAAGACACGATTAACTCTTTCGGTGTTCCACGTAGACGCCATCGATTTGTTAACACTGGCGACGAGTTCGTCTCGGTTTTCTGATCCTTGAAAAAAAGAATAACGTTGCATAACTATCTAATACAGTGTTCTCCGCGGATTTTGCAACTTCGAGCCCAGATTTGGAACGACTAATCTCAAAAAGTCGCGGACACCGAATGTCCTTGAAAAAAAAATGATAGGCGATACAATTCGTGAGGGAAAGGGTTGAACGTCCAGATTCGTTGCGGAGGCCACGTGTCCGAGAGATACGAGAACGGAACGATATAAATACGATGGAAACGCGGATCGGGGATTGGGTTTCTGTCGCGAGCCAGATAACACTGCAGCGGGCGGTGAGAATTGAAAAAGAGCGAAAAAATCGCGTAGAAGAGCAAGGTGAAGCCAAGCGAGGGCGGAGAGGACGGCCCGTTGTCCGCGAGTCCCTGCCACGCGTAGAAGCTATTCCGGACTCATTAATACGTAAAATGGATCGAGGATGCGTGTGGGAGAGTATCCAGACTCCGCTAGGTAGGACCACGTGTTGAGAACCTTCCGTTACCATGGCAACCCCCATCTGATCTCACAGACGGACCGACACAGCCACTAGCTTCGCGCACCAGTCGCACAGACTCCCCCGCGCGGTGGACGACTATCTCGTAACGCGACGAACACGACGCGGAGCGAAGAAGAATGTGACCTGTCAAACGCAGACGACAGTACCTACACCGTGCATACAAACACGCGAATGCGCTCCCGTCTCGTTGTCCTTGCCTGGTGTAACCGCGGAAGGCGCACCTTCGGCGGCGACGACTGCTACTTCTTCTCCGTACCTCTTCTCCTTCCTCTGCTGCCCCCGCGATTCGCGAATCTCGACTCGACTTTCTCGACTTCGCGTTGACATTATCGACTCGCCAAGTTTTCTCGGGGAAAACTATCCACGTCTCGAATCAGCGGCTCCTCGATCTTGACGCCAAGTTCCAGCATATGATAAATGACGGGTGGAAATACTCGGGTTTCCAGCGCCTCGAAGTGAATCGATAACTCCTCATTTTGTACCACTCATCGTACCTCGTTGCGTAGTTAATAAACGCTATTTCCAGCACTCGTAAAACAGACTAAACTCGAATTTTACGCACCACACGAATTCTCCAACTTCACCGAAGGGTCGGCATTTTATGGCTCCGCGATTTAACTCGACCAAAAATCAACGAGCACGAATCGTCCACGGCGGGTTATTGATATCGCTCTCGCCTTCGCCTCGGCGCCCTTGATTTTTTTTTTTTTTTTGCTTCCGTGTTCCTTTTTTTTTTTGCTTTCTTGTTCCTTTTTTTTGCTTTTTCAATCGCAGATTCGTCGAATGAAAAAGTGGAAAAATTGTAAAAAGGAGGGAAAAATGAACGGAAAGCGAATAATAGCGATTTGGTATGAAAAAACATGCAGGAACAAGCGAAGAAAAGCTTATCAACGGAGTTGAGACGAAATCGCGAAGTCGGTAATGTTATAAAAAACCGATTGGAAAATCGCTGAAGAAATGAGATTGTTGGACCGAGAAGTCGAAACAGCGATGAAATTGTAAAGTAGCTGGGGATTTTAAAAAAATCGTTGAGTCATGTGAAATGGACGGATGAAAATATGGAGAGGAAGATTCTTGGAGGTCGCGTTGCAGTTTGATTGGTATGGAAAGCAACGTGGCGCGCGTGACGATTCATGTATACAGCGGTATCAGTGTAACCCTAACAACTCTACTTCGTGCGTTTGGTCAAAGATTTATCTCTGCATAGTCGCATTTTTTTATCTCGCGAAAAGGTTCGCCTCGTCCTTGTCCGAAGGCTACGCGGTCGCGGGGCTGGGTGTACGCGTCGCGTCGGGTCGAGGCGGAAGGGCGCGAGAGGAATATATGTATGTGCGTAGGATTTGTATGTGGGAAGTGACTCCTCGGGAGTGGAAAAAATACGGCGAGTCTCGCGGTGAAGGGGGAAAAACGGGAAGAACGGCTGCGAGGATAAGATTTCAGATATGAGAGAAAGCGCCGCTGGAAATATTAAAAGAAAATTGAGAGAGCCGAGACGGAACATCGATCCGTCACATAAACGCGATTCATCCTCTTCATCTATTTATATATTTATTCACTTATTTATTCATTTATTTTTCTATCTATTCATTTATTTATTTATTTATTTATTTATTCGTTTTTTCATTTTTTCATTTATTCACTTGTTCGCTTGTTCGCTTGTTCACTTGGTCATTTGTTCATTTATTTATTCTTATTTCTGTCCATTGTCATTCTTTGTCACCGCTGTTATTCTTCATTTCTCGATGCGCCAATGAGAATTCGTCGTCCTGTTGATCCGCCGCGCGGAATCTGCGAAGATAAGCCGAACACAATTGGATTAGCATTAATTCGAGAGACTGACATGAGAACACTTCCGGGATTATCGAAGGTGTAGACGCGCGGCTCTGAGACGTCGTGATTCGCCGGGGATTATAATTTGCAAGAACGACTATTAGAGCGATGATATCGCGGGGCGTTAGCCAACGTACCTCGACGTATCTATTCTGCGCGTACGACGATGCTATCATCCTCTGTCAACTGTATCCATTACCATTCGCGACTCTCGACAACGATCCTTGCAAAGTGAATAACCCGGGTATAATTCCTTGCTCGATCGACGTCAGGTGCACATATTTCTCCCCGCTCCTTCCTCATTTCTCTCCCCGAGCAAAACTCCACCCTGTTTTCAAAGTTTTCAACCTTTTGTAAATGAAACAATAGGGAAACAAATTGGAAAAATGTGTTTGTTCGTTTCTCATTTGTCTTTATCTTTCACCTTGCAGGAACGACGTTTTCCTCGAGCCTTACCTGCAGCAGCATGGGACTGTCCAGGTTATCAACTCGCCCAGCACTCCTCCGCCTTTACCCGTGGCTTTGCAGCATCGGCAACACGCGGAGCTTCATCACGTGCAGGTGAATATTAAACGTCGTAATCAGCCGCGCGAAACGGTAATCCCATCGGCAAATATTTCCCAGCGACAATATCAAAGCCGGAATTCACTTTGGATACCAATTTGATTTTCTTTTTCTTGCCTGAAATGGGAGAAAGAATATAATTGAATCTTCGCGGAGAACTTTTTTCCCTTTGCAGCCTTTCAATTAACCGTCGCGCAACGGCTCACGGTGAAATCCCTTCCGAAATCGGGGAAAAAAAAATGGGAAATCCGATCTACGCGGAAGAATACATTTTCGGTCGGGCATATTTTTTTTTACTTTGTTCTTCGTGTTCTTCGATTTTTCCCCTCCTTCGTTAACCAGTCGCGCGAAAAATCAGCGGATCCAACAGCTTGCGAAAACTTTCCAATTTTGACTTTCGTTTCATTTGCAATGCAGACTAACCAACGCATTGCCAGCATCCGTTCGGACTAAACGGATTTAACGCGACGTGAGTCGCCTGCCGAGTTAAACAACCAAGCGAAGGACTAATTGCAAATCCCTTAATTGCGGATCCGCAAACTTTTCATCAGCCTGATATATCCAACCGTAGCAATGGGAAATCGAACCGAATTCTAAATTCTTGACCAAAAGGCAATAATTACAACGATGAAACTCGCGCGAAATTCTGGAAAATTCGCATTTATTCCAAATTCGCAAAAAAAATCCAATTTTCTTTCTGCTTCGCCTTCTTTTTCCGTTGTTATTCTTATTATCATTGTCGTTTATCCGACTCGCTCTCGACGTATCGAGGTGATCCATTTCAATCGATCAAATTCACGCGTCGAGACGGAAAAAATGTGTCCGATTAAAATGCAATCCGCGAAATCGTCGCGAATCGCTCGCCTGCGCGCCTGACACCTCGTCGCGTGCCTGTTCGAGCGGAACGGGACTTTCCTTCAGATTTTCATCCCAGATAGCTCGTACTCGTTTCGCTTTTCGTATCACTCCATATGATTTGCAAAAAAAAGGGGGTCGCGCAATTTTATTGCAAATCTTTATCGCTCCAATAATTTTTTTCCGAACGTGAAAAATTCCCGACAAAATTACGCGACGCGTTCGAAGGAGAAAAAAAATATTCATCTTCAATTTTCGTGGGAAATCGAAGCAAAAGATTTTTTTTTATTTTTGTAGAAATTTTTCCGGTCCATCGAGATTTTCAGGAGAAAAGAGTAGTCGAATACCGCAGACGTGGACCGATAAATTTGCGGGAGTAAAAAGTAAGAACATGAATATTTACGTCATCAGCGACGTCCGCCAGAATCTTTGCTTTTTTTTTGCATTAGCACAGTTGATTCGTAATGTTGAATAATTGCTGGGAAGGTGAAGGGAAAAGCTCGATAGCCGTTGCTAAATATGGAGATTTCCACGAGTCGCACCCCTTAAGCCGCAATTCGAAGTGTAAATCCTCGATGGGGGCTGGTGACAATACACTCTAATACCATATTATATTCCTATAGGCTTTGTACGTTCGACCTGCCAGAGTTATCACAATTTGCAGCGAATGGAAAATTTATACGGCGCGAATCTCTCCGTAAATACTTGGCGAATCCTCGCAAACAAATAGCGGCGTGCAAAAGGCTACGATTGAAAAATAATTCGCCCATTTTTCCCCACCGTTAACCATCGACAACGATTTTCCGGTATTTCCAAAAATGCGCGATTATTTTTCCTTCTAAAATTTTGGAAAATATTTTTTTGCCAACGATTTTTCTCAATCTCCGCGACTCGCCGATTTTTTGTTCTCGCAGCCGTTATTATTCGAAATAAACACTTTTCCCGATCTGTTCAAAATTAAACGGTTATATTTTAAACGTTTATTATAAACAATTGTTTATTATAAACAAACATAGTTGGCGTGCTGCTGTCTGGCTCAGTCTTTGCCTGAGCCTTGTACGGTCAAATCTCGCACCCTCCTCGGCACGTGGATCGTTTCTATGGAAAATCGGCGCGTTTTATCGGAGGATCCGAATAAAATCGAAAATTTCACCTCTGCCTCGAAACGATAGAGGAGGCAGGCGAGATTGCCCAGAGACATCGTTGCGCGCACCCGGTCGCCGGACCGCGTCGTTTCCACGCGCCGAAATTGTCGGGGCAAAAGTGACCGAGGTTTGCGAATTGCGAAAAATTGGTCGATTCGCGTCTAAAAGACTTTTCACTACCGATACGTGATTCCTATTCTAATACACGTCTCGCCCGTCTAGACGATAAGAGCAGACTACGCGTAGTTACCCTGCCACCGCGCTGCGCCTCAACCACGTAGCGACGATAATTATCCAGAAGCCGGCGTAATTAGAACGAGCCTTGCCGAGCTCTGGCAACTTTTCCAAACTTTAGTCGTAGCAGAAAAAAAAAACAAATCTTGTGTCGTCGTGCAAAATCGATGGGTGTAAATTTCACATTTCTTTTTTTTTTATCATCGAGATGACAGATCGTGACGGGAAATCTGTTTGCTTGTTACAGAGCGAGGAGTCGTTGTCTTCCGAAGGATCGGGCAGCATCAGGAGTTCGACGGGTTCCTCCGAGGATTCCGGAAGCGAAGTGGCCTGTGATATCACCCTCATCGAAAGACTCATTCGTTCCCATCCGATATGGTTTCTTCCAGGGATCCAAAGAGCCGGAGCTTTCCACTTGTTGCAAGGGAAAGAAGAGGGTGTAAGTACCACGTCTACCGGAATTTGCGCCGATTTTTCCCCCGAACCCGCACCCCGCGACTTCGAGAATTTCAAGGTCGATCGGACCCAAGGAAACTAGAAGACTAGAAGTTTCCGAATGCGAGTTCAACTTTAATTTGTCGTTAATTTTTTTCCTCTCTTTGCTCTTATCATTTTTATGGGTCGTTCGAACGGTCCTTCCAGGTCCACCGCGACGACTCTTGGCAGGCGACGTTAATTTTATCGGCGCTATTTGGCAAAAGCCAACGCGACGGGTTAATCCGTTGAACGAGGTACGCTCGCGAGATGCGTGGTAGAAACGCAGAACTTGACTCGTTGGCCCATTTCCAAGGCGTAATCTAAACGAGTATCGGCGGTATCATGGGAATTCTTAAATATATCGCATCTCCTAGCTGTTATCGATCGCGAGATATCGAATGGAAGCGGGACTTCCGATGCAAAAGCTATATCCGACCGGGACGAGTCCAATATACGAAAGGGTTTAACAACAAATATAGGAGTTCGCGTAGCAAGCTGCTAATGTTGAAGTAGTAAACAATAGGGGTTTAGTTCTATAAATACAGCTGAAAGGATACATTTTTTACGGAGTGAATGGTTGAGTCGCAGAGATCAAACCACTCAGCGTTTGCTTTACACAGGAGACTCGGTCTAATAATTGGGGAGTGTAATGTCGTGTCATTTTTCATTAGCGGTGTATAATAAAATTACGTGTTGCTGTTTTGTAAAGGTCTGGGGGATACTGAAAAATTTCATTTAGATAACAATTCATTACAATCGACGAGGTCGTTTGTATTTTTAAATGCAACAATAATGTCGATCCTCGTTAATGCAGATTCTATACATGGTATGTTTAAGATTGTCTCTATGTTTGAATACTTGTGATCCATGAAATTCCTTAGTTTACATATTTTACATGCTGTATATGTGAACTATTTATGGTTGAGTTTTTCTAGTGCTTCTATTTGATATTTTAAGTAAGGTCTCCAGATAAGTGAGACGTATACTAAGTTGAGATAAATAAATGAATAGTACAGTGCTCTAAAGGTTGTAAATATTTTTATACAATTTATCTTTCTAATTGTAATGGTTTTAAGATATCCAATATGGTTATTAAAAGTTGGTTTATCATCAATGATTACGCCAAGATCTTTTACATGGTTCACTCTGATAAGGGATGCTGTATTTATCGAGTAACCAGTGAGAGATATTTGTGATTTTTGCAATCTTATAGCAAAGCAGTTTTTAATGTTACAATCAAGTTTGTTTAAAAGACGCGATGTGTAAAGGGAGTCTAGATCTTTTTGTAAAACGATCATATCTCATGGTATAGTAATTTCTCTATATAGTCTTCTGTCATCTGCAAATAAGAGGATCTTAGAAAATGTTATGATAAGGTGTACATCGTTAATAAAATGAGGAAGAATAATGAACTAGAGTGGGTCCCTTGCCCAACAGCAGATATTACATTAATAACGTCAGGCAATGATCCTCTTATTATAACTTTTTGTTTCCTGTCTGTTAATAACAGATTTGGACCAATCAATAAGATTGCCTGACACTCCATATGCATATAGCTTTCTGATTAAGAGGTCTGGCTCTTATTTTTTAGGAATTTAGATTTTATTAGGAATCTCTAACTTGATGAAGCATAACAATTATTGGGGTCACTTATGAAAGGCTTAACTTGTACGGTTTTTAATAAACTACATTTTTGCTAAATATGAAAATTAATTATTTTGTCCATTTTTTCATTTTTCTTTATATCCTAGGCATCGATAATTTTCGAAAAATGATACAATATAATAATCTTTATATATCACATATTTTTCTTCATCTGACATTATTTGAAAGTATCAAATGAACAAGATATAATGAAACGAAAAATCCTTCAATAATAAATTGAGTATCGTTAAAACAAACATCGTTGGTTTCATTTTAATTTTTAGTCTACTAGCTAGCGCACCTCGGTCTTCTTACTTTTAATCAGAGGTCGATATTTCTGCACGATGGAGAATCACAGTTTGTGCTTATAGATTTAGTTTGGAAGAAATTAGATACTTCAATAGTTATTTTCAGAATTGTATTTTTAGCAGTGGAATTTTTAGTCGAACGGTATAGCAGTATCTCCGAGCCTATCTGCTTTTTTTCTCGAAAACAAGCGAGGGACGCGTTTCCGAAACGATTACGAGGACGCTGGTACCCCCTTTTCCGCTCCCTCGTTCGAATCGAACGGTGTGCTCTCTCTGCTCGCTGCATTTCGCTAAACACCGAGAACAAAAGAACAACGCGCGATAAAAAGACAAATGAATGTACGAACGGATGTGCGCCGTTACCCGCCTCTGGCATATGCGGCGTAAGAACTTTGCGAGTAGGTAACAATGAGAGAGAGAGAGAGAGAGAGAGAGAGAGAGAGAAAGAGAGAGAGAGAGAGAGAGACAGTCGAGGAGCGAAACGAGAGGCGAGTTCAATCGCGAAGTAATATCGCGGTGCATCAGACTGCATCCCCCATCTCGGGCGAGAAATAGATGACGGGAATGCCACGGCGATCTCTCGCAGCCCCTGCGAGTTGAATATCTGTTTCGCGGTATACTCTTCTGCGAGGCGCGGCTCTTCTTCTCCTTGGCCCCAGTCTTTTTGCTCGCTCTTCGGCGATTTACTCGTTCTTATAACGATACCGACGACGTAATAAGATTATGCTCGCCGCACGACGCCTCGAATCAAGTAGGTCACGCTGCACAAGTCTGTCGTTGATACTCTATCTCGCCTGCGCCCGTGTCGGATGACACAGACCTAGCGGGTCGCGAGTGTGGAACAAAAACCAGTCCTCTCTATCGTATGTCACCTCGTTACCCAATCGATCTCGTAACCTAGAATTCATCCGTTAACTTCGAAAATATCAACTGTGAAAACAAATGCCTCGCGCCAGCTCACTGGCAATTTTAATTGCTTCTCTCAAGCTCTTGCATGGCCCTTGGATTTCACGGTGCTCATTTTTATCAATAGCCTTCTCATTTTTGCGATTTTGAAAAGTCGGTTTTTTGGTCGTAACTTCTTTCCTACTGGAGATATCGATCTGGGACCTACGCCATTCGATTCTACGCCTCAAAACACGTCAGGAAACGAATCGGCGATCGATTCTGAGATGCGTCGAGAATCTGAGATTTTTGAAGGCTATAGCCTTACCATTTTTGTGATTTTGAAAAGTCGGTTTTTTGGCTGTATCTTCTTTCCTGTTGGAGATATCGACCTGGGACCTACGCTATTCGATTCTACGCCTCAAAACACGTCAGGAAACGAATCGGCGATCGATTCTGAGATGCGTCGAGAATCTGAGATTTTTGAAGGCTATAGCCTTACCATTTTTGTGATTTTGAAAAGTCGGTTTTTTGGCTGTATCTTCTTTCCTGTTGGAGATATCGACCTGGGACCTACGCTATTCGATTCTACGCCTCAAAACACGCCAGGAAACGAATCGGCGATCGATTCTGAGATGCGACGAGAATCTGAGATTTTTGAAGGCTATAGCCTTACCATTTTTGTGATTTTGAAAAGTCGGTTTTTTTGTCGTAACTTCTTTCCTACTGGAGATATCGATCTGGGACCTACGCCATTCGATTCTACGCCTCAAAACACGTCAGGAAACGAATCGGCGATCGATTCTGAGATGCGTCGAGAATCTGAGATTTTTGAAGGCTATAGCCTTACCATTTTTGTGATTTTGAAAAGTCGGTTTTTTGGCTGTATCTTCTTTCCTGTTGGAGATATCGACCTGGGACCTACGCTATTCGATTCTACGCTCCGAAATACGTCAGGAAACTAATCGGCGATCGATTCTGAGATGCGTCGAAAATCTGAGATTTTTGAAGGCTATAGCCTTACCATTTTTGTGATTTTGAAAAGTCGGTTTTTTGGTCGTAACTTCTTTCCTAGTGGAGATATCGATCTGGGACCTACGCCATTCGATTCTACGCCTCAAAACACGTCAGGAAACGAATCGGCGATCGATTCTGAGATGCGACGAGAATCTGAGATTTTTGAAGGCTATAGCCTTACCATTTTTGTGATTTTGAAAAGTCGGTTTTTTGGTCGTAACTTCTTTCCTACTGGAGATATCGATCTGGGACCTACGCCATTCGATTCTACGCCTCAAAACACGCCAGGAAACGAATCGGCGATCGATTCTGAGATGCGTCGAGAATCTGAGATTTTTGAAGGCTATAGCCTTACCATTTTTGTGATTTTGAAAAGTCGGTTTTTTGGTCGTAACTTCTTTCCTGCTGAAGATATCGATCTGGGACCTACGCCATTCGATTCTACGCCTCAAAACACGTCAGGAAACGAATCGGCGATCGATTCTGAGATGCGTCGAGAATCTGAGATTTTTGAAGGCTATAGCCTTACCATTTTTGTGATTTTGAAAAGTCGGTTTTTTGGCTGTATCTTCTTTCCTGTTGGAGATATCGACCTGGGACCTACGCTATTCGATTCTACGCTCCGAAATACGTCAGGAAACTAATCGGCGATCGATTCTGAGATGCGTCGAAAATCTGAGATTTTTGAAGGCTATAGCCTTACCATTTTTGTGATTTTGAAAAGTCGGTTTTTTGGTCGTAACTTCTTTCCTAGTGGAGATATCGATCTGGGACCTACGCCATTCGATTCTACGCCTCAAAACACGTCAGGAAACGAATCGGCGATCGATTCTGAGATGCGTCGAGAATCTGAGATTTTTGAAGGCTATAGCCTTACCATTTTTGTGATTTTGAAAAGTCGGTTTTTTGGCTGTATCTTCTTTCCTGTTGGAGATATCGACCCGGGACCTACGCTATTCGATTCTACGCTCCGAAATACGTCAGGAAACTAATCGGCGATCGATTCTGAGATGCGTCGAAAATCTGAGATTTTTGAAGGCTATAGCCTTACCATTTTTGTGATTTTGAAAAGTCGGTTTTTTGGCTGTATCTTCTTTCCTGTTGGAGATATCGACCTGGGACCTACGCTATTCGATTCTACGCTCCAAAATACGTCAGGAAACTAATCGGCGATCGATTCTGAGATGCGTCGCGATTCTAAAATTTCTAAATTTCTTTCTTGGTCGATTACATGGGGTGGAATTGTAATTAATAAAGCGTACACAAAGACTTCGTTTGTTTAGATATATTTATTAATATACAGATGATGAATTGGATGTGCTAGGGTTGTATTCATTATAAAAACAGGGAAAGCACTAATTGTGTCGGCACCTTACACGCGTTATAAACGCCGCATTTAATCAAACGCCTCATGTTTTTTGTAAAAATATACGTGAATACAATACATTATTTCGGGTCATTTGCGGCGTAAGTACCGTAAAAATAGAAGGAAAAAAAGTCGCCACCTCGAGGAATCGATCCCGGGATCCCCGAAGTTTTAAACCGCGCTCCTACCGCTGCTCTAACCGAAGCTTACCGATGAATAGAACTTGAAAGATTTATTCAGTGACTACAATCTTATTTTATGAACGCTTGGCAGTCTAGCGATTCTACTCGAGCTACGTTCATTCCCAGTCAACCCCTACATGTACCATAAACCCGGACGAAATCGGTGATGGCAAGTAGCCGGGTTCACCTCGTAAGACTATCTTAGAGTTGATGTCATTAGATCTGAAATTTTTAGGGATTTTTCAACAGCCCTGTCAAAAACCACTTTAGTATGTATATATATATATATATATATACATATTATAATATGATAAGGGAAAGAATAATTAGTTCTCTGATATCGAGGCTCGAATCGGAGATGGAACGCATGACGAAAACGAGTCATTGTGCTGATTGTCATCATTTCCTCCGCTGACACGTGTCAGCATAAGAATCTTTCTTCCGTTGCGTATCTTTCCACATTGTTCCATACGCATCGTCGGAGTGTTACTTCGTGCACGTAGAGAAATACAGCGGTGGGAGATGAAACAAAGGAACGAGCGAAGAATAAACAAAACAAAAAAACACATCGACGACCGTAGATTTCTCACAATTGTATCGTACGCGAGTTTCTCACTGGCGTACGGATCAGAGCTGATCGCGCGCAAGACAACGAGCGCGAGACGTATATACGAACGTTTGCCCGTCGGCATTTATCAATTCCGTGTTTTTAAACAACTGCGAATCGTATTTTAGGTTCGTTTCATCGTTTTTCCCCTCGAGCAATAGGCAGGGAGACGCGCCCGACTAATCGTCGTCGAGTTACCCCGCTCGCGCCAACGTAACGCGGGTTGCCGACGCTCAGGCGCAAAACGTATCGAAAGTCGCTTTAATTTTCTTGCCATCGTCGCGAGGGAAAACATTTCTTTTCAATGGCGTAATAATAACAAAAGTCCTCGTAATCAGCGTAGAAATGATTCTGAACGAAGACTATTGTTTGCCCCGAGCATTGTACGTCTAGCCCATTGTTTCAGTTCGAGTTACTCGTTGTGCTCTCGAAATGAACGGTCAAAAAACAATGCTTCCCGCCTCGATAATTACTCGACGCGGGGAAATTGCTACGAGCGAGCAGAAACTAAAATTACGCGAAGCACGAGTGATGATTCGTGGACTGAAGTTGTACGAAAACAAGAAATAAACGACGCGATTTTCCATATTAATACTTCTATGAAACTTTTCAGTTTTTTGGAAAAAAAACATCGGTTTTCTAAAATCCGCAATTTAAATTTTCTTTTCCCTTCTCAAAAAAAAACTTCCGTAGTTGATGCCACAAAACCTGGAGGTGCTTTCTATTTCTTCTATTTTTTTAAATTAAATCTAATTTCATTTAATGTCATTTATTATAAAAACATATATACATATATCACGTTGTTCATCCTGTGCCTATATACACATATGCTTCTATATACAGATAAATATACGCGAAATATTTACCACGATCGGTGTATCGCGAAAAGCGCGTAGCTCGATGTGGCCAAATTGGTTGTTGGCTCGTTAGATTATTAGTCATGCGATTCCGATGCGGGGCGACGATGACCATACGCGTAATTAGAATAATGACCTAATCGTATTTGGAAGCCGGAAATTCCAGGCTACACATTCTCTGGCATCCAAAGAGATGAAACGCCTCTTTCATTGCCACGAACTCGGGTATCTTCTTGGGTTTCGTTTGTATATTTTTTTCTGTTTTTTTTTTTTTATTCACGATTTTGTTGACGACTGAGAAAACGAATTCCGTGGAGTCGATAGGTCGTACTTCTATTCGCGTATATCCTAACGCGGTATTTTTCCAATTTGCAACAATGATGCTACTCCGCTTGATTCTCTATCATGTCTCCTTTTCTGTCCCCATCAGAATTTCGTCGTTCGACAATCGAGTCAAAGTGACACAATGGCTTTGTCGCTGAGGCTACCCCCAGGCAAGGGTCCTTACATCGAGCACTATTTGATCCAGGCCAATAGAGGACAGCTTAGCCTTGAAACGAGTGAGAATAGATTCGACAATATCCCCTCGCTGATCGCGCATTATTCTCAATGCTGGTGAGTAAATCCTTCTCAACATCGACTTCGAGTATCTGCGATCGGTTTTTTGTTTCCCCATCAACATCCTTTCACGTTTGTCCTTGCCTCTCATTTTTCATCGTTGCGCTATCAAGTTTCCTCCCTACCAGATTTTCTCTCCTCATACTTTGGTTCTGTCGTTCACACATCTTTATCCCATTTTATCTGGAAGTATATTCGATTTGTTTGGCTCCTCTCTTCGTATTCGTTAGATTTGTTTTTTATTAATTTTTTTTTATTCGTACAGGATTGTTGTTTTTTTGTGTGTCTGAAATCGAATTCCCCCTTAGGATAGTTCTGCTTTTTTAGCTCAGTGTTAATTTTCTGGTTTGCCTCATTTGGCGTTGAGTAATCATTTCACGAGCGAGAGTTACTAACTGTTCCTCTCTTTGCATGCAGTGACGAATTGCCGGTTCAGCTGACCTTGCCGAGAGCAATGCGCGAAGCCAAAAACAGGCAACAACTCTCTTCGTTGGCACTTTTGGGCCAAGAATTTTGGAGATATCCAATGGCAAATCCTAAGCCACCGGAAAGCAGCAGCAGCAATACTTCTAGTTTGAGCAGTTTTCACGGTGGTGAGTCAAATTTTATTTTCAAATGATTGCCCAACAATGTAAGATTCCAGATCACTTTCCAGATTCCTTCTTCGTTTTAGGTAACAACAACAACAACAACAACAACAACAACCCGAACACCCCGACCACTGAGAGTATAGTTCTGAATCTAGCCCCTATTTCTGCTCAAAATACAGGTAAGATATTCTTGGTTTATCGAACTTGGTGATGTGCCATTTGGAGTGTTGGATGAATATTTTATTACATATTTTTGTCGTGTCCATGTCTCGATGTAGCAAGCTCATCGCCGACGAGCACCATTGCCACGCCAACGTTCGCCTCGTCGCTGCCACGACAACCTAGACCAACGCCACCGAACACCCTGAACTTGACAACGTTCAATGAACCATTGGAATCGAACAACGAGAAGACCGTTCAAATTTCTCCCAGCGAAAAGCTCTCTCAGAAACTGATCTCACCGAATTTGGTTCAGAGCATCAGATGCCCTTCGCCGGTGGTTCACAACGTGCAAAACAACGTTCTAAGCCCATCGAAGTCGAACTTTGAATCCGCGAAGAACAGCTTCGAGTCTTCCAAGAACATGACTGAGTTTTCAAAGAACAATAAGTTCTCGTCGACACCCTCGTCCACCTCGAATTTCCACCAGAATATTGCAAATTTCAAAAACTTGTCTACTACCAACTCCCCTGTCTTTCCGGAGGCGAAGAACATCGTTCTCGAAGCCCAGAACCTGATTCAAAACGTAAAAACACCTCCGCCACCACCTCCGAGATGGGCCAAACCTGGGATGAGTCAAAATCAGACTAACTTCACAGTTACCACCACTGTTATGTTCAACGTGAATCAAACCAGCGAACAGGTTACGCCGTTGGTAAGTTTTTGCTCGGCTGAACAAGTTTGTACCGCTCTTGCACGAGTATGAAATATATCATCATGGTAGCTTTATTAAAATATGATACGATGAACTATGAAACCAAAATTGTACTTCGATTTATGAATGCCGTTTCTGTTCTCGCAGCAAAATACACCTTCGGATCCAAGTACGTCACTTCTCAGTCCTCAAAGTATGACTTCGACAAAGTCTATAACGTCGAGCCTGTCGAACAAGTCTCCGCTCTCACCCACGACACCGATACTATCTCCTACCTCAAAAATAGTTTCTTCGATCGGCACAAAAACACCAAATATTCTCAGTCCCACGACTCCTTCGGGAACGAGTAAATCAAAACGACGTCGTGACAGAGAAGCTCGAAAAAATTCTCAGCATTATCAAGAATCCGATATCCTTGATTCCTACTACAGAAGTTCTCCGGGTGACAAAATTTCCGATTACGAAGACATCTGGAATACTACGGATCAGTCGAACCATTCGACTTGGTCTCCGAACGAGAAGCTTGGAAGAAACGACAGGGTGACGAGTCCCAACGATCGTTTGAACTCAAACGACCGTTCCAACCTACAGGAATGTTCGGACGAAAGATTAACAACTGGCAGCGAACAATTTATAGTAGGAAACGAACGATTCGTGGCACGAACCGAGAAGTTCGTCAATAATTCCGACAAATTGAGTTGCAAAAAATCAATTACCAGTCCTGAATTTAGCAGTTTCAAACCATTTATGGAAAATTCAAACTCCAAGAGTTCAGAATCAGGATCACCGGAAGACATGGGAATGGGAAAACGACCCGATCTTCTCTCCAGAGTTTGTCAGTAATCTTATTTGTACGATGATTTGTTCCTCTCTGCGGTTTCTTCACCGATGGGTATTTTCCTCACGTTTCAGGTAGTACCAATTCTCTGAACAGTCCTAATACAACGACACCTCCCAGAAATAGACTCGGCTTGATCTTAGCAAAATCCGAGAGCAGTAGTCCTATGACACCGGAGTCGAAGCAAGGCAGTCCTTTTTACGCTGAACCCGCGGACGCGATAGCTCAAAGCGCAGCGATGGTTCCCCGCAGACGACCGAGAAATAATCCAGTTTCCAGCAAATATCGACACAGCGAACCCGGTTGGCTTCAAACGCCCGTCGGTGCCAACGCCAACCAGCTGCATCCCATCGATTGGGAGGACACGGAGGAAGCCGAAGACAAGACACCGTTGATATCCTCGTCAGTGGACAACTTGGCGAAACGCTTAGGCGTCAGGGAGGTGAAGAAAATACCTCGAGCAAAACCTGTCCAGCCGCCAAAAGTTAGAAGCAAAATGTTCAACGACACGTCGTGGGCTGTCGACTCGAGTTGGGAGTTCATCGGTAAAGAGATTGTCCAAAACTTACTAAAAATTCAAAGACCTCCTGATATTTACCATCTAATCTTATCTGTCGATAACGCGTCGTTACGTAGCGATTCCGACGTTGAATTGACAGAATACTCGTTCCGAAAGCATTTACTTTCTTGCCTATCGAGCGAAGCATCGTGCTAGCTTCCTCGAACAGCGAAGTGTCGAGGATATTAATCGGCATCTTTGCCTTATTTGTCGCGAACAGGCAACGAAGAGGAAGAATGTGAACCAGATTACGACTGCGATCCGGATTACGACGGCGAAATGGCGCGAAAGTTCCCCGAGGATGACCTGGAAAAAGACGTTGTTGGAAACACCTTGACAGTTCAGAGTATCATACTTCAAAGGTACAGCTTAATAATTCAACATATTTCCCTACAACCTTCAACATATATTCCCGGGCTCGTAGAATGATTCACTTCCCAATCAAGTATTGCTGTCTGAAATATAAAGATTAGTCCGTCATGATATCTCAAATCGTGTCCAAAGTTACCAAATCACCAATTGCAAATGGCATAAAAATTCTTGTTATCATACATTGTAGCTGGAAGTATCACGGCGGACTGAGTACCATGAAACTCGGCAAAATTATATAATTTGTCATTGGCCTACCTCATAGCTGAAAGAAGAACGAATAAAGTATCGAAGGCTTTAGCTCAACTGACTTAACAGATTTAAAGTGATACCAAGAAAAATCGTACCATCGATATTCCCCATTTTTTTACTCTATCCAAAGTAAATGATTAATCTGAAGGAATCACATTTGTCCTTTGTAAGTTAAATAATTCTGGGAAATACCAATCACAAAACGATTGTCGGAGCATTATCTTGAAACGATAATGCGATTAGTGGATCCCACGACAGAAACGCAAAGGTCAAACCGAGAAAACTGGATTTGCTTTCTTTCGGTCAAAAATCTGGTTTAGAAATCGAGAAATCGACGCGCGTGCAACGGCACACCGAAGATGAATTGCTTGATTCTCATCGTCGACCTCCGTCCTCTGTTGCAGGTACCCCGAGTTTTTGAAGCCGCCTGACACCAGCGAAACTCTAGGCAGTGACCGTAATTCCTCTTACGACAACGTCGAGAAAAGAAACGAGCGAAATGAGACGCCAGATTCGCGAAGGCCCGGCGATTTCGCCCTTTATGACCCTTCCGAGTGGGAGACTACGATTGAAACCGACGAAAGTGACGTGGAACGAGTAAAGCGTAACAAAAGCTTCAAAGAACGTCTAGACCCACTTCTGTGTAAGTTGCCTTAATTACCTTACCGAGGTTGAGGGGCTAAAGGAGCCCGAGGGTGAGCGACATAGCGGTGGCCAGTGGTTTCCCCAGAAAAAGGGGTGGTTGGTTAATATCCTGGAAACCCCTGAAAGGGTTAAAGGGAGCTAAACAATTTCCACTTACTCGTTAGAAAACTGTGCGAAACGGATAATTTTTACGACTCTGTTGAATATTTGCCGAACTACCTGCCACAATAGCAGTAGGGACAAGAGTCACATCGTCGAACCGTCTACGCGCATTGTTGAACAGGCTCGTTTACCCTCAGCCTAACGGTGCAAGTATACATACCTGCTTACATTCTTCTATTGACTTTGGTCGCACCGGCCTAACTGGAAGTGTCATTTGAACTTCGTTTCAAGCCAGAATCGACGTCCTTCTACAAGAGTCAACAAATTTTGATAACCGACTCGACGATTCATTCGATCACAATTCAAAGTAATTCATGAGTTCTTGTCCGATACGAGATTCGCTTTGTTCAAATGTTTGTCCATCGCCCGAAAAATCCCACACATCCAATCTGTGATTTTCATATTTACTCCGGCTGTGCACTTTCTACCCGCCACTGAATCTCAAAGTCGATAATTTAGAATATCCCGACATCAGAAGTATCACGTACTTCCCATGCAAAATTCTGAGTATAATCGAGTTTTTATCGATTTCCCTGTACATTCTATCACACTAAAATTATCGTGTTTAAATCTGCTGGCAAACAATCAACCTTCGCGAAACCAAATTACTTGTATATTTCTCGAATATACGTATCGCATAGTAGAAAATCTGCGAACCTCAATCATCACCAATAATAAGCCC
This sequence comes from Arge pagana, assembly GCA_963969455.1. Lineage (NCBI taxonomy): Eukaryota > Metazoa > Arthropoda > Insecta > Hymenoptera > Argidae > Arge > Arge pagana. The sequence continues at coordinate 25,251,790 of OZ018309.1, read as the reverse complement.
TTGGTAAAATAATTGTTGCTGATAGTTTTTGAATGCGGAACGGGTGCCAACAACGCGATTTGTGTATGTTGTGACCGTTGTAATTGTTACAATTTGCAAACGATCTTGAATTCCAATGATCTCAAGTAATTCGATTCGATCGCTTTCACTAAGAATCTAACCGATCATTCGTGTTCGCGTCGAAATAGCCGAGCAGAAAATTATTGGTATCTCGAATTTTACTGCCGATTCGAAATCTCATTGTCGCTGGATCCGTGTAGCTCGTCGATGCTGATAGGAAATTTTGAAAAATCCGTCGAAGAAACCCCGTGAAACTGTTGCGTAATCAATCAGACTTTGATTCGTGATCGGTAATATTTATTTTTTGATTAATGCAACTTTACCTAATATTGCGTCATCGAAACACTGACCTAATTGCGCGCAAACGTCCGAGGAGGAACGGTTTAAAAAGTCCCTTCGCACCATCCGTAAAACAACACTGTCATTGTTTACTTGTCCTAAAGAGAAAAAGTTGAGGAGAAAAAAACTAGGAAAAAAAATTGGAAAAAAGACAACGTCGTTGCATCTCGAATGGCTGCCACAGGTAACTCGTCTTTCTAGACAATATCGTTACATTATTTATCGTCGTTTTCTCGTCGTCAACGTGCAATGATATTTTTTTTCCGAGTTACCAATTTGTAATTTAACATCTTCGCGAGGTTGAAGTTTCTAGCCAGAGATAAACGAGCTGATTGAAAATAAGAAGAACGACGAGCGGGGAAGCTTTTCAGTTCCTTCCTATAACGAAAGAATAGGTCTATTGGTTTAAATTATCTATATTTACAATTCGATTTCAAACATCTGCTGCGCCCCACCACCCGGTTCTAAAGTACAACCGAGCGTCGTTGGATAGTGTTCCTTGTAAGTTTCGTCAGTAAGTGCATTTTAGTTTGGCAGGCAATCTCGTCCATGGTGCACGTGTTCCTCGAACTCTTTCTCTGCTCGTTGCGTTTCGCGCGCGTGGGATAGTCGACTGTTGAAAAAAGACTGCCGCTTGCGATATAACGTTTAGAAAAAGCAATAGCAATAAAAAAAAAATTCAAAAAAATCAACGCAGCGATAAACGGTACGATAAAAACGATAAGACAATCGTCGCGGATGATATTGTCAATAATAATATCGAATTACAATGCGATTTCTGCATTACTAGCCGAGCGATGAGATAAGTGCCAATTCAGTCAATCGATTCTTTGTTTGAATCTCGTGTCGGAACGATTCCCGAGCGCGTTGCTAAGTACTGTAATACACGTTCGAGTCAGAAACACGACGACGGCTCGTTTACGCGTTGCAAAACGGAGTGCGATACCAATGGCAACTGGATGTGTTAAAATAGTGCAAAGTTGCGTAAAATATCGCGTAACGTATAAAATACACGTGTCGAAGATCTCCGACTTGTACAACAAATTTCACAGTTAATTTCACAACGTTTCGTTGTCATACTCGTGTATTTTGAAAAAAAAGAGAAAAATTGTGCTCATTTTGAACGCGTTAAGTATTCGAAAAAATACTTGAAAAAATACGCGTTAAAATTCGAAAAAATGGCTAAATTCTCCGCCTCGACTGATAAAAAAAATCGTACGTTCGTCGTGAAAGCTCGTGTGATTCTACGAGCTATCGCCAAGTGGTTCCGAAACGCGTGTGATAAATTTCGAATCGTTGTAGTAATACCCCGCACGAGTGAGTACCTGTATACATATATATATATTGTATGTAGTTGTCGAAATTATCGTTGGAGAAATAAAAATATTTCACGAACGAGATGTGATCATAGCATAAATTATCGCAACGTACTCAAGGCTTCCAATTGTCGAGTGCCCGAGTCGCAAAGCTCGGATGTTGAAAAACTGTCGATAAAAATACCATTCTTTCAAGGAAACGACAAGGCGATAGGACAGAGCAAACAGATTTCAAGAGTGATCGCTGTTTACCCTCACTCGAGAGAGAGAATCTTTTTCCAAACCGATTTTTCACTGCTTGCGACGTCTATCTCCTTTTTTTCTAAGTGAAAACCTTAGACGTTTTTTCCTAAGCATGACGAGTTAAATGCTATTCTTAGAGCTACTCGATTTTCTCGTCCACTGATAAATCAGAATTTATTATTGAAAGATACGTGCATTACTTTCGTGTACGACTTTATCTAACTTGGTGTTACCTGATTTTGAATTAATTTTCTATATTCCTCTTCCGTGGCTTCTTATAGTTTGATTCAGCGATTCCTTGTTCGTTGATTTCCCAATGTATGATTTTCTATTTTTTTCTAAGTCTCTTCTATCTCTGAATTTGGGTTTGTTCGATGACTTTCATGTTGCTTTCGATTTACAGCACCGCCGAGGCTTCAGGCTTTGAGGAATCGAGACACCGGTACCGGAGCATCGATTCGTTACTACGCTTTGCAACTAGCAGTCGATCGGACTACTACCTTCTCTCAGAACATTGACAATTTCATTCAATGTACCAAAGAAGGGAAAGAAGGCAGTCCCCACATCGTGATGAGAAACATGCGTCAATTCATGTCCGGCATGAAAAATTACCTGGTGAAGCATGGGGAGAAAGAATTTGAAAAGGAAGTAGAAAAAGAGAGACTGAAACTGAAACCGAACGAATTCCTCAATCTCGATGCTATATTGGAAGGCGTCATGATGGGTCTCGTCGTAAGACCTCTCAGAGAACACGTGTACAGTCTCTTCGTCGATCACTACGCTTCGACTGGGTCGTTGCACACACTGGCGGACAGTATTCAACATGCTTATGGCAAGCATGTTCAAGATTTGGGAGTTCGGGTGAGTACAGCTCACTTCAACTTGAGCTAAAAAGTATATATTACTTTGATATACCATCCGGTATGTGAACCGATTGTTTTTCGTTTTGGCAGCCAAAAATTATCCCACCAAGCGAGGCGAATTTGGAAATCATTTTGAGATACATCGATCGCTTGCAGAAAGCTGACTCGCCGTTGGATAAATTGGAACATTTACTAGCAGCCATCTCTGCGATATTCAATTCGGTAAGCGGTCGACTGCGAAAGATTGGCATAGTATCGAAACCTACCGCAGCAATATTTAAAATGTCTTGTGTTATCTCGCTTCAGGTAAAACAATCGAATTCAGGACGTCACATAACGTTGGGAGCCGATGATCTGTTGCCACTTTTAGTCTGGGTTTTGGTTCGAGGACGCGTCGTGGGCGCCGAAGTGGAAGCAGAGTACATGTGGGGTTTGCTTCACCCGTCGCTGCTAACCGGCGAAGGTGGTTATTACCTGACAACGCTTTCCAGCGCGGTTCACGTTTTGAAAACATTCAAATCCAGCCAAGGCACTATGTCTACGATAAATGTGAGTTCTCTTTCAATTTTCAGTCGAATAGTTCTCTGTCCCAGGATCAACACTCACGTTACGAACACTGTTTCAGGGCTTGGGAACACCGGATTGCTCTTCCGTACTTAGAATATTGGTCCCCGACGAGCTACACGGCTCTCTCATCACGAGGACTCTACCCGTACGCCCCAACAATAATACTCGGGAGATATGTCGTATTTTAGCGCACAAAATTAGATGTACGAACCCGCAGGATTATGGGCTGTTCAAATTGGTCCAAGGAGAAGGTAAACAGAGTCGTATAGAGCTAGATCCCTCGATACGACGAGTGTCGCTAACAATTTTCATTTTCCTTCGCAGAAACACTTCTCGGTGATCACGAATGCCCTCAAGAATTGTCTCACTGCGTGTTCGCTTACAAGCGAATCGATGCCAAAATCGCCTGGCCGAAAACGAGTTCATAAGTAAATTAGTCACTGCCGACAATCCATTAATTTAATCGTGAATTATTTATGTATCGTTCGATCTGTGTAGTCGGATTTCGAATATCTGATAGATATTCTAGTAAGTCTTTGTAAAAGACGTAAATAGTTAGTGCAGAAAGTATTTCTGAATAACAATTCATCACGAGAGTGTGACCTTGGCTATTCTCAAATGTTCCTCGTTGCGTATCGCTGCTCTTTGAGAAGCGATATCCGCACTCGCAAGGAATGCCAGAGTCGAGTGAAGCATAAATAACGGGCCCGTTTGATTTTCTTGAGGAAAACTGTGAAAATTCTCCGATGCGATCGCGTGGCCCGATCGTTCGTTATACTTCTCTGTGTCTTCACGCCAGAGTTCACGGCCGGCGAAGACCGAATCCTACTGATAATCGTAATCAATGCGTAAATATTTGATTAGCAAAGCGATGTCCCCCTCGATTCATTCGCAATAATGGAAAATCGTAAATTTTCGTTACCTTACATAACATTTCACGTGATTCATTCGCCAAAAATATAACAATCGTGTCACGTATTTGGGAGAGTACTTCCGAACAACGACTCTCGGAGACTCACAAATGTTGACAAATATCATTAGCGAATATTATTCATCGGTGTTTCGAGAACGTGTTGTCTTGTCTCTGTGTATAGGAGCAACAGAAATTCCATGTCTAATGTCGTTAACTCTGATCAATACTGCCCGAGCAATAAGTCTTTTGAACCTCATGTGATCCCAACTTGTAATCAATCTGTAAGACACTGGCAACACAGCATGTCACTCAGTATTCAAGATTAATTAAGCATTTACAATAATTACATTGATAATTAGCTCTATCCGTAAGATCGATCAGGCTTTGTGATAATTCATCGACTGCATTGAGAACGCGAAACACGATTTCAATTACTTACAAACTATTCTCGCCAATCTTTGTCAAATTCACGAAAGTTGCTACAGACAGAACGGTAAACTCGTCTCTATTTTTTAAAATATAGCGAACAATGTCGACGCGAATAAGCATGTTCGCCCGAAAATCCTAGTAAAAAAAAGAAAAATTAAAAAAAAAAGATTCAAATTCACAAAACAGTTTCAACGACGCGTCGAATTCTGATTTCAAAGCCTGTTCTCGAAAATATGATATACATTTTCTATAACCACAAGCGAATTTCGTAATACAGAATCGTAGAGTAGGTGAAGAAAAGTTAGTATAGACTCTATTTTAAGTACTTTTTATGAAATCGAGTGAATTAGATAAACGAAACGGTATTTTACGCGAATTAATATTTATTTAACGTTGTATACATTCTTCTTAACCCTATTAGATGAAAATTGTCTTCTGTGTCGTTCACATTGAATTGAGGCTGGTTTAAAATTAATAATACCGATAAGTAATTTAGATATCGTGCATGAAATGCGAGAAAGTGAATTTCATTGATATTCGAAGAAGCGAGCGATGATTCGAAATTTTTTTTTTTTTTTTTTAGAATAGAATTCATCGATCACAGTGCGAAGAGCAGCAACATTTCTTGCTTCGATCGTAAATGAGTACTTCTCACAATGCTACGCTGATCGCACGACAGCATCGTTCGTGCGCCATTCATATCACAAACTTGTCGCATTGCCGAAAAATTTCGATCGCGCGAGTTTCCGTCTACGATCATCACGCAATATAATCATAATAATTTGAACTTTGTGTACATTCACTGCATCTATTTATTAAACTATATTTGTTGTCTTTTTTTAATTCTCTTTTTCCGTTCCCTTAATGTGCTTTGTTCAATAACGATTAATATTAATTATAACGATGCTTCTAATATGCTAGTCATACTATACGATCGAGAAGTTTGTAACTATTACGAGAAGTAACGTAACAATACATTGACGACAATTTTATCTATAAGATTATATCGATTATTATTGTAATATGTAACTATATGCTCAATAAACACTTTTCTATAATTCGAATCCCGAATTGTGGACGAATTCAATCGCGCTCTCGCGTCTACCACGCAGTTTCCACTACACGACACGAAAACTCTTCAAATTTCACCTCGTTCAAAAAATATGTTGCGCGAGGCTCGACGAGCGGTAACTCGAGCGTCCCAGCAAAATAACTGTTCATTTACCCGATCATTCTCCTTTGAAAAACTACGTACATTAATAACGTTAATGAAAAATGTACGGCATACCATAAACAAATACTGCTACGAATTGATTAAACGTCGTTCACTAATTGTGACGTGCCACGATTAAATTCGGAGGTAACGACCCGAGAAGCGTCTCGTTGACGTTTGCTGATCTATAACGATGAAGCAATGAAGTTTTTTCTAACTGTCTTGAGAAACAGCTTTTGATTGACGGATTCGTAAATACTCTTAAATCATACCGCGAGGAACATGACGCGTATTAATGATGTGGAAAGAGTCCCGGTGAATTCCGTACAAGCTTCTGAAAATCTATATCAGCATTTCAATAAACGGCGAACCCTTGCCTTTGGCTCGCAAAACAAGCGTTAGATAAGTCACCTAACGGAATTAGCACCGGAGTCATGCTAAATTCCAATTATCGATTCCGCGATTCGATGGCAAAAATGAACTTGCGAATGCGAAAATTCACACCTGTCAACGCGAATACCGATGCACGGAGGAAACATACTACAATTAGCTTGTCAAATGTGCGTGTCCAATCTCGAGGCATGTCAGAGACAACTCATCTCATTGTTCTCGCGCAATCACCGTGTGAACAAATGCAGGAAAGCGTGTCGATGATAAAAGTGAATTTGCTTATGTAAGTTTGGCCATATCCGCAAAATTATCATTGTTATTATTACGATCGGTATTATTATTGTCATTATTGTGGTTGTTATTGCAACCCTTATTGCATCAGGGACCCCAGCAGTCGGGAACGTGCACCGGCTACCCTCCAAATATTTTCGTATTTAGAGCAAGAGAGCCGTTTCCACTTTATATCCAACCCCGTCAGCAAGTCAAAACAATGATTCAACATTTCCGTGATTGTACGTGTCATTCGAAGCGTCGGGATCCCTACGTGGTGGTCTTACGCGAGCCTTCTACGCTCACGCCACGCAGGACCAAACGTCCTCATATTTCAATTATTCGTATTTAATCTCTTATCACCGACTCTCTATCTCTTTTCTATTGTTCTCTTCGCTCTCTATTTATTGAATATTATTCAATGCTGCTATAATCGATGTTGTTATAATCAATGTACGACTTAACTACTCGGATATCGCAGCTGCCGACCCTTCTCGTTCCGCAGTTACCGAAAGAATGCTGAATCCTCAGTCAGACGTGTATCCCCCACTCTCTCTTAAGGGTTCTCCTCTACTAACCCCGCCGCACATCGTAACTACTCACCCCGAGCCGATAACAACAACACAGATATTAGGCTTTCCGTTGCGATTCCACAGAAATAATTCACCATGTATTCAAAATCTAACTGAACTTATATTTGCTATTCTGCGTATAATAAATGAGGAGTTATAATGTTTGCTCAACTTTCGGATTTTATTTTTCGTGCGTGTTGGCGACATTATTATTATTATTATTAGTGTTATTAGTTTATTTATTATCTTGCTTGGGCGGTACCCCACACCACAGTCTTTTGCATTTTATGGAAATTGTGTGATCTGTTAATAGGTCTTTATATTTAAACATTTTCTCAGCTTCTTTTTGTATTATATTATAATCTGATGGAATGGATACATCAATGAGTGCGCATTTATTTTCTTTTTATCTTTGATTATGATACCTGGTTTATTGGCTGCAATGTTTCGATCTGTTTGCATTTGCATGTCCCATATAATTGCTGCCTCTCCTGTGTCTACCACAGGGACTGGTGCGTGCAAGTACCATTTTTCTTCGACGTTTACCTCGCAGTGTCTCAAGTGGTTCCAACGTAGTTGTTTTGCCACTGTATTGGGCCTATCGAGGTATTATTTTTTTGGCTAACATGGGGCAGCCTGATACTATATGATGCGTTGTTATTATGATCATTATTATTATTGATATTGGTGTTATTATTATCGTCGTTATTGTTGTCGGTATTATTATTATTATTATTATTATTATAGGGAAGACGAGGGGCGGAATGTAAATGCGAGTAAAGCCAGGTCTGCGGGTATGTTGTACGCGGATTATCGTGCGTCGTATCTTCATCGTACTATCGGGTGATCGTCGGCGGGGTGAATTTGTTGCAAAAATCAAGGAAACCGTTTGTGTTGTCAGTTTCGTATATCCGTTACGAATATCCATGAATTATCGCGCGCGTAAACAAAAAACTATGCATGCCGTGACGTGTGTACGGTTATTCATTAGGTTGACCCAGATGACTGGCACACCGTGTCCAAGTTAGTGGGTTCCTCGCATTCCGCGAGCAAAAGACGCTGCTAGACGCCGGCTCAGGGCGGCGTCGCGGGGTGTCCGTCGATGCGACCGATCGAAATACCACCGCGATGACCTTGATACGCGACGTTTCTGTAGTCGGAACGTAAAATTGAGACCAATTATGGCCTCGGTTGCAGATTCCGTTCGGAATCCGCGGTTTCGCGTCGAAAAACGTTCGCGCTTCCGGGGCAATGTAACGAGTTCGCCGCCTCGATGCGAATACGTTGACCTTTTTAAAATACACCCATTTCTCACGCCGGATTTTACTGCGCCGAAGAATCTGGTCGACATCAGCTAGGATCCGGCATCGGAGCTGAATCACCGCTCCTCTCTTCGTACGAAAACTTTCTTTTCTCGTGCGTCATCCTCTTCTGCAGTTTCGTGGTCCTCCTCGCGTTCCAATATTTCAACGGATAATTAGCTCCGTCCCGAGATCAAAATTACCTCGTAAATCTCGAAAAATCTAACAGCATCTCGACGCATCGATATACGTGGTAGCAGTTGCGGATAAAAAACGCGCGCCGAAACCGGTACTTTCGCGTGAATACATTTCTTTTCAAAAACAGTGAAGATAGAAGAGCCATACGCTCACGCGTCAGTATTAGCACACGAAGATCAGTGTCGAAGGGTGCATATCGAATGGCTGGAGGAAATAGAAGTATTTGAAAAAATAGAGCTGTTTAAACGAGTCTTAATTGTCGATACATCCCGTAAATACCGCCGCTAACAACCAACAACGATGAATAAGAAAATTAATAAATACACGGAAGAAATAAGTTTAAGAAGAAAATATATTCGTCGTTACCTAATCGGAACGTGTCCACGGCCTGATATCGTTTAAAGCGACACACGCGTACCTGCAATAAAAGGAAGCAGCGTCTAATGGTGAATTCTGCACACCTACTGCTGGCGGATTACGTGAGCGAGGCGATCGGATTTTGATTGAGAAAACCGCGCGCGTAAAGCGTTCCACGCCATCGTCGGGGGACAAGGTCGCGTCCGCGGGACGAAGAAGAAGCCGAAGAGGACCCCCCGTTCCGGGGCAAAGCAGACGTAATCAGGGGCCTCCGAAGAACGGAAATCTCAGCAGAATACGTATAGTTATGTAAATTGACCGTCGTGATCCCGCTACGCCGCGTAGATTTTCTGTGTCGAATAGCTGTAACGCCAGAAATCTTTTATCATCAGCATCGAACAAGCACGAGAGTCGTCGGGTTCGGCGGGAAATGCTGTCCGGCGAAAACAAGCATCGAGATCAGGAAAGAGAATCGGTCTCTAGTGCCTGCGTAGTATCGTCAGGTACCGTCGCGTAGCGACGTTATTCCCGGTCAACCAGTGTCACTGTCACGGCGCGTTGACGATTCTCCGTATTTATTTCACTTTTAAATCAAGAATCACCGCCGTCGATCGATCTCCCCTCGCTGACAATCGCGAGGATCCGATCGCAAATCTTCCCTCCGCGAATCGTTAGGTACAGCGAGTACGCGTTGCACAATCCTGTATTCGAATCCTGTATACATCCAATAACGAACATTATAATATCGACAAATAAATAATACGTCGCTCCGCGATTCGATACGATGAAAGGAGTTTGAAGAAAAAGTGAAATCTTTTCGTTAACCGGCAAATTTGACTAGCAGATAGTACACATTTTTTACCACACCATAATCAGAGTATTTTCCCAGTAGATATGCGTAAATATTTCCAACGTTTACGCCAATTATTTGGTAATATATTGTTTCGCAAAAAAAAAAAAAACTCATCGTTATTCTCGTCGTAGGTGAGAGACCATTGGTCTCTCGTCGTAACTTTGGCCACGTGAGATTTAGTAGCTGGAATAGAATCGATGTTCGCGGAGAACGTATCGGGTACTCGAGTCGGGAGCTAATAAATCAATGATGTAAGAGGAAACGGATAATTTCGAAGATTCCTAGAGCGTTTTTGCCCCGCGAGTAGGTATACCATTATCGAGTAATTAGGATTTTTCGGAGCTCCCTCCTCGGCTTCTTCCATTGCCGAGTGTGCGCGCTGTACGCGTTCCAACGGTCCATACGAGAATTAGCGAGATGCTCCTAATAGGAACAGTGCATAGGCGATCGAACTTACCGCTACTGAAACAGTTATGAGTTTATCCATCCTTTTCGCGTCTCACCTGCGCTGCTATCGAAGACGGGACGAGAATCTAGCGAAACGGGCATCAAAGTTAATGGATCCAATATCAAAGGAAGGTAGAACAAAAAAGGAGAAATTGTAATACATACACGAAGCGGATGTCGTAACTGGTAACACTACATTACCCGGTTAACCTCCGCTTAAGATTCCGTTTTTACAAGCGTCTCTGAATACATATTAGAGATAGATACGATCGTAATTCTTAGATATAAATCAACCCGGCTTTTTTTTCATTTTTCATTAACGATCGGACAATTGATTGAAGATCTCGCATGACCTCGATCACGCGATCTTCTCGTAACTGCGGGGATATCAAAGCGGAATCGAGTGTTACGAGCGACTTCGATCGATCGATCAAACATCATTTGACAGAGATGGGGATAAATAGATGGATATAAAGTTTGTTGATCAGAGATGAAGAAACAATGATAGCTGCTGTCGCTACAAAGGGAGCGCAAGGGAGGGCGTAGCAGGTAGTAGGGTAAGCAATTTAAAAAATAAGAAGAGAATCCGAATAGGAGGAAAATAAATAAAATGAAATGGGAATAAAAATGAGAAGAGAATGAAAAATGAAAAAAAAATCAAATTAAATTCAAAACACAGATTTTGAATGTACGAAATGCGAGTTTGTGGATTTCATCGCGCGTTTCGAATTTGGTGCATCGCGTTAGAAGAGCATCGAAGGATGAGAAAAAAGCAAAGTGTTCCTCACATTCGTCGCGGAGGAATGAGAAAAGATTGAATTGAATCGTGGCCAAAGTGTCCTTGGCCGTGAGAAAGTGGCTGCAGTGGCTCTTTTACGCTCTCGTCTTTCCAGCACCGTCTACACGGTTCGTTTGATGGCAGAGGAAAAAGTAAACGTTTCGGTGTAGCATCGTTCTCGATTAGTAAGCACGGGTGGTAGTAGTTGTGGTGGTGGTGGTGGTGAGATGAAAAACCGAAAATCGAGGCTGTCGCGATGTTTTTCGCAGTTATTAACGCGATCGTATCGAGGAATTCGTGGCGAAGAAGCGTTGCGGCCATCGACCGCGTACGGAGGATAATTTTTCATTAATTTTTTGCCACCCCGAAACTGCTGGCACGCTTCGGCATCGGAGTTGGTTGGCGCGTTGACCGCGTGACATCTAATTGGCATATTTTTGGGGCGAAACAAAAAATAGATCGGATGATGTACGACGCGTAAAAACGTAGGAGAGAAAAAATGGCGTTGAAAAAAGCAAAATATATGTAACAACCGAGTAGATCTTCGGCGTTGAGGCGGCGCCTGGAATTGGTTAATTCCATTGAAAATAATCTCAAAGGTGAAAGGCGATTGGTTGGACGATTTGACCCCCTCCAAACGAGCGCAGGCTATATAGAAGACCACGGTAGGAATTTCATCTTCAGAACTGAGAGACAGTGTCACGGTAATCAACCCGGAAATATATACGTGAGTAGAATAATTACTTTGTAAGATTTGTAGAATCGTGTGATTGGATCCGATCGATTTTGCGGATTATCAGTCCGAATAACCACGCGGAAAGTGATTAAAATTATTTTATTAACGGGGTAAATTCGAAAATTTACTTTCAACAATCGCAGTGAATGGCAGAGTTGATTTTTTACTATCCCCGAATGACTCTATGTGCATAAATATTTGAACTTCCTGAAAAACGAACGAGATCGTACTGCCAACTAGTTTCGTCTAAGGTCAAGTTTTTTTGCTGCGAGGAACAAATGATTTTATTGGTACACGCGACGAAAACTTGGGCTCGTCGTTTGTTTATTCGAGAAAATGTCAAACAACTGCCAAACCAATTAAAAATTCTATCACCAACATCGAACAAACTCGACAGCATAGTATTCCTCTGTCTTCCGCATCACGGTCTTTTTAAGCTCGAACAACCACTGAAACCAATACTAAATCAAAGATAGTCTTTCGTTATAACAGAAAAATGCCAAGTGATTCCATCAATTTATTCAACTTATTTATTCAAGTCGAAAATTCCATCCTATACTCGCGGAGACTTCGATGCGTGGTGAGCATCGCCTTCGTTCGGCCGATAACCGTATGATACAAACTTTCTAATCCGATTCAAAAATGCTCCCCAATTGTTGCAAATGAAATGCAACCTGACGAATAAAAATGCCATAGAAAGAGAACAAAAAAAAAGTATTTACGCGACGAGTCTCGTGATTCTTTACATCGGAGGACGTAGAGATAGCGGGATATCAGTAAGCAGGTAGCGAATTCCTTTTACAGTGCATCGGTACAGTTAAGAAGCGAGGTCTCGTTTCATTTCCACGTTAAGTACCGTTTTCGAAACTCGTCTGCGGGTCGTTTCCAAATTATTCAGTTCATCGATTTCTTGTGGTTTTTTTTTTAATAGAAATTAACGAACTCTGTTCGATGAAAATTAAGATGGATGAAAAAAAGAAAGCGATATTCGTGGGCCTGTTAAATTTGTCTCACGACAAATCATGCGATTCGTAATGAGAAAATTAAAAAAAAAAAAAAATTGGAACGGTTTCGAATTGTAGGAATCTACGTACCGATCGAGACGAGTTCGTCCGTGTTATTTTTCTTAGCGACGTGACTAGCCACACAGTAGGCCATGACCGCGTTTTCGAATAACGGTCCGGCATCAGGTTCAACAAACTGTCCGTTGAAAAGTGGGTTAACAAGTGACTGTCGTGGTCTCATTGAGCGAGAGCTAAGACGATGGCCGCAGCTATAGTTCATTTTTCGCGGTCAAGGTGCGGGTACAATTCGATAATGCATACCTACGTCTCGCGAGCTTCGGTCACCGATCTACGGATGCAAACCGGTTTTTTACCCGGAGTTTTTCATTTTTAACGAACACCGAAGTCTCTCGGTTGTCGGGATTGCAATGACGGAAAGGAGAAGAAAGAACGAGAGGAGAGAGAGAGATTGCAGAAATGCAGTTCCATTCACCGTTACGATACGGGTTAAAGCCACGACGTGAAAATTCTAACGCGTTTCACCTAAACATCCGAGGAGATAAAGAGACTCTCTATTCTTTCTCCGCATGGAGGCGTATCGTGTGATTACAAGCAAATTATGTGTCGACATTTTGTACAATTTTGTAATTAGTGCGCTGCGCTTTCGCGTTTCGAGAAATTGGCGACGAAGTTAATCGTGTTGCATCGAAGGATAGTGGGGCTTCGGGTCGGTCGGACAAACGTAGTCGAAAGACCGAGTGACCCAAAATTAGCATTCGACATTCTCCGAATTCTTAACGGGACTCTTTGCTCATTGATGAAAGGAAGAGAATATTGCACGCGCGTTGCTTTCGCTTGCTCGATGCGTTTCGGTTGCGAATCACTGTAGAAACACGTGCAGTAGAGATCGAAGAACAAGTTCTTATTCGGCTTCCGGTTCGGAAATAATTAATAATCGACCGATGAATAATTCTGTTGTTGCAGAATGGAGTACAAACAATTGGTGTCGTTGTTCATGGTTGCCCTCGTCTTGGGAGAATCTTGCGCGTTGCCGCAGCATCCCCAGTACCAGGTGCACTACCCACAACAGTACGAACAAGTGAGAGACGAGAGGAAATTTGCGGAGAAACCGAATGCTATGAAAAAAGTTGGCATCGATGACCTTGAGGATGTCAGTACCAATTCGATCCAGGTACGTTGCTCGCCGATTCGGTATATTAGATCGTCTATCTTCGTGGTGAGATACGTATATGCGTTCATCCCTTGCGAGTGGTAGATAAAAACCTTTGGCTCTTGTTAGAACTCGCATCAATCGGAAAAGTTGACTCAGATCGTAAGCTAGACTGAACTATACAATGTTCTCTGTACGAATACCCCAGGGTGAGTCATTTTTGAGCAACTTTCTTTTTGACTCACAAACAGATTGTATACTTTCATGAAGCTGAAAAAAGATATCTATCAGAATTTGCGCTCTTAATATTCATATTACAAGGTGCCTCGTTGCGAATTCCTGTTTCCCATTTAAATAACATGGTGAAAAAAAGTTTTTCATGTTTGGAATGGCATTCCGTGCCAAATAATCCGAGACGTAGTTTTATAGAGAATCGAACACTAAATGTACTACACCAATTTTCCCATTTATAATTATTAAATATCAATATATAGTTGTTTAGTATTTTTATATAAATTTACACGTTTTTAAATTTTTCTTGAAATATTGCGATCACGAAGCAACAACCTTAAGTACGTTGTTCCTCGAACCTGCGTTTTTCTCTGTTGCCGGAATCAGGAAGGAGGAAGTGGCGGATTTTCTTGGTCGAACATGCTAGGTATGGTGATGCAAATGTTGCTCGGTCAAAACGCCGGTATCGCCGGTCCCAGTAAAAACGACATCGACGACGGCGTACCTCAGAGTCCATGGGCGAATTTGTTGTCCGTTGGTCTCAGAGTCCTGACGGCTCTCCTGGGTGGTCCTCAACAGCAGGCCGATGGCATCGATAAGGTCGACAATCAGAGTAGTCCGATGCAGGTAAGCTAACTAGATTCTCGCCCGTTCGTTTCGGCGTAGTTCTTCTATGCATTTCCCAATCAAAGATTTCCATACATAAATTCACCACGTGACAGCAGATGAGAAGACAGAGGCAACCAGACTTACATTTTCAACAGTTTTCCAACCTTAACTTCTCAAAGCCATCTCAAAGGCATTTTTTTCCCTCAGTTTCATGCTATGGAGGCCCATTTCTTGCCTGGGTTCTAATGGGTTAACTCACCCAAATCTTTTCGTTTTGACAAAAAAAGAAGAAAAAAAAACAACCAAGAAAAAAAACAGAAATCGCACAGATTTTTCTCTTAGCTCGGTCTGCCACGAAAAAACCGCTGAAAATAGCAAACTGACGACTTTGACCCCGATCGATCGACTCACGATTACTCGTAATAATTTACCGTCCTCGTGCTTCGCAAAGCAATCGATCATCTAAGTTTGCGCTCATGTCGAGGATCTTCGCGTCATTAACATTAGCTATAACTTGGATTGTTTCGTCATCGTTGTCGTTATTGTTACGATTTTCTGTACAAAATATTCTTTGCACAGTAGTTCCTTGTTTACCGCTTCAATTAATTTTTCACACGTATGCTTGTAACGATGCTTGATCATGTCAGGAACACACGCAGATAATATAGTCACTCGCTGCGTATCTCGGCATCTTTCATTCGCACCTTTTTTCCCCTCCACAAAATCACTGAATCTTCGAACAGTTAAATGAAAAAAAAAAAAACATCGTTGTCACCGTTTCGTGGTGTTTTTGCTGTCTCTTGCCGTTCGCCGGGGAAGAATCGCGTTTCAGTTGCAATTTCCCGGATAGAAGGATGTTGGAGATAAGTGCAGGAGGAATTTGTTTGTAAATAATGAACAAAATTTAGACTTAGTGCATACGGCTGGTGTCGGTTGTTTAGGGAATATTGACAGCGGTGCTGGGCGCGTTTCTGGGACAGGGACGAGATCCTGATCAGGTGGCAGTCATGGCAAAACAGGCCTCCGAGGTTAGTATTCCAAAAAACCAACAACAAAAAAACCACACGAAAAAAACTCAACCAGACGGACGGAAACGATCGACCGCTAACAGATCCTCTATTCAAAATTCCTAACACGGAATCATTTCGAGATGACGTAAAATCGTTGCTCATTGCCACTTCCACGGACGTGACGTTGTTGGCTAGCTGAAGAAAATACCCGGGCTCTTTTCTTCGAGCACTTAGCGGATAAGAAGGCTTTTCGCTGTTTGTTACCTCGTTGTTATTTTTTCTTTTTTTCTTTTTTCTTTTTTCTCTCGTCACATCCCAAATATCTCCGAAATTATCCGCCGATTTCCACCTTTGTCTCCCTCTTACAGTTCATCAGCATCGTTATGAATCTTTTGGACGCCCTGAAGACATCCTTCTCTCATCGTTCTCTCACCGCCAGATCTTTGGGAAAAAGAGATACCATTTCCGAAGCTGCTGTCGCCTCGATCTCCATGCTCAAGGTATAACAACAACAACAACAACAATAATAATAGTACTAATAATAATATGGTTCTCGTTGAAATTATTATTATTATTATTACAATTATTATCGATAATTATCTACAGCATCGAGACAGTTCGTAGATCATGTACGAAAATTTCTGATCTATTCTCCGTTTTTTTGTGTCTGTTTTTTTTAGGGATACGTGCGATCCATGAAATCTTTCAGTGGATTCGGACGCTCCGAAGACGAAGGACAACGCGGATGCGCGGAACGCGCTCTCTGCGAAGCTAGTGCCGAATGTGCCGCCGATTCCGAGGGAACGTCGTCTATTTTCTGTCAGCTGGGATCGTGAGTATTGAAAAATTGTGTTTGAAAAATCATCGTGTTATTTTCGTTTGGTGGTTTTCTTTTATTCTTTTTTTTTTTACTGTTTTTTATTTTATCACCTAGCTACGCGACGAGCTACTTGATGCAAAGACAAAGCGGCGTGGGATTCGAGGCTCTTTACGAAGCTGGAAGACGAGGTCGTTCCGGCGAGGACTGCCGAACGCTCTTCTTGGATTGCAACGCGGTTTAATTTCATTTTTTGGATCGTTTCTAAAAAAAGAACGAAAAAAAGAGGAAAAAACAAAAAAAGAAAAAACATTTTTTTTCATAGTTGTAGACTGAACAAAGACTTGAAACTTAGGTAAACTTAATTGCTAATTAAATTCATCTAAGTATCGAGGCGACCATATTTATTTAATATTTATTGCAAATCGACGTACAGGAAAACGATTTTCCTAGGAAAGTTTCACAGCGTTTCGCAACATTTCGAAGATTTTCTTACGAGCACAGTTCAAAGCTTTGACCTGTTAGCAGCTGCCAAGTTGAATCTTTAAACCGATAGAATTTTTCATATCGTTCTGCTTGTAAGAAATCTGTAGCTACGGAGAGTGTTTGTTACTTACTAATTATTAGCGTTTTATTTCGTTTTTTTTACTATTTTTTTTTCTAATCAGCGAGAGGAACCATTCAGCGTAGAATTGTATACGTTATTTTATTACGTTTAATTCTCCTTTTTTATCTCACGGTAGATAGGTGTGAAAAATAGAATTGTCCAGGGGAAGTAAGCTTCGCGGGGTTCTCTTTCGTTCAGACATTTTTCGCCTGCTGTATAATTTTAGTGGTAATTTTCACTGAATATACGCGAACAGGGCACAAAATCTGTTCGCAAAATGGCTCATTCCCGTAATTTCACGAGTTAATATCTCAGGTTCTATTTTGAAAATTTGTAAAACTGTACATATTTCACGCGAAAGTTATTAGAAGTTTTCCAAAACGCGAGATCGAATTTAGTTTTCCGCGATGATTTCCGTTTTCGAACGGTGATGATGTTAGGCTTTAATTTAATATCTTTTTTTTTTTAAAGGATAAACGCAAACGAGTACACTTTCTAAAACAGCGTTGTATACAAGCAGTTGTTTCTTGGTTACTAGACTATTATGCTTAAGTTGTATGTATGCGCCGTATGATTGTACTTTTCAAAGTGAAAATAAATAAATAAATTTGAAATACGCGTTCGGCTGAGTTCTGAGTTCACCCCAGCGCTAATTATCGCCGGATTTCCGGATCGTGGACAATTTCAACGATTGACGACGGCTCGGCTTGGGCTTTCAAATTAAAATCATAATCTCGTGCACCGAACCATAATCAACGAGCTGTTCGGAAGTTGTTCAGGCTTGTAGACCCTTTAACGAGCGTGAACGTTACAGCTTCTTCACGCGTGACAATTTCCAAGACAAAAGCATCGCAGACAATAGAGTTGCACAACAGTTGCTTCTTAAATCTCGTCGATGAAAGTTGAAGTATTATCTGAAATTCACCTTAACATTTCTCAACAAGTTTCCACAATATTTCCACCTCACTCAGATTCACCAGTACTTTGTAGAAGAATAAAGCATAGTATATACACGTATATAAAGTTTTGCAACTAGAAAAGTTTCAAATGACGTTCAAATCGCTTCTGGATTTTGGGAAATTCAGTGCGAGTCGAACTCCAGCAGTGGATCGGTATCACAGCGGACCTGGGGACTACGGTCATTACGACCACGGTCATAGTCACAGGTGAGTAACGGTTCGGCATCAGGTTCATCGATACATAAACGTGAACAACATTTCAAATTCTGTATTCACTGGCAAACGCAATATAAAACATAAGCGATATGAAAGTACGAATCTTCCACTTCGCTTCAGCTTTCATAAGTTTTAAGGGTATCGCTGAGCAAACAGTCGTTATTTCGCAGCATGTGTTCCATTTGGACAAGAAATGCCGTGACGCGAATACTGCAGAGTCGTCAGTTTCTCAGTCGATTCATGCACATATTATTACAGAAAAACGCAGTGAGCACATTACTAGCTAAGTAATTCTATGGATCAGCAGTACCGTGTAGTTAACACCAGATATTCCGAGAAATAGGATGAGTAACGGGAAACTTTCAATGAAAATCGTGTTGTACGGTAGCATTAAATTGTAATTGTGCAATATGGTCAGAGCGGGGAAACATAGAGTCCTTCAAAAACTAGCATTACGAGGCTCATCGTCTGACGCTTCGCGTTGAACGCAAATTACTTGTGCGAAATCAATCATTTGCTGAAAATGTTTTGTTTAGTGGCTGGAAGGGTAAAGGCGGTGGTGGAGGTAGCAGCGGAGCAGCCTTGAGCGCACTCACACTGCTCGCTTTCTTGTTTTTCATCAATGTCATGCAGGTAATTTGTTCTTCAAAGTTCTTCAAGTATGACTTATATTGCATATAATTCTATGGCATCGTTGCAGCAATCTCTCGATGCACCCAATAATGCGACGACAACGACGCTCTTTCTGCGTGAAGGTGAACAGGCTGCGAGAGCTACGCGCAGAGATGATGCGGTTCCAACGAAAATTGTCCCCGACCATTCTACGTTCGATAGCAAATACGTGCCGATAAAGACAAGTTTACCAGATGGATCGGATAGAGATTGATGAATGGGTGGTGCAACAATCGTGGCAAATAACAACGTTCAATGCTGTTCGAAGAGAAACAATATCGAGTACGTTTAGGTCTTAGATTCATGAGAAATAGACATTTTCTCAAAATTATCAGCATAAATTAAAACTGAACGTCGCTCAATTCGGTGTTCACAAAATTACAGTTTATTTTCTAAAGCTTCTGCACACAGGTAACACATAACAAAATTATTTCTAGCGGAGCTTTTAGCCGGATTTTCTATTGCACAGCTAACGCTTGCAGTCAGGTTCAATATAATATTACTGGCTGTATGTTCGCACATACTTAGAAATTCGAAGATCTTTAAGACAAAGGACTTGCCCTGCAATAAAAATATTCATTTAGTTATAAAATGCATCTTTGAGAATAAAATGGTGGTCGCTAGCTACTTTTCAAGGGTCGTGACAGCGAGGGAATGTGATAAATTTATATGGGTACGAGATGAGGATTTCAATTGTCTAGTGAAGTTGTAACTGTACATGATATCTAGAAGCGGTCACGGAATGTCTTTGTTCGCAAAGACATCTCGCGATGGTACGCATATCAGTGGTATTGTCGCTACTGCAATATTCTCCAGAAAGTACACTTTAGTTCGAAATTAAAAATACTGTACATTTTGGTGGTTAATAATATACAGGGAGAATAAACCGAATATCAAGAAGTTTCCCTAAAACTAATCTTCAAAAAAGATTATTAATAAAATGCGATAACAGCTATCGAGAGAATTGTTAAAAGGTCGAAACCTCGGAGTCGCAAAGACTTTTTTTTCACCACGGATAAGCCTGGATTTACTAAGAAAATCTCAGATGTATGCTAACTCGTGATCTATTTTTGACAATAAATAATAACATATCCCAATGAAACGTGTCGTTGCTTTCACCGATTACTCGTAACACATTTTTATATTGCAATACTGTCTTTTTCAAAAAAATCAAAAGAATAATGTTTGATTCATTCAATTTCTTTGATTCTGTCAGATCAATATAAAATTACCAATCGTAAAATGTATCGCAATGCTATATTGTCAAAACCACGTGGAATAAAGTGTTCGTTTTTGCAACGAACTGTTGTGACCCTTGCTTTGGTGGCAGGAAAAAGAAATGCGCATAATAAACTGAATCAGTGAACGAAGATATTTTATAAAATGATTCTCCAATGAGTATGAAAATTATTATAAACATTGCTCTATATTATTACTAATCGAGTATAGCGGACAGGCTGACAGAAGCCAATCATAAAATACTGGGAGTTATAAATTTTGTAAATTCTGCACTTCACCACGATTTGTATAAAGTTTATTTTGTAAACTTGGTTTGTAAAAAAAAAGATTGCCCCACGTATGCTTGGTACCGGCCGATCCTTGGCACCATAGTAAGAAAAAAACACGTTCTGCTATACCGTTTTACCATACGGTGATATCCCAATATCTATTTTCCTTGATCGGTAATCTCGCGAATTGCCCGCATGATTCTGTTCACATGGTTTGCCTGTATGATCTAGAGGGAAACATAGGTCATATGTACTTGGTTCGTGTCAGCGCGCTCTGCCCCTTCGTGGGATCCATCATTCGATCCCAATTCGTATGACCGACCACAAATCCAACAGCACGCATTTTTTCCTGCTCTTTCTTTTCTTCCAGATCTGCCCATCGAACCTGAATTAACGAAAACAATTACAGAGCAATGAATATCACACGAATCTACGATCGGTAGTTGGCGATATAAGATCTTGCTACGTAGATCGGCATTGTTTCGTAGTTCTCTAGTTAGTTCTACTGATTCTCGACTTGATCGTGTCGGTGTCTGAGAATACGTAAATCAGAGCATCGACACCGCTTGTGAGTTCGATTGAATGTTACAAGTTATGGATCGTGCGTAGCTTTTCAAATCAGAAATTTTCCGTTGCCTACTACAACGACAATAATCCAGCAGTTTCGATGGAAAACAGTTTTGCGTCAAGTTAGGTCGCTGGTCATTACTATCAATGTCGAAGACAAAGTACCGATTTGTTATCGAAATAATAAAAATGGAGTACTTTTAGGACGGTTTCACTATTTCAGAAAACTTTTGGGTGGTGGAGCTTTTTACATTGTACAGACGGCAACTGGCATTTTAAAGAAGCCAATTACACAACGGATAATCTGTTGGGAAAATACAGTGTTCCAACATCAACTTAAGTTGACTACGTTCTGGCATTTTCGCAGTTCTGAGTGATGGGGATCTCATTTTGGACCGAAAAAAACCCAGACAGATTCGGATCCTGTCTGCTATTTTTCTAATTCATGAATATAAGTTTGTCGCATTTTCAGGTATATGATTCGGCGAAAACTGAATTCTCTGGAACATTCGTTTTATAATGACCATAGTTCGAGCGTACAGGCATTTCAAAGTGAATTTTTATGGTAAATAAACTGTAGATGCATACTGCGGCTAAATAAATGCTCCTACGAAAGCAAGCTGAACAACAAGGTAGTGAAGAATTTCATTACGTAGAACAATCTCGACGTCTTTAATAAATGAAAATCAATGGTTTAATAAATATGGCGAACGTTCGAAGAGATTATATGTTACGGGTAAGTGTCCGTTCCATAAAAAGAATCACTTCTCACCGCTTGCTATAGTTAAGCTATTGATTTTACGAAATTCACACTCTCAAGATATTTTTCCAGGTAATTGAATTCTTCGCAACGTTGGTAGATACTTTTTTCGTACGTTGAATAATTGAGCAGCAATATGTGTTCCAGATATTTTTCCACCACCGACATTAAAATGCCCTTCCTTTTCTGAACTATCAATCATACAAAAAAGCCTTGAATGAATTTTAATGAGAATACAATACTCGTGACACCATAGAGCTGGAAATTGAACAAAGAGTTATTCTGCTGCATTTAGAAAAATATACATAAATGAAAATGGTTAGCGTTCTCTATAATGTGTTAGCTTCCCGTAGCACGTATGATAATTAAAATAAGAGTTGTCGCTTCAGGAGAATATTTATTTGCCTGAGTCGACAGATTATCGAGCAGAAGAGTGTAAAAAAATATCGGTTTGCAATAAATCACCCGAGCGTACACAGTATTGGAAATGACAGGGTTCATCGAATAGAAAATGAGAAAAACTCACCCGCTTCTTCCCTGAGTCATCTTCCATATTGTAATAATCGGGTACTTGAAGGAAATCTTCCATCGTTTGCGGACGTCCCTCATTTTTCCTTTTCGCTAGGCCATCCAAACGATCTGCAACAAAGATCAAACAACGAATTATTTTCCAATTATCAATAAATCATCAGAAATATTTAAATGATTAATTCGACTGTGCACATTTTGTACGGTTCTCTCGTAACTCCTTTGGACATCAGAACTGTACGAATTAACCATTCAAATAATAAGGGTCTAACGACAGACTCACCTAATTTGTTCTCAGCATCCATGCGTTCCCACTTGCTAACTCCCTAAAGTCGATAATAACATAAGATGCAAAATTTAGAATGATAACAAAACATAAAACAAACAACAAGCTGTTCACAATTAAAGTTATGTTTTAAAATGATATTAGTATCTTATAATAGAGTATCACATACATCTATAACTGTATTATGCATACTAAAGAAAATAATAATTTTGACAATTCGACGATGAGCTGTTATATTGAAAAATTAATTGCATACGGTTTCGATCGAGTGGTAAGTTTACTCGTGTGAAAACTCGTTGCATTTACGCACCACGGGTTCGTCTTGACTATCTTGACTGTCTTCGTTTCCTTGGGAAGCTGCTTTCTCCGGTGTCGGTACACTATCCTCCATGTGAACCTACAACCGAAAAAGCTTAGCGTCGATGCAAACAAACGAATAGCAAATAATTTTCATCGAGCATTGAAAATGTAATCAAACCTCGTCGATCGCTTCTTCCTGTAGCATCGACGTAACATCCAACTTCAAATGATGATTGGGCGTTGGTTCGAAATAATCTACGATTCTATTCACCTCTTCTTCCGTGCGATTGTGAATATTTCTTTTCAAACATATCTGAACATCCATTTCCATTTCGCAAACGTAAACCTGAACACGGGTACAGTTTATCAACCCGACGCGTTATTGTCAATGATATTAGTTGTTGAAAATTTCCCTTTCATTTTTGTCGATTCGATTAAAAATATGTACCTGAAAACCCTTAGTTTTTGCAAAACTCCACATGTCCTCGTAATCGGAAATCTTTTCGTTTACACAGTCCAAAATAATGAAGTTGAAATACCCATCAGTGATATTTTTCTTAAATGCTTTGACGAGAGACATCAAATAGCTTTGTTCCATAGCTTCCTCATATTCGTAAACCATTTCCTGCATAAAGTAAGATGACAGTACAGTAATGCTTCATTCTACGCGCAGCCTTTTTTATACAACTCTTCGTTATCATTAAATCTGTCTCTCACCTTAGTCTTAATTTTCTTGCCATTGTCATCCTGCGATTCTATTTCTTTTTCCACTAGAAAATAATCGTCGAGGCTAAGGATTCTGGGAGCCGAACCACCTTGTTCGACTTCTCTATCCTGTAATAACATTGGAAACACAAGATACGGTATGAAAAAAAAACCAAAACCAGAAAAATAATAATAGCGAATATCGTTTCTCACCTTGATCAACTTTGCAACGAATGACTTTCCACTTCCTGGTGGACCCCGCAAAATAATTACTATTTTAGGTGGTCTCGTCTGACGTCCAGGCTTACACAAAATATCATCAACCATCGTGAAGCTTGGACTTTTTGGAAGCTCCATTTTCTTCGACACTGTCTCAAGGGATTCATGGTTAACGTCTGATTGACTGTAACAAAATGTAACGAATTTTAAATAATAGCCGAAATGTAAAAGTGCTGAATATACGTCTACGCTATGAATTATAAATTTCGATTCGTTTGACTAAATTAAAAACATTGTCTGACTGCCATCATTTTGAAAGTCGAAGGGCAGACTAGACAAATATGTACTCTTAGATCGATCAACTTTCAAACCGCATAACGGTTAATGATCGATGCAATTGGTTTTACCTTGTCGAACGTTGTCAGAAAAGACAATAAAACGACAAAGAGGCTCGGGTGGTTTGTAGGTGGTGGTTGTCATAAGAGAACAACTTTTCACTATCAGTTCACAACAGTATCGGATGGGTGAGATGTTTCGAATATAGGTATAAAGAATGGTAGTTTTCTATAGAGATGCGATGAAGCTTAACGAAATAATATGTTAACTTGACGATTCTTTGCATACGAATTTTTCTCCACTTAGAAAAATGGAAATTGGAATGTTCCATAGGACTAGAAAAGTTCTTGGTCATTGGCATTTTCAATTAAAAAAAAACTCCATCTTCCATTTCCTTAAATGGAGAACGGTACCGTGATCGAAGTTGAGAAATCAAGTCCCCGACAACAGGCAGTTTACGTTCATCGACTTCTGCGAGACATATAACTGTCGTCGTGGTCGTCGTACAAAAAATTGAAGATATGCAAAAAAAAACTTTAAGCTTGGTGAAAGAAACGCAGTTTCCATCGTTCGATGTACCAAGCCAGCTTGTCAAAACCATTTTTGTTCCAGCAAAAAACGCTATGGCTTGGCACTCCGACCAGCCGAGCACCAATTCAAGACCGAGTCCGTGAGGGGTAATACAAACCAAATCTGTAATCATTGCAGATTTGGCAAGTTGAAAATATAGGCAAAACATGGAAACGTGATACATTCAAAAACGCATGAGGTAAGATGTCTTCTGAAAAAGCAGCACAGCATGCACGTGTTTCATGTTCCCAGCCGATGACTATTATTTCATCTTTCAAGTATCACAAGTCGAAAGCTTTACAGCATTGCAAAGTAGTCGGCAGTTTAATTCGACAAATGGAATCCGCAGTAGCCGTCATATTGAAACATTTGTAAATGTACATTAGAGTGGCAAAAAAAATGTTTTTCCCATCATCTCAAAAATTTCTCCAGGGTATAAAAAACCTCTCCCCAATGACCAGCCTGAAATTTCAATTCTACGAGACCCTCAAGTATTTTTTGTTTTTCCATTTAAATAGCATGTGGAAAAAAATCTCTTTCTCGGTTTCTCCGGTTAAAACTATAATAAAACTTTTATTTCTAGTTTGATGCACATATTCATATAGGAAATTTAATTCTCTACGAAAAAGCTCTAAAATAGTTTTATCATAATCGAAATGAGTAAAAAGTTATCAGGTTTTGAATACTCGCAACTAAGTAAATTCTAAGGAGGATAGTTATAAAGCAACTACTTAATAAATAGTTTATAATTTAATAATTTTATAAATAAATATTTGCAATCACTAAAAAATTTCAGATTCGTAGAAATTTAATAGATTATCTATAAATAACGTCAAACACTGCAAACCGTTGCTTTATAACTATCCTCCTGAGAATTTACTTAGTTGCGAGTATTCAACGCCTGATAACTTTTTATCCATTAGGATTACGATAAACTATTTCAAAGCTTTTTTGTAGAGAATCAAATTTCCTATAGAAATACGTGCATAAAATTTAAAAAAAAATGTTTACTTAGTTTTAACCAGAGAAAACAAACAAAAAATTCACATGCTGTTTATGTGGAAAAATAAAAAATGATTGAGCGTCTTGTTGGAGAGAATGTTTTTTATATCTTAGAGAAAATTGTGAGATAATAGAACTTGAAAGAAAAAAAATGATTTTTTTTACCACTCTAATGTATATTAGAGAAGAGTATTATAAGAAGGGGAATGAAACATAGGCCCATGCAGAGGAACATGGTAGTCTATTACTTCTAGCAACTCATGTTGCATGGAGCTTGGGGAAGATTTCAAAAATCGATGTCGTAAATGATGATGATAAAGTCAATCGGAATGCAAATATAAGATGGTGCTTGTAAAAATAACGATTTTGCACACTCTCAAGTCGAAACCGGGGGAGTTCAGAAATGGATGGGAAAGATCGGAGCATCGTTGTTACTGTATAAAGATGGAGAATCCTTAATTCTAATTGTTTCTCAAGAACTTGCGACTGCAAACGTATTAGTCGCGTACAATTGTTTCATAAAATTTGGTTCGATGATTATGAGAATAATTCAGTCAAATATTTACCAAGTAAATATCACTTAGTAGGTGTACAGTGAAAATTATTTCTCACTAATTAGGCTCGTGTAATCATTCCATTCCAGCAATGTATTCCAACTGATTATATCAGTCACGAATCGACAACGTCGACTAAAATTTACATCAATTTCCATTATGGTTGACCACAACGACTCGCGAAGCACGTCGGGTAATAAGTTTCAAAACTTGATTGGTAGTGACGATCACAAAAAATGCCATCGCAAAAAAATTGTCAATAAGTAGTGTTTACCATTGGTGAGACTATTTTTAAATGAAAAATAGTGCCAAGCAGATATGTGGCTACAGGTAGATAATAACGGAAGTTGCATACCTGGGTTCTGGAACAGCAGAATTCGCGATGCTTTTATTCAAGGACTCCTGCTGACTTAAGTTCCCTTTAGATCTATCGAAATTCACACAGATGTTCAAATTACTGATCTCACGTAACATGATTCATTGCATAAAAAATATACCATGGTCCAATGATATATATATCTACGCATATAGTATGCATATAAACAGGGTGTTAGAAAAGTCTAGAAACGGTCAAATATCTCGAATACGAAAGGTTTCTGAAAAAAAAGTTTCCACCAATGTTGTAGGGTTTCAAAAGTTCTATTCAATGATCATATCCGGTTGACCTTGAGTAGAGGCGTCAAGGCGAGGTCGCAACCAACATGATTTTTTAAAAAAAAACATCCCATTTTTTATGGCACAGTATTAAAGATGTCAGCGAGATCTTTCCAAAACACTATTCGAAGCCCTATTTTTGTTGAGAATTTCTCGAGTTATGAGCTTTAGAAATTATGGTGCCACCAGCAGTAGTATTATCCAAGGTGCACCGCGTGGAGGTCACGTGACCTTACCAGGTCAGCGTCGTAAGTTCCAAAGCTCGTAACTCAGGCAATTCTCAACAAGAATAGGGCTTCAAGAAGTGTTTTGGCAACATCTCGCTGCCATCTTTAATACTGTGCCATAAAAAATGGAGTGTTCTATTTAAAAACATCATGTTGGTTTCGAGCTCACCTTGACGCCTCTACTCAAGGTCAAATGGATATGATCATTGAATAAAACTTTTGAAACCATACAACACCGGTTCGGAGCATTTTTCTGAGAAACGTTTCATATACGCTTCCTGTATATTTTCCTAGTAGTATTTCAGTAAATTCATCGAAGTTTCGATCGAAGCTCTCATAATAGTGACATTGAAATAAGGAGATCGCATAAGCTCCTGTTTTATTAGGATATTACCTGTCGACGTCTCGGTTGTTTTCTCTATTTTGATCCATTCTGTTTCTTTCACTCCTTTCCCGATTTCTGTCTACACGCAAGGAGAAAGCAATTAGTAACACAGTTCAATATCACTCAAGATAAGCGAAGGAACAAAATTTGCAACTTGATTCAATCTTTGATCAAACTTGAGGCTCCACTTTTAACCCAACTAAATACTGAAATACAATAGCCAAATAATCGTCTTCCATGATTTAATATCAGACATGAAAGCATTTTGCGACCCGATATAGAATCGGCGCAGCGAAATTATGGAGGCCTATTTTGAAATCGAATCCAGAATCAAAGTGCAAATATGATGCCTTGCTAAAATTGTCAGAACAGATATTAAATGAGGGAAAAAGAAAACTATATTGAAATATTGTTTCGACAAGTTACAAGAATATCGAAGTAAATCCAGTTTGAAGTTAAAAAATTATCGGTGGCCCGACCAAGTTCTGCGTACAGCTTGCGTTCCTTTTCTCATGAGTCTACTGATTCATGTCCAAGAAAGTATTCGGCGCTCTCTGCAGCGTTGGTTCGACGAACAGATCCAAATTTACTAACTCGCAGCTAAATCGTACGATGAATAAACATGTCTAACCGGTGTTTTCAACGAAAAAACTATTATTTGTACAACGATTTGGATAAACCTCAAGCAGATATACCGAAACATATCCTATCTGCATAACTTTGCAACAAATGTATTTGAACCATTGAGCAGAATTACCTCGATTGTCATTCCCATCCTTTTGCGCTACAGCATCTCTGTAGAAATCACGTCCACTCTCGCGGTCTCGATCGTCACGCCGGTCCCTGTCCTCGTTCCGATCTCTGTCGTTGCGTCGATTTCTGTCGTCTCGACGATCTCGTTCTCGATCCTTCTCTCTGTCCCTTCGCCCTCTGCTATCACGATCGAACGACCTCCGATCATTTCGATCGAACGGTCTCATTTCGATATTATCCCAAAGCGAGTCTCTCGAGTGAATTTTTTCCAGTTTCGAAGAGAACCGCAGCTGCATACGACTTTGCCTGTTGTCATCATCCTCGTATATTCTCATCCTATCGTCGTATTCCTTCAAATTCTGTTCCGTATCTTCCCAATCTTGGAAATCTCGACGAGGTATTAATTCGTGTTCAGGTACAACGGGCTTCAAGTTCCCATGGCCATAGTCGAAGCTTTGTACAGAAATCGCATAGTCTCGAACGACAGATTTAGATGCATGGGCGTAGTCGATTACTTCAACAGGAGTAGTATCGTTTGTACTCCGATCTATTACACCACCACCATGATTGTAATTGAATTGTTTTTCAGCTCGGAATTCCTCGCCGCTGGAAAGCCCCGAAAACCCTTGACGATCGTCCTTTCCTCTGCATCGGTTGAACAACGGAGCTTCGAATGGACCACTGTCGTTGAGTTTGTTCGAGGGGTCGTTGTTTCCTTGCCTAGGTTCCACCAACGGTGGTCTCTGATCGCTTCCACGTCTTGTACATTCAAAATTTATGATGGCATCTCGATTATTCGCTGCACTTTGATCCATACTGCCAGCCAAGCCTGCTGCAGGAGGCTTTGGCTCTCCTAGTTTCGGTTCGGATGTGCTGGGTACTTCCGGACCTGCATCTGATGGACCCATACGCTCAGGTACAAATGGAGAATTTCTCGAACGTTTGTCGGACGAATCCATTGCACCATCAACATCGTTCGGTCCGACGTTTGGTCCTGATTGTGGTCTTTGATCCTGTTGGTTCGCAGGATTTGGCTCGTGCGGTGCGAACTTGTTTTTGGTACCACTGGGCACATCAAAATTTGGCGGGGCGGTGAGCTGAAGTCCCAAAAGAGATGGAATCTGTGATTTAGGAGGTTCGATGGGACCTCTTCCCATCGGAAATGATTGAGGATTGGGACCTCTGTTACCAAACTGTCCTCTTGGTCCGAACATGCCGCCCCCCATAGGATTGAACGGGCCATCCATTGGCCTAGCACCCAGTAAGCCCTCACGTTGATTTTGTGAATTGAAGGAGTTGAATTGATTTTCCCTTGAACCAAATGGATTCGGTCCTCTGAATCCAAACGGACCGTCACCGGGTCCTCTAGGCCCAAACGGGCCATTGTTCGGCCCTCTGGGGCCGAATGAACCATCATTCGGTCCTCTAGGTCCGAAAGAACCGTCATTTGGTCCTCTAAACCTGAATGGAGCTTCATTCGGTCCTCTGGGACCGAATTGACGATCATCTGGTTCCCTCGGTTTGAAGGGAGCATCGAACAGTGATCTATTCTGATTGAAATTGGAATTGCCTGGGCCGAATTGATTATCAATTGGTCCTCGGAATTGAAAACGGTTGGGTGGACCTCTTGGTCCAAAATTACCATCCATGGGACCTCTGGGTCGAAATAACATATCGGTAGGTCCTCTGGGACCAAAAAATGGCACATTTGGTGTGATTTGCCCCGGCAAAGACTCTGTGGGGCCAAATTTATCTGGCATTGAATTACCAGCTGGTGGATTTGACCCGAAAGCTGGATCTGTGGTCGACGTCTCGGTGATTGGTCCTAAATTTGGTAATTTTGGTGGCGGTTCCATGTTTAGATCTTCAGGTTTCGGATCATTCTCCCCCATGAACGGCAAATCGGTTTTGTTGGCATCAGGTTGCGCTGCATCGGGAGTCGGATTTGATTTGTTCTCAACTGTTGTTTCATCTATTAGGCTCTTATCGTCATTTTTCTCCCTATGAGTATCATCGGCGGATATATCCAGAATTGGTACATTGTCAGATTTATCCATTGCATTTGTATCGGTTGGCTGGTTAGTCTCATTATTCATGACACCGTCCGTTTGCGGTGTCATTTCCTGGGAAAATTGTGCGCTCATCCACGATGGTCTTTCCAATGGCATAATCATTTGAGACTTATCTGTGTTCGACTCTTCGGCTTGTTGCGGTTTCTCTGTGTCATGCTCCTCTGTTTGTTTCGCCAATCCTGGCGAGGCTTGTTGTTGCTCGGTATTAGTGACTGACTTATCTCTATCCTGATTATTCACTTCTGGTGGTTTTTCCGTTGGAATCGCGCTTTGTCGCTGTTCAGGTACACCTGTGGAGCCTGTGGGTCCTGGTGGATCTGAAACTTCTGGTCGTGAAGGTCCAAATGTATCCGGGCATCTGGGAGGCGCAAATTCATTTCCTGGTCCGCCAAAATCGCTACGAGCTCTGAATCTATCTGACGGTCCCATCGGTGCGAATTCCATTCCTTTTGGACCAGCTTGGTTGAAATTATTGTTATTTGATGCTCCTTGAGTACGCGAGTTAAATTCTCCTGGTCCACGAGGAACAAAACCATCCAAAGGTCGCGATCCTCGAAAACCAAAATCTCCAGGACTGCGAGACATCAAATTATCAGATCCACGTGGTCCAAATTCTCCCGGTGAACGAGACATCAGATTATCAGATCCGCGAGGTCCAAAATCTCCTGGCCCACGAGACAGTAGGCTGTCTGCTCCGCGAGGTCCAAAATCTCCTGACCCACGAGACAGCAGACTATCAGATCCACGAGGTCCAAAATCTCCTGACCCACGAGACAGTAGATTATCAGATCCTCGAGGTGCAAGATCTCCTGGCCCACGAGCCAATAGACTATCAGATCCTCGAGCTCCAAGATCTCCTGGCCCACGAGACAGTAGACCATCAGATCCTCGAGGTCCAAGTTCTCCTGGCCCACGAGACAGTAGACTATCAGTTCCTCGAGGTCCAAGATCTCCTAGCCCACGAGGCAGTAGACTATCAGATCCTCGAGGTCCGAGATCTCCTGGCCCACGAGACAGTAGACTATCAGATCCTCGAGGTCCAAGATCTCCTGGCCCACGCGCCAGCAGACTATCAGATCCTCGAGGTCCGAGATCTCCTGGCCCACGAGACAATAAACTATCAGATCCTCGAGGTCCAATATCTCCTGGCCCACGAGATAGTAGGCTATCAGATCCTCGAGGTGCAAGATCTCCTGGTCCACGAGACAGTAGACTATCAGATCCTCGAGGTCCAAGATCTCCTGGCCCTCGAGACAATAGACTATCAGATCCTCGAGGTCCAAAATCTCCTGGCCCGCGAGTCAATAGACTATCAGATCCTCGAGGTCCGAAATCTCCTGGCCCACGAGACAATAGACTATCAGATCCTCGAGGTCCATAATCTCCTGACCCACGAGACAATAGACTATCAGATCCTCGAGATCCAAAATCTCCTGGACCACGAGACAGTAGACTATCAGATCCGCGAGAGAGTAGGCTATCCGAATGACGGGGTCCAGAACCCAAAAGACTCTTCTGCTGTAGATCGACCGGACTTCTTGATCTGTACGGCAAATCACCGGTTATTTTTTTGAAACTCTCGCTCAACGATCCTATACTAGCCTGTCGATTAGTACTGAAAGGTTCATCCCTTGGCTTGAAAACATTCAGAGCAATTCTCCGTTTTTCCATCAACTTTTTCAGCTCTGGTGACATCTCACTAGAAACATCAAATTGGCGAGTGCTTCTATTCGAACCCCTCGAATTATCTCCAAAAGAGTCACGTCTGCTATCATTCGGGTAATTCATATCCTTCGAATCGAAGCGATCCAGATTATTTCGGTCAAAATGATCACCTCGACCAAATCGATCGTTTCCTGGACTGAAATTATCGTTTCCGAAGCGATGGTTTTGATTGAACTCATCTTTGTTCAGATTACTACCAAAACGAAGGCTACCAGTTCCGAATTTTTCGTTAACAGTTCCTCCACGATCACTGTTCGATCCCATTTGATCTTTGCCAAATCCTAAACGATCATTTCCAGATCCAAATCGATCGGAACGACTCAAATTGTCGTTTCGTGATCCGAATCTATCACTGCCCAGACTGAGTCGATCGTTATTTCCAAGGCTGAATCGGTCGTTGCCAGAACTGAGCCTGAAACGATCACTATCCGATGAAAAACGATCGTCATCCGCATGAAAGCGCTCATTTCTTTCAGAGCCAAAAGCATTGCTTTCGAATCCAGAACGTTTATTATCAGAGAGCCCACGATGATCAGTATCGAATCTTTCACTGTCAAGTTTGTAGTTGTCATTATCTCTGGAAAATCGATTGTTTCCTGAGAGTCTATCGCCACCACCGCCAAAGCGGTCATTATCTTGTCGAAGACGATCGTTTCTGCCTAGGTACGTGTCGCTATCTGGCGTATACTGATTGCTAGAACCAGCACGATCTCCACTTCCAAAGTCGTTTCGTGGCCTATCGAAACCGAAGCGCTCACCTCCTTGACTAAAACGATCATTTCCCAGGCTGAAGCGATCATTTGACCGAGTCAATCGATCATTGCCAACTCCAAATTGTCCGATGCCTCCGCGATCCATTGAACCTTGATCATTCTTCTGTCGATCTCGCCCGAAGGTGTCATTTTTCGGTGAGAATCCACCAGTACGAAGATTCGATAACGGGGAATTCAGATCCTGATTGAAATGACTACTGCCCAATGTCATGTTGTCCGTACGTAGCAGGTCATTTCCCTTGTCATTAGATCCAAAATTAGGAGGTGGTCTGTCATGAAGGTTGACCGTACTTTGCGTCATACCACGATCTGTAGATTTCAAATTATCCATTATACCAAAACCTGGTGGAGGTTGCGAGAAGTTTACACCGGAGGTTGGTGTACTAGGTGGCATTTGGGTAAAATTATTGACGACGGGTGAAGTTTGCTGAGTAGGAATGGCCGATGGCATCACTCCTACTGGAAACTGATAACCAGGAAATGTTGAAGCTGTCATAGAAGCACTGTACTGCGCTGCCCACTGTTGCGCAGCCCAAGCCGCTTGCGTCATGGTATTTGTCATGATCGGAGGAACCATCGCGGCTGGTTGCATCCGAGTCTTTGGTCCAGCATTGCCACCCACATTGGCAGAGACATTACTAGAAGATGTTGAGGGTCCGGCCTGCTCCTGTTTCGCACTGAGTCCGAGAGTTTTTCCAATGCCTAACAAATTATCAAGCAATCCTTGATTTTCCGTACTGGATAATAAATTGAGGATTTTATCACCTCCAGGAATATTTTTCGATCTTTCAGTCTCCGCTTTCGCAGCTTGTTTTTGTTGTTCCCGTTTCTTACGCATTTGTTCGCGACGCTCGATTAATTTTTCACGCCACGACGTCCATTCCGATTCGTATTGTTTGTACTGAGTCTATGAAATGAGAATCATCATGAGATCATTACATGATCAAGCAGTTCATCGAAACCACACAGAATAGAGTGCTAATACAACAATAAAACATTACTTACCTTATCGGGGTGGTTAGCATTTTTTTGTTTCCACTTGTTGAACTCTTCTTCCCATTGCTTGAACTGGGCATCAAATGTTTTCTCAGCCTCGGTTAAATCTTCATCTTCGACTTTCGTCTTTTTAGCACTACCGAATTGAACTGGTTCGTTGTTTGCACGTTTTTCACGCGGTAAATTAGCATGCTGGGCTTCTTGTGGACTTGGAGTTGGTAACGGAGGTTGATTCGGTGGTGGGGGTGGCGGTTGAGGATAGTACCCATCAGTTTTGCTGTTGTAAGCTTCACCCGACTTTGAGGGGAATAATGGAAGGTTGTTTTGATTTGGTGGAGGCATATTTGCAAATGGAAACGGTGTATTGTCTGGAGGTAATGGCGGTTTTTTACTCTCTTCTTTAGGGAGAGGCGGTGGTTGAGCAATTGGCAAGGGAGGTACCTGACTAACATTGGGCAGAGTTAAACCTTGCGAAGACAAGTTCTTCATTGTCTCTTGATACTGTAACAAATCGAAAAAAAGCTCTTTACAGACGTTCTTACGGTCAAAAAATATATTCGTATCAGGTAAATCACAAATTATCAGCCGAACGTGTATCAAATATATAATTTTCAGATGTATTTACTAATTCTTACAAAAAAAAACTATTCCTAATGTAAATATCGCCAACTGAAATATTGAATATGTAAGATTCTAATTATTTTTCTATCCGCTTTCCTCGCCCGTCCTTGTGCTAAGAAAATTAATCGAGCATAAGAAAGTTTCTCGGGAAGTTCCATACCTTTTCTCCATACTGAGCTTGCCACTGCTGAAACTGCTGCTGCCATTGTTGCCATTGCGTCCAATTTTGTTGTTGGGCCGTGGCCCACTGTTCATTGGTATAACCACTGGGAGCCTGATTGAGATATTGAATTATTGC
This sequence comes from Arge pagana, assembly GCA_963969455.1. Lineage (NCBI taxonomy): Eukaryota > Metazoa > Arthropoda > Insecta > Hymenoptera > Argidae > Arge > Arge pagana. The sequence continues at coordinate 25,216,810 of OZ018309.1, read as the reverse complement.
ACGCGTGATCCATGTATCAAATGTGACGAAGAATTTGCAAGATACTTGAAATAATCGATGCATAACATGACTACGATTAAAACTGGTCATTGCCATAACTGCTTTAATAATAGTAACAAGTCGCATGTTCAGCAGGAAACTATCTCTATACAAAGTGGTCTACTTACTGGTTGATTAAAATATTGCATATACGACTGCATCATTGCCATAGGATCTGCTCCTGACGCAGTATAGCCAGCTGGTGTTGGCGGCATAGGAGCTGTGACGGCACCAGCTGTCACGGCACCAGCTGGCACTTGCCATTGATTCCAATTTTGCATTGTTCGTTCCGCTGTACTAGCTACCAATCAAGTTGCTAGTTAACGCATGACGACTTTTTAACAGCTGATGACCGCTTACACGCTGTTTCATGGTAGGAGAAAACGTTATTTATAAAAATAACAACCATTCAGTCATTTGAGAAATAAACACGTACTATACGATTGGATAACATTGAGAACAGATTTTTGACCGGTAGAGTTTCTTTGGAAGTAGTATTTCAATACTCCAGTAGAAATTACCGAGGTGTAGTTTGTTTTTTCCAATTTATTAAAACAAATTCAAAATTAATTTTACCATTGAACGGTGAAATATCATTTCATATTTTGTGCAACGTGTGTTAAAAGTGGGATAACTCGATTGCTCTCAAATTATTCAATTCCAAGCACATATGCTTGGTCACGCAAAGTCTATCGCGGGAATTTTTGTTCATTGTACCTTTCCCATATTTTGTAAAAAAAAAAACATGAGCTAGAATAATGCAGCGTTACAAAATGTAAGCCGAAAGTCTCCTGTGGAAACGAACGTCGAAACGAATATTATCTCAATTTCAAGTAAGTACATTGAATCTTCGAGTAGTTATACACGACCCAAAATATCTATGGATGCACTCGGCGCCAACTGTCGCACGTATCCATTATTCAGAGTCAAATCAATCTGGGATCTTTAGATAGCCATGATGTAAAGGGCCAATGGGAATGTGTCACAAAGGTATATACGTTTGGGCAAAAATACAAATAGCACGAGTATTCATCCATCATTATCGATACCTCTCGGTATACTTAAACTAAAATCGTAAATATGAGTATAAAGTGTAAGCACATTATGAGTATGAACCTATGACCAACTTTGGAATGAAGTACACGACTATCGGTTAATATCATCTCCATCGCGTTAGATTGACTGAGGCTGGTTTCTGCGAACAGACTCTTTAGAGAGACAATCGATTGCCAGATTCACATTTCTATATCCCATTCAGGAGTATTGTGAAATTATATGTCCTCGCAATAATATATACAGAAATGGATAAGAATTACTATGAAGGTAAGCATCGATATATTTCGGAGGTTGAAAAAGTTTCGAGTTGCAGAGATAAAATCAACGGTTTAATTTTTGTATTATACGGTATAATTTGGCAGTTCCAAATGTTAAACGAAATGATGCCAGGAACTTAATTCGATTGCAATGTTGTATAATCAATGTAGGGGAATAAACATTTGAAATGATGCCTAAATACATACACATTTTTGGCTTTTTTCAGAATGTCCGGTATATAGGCGAGAAAAAAGTCAGAGGTCGAAAAGAATTAATACCTATACCACACAGTGAGATATGCTCCGATCGTCTGAATATACTGATCGATCAAATTTAATCATCGTTAACGCAGACTCGCCAGGATTTTATTACCGGTTGAAAACCATGGTTATTGATTTCTTTCACACCATACAATCGCGCACCTACCCTTTCCCTGGAAACGATGCGACGAAAGGTTCTCATTCGCTTTGTCAATAGCTATCGTCGCATAATTCGCATTCGCGTTACATATCATGAATAATAGAGAACATTTATTCTGAAATTACTCACAATGGCTTATGTAGATATCTGATGACAGGTAGGAACTGCTGCGAGAACACAACACTAATTAAATACAGTAAAACTCTGCAAGAAATCTTGATGCATGCACCGCAGACATTACCGAAGAAGGATAACCAGTCAAAGGTCGTGAATATCCCTAGACGCTAGTTACAATCAGATTGCTATCAGCCCGCCAATCAGCGAGGGATTCTCAAGCGCGGAAGATATGAACCATAGATAGAACATTCGCCCACTTATTTACGAATTCCAAATAAGTATGTGTAATATGAATATCACAGGGTATATATATACAAAATACAATACATTATGGTACAAAATAATTCATTACACTTTTCTCAGTTTCTCATTATTTTATACCTATACTATTCATAGGATTAACACTACAAACCAACAGTTTTTCTATTCTCCTCTGGATGAGATATTGACGATTCCTTTCCCTCGACTTCGAAAATATCTTCTTTCCCAGCTAAATAACAGTAAAATGAAGCATTAAAAACATATATATATATATATCAAATACATTATTATAACTTCAAAAAATCCAAAACTATGGTGGTTATCTTGTATTGATCGAACTGGTCCGTAGTAAATTGATCGAACCAAGAAATTTATATCAATATTAAATGTGAGTTTTAATAGACTGTTTTTCACATTGCTCTTTACATTTTATGATACACTGTTGTTGGATACGGTAATACTCTTCCTCGAGTTCCTTGTTATTTTCTATCTGCTTGTTCATTTGTGATACAGCATCGTTTATCCTCTGACAAAGAGTACTCGATAAATTTTCCAGTCCAGCCAGAAAAGTTGTTTCGGAAGTCGCCTCTGCCATTTTATGCACATAATCCATGAATCCGACTAATTGCTGTAAATGATAAAATAAACGAAATTACACGCGATATATAGATTAGGAAACTGGGATGAACGGGCAACGAAATGTCGTCTCACTGTGATGGTTTCTTTCGTCGATTGAACTTCCGAACGAACTTCTACAATTGCATCCCAATGCGAATCGCAAACTTCGTTTCCCACTGTCTCTTGTACAAGACCTATAAGCTGCATGAGCAGGCACCTAAAAAGTATCGAGAAACCTGATGATTAACTAGACAATTAATTTCAAGGAAGACTTTTCATGTCTATTATTTATGTGGGAAGTTGTTCAGTTATTTTCACCTGTATTCGTTGCTGGTCGCTTCTATGGCCGAATATGTCACCGTCAACGCTTGCGACGCGCTATTAACTGCATCTATCGTAGACTGTCTTATCATGTACTCGAATGATAAATTCTGCACCTTTGGTAGTTCCAAATTTAATTTTTGTTCCGATGTGGGCTTTTTCATGGCAGCACTATTCACAAATATCGCAGACGTCGCGTACTAAATGTAGAAATGAAAGCAAATGAAACTGCACATGAACACAGCAATTTCGCTTATTAGTGAAACATACCATGAAAGGTCTTGATCGTCGGATAATGAATTGAAATGCTTTTCGTGATGCCATTATTGTCAAACACGTGCTACTGTCAAAGATTGCACGAAGACAAAAATTTAAGGTTATAACCTCGATAACGCGGTGCCGGCATCACGAAGTGAATGCCCGCGAACGCGACTAAGCACGACGCTCAACTGTTTGTCAGTCGCTGACGCTTTACATGCCAACACGAAAACAGGGAAGAATATTGCACAAAAAAACAAACAAAAGAAACACGATTCGTATTTAACCATAGCGAATTTTATTCGTCATATTTATAGATCGGTACCTACTAGGTAATAAATATGAATATTAGCAAAAAATGTCATCCGCACTAGGCACAGCCTCGCTCGAACAAATTTTGTTAATCTTAAAAAAAAATTCGGTGAACTCAGTTGCTCGTTTCCAAACGTAATACTGTTTCTAAATGACATATGATTCAATATCTTCATGATCTGTATATACTTTTTCAACAATTTTGCTTTGTTTTTATACAGCGAGGGAAAGTAAATGAATCGATGTACGCCGAGAACTTGAACTTCTTCGTAAGCAGAGATAGGGGCTACCTGTGATAAATATCTATGGATACGCATGTTATTAATTATATTCGGAAAATTTGAAATCAATATTGAGTACAGGCACTATTAGTAGATACATTTTCTATTGTTTTCAGAGGCTGCGACGTGTAGACCTGTGGATCAAGTGAACAATCACCAATCTATCGTTCTACTAATATCATAGGACGATTACCCAAGTCTTGATCATACCTGATCAAACTCAAAAGAAAGTTTTTTTTGGGAATAATTCAATAAAGAATTTTATTCTTCCCCATTTATAACTGATACTTGGCAATGTTGAAATGATGAATAAATTTTAAATGGAATGTTGCAAAATTATTGTAATTTCAAGACATCTTTACCTCGATATGCAATTAAATGAATACATGGACGAACGAGATTATCAATCTCGAGACGCATTCCGAGTATAAGTGTGACAATGAAACATTCAACTCTCCTCTACCGTACCAGTACAGTTCCCAATGGGTACGCAATTAATTAGACATGCAGCAAGTAGTAATATTCGTTACAGTGTTACAATTCGTTAACTATTATGATGTATACAGGTATGGAGATACGAAACAATTTGTTGGCTCGAACAGTCACGTTGAACTCTCTTGTAAGTGATAAGTTTGATATCACGGAATATAATACACGGTGAAGTTATTTTCAGATAAAAGCTAGACATCCTTGGTTTTGTCACTTTCGGTAAATGAAATCTACCCCGATTTTATTATTATGACAATATCATGAAACCGGTGATATATGTTACTAATTTTAAAAAAATGTGCGGAGTTAGGTGAAATACTTAGAGCTATTATCATGTCGGTGTAAAATTGTGCTTGCTCTGCGATCTGAGTTAAAAAATATAAGAGCATCGCACCACTCCTCATTATTCGAAAGATAGACATTTCGATAAGCGAATTTTAAGTTATATCCGTCAATTTCAAAACGTTGATCATGTTGTTAGTGGAATTTTTTCGGTCGTTATACTAGGGTAACAATTTTCCTCGAAGAAACCAAGGGTTTTATCAATCTACAGTTAATTATTTTAGAAAAATTGAGTGAAATAAATTTGGGAAATGATAGACTGCAGCTATAGTGAATTAAGTTTGACTGATTCTTTTTTTCTTTTTTAATAATAGTAATCTATAATCTGTGAAAGATTATGTGTACGTTCGTAGATGACGAAACTTTGCGATGATTCCATTTATTTTCGTACATTTTGAACCAGCTGGTGCTGGATTTGTTGGAGAACAAATATTGTTTTCCAAAGAAATCTATTTCGGATCTTCGAATAAAGTTCCAGTCTGAACGAACACACGTAAACATAACTCTACGTTCGTTAATGTGGAACGTGACCAATTAATGACGTGGTCGTGAAAGTGTGGAATGAACTTTCTAGAAAAAAAAACAGGGTATGATTTTACTGAAAGTAACCATTATATTAATAACATAATCTATAAAGGACGTTGCCATCATTTTTATAACAGAAATAATACACATCCAGGGCTGATCTGTAGCTTATCTACTAGATACCGTGTCAGTACTGTTCCATTGAATCCAAAATTTAGTATCATGAAAGTATTTTTGTTCTCAGAACACTTCGGAGTTGCGTTCCAGAAAGAATGTTGATAATAAATAGCAATGCAATATACAGAAGTGCGTCAATTTCTACTTTGTGACGAACAATCGAGTTGGACCCTGTTGACCTGAATGTATTGACTATCAACAAAATTCAATTGCGGGGTCGTTGACCATGTACCCAACGTATTTGAGCTGAACGGTACAATGAAATTATTTTCCGAACGCAACTTGTAAGTATCGGCTATGAGCATTTCGATACACGCACTAATCGAAATGTCCAGATAATGAATAATTGGCTAAGACACACCTCATTCAAGCATTACTTGAAAATCACACTTTTTTAAATACATTTACACTTAAAGTTCTTGATGAACCTCTTCTTCCTCGTTTTCCACATTCTTAACAACTGGTGTCTCAGACTTTGGCAATTTCACTTCCTCTTCAATGATTTGCACTGTATCTTGCGCAGATCTGATGGTGTCTTCATTTTTATCTGCATTTTCCGAATTAGTATCCTCTTTATCAGCTACTTTTTCTTCATCAGCATTCTGTTCCTCGGTTTTGTCATCATTCTTACTTTCAAGAATGGTAGCCTCTGGCACCTCGGAATTCTCTGCATTTTCCGTGGCTGACTCCTCAGTTTTATTCTGCGCTACTTCTTCTTTTATTTTAGGTTTCCAAATTTTCGCTTTGTTGATCAAATATTTAACTTCTCTGTCTAATATAGCCATCTTATTCGCGATGTCGCGGACAGTGTACTTGACTGGCATGAATAACGGTGTTTCGATCAATTCTTTGTCAACTTTATCATACCACTCCTGTAGAAAATATCGTGCAAACGGGTTAGATGAACTATTCCCCGGAAAATTTTAAGAATTAACTGAATGCTTTTACCTGTGTTTCGTCGATGGTTTTCTCAAGTGTTTCCAGTTCTACCGTAGTAAATATCTCGCTGGTAGTATTTAGAGTACCCATTTTTTGAAAGAAAGTCCTGCTTCCTTGGATCAAAGACACCATTCCCTTTAGAACTTCTGGTCTCTCTTTGTGTTCGTAAACTCGTTGGTACAAATCATTTGTCAACGCCCTCAGTTCTGACAATTTTTGTTCGTAGGTATCTGCGTCAGCATCCGATCCATCTTCGTAAAGCCAGTCGGATATTTGGGAGCAGGCGTTGATAATTTTTTCAGATTCTTCAGGAGTCGTCGCAGCAGCATATTCGGGTAATTCTAATTTCTGTTGAGCGTCAATTACAAATGATTCAAGATTGTTCAGTGCACTTTCTCGACGATGTTGTTCCAAGGCATGATGATTTAGAGCTTCAATTCTGCAAGGTAAAACAGCATATTTGATGTAGAAATAATTGGCGATGTGATATCACTCATCAATGTAACACGTAGAGAAACATTTCTCACTTGTTAATAGACGCTGTTAATTTCTCTCCGTCCAAAATTTTGGGACCCAATCTTGTCTCGAAGGATTCAACTGGCTCCTTTACCGTAACGATACTAGGTTTCTTATCTTTCTCCACTTTTTCAGTTTTGTTTTCCACTTTGCTTTCAACTGGCTTCGTAATATTCTCCTGTTTCTCACTTACGTCATCATCCTTTTGGACACCAAGATAATCTGATTCCTCATGAACAGGTTTGACATCTTCCTTGGGTGCCTCTTCGATCTTTTCTGATTCTTTTTCATCGGAACCTAAAGATATTATTCTGATTTTTATACTTCATGGTGAACAGTGAGGATCAATACTTTATCAATCAACTAAAACATAGCGATAAAAAAACGAGAAACATTCGTAGGACAAACGAAAATTGCGAATAAACAAACTCAAAACTCAATAAAGTGATGTTGGAAATACAGACATACAACAGATCGTTGTATCAAATCAGAGGAATGGTGCAAACTCAGAACATATTATGGACGATACACAAAATCGTAGAAGAATATTCATCAATTTTACAACAAATAGAACAAAATAATATTGGTGCAGTGCCGCGGACAGCATGATATACAAAAAATGGTCGTATATGTAGCACAGCAAAAAGATACGGAAAAAAAACATACAGATCAGAAGCAGCTGACCAGTGTTATAATCATGCACTTTTACAAATCTCAACCTGGAATGTCAATTAAAATTTTTCAAAAGTTTGGATGAGGGTCGCATAAGCAGAACAGACACACTTTGAGAAATTTGCACCAGTATATTGCAGTCAAAATCTCCAAAAAATATGTCCTTGAACATGTTAAGCAAATACGAACAACTCTCCGCATATCTCTTTTTTTCATAAAACATGCAGTAAAATCATAGCAGGATTGGTATTTGTCTAGCTACGATTCTGATAATTCTAGAAAAACCAAATAGTATGCATAAAAGTAACACGAAATGATTTGAAATACAAGGCTTGCGAAATGCAAATCTGCATAAAATATTACAGAACAAAATTACTATTTACTGTAGCGGACAAGAGAAACTCAGTATGGATGGGAAAGACGGTAAAAGCAGTAACAAACGAATAATTTTACGTAAACTACGACCATTTTCTGCAATGCAGGTAACACAAACCTGCGAACAGTTTACTTATAGTGGAGCCAAGCTTTGAAAAAGTACCCTCTTCTTCTTCAGCTGCAACAACCGTTTTTTCAAAGACCAACTCAACATTGACTAAATTTAAAACTCCGCTATCGTCCAGTATAAAATGAGCTTTGATTCCTTTGCTCTCTGTAGCCTCGTCCGCATGTTTGTTCAAAATGTCAGCTACGCCTTTGAGAGATATTGTTGACAAATTCATATTACCGATAGCTCTGTGGAACAAAATTATTCCTGAATATCAAGTAAAGTAGTTTAATAATATCAATGAATATTATTCAAATATGATATTCTTACTCTATCTCATGAGGAGGTAAATAATCTAATTCGGCATAATTAACACTGAATTCAAAGTCATCGGTATGTTTGTTGAAAGTGATAATTTTCTTCTGAGAATACGCGTTCATTTTATTAAACAGCATCCTTCGTACCTGCAGAAAGGTGTTTCGTTGTTGAAATAATAAATGAAATTTTCCAGGTACTTTCAGATTTCTTAACTAAAAAATGAGGGCACGAATGAGGAATATCATATCATGGGGAAGAATTGTTGCGACCCCAGTTAGTATGATCTACAGCTGCGAATGTTAGATTCAAAGTGCATAACCGTTATTTGAAAAACAGTGAAGTAGGGCTAGAGAGAATCTCTTGGAAATGCGATTATAGTTGCATTAGTTCAAGTGTACAGATGTGCTTCGTTGAAATTCACTTACTCGCTTCGTAGTATCATCTACTGTTCTGTCAAACACTATTTGTATCGGGAACAACACGGCATCTTTTGTAATGAATTTCTTCACTTTGAAGCCCTGACTGAGATCGGCTGCTTTGTAGACGGCACCCAAAGCTGCAGCTTCATCGGTATTGATATTTTTTGACAATTCCATTTTCACAAATTCTGTCAACTTTTCTTGTACTTTGGGTACACGAGTTCCAGCACCAACCAATACTACTTGCGAGATTATATCCATAGTTAAACCTACCAGAAATGAAATCATCAGTTATCCAAGTTGATTCAACAGTCGAGTCTTAGATAATTAGTTAAATGTTCTTTGGTTTTCTACATTTATTGAATACGTGAAATCTCACCTGACGTTTCGAGAGCAATTTTAATAGGATTAGCGACTCGGTCGAACAAATCAGCGCACAATTCTTCCAGTTTGTCTCTCGTTACCTGAAGGCGAAAATCTTTTTCATCTAATAAGCCTTCAATCTGAGCATAATGATCGGCATTTGCACTGAGAACGTTCTTGACACGTCCGGCTTCCTTGAAAAGTTTGGCCATGGCCCGAGGGTTATCGAATACTGAATTAGGCGTTTTCTTCATTGCGTCGAACTCTCTGGCCAAATAATTTTGTAATCTGATCTGCACTTCAAGTCCGCCGAGAGTTCGATCGTAACCAACTCCCACAATGCTGACTTGCGGGTTGGTTTCAACGTAGCCTTTCTCTTTAGTCTTGACATTTTGATAACCGACAACCGTTGTGGTTGTACTACTGGCGCCCATATCAAAAAACATGATATATTGCGCTGTATCGTTGATTTCTTTCCTCCGGAAAATTCCATAATTCAATGCTACTGCCGTGTAGTCGTTTATAAGTTGGAGCACTTTCAAACCAGCAAGGTCTATTGCTTGCAACAACGCCTTTCTTTCGACCTGATTGAAAAAGCCTGGAACCGTTATTACAGCCTCGTTTATTTTCTGTCCAGCTGATATTTCTGCCCATTCTTTCCCCTTGTGCAAAATCTGAGCGAGCAATTCCTCAGGTGTATAAGTAGTTTCTTCGTCGTGTTTGAAAATAATCGTATTCCGTTCTTCGTCCGCTACAATATCGTAGTATGGGAATCTTTTTTGGTACAGTTTTACCAATGGATGATCGATCGGTTTTCCCAAAAGGTCTAGGATATAGGAATACGAATTTTTTGGAAAACGTACTCCAACAACTTGAGCATCTTCCCCAAAAGTACGCTCGCCATTTCTAAAGGCAATAGTGACTGGCGTTTTTCTTTTAGATTCCTTATTCAGTGCGATTTCCATTGGAACTCCAGGCTACGTGAATAAACAAGCCGTGGTTTCAGTTTGTCGATTACGAAAATAAAATGGTATTCCGATTGTTTCGTAACAATATAATACTTCGCAGAATTTACATCAGATCCATACAGCAGTTCAAAATATCAAATTCGAATGTTGCATAGTATTAAAGCATCAGGTGAATAATTTCGCGATAAATTATAAACAAATCATCTCGTGTAATACGTGTAATCTTTGATGAGATATATGCAATGTGGAATGATTGACAACGTGCTTACTTTAGTTATAGATAAAAATATTCGTTGTAAAATACCACAATGACTTTTACTTACTGAAACGATTGCAACTTTCATCCATTCACTGCCAATATCAATGCTCATGACAGCAACCCCAAAGGCACTGTCGACAAATACGGTGAGTGCAATGAGCGCTAACGAAGCAGCTAACATTTTTTTACGATTCATTTTGGCCTGAAAATATCAAAAGTCCACGATTATCAAACGATTTTTGGCAGACTTTTAGGAGAACGAATCTGTCACGCTGTCAGACGTGGTTAAAGCATTGCCGGCTGGTACGATGCAAATTGTGATCAAATATGAGTCAAATTTTGACTTACCGTCGAATTATCTGTGAAGTGTAATATTCCCTGCTTATAAGCACGAATCTTTTAAAGCATGGAACTTAATTACGGACCTACACCGGAGACATAAACAGAAATTATTAAGATCTCGATGTATGCTGCAGACCTTCGTACTGTGGTTCACTTTTGTCGGCTGCACGGGCCATGTGTTTGTGTGGCGAAACGTCATTGGCGTTCCGAATTGCGACGGGCTTCGCCTATTGGTCCCCGTTGACCAATGAGAAGTCCGTAACGGTAAACATTTGCCGCAATAGTTCAATGCGTGAACGTAGTTTCGTCAAATTGATACTTAAATGAATAATTGATAATAATGAAATCTGCTCGATTACTATCAATTATTCGAATGAATAACATTAATTAAAACATTTTTAATAGAGGTTGAAGATATTCGAGAGTACAATGTAATATTTCATTATTTAATGCGATTTATCTTAAAGGAGAAAAATTGGAGATGAATTGAAATCCACACGGAACATTAATTAAAGTTTAAAAAAACGAACTATATATAAATTAAAAGTTAAGTTTATTGAAAGATGGCAACACATAAAAACAGTAAGTCCGGTATTTCAAGGACCACTACCACTTGATATTTTGTACACAGAATTCTGTCATACAGAATTTAAAAAATAGATCTTGATACAAAACCAAATTTTCAATAAATTTTCCTTCAACTCTTTTCCAATTTTATTGCTTCTCAAGAATGACAGTGTGAAGTAATACTCAAAAACATATTTTTAATATCATAAGCATTAACTACGATTTAATTTGAAATTTTATAGCTACTATCTGTTGACAAGCAACATACACATCTTCATTATGAAATATTTATATCAATCTAAAAGTTTAATAATGATAAGTAGCCTAGGTAAACAAAAATTACTTTGATTATTGATTCAACCCCACTGGTCTTCCGAGCGACCGAACTTATAAGTCAGGGAGCCCAAGAAGATGAACACATTTTGAAGAAATAACCCAACACCTGGCCAATAATGAGGCGCACCTGTAATTAAGAAATTCGTAGAAATTGATCGGACCAAATTAGAAATCACTAATTTATTTCTGTTACCAACCAGAAGAAACAAAATCAGCAAATAGAATCCAACAGGCAGCTATGATAGCCGCGAATCCCATCACAAAACCAACGAAAAGCCAAGCTCTCGCACCTCTTGGTCCAAGACATCCTCCATTATAAGCGTCACCCCGTATTTGGGCATTAGTTACTGAATTTATCCTAGAATAAACAACATTCATAGCATCGTGTGACAACAAACCTAGATACATTTTTGTACATTTTCCCACTCACATCAGCAGTGACAGAGTGCCAAATACTCCGCATACGTGATACGCGTTGAGCATTTCGTTGGGATATTTGGCATGAGCGTCGATTATAAACCACCATCCCGTGAAAAACTAAACCAATTATATTTACAAGTTACATATTCGTTGTTTGGCTATTATACATTGAATGTTTAACTAAATTTCGATATCGAATGATTTTCCAAACACAGCTTCGTTATGACTACAATCATACTATGACGGTAGTAAAATAAGCGCAAAATTTAGTCATCGCGTATCATTGGATGGAATACGAATGTATTGAAATATCATTCTTGAGAATCTGAAAATATGTTCGAATAATCGATAGTTCTGTTTAATGATTACAAAGCGATTACTTAGTAAAAATTGCGGCTATCGTTATTTACCAGAGTTCCAGCTAACATGGATATCAAAGCATTTCGACGTTCATCACCTTCGAACCACACACAGGAAGGTACTTGCATATTTTCGAAACAGGACGTCATTGTACGAACGAATTCCTCACGATGCGTTTGAACTTAAAAGAATCGTTATGTCAATGTAGCTACCTAACCTAAAACTTCTGGAACACAAATGACAGGCAGAATGACGTCATGATTATTCACATTGGCATATACGCATATATACGGCGTGGAACAACATAAAGGCGAGTTTTCTTACAGATATAGTAACCTGACCAATCGCTGTATCCTCATTGGTGGATAAGGTTTATTGCCGCGGTGAGTAACCAATCCTGACCTAGGATCGCGCGCGTAGTTTATAATAGACACGTTCCATCGTGTGCATGCGTCGAAAATGTCGCAAACAATCGTAATGCCGAATATTGTTCATTTCCTTTGACCACATTAGCGCTAAGATGTTTTCTAATATTGAACATTCTCGCATTTATTTCTGTCATCGATATTTGAAGGCTCATCTTACGAAGTAATGATGACGGCAATTCGATGCGATCAGTATGAAAATTGGATAATTACGTCCAATATATGAAAATATCGTTGAATATCGTTGATTGGAGTATCGTTGCACGTTTTGTCACTCTCGAAATATCTGTATATACCATGGTTTGCTTCGGAGTGAAACCTGGCACAAACAGATGTTCGATAACGGGCGGGATCTAGGGACAGGGGGGACGGGTAACGACGGTTAGACTAGGGCAGCCAAACAAAAAGTTTTCAAACGCGGCAAACGACGTCTGTCAAAATTACATGAGTTTTCAACCGAAATCGTTATGAAGATCGTGATTTTCTGTTAATCTCGTCACATCCAAGGAAAGATATCGCATGTGTTCAATTTCGAAGATAATCACAGTGAATATCTATGCATAATTAAAATGCAATCCGAACATTTTACCGCTGCTGTGATGTTAAAGTTCAGTGATCAATATACGCCGTGTTCGTGTTGGACAAGTTCATCCTTAAATTTGCAAAATCATTGCAAAGGAAAATCTCGCTATGATTGTAAGTTCGAATGTATACTATAATAAGTAGTTCCGTATTCATAGAATCTTCAGTAGCGTCGTATACCGCTATCGTGGATAGTTATATGACATTACGGTATAAGTACCTCGACGAAACTACGATGGATTTTTCCCACGATGATATGTGTGAGAAAAAGGCAGAATAATCGTTCGGAATATACTTGTCACAGAGCTTCAGAATGCACGAGAACTTGTAGGTTATTTATTGGCGTGGTCTGCTGCAGTAAACATTGTGTGAACTTCGCAACGTACTTTTTAACCTTCAAACAATGGGAGTTCCTGTTTTAACGTTCAACGGCAATTCGTCTCGGCAAACGACGATGTATATATTCGTTTTTCGGATTGTAATATGCAATTAGTAAACAATTTCATCGATTGTCAAACTTTATCCCGTATATTTTTTAAAGTATATCGGGAAAACGAAGATAGTTACGCGACAAAGCCGCTGTTGAACCGGCATCTTGCATTCCCAAACTCGCGATGAAACGTGAAACGTCTCAAGTTTTCCAGATGCTAACAAAAACTACGTTTGTTAATACCAGAGCAATTCCTCGTCGAATCTTTATGTGCCATTTTTGTCTTCGTCAATCACGTTCTTCTCAAATGATGCCAAAGTCGAAAGATCGTTGTAGAAAAAAAAGAAATGCTATAAAAGAAAAAACAATATTTGTTTGTTAGAAGAATTGCAAGGAAAATTTCGCGTAAGGATGCAAGCCGCGTCGACCGTATTATTGAGCGAGGTGTATCTATTCTGACACTATAAATGCAGGACTTGTAGGTATATATCGCCGAGACAAATATCACTCACGTCCGCTAATAACTTCTCGTCAGTCTTTTTTGTTTTCAAAATAATTTTGTTTCCAACTGATTACAGTTTTACGAAGTTTGATAAATTCTAATCATAACTTTTCCTCCTATTTTTCCCTCGGTCGTGAGAAATCGAGTTAAATTTGTCCATAGTCATGAAAATATATCACATTTAATCTTAAACGTCAAACTGCTGCACGATCGCAAAAGCGATTGTCGACAATTGTACCACAGATATTGGTATTATTAGTGCTATTGTTATATTATTAACATTTCTAGATTCGATTCAGCCTTCAATAATTCATTGTAACTGGTACGCGATGACGGTAAAATGATTACCCATAAGAATATTTCGAGCATCGTTAATTTAAATTTCAGAAGGGACAGAAAAAGTATGATAGGAGCAGTGGATATTCCAAACCGACGATCCGAACGGCCCACGATGAGCGTGCGACGAAAAATGAAATGGACCATTGGGCAATCCCAGTGGCTGGTACCGTCTACGGTACACCAAAGAGGAAAAAATTACGTTCGAAGTCTGCTAATTGCAAACCAGTTGCATCTACGTCCGAACGAACAAAGTCGCCCACGCCCCGTCCCGCGGTGAAACAAGACGGAGATAAGAAGTTACGAAGGAATTCGTCACTCGGAAAAATGAATTCGGGTCGACGATCGAAGGAAATAAAATCCCCAAATGTTCAGTATCAACTTCCACCCTCGTCGTTTTTACACGCGCATAGAAAACGTTACAAAGATACAGATTACACGGAACGTCGTGCCGATGCGGAGCATAAAACGGCAAGTCGCGTTTGCACGGAATCTCACGACAATGCCAAGTCACCGACTTACTTCCTACGGAAAGAGATAAACGATTGGAAAGTTCACGAAGCACTGTCAACTAGAGTTGAAAATCTGTTGGGTCGCAGCGAACTCCGGAATATGATGTCAAATAACAGATGTAAGTTGAGAATACGATTAATTGTTTGGACATTCGTTGTCGTTTAACTACAGCCGATTAAACATCGCCGAATTTCGTTGAATTTGACCGATACACTTGATTTTCTAATCCACCTGTTCCATAACTCCAATCTATACTCAGAGATGATGTTTTGGTCCCACTTAACCAAACTGTTCATTCGCAATATCATAGTTTATCTGATATCGGTTTATTTATCCGACATCGAATCATGTATCCTCCTGCAGAATATTTATTTTGATGGCAAAAAAATCTGGCTTAGATCACGCGAACACTTATTCTGCTCACGATATCGAATGTGTTTTAACATTTAATAAAGGTCCAAATGCGTGCGGCATGCTTCGTACATTCAGCCTGCTGTTGAGATAATGAATTTTTAATTATTGCCAGACGCATTATAATTATTGACCAACTACGTTGTTGTAAAAGCGTGATTTTACGTTTTTTTCGCATGTATGCTAATTTATGGTCCTCAAACGTGGTTTATTGCAGCTGATGATCAACAATCACCAATAGAAACAGCGATAGAAAAGTGGGGTCACGATAATTCCGAAGTATGTCGCCACAACTCAGTTGCAGATTTGGGGTGAGTTTTTTTTTTCGTCTTTACCTTCTGATTATCGCGGACCGGAATTGGCGTAGAAATTGTGTCCGTGAAAATGTTAGCACTCGAAATAAGAACGTGATTCGATTTCTGATGTGCTAATAATTTACTCGAGGGAATAACCGACGAAAGACTTCGGTTAATTCGAGTTGAAAAATGGGATATGTGCGCTCTGAGAGTTCGTTGTACAGTCCAAAATCGAATATAATTGTGAGCGGAATTGAAATCAATCATTCTGCCGAATGAAAAGATCAAATGGCGATCATTAATCAATCCGAGAATCGCTTTACGCGTTGACAGTGTAGTTGTGTCTCAACGTCACAGACCAGGCTTGAGAAGATTTTGTCAAGGTAAGTTATTTATCATTCACTTGCATAATTCGTACGCCGCATCGAATTCGTTGAGGCTGTACGATTCACGATTTAATACAATGAGGAGCTACTATTTGTGAAAAATGACGGAATTCGTTGAATGCCACACATTCTGATGAGAATTCCAACCGAGAAAGAGTACCTACCTCTTACTCGACTATATAACTGTAAATAAAAATAAAAACACCCGAGTTGCGTCGCACGGGGAGTGACTAGGCGTTGTACGTCATGTCTTGGAATTTTCGAAAGTCTCAACAACCGGTTATTCGACGGCGTGTGGAGCTCACGTATAGGTTTAAATAGGATGCGTAGCGTATTCCCGTGGTTTCTCAATGGAATAAAATATTTTCGACGGTTTCCATCCTCAACCGCGACACGTGTTAGACTAGGTTTTGTCACAGAGAAAGAGAGAGAGAGAGAGACCGGATGTGCATCTTCGTTTTACCAAACCGAATGGTATCACCCGAGTTTAGGGTATCGCGTTCGTCGACATCGAGTAAGTACCCTACGTAAAGAATCGGCAAAGGATACCAGACGTCTTGTGCCAGTACGTTTCTGACAATTGTTTGCTTCCTTATTATAAAGAAACATTCGCGCACGAAGATATGCAAATGTTTGTCAACGATAAAACGCTAGCGTAGCCTAAATGTTTACCACGATTCAAAGTATCGCGTAAAAACAACCGAGGTCATGACTTATTTTCAATTCATACGTGATCGTCCACGCAGTGTTCGAAGTGCAGATAAGACTCAAAGTTTCGCGAAATTTCCTTGACGAGCGAATAAAAAAGTCATTTGACAAAGTACGGAGAACGCGAGACATTGACGTTCGTTATCTATTTAAAGAACCCTACTTTACCAACGCAGTCACGTCCGAAAAATGCTAATAGCAACAGTGCTGTAGGTTAGTGAGAACAATGGGATGATTCGTGATTGCACTTTTCGAATGCTCGACACGTTTTCTGGTAAAAATATTTCGGCCCCCCTGGAACGCACCCGACAACAAACGAAACATCAATTTATAATCGAAACGATAAAATACGTTTTATCGCTTCAGCGCGACGCGTTTTATTTTTCATTCTTTTCTCTCATTTTTTCTCGCCCCTCTCGTCGATATTATTCCTGTATATTAATTCGTTCCCTCGTAAGTACGAATCTCAACCGAAGCTTGAATTGTTATGAAAAATGTGAAGAGAAAAATAAGCGAAAGAGAAAAGGGGAGACGATGGCAAGAGGGAGAACGAGAGTCGGATGACGATGCGTCGCTGCGTCTCGTTTATGTCTGCCGAGTTGGCACGAGTCCCGCGAAACGTGCTACGTCACTCGTGCTGGCACAGGCGAACGAACCGGTCTCCACACACCGCATATTAGTTCGACGACGGGGCTTAGCGGGCGAGAGCTATGCAGATCAAACTACATATACCTACACCAGCGTTAATATTCCCAATATAGGTCTCTGGCATAGCAACGTACGTCGCGCAACGGTCGGATAGCTCGCATTAAAAATTGAAAGTTTTCGACGAAAGGAGCGTCGACGTGTCACCTACGCGCTACACGGCGTCCGAGGCATCAAGATACGACGACGACGACGTTGCGTAATCCGTGATCTATGACAATACACGAGTTGCACGTGAAACTCGTAGGCTTTGACGTAACGTATCTCGATTTGCAACACATGCATGCGACTACGTCAGCTACAGATAATTGTCGTCAAGACAAAACGAGATCTAACTCGTACGAGATATCTAATTGATAATCTTGTCGCGAATAATCGCATACCGTCGCTACATTTTATCCTCTCTCGTACCTCTCTTCGCCCGGCAGTGGCAAGTTTGTTAGATTGCACAAAAAAATTGGACAAAGACAACGGATTAAAAAACGATTGGTCGTCCGGAAACAAAAGACGAACGGACGCGGCATCGTGCCTATCGACGCGTGTTGGAAAAACAATTGAATCTTCGTCGAAGAATTTGTGAAAATAATACATTTGATATATTTTCCGTCGCGTTTCATTGATAACGCTGCGAAGGGAGTAACGACGATGGTCGAGGCTAAGCTCGTTTTTTTTACGTACGCGAGCAGCGTCCGCGCCTCTGACGTCACCGTGCATGAGATTCTTGCGACGAAAGCGCGCATACTTCGGAGATACGGCAACGTCGCACGCGTCTGGTGGGTTCAAGGGTACGCGAGGGAGATTCGTCGAGTAACTAGGAACGTCAGCTAAGTAAGCGGGTACGAGTAACGAAACGCCTCATGTCCGTCCTTGTGCGATTTTTACTCGGCATTACTCGTAGCCTTTGGTGGAATGGCTGAACATAAAACGAAATAAGAGCCGGGAAGGTAACTGTGAGAGGTAAAACGATTCGATTCTCCGGCGGGAGAACGCCATGTTTCACGTCGTCGAGGTACACGGTAACCTCGCCGCGTTCATCGCGAACTGTTACGAATCGTTACTGGAAAAATTCGTATCTTGGTTCGATCTACATTCACCCATGCGTAGCCGCGTAAGTATACGAACTCTTGGAGAAATTTGACGGTGGGTGACTTCGACATTTTGTGGAATCTCCGATAGCGAGCGTAGCTCCTCGCTCGTAGGAGAGCAGAGACGGACTCTAGCGATGGTGGCGTTGACAAAGTCTCGCCTACCGTTACACGGGCGAGATCCAACCGAGGAATCTGGCGCATGCGTAGGTTTGCGTGTACCGTTCCCTAGTAAAAATTCTTAGTATACACGATCGGTTGCGGTATTTGCTTCGAAATGTTAATGGAAATGTTCACGGATTGTTGCATAGGTACACCAGACGCGGTCATAAAATGCTCGTCATTTGAGGAGCGTTAAGACCTTCGTGCAGCATTGTGATTCTCACGTAGGTACTCCGTACGGCCCACCATCGCACGATTCGCGGAGCGCGACTCATTGTTATGCATCGTGGTGTAAATTTCGATTTTTCCAAGAAAATACAATTAAGCCTTTGTTCCGCGACGAGTACCTTTGTTTAATCGTGGATCTTGGCTCTAGAGAAATCCACGTAGCTGAGAAATGAATAACGATACGACGAATCGAAGCTGGATAAAAATGACGACGAAAATGTAGCAACCGAGCAACGTAGCTGAGAATTTAGAAACATTGTATGGCCTTGGAACGAGGAGGCGTTGCTTCGCGTTATTCAAATTACGTGCACACTTGTTTGAAAAAGGAGTGGAAAAGATTTCTTGACGAGCGGACACTTGGCGATGAGAGTTTCCTTGCGTTGAAAAAAAAAAAAAAACGACTGCGCACAGCGTTTTGTCGCGAGTCGAATCGATACGCGATCAGGCCCGCGGCGATTCGAGGTACTTAAGTATGTGTTACGTTAACATTATGCCCATACGTCGAAGAACTGGGCTTTTCTACCGTTATCGCGTCTGGTGGTTGGGTGGTCAAAGATAATCTGCAGAAATGGAAAATTTGCCGCAAGAATCCCGCAGTTGATGCTAACATACTATACGTAACGTGTGACGTTACACATCACCGTTGATAGCGACTAGTAATACTTAATAATACATGGAAACGTTCCTTGAAGAAAAAAAAGTAATCGCTATTTATCTACCCACGTCATACTGCGATGAGATTTGCGTATTGTTTGGGAAAAATGCAAAGGGCATTGCGTCGAAGAATTTGGAAAAAACCAATTTCTTTGTGAACTACTTTCGTTTGCGCCATTATATTGTACATTCATTGGGATAGCATCTGCGCTTGGTCGTACAATAGGCTCGGGAGACCGTTCCTACTGGGCCTCGCTTATTGCACGTGAAAGGGTCCGTTATAGTCTGAAAAGGGTCCCCCGAAATCTTCAAGATGGTAGAGAACAGCTGTTCTTTTCAAGGGCTTGGGTTCTTTCAATGGTCGGAAGTAGCGCGGGGAACTTCGGGCTTTACGCAAACGGGAAGTAGCTCCAGGAGACATCTGCTTAGCGTCGCGTAGCCTGGAAATGATGTTGGTATTCTTAGAACTACGACTTCAAGTCTGACCATAATCTTCTCTCGAGTCTTCGCTCTACATCTCACAGAAACTACGCAAATGACACAGTTATTCCTCGCGAGACACCGGACGACATCGCAATACCACGCTCACAATCAACTTCCATCACGATTCTCTTCTAAATTGGTTTCCGTAAAATCACTGCCCCTCATCGCGATGCTATACGAAACCAAATTTCATGTAAACAAAATAAAATCTATTTTCACGTTGGGCGATAGCATGCACGGTTCATTTCCAACCGCAGTTTCGTACGAGAAAAGAAAAATATCCGCGTGGTACCGTTATCCAACGGTGCTAAGGTAGTATAAAGTAAACAAAATATGTGTGAAATGAATTGGAATTGAATCGAATTGCGTGAATATTTTCCAAGCAGGTTGTTTGACTGAAATGAAACAAAAAGTGGCCATCTTCAAAGGCCTCTTTAGCTCAGTGGTAGAGCACTGGTCTCGTAAACCAGGGGTCGTGAGTTCAAACCTCACAGGAGGCAAATTTTTTTTTTGATTCCATTTCTATCTCTGTGGAATGTTTTTTGTTTTATTTTCCTGATACTTTTCTTCTTATTCTCCAATATCAAGACCTAATTCCTATTCTAACAATATACCGGTACTTTGAATATTTTAGCCGAATCGCTGTGGCGTTGACTCAGGCAAAATTCTTCGTATCACGTGCAAATCAACATACTTGATTATCCCTGTACATTCATCGTGCATACGTTTGACTGGCATGAGACGACGTAGCCTCGCCTCGCAGCAGACGGTTGGTAATCACTTTCTGTCATTTCCTTTAAGATTCATCGAATCCATGATTCTCGTATACTCATCAAATCGTTGAGTAACCAATCTCTCGCTTTCATTTACACACTTGCGAGTAGTCGTCGTACTACTCGTTCAGTCTGACCACTATCATCCGGTCTGCTCCTGTAGCAACAATTGTCCACCTTTTATGTCCCCTTGACAGCATAACAGGAGAGGATATATGACATATTATTAGTATATATTCGTGGATCGATGAGATTGACCAGCAATCTTGCTGGGATAATGCTCATTCGGTTTATTCCCAACAGAGATGCAACTCCGACTACGTAGATGGCGACACTAAACTAAAAGTGCAGTTTAAACGGGACGAAGATTTTTGTAGTTTGGAATCAAGTTCGAAACGCGAACGACGAATGATCTATAAACACACGGGCTCAATCGGAGTCACAGAAGCCATGGCAGGCTCGCGAGCAGGAAATTATTTCGAATTGTTTCCGAGGCGGCAACTAGAATAACTGGTTCCTGCCATAAAAACGGTATTTTTTACGTTCAATCAGGCCACACAGATCGTGGCCATATTTGGATATACTGTACGTAACTGCCCACGACTACATCCGAGGTAGCACAAACATGTACCCGGGTAAACTTCGCTGATCGGAATATATAACGAGTAAGCGAAAAATAAAAAGTCATAAAACGGCAGGCTGGTTAATATCTCAAATTTTACGATGTACCCCGAACCCCGGCTCTGCCTGTCGATATCGTAAAATGTAATCGATCCGTCGCCGATCCACGTCCCTGCGAATATCGATTGTAAGTTCGCCGACTAATCGAAGGACCACGTTCGAAAATTGACGAGATTCGAAATTCAGGTAACGTTTCAGCGTCTGCAAATGCTTCGCACGTACCGGACTAGTCCGGTATTCAAGAGATACGCCAACGGGGTTCGGTACAGTTCCCGTAAAATATCAGCGAGGCGTTCGCCGTTTTTATCAGACTCTTCCCGCCATTTTCCCAACATTTTCCACGTACGACAAAAAAAAGACCAAAAAACCCTCGTGAACTTTCCAACTTTTTCTCCGACCTAGAAAAATTTATGACGACTACCGTTCGAACTTGCTCCGCCCGACGTGGATATTATCCAAAGTCGATATCTTATAATTTATCTCTCCAAGCTGTCTTGGATGAAGAATTTTTTACGAACAAAAAAATTCGAGGACTACAATTTACGATCTCCATGAAAATAGCGATCGTAAATACGTGTATCTATATATAGGGTGGACAATTTAACGTGACCATCTCAAATATCTCCGTTGCCTTCAGAGTTACGAGAAAAATGTCGCAAGGTAATTCAATTGATGCGGAAGTGCTGATCCAGTGGTGAAAAATGTATTTCTGTCAAGGTCACAGTTTTTGCGTCCTCAAGGTCATCAATGAATTTTCAAACGGGAACATGTTTTCTTTTTTCTTTCATCGCGACGTTGTAGCTGATATTCAGATGCATCGAACGACTTATAATCTCGTGACCTTGAAGGGATTTTCTCACCAAAATACACGTGTTTTTCACCACTGTATCAACCCTGCGAAATCAATTAAACTACCTTGCGACATTTTTTTCGCAACTCTAAAGGTAACCGAGATATTTGGGGAGATCACGTTAAATTGTCCACCCGGTACGCGTGAATTCGGATATCTATCAGGATTCCATCTACATAGTCGTAGTAAAAAAAAATTCGATCCCGTAAACTATCCGCAAACTTCGCACCGCGTTTTCCACCTTTGCCAATCTTACTTTGTCGATCGTTGCAGCGAACACTTTATGGCAGGGCATTCCTGAGTAGCGGCTTAGTCAAGCGTGGCATCGTAGCGATCGCAACGTGACGCGCATTTCATTGTCAACAATATGACGCGGATTCGCGGCACAATCCAGCGTCTAGTATTCGCGGCGTGTGCGGTACCGCGGGAGACGAGGGGGCGCCCTCGCTCGGAACTACGGGGAACGTGCCGCGCATAAGTTAGCCTCTATACGTACAGAGTCCCAGTCCCGATGCGTAGAGGTGTCTCTGCAGGAATTGGCGAGCAGCGAAATTAGACGTGGAAAATATAATTGAAGAGGAAAGGCGTAGGAAAAAAAAATAAACGACGAGTCGTGACTAATAAATCGCGTATCACGTCGTTGAGCAGGTCCTTCGCGAAAGACCGCGACGGTGCAAATCAGCGATAAGTATGTGACTCAAATGTTCATACGTCGCTATCGCGTTGACTGGAATACGTTATGTATTTTTATTTTGATACGATACAAGCGTAATATTACGCGGGGTAAACGATGCGGCGCGAAAATTTTCGTTGAGCGAGCGTGAGCTAATAATTAGCATCCTCGCGTGAATCTGCTATGAAAGCGAGAATTTCCCGTAGCTTTTGCAATTATTCTGCGAACTGCTCCCACCTTCGTCGTGCTACGAAGATTTAAACGAGCCAATAACCGCGATTAATCCATTCCGTTCTCCTGCCAATCGTTGTTATTATTACTATTATTTTTAAACGGTTCGTCGAATCGAATAAGTAGGAACGTGACTTTTCCGTAATCCAGAGACGTGAGAGGGTCGCGATTCGTCGCAAACGTTCGTACATCACGCGAAGTTCTCTTACTTAGACCCGCGAGCAAACGCAATGATATTCGATGAACGTACACAATTTGCAATTGACGATAAGACAGTGGATGGAGAATTTACGAGTTATATACGTGTCCCGCGATCGGTTCTTATCTCGTTTTATTTACACAACCCGAGATGGTCAACGATTGTAATATTCTTCGACGAAGTAGTAACGTATCGTTGCGACGTAATTTTTACGGAAAAATGAAAAGCATCGGTATCTTGTTAGCTTTGAAATCAATAAATTATTACACGAAGGAACTAATCTTACGATGCGTATCTGTGACTTTTATTAGCGAGCATTGATAAAGTCTCGATGGGGAGTATTTTCAAAAGCACTCTCACGCTCGCAGCCTACACGTACGCATGTAATTTCTCTTCAAACTCGTCAGTGTAATTCTAGCGGGTGCGTATAATCGTAATTTGCGTAATTCTTCAATTAAATGTTATATCAACCAGAAATTCATACCAACGATGAAGTCATGTGTGCCGCTCGTATGTTTCTTTTATATTTGCGTTTTATCAGCGTCGATAAAGCCTTATCACCCGATAACAAACTTATCAGCTCCCATGCCAACGCAGCGTGATTTTTTCAAACGTCGCCGGATAGCGAGTAAACGCTACGTATAGCTGCCGATATGCCAACGCTACGTAGCGCGTAACACGTGATAATGGTAATAATTAACGAAGATGTAATAAATGGTGAAACGTAAAAGCTCAACTATCTCTGAAAATGAGGAACGTTCGAAAGTTTCAAACGTCTAACGAGCAATAAAAAAATCGTTCTCTGGAAATGACGGATACAGAGTGTTCGAAGCGTTAAAAGATGATCAATTTTGGAGCCTCAGAGATATCGGGAAAGCGATATCGTCTTCGTCTCGCGTTTTATAATTACATACGACGAGACAACTATGCGTTTGACGTCACCGAGATTCGATTAGAATAAGATTACGCGCGTGAGATTAGTCGAAGACGAGTATGCACGTTGAAACGTAAAGCAGGAAATAGCTGAGGCTGAGATTTCTAGCGATAACGAAGGAAAAACGATTCCCCCCCAACTGGTGGTTATAGTCATTTTAGTAGTACATATATCCGTTCGCGCATAATATTACGCGGTAGGCGAACGACGTTGGAGTTTTTCCAGTTGAAATATTTCTGCCATTTCTACCCGAATAACGAATGATTTCGTAGCCGTCAAGGACGGAGAAAAATAGACGGTGTATTATAAATATATTTCTTATCGTCGGACCGAAGTATGTAATATTTCAAAAAGTCCAACGAACCTCCTCTCAGGTGCGTGGAGGCGCGAGGATGAAAATATTTGGCAAATAGACCGGCGAGCAAGACAATGGAACATTCATCAGTAACGACGCTTCGTGACTGCAATTAAAAGATACCCGTCGCATAAACACTTCTGGTCGTTCGAAACCGAGTAATAATAAAAATTGCGTCGTAGTAAAAGAAATGACAAGGCATACGATTGTCTGAAAGGCGCGTCACGTTTGTGTTATCGTGTACTCGCACGTGAGCGGCGATCCTACATCGGGGCATGAAAAAATGTGCTTTTATTTTCAGCATTTTATATGCAAATTCGGAATTCTCATTTGAGCGCGAACGTGGCGAGCGGTTCATCGGTATACAAGACGAAGCGTGGCGTGTGTGCCGCGTCTAACGTACGCGACGCACGTCGTCGACCGGCAACGTCGAGCCTTCGACGAACAATGCCTTTTGGGAAAGTAACGCGCGAACACGCGGACACAGTCGTACACCCGGGTCGTACGAGCCAATCGTACGAGTAGAGTATTTCGAACGGAACGAGAACGGTTCGCTACGCGCAGACTTCGCGATCGCGTACAACGTAGCCGCGTCGAGATCGCGCTCGCGAAGGATAGGAGAGCTGCGCGTCGAGACACGACCAATACACGCTGGCTACGCGCGCTACAGCTGCGTGTGGTCTCGGAGAGACAGAGAGAGAGAGCGATAGAGCGACGGTCAGGAGTGGGAGAGGGAGAGGGAGAGAGAGAGCGCGAGATCCGTGTGACGTCACGGGCTCCGAGGCTAATGGATCTGCTCGCGTCGGTTAACCGCCACGAATCATTCTGTTTCGCCTTTTTTTTCTCTTTGTCCGATTCAAATATCGCGACCAACGAGTGAGAATTCTGGGTACTGCCTTCTCAGTGTCTACGCCGCGTACAGTACTCATTATCAACGTTCGATATACAGCGTCGTCATCGCTTGTAGTAACCTACATTTCTCGATGCTCGACTGTTCGTCGTAACGTTTTCTCGAGTGGCGTAGAAGCACCCATCTGTTGAGCACCTGACTAAAAATTCACCTGCTTCGGCTATGGCGTGGCGTGGCGTGGCGACGACTAACGTGTCAGGTGCAACCGGCTGTAACGCCGTGGCAGGAAACAAAGAAAAGTGAAATCCAAGATGGCGGCCAACATCGTAGTAGAAATTCCTCTACGCTCGCGAATTTTACCGAGTAGTCAAAAAATCTGCGACTACGCCAATTTCGAGCATATACGCGCGTGTATACCGATGACGATGATACGCGACAGGGAAACGCGTCAGGTGCAAAAAACGACACTCCGGTCGTTTTCGTAAATGTACAGGGGGACGAGGGTTTACCGTAAAATAACGCGGGTATACCGGGTATTCCAATCCGGACGAAGTATTTTTGCTTCTCTTTTCGCAAAATTTTATCGTCAGCGGCTGAATATGTGGGGGGGAAAAAGAAGAAAAAAAATGCTATTTGCAATTTGAAACGAGCAAGACTCGAGGCGAGCTGGAACGGCGATAGAATGTGTAGTCTGTACGAGATACTGGTTGAAGAAAGAGAAGGAGCCACCGTTGCCTATACCTGTGGATTTACTGTAGCTCAAACATGTTTCCAACGAGCTTGCCTTATCGCGAATCCGAAGCCACGAACCCATAGCTGGCTTCGGCATGGAGAGAGCAAGTTTTACTCGGATGACGAACAAATAATGTTTCAGATAATATTTATTGCCAGGACTTTGAAAATAGTCGGATAAAAAACAGGTATTATTTGTACAACTGATCGTAATTTAAGCATGTTCTTATGAAATAACGGTCGACGATCAACGGCTTTTCCTCATCGAGTGAAAACAAATGACGATTCATACGAAACGTACGTAACTGTTGTGCTACGTCAACTCTTCGTGTGCAAGCATATCGTGCCGCTTGCTCAGCCGATCAGAATTCTTGGAACAACGTTCCGTTAGCGTAAAAAAACTGCTTATCTTGGCACGGAACGATCGCGCTGATACAGCAAACGTTGATTTCCCACGCGTACCTTTCTATGTGCTAACAAGAAATGCCTGTCGCCAGACGAAGCGAACCACTTCGACACGTGACCAGTCGCGTTTACGTCATCGGATGACACGTGATATTACCAACTACGTATTACAGGTGACATTGGATTATACTACGATATCTGCGCGTGTACAACTTTTCTCGGTTCGAACTCTCGGTTTACACAATTAACGATCGACCAAGCCGCGCCTAACTGTGAAACTGTACGAAACGTACCTCGGCTCGGCGCGTTGCGTCACACCGTCCGCGATATCGGATCGCCGTAGACGAGTTCATTCTCGACGATGAGCATTCTTGCGATACGTGCGGGGGGGGTATCGGAGGAATATATTTGAAAAATGTCCGACATTGCAAAAAAAAAAAAAAACGGAATAAAAACTCGCCACGATACTAACGACGCTGCGTGCCAAGGTCGTCATCGAACAGGACCAGATATCGATCGTGTAACCGACGAGGAAGAAAAAGAAGCGGCATTCGGTTCGATCAGCCAGCCTTAACTACGCCGTCAAAATGATGGCGGATCTTATTACAAGGTATCGACGAGAACGGGCGATGAAATACGCGTTGCGGAGCGGAAAGAAAAAAAAGGAATAACGCGATGCCGCTACGTCGCTTCGTCGCGTCGTCGCATGTAAAGCGATGATTCTTGGTATACTAACGAGGAATGATGAATTGTTGAATAGATGAAATATGGTGGTAGGTTCTCCGTCGTTCAACGACTATGCGATGTAAATAAATGAGAGCTTTGACGTGGGTGGAAGTAGTTAGGCAAAGGGCGACCAAGACCAGAGACCAGGGACCAGGAACAGGGATTCCGTTCGTGTTGCACGCAACGCACCGGTCTCGAGGCACGCAACGTCGCGTTGGAGAATCGTTTCATACTCTACCTTCCACGTGTACGCCCCGTTTTATTATAACCTACGCGAGCCGTGCATTCGTGTCCGCGTTTACGCGCGTGCAACCCGGACTCGTTGACGTGTGTACGTGCTTGATCACGCGATCTTACAATTATCCCACCGTGCAATATGCACTTGGATCTCGATGCCGTGTCGTTCGCCAATAAAAGTTTTTCCCGCGTCGATTTTTTTCTGTCTTTCTCTTCGTCATCGTCGAATGCACTTTTTCAAATGCAATATGGCGAAATGAACGCGATGAAAACAACGTATTCGTAAAATTGTACAGCTGTACAGTCGTGCAGCTCGCGGTGGTGCGAATCGACGTTTTAAAAATATTCGCGAAGACCTTCGCGGCCTTGAGATGAAAATAATTGCCTGGAGGCTGAATCGTTCTCGCATACTTATGTACATATGTATGTGCGAACGGCTGCGAAAACGTTCGAAAACTCATCGCATGCGGGTACGTTGAGACCACGCGGAATTCTGGTCGAAGAATTTTGTTGATTTTTTTCCTCCAAATTCATCAAACACTGCACGGTTTACGGATGCTGCTGATGTGGCCCTCGGCTATCACTCGGACGCGACACAGCGAGAACAAAGAGATGCCCTTCGTCGAAGTGAAAACAATCAAGCACGCACAAGCTGACCACCACCTGTCCGCCGTACGACAACGCGACATAAAGCCACCATCACCAGTACGTAGCGTCTGGTCAATCACGTGACCAGACTCGCACGTTTACGCTGCAGGGTCACTTGGCCAGTAGACCTGTAGATCGTCAGAGGCATGACGGAATGATAATAATACGAAGAAGAAGGAAAAAACTGAAATCGTCGGAAGGCTGTTGGAGTTGAAAATGCAGTGCAGTACCTAAATTATTATTCTGAACGTTCGCCTTGCAGTAACGACGGCGCCTTGAAAATATTTGTTGTAATTGGAATTCGGTACGGTTAACTTTTACACCGCCGAGTTTTATTAATCGTTCGAAAACGTCGTCGAAATATTTTTCTTCCAATTTGAGAATTAAATCGATAAAGTTCCAGAGTGCCGCTGGGTAGGCGAGTCGTAGCGAATCACTTGACACGATTTGCAAATCGGCTTGGTATACGTTTGTTTGTTGTTTTTTTTTCATCTATCCGTTCGAATTTTATACGTTTCCGTAAAATTGATTGACGCGATAAAACCCGTCGATCCATGCGACGATTCGTATAATATTGTTGAGAAAAACAAACGACCGAGGATGGATGAAATAATTGTAGTAAAATCGACGAGTCGACGGGTACCTATATTAACTTTTTGCCCAACGACTAATGGGAATATTATGATAAACGCGAACGTCGAGTATTGCGTATCCCTCAGCTATGTATAGTAAGGTAGTATCGACACGAATTGCCGCTACGCTTCTATTTTCGCTCGAGAGAAATTTTAATGCGCAGTGCATAACCGAACGCGTGGTATTGACCGATGCTGCGCAGACTATAGAGCGACGGATGTGTCTCGCGCACCTAACAACGTTCGCACTGTACAGCATTCTAACAGTCTGTCGTGCCTCGTGACGTCACTGGCGTGTACGACAGCACGCGGACGCGCGACCGCAGAACGCGACCTGTTTACAAACAAGCACACAAACTTGAGCGGTTATGACATCACGTACAGCGTGATAATTGGGGAATGAATATCGGATAATGTTGTAATTGAACAAACGAGCGTGAAACGAATCGGCAGGAGTAATAATTCGGGGCATTTATTGAATTTTTATACGCACTAGATGCGCGATCGTTGTTGTTGTTGTTGTTGTTGTATTTCGTGTTCACGATCCATTCCGCGTCGCCGTTCCATTTGCAAACGTAAAGCGAACGCAGGGAATCGTGTACGAAAAATAGGATTTATGTCAAGTTTATACCGTGGAAACGGAAATAGAACGTATCGAACTGTAATCTTAATCAGCTGTTACTATTCGTAAAATTCTCGTCCCGCGAGTCGTGTCAGTTTTACGTAATGGCGAAGATTCGTATCGAAAATTCGACCACGCGCAGTCTTTTTCGCCGGGAGATAAACTCGCGACTGGCTGGCTGGCTGACGTCACGCCATTGACTCACAAGCACGAAAAATCAAACAGAAACTATTTCCGGAGGCGGTAAACGAAACGAGAAGATTGTACGTATACAGTTTTAATGATGACCAATCCAAGATTCAGCAAAGATATATTGGCCAACGGATGCCAACCAAAAAGAAGCGATGTTTTTCGCTTCGAGTCGAGTTCTTTTTATTTTATTTTTCTTTATTTTTTTATCGTAAAACCAACAAATATCGACGAAACGATACGCATTCTACGCGCCTCCGCCGTGCGTAACGTATTATATGATGAATTTATTCAGATTGGGCACCGATATTTGTTTTGATGCTTTCCTTTCTCCTTTATTTCATTCACGTCGTCGCGTACGGCATTGTAACGTGATTATCAATTAGGATCATTAACGTTATTCGCAATGCGCGAAACGTTCTTTACCGTGGTACGAGAATGGTATATAAAACGATATATAAGTTGGCATAATTCGCATCCTTCGGACAGGACGCTTTCGGTTAGTAGATATACAGGCCAGGGACACATATTTCATGGTCCGAAAGTTTTTGCCTCGTTGACAGAATCGTCGCCTCTCGAGGTAACAGAGAATTCGACGGAACATGAGGCAGAGAGAAATGCTACGACGTCATAGGCAGAGATTAGGAAACTGGGAGAAGTACGCCAAAAGGTGCTCGAACCCGACAGAAATAACCTAACGCAACCTCGGGTCAATATCGCGGCGGATCCTTAAAGAGCTCGACGTTTTCGTCGATGGTAGTATGCGAATGGCAGTTCTTTTTTCAACGAAAGGTTAGTAGAGAAACCGGATTGATTTTCTCCGGCGCTGCTGTGACGTGACAAAATGGCTGAATCTGCCCCCAGCTCTCTGCCATACTACATTAAAACATGAACGCGATAAGTACGCGACGATGATACGGTCGCCGACGATCCGTTACGTTGGCAATATATTGAGATTGTGCTATCTGCTTTTTGTTCATCATCGATGAAGCCAGAGATTTCAGGATTTTCGCGTATTTATGCGAGGAGATATGTAACGGTTCTAACGGAAATGAGAACGTTGCGTCGATAGCGAGCGGGGCTGGTTGGCAACAGCGCCAACATCGTTGCCAGGCGTCCTGGTGACGTCACACAGCTACAACCGCCACAACTCGAGGCACGTACCCAGCGAGCAGCTATGCGTGACTTACATTGGGGAAAAACATTTTTTTTATTCCCGAAACTGTGCTGAAACTGATGTCCCGTGGAAAATGCCCAACGCGATTGCGCGTACCATTCTCGAGAGTAATAACAACATCTTTCCTCGTATTGCCATCGTAGGGGTCTACCAAAAAGTTCGGATATTCACGAGGAAAGTTCTATGCGAACAAACAGCTGCCGAAAATATAACATATTCGCGGACGTTCAATGTCCCAGCAATTATTCCATGAAATCACATTTGCTCGAATTCATAAAGATAAGATGCATTTCCGTCGCGCGTATATGCAGATACGTATACTAGTTATGTAATCTGGTTGAATTTTTGGTTAGATTTTCATATGCTGCTGGGATAACAAGCAAACGAGGGCTATCTACGCGTTTCATAATCTTCTAGGATTTCAAGTTTGATTTTTATATTCCATAGGAATAACAAATAAACTAGTAATAAAGTCAAACAGTGCCTATTTGCAAAACTGGTTTTTCATTCACGCACAAGATCCGTGCGAGATCTCTTAACCACGTGTATTTGCATATCCACATCGAGACAGACGTATGCGTGCACGTGTTATGCTACGGGCACAGAGATATGTTCACGAGAAGACGACGTACTATGGAAAGAATACGGCGTTGGCGCGTATTTTCATGGCACGTAAGTATTTGCGCCGTGAGACCGAGAATGGAAATTCGAATAACAGAAATAATTGCATGAAAGTCGCGTTACGTGTGACTGGACACGTTGATGTTCGCTATATAGTCCTACGAGATAAGAATGATAGTATCGTTAGCGAGATACATAGGCGTACACTTGATTCGTGTGGCGAAAAGCTTTACTATCGATTATTCGCGCCTGGGGTTAATAATGATACATGGGGGATCGAGGATAGGCCAAAAGGCTCGAAAAAGCTCGGATGAATGAATAAAGATCATGTTAAAAAAAAAAAGAAAACAAAAAATAATGGCCGGTATCTAGGCGAGTGACGAAGATTAACTCTGTCGAGTATTCTACAGTCGTATGGAACGTATCAGTTGCGCGTAGTCGGATAAACACCATGCATCTTCGTGCCAGCAGGGCGCGATACATACGACCACCGCGACGGAGAACAGTTGAATGTAGTGATACGGACGCACCATGATGTCAGAGTGATGTCACCAAAAACACTAAGATGGCGTCAATTCTCGTCGATCGTTGAGTATTGAGCCACGTGACGATGAATTCCAGAGAAATTCCCACTATTCGTGAACGATGAGCGGGATATTTCTAAATGTTTATCAATACGTATCACCCGTTCGCATTCGTTATGTCATACTTGAGCGTGCTGTTTTTTAGCATTATTACGAATCTGCAATGCACGTGTATGCACGCGCGAAGTCATGAGAGTGTATTGGGAGCTTTGACCAATCGTGTAAAAACATCGAAGAGCTGGTCAACGACATCGGCTAGTGTGGGAAACTAAGTTGCATAACCGAAGCGAGTTTCGTGTGCATTGAATTCGATTATTGTACTAATAAGAACGGCGCGACAAACTACGAGACTGTGCAACTCACGCACATTCCCACCCGGGCTTATCGCTGTATACTCGTTATCAGGCATGAAGAAAACGTGATAAAGTTATGATAGGTTACCGTGTAATGTCGTCGACGCGTTATAGTTCAACACACGTTCCCATGTATGGAATTACGTGAATATCGTTGTTTATTTTGTCATATTTGCAACAACAATAAAAAAAATACGCCGAAATTATTAGTTTATAACTAGATGATCGTATATACCCAGGGTACCTCACCGTAGGAACGGAGCAATGTGTACAACGTCGGGTTTTAATAGCCAGAAGAAAAAATCCATCGAAGTAAAATTTACATCGTTTTCAGAAACGTGTTGATTTTCCGCTCGGGTGGATCGTCCCCGTTGGTCTATATAATTCATTACGGACTTACCTTCCCAAACCGTGTTCGATGTAAGCACGTATACGGTGTGGAACATTTAAAGGTCTCAAAACGGTACTTATGTCTTTTATTCGAGGTGCTGTTAATTTTATTGCCACCGTACTGCGATAAGCGATTTAAAGAAAGGTATCCTACCAAAGAACACTGCAAAAATACGTTTGCAGTTATTCACGAGTCTTTCTCGATATAACCGTACGGATTTCGGTTTCTATTTTCGTATATCGTGGTTATTAAGTTTCTCCTCGATTATGTAAAGAACCGTAAAATTCCTCTACAGGCTGTAATGTCATTTTGACTACAGAGACCAATCAAAATAGAAAAGGTGCTGCACCGCGTGTGCATACTCTACACACCATGCGTCGTGTACGCTCGTGCCCCCACAGATATTCACGTACTATATGTCCGTGTTCGTCGGTATATGTTCTAAAAATATAATATATTATACGCTACGTACGATATGCAAACCGAGACTGCGAGTGCAGCTTCCACCATTGAGCGTCCAACGTCGACGGGGATATAATATTGTGATGTTTAAAGAGAGCGTGTTAAAATCCCGGTGGCATGACCCAAAAACGCTAACGTATTATCGCTGTTTTCTCGAGTGTAAAGGTGGCCGCAAATCGCGCGGTTGCCCCGATTGTTGGCTACGTGTCCTCGAAAGACGTCGTTGCGCATGCGCGACCAATTATGACGTCGTATCTTATGACGCTACAACGTCGGATTGGCGGAGAGCAACGGTCAGGGCAGGGAGGGGTGTCACCCGTCGCCTGCTTTGCCGCCGCATTCTCCAGCGTTCCTCTCTGCGTACGGTTGCGTGCGGTCTCGTCGCGCGTGGATGTCCCGTACGAGTCGCGGTATTCGTAGAGAATAAAAAAAAAAGAAAGCGAGCGTAAAGCGTATATAAAAGTTGTCCAATTCTGTTCTGTGACATAGAATAGTGTTTTATCGATGTTGTTGGAAGTGATATATGTACGTTCGCGTTGTGATTTATCGGTCAATTGAAGAGTTATCCCAAGCTGTTCTAGTTCAACGTTTTTCGTTCGACGCGGTCGGTTAACTCGATACCTAACGTATGAGAATAAGTTTGTGGTGATTTGAGACACAGAGAGAGAGAGAGAGAGAAAGAGAGAGAGAGAGGGAGCGAGCCCGTCAGCGACAGGAGGGAAGAGCGAGGGGGCGAGAGAGAGAGAGAGAGAGAGAGAAAGAGAGAGCGCGCGAGCGAGCGAGCGAGAAAAGCGCAAGTTCCTTTCTCGTTAACCGCTATTTCCGCGTATCGACGTGAACAGTGAATAATATATATGATACAGTTTGACAATCTACCGTCGTAGGATTACACCGAGCGATATCAGAAGAAATAGATAGAATCGCGCCGCCTCGACGAGAGTAAGAGAGAATTCTTTTCTTTATTTTAAATTTTTTTCTTGGTTATAACGTGGAATTTTCGTGCATGGAGGAGCAATTATAACGGAATTTCGAGATACGATGTACTAGAGCGAGAACAAGATTTTGCCCGAACGAATACACACAATACAGCGAATCCAAGATGATGGGTAAACGTACGCAATGTTACCTCTGCGATCTTCCCAGAATGCCCTGGGCCATGATAATGGACTTTTCCGAACCAGTGTGCCGGGGCTGCGTCAACTACGAAGGCGCGGATAGAATAGATCTGGTTCTCGAGTCTGCTAAACAACTGAAAAAAGCTCACGGTTTTCAAGACTCACGACCGGCAGCGCCCAAGTCGTACAGATCATCGAGTCACACCGAACACAACGGTGGAACGAACTTGGACGTACTACCAATTCAAAATGCGAGTCAAAGTCATTCGAGGCATCACAACATCGGCGGTTACTCGCAGCTGCATCACAGAAATTCAATAACGGAATTCAATTCGGGAACTAGGCAACAGCAACAACAACAACAACAACAACAACAGCAGCAGCAGCAACAACAACAACAACTTTCTCGACACGAGGAACCGTCACACGACATGACCAACGGTATGCGTAGCAACGTGAGGATTTCGAACGCGCATCTCGCAGCGGTCGCGCATCACGTCAATCTGAGTCATAATCGTGGAATGGCCGGATTAAAGCGAGGCATATCTGCGATTGACGAGGACGAGCATACATCTGAGAAAAGGTTGTCGCTGGAGGAACAACATCCGGTCAGGCCACCTTTAACGAGGGGCGATTCCCTACCTGCCGTCAGTCACGCTGTCGGCTACATTCAGGACAGGAGCAAAGAAAAGCACCCAATCAGAGCACCGAGCTTCGACACCGCTACAGCCTTTAAACCAAACGGTAAGAGCCATCGTGTAGAAACTTCGACGCGCGCCAAATTTCAACGGGGAAACGTTTGAACAACGACCCAGATAACAATAGAATAAAACTATGATGCTGACGTAAGATTAAATTTCGTGCCAACACCCGCCATTCGGATCGTACTTATATACAGACAGTTAGTTGCGTGGTGTAAATCAACCACGGACGAAAACCGTCGCTCGACGAACGATGTACGACGATTTTGCCGTCGCGTCGCGGTTATTATCAATCGTCAAAATCGCGAATTAGATCTTTTAGATACGTAGAATCGTCGATACGAAAAGCAAGCCTGTTATATTTTTATGTTACGTCGCTCGACACGTGAGAAAATGTCCACGCGCGAATACTGATTTCGAGAATAGCACCCACGACCACAATAATAATAATAACGAACGAACAAGATGATAATGATGACGAGTAGCAACGACGATACGTGAGAAATCACCTTTGATCAGGAAAGAAAACGAGAGTTCGACCGAAGCTCGAGAAAGCTCTCTCGTGTTCTCGCAGCGTACAGAATAAAACAACGCTCGCTACCATCTATTTCGGTATTTTCACCCTCGTTTCAATCTGGTACCCTCGTCGTCGTCGTCGTCCCGTCTTTGCACGTATAACCTGGCGTATACGAATGCACGTGTTGGGACGACAAAAACGCTATGTCGACTCCTGACGTCACAACCGCGTGTCGTCACGACGTATATTTAGTCCAATGAATGGTTCCGTTGTTGGTTGATACGTATCAGGTTCGTTCCGCGCCACGTTTCTATGGTTCGAATGTTATCGAACGGTAAACGAAGGCTAGGAGAAGAGTATAATTTGTCGATCGTTTGCGACGAATAACACTACACATTCGAGTTCGGATGGTAGGGAAAAAAAAGTCCATAAGTAATGTCGAACTCGTGATTATCTCTCTTCGAGGAAAATTTGAATTTTCAATTTATTTCGGTATTGCGATTGACCCGTGATGGTAAAGAGTCGCGTCTTGTTCGGTCGGTTCCAAGTATCTCGAATGTTTTACAAAATAGAGGATAACCTTGAAACGTAACGGTAATTCCGCCATCAAATACTTTCTAC
This sequence comes from Arge pagana, assembly GCA_963969455.1. Classification (NCBI taxonomy): domain Eukaryota; kingdom Metazoa; phylum Arthropoda; class Insecta; order Hymenoptera; family Argidae; genus Arge; species Arge pagana. The sequence goes on along the minus strand of OZ018309.1, from coordinate 25,180,188 downwards.
TATGACCTTACGCAGGCGCTAAATGGTAAATATTCCTTTGTTCCCGCACGTGCACCACACATTGCGAATTAATTCTTTCCTGTCGCGTCGGTACAAGCCCTTTGAAAACAGTTCAAAGAAAATCTTACACGTGCCTGACGTTCGTGTCAAATTCAAATCGATTGTGTCGTTATCTTCGCATCGGTCCGATCCGCCAAACGATTACTCGGTATCAACAAGTTGCACGAAAGACGTCTTTCACTGTGATTATGCTTCAAACCGAATTGACGTGTTATCCATCATTGGTACGATACGAATTTAATCGTGTTAAGCGCCATATTATTAACGCGTGCCTGCTCCAGCGATATCTTGCAAAAACTTATTGGAATTTCTCGCGAAAACGAGACCGTATCTATTCATCGAATTATACACACGGTTTCATTTCATTCGAATAATAATAACAACAATTAAACCTGTCGACAGTTTTTTGCCTCAAAATAATGTAACAATAACACAAACCACTCGTATGGTTGTTTTCACACCGAATGTTCGGTGAAACATCACACGACAACGCGGGAAAACAATAGTTTTTGATATTTCAGACGATTACTTATTTGTTGAACGATGAAGAAACATGTTAGTGCTTTTTTCGAATTATTTTTGTCGCCTGAAAATACAAAGGCAATGAGTTGAAATTGTATGGTGGCGTAGAAATTTCATTCGACGAAGACGAACTCGTACTCTGTTTGTTTAGCTTTCTTCTTCATTTTTATATTCGAGGTTACTATTTCCGCTCCAAGATATAGCTAGCTCACATAGGCTTGTGCTTGTCTAAAAATAGAGAGATGCTGGCAAAGATCGGCCTCTGGAAATAAACGCACATCACGAAAGGGAGCGTTGAATCGAGAAAATAGATCTTTGGAAAGCTCTACCAATATCGATGACGCCGAATTTTTCTCGTTCGAGTAAAATACCTACTAAATGTTGGAACGTTTCAAATTTGTTGAACAACGTCTACCAGCACAAAATGCGAAAGTGCCTCCAATAATATAAATCAGATGATACGTGACTTATACACGAAATGTCTTGGTTAGGAGTGTTCGCGACGATAGGAAGAAGCATCTAAATTTACCTATGAAAATGTACGTAGCGCGAAATTCGTGGCTTCTGGTAACGCGTCAGAGGTTCTTTCGTCGTCCGTTGTTTACGTTTACATTATCCCGTGTGTACAATTAGTTCGGCACGCGCGCGCGCGTCGGCATAGAAAACGTTTTACAATTCTGCCAAATGAAACTGGCGCATGAACTGCATCGAATCGTTACGATGCCGCCAATAGATGAAAAAGGAAAACAAAGAAAACTGGCATAAGCGTTCGTTATATTTACAAAAGTAGATTCAACGGACGAAAAATTGCGCGTGTTCCCGCTTATATTGCTATCGCCTGCTTCGAATGTGTGACGTCATATGGCGAGGGATCGCAACGAGTCGACGCGGGCGAAGATCGTTGAGAGACAAGCGAGGAGCCGTACGAGGCGTACTATGCGCCAGAGGCACTTTACTTTCGAAACAAGGCCACTATCGAACGTCCGATGGTGACTAAGCCTCGGCTACCAACGCCACTGAGTCGTAGCTCATAGCTGCCGCCTACACATCTGTTGCCGGTTACATGCATCAACACAACACAAGAGCATTCCACGTACAATACAGACGCAGGCGCGCGCGCGTGATGCGTCGCGCGGAGAAACGCCGTGAGATGAACGCGATGGGACGCGCGCGCGCACGTGTTGTGCAAACACACGAACGACGCGACCGACCGCTAGCATTGCTCGCGATGTTTGGCGTCGTCGTTGTCGTCGTCGTCGTCGTCGTCGGTCGCAAAGAGCGTGTGCTAGCGTACGTCGTATCGATGTGTTTGACGATAACCAGGCGTCAAAGAGAGACTCGTGCATTAAGTATATCGAAGTCGTCATGGAAAAGTACCGATCACACGTCTCTGCAGTGCTTGCCTATCTAACTCGTTTACTCTGGTCAAGCACACGAGCGACCCAATGAAATTCGTGCTCCTCATCTTTTTCTTTCTCTAGATTAAGTAAAAATGCGCGACTAGTGACGTATTTTCTCACTGTAGTTATCTGGCCGGAAAGTCTATAAATATTTGCATTCTAATCCTTTCGATATTATCGATATCGCATGGCTTACAACCGTGTTGAAAATTATCATCAACGTCGCGATAATTGAACCCCGCTTCTGTATCAGCATTCAATAAATTGAATTCTTTCAAACGTTTGTACGTCCATGGGTTGTCGTCTTCGTCGTCGTCATTGCTCCAGTATAACCACTTTGTTGGGGTTATGCCTGTCAAGGGTTACGATATGGTTTGTCAGTTTATGCGGATGGTATGGTTTGTACGGAAGCTAGAGGGTGGTGAAATGACGATGACGCTTGTCACAGCCTACGATTTACTCATCATGCAGGGTACCTATTTAGCCGTGGTTCTACCACATTTGCTTGCCAAATCATTCATTTCGTTGCGATGCCAAGCTTCGTGACGTACCTCGCACGATAACCTAATGTAATGTATGCTCAACATTCTCGTTGTCTCTCCTCGGTGCTTTCCGTTTCCTTGCCAATTTTGTTTTTGCCAATATTCAACAGTGTGAATGAATATGGCGATTCGTCCGACTTATCTGTACGTACCTCGTATCTTCGGGTCAAGGTGTCACGTATGACACGATTTGAAAAGAGTTTCCAACGAGTTTATGAACATTTTTAATACACTCCTTGACCGAGTAATTCAGGAGTCGTAGAGTTCATCGAGCTGTTTTGTGCTGCGTATCGTGTATTCTCAGCGGTACGAAAGAACATATGAAAATGTCAATGGAAACGAAGCATTTAGGAATAGATGAATACAAGTGTTACGTATCTGACAAAACACAGACATTCGTTCAAGTTTGATATTAATGACGTCAGGTACATAGAAATAAGACTAATAGTATCATAGTAAAATAGTAATGAGTTTCATTATGTGAATAAAAGTCTCTCCAACGCGTATATCTCGATAAAAATAGAAACAAATACGCTGAGTCACGATCGGTGACTTCAAGGTGGTGGAAATTTTTCGTTTGAGGTCTTTGTTCGAGGATACTACAGCAAGTCCTATTTTCTCATTGGCAATTCTTCAGGCACATCGATACAAACCGAGACACCTGTTAAAACATACTTGAATACAGAGTGATATGCATAAAAGATACGATTTTCTCTGGATATATTGAGGATTTTCACTATTCTTCGCTTACGTACAGACACATTAAGATAAGCGCTATTTATTGTCTCAGAAAACTTCACTCAATTGTCTGAATCGTCTAATTTCATATTTTATTTTTGGGTTAAATTATCCTTATCTTGAAGTCTGGAAGTAAAAGCGATAAGAAAGTAGATTTTCGGGGGATTGAACGAAATTACTATGAATCATTTCGGTATTTTATACTTGGAGCTGCACGATTGTTTCAGTTTTCATTATTACAGATGGTAATTCGTGAATGTGTGGCATTTGCGAAATTTAATCCCCACCGGAAGTGAGAAGCTATGATTCATGTAATCTTGCATATTTCAGGTTCATACGTTGGAGGCACGACAATTCCTTTGGCTGCTGCTAATGTTGCGACAAATGGCGGCGGTTCGCCTCTTCGTCCCAGAACTAGTCCGCCGCCACCACCACCACCCCCTCAAGAAGGGACTGGTGATAGTTCGCAAACAAACCATCATCAGGTTAGTACGTATTCCATGACCGTTAAATTTTTGTTCCTAACGAGATTATAACATTCTTTCTCAACCTCATCGGGGAGGATTGGGTGAAATTTCATCCATACGACGTATTCTTCGCGTTGCTTTTTTGCAATGTATGAGGAAAAGTAGAAATAGCGTTTCGCAATGGACTTTGAATCTTATTGAGACTCGAGTTGGGAATAAATGAATCGGGAAATCGTGAATGATGGGTATTTCTCCAAGTTTGATCATGATAACACCGATAAGCGGACGGTAACTGGGGCGTTATCTAGAAATCTTTACGCAATCATATGATATCTGTGCTTTGATAACATTTTTAATTGCCTAAGGATTATAGGGTGTCTACCAGGTATCGTACGATAGGTGAATGACGCAAGTTGGTGTTTGTCAGATAATTTTTTTGTTCTTATCATTTTTGCCATGTCGAAAATTTGAATGAGATGTTTGAGATAGAGTTTCAGCGTTGATTCGAATCACCTTTATGTTTATCATACATCAGGGAAAGTCATAAATATTTTTTCATATTTGCAAAGTGGTTTGTCATTCGTGTCATATGTGCATCTAAATTGTATGCTCACGAATCTATTTGTCCAATTGCCATTGTTATTGTTATCAGGGGGCAGCGAGCGGACCGTCACCTATGGCCGCCTTAATGTCCGTCACTGACAATTTAACATCACCTGAACCAGTGCCACCGCCTCTCAATAATCCAAGTCCGACGAGCCGAAGCCCGCCAACAACAGCTACAAATGTACAACAACAACAGCGGAGCGCTTCGCGTGGTTCCCAACACAGTCCGAATAGCTCAGGTTTGTACATTTCTGATATAAAATAAAACGTAGCCCATTTTTCATTGACCCAAATTCAAAGAAATTAGTCACAGAAGAATTCTTAAAGATAAAGCAAAAATTATTTGACGAATTTTATTTCTAGTAAAACTATTTATTTTTCAAATTCGGATTTATCAAATCTAGAGTCGAGCAATTTTGTTCAATCTGTCAGAAATTAGGTAAAGTTCAAAAAGAATATCAGAAAAAATTAGTAAGTTTTGGTTGCCTGTTTTTTAGGGTCATCAGGCAGAAGGTCCAGTGGTTCTAGGCATGTTTCTTCTACAACGGTAACAACTTCTTCCGAAGGTGCCGTTGCTCAGGCAGCAGGAGCTGAACCTATCTCAACTCCAACCCTAAAGTGCACCCTCTGTCAAGAACGTCTGGAAGATACACACTTTGTCCAATGTCCCAGCGTTCCACACCACAAGTTCTGTTTTCCATGCAGTCGGGAAAGCATCAAGAGGCAAGGAGCCGGAGCCGAGGTGAGTCAATGGGCATAAATTTAACTATAATTATTTCACCAAACTCGTTCTCCTCTCGAACAGTGCGTGTGAATATAACACGATCGCTCCTAAATTCTTTTCAAGATTTTATAATGATTACCATTTGCGTTACAGGTGTATTGTCCGAGCGGTGATAAATGTCCGTTGGCAAATAGCCAAGTACCATGGGCTTTTATGCAGGGAGAGATACAAACCATCTTGGGCGAAGAGACGGCGAGCTCTGGTCTGAAAGTAAAGAAAGAGCGAGAAACTTAAAAGCAAATTTTCTCGCGATAAGGTCAAGGCTCAAGTTTTCTGCCCCCTTGCCGGGGTATTTTGGTGGAACCGTGAAGGCTCACCAAACGATGTTGGTAGCGGTCTCAAAATTGGTTTTAAGAACCAATTAACTGGAGTCGAAGACGTCGTGGGTGCCAATTGGATGATTGTTAGATTGTTTCACATGAATTTGCGATGGCTAAGAACTTGGATTCGACGAGGAAACAAAAACGCACAGAGAAAAAGTCGATGTTGGTGAATATCAGTCGGTTTTGAGCAGAAGTCTTCGACATATGTGTGCTGGCACCGGTTTTGTACATACTATAACGTAGCAGGAAATGTAAGAGAATGCATTTTCTCTGGAGTTCAACGAAGGCGTATCTTCCAACGAAACGTTGTCCACTGATTGGACGAATGCCCATCATGGGTTTGTACTTAGGCTTCGATTGCCTGTTTTTCAATTGTGCGATTTTTCTTGCATAGGCTCGAAAGCCTAGAGTGCAGAAATTCCGCAATTTCATTCTTTATCTTCGACCAAATTTGGTTAAAATCACATTTTCGGGCCCAATATACTTTTCATACGCGGTCGCACTTCTCCATACACATGCTCGTACGTACTCGCGAATGTCTATGTTGCGTATGCATGCGTGTCCATATTTACGTTGGTTCGCGTTGTTTACGGCCCATTTTATTTATCATTTCTGTATCCCTTCCGCTTTGTTTGTTGTCTTATGAAAAGGCGAATATTTTGGACCCCCGTCGCGCGGGTATCTTTGTACATTGTGTATATCTGTACATATAACTATTAAGAATCGTACTAATTAATGGAATATACATCGTTAAGTGTAAAAAAAATATCGTTTCTTTTTTTCCGTAAGTAATTATTCAGTTACTGCACAAAAAAATCATTTTGCCTTCCAACGGGATTTCGGTAATCCAATTGAATTCTGTATATCTTTTTGTTTCATTTGTTTTTGATTTTCGAGAAACAATACATCTCCGAATACAACGGAATGACTCTTCTGATGGTAGTGCTTTCAGTTACGTTGACTTTTTCATTTTTTCTTTTTTCACATCATTTTTCCAACGTTACTTTTTTAATGGAAATTTGTCAATTTGTCAATTTTTGTTTTAGTTTAACGCTAGACTTTAAGTGAGGGCTTTTCGGTTTTTCATTTTCCTGATGAAAAAGTACGCCCGAAAAATAGGAACCACACACTCGCTATGTCTGAAAAATAAAAAAACGAAGCAATTTGCCGGTGTACAGGGAATTTTTCAAAAACGTACACGTAGGAAAGTCCTTGGCATCTGGCCCTTCTTGTATATATATGTACAAACGACAAATCGAACGATTAGATTTTAAGCGCATGTCATTCTACCTTATGTAAGAGTAAATACAAACGTAACGTAACAAAAATAAAAAGAAAAAAACACAAAGTAATTGATTTGAGGTTTGTGCTTGCTTTTCAGTAACAAAATGTGGTTATATTGGTTCGATAGTGAAACGAAATAAACAATAATATTGAATCGCAATATCGCATAATATAAATAACTTGTACCAATATTGCAAACGTTGTAGTAAATAGAAGGGTTGGAAGAAAAAACCGAATCCTAGTTAATCGTGAGGTTGTTTTCGTTTTCATTACTGATTTTCATGTTTTTTCTCCGACCCTCTATCCGTAGTTCCTACTAATGATGCCAGGCAGAAGGTAATAATTCGAAGATGATTAATAAAACCGTTCTGTGACTACACGTTTCGATCAATTTTATTCTTCAAATAATCTCCTCGACCTGGTATCTAAATGTTTTAATACGCAGTGACGAACTGCAGTCCCAGGAAACATTGTCTTAATGAAGTTAATATGACCGTTTCACGACAAGCTCCGCAAAATGTTCTCACAAAAATTTTGGACCCAAAATTGATACGGGTTGATGCTCGAATTTTTGCCTACAGAGTGTATATGTATATATTCGTTAAATTTTCCATCTCTCTTCCGGAGCCAAACGACTTTTGACTATGCATTGTCATAGAAATTATGAAATCATCTCGCCGTGAAATATTACCGGCTCACCATCTCACTTCTCTTGGACAGACTCACGAGCTTCGAGGTACCTACCCACCAGTAGGTACACTGATCGTGTACCGATCATTTTGTGGTCTAAAAGCTGCGTTCGTACATTTTCTTGAGTCCAAGTAGCGGCTGTCGCCCTAATTTCGTATGGTTCAGTTATTTTCTATGGTAATGTTCAATCACACAAAACACGAGGCAAAGCGTCGGATAGTGATGCAGTAACTATACATTTTTTTTCGCGTACCACACTCTATGGTTCGCCTTACCCTGTACTGATTATGTGATTATGGCATGTATGCAAAAAGCATAAACAAAATATATGTGTTGATGTGTAACTACCGTTTGTTTTTTTTTATCTTCGACCATCCCAAATCAAATTATTTTACAATTAGCATTAAACATATTAAGCAATACTTGGATTTCTCCCAAAGTTTCACCAAGACTCCAGTTGTATTGCTCTGAGAATCGACATTGAGTACTTAGCATCGAATTTCACGAACAGGTTTCATCGCGTTCTTTCTACGCCGTTCGGTGCAGTAAAATGGTCGCGTAACGACCAACATTGATTGCATCTACGATCAGATGTGAGAATTATTAGCAAACCTAAAAAACGAATGACGATACGTTCGATCGAAGGTTATTAAAAAGATCGCGAATAACGTCGTCACGATCATTCGCACAAAAAATAATTAAAAATACGAAAAAAAAAATAACAAACGTCACCGAGGACGTTTAAAGAGCGAAGGGGGTCTGATCGTAGGGTTATCGATCGTCGACCTTGACAACAACTTCGAGAAAGTTCGCGGGCTTGATAACCTCTTCCGTTTCAATCTAACGTAAGAGTCATATTTTATGTAGGATGCGATGAACAGCTTATTTATGGTCGTACGTAACGAAAAATCAATGTTGAAGTTAAGCCTCGAGCAGCAGCTTCGAACTCTCTCGAATGCTTAATGGAGCGAGCGAACGAGAGACCGGGCGCGCGTCGGACGGAGACGCTACGACGCAACAGTATTGATCCATGCACAAGGGGATTTCGAGGGAACGGAGGGAACACGAGCGACAGGTCCAGACAGCATGGTCGGATAGTATCCGCATCAATTCACACGGCGTAGCGTGACTAGACGCCGTACGAATGCAGACACTATCCACGTGCAGCTGCCCTCGCGAACCAGGGAGTTTACCTATGCTACGACGTTACATTGCTTCACCAGTTACTTAGCCGCGGAAAATCCGGCACCGAATCGACGATAACTGTAACTCGATTCCGCACTGGTTAGCCATTAAAGCCGATGTACTCATTCGTGACTCCGTTTTCTCGGTATACTATGAACGCAATAACGCTCTCGAACTCGTTGCGATGGAAAATAACTTCACTCAACCGTACATTCGATATAAGTCTTACCACAAAATTGCCCGTGAAGATAATATCTCATAATAACATAATACAATATAAATATATGAACAAACGATTAAATAATCGAACAAATAATTATAATACATTGTATTTCAGTAAAACATATTTCAGTAAGACACGCGAAGCAGAGGTTACAATTGAATGCAAATTGGAGCCGTTTGATTCGCGAGTAACTGTAAAGTTTGGTAAAAAATACGAGATGCAGCGCAAAAACGATTATCATCTTGCTGCGAATCATTCTTATCACTTGTATATTTTCTGCATACTTTTCGCGCTGCCGTGAGAACATTCGATCGTTCGGCCTTTTTTTTCATCTTCTCGGTCGAAGTTGCGTTTGATACGGGGATCGACGACGAATCGAATGAGCAAACGATCCGTGCAATTTTTCTTCGCCTGCGTAAGGGATTAATCTATCAGTCGATACGGCGATGCAGATAAGCAAGGCCTGATCCGTGATCCTTGAACTTAAATAATCTTATCAAGGCTCGTGTTGTGAATTAGCATTATTTAATCATTACAAATATCGTTTTCTTTTGCAGGGACGAATGTCGACGCGAATTCCTGGAAATGGAAGAAAAAATGGAAATCTTTCGTTCGCATCCGCGTCGTTCCCACCCCGTGTCTGATAGATCGCGCGAGGCGGACTTGGAAAGGCAACGAATGGAGAGAGGTGTGAAGAAATTGAGATATCCGCTCGACGATTATCTGGTAATGATAAATTGCAGTGCACATATTGGCTACAGAATTAAATGGATCTATTTGAAATTTAACGCACATCGTAATTGTTATCCGATTTCGTACGAACCTGATAAGATGCGAGTACATCGCAATCGTTATGATAATAACGATCTTTAGAAAATTTTTACAACGAATGCGAATTTAGCTCATTCACAACGAAAATAATACACTGTCTGTTATCACAGATTTTGTTGATGATCACTGCCATTAGTAAAATCCAAAATTTATTTAGTAATTATTTATTAATTATTATTAATAAGGATTTATCAATTATTATTAAGAAACAATTGATTGTTAAAATATGGAGCTATTGTGTATTTTTTGCAGTTAAATTTACCCGAAGCTGCTAATCAACAAGATGTATTGCTTCCCCCAACCAGTCCTGAGTGCAATTCTGAGACGGTAGACGTTTTGCAAAATGCAGAGAAATTGGTGAACGAGGCACGGCAACAGATCATGGAGTTGACTTGCAACGTTACGACGGATTTTTTCGTCGAAAATTCGGACAAGTACCTACTTTAGCTTGCGGAACGAATATTCAAGAAAACATTTACCTAATAATTCAGGATACTTGTTTTTTTTTTTAGATACGTGGCGCATCCTGCTATCGACGACAATTTGCTCTACGTTCGTCGAATCGTGGAGTCTAAATTTCGAGAATCTAACGATCCGAACAAAATTAAGGCTGATATTTCTGCTCGGCGTTTCGATAGCACGTCTAAATTGTCCCAGTGCGAATCTTATCATGCAAGTGGATCGAACGACATATTTGCCAGGCCCACCTCGATATCAGCACGAAATCCTGAACCGCGCGAAAAAAAAGTCGATAAAGAAGTAGATTCTCAGAGAGAGGCGTCAGATTATGGAAAAACAGGGAGGCGGATCGACTCTCCGGATTCTAGACGCGTCCGCGCGGTCGCGAACGATCCTCTTAGCTGGACACATAAAAACGTTCCTGTTCAACCGACATTATCGAAAGTAGCGAGGAAAAACGAGTCGATGAGAAAAGTTGAGCCTGATTTGCCCAATTCTAATTTTCAAGTTCAAATTGGACCGAAAATAGACATTCGAGGAGATTTGACGATTCAAAGGGTTGAAGATGTTCACATTCCGCCAAACTCCTCTGCGGCGCCGATTTATAAAAATGTAGCGACTTACAATTTTCGGCACGAATCGTTCGCGCCAGAGCATATTGTAAGTGCGGATAAGGCAAACGATAACAGGAAGGTGGCGAGGATTCGTATGTCTGATCGCGAAGAGTTGATTAGCATAAAAGATATAGATGATAAAAACGGCGTGAATAAACTAAGCGTCGATTTGAGTAATCTTAAGCGCGCTGTCAGTCCTCATCAGAACTCGACCAACAATTGCGTATCAGCAAGTATTAACAGTAAAATGTCGCGTGATCGATCAAACTTAATCGATAACGATGCCGTCAAAAATTGGAGTGGGTTGCGGAATAGATGCGAAACGAATAATGACGATGACGAGGCATCGGATCGCAGGAATATGATTACCTCGAAGAAGGTAAATATTGCAGGTGATTCCGATGCAATGGGATCTGAAAAGCAAACCGTATCGATAAGATGTGATAAAGAAGAGGATGTGAATCAACGAGAAATAAAGGAATATCACGTGCAGCCAGCGAGCTGCGAAGCCACGGTGCACGATGATGGAGATTATTCGAGACGAAGAAACCGAGGCAGCGAATATAGAGAGAAATTAAAAGAAGCGCTGGAAACTATAACGATGATAGGGAAGCACAGAATCGACGTCGATGAAAATGATAGTTCTTTGAAATCATCTGTGCAGGAACGTGGAGCTGTAGCTGCTGCGAACGATGCATGTGAGAATGTCGATGGTGTATCAGATTTGGAATGTTTTGGTAGGGTCTTAGAAAAGTTTTGTAAACTGATGAAGAGGCCTGCGGATTCCAGGAGAAAGGAAAAACTTGTAGGGGATCTACTCGGACAGCAGGCTGCGATAAATACAAATTCGGATAACAAGACTGGAAAGAAATCTTCCGAGGGTAACATTTGCGCAAACACGATCGATCAACTCGTTGAGACTCAGCTATCCGTACTGCTTACAAATTTGAACGATGCGTTTTTCACTCCTGTAGAAGATAATCACAGCTTGCGCGAGGAATTGACTAATCCACCAAGCAGCGATCATCAGATCGATCCTCAAATAATGCCGCACACCGTAACAAATTGGGTAGAGCCGCGACACGAAGGGAACTTACTCGCGGCAGAAAGAGAATGTGATTTAGTTTTCCAGCAATATTCGCATCCTGAGGTAACATCGGTAAATCCGAAATATGATTTGGAAAATTTGTTACTGACACCGCCCTGCATGTCGGATATCGAATCAGTTCAGAAGAGGTATCGCGAATCGATGGTAACTATTGTTCAAGGTACAGACAGAGTTTCGCAATTGATCTTACACCATAATGCAACAAACGGATTAACGTGTAGCTTTGATCGCGGTTTACCTTCTCTCATTTGTAATCTTCCAGCTCATGCAAGCACGCAAAATCTGCCATCAGCTTCTGACGCTGTGCCTCTAGAGCCACCTCAGAACGGTATATCCAAGCCTTTGGCAAAAATGACTGCTTTCAATTTAGAAAGACCGATGAAACATACTACGCTGCCACTAAAGAATAACTGTTTATTCTCTAACGTCGAAATGTCTTCGAACGTTGGCCAAAGACCACCAAGTAATATTCTGACTTGCAATGTAGAAAATTCGTCGCAATCTGGCATACTTAGAAAAAATGCAGGTTCATCGATAACCAAGACCAACATCCTGGATGCAGAAGCTTCAACGAATTATGAAAAGCGTCACAGTATCATAAATTACTCAATTGCGGATGGTATGCATATTGTTACTATTTCTGAAGGGGAGTCTCTCGTGTCTGATGATTGTAGACCATCAACAACGCCAACAGGTATTACTGTGCCAGAATCACTGAAGAACAATCAAATTTTTGTACCTGTTAACGATCGTTCGGACCGAAGCAGTCCGAATACTGCAAGGAAAATAGACGAATCTAAGAACTTTGAGAATCGACCAATAAAATATAGGAATTTCATGACAACTTGTGATGGTAAAAGTACAAAATTGCATCCTCAGTCGATATTAAATATTCGTGATGTAGAAACAACTGATTCAATAATTAAATCAGGCCGCATAGGAAATGTAGGTTCGATCTCTTCAGATTTGAATCGAGAATCGATGGTTCAAAATAGCACATTGCCCAGTGAAGAGTCGAATTTACAGATGCTTGGAAAAATGATAGGTAGTATTCAACACTCGTTAAGTTTCTCGTTGAGTCATCAGGATGTTAGTTCGAAGGAATTAAATGACGAGAAGAAAGAGTTTAAAAATACAGTAGCAACTCGCATGGCTGTAGAAAAAGATTGTACGCCAGTGAGCGACGACTATACGAAGCATGCTACCTGTGAGGATAATCTAGCCACACAACGGACAGCAACATCTGATGAATCACGAACTGACACCAAAGTGCAATCTTCGACTAGCGTTGCGGGGAAAAATTATCGAGGGAATTCGGGAAGCGGTGCTAGTTTGAGTTACGATGGAAAAATAAAAAATGTTTCGACCGAAGACAACAATGAAGTACAAACGTACTCCTTCTGCCATCAACCAGCCGACGAAACACGTTCAATAACCAATCGAGAAGGGGAAGAAAAGATTGTTGAGTGTATACGTTCCGAAACCCCTACTCGTTCGTCGAACAAATCTGTATGCAACGCAAAAAATGAAAACAGCACCACGTTCGCGAATCACGGTGCAGCAGTTAATGGTAGCTCCTGCGTGAAATATCCAACAGCCTCTCCTGGCAAGCAAGACAATCCGTTGAGAAACGTGGAGCATAAATCTGAACGAATAGAATCTTTAAATGCTCAAGAGAGATTGGAAAAGCAAAGTCAAACAAATAAGTATGAGCAGAGTCACAATTCTGTGGTTTCGAACTTCGAAAAAAATGGTAGCGAAGGCAACACTGACGAGGATATCAGTTTTGTGATACCACATGATGCTGATGATGTTATCGAGGCGCCGAATACGACTGGAGTTTATAAGATCAGGATCGATATAAGAAACAAAGATCCCGTTGATCATACCGAAGTCTGTACAAACTTAGTTACCAGAGATCGCCACGACTCGGCATCATGTACTCGAAGAGCCGATTCGAAACAGATGCATCGGAAATCCAGATACCATGATGCACAAATATCGTTGAACAAAAATGACAAATTTTCAAAAAGGCCGAATAGTTTGATCGATGCACCGATAGAGACACAGATTCAAAAGGATACCAATACTACAAGTTCAGGGGCTTCCGAACGAACATCCATGGCACGCGGGTCAATCAAAGTTGGTACAACGGATAGAAAAAAATTGAACAACAGGTAATCCTGTGAATTATAAATGTTGGAAATTATTTCTTCAAATTATTTACCATTCACTAACTAATTTATTGCTTCTTGTAGAATGCTGCCACCAAAACTAAAGGATAATTCGAAAAGCGTAAGTATATATTAAGTGAGCAATGTACACGTTGATTTGCATGGTAAACGTTAATTCAGGACTAAATACTGCTGAAAATCTTACGGTCATATCTGTCCAGTATTTATGTACAATAAGATGCTAAAAAGAGGTCAACAAGCTAAGTGTACCACTTATTGCAATTAATTTGCAGTTCACGAAAAAAGCAGAGAATCAAGGTAAGAATAGCGGGAGAAAAACAGCCGAGCCAAATAAAAATAATTCCAAGAAATCTGCAGACCGACAAAAAAATATTGGAAAGAAAACGATAGATAAATCTAAGAGTAGTGAGAAAAAAGGGAGATTGCAATCGAGAAACACCATTGATAATAATAAATTGCCATTTAATAACGGAAAACGTGTTATAACGAGAATTGTAAGGAATATAGATAGCAAGGCATCGGATGAAAATAACATGAAGCGATTTTGTTCGATATGTAAACAAGTGTATGGAACTTGTCGCTGCATAAGCTTTCGTAAATGTCCAGCATGCACAACTATGGAAAAACACGTTAAAGTTTCATCGGAACTAAAAACCGACAACAAATTCTCTGCAAATTTCTCGCCCCACGATACAAAACGGGGCAATGCTCCTCTTTCCATTGGTTCACCGAAGAAACCGGCTGTCACAGCGGAGATCTCACCTCGATCTTTTGTCAGTAAAACTATAGAGGCGTGCACGAATACAGAAATGATATCATGCCTTTGTAAAGAAAATTCTTTGATGATGAATGCTGGAACATCAATGGATGAAGATCAACTTGATTCTGTTACGATGAATGAGATAGCTAACGTTGAGACTCGCGTGCAGCCAGCTTGCCGAGAAGTCGAGACGAACACAATGAATGTTCGTCATGTTTCTTTTGCCGAATCGAATGTTAGGATGATTCTTGAAGCTCCACAGATTCTCCCTAATTTGTCACGTTTTTGTAAAAATACTTTGTGCATGAATCAAGGCACAGCTTCGTGTAACATTCCAGAAGCTACGACACACAATGAAGCTTTAACGCTCGCGATGGTAGCAGGGCAAAACAATTCGTACGAACGAGACAAAACGGAAAATCCTGCCAAAAGTGAACAGTCTTTGATGGTGGGTTCGCAGACTGAACCAGTCGAACGTGTACCCTCGAAACAAGCTACTTTCGATGATCCAACAAATTTGTCAGGGACAAATGTCGTAATGTGCCCTAATATCTTCAATGAAGATGAAATTGTAATGTTGCAGGCGTTAAAAGAGCCAGCAAACACGTCTCACATGACCAAGGTGATGTTAGTCGAGAAAAAAGTGGCTAACGACGAATTACATTGCATGTGTGAATTACAAGTTGAAGAATTAGTATGTTACAATGGAGGTGCCGAAGAATCAACTGAAATAAATGCAACTTCTATTAGAGTTTGTACGGATGAAGAAGTACCAGCAAGAGAATCCACTACTCATCGTCATGTTTCTACTGCAGAAACTGGTACGCAGTTAAATCAAAGGAATGATTTAGGATGTGCCAACAACAATTCGATATCGTTGGTTTCGAACAATGCACAAGTTGAGCTTTCATCGGTGACTTCACTCCCGAAAGTATCAAACGCAAGCTGTTGTACAGAGTGCATGAAAAGGGACATGAGTGTTGGAATAGCTAACACGATGGCAGATTTTTGTTCAGATCCAATGGATCCTATGATCTTATGCATAAATGATGTTGAGTGCGCAACCGACTGTTCTCCTACTTTGTTGTATAATCCAAATTTGCAATGTGAAAAAGAATGTACTGCAGGTTGTGCTAAATATCGTCCATCGGAAAAACCTGCTAACGGACCAGCAAAAATTATATCGTTGAACAGACCACGGTCTGTATTCGTCAACCAAGATCTAACTCCCTCACCTTCGATAGACGATTATTGGCGCGAGGAAGAGCTGTCGAGAAGCAATGCGTCTGCAGAGACTAGAATTCGCATCAAGAGAGTTCAATACGAGGACTTGCCCAAAAATTTGTATCGTACCGCTGAGAATACGAACAGTTCCGTTCCTCCAAATATGGTGCAAGGCGTTGTGCATGATCATGCATCGTCCCATTCACCATCACCCAAATTGTGGCAGGGTGACCTTCGTCGTCCAGACAATCTAACGGCATCACGGATGAACGAAGGCTACCCATTGTCTCACGATTCGAACAGTACCCTTAAGGCCAGTGATTCTGCTAAGGCGATAAAGCAAGTACACTTGGCACATCACGGTTCAACAGCTTCTGCAAAACGAGAAGATGAATTAGCTGAACCTAACGACGCGGACAAACATGCAGAGATAATAAAAAATTATACCAATAATCTGGGTGACTACCGGGACAAATATAAAGAAATTCTCAATCACAGGAGGTCGAAATCCAATGATAAATCTAGTGGACCAACTAAGAACTCAACATCTGTGCCCTACAATTTACAGATGGGTGAATTCTCTCAAGTGAGAAAACCTCATACGAGAATAGAATTGGTTGAATGTAATGAGAATTGTTTAAAATTGGATCCAACGAATCATCAAATTATACATTATACAAAATGTGGCTCTCTTAATGAGCATGACTTGCTGAAAACAAGCAAGTATACACAAGCTGGCATCTCGAATATTAGTGCAACAGAAATGAAAACATCAGAAGCAGTAACGAAACCTATATCGACTAAATCGTCTGGTCAATCGCTGGTAAAGGGGTACAGTCTCAGCTATACAATGTTAGAAATTGAGTGTGATGGGCTACGTGAAAATAAAAACATATCGAGCAAGAAAAGATCTCGAAGAAAACCGGTCAGTCATTGTTGCGGAACCAAATATTCTACTACACCGCAGATCATTGAATATTTCTTAGGCAAACGAAAGTTTGAAGACATAGAAATTTCGTATATCGATGAGACTGATTCGTCGGAGGAACATGATACTGGTCGCCCGTCGAATGCAATGTTCAATTTCTCAGCTGGTAATATCGTGAAGAGCTTAGAGTTGTGCATGATTCCCGAGAATGCAGATCAGATTTTATCTTCGCAAATATGGAACGAGACAGGCTCGATCGATTCATGTGGATCAGCGTGCAGTAAATGTTGGGTACTTTTCCTTTGTCACAATTTAATCATGAAACCATTTTGTGCAAACTGTCATGAGATTTTGCAATACTTATCCACGAAATCATCATTAAAAAACAAAAAATCGACCCCAGAGAAACATTCCATTGATTCGATTCCAGATTTGGTGTATGATTGCGACGATTTTTTTTGCAGACTTAAAAATATGTAAATAACAGCAATGGTTCAGTTTTTATTGAATAAAAAAATTCCTCGTTACTGAATTCTCGATTTTCTTTTCGCTAGGAACACGCATCATCCGATACTTATTCCGAGGGTGAAATTAATCTTCCAAGCTCGTGTTCGTATTCTCTGGGCGAGGTGAGGATGTCAGAATCAAGCAGTACTAGTGGTGGTAAAAACTTGAGAGATCATGACGGTTTGAGGATATACATGACTAAAAGTTTACTGGATTCCATACAAACTACCTACAGTGTAAGCAGTTTCAAGTTTTCTTCATTCTATACATATCTATATCTATACAACTATATATACATATATTTATTAACAAACAATGATAATCTTAATGCTGTTCGCCAAATTTGTCATCAACTCACTGTTCGTCTGTAATCGACAATTACATTCATTTCGACATTTCGATAAGGAGTAGCGATAAGAGAACAATAAACATTTATTGTCAAGTGTTCGTGAGTTTTATTGACATGTTATTTGTTTCAGTCGCCAGGACAGATACGAACGGACATTCAAGCAACAGAGACCATTGTTTCTTCGAGTATATCGTAGTAAGTAACTTCGTAGTCGGGTTACGAAAGAGCTTGGGATAGATAATGTGATTTCCATCGAGCTGAATCAGCTCGGTCAAATTTTCAGCTAGAGAAAAAGCCAATTCTGTATGTAATTCGATTGTTTCTATTATTACTGGTATACCCAAAGTACTGTCGAACGTTTCCGAATGTCGTGTGATACGTAGAACAAATAAAGCATTCTGTTTTTCCGTGTTATTCGGAGCAAATCTCTTTACTCAAGTTTATTCTCAATGTGAAAGGGCCGAGACGCGCGATACGCTTGGCGAGATTAAGTGGATTAAGTACTGCTTGGTACTGTTCGTGACGCGTGACGCGTGACGCGTTCTTGCGAATGCGACGCGAAGGTCGCGAACGTGAATAAGTTGAATTCCTCGCCGAGTGATGTCACATAACCTCGAATTGAGAGAGGCATGGCACCACTTGTTAAACATTCCATGTGGTGTGGTTTGTGTTTGCTTGGTTTCATAAGTGATACTACGAACGAAATAATGAGATAATAAGATTCCGATGTGTAATTCATGAACGCGGTATAACTGTTACTTCATACCGTTACGAAAGATGTGTAACAATGAAAAAGTTATCGGATATTGGATATCTGAGAAAAAACGACAAAAATTAAACTGGTCCGATTTTCAAAGATTATGCGGGACCCATGGATTTGCATTGAAAATGGTAAGCGTTACGAGATTTCACTTTACTTGTAAATACTTGTCCGTATTCGATTGAATACGCGCGAGCGATTGTAGTTTGTTTTATAGGTTAGCTTACTGTTTACAACTTGCTCACCAGTAGTACAATCATGTTTCAATTATTTCAGATTGATATTAACATGGATCTCGAGTCTCAGGGACCGTTTCACATTTTTCTACATAAATTAACAGAGACGCTGGCGTTGGCTGATCGAGGCGATGACAATGTAAGTTGCGTGGTGCATGTTCCGGGTCAACTCTGTTCGCACGTATTTCTCTTTTTAAAGATCAGCTTCGAATCATATTATCATCGTTATAAGAGATACTGCTTGTGATTTTTTTTTCCTCAGTCTCTAGCCTTTAAACTTTGGATCGCAATAAGTACGGTTCAACTGGATGCGAACGATTGAATATATTTCCAGCAGAATTGACATTACTTGTATCATTTGTACACGTGACGTTGATATTTTTATTCAAAGGCAAAATCTATCATCTCGAGGATACAGAAGTACATGCAAAAACACTCTGACATATTCGTCATTGATCCTTTGGAGAACGTTACGAATTTGAGATACCGAAATAAGTGCTATAGGATAATAAGAAACGGACTAGAATATGATGGTAATAAGTGAATTCTTCACATGGGCTTGTGGCATTAATCGCAACGAGGATATAACTTGGATAGCCGGTCTCTTCAAACTATTTTCACAACTCTTTTCAGATATATTTACTCCGAATTTTGTCGAGCTGAAATGCACCAGTGTTCAGGAGAACTTGAATATGTTGAAACGTAAAAATGTGAAATTTCCGTTCTTGTGCAAACCTCAATTGGGACTCGGATCATCAGATGCTCACAAGGTATTGGAAATCGATGAGATATCTCGGCGCGCCAGTAAACTTGGTTGCATTTATCGTGTGGTTTTCCATTGTCTTGCGTTTCAGATGATGGTTGTTTTCAACGAAGAGGGTATGACGGACTGCCAGCCACCTTGCGTCGCGCAAGACTTTATAAATCACAACGCTATTTTGTACAAAGTGTATGTAGTTGGTGATAAATTTCATGTGGTGGAACGTCCCAGTTTAAAGAACTTTTATCCGAGGGACTGTAGAACGTCGAAAACCATCTTTTTCAATTCTTTTGACATTTCTAAAAGCGGCTGCAAATCGAAATGGTCGATAATTTCGGAAGAAGACAAAAAACTTACAACAAAGCCAAACTTTGAATTATTCGAACGAATCGTTAAGAGCATTACGAAAGCTTTTGGCCTTATTTTGGTTGGTATCGATGTGGTCATAGAGAACCATACACAGAAATATGCGATTATTGATGTAAACGCATTTCCAGGCTACGATGGTTACCCACATTTTTTCGAACATTTAATAGACTGTATCAAAAGCCTATCTGATATTAAGGACAAAAAACAAAATTTTATTTCTAGTTCAAACAAGTGCCTAAACGAAGACTTAGACTCAGGTTTTGAGAGTGACGAGAAGAAGCGTACTCTTAACGAATATCGGAAATAATTGGTCTGAACTGTAAGTCTGTTCGTCATACTTTCGCGGTTGTTTTGTCGGGCTGTGGAAGCCTAAAACGACCTCGAGTATGTGACGCGTATATGAAAATATTAATTTTGAAATAAAGCTACGTCACATTTTCAAGAAATTTCGTATTTCATAGCTCATCTAAACTTACACGTACCTCATCAGTCTCTCAAGTGAACCATTACTTGATGTTACTTAAGATTATCGTAAGAATTTGCAACAAAGATTAATTCATTGAAAATTAATTGTATGGATTCATATTCCAAGAATTTTTTATTTTCTTCGAACAATGAATCCATTTGCTACGTTGCAATAAATTATTTTTTGTTAACTCGAGCAAACGTCTCAAAATACTTGAATTGGTTTTTCTAACAAATTTTCTATTTTGTATATTGTTTGTGTATACTGTACAATTATAATGACAAAAATATACTTACCTGTATTGATATGGCTCGTGTACAAATTGCTACACAATATCTCTAACCAACTAATTCCTAATGCTACAATTACAAATACCATTATTCTACATAGTATAAAATGTATAGCAGTCGAATTCCGACATGTATACTTCATTTATTTTACACGGTAGTCAATGTGAAAGTTCATTGCGTCAATTTTTACCTCCGAACATCAGGTTTCATAATAATGCTGATCAGTAACTATAGCAAATACGCGTTTGAAATGGGGTTTCGCTAACTTGGATTACCATCCGATGATGCTTCAACATGATCTGTGTTCTGCCTGGTTTCCTTTTGTTTTTTCCACGCTTTGGCAGACGCCAGTAATTTGAGATTCGGTCTTTGGGATTCATCTTCAGGAAAGATAAAATCGAATACCTCCTCCCAACCTTCTTCGGACTGTAAACGTAAATAGAAATAATGTAAGAGACGATGACGATTAAATTTTTGCATCGCACCTAATTGACCAGAATGAGACGAAAGCTACTCACTCCGTCATCTCCGACGACACGACGACGTTTTTTAATTCTTCGTGGCATTTTGTCGATGATTTTATTTCTATTATCATCGTCACCTTTTTCGTTCTCAAAGTCTCTCCATGCTTCTAATAGTAGCACGCGACTTTCTTTGTCGCCGTTAGTTCGCAGCGCGTCATTTCCACGTTCGAAGACTCGTCTAGCCAATACAATGTTATCAGGACCATCATCGGTCATTGAGTTGCCCAATTCGAACTTTGCATATGCTATCCAAACCTGGTGCGTAATACTTGGTTAGTATTTCAAAATGTTGCAGGGTAAAACAAAATTGAAGATCACTCACTTTGACGTGCATCGTACGTTCCAAAAGTCTTTCAAACAACTGTCTGGCATTTTCAGTTTCTTCCTGCGATATCTCAAAATCTATATAAGATTTCCATAACAGTTCAGGCATGTCGAGTCTGCATCGGAGAAAAGTATTCGTGAGTGAAGACAAATTAGTGCATTCTTTATCGCAGTTCTTGTGCCAAATAACTTAAGGATGAAAAAATGTTACCGCGATTGATTAACTGCCAATTCGTAAATTGCCCTCGCTCGATCGATATCTCCTAGAAGGGTTTCGAGCTCTGCGAACTGAAAATACGAACGATCTCATTCGTTACTTATTTCATATACTTGTTAAATGTTCGAAAGTACAACGACAATAAGTACCTTCATCCACGTCGTACAGTTCTCTGGACCAAATTCAAGAAACTTTTCATACAATATCCGGCATCGATCGAATTCTCGAAGTTGAATTTCTAGGTCGATGTATCCACGAAACAATTTATCTCTGGCACAAATTCCCAATGCCATTCCCTGTTGATGATGTAACTATTACACTACACGGTAATTTGAGATTTTCACCATATGTGAACCGATCATATAAATTGACAGAGTTCGTTCGCTGGTGCAACTCGAGTCATTAATTGAATTGAAATTCAAAATAAATTATGCCCGATGACTTACCAGCATTTTTCTTGCCACTTGCAAGTTTTTCTGTCTTATTTCAAAGTGTGCATACAGTAACCATATTTTTGAGAAGGTAAACTGCTTGTGGGGAATTAATTCGAGGCATGCCCTAAAACCCAAAATGTGTAGTATAAATGTAAAAAAATAAAAAAAAAAAACCATTTGTCACATGGATCGAAGAGGTGAAGTTTTTACGCGTGCAGGAATACATCAATATACCTGTATACTTGACGACATCGTTCTATATCTTCAGTTTCCAGTTCCTCGAACAGCGCATAATTAATCCATAAATAAATGTATCTTCGCCAGTATTGTTTTTCCTGCAGGGATGAAGAAGTATCAGAAAATGAATATCTAAGCTTCGAAGATCGCGAACGTCGGTAGACATTCGTCGCTGTACCAACCTTCGTGGGAGGAACATTAGCTATCGCACGCTCGTACGTTTCTCTCACGAGATCCACCTCGGATTCCGACTCGACTAATCTTAAATAATCGAACCAGGCATCGTAGTTCGAAGGATTTTCTTTAACTTCTTGTTCGTATTGATGTTTCCTTTTGCTTACGATCACATCCTCGATACCTGTGACGTTAAACAAAAATTACAAGGGTAATTCATTACGATTATTTTTATCTTGACGTTACAGACACGCCGATCATTTTCATTCCTCTAAAATATTACCTGATCTGTCACCATATTTTTTTTCATGGATCGTGTAAGCTTTGTAAACCTCTTGAGTGCGATCTTTGGGAATATGATCCAAGGCATACTTATAGATCACTCTAGCTCTGTCATGCTGCAAATAATAACAAATTCACGATACCGATTAACTTGTTACAATAGAATCTAGACGGACTTGGGTAGACAAGATGAATTCGTCAGAGAAAGATGCAATCCGACGAATACAAATGGCGTGTGCCGACTCGTCGTGATTATTTCACCGCAGAGCGATCCACCCCAAACTCGTCATGGTTGTATACTTACTAATGAAAAAAAAAAAAAAATGAACGAAATATATAAAACCATTACCTCTCGCTGACCTTCTTCAAACCTCGCAAAAGCTACAAATAATTTTTCATCCAAACTTTCGTCCCCATAAAACGTAACGGCACGTTCGTACACAGCTCGAGCACCGTTTACAAAACCATGTGTTTCCTCGAATTTCGCATATTTTATCCAATGTTTTACGTCAGGATGTACCATGACAAATCGTTCGTAAATGTGCCGAGCTCTGTCAATTTCTTTGTAACGTAACTCGAACTTTATGTATGTTTGCCAGGCTTGCTCGTCTGGTTCCCATTCCATCCAGCGTTCGAACACTTGCCTTGCACCTGCGTTATAAATGAAACGATTTACGTTATCAGCGTCACGATCACTTTCTGTCTAATGCATTGCACGATTACGAGTTTACCAGCAATATTCTCCAGCATCTCCTCCATATATGTATATTTGTACCAAAATTGATTGGCACGCGGTAAAATAGTTACCGCTCGGTCCCATAAATTTCTCGCATGGTTCACCTGCCGATTTCTCATTTCCATTTCCGTGTACTTTAGCCATAGCGTTATATTTCTGTGATCCACGTCCAGCGCACGTTCGTATATGGATCTAAAACATCGATCGTCGTATAACTCGGGTAAATTGTGTTGGATCAATGCTGAAAAATACTCGAACAAACTGATAATCACCTGGCACGTTGTATCTGTTTCTGACTTTCTTCCCATTGCGCGTATTTGATCCAATTGGAAATGACCATACGATTCTTTCTTATATTGTCCTCGAATGCTTTTCGCTTACGATGTTGATAGTCGGCAAGTTCGTGAGGATCAGAGATTTTTTGTTTCGGAGGCTTTAATAAAATGCAGTCGATTAGTCTCGTACATTGGCAGTGTATCGAGAATATGAGAGAAGTATTAACAGCGTAGAATCAACTTACCGGTGGCAAAATTTCCAAATCTCTCTCTTTTGCTTCTCGAAGAAGCTGTTCGGCTGTGATTTGAATTTCAGCCGGTGCTTTATTTTTGACCTATAATTAAAACACAAAATATATGAAACGTAGAATTTAATGCTTACTCAATGTAACACAAACACATAACCTAAGTGTTTGTAAAGGAAGCTTAATGGAGATAAATCGGAATTTAGGAAAGTTGATGAAGCTCACCTTTGCCACTTTGGGCATTTTCTGTGGCTTCTCCATAATTGCTTGTTTATAAAGTCCAAACAATCTCAAAACTCTTATAGAAACTGTTGGAAGGTTATGCTGTATACGCGAAACATAACCTAACCACGTCCATTGCTAAATTGAATACCAGACTGTACAATCTCACGTCAGTCCGAAAAGCGTACGTTTCGGCTAATATGCATCACACCACACGGTGTATTCGTACAAGCATGCTCGACATTCAGCGCTGCGACGGATGATTTCTGAACTATTTCTCTAACTTGATGGAAGAAAAAGATTGATGGACAATTATTTTTTTTCTCGAATGATCGTTTACGCGATTAATGCGATATTTCCGACGGGTTTTAGCAGTGGAAATGTTACTAGTAATGATTTCGAAAATTGTTATTTCGAAAACTGCCGTGACCAATAACTTAAGACTAGATGTTTGTGCGAAAACACGAGTGATGTGTATTTATTGGTACGTTTGCCGATAGTCCTCCTCGATAATGATTTCAAACTCCAGAAGCGCCGTGTAATACGAGTGCCATGAAAAATAAGGGCTGCCGTTATATGCAATTTGTAATCGATCGTTTGAGGGACGACGAAGAGAAATTGGCGGGAAAATTTGAAAGCGCGTTTCTTAAAAAAATTGTATGCAATCATTTTATTGAAAAATGATTGATCGAACGATATTGCTGGACAGACGGAAGAAAATCGAAATTCTGCGGCAAATTTTCACTCGTGTTTTCTCATAGGGGGGAAAAAGAGTGTGATTACGTACAAATCTTTACGTCTCGACATTCGCGTAGATAATATTAATTGCGATTGTTGGAATTCCGAATTATTAGAAAACTTGCGGAATTCATTGGAAAAAACTATTCCGCGCGCAACAACACGATCGTTTGGTTCGATTGGGACGATCTGACACCGCACATTTTTAATCATCAAACCAATAATGAAAAAATTGAGAAAGTGGCTCAAAAAATAACATACAGGTCCCAAGAAATGAAAAAAACAGGCTCAAAAGAGACGAAAAACAAAAAAGGAGCGGAAAACGAAATTCGAAATTGTTATTTCTCACTAAACATTATGTTTTTCAATTGAGTTCACTCGAGACAGATTTATTACTCATGATATTGATTTCACGATAATCCTCCCGAAGCACTTTGCTGCAACTCGATTTTATCTTAGTTCCCCACGTTTTTCTCTTTTTTCTCAAAATTACGTCCGTCGTGTTATACCGTTATTCCGCCCTTCCCCGCAATTTGAAATGTAACCTACCGCTTACCGCAATACCTGCTGAACGCGTACGTCTCCGTGTTCTTCTGCACCCTTGCTATGAATATGAATGACGCTCGCGATCGCATCAGCGATCGCAAGGAGTTCTCTCAATTCTTATGAAACACCGTAATAATCGTATAAATAAAAGAGGACGATTGTACGCTGGGTACGCTCGAATGGAGTGGTGACGCCAATATTTTCCGATATTTTTTCCACAGGAGAGATCTGACGGAGAGACATAGATTACGCGGACGATACTTCGGACATAATTGAGATGAGGTTCGGAGTGGAGGGGAGCTAAAACCAAAGATGTCTTTCTGGAATTCCTTGCTTTGTCAGTTCGCTCTGAATTTCCATAGACGAAGCTTCGATATCCGTGAAAATCGATCGCGACGATGCCACGAAGTTTTGGAAACGAATTCCGTCTCGTAACATTCTTACTGACCGCTTCCGGAATTTTGCCTCGCGAATCGTGGTCGAAACTCGTGAATTTCGCGATACCTTTTTTCTCCGTATTGGCATTGCTCTTCTTACTGGTCCCAGCGATCTACGGACTCGCCAGTCTTCCGGAAGAAATTAGTCTGCACCATTGGATCATCATAGTCGGGCTGCAGGAAGAAATTCTATTCCTCCTCCTCAAAAGTAAGAACGAATAAATCTTTTAGTTCGTCGTTTCATTTTTCGTCAGCAGGTAAACGCACAAATATATGCTAATTCTAGTTCCGGTTTTTAGTGATAATTCTCATCTTCAAGCGCCGACGAATCTCGCAGCTACTCGGACTCAGCAACATTTTATGGCAGTCGGTCGAAAATGAAAGCGATTTCGCAGTGATGGAACCATTTCTCAAACAAGGCCGATATTTAGCCTGCAGTTTGTCGATCAATAGCCTCGTCGGTTGCATTTCCATGATAATAACCCCGTTTCTCCATGAAATTTTCCACGGCACACACGAACCTCTGATCCCACCGAAATCGTTACCATTCCCGAATGGAATCGCAGTCGGAGATCAAGCAGTTTACGGTATCTGGTACGCGCTGCAAGTGCTAACAGGGATGATCGCTACGCTTTGCACAGCTGCAGTCGACGCTGGAATTTCACGTTTGATCACGTACACCACCGCTCATATGAGACTGGTCAGATTTTGGCTAAACGACGTATCCAAATGTTGCACGGTAACGAAAAACGCTGCGACAGTCGGCGGGATGTCCGAAGATGAGGCGAAGCGCCGGAAATTCCTCAAGTGCATCAAACATCACCAAAACGTTCTGATGTACGAGACTCGAGTAGTAAAATCAACCATCTCTTCTATTTTAATTTTTACGCAACACCGCGGAGCGATGAGACGTGTGTATCTTTTTTTTTTTTACATAATTCACACGTCGAAAATAATAAAGTAGACAGGAGGGAAAAAGAGCGATTTGCAAAATTTCAAAACAGCGGTTTACTTCATTTATTTTAAGTTAAGTTTATTTTAAGTTTTATTTTAAGGAGTTGACAAAATTTAATATTTTAAATAAGAAATTTTTATATATTATATAAAAAAAATTATAGTAGATCAACAATGGATATTTTTTTTGGGAATTCTCGTGAAATGAAGCTAAACCGTAATACAATAGCTTTGTATCATTCGTTTTATAAAATAAATTAAGCTACTGCTAAAAAAAATATTTCAAATGATCACAAAACTTCTAATTTGTAGCTACTGCGAGGAGCTGGAGAATATCTCGAGCTACGTCATGCTACTTCAAACGGTGCTCACCATGACCGTTACTGCTCTCGTTGGTGGGACGCTTCTGAGGGTAATTGAAGAAATTGAAAATGAAACGTATCGTCAGCTATGTAATCGGAGCACGAAGCACGAAACCGGGTTCTTGTTATTGCCTATTTCTCCAAAGTGTGCAGGTAACCGCCGAGTCGAGTGAAATTCTAAACCTCGTCCAAAATTTCCGAGATTTGGTCAAAATTTGTCCGAGATACCAAACTTCGTGTTTCAGATTTGCGCGGCACGTTTTTTAGATTAAAAATATTGCGAAGGTTTTTCTTTCATTCGTACATTCGATTGTTTCTCAGGAACGCGATCAGATATTACTGCACGGACTACACATGATGTTCACAATTTTGCGATTACTGATCTGCTGTTGGCCGTCGAATCAAATTACTACCGAGGTAATATTCGCGAGGTAATAATCTGATTGGGAATTGTGTCGTGATTCGATCGAATTTCCAGGGCCTCGCCATTGCCGACGCGGTCTACTCGATCCCGTGGATGTCGTGGCCGCGGAAGGATCGAAAGCTCGTCTCTATCGTGATGATGAGAGCTCAGAAACCGGCGTCATTGACTGCAGGAAAATTTATGAACATGTCGCTGTCAACTTTCTCTATGGTACCCAATTACTTCCTCGTCGTACCGACTCAACGTACGATTGATTATCACCGTTCTCCGAAATTCTCTGCAGATCATGTCCAAGGCAATGTCCTTCTACGCAGTTTTGCGAACAACGGCATAGTCCCATCTTCGATCGCTCGTACGAACGGGGGAATTGCCGTCCTACTACTCTGGCCATCGATTTTCAAATTCTATCGAGAATAGAGAATGTATCCTGTTGGTATTTGTTCAAGAAAAAAATTCGACACTGACAAATAAAAACTTGAGCTCACAACTGTTTCTCCCTAAGGCAAAAATCAATGTTTCACGAGTCTCAATATATTCGCGTTTCGCATCTGCATTTTCGCATTATGAACTTAGCGAACAAATCTTAGTATTTACGTGCGTGCTGTCAAGAGTTGTTTATCAATAAAAAATATGTAGTTATGGTTAGGGTGTGTAAAAAAAATGATTTTTTCTCGTATACCTGAAAATAAAAATTTTAGTCCTAGTCCTAGTTCTTAATATCAATATTGAAGTTTGCCTGAATCCATTTTTCTATCTTACATTTATATAACACGGGAAATTTTTTTTTTAAGTTCGGCATTTTATACCTCTACAATAACACGTTCTACAGATTAGTCCGAGACATATTTTTGCAGAGAATCAGACGTTCTACAAAAAAGGTTTCTCAATTAGACTTCTATGACAAACATAGTCGCTCAACTGATAATCGAGCTGTAAGTTCATGCTGTAATAAATAAAGTATTCATAATTTTTAATCCAGAAACTTGTTTACAAAAAAATCATAGTACATATTTTTATCAGAAATAAAGAATAATATTCTATCCGCGAGTATTTTATCCATCTTCGTTCGTCGATATTATGAGTAGTATTAGCTCATTGGAACCAGTTTTTTGATAAAAAGGATCGATTTTTTCAAACACGCTAAATACATACATCCTTGGTAAATAATCACCTGTAATAGATAATTGCTTGCCTCTTGAAACGTGCGAATGAAATGGTGATTGGGTGGATCTTCGTCGTTGATGCAAATTCTTACCGGGATCGATGATTTTAATTCTCACCGTATAAATTTGGCTGAAAACGATATTATGGGTGATGGTTTCTCTACCAATCTTACGCAGACCATAAGTATCATCATGTTTTGGCCAGACTGTAAAACATAACTACCCGTTTCTTTGTATATGTCGACAAAACATTTTCAGATTTTTCTAAATTTATTTTCTTTTCTTCATTTAGGTAAAACTGGATTGCGAATGGTACCAGCTGTTTGAAATACGTTAATAAATGATAATGAACAAATATCTAATAACTCCCGATAATAATTATTGGTTAATTAGTAATTATTTAGAAGTGAGATTTTGCGATGCAGATTTAAATGATTTTAAATACTCTATCCTATCTACGTAACATGTTATCGCGAAAATGGCTCTTTCTCGATTTACAATTGGCTCAGGTTATTTCGAGACCGAAGTCTTCATTTATCGTAGTACGTGCGGAAGACATTCGTTTCCATGTCTCCCCGGCGCTTGTAAAATATGAATGACGTTCGTGAACGGATCACTCGTCATGAAAAGCGTGATCAATTCGCATGGTACGTCGTCATGATCGTATGAATAAGTGATCAGACGAGTGCGGTTGAAAACCGCGTGTGAGCGAGTCTCGTGCTTCTTCCTCGGGGCAACGGCGCCGCTAGACAGGGAAATTCTCTGAATGATGGGTACTTTCAAAGATAATTGAAATGAGCTGTGGCGAAGAGGGGAATCGTCGAAGATACTTCTTCCCCCTCGGAAAAATGTACGCAGCTGAGTCAGTTCGCTGGGAATCTTTGTCGTCGAAGCATTGGCCAGTGCCGAAAGCTATCGATGATAATGGACCGAAGTTTCGAGAAGGAGTATCGTTTGGCAGTGTTTTTACTAAAACTTTCCGGGTTTCTTCCGCTCGAATCGAGATCAAAATTAGTGAATTGCTTGATACCTTTTTGTTCCGTGACCGCGTTTCTTTTTTTTCTCTTACCAGCGATCTACGGACTCGCGAACGTCTCCGAACAAATCGACGTATCGCATCGGTTTACCGTTTTCAGTCTAGCAGAAGAAGCTACGTTTACTCTGCTAAAAAGTAACAATAATTCCCACCGCTCGTCGCTTTTTCCCGCTTTTCAAATAAATCGTGGTAGTAATAATTTCATTTTTCTGTTTTCAGCAATCGTGCTGATTCTGGTACGCGTACAAATGTCGAAGTTGATAAAAATTTGCACAAATTTATGGGAATCTGTCGAAAATGAAAACGACGTTGCGATAATGGAACCGCATCTCAAACAGGGACGATATTTGATTTATTGCTATATTATCCAATGTTTCATCTCCATCGCTATGATTTTGTTGTATGCAATCTTTCGCGAAGTTTATTGCGAAATTGACGGAAGGGTGGTTGCGATTAAATGGTTACCGGTACCCAATGCAATTATTATCCAGGATCGACTAACTTACTACATTTGGTACGCGCTACAAGTGCCGCCGATTAGTTTTGTTGCCTGTATTTCCGTAACCGTAAATGCCGTGATTCCCGTTCTCGTTACCTACGCGATTGGTCACATGAAACTCGTTGAATTTTGGCTGAACGATATGAACAACCGTCGCGATAACACTAAAAATCGCGACGAGTACGACACGCGACGGGAACTTGCAAAATGCATCCAACATCATCAAAAAGTTTTCATGTAAGAGATGCAAACTCCAACGCCATATACAGTTTTCCATCCCAATATCATACTTAGTAGGGTGGTTCTAATTTTTTTCCTTTTTTTTCTCCGTTCTTACCCTTACCCTACCCAACTCGCTATTTTTATTTTTGTTTCCTATTCAATCAACATGGGAATTTTCGTTTTTTCATTCAAATCGAAATTACACGTAATCATTTCGACTTTCTTGTCGAAAACCATCATGTATTCTCAAAACTGGCTCTTCAAACTTTACAAAACTGTTTAACAAGACCCGAATCTCGTAATTAGAAAACTTAATTAAGACCTTTTGAACTATACTAACTTGCTCACTACAGAGGAATGGTTGAAATAAATTTTTATTCACTTGATACAGTCGTTCAAACCTCACTATAGAGATTTGGAAAGCTTGAAAAGTCAGCTTCGAAAATATACGATGGTTATTTGCGAAAAATTGAAACGATAACGTCTAATTTCAATTTGAATGAAAGACAAAAATTCCCATGTTAGAAAAATAAGAAACTAGAATAAAAATAGCGACATTTTCGAGTTGAGCTACGGCAGCATTTTTTGGTCGCGATTTTTTTCTCGTCAAACACGAAACTCGGAAGAAAAGAAATTGACATTTTTTTGTATGCACCCTTATATGTAGACAGGCGATCGAAATTTACGAGGATGTAAAGTATTGCTCTCATGTTAGTATTGTAATTTTCATACCTCTCAGTCAGAATAGTGATCAGACATTAGATAATTGTTTGGCGGAAAATGTATTCCGGTACTCGCGAAATTTTCAGTGTCATCGATAACTTTCATGTCGCAGCTACTACGAGGCATTGGAGAACGCTCTGAACCGTGTCATGCTGCTTCAAATATGTCTTGGCATGAGCGTCACTGCTGTCATTGGTGCCAATCTTTTGATGGTAATTCAACGATTTAGAAAAATAAAACAAGCGTGAAAAATCATTCTTTCGAATATTTCACAAATAAGACCACCACGGATGCTACACGTGGTATGGAAGAATATGATATAATACAATATAATGACTCGTATCGTCGTGACGTAGAAAAGAACGGAAAGAAGGTTTGCGTGTTCCCATTTTTTACGCGAATGTGCAAGCGATCGCGATTTTACGTGACAAATATGAATAAGTTTCGGTCAATCTCTTTTGGTCAGAGGTGATACGGTATCGTTTACGATGAGCGATTAAATTTGTAATTTTAACGGTTTTGCAGAAACGCGGTGGGATCTTCTCACACATATCCCTGTTGTCCGGCGCAATTTTCCGGCTCTTAGTTCAATGTTGGCCGCCGGATCAAGTTCACTCAGCGGTAAGATCGATTCAAGTTTTTTTGTCTCCGATTGGTCCTGTTATCAGTTCACTTTTAACACAGCGCTGTGTTACTTGATCACTACACGCGACGTGTGTTGGACTAACAGCCACCCCTTTTACAAAAAAGTCGATGACACACATTTTTGTATGAAATTTGACGGAACTTTTTCACTGTGTACCTGGCATTGCTACGTGCTGCATTGGATTCCGTCTATTTCGATGATATTTTTGTAGAAATCTTGATGGAATTTCCAGGGTTTTGCTGTTGCTCGAGCAATCTACGCGCTGCCATGGACGTCGTGGTCGGTACAAGATCGAAGAATATTACTGACGATGTTGATGAGAGCTCAGAAACCTGTGGTATTGACTGCTGGGAAATTCGCCGTTATGTCACTAGCAACTTTTTCCGAGGTAGAGGCTTCATACTTTTTGTCCTACTAATTTACCAGTAAACGCACGTTAATTGAGTTTGTTTTCTTTCAAAAAATGTTTTTCAGATCATGTCCAAGGCAATGTCCTTCTACGCTCTGTTGAGAGCATCTACGTAGCTTCATTCCATCAAGGATATGAATCTAGAAGTGGTCATCGTGTAGCCAGCACTTCATCCCCGGATCTTCAATTTTCAAATTTATCCAGTATAGAAAAATGTACCAGACATTCATTTGTTGTTAATAATAAAAACTAAAGTCGTTTCGTCCTAATGCTTTGTAATAAATCCATGAAAAATAATTTCCCAACGTTAATGCGCGGTTTGCAAATAGCAGAGTAACGTGGTCTCAAGTAATCCGATTCCGATCCGAACAGCAATTCTTTTTATCTCTCTCGCCATCAATTTCAAGGTAGAACGATCATAGATTCGCATTTTCTTCGTTTCAGAAGTAAGAAAAAATAGTATAGATCAATTTTCATCTTTCATTGAAACTAGTCAATCCGCGAATACTGGTATCAGAAACTACCATACATAATTTCCGAATTCGCAATCAATCGATGTAGCTAATGTGAATGATATCGTTACGTAAGGCTCTTGTGTGCGGTCTTTGGGAATATAATTCAAGGCATAATGTAAATCACTATAGCTCTGCCATGCTGCAAATATGAACAGATTCACGATACTGATAACCGTCTTTAATTATGATTAGAAGCCATCAGTTGTATGAGTTCGTCACAGTAACATGCTATCCGACATTTACAAATGGCGTCTGTCAGATCGGCATGATTATTTCATAGCAGAGCGATCCATCCCGAATTCGTCAGGGTTGTATACTTCTCGATGACACCGGCTCAAAAAAGTAATGTACAGGGCCAAAAAAATTAGTAAGACGTGATACGTCGAATATATTCGCAAAAGATGGGAAAAAGAAGATAAAATCAAGTAAATGCCAAGAAGTAATTATTCACAAACGTTATCATAGCACTTATTTTATGAGCGAGTAATAATTTTGTAGATAAACATTTTTTTACCCTGCCAAATATACTCGACCTTTGAAAGAACGGTGTATTTCGAAATTGTCAGAGAATGTATTTCGCGTTGGTATTTGTTCAGGATGAAAACTCGATACTGACAAATAAAAATTTGAACTCATAGATGTTTGTCTCCAAGGCTAAGATCGATATTTCACGAGTCACAAGCCTGTACAATGTAGCATTGTACAGGCTAGTCTGAGACATGGTTTAACTATCCATTTCTTTGTATTCGTCGAAAAAACATTTTCAGATTTTTCTAAATTTATTTTATTTTCTTCACCTAGCTGGAACTGCATTGCGAATTGTATCAGTTGTTCGAAATAAGCTAATAATTAGTAATTAAAAATTCATAATCAGTAATTAATTCAAGATTAATAATTGATGATTTATTATCGATTGGTAACTATTGTTTAGAAGTTAATGATGAATTATTTAGAAAAGAGATTCTGCGATGCAGAATCAAATAATTTCAAGTAGTCGATACTACCTAAGTAAAATGTGATCGAAAAAATTGTACTCTCTTGATTTACAATTGGCTCGAGGTTGTTTCGAGACACGAGTCTCCGTTCGTCGTAATACGCGCGGAAAGCATTCATTTCCTTGTCTCCCCGGTGCGTGTAAAATATGAACGATGTTCGTGAACGAATCACTCGTCATGGAAAACTTGCTCAATTCTCATGGTACGTCGTAATGATAGTATGAATTAGTTAGTTATCGGACGAGTGCGTTTGAAAACTGCGTGTGAGCGAGTCCCTTGCTTCTTTCTCGGTGCAACGGCACCGCTCGATACGACAATAATCGTCTGGGTACTGGTTATTACAAAACAGTTGAAATGGGTTGTGGCGAAGTGGGGAAATCGTCGAAGATACTTCTTCCTCCGCGGAATATTGAACGCAGCTGAGTCAGTTCGCTGCGAATCTTTGTCGTCGAAGTATTGGCCAGTGACGAAAGCTATCGATGATAATGCATCAAAGTTTCGAAAAGGAGTATCGTTTGGTAGTTTTTTTCCTAAAACTTTGCGGGTTTCTTCCGCTCGAATCAAAATCAAAATTAGTGAATTGTTTGTTACCTTTTTGTTCCGTGGCCGCGTTACTTTTTCATCTTTTACCCGCGATCTACGGACTCGCAAATGTCCCCGAACAAATCGACGTATCACATCGGTTTAGCGTTTTTGGCCTAGCAGAAGAGACTATGTTTGTTCTTCTAAAAAGTAACAGTAGTTCGCACCGGTCGACGGTTTTCCCCGCTTTTCAAACAAATAGTGGTGGTAATAGTTTCATTTTTCTGTTTTCAGCAATCGTGCTGATTTCTGTACGCGGAAAAATGTCCAAGTTGATAAAAATTTGCAAAAATTTATGGGAATCCGTCGAAAATGAAATCGATGTTGCGATAGTGGAACCACATCTCAAACAGGGACGATACTTGATCTATTGCTATGTTATCCAATGTTTTATCTCCGTCATTCTTATTTTGTTTTATTCCATCTTTCACGAAGTTTATTTCGAAATTGACGGAACGGTTGTTGCGATTAAATGGTTACCAATACCAAACGCAATCATTATCGAGGATCGATTAACTTACTACATTTGGTACACGCTACAACTGCCAACGATTAATTTTGTAGCCTGTATTTGCGTAACAATAGATGCCGTGATTCCCGCTCTGATCACTTACGCGGTTGGTCACATGAAACTCGTTGAATTTTGGCTAAATGATATGAACAACCGTCGCGATAACACCAAAAATCACGACGAGTACGACACGCGACGTGAACTTGCAAAATGCATCCAACATCATCAAAAAACTTTCATGTAAGAGATTCAAACTCTAACACCAGATACAATTTTTCATCCCAGTATCATACGTAATATGGTGTTTCGATTTTTCTTCTTTCTTTTTTTCTGTCGCACCCTCGCAAATGTGCGTCTTTGACGAGAAAAGAAATTCTCACCCATTTCTGTCAAACAAGAACGCTATAGATCAACTCTAGCGGTCGCCATTTTCATTTTAATTTCAGATTCATTGGACATGGGAATGTTTATTTTTCTTAAAAAACTTCGAGTAAATTTATTCCAGTCTACTCGAAATTCTCAGTGTCGTCTATAACTTTCATTTCGCAGCTTCTACGAGACGTTAGAGACCACTCTAAACCGTGTCATGCTGCTTCAAATATGTCTTGGCATGAGCGTCACTGCTATCTTTGGTGCCAATATGTTGATGGTAATTCAATCACTCAGAATCAACCTATCACTTGATGATTAACAATAAAACGAGCACGAAAAATGATTCTCTCGAATATTTTACGAATAAGATCATCGCGCATGCTACATGTAAACTGTGTAGTACAGCCATGGTCAATCTCTTCCGATTCGAGGTGATACGGTATGGTTCACGATGAGCGGTCAAATTGGTTATTTTAACGATTTTGCAGGAACGTAGAGGGATTCTTTCACATATGCCCCTGTTGTCTGGTGCGACTTTACGGCTCTTGCTTCAATGTTGGCCGCCGGATCAGGTTTACTCAGCGGTAAGATCGATTTAAATTTTATCTCTGGTCGATTGGTGTTGTTAGACAGTAGAAAAATGTGCTTCATCGTGTGAAGTGTAAAAATTTTTGTGCAGAATATCGAACCATGTAGTGGGTTGATGCAACACAATCGTTAGTCTTGTTCGATCAGTTCATTTTTCAACATTGGTTTGTGTTACTTTCGACACGAAGCTATGTTACTTTATCGTTACACCCGAAGTGTGTTGAAATAACACTAACCTTTTGTAAAAAGGAGTCGTTGATACAAATTTTTGTATGAAATTTGACGAAAATCTTTATACTGTGTACCTAGCGATTGCTACATGCTGCATTAGATCCGTCAATTTTGGAGATATTTTCGTATAAATCTTGATAAAATTTCCAGGGCTTTGCTGTTGCTCGAGCAATCTACGCGCTGCCATGGACGTCGTGGTCGGTATCAGATCGAAGAATATTACTAACGATGTTGATGAGAGCTCAGAACCCTGTGGTATTGACTGCTGGGAAATTCGCCATTATGTCACTAACAACTTTTTCCGAGGTAGAGGCTTTATATTTGATGTCCTACTAATTTACCAGTAAACGCACGTTGATTGAGTTTGTTTTCTTTCAAAAAATGTTTTTCAGATGATGTCAAAGGCAATGTCCTTCTACGCTCTGTTGAGAGCATCTACGTAGCGTCATTTCATCAAGTATGTGAATCTACAAACAGTCATCGTGTAGCCAGCACTGCATCCCCGTATAATAAATTTTCAAATTTATCTAGCCTAGAAAAATGTACCAGACATGCATTTGTTGCTCACAATAAAAACTAAATTCGTGACCTCCCAATGCTTTGTAGTCTATCTATCAAAAATAATTTTCCAACGTTAACGCGCGGTTTGCAAATAGGAGAGTAACGCGGCCTCAAGTCACCCGACTTCGATCTGAACAGCAATTCTTTCCATCTCTCTCGCCATCAATTTCAAGGTAGAACGACTATAGATTCACATTTTCTTTGTTCTAGAAACAAAGTTTTCAATTTAAAATGTAACCGTCCGCTTACCGCAATGTCTGCTGTACGCGTACGGCTACGTGTCCTTTTGCTCCCTCGCCATAAATATGAATGACGCTCGTGATCGCATCAGCAATCGCAAGGAGCCCTCTCAGTTCTTATGAAACACTGTAATAATCGTATAAATAAAAGAGGACGATTGTACGCTACGTACGCTCGAATGGAGTGGTAACGCCAATATTTTCCACTATTTTTTTCCACAGCGGAGAGCTGACGGAGAGACATTGATTACGCGGACGATACTTCGGACATAATGGAGATGAGGTTCGGAGTGAAGGGGAGCTAAAACCAAAGATGTCTTTCTGGAATTTATTGCTTTGTCAGTTCGCTCCGAATTTCCATAGATGAAGCTTCGATATCCGTGAAAATTGATCGCGACGATGCCACGAAGGTTTGGAAACGAATTCCGTTTCGTAACATTCTCACTGACCGCTTCCGGAATTTTGCCTCGCGAATCGTGGTCGAAGCTCGTGAATTTTGCGATACCTTTTTTCTCCGTATTGGCATTGCTCTTCTTACTGGTACCAGCGATCTACGCTTCACCTGATAAATATTTGGGGTCGTTCACATATCACGTAACGCGTTTTTGGATGATATTCTCGGTTCCCGTCAACCGTCCCCCCTGTCACACTCGGTCAGATTCAAACAAATTCCCCTACAAATATGAGGTCACAACGAATGAGGTCTACCTCTCCTCCGTCTTTGGATATCAGTTGCCAGTTGCATAATATAATCAATTAAAAGTTTAATATGCTACTTTTTCTATTCATTCATTAGTTCTACCTGTCTCATCTCGATAAATAAAAGGACAACATATTTTTCCCTTGATTGAACTTCGAACTGTGAACCCCGTGTCACGACTAGTAACGTCTTGTCTAGACCCCGGCCCCCTGTTCGCAGACAGAGGTCTTCATTTATCGTATTACGTGCGGAAGGTATTCATTTCCATGTCTCCCCGGTGCTTGTAAAATATGAACGATGTTCGTGAACGGATCACTCGTCATGAAAAACGTGATCAATTCTCATGGTACGTCGTAATGATAGTATGAATAAGTTATCGGACGCGTGAGTTTAGAAACCGCGTGTGAGCGAGTCTCTTCCTTCTTCCTCGACGCAACGGCGCCGCTAGACAGGAAAATTGTCCGGATGATGAGTACTTCGAAACATAATTGAAATGAGCTGTGGCGAAGAGGGGAAATCGTCGAGGATATTCATTCCCCCACGGACAAATGAGCACAGCTGAGTCAGTTCGCTGTATATTTTTGGCGTCGAAGCATTCGTGGGTGCCAAATCGCGACGAGTACGACAGACGACGTGAACTACAAAAATGCATCCAACATCACCAAAAAGTTTTCATGTAAGACACTCAAACTCCAGCGGCAGATACAGTCTTCCATCCCAGTATCATACGTATTTTCGCAACAACGGAATATTTTCGGAATATTTATTCCGGTACACTCGAAATTCTCAGTGTCATCGATAACTTTCATTTCGTAGCTACTACAAGACATTGGAAAGCGCTCTGAACATCGTCATGCTGCTTCAAATATGTCTCAGCATGAGCGTCACTGCTATCACTGGTGCCAATATTTTGATGGTAATTCAACCATTTAGAATCAATATATTAGCTGATCATTATAAATAAAACGAGCGTGAAAAATGATTTTTTCGAACCTGTTACAAATAAAACCACCCCGCATGCTGCAT
Source organism: Arge pagana (assembly GCA_963969455.1). Taxonomy (NCBI): domain Eukaryota; kingdom Metazoa; phylum Arthropoda; class Insecta; order Hymenoptera; family Argidae; genus Arge; species Arge pagana. The sequence goes on along the minus strand of OZ018309.1, from coordinate 25,141,359 downwards.
GTACAGTGTGTAGTATAGAAGAATATAATATAATATGATATAATATAATGGCGAATAACGTTCACCGATTCTCCTGTCGGTATCTACTTTCGAAATGAATTTACATCGCTAGATTCATATCTGCACCTTTGTACCGTTGACCTTTGTACGGGAATTTTGTACACAGCTCGGGTGATTGTGAAAAATAAAAAATTATGCATCCGTTTCCTACTTATGGTACCAGGTATCTAGATTGGAAGCTTTACGCTATTTTTCTGAGATAATTATACACTCGTATCGTCGTAACGTATGTACAAGGTAGATTCCAGAAAAAAATGGAAACAAACGTAATGATGAGTTGTGCTCGAATAAATGTTGTCTATCAATGGTCAGTCTCTTTCGATCAGATGCGATAGGGTATCTTTAATGATGAGCGATCGGTTTGTAACTCCAACGATTTTGCAGGAAAGCGGTGGGATTGTGTCACGCATACCCCCTGTTTTCCGGCGCGATTTTCCGGCTCTTGGTTCAATGCTGGCCGCCGGATCAAGTTTACTCAGCGGTAAGATCGATTCACGTTTTTTTTGTATCTCCGCTCAATTCTTTTACGCAATAAAAAAAGTTCCTTCATTGTGTAAAGTGTAAAGATTTTTGTGCAGAATATCGAACATTTTTGTGTGTTTATTCAACACAACCGCTAGTCTTCTACGATCAGTTCATTTTTCAACGCACGGAAATGTTATTTGATACTAAAAAAATCCTTTGTAATGTTACTCTAACATTCGTTTGGGTTGCTTTTAACACAGCGCTGTGTTACTTTCAACACGAAGCAGTGTTACTTGGTGAAAAAAAAGTCGATGACACACATTTTTGTATGAAATTTAACGGAATTTTTTCACTGTGTACCTGGCGATTGCTACGTGCTGCATTGGATTCCGTCTATTTCGATGATATTTTTGTAGAAATCTTGATGGAATTTCCAGGGTTTTGCTGTTGCTCGAGCAATCTACGCGCTGCCATGGACGTCGTGGTCGGTATCAGATCGAAGAATATTACTGACGATGCTGATGAGAGCTCAGAAACCTGTGGTATTGACTGCTGGCAAATTCGTCGTTATGTCACTAGCAACGTTTTCCGAGGTAGAGGCTTTATACTTTTTGTCCTACCAATTTACCAGTAAACGCACGTTGATTGAGTTTGTTTTCTTTCAAAAAATATTTTCCAGATCATGTCCAAGGCAATGTCCTTCTTCGCTCTTTTGAAAGCATCTACGTAGCGTCATTCCATCAAGGATGTGAATCTACAAGTAGTCATTGCGTAGCCAACACTGCATCCCCGGATATTTAATTTCCACATTTATTCCGTACAAAAAAATGCACCAAACATTCAGCTGTTGTTACTAATAAAAATCAATTATCCTAATTCTCCCTATGTCTCGTAATATATTTATGAAAAATAATTTCCCAACGTTAATGCGCAGTTGCCAAACAGCAGGGTCATCTGGTAGCAAGACCTCCAATTCGGATCTGAACAGCAATTCCGTTTATGTCTCTCACCATCAATTTTAAGTTAGAACGATCATAGATTCGTATTTTCTTCGTTTCACAAACGTGCAAAAACAGAATCTATCATGTATAATTTCTGAATCGGCAATCAATCGATGGCACTAGCGTGAATGGTATGGATAGGTATAAATTTCGTACCATACGCACAGTCTGGTGTTTATATTGACAGAATTGTCGCTCTGTGACTCATCAGGAAGAAGACGATAGGAACTATGTTATTATACGATGTGCAGTATTCTTCAGACTCGTGTCGATCGTCAATTCAGGTAGCTAATTTCACTCGACCCTGAAGTTATATACTTCATATTTATTCTTCGTCGTCTTCCTTTATGACTATATCTCCTTCGTACCAATGTCTATCGCGAATCGTGTGAAAATGATACGGATGTATAATAACGGACGAATGAGAGTCGTGACCATGAAGAGTAGTAGCGAGTTGGTGGCGCGTTTTCTTGCCGATTTATCTATTGATTAGATTTATTTTTTTTGAATGTAGATCTATGAATTCGTAGTAAATAGTTGAGACTAGCAGAGATATGTACGAAAAAACTGCCTACCTCTTATTCGAAAAGTCGCGAGTTTATTTTTCACCATGTAATTAGACGAGTGCAAGCAGGATAGATAATAATAACGAATTTTTTTGATACTTGGAAATTTGGTGAGACTTCTGGCTGTTCTGCATTTTTTTTCAACAACTAAACGCAGGTTGGTTCGAATTGATTTGGTTTGCTCGCTGTTACCATGCAACGAAACTTGTACTCACACCCAGCCGTTGAAAATTAGTACTGTGACGAAGCTCCCACGTAACGTATATTTCGTTGAAATAAAAATGATGTGCGTGTTACGCGGATCGTCATTATTTTTCATGTGGTACCGCAATGATCCGATGAATAATAGAACGCGAGGGTGAATTTCAGAAGCGCAGACAATTTACCCTGTGATCCGATGAATTTGCTCACCGCCGAGACCCCTCGCGAACCACTCGATGCGAATATTGCGGTCGATCAGTTTGCAGTTTCAGGTCTTTTTCCCACCGACATCGACGAAGCATCTGGAGGTTACCTGAACTTGCGAGTCCTGAGGTTCTGAAAATCTTCGTCGTAGTACCTCGAGACGAAGATGATAAGCAACTCTGGGTCTATCTTTGTATTTCTATTCGTGGTGGGATCATCGATTTACGGCTGTCCCTTCGAAACTGATCGGCAGCAGCGGATCGGCGTGATAACAATGCGGGGAGATTTTTTTTTCGGTTAGCTAAAATGTAATGCAATTTCCTGGATTCGATTATATTCTATTATAATATATGATAATTTTATTTTTTATCGGTGACGGTTTTGATTTTGAAGCACCGTCAGATTTTAGGTCACAAGGTCGTGAGAATTTACGGAGAGTGGGAGACACTTGATAATTGTGATTCTGTTGAAACTTAGTAGCATTTTGTCAGGATTTATTTGCTTGTGGGATGAAAAAGAGAAAGGAAAATTGTGAAGAAGCAGTTGTGAAGCGAAGTTGCGATTTTTAATATTTACTCATCTTTGTCAGGGTCGTTTCATATCGGACTGCTCCGTCGTACGTTCTGCGAGTGGAGGGGAAAAATTCCCGTATGCGACATAATCCGTTGAAATATAAAAGACGTTCGTGATATACGAAGCTTTCTCACTTGTCACGAGACGCTGTAATGATCGCGTGAATAATGAAGCATGCAAGGGTGCGTTCCGGGAGCTTTGATATCGTGCGCGACGTCGATTTACAGCGTATATCCTACGCGCAACGTGGTCGACTGAATCTGCTCGGAAGACGAAGCTTCGTGGAGTAGTCGAGACGAGAATCATTACGGAAGGGGGAGCCAAGCGAGAACATTCTTCCCGGGGAGTAATTGTTCTTTCAGTCATCCTCCGCTCGCCAGCGACGAAACTTCGCGGTGTGACCAACGTTCCCAAGTTATGGCAAGATGGAACTCGCAACTCGCATTTCACCTGACCGTCCGATTATTGAAGATCCTCGGCGTCGTGCCACGCGACTCATGGCCCTCGTGGGTAAACGTGACGATCATTTCCGGCTCAGTGTTCGCATTTCTGTTTCTTGTGGGCCCATCGATTTACGGTCTGACGTACCGTTTCGACGAAACTGATCCACAGCAGAGAATCGGCGTGATAACGACGCAAGGAGAAATTTTATTCGGCTTACTTAAGAGTAACGTTTACTTTCTGCAATCTACTTTGTCCTCGCGCGAGGCTCGAATTTCTGCTCGATATTATTTCTCTGTTTATACGATTGCAGTGACTGTTTTGATTTCGAAGCGGAGTCAAGTCTCGAGATTGTTACAACGCCACAGAGATTTATGGAGGGTGATCGAAAATGACGACGACAAGTTGATCGAAATTCAGCGATATCTCAAGCAAGGGAGTAGCGTGATTTTCGGGTACGCCGCTAACGCGGTGTTCATTACTATTGTCAATATGACAGCAGCAATCTTCGGCCAGCCTGTCTACGATGAAAACGGAATAATGATAAAAAGTAAAGAGCTACCGTTGTCTGCTGCGATTATTCATCGAAATCAAACGGTCTACTACATCTGGTACATGCTGCAAATTCCAACGGGTCTGATCGCTGGTTGTGTTATCGTATCGATTGATATATTCAGTATTTTCTTGATCTTGCATGCTACTGCTCACATGAAAATCATCGAGACGCGGCTCAAGGAAATTGGTGAACGTCCCATGGCAGAAGGATTTGCTGAAAATCTAACGACGAGGAGAGAATTCGTCGAGTGTATCCACCATCATCAAAATGTTCTGATGTACGAGACTCGAGCCAGCAATTAAATGGGTATTCTAGTCTAGAGGGGGTTTTCTGGACGTGTTTCAAAATTGGATAAAAAAAGATAGGAAGTATTTTCGTTATTTATTTTTCACCAGGTATTAATCAATACTCTGGAAACATCAAAAAGTATTGCAGAAAAAAAAATTCAAAATTTAAAACGAGACAGACAATAGCTAAAATGGTGCCTCCTGGTTGACACGATTCCAACCATTCTAGTCATTTTGAAAAGAAAAAAACAGATGCTTGATGACTGAGTATGTCGTTATAGTCCCTACCTTAGGTGAAAAACAAAATCGATTTTTTTCCTTTCTTTATCGCAGTTTAAAGATTTTTCAAAATAATTAAGAACCAAATTTTGAAATCAATCTGGTAGAGACAATAGAGAGTTATAGAGAAGGTCCTTGCCAAATTTCAAGTTAGTCAGTTCATGAGAACTTGAGATATCATGTCTACCGTGTTGGGAAAAGTAGTTTTCAGAAAAAACGGGTTCAAATATTTGAGCAAAGATTCAACTGGTCCACTGACCGCGTCACTAAAATAGCTACATCTTCGTGAATAAGTGAAATTTTTTTAATTTCTTCGGAGAATACATTCTTGAAGGTTTGAACTTTGAAAATATGGAAGTATTTACAAGGTTGGATTTGTCTGTTTATCTCCATTGTAGCTACTGTCAAGAACTCGAGGATATCTTCAGGTACGTTATGTTGCTTCAAATTGTTCTTCGCATGGGCAGTGGAATCATCGGTTTCGATGTGATAAAGGTAATTTCCCGAAACAAAAAACCGTCTTCTTTTTTTTCGTTCCTCGTATCAACAACCAACTGCTTTTTGTTTATAATCCACAAAGAGATATGCAATAAATTCAAAATATTCTTCAAATTCATATGCATAGTAGTGTTGTAGAATTACGATGTCATAAAAGAGAATGCATATCCATTGATTTCTACCCTCTCCTACCGAGGTAGTTTTTACTTCTACGGATAAGATTCCATTGGAATAAAAAAAGCCGGGTACAATATATTTTTGCTTTCATATGCTTTATCGTTGCGCGAAGTTTGTATCTAATCGGTGAGTGACAGTTGGGTAGAGTTACTAGTTAGTAGAAAATTATCAACTCGAACATCGGTCTTCGGCTTCAAGTTTATTTTTATAATTATTTCACGGTAAATGTGAATATTTTCAGGGAAACAGCGATGGAATTAAAAGTATAGCACATCTGACCGCGGTAATTGGTGTGCTGCTGCTGCATTGTTGGTTTCCGGAACAACTTCGTACCGAGGTAAGCTTATTTGTTTGCAATAATTTAGTTGCTGTTGTTTTTAGGCTGAAGAGTTGCTTGATGAATGAATAAGTGTTCCAGAGCTCCGCTATTTCTCAAATCGTTTACTCGATGCCCTGGGTGTCGGTGTCTCCGAGTCAGAGGCGAATTCTACACATCATGATGATGAGAGCTGACAAGCCTGTGTCATTGACTGCTGGAAATTTTACAATTATGTCGCTGTCAACTTTTTCCGAGGTTCCTTGTATACCCTGAATTTCGACGTTGATTTGTTTTTAATCGAATAATAATTATAACAAATAATTACGTGCTCGTCGCTTTTGTAATCAGGTTATATCCAAGGCGTTGTCGTTTTTCGCCCTGTTGAGAGCGACACTTTAGCAGCGATCGACAAACCGCTTCGACATGTTTGGTCCCACTGAGAATCTCCACATCGAACGGGCGATGCATCTGCAAGGTCATTTTGGCGTATCCAGTAGTTATTCCCCGTAGCAAGAATGACAACCGTTATTAGTAATCACCTGGAAAATAAACTGTAATTCATATCTCCTAACACAAACATCACTCGGAATGACCATGCGTCACTTTTTTTCGACATGTGAATTCAGTCTAGAGAATAGTCCGATTCATCCTGTTCGATGATCAGCTGTCCTCAACTGCCGGATCATCACGAGCGGAATTGAATCGACATCTTTCATGGACGAGTTGAACAGTAATTTTCTAGTGAAACTTCGAAATTCTCGTAGTTTAATTCTCCAATGTGAAAAAATCAACGAAAATAAAGCAAACTTCATATTTCTCTGTGCGTGTGAATAGGTCCAATCGAAAACTTATCTCGTTTTTTATGGAATATATCGTGGTCGTCCCCAGTATTCATTGTCAGAGTATTCGTGGTATCTCATTTTTCATTGTATACAATTTTGTATATATTGTACATAGTTTTATAATTCTATGTATATTAAAACATTTACTGAAACGTCTGGTGTGCACTACGTTTATTTTTAAACGTGATCTCGATCGATTTCAATATTCTCATATCGTCACAGTTGGACGATTCGAGTGAAAAACACCGATCTGATGAGAGCAAACGATGTAGGAGTGATTCGACCAGCGAAACTGGTTCGTATCGTGTTGCTGATTGTTTTAGACTATTCTTGGAACTTTGAAAACGTTTGAAATCGATGCAAAGAATTCCGATGCGAGGGATTCGTTGACGTGTAACGAGTATCGTCGACGAGTTGTTTTTAGATGTTTTGAATAAAAAATGTGATATGACGTTTGGCCATGGAAATTGAATTTCAGTTTTGTTCCAAATACGAGTTCAATTTTCGGTAAGTATTTCGAATCGCGACTTATCCAAAAGACGATGATACCATTTTTTTCACTTTCATGACACCATAAATCTTAGGTACACGTAATGACAAAATGCTGTGGGAGGTCGATATTTTAGTTCATTAGTTTATTCAAAACCGAAAATTATTTTCTCCGAATTAATTTCTTTGAATATAACGATGTGTGTTATCGCATGCTGCACCCTAGGCAATGATACCATACGTACCAATGCTATAAAAGAAAGTCAAATATACAGCTGAAAGAACATGGGAATCCACGAATTTAAGTAACTTTGTGAACAAGAAAGTTAAATATTTGGTACTTTTACAATCTCCATCGTGTATTCGTTCCGATTGAATCTGCTATCTGAGTATACACTTAAAATTTGTGGAAAGAGAATTTTTATCCTGAACAAAGAGGAGAGAAGTAAGAAAGAATAAGATATACGTACACATTCTGTGGCATATACCTACGGATCCGCACGCACGAGCACATCGTGCCGCAACATAACCGTAAAAATTTCTGCTCTATTTTTAGATTATTTATTGGTTCATTTGTTTGTTTCCGTGTGTGTATGCGATTTTCATGTTACAATGATGTGTGCAACGCTGAAAAGGTTGAACAATGCTGCAATTGAATAATTGGTTTTTTGCTAAGAAAAAAAAAGTTACACGGTGATATTTGGAACTGCCCCCCCCCCCCAACTGATCAACATTAATGAACATGATTATTACCTGATAAAAGAGAGAGAATTTTTTTAAGCCTTTGTGAGAAAAAGTTGCGATTCTGAATATCTAGCCACTTTCTCAGGGTCATTTCGATCGAGACTGTTCCGTCGTAAGTTCTGCGAGTGGAGGGGAAAAATTCCCGTATGCCACATAATCCATTGAAATATAAAAGACGTTCGTGATAGACGAAGCTTTCTCACTTGTCACGAGACGCTGTAATGATCGCGTGAATAATGAAGTATGCAAGGGTGCGTTCCGGGAGCTTTGATATCGTGCGCGACGTCGATTTACAGCGTATATCCTTCGCGCAACGTGGTCGACTGAATCTGCTCGGAAGACGAAGCTTCGTGAAGTAGTCGATACGAGAATTATTACGGAAAGGGAAGCCAAGCGAGAACATTCTTCCCGGGGAGTAATTGTTCTTTCAGTCATCCTCCGCTCGCCATCGACGAAGCTTCGCGGTGTGACCAACGTTCCCAAGTTATGGCAAGATGGAACTCGCAACTCGCATTTCACCTGACCGTCCGATTGTTGGAGATGCTCGGCGTCGTGCCACGCGACTCATGGTCCTCGTGGGCGAGCGTGACGATCATTTCCGGCCCAGTGTTCGTATTTCTGTTTCTTGTGGGACCAACGATTTACGGTCTGACGTACCGTCTCGACGAAACTGATCCACAGCAGAGAATCGGCATCATAACGACGCAAGGAGAATTTTTATTCGGCTTACTTAAGAGTAACGTTTACTTTCTGCAATCTACTTTGTCCTCGCGCGAGGTTCGAATTTCTACTCGAGATTATTTCTCTGTTTACACGATTGCAGTGACTATTTTGATTTCGAAGCGTCGTCAAGTCTCGAGATTGTTACAACGCCACAGAGATTTATGGAGGGTGATCGAAAATGACGACGACAAGTTGATTGAAATTCAGCGACATCTCAAGCAAGGGAGTAGCGTGAGTTTCGGGTACGCCGCTAACGCGGTCTTCATTACTATTTTCAATATCGCAGCAGCAATCTTCGGTCAACCTGTCTACGATGAAAACGGAATAATGATAAAAAGTAAAGAGCTACCGATGCCAGCTGCGATTATTCATCGAAATCAAACGGTCTACTACATCTGGTACATGCTGCAAATTCCAACGGGGCTGATCGCTAGTTGTGTTATAGTATCGATTGATATATTCAGTATTTTCTTGATTTTGCATGCTACTGCTCACATAAAAATCATCGAGACGTGGCTCAATGAAATTGGTGAACGTCCCATGGCAGAAGGATTTGCTGAAAATCTAACGACGAGGAGAGAATTCGTCGAGTGTATCCACCATCATCAAAATGTTCTGATGTACGAGACTCCAGCCAGCAATTAACGGGGTATTCTAGTCTAGAGAAGCGTTTTCTGGACGTGTTTCGAAATTCGATAAGAAAAGATAGGAAATATTTTGGTTATTTATTTTTTATCAGGTATTAATCAATATTCTAGAAGTATAAATAAGAATTGCAGAAAAAAATTCAAAATTTAAAACGAGACAGACAGTAGAAAAAATGGTGCCTCCTGGTTAACACGATTCCAACCATTCTCGTCATTTTGAAAAGAAAAAAACAGATGCTCGATGACTGAGTATGTTGTTATAGTCCTTACCTCAGGTGCAAAACAAAATCGATTTTTTTCCTTTCTTTATCACAGTTTGAAATTTTTTCAAAAATAGTAAAGAACCAAATTTTGAAATGAATCTGGTAGACACAATAGAGAATTATAGAGAAGGTCCTTGCCAAATTTCTGGTCAATCAGTTCATGAGAACTTGAGATATCATGTCTGCGGTGTTGGGAAAAGTAGTTTTCAGAAAAACTGGTTTAAATATTTGAGCAAAGAGAGAACTGGTTCAGTTACGGAGTTAATAAAATATCTTCATCTCCGTGAATGAGTGAAATTTTTTAAATTCCTTCGGATAATACATTCTTGAAGGTATGAACTTTGAAAATATAGAACCAGAAAAATGTATTTCTTAAAAATTCTACACCAGAATATCTCGTCAGCATATGTATAACCATGGCTACTAGTATCATGGTTACTCGGTACTACCCGGTACTTCTGTAATTTACAAGGTTGGATTTGTCTGTTTTTCTTCATTGTAGCTACTGTCAAGAACTCGAGGATATCTTCAGCCACATTATGTTGCTACAAATTGTTCTTCGCATGTGCGGTGGAATCATCGGTTTCGATATGATAAAGGTAATTTCTCGAAACAAGAGACAGTCTTCTTTTTTTTCGTTCCTCGTACCAATAACGAATTGCTTTTTGTTTATTATCCACAAACAGAGATGCAACAAATTCAGAAAATTTTTCGGCTTCATATGCATAGTAGTGTTGTAGAATGACGGTGTCATGAAAGAAAATGCATATCCATTGATTTCTACTCATTTCATAGTTCATTTTTACATTTATTTCAAGGAAAATTTGAATATTTTCAGGGAAACAGCGATAAAATGAAACGCATAGCACATCTGACCACCGTAACTAGTGTGCTGCTGCTGCATTGTTGGTTTCCGGAACAACTTCGTACCGAGGTGAGGTTATACGTTTATTTTAATTTGGTTGATGATATTTCTAGGCTGAAGAGCTGCTTGATAATTGAATAAGTGTTCCAGAGTTCCGCTATTTCTCAAATCGTTTACTCGATGCCCTGGATGTCGTTGTCTCCGAGTCAGAGGAGAATTCTACACATAATGATGATGAGAGCTGACAAGCCTGTGTCATTGACTGCTGGAAATTTTACAATTATGTCGCTATCAACTTTTTCCGAGGTTCCTTGTATACCCTGAATTTCGACGTTGATTTGTTTTTAATCGAATAATAATTATAACAAATAATTATGTGCTCGTCGTTTCTGTTATCAGGTTATATCCAAGGCGTTGTCGTTTTTCGCCTTGTTGAGAGCGACACTGTAGTAGCGATCGACGAACCGCTTCGACATGTTTGGTCCCACTGAAAATCTCCACATGGAACGGGAGATGTATCTGCAAGGTCATTTTGGCGCATCCAGTAGTTATTCTCGTAGCAAGAATGACAACCGTTATTAGTAATCACCTGGAAAATAAACTGTAATTCATATCTCCTAACACAAACATCACTCGGAACGACCATGCGTCACTTTTTTTCGACATGTGAATTCAGTCTAGAGAATAGTCCAATTCATCCTGTTCGATGATCAGCTGTCGTCAACTACCCGATGATCACGAGCGAAATTGAATCGACATCTTTCATGGACGAGTTGAACAGTAATTTTCCAGTGAAACTGAAATCCTCGTAGTTTAACTCTCAAATGTGAACAAATCAACGAAAATAAAGCAAACTTTATACTTCTCTGTGCGTGTGAATAGGTCCAATCGAAAACTTATCTCGTTTTTTATGGAATATATCGTGGTCGTCCCCAGTATTCATGGTCAGCGTATTCATGGTATCTCGTTTTTTATTGTATACAATTTTGTATATATTGTACATAGTTTTATATTTCTATGTATATTGAAACTTTTACTGAAACGTCTGGTGCGCAATACGTTCATTTTTAAACGTGACATCGATCGATTTCAATATTTTTATGCCGGCACAGTTGGACGATTGGAGTGAAAAACACCGATCTGATGAGAGCAAACGATGTAGGAGTGATTTGATCAGCAAAGTCGGTTTGTATCATCTTGCTGATTGTTTTCAACTATTCTTGAAACTTTGAAAATGTTTGAAATCGATGCAAATAATTCCGACGCGAGGGATTCGTTGGCCGTGGAAATTGAATTTCAGTTTTGTTCCAACTACGAGTTCAATTTTCAGTAAATATTCAGAATCGCAACTTTTCCGAAAGACGATGATACTATTTTTTTCACATTCAACACACCACAAATCTTAGATACATGTAATGACAAAATGCTGAGGGCGGTCGATATTTTTGTTCATTAGTTTGTCAAAAACCAGAAATTATACGTATATAAATATAATATATACAAAAAGAGAAGATAAAAAATAAGAAAATTAAAAAAACAGTCAAGTAGAAAATATTCTTGTATACAAATATATACTTATTTATGACTTATAGTTGATTATGTTTGTAGAATATCTGATGGTCATCGCTCATTTTGAGTTACGAACAAGAAAGTTGAATACTTGTTAATTTTCAGGAAGGGTAATTTTTTATCGCGGACAAAGTGAAGAGAAGTGAGAAGAAATGATATATGCATACACATTCTATGGCGTATTCCAACGAAACCGCACATACAAGCACATACAAGCACACCATGCTGCGAAACTGCCGTGAAATCTTCTGTTTTATTTTTAATGCATTTATTTGTTCGTTTGTTTGTTGCGTGTGTGTGTACGTATTTTCACGTTACAATGATGCTTGCATCGCCTGAGAAGTTAAAAAACACCAAAAATGAATAATTGGTTTTTGCTGAGGAAAAAATAAAGTTACGCGGAGATATTTGAAGCTCCCCAAACTGACTAACATTATTGTATATGCTTATTACCTGATGAAAAGGAGAGAAAACTTTATAAGCGTTGGTAAAGAAAAGTTGCGATTCTGCATATCTAGCCACATTCTCAGGGTCATTTCGATCGAGACTGTTCCGTCGTAAGTTCTGCGAGTGGAGGGGAAAAATTCCCATATGCGACATAATCCGTTGAAATATAAAAGACGTTCGTGATATACGAAGCTTTCTCACTTGTCACGAGACGCTGTAATGATCGCGTGAATAATGAAGCATGCAAGGGTGCGTTCCGGGAGCTTTGATATCGTGCGCGACGTCGATTTACAGCGTATATCCTACGCGCAACGTGGTCGACTGAATCTGCTCGGAAGACGAAGCTTCGTGAAGTAGTCGAGACGAGAATCATTACGGAAGGGGGAGCCAAGCGAGAACATTCTTCCCGGGGAGTAATTGTTCTTTCAGTCATCCTCCGCTCGCCAGCGACGAAGCTTCGCGGTGTGACCAACGTTCCCAAGTTATGGCAAGATGGAACTCGCAACTCGCATTTCACCTGACCGTCCGATTGTTGAAGATCCTCGGCGTCGTGCCACGCGACTCATGGTCCTCGTGGGCGAGCGGGACGATAATTGCCGGCTCAGTGTTCGTATTTCTGTTTCTTGTGGGTCCAACGATTTACGGTCTGATGTACCGTTTCGACGAAACTGATCCACAGCAGAGAATCGGCGTGATAACGACGCAAGGAGAAATTTTATTCGGCTTACTTAAGAGTAACGTTTACTTTCTGCAATCTACTTTTTCCTCGCGCGAGGCTCGAATTTCTACTCGATATTATTTCTCTGTTTATACGATTGCAGTGACTATTTTGATTTCGAAGCGTCGTCAAGTCTCGAGATTGTTACAACGCCACAGAGATTTATGGAGGGTGATCGAAAATGACGACGACAAGTTGATTGAAATTCAGCGATATCTCAAGCAAGGGAGTTACGTGAGTTTCGGTTACTTTGCTAACGCACTGTTCGTCTATATTGTCAATATCACAGCAGCAATCTTCGGCCAGCCTGTCTACGATGAGAATGGAATAATGATAAAAAGTAAAGAGCTACCGATGTCAGCTGCGATTATTCATCGAAATCAAACGGTCTACTACATCTGGTACATGCTGCAAGTCCCAGCGGGTCTGATCGCTGGTTGTGTTATAGTATCGATTGATATATTCAGTATCTTGTTGATCTCGCATGCTACTGCTCACATAAAAATCATCGAGACGCGGCTCAAGGAAATTGGCGAACGTCCCATGGTAGAAGGATTTGCTGACCATCTGAGGACGAGGAGAGAATTTGTCGAGTGTATCCATCATCATCAAAATGTTCTGATGTACGAGACTCGAGCCAGCAATTAAATGGGTATTCCAGTCTAGAGAGGGGTTTTCGGACGTGTTTCGAAATTCGATAGAAAAAGATACGAAATATTTTGGTTATTTGTTAAATTATGCAACAAAAAAATCGATTTTGCCAAATTTCTTTAGCAGACTTCCCCACCGTCAGTGTATGCAAAACCATGTTTACGGCTATCACAAATCAAATTCCAACGCGAAATTCAGATATGAGAAAAAAATGATAATTCGGGTTCTTCTGCAATTTACAAGGTATGATTTGTCTGTTTTTCTTCATTGCAGTTACTGTCAGGAACTAGAGAATATATTCAGCCACGTTATGTTGCTACAAATTGTTCTCCGCATGGGCAGTGGAATCATCGGTTTTGATGTGATAAAGGTAATTTCACAAAAATATCGAAAAAATTACTCCGAAGTTGATTTTCTATACTCGAGAATTCATATACTTATTGGCTGAGAAATTCGAAGAAAAGCAGAAACATGCAGGTTCTTTATTTCATAAAAGAAAAAGCACATCTATTGATTTTATCCCCTCCTATCGGAGTAGTTTCTACTCCTACGGAGAAGATTTCACTAAAACAAAAAAAAAGTGCTTGAACAATTTTTGTGCTTTGTCGATGTGCCAAGTTTGGTACTAATCGGCGAGTTGGGTAGGGTTACTCCTAAGTAAAAGATTGCCGAGTCCAATTTTGGTCTTTGGCTTCAACTTCATTTTTTTCGGGATGCAAAGATATTTATTCGCTGGTGAACTTGAATATTTTCAGGGAAACAGTGATAAAATAAAACGCACAGCACATCTGACCGCTGTAATTGGAGTGCTGCTGCTGCATTGTTGGTTTCCGGAACAACTTCGTACCGAGGTGAGCTTATTCGTTTGCAATAATTTATTTGCTGTTATTTTTAGTCTGAAGAGCTGCTTGATGGATGAATAAATGTTCCAGAGTTCCGCTATTTCTCAAATCGTTTACTCCATGCCCTGGATGTCGGTGTCTCCGAGTCAGAGGAGAATTCTACACATAATGATGATGAGAGCTCACAAGCCTGTGGCAATGACTGCTGGCAATTTTACAATTATGTCGCTATCAACTTTTTCCGAGGTTCCTTGTATACCCTGAATTTCGACGTTGATTTCTTTATAATCGAATAATAATTATAACAAATAATTACGTGCTCGTCGCTTTTGCAATCAGGTTATATCCAAGGCGCTGTCGTTTTTCGCCATGTTGAGAGCGACACTGTAGTAGCGATCGACAAACCGCTTCGACATGTTTGGTCCCACTGAAAATCTCCACATGGAACGGAGGATGTATCTGCAAGGTCATTTTGGCGCATCCAGTAGTTATTCTCGTAGCAAGAATGACAACCGTTATTAGTAATCACCTGTAAAATAAATTGTAATTCATATCTCCTAACACAAACATAAGTCGGAACGACCAAGCGTCACTTTTTTTTCGACATGTGAATTTAGTCTAGAGAATAGTCCGATTCATCCTGTTCGATGATCAGCTGTCCTCAACTGCCGGATCATCACGAGCGGAATTGAATCGACATCTTTCATGGATGAGTTGAACAGTAATTTTACACTGAAACTTCGAAATCCTCGTGGTTCCATTCTCAAATGTGAAAGAACCAGTGAAAATAAAGCAAACTTTATGTTTCTCTGTGCGTGTGAATAGATCCAATAGAAAACTTGTCTCGTTTTTTATGGAATATATCGTGGTCGTCCCCAGTATTCATGGTCAGCGTATGCAGGGTATCTAGTTTTTTATTGTATACAATTTTATATGTATTGTACATAGTTTTATATTTCTATGTATATTAAAACATCTACTGAAACGTTTGGTGTGCAATACGTTCATTTTTAAACGTGATATCGATCGATTTCAATATTTTTGTGCCGTCACAGTTGGATGACTGGTTGAAAAACACCGATGTGATAAGAGTAGACGATGTAGGAGTGATTCGCCCAGCAAAATCGGTTCCTATTGTCTTGTTGATTGGTTTAGACTATTCTTGAAACTTCGAGAGCGTTTGAAATCGATGCAAAGAATTCCGATGCGCGGAACTCTTTACTTGGTTAATATGTAACAAGTATCGTTGACGAGTTGTTATCAGATGTCTCGAATAAAAAATGTGGTATTACGCGTGACAATCGAAACTGAATCGCTGTTTTGTCCCAACCACGACTTCAATTTTCAGTGAAGGTTTAGAATCCCAACTTTTCCGAAAGACGATGATACTATTTTTTTTCACATTCAACACATCACAAATCTTAGGTACACGTAATGACAAAACGCTGTGGGAGGTCGATATTTCAGTTTATTAGTTTATTAAAAACCAGAAATTATACATGTATAACACCACATGAATACATATGAGACCTACTACACTTCTACAACCCACCGAATCAAACATGGTTGACTGTGCATGCAGGAGATAAAAAAGAGGAGAGAAAAAAATAAGAGAATTGAAAAAATACTCAATTACAAAATATTCCTGTATAAGAACGTTTGTTATCGTATGCTATACGTATGCTATACTATACTATACGTACAAATACTATGACAGAAAGTTTAATATAGAGTTGAAAATTATACGAGGACCCGTAAATTTAGATAACTTTGAGAATAAGACAGTTAAATGTTTGTTAATTTTTACAATCTTTATCACGTACCTATTAGTTCCACTGTAATCTGCTATCCGAATGTGGACCAACAATTTGTGGAAGGAGATTTTTTGTCGTGAAGAAAGAAAAGAGAAGTAAGAACGAATAAGACACATACACATTGTTTGGCATGTACCTACACACGCGCACGTGCAAGCACACCGTGCTGCAAAATGACCGTAGAAATTTGTGTTCTATTTTTAAATTATTTACTTGTCCGTTTGTTTCTTTGCGTGTGTGTATGCGCTTTTTCACGTTACAATGATGCTTGCAGCGCCTGAAGAGTTGGAAAATGCCAAAATTTTATAATTAGTTTTTTGCTAAGAAAAAAAAGTTATACGGAGATATTTGAAGCTCCCCCCAACGGATTAACATTCTTAGACATGCTTATTACTTGATAGAGAGGAGAGACAAAAATTGTTGTGAGGAAAAGTTGCGATTCGAAACATTCACGCAATTTTCTCAGGATTATTCCGTATCGAGACTGCTCCGTCGCAAGTCCTACGAGGGGTGGGGAAAAATTCCCGTATGCCACATAATCCTTTGAAATATGAAAGACGTTCGTGATATACGAAGCTTTCTCACTTGTCACGAGACGCTGAAATGATCGCGTGAATAATGAAGCGTGCAAGGGTGCGTTCCGGGAGCTTTGACATCGTGTGCGACGTCGAGTTACGACGTATATACTACGCGCAACGTAGCCGACTGAGTCTGCTCACAGGACGAAACTTCACGAAGTAGTCGAGACTGCTATTAACTAACAATAAGTCGTGGAGGGAGAGCCGATCGGGGATATCCTCCCCGGGAAGTGAATGCTGTATCAGTTTTCTTTCGATTGTCATCGACGAAGCATCCATGGCGAAACGGAGTCCTGAACTCGTATTGCATTTGAACTTGCGATTGCTAAAGCTCCTCGGTATCGTGCCGCACGAATCCCGGTCCGGGTGTGGGAACGCGACTGTCATGTTTGGCTCCGTGTTCGCTTTTCTATTTCTCGTGGTACCAGCTATTTACGGTCTCGCGTGTCGTCCCGACGAAACTGACCCGCAGCAAAGGATCGGCGTGATAACAACGCAAGGAGAAATTCTGTTCGGCTTACTCAAGAGTAACGTTATATTCCGTCTTCGATGTTCTTCGTACTCGTTCAAAGTCGTTTGTTGTTCAAGGTCGTTTATTTTCTTTCTTACAATTTCAGTGACAGTTTTGATTTTGAAGCGTCATCGCATCACCAGATTGCTACGACGTCGCGAAGACTTATGGAAAATGATCGAGCATGAGAAAGAATTCGACAGAATGGAGCGATATCTCGAACAAGGGCGATACGTAACTTGCGCTTACTGTGCCAACTCGCTGTTCGTCTGCATCGCTATTATCGTTGTTCCGCTTTTCGGTGACGTTGAATACGACGAATCCGGAATTATGACGAAAAGTAGAGAGTTACCGATGTCAGCTGCAATGATTCACAGAAATCAAACGATATACTACGTTTGGTACGTCTTTCAACTCCCAATCAGCCTGATTGCTTCTAGCCTGATAGTAGCTATCGACACGATGATAATCATGCTGATCTCACATGCAACTGCTCACGTGAAAATTATCGAGTATTGGTTCGAAGAGATCGCCGAATTCGGAGCAGACGAAGAAAACGCAAGACTCGTGGAAAAAATTGAGCGAAACACGGCGGGGCAGAAGAAGTTTCTCAAGTGCGTTCAGCATCATCAGGACGTTCTAATGTACGAAAAACCAGACTTTTCAAATTTTTGTTGCCATAATACATTTTCGTCTGTGGAGAAATCTCGGAGATATTCGCATCTTACCCGAATCATTTAGATTACAAATGTGACAAATACATCGCAGGAAGCATACTCAACCATCTACTGCTATCCCTTGATTTGCATTATTTGCTACTTCTTTCATTTCTAGATAAATTAAAGTACAAATAGAAATAAAAATATGGCGCTCATTTGATCCACAAAAAATATTCTGTTCGTTTTAATTTTGGTAAAATAAATCTGAAACGTAATATAACAACTTTGAATCATCTGTTTTATAAAATAAATTAACCCGCTGCCAGAAAAAATGTATTCAAAGTAGGCACATTTTTTGTAACTCTCCGACACCTATAATACTTGAATACGAAGCGATAATTTGTTTCCCTCAATTCACAATGACCGATTCGTTCGTTTCTTTTAGTTACTGTCAAGATTTGGAGGATGTCTTCAAACACGTTATGTTGCTTCAGATTGTTCTTCGCATGAGCAGTGGCATCGTCGGCATCGATCTGATAAAGGTGACTCATGAAACGACAATTTACCAATTCAACTTCCATCATCGACTCGTTGTTAAGAAAGAATTTCACTCGGCCTAGAATAATCGCAGAGATTTGACGAATAGTGCGATAATTTGTGAAGAACACGAATCGTTGTGCCAGATTATTTGTTTCGTGACGTATGAAAAGTTGTCAATGCGGAATTTGAATGATCTTCAGGTAGGCAGCGATAAAATTAAACGTGGATCGCACTTATCTGCTGCGGTTGGTGTACTACTTCTGCATTGTTGGTTCCCAGAACAGCTTCGTAACGAGGTGACGTTATCATTTTTTGACGAATTATTCCCAGTCTGACGAGTCGAATAATAATTCGAAAAAATGTCTAGAGTCTTGCCATTTCCCGAGCCGTCTTTGCCACCCCATGGATCTCGTGGTCTCCGAGAGAAAAGAAAGTTCTGTACATTCTGATGATGAGGGCACAAAAGCCTGCGGTATTGACTGCTGGCAATTTCACTGTTATGTCGCTGTCGACTTTTTCTGAGGTAATCATCCATCCGGTCGCTTTGAATCTGATCATACACGTCTAATGACGACTCTGTCGTTCGTTTTGCCTATTTCATTCAGGTTATATCCAAGGCAATGTCTTTCTTCGCCCTGTTGAGAGCGACGACGTAGCTGCAGTCGCAAACCTGTTTCGAGACGTTTGGTCCCATTGAAAATCTACATCGAGATGTAGGCTCGACTCTGCGAGTTTATCTTCGCGAGTGGCTACCGCTTCTCACGGCAAGATCGACGAATATTATTGTTGATAGTATTAAAAATGATCCCACCTATGATTGTCGCTCATTTTCCATACCGAAATTAAAAACGAATACTCCCAAATTTGTGTAAAATAGGTAATTTTGCAAAATGAGAAGAAATTGGAGAGAGAGATTGTTTTTGCACCGTAATAGCCAGTTTTTCGAATTTCATCGTTTCGAAACAATTAATTGTAGAACAACGCAATTCGTTCAGCAATCATCGCCAGATTTGTTGTCTCTATAATTCGAATTGCGATGAGAGTTCGTTAATAATTGTCACGGAAAAATCCAATCGTGGTAGTAATGTGACCGTGTGTAAATATCAACTAGCTATTCCTAAAGTTTCAAGTGAAATGAAATAGTTGCATCACGAATCGTCAAATTTCACAGATTATAATAAATATTTTTCCATTAGATGGTCACTACAATTTTTGATAATCCGTTGATTCTCATCGCGTCCCTTGGAATGGCGTTCTAAACAGGGTTGCTTGCCAACGACTATAATAAATGTGAGCTCTGTACCTGTGCGTCAAGCAAGGTTAAATCTCATGGCAAACTTATACCGATGTTAGATAATCTTAAGCATTTGCGAGGGATGTTCGTGAATTCTCGTTTAACGAACGTTGTATGATTCGAAAATTGACCAAATATCTGATACACGGGGCATTCCACGCCAAATCGGACGGTTAGAAGTAGTTTCAATAATAACTCATGGCTGAAACCTTTTTTTTCGACATTTTAAACGTTAGGAAAAAAATAGTAATTATCATAGGCCCACGACCAACTTGGTCTCGGTGTTTGTAGAATGAACGAAAGTTTGGAACGAAAATCATCAAAAAAATCGACGGGGTACATACAGTTTCAGAAAAAAGATTGAAATTTACAAACTCAAAAATCGCATTTGAAAATATTATGAATAATTTTTTTTTGTATTTTTGACTAAAATGTACGTAAGACAACGAAAATTTCGAGCAACCAGAATTGAAATTTGGACAATTGTTGAAGAAGTTATGAAAAAAATGTCCAACTTCGCTAGAGAGAGTTTTCGGATGGGTACTTGAAAATATCAAAGGATGAAGGACATAAAAAAATCCAAATTATTCAAATGGTCCGACTCGGCGTGAAATACCCCCATATATTTGTCGTAGGTTTATAATTGTTGAGAGGAACGGGCTGGAATATTTGAGGTCTATCATCGAAGGCGCCCCGATTTACTGCGCGTACAGCATCGAATGAAATATTTTTTCACCCAACTACGATAAAATGACTAAATTCCATTCCTGCAACGGGGGTGGAAAGTAACCAATTTTCGACCAAAGAGAAGAGAACGTGATTTTGTGGGCAAAAAATTTGCGAGCGAAAAAGTGATTTCCGCGAGAAAAAAGACTATGCAGGAAGAATGAGATGTGCATTGCGTTTACGCGGGTATTCTCGCCTGCAAATCTCGCCATAGTAACGTAAGACTTCGTGGATTTCTAATTGGGCTCTGCTCTGGACCACTTTCTGAGTATATTATTGGAGATATATTGTTATTTAATTACATCATAATATATTATTCGAATATATTTGTGCTGTTCGATTCGCTACCTTTCATGACCTATATTTCATAATCAACACCTATATATCGTAGCGTTGTGCTGTTGCAGGCATAAAAATATAGTTATTTCATAGTACTCGGGTGAAAAGTAGCGAATGCCACGCAGGAGGAGCGTATTTTCACCTCGCGCTCGGCGAAAATCACGCACTTTCCTCCCTAGTAGCTTGATGTACTATTATCGATGAATGGATTTGTTGGCCCGCATGTAAAAATCGTTGAATTCGTCCCATTTTCAAAGACGCCATTTCCCATCGGTTTTCACTTCTGATTCGTATTGCGCGGATACGAGCAACACGATGGGCAGCGATGAACGAGGGAAGTGACTAGACACTTACACTGCGATACGCGGTGAGCAGAACCTCCCTCTTACCGCATTGCTCGTTGCATTGTGAACGTTCCCACGAAACAGACGATTCCTCGGAAATAATGCGATCAGCTCATAAAAAATTCAGAACGAGGGTGGGTTCGCAGAAGCGTGTCCTGCAAACTTGTTCGCGCA
Organism: Arge pagana; assembly: GCA_963969455.1. Lineage (NCBI taxonomy): Eukaryota > Metazoa > Arthropoda > Insecta > Hymenoptera > Argidae > Arge > Arge pagana. The sequence goes on along the minus strand of OZ018309.1, from coordinate 25,119,953 downwards.
CGACGCGTCGCGCAAAGGATCCACTCGGTCGACACTTGCGACGCAAGTTCTCGTAGAGGAGGGATCGTCTTGCGGTCTACCAGAGAAACTCGTCGGGATAGCAGTTTCTCCTGAATTTTCATCGGTGAATCATCGACCCCGAGGACTCTTAGAGAACTATGGGACAGCAACTTTTCGAAAGCTACTTTCGACCGAACAAAATTTTGCTCAAGCTTGCCGGTCTTTTGCCTTACGAATCGTGGCCAAGTCAAGTGAATTTCATGGTTATATTCGTCTCCGCATCCGCAATACTGTATCTCTTCGTGCCAGCGATATACCAAGTCTCGTCTCACTGGGATGAAATTGACGGACAAACGCGAACCGACGTGCTGACCATGCACGAGGAAGACATATTCACGTTACTAAAAGGTGATCATTTTTCCTGTTGCATTCGGTCGAATTTCGTTATCGCCCTTCGACAACGCGACATAATCTCTTCAATCGCGTTTCCAGTGATGTGCCTAGTTCCATACCGGGCAAAACTTTCGAAGCTTGTCCAACGATGCGGATATTTGTGGAAATCGGTGGAGAGCGACGAGGAATTTCGAGCGATGGCGATGTTTGTCAAACCAGGCCTCTACATCACTTACGGGTTCCTATGCACTGTCTTGGGTAGTGTTATTTGCATCTTGACAACGCCATTGATCTCCGAATGGCTGTCGAGTCATAATGGTACCGCCACAGCGGCGAACAGGCATTTGCCGATCCCAACCGGATGGCACGTCCCTCAAGGTCAAACCGTTTTCTACACGTATTACACGTTGCAAGTGTTCTCAGTGATATTCAACATCATTTGCGGGGTATCGATCGATACCTTGGTCGTCGTCTTGTCTCTTCACGCTACCGCTCACATGAAACTCGTTCAATTTTGGCTCGACGACATCACCAAGTGTCAAGCAGCTGGAGAGAAGCGACCATCCGCTCCGATGACTTCCGAAGAACGGATGAAAATTCTCAAGTGCATCAAGCATCACAGTAACGTTCTCAAGTAAATCAGCGGACGAATCTGTTTCATTCTTACAGAACACCGGCAAAATTTCCATCCACATTTCCTTCGTCGTTCTTCTCTTTGTTCAATCGTTCAAAAAGCATCGACCGAACGTTATCTCGACTATTTTTAACATACCTCAGTCTGCTGTTCCGTTATTTTCATTGCATTTGAACATCCAACTGCTCGTTATCGTTCTTGAAACAAGGAGACTGGAAACCGAATGGTCAAACCAAAAGTCGCCTGGGAAAGAAACAATGCAAGTTAAATAAAGCATTCCGAAAAAACTGATCGCGTCGGAGAGAACGTTCGAGGTGAACATATTCGGCTGTTAAAATTTCCTGAAAAGTCGGGTAAACGCATCGAAAGGCTGAAAGGATTCGAAATACCGTTTACGTTATCGTTGATGCTGCGAAATATGATGCGAAGAAACTCAACGCGTGGTAAAGTAGGGACGAGCAAATTTCAACGTGATTCCCGTTTGTTTTGCAGTTATTGTCGGAAACTGGAGGACTTGGCTCATCCTATATGCTTAGTTCAAACTATACTCAGCATGACCGTTATTGCGGTGACTGGACTAAATTTTTTGACGGTAATTGCGACAAAATTGCGTCTTGCTTTCTACATCTCATAGTTCGATATCGAATACCTTTCCAACTGCAATTGAACGACTCGCTATATTGGTTTTCCCGTAGCTTCTATCCGTGATTATTTCAACCGAATCCACCAGCTTGTAATATGTTACAGGAAGGCAGTAATAAATTAAAATGTGGAGCGATGCTTTCATCCGTTATGACACAGCTGATGATCTATTTCTGGCCAGCGCAATGTCTTATTACGGAGGTAAAATGATTTGGGGTCACGTATAGTTCGGAGTCATTGTTTCGTGCCAAGATAATCGTTTTGATTGCAACTTGCTTCTTCTAACGAGTAGTCATGCGTAAAGGATACGCTTGTTCACGATTCCATTTGATAAAACTCGCAGAGTTTCGACGTTTCCCGATGCGTCTACTCGACTCCTTGGACGTTGTGGTCACCGACGGATCGGAAACTCATCTTCATCGTCATGATGCGAGCTCAGAAGGCTGTACCACTGACTTCTGGAAAGTTCACCGTAATGTCCTTGGCGTCTCTGTCTCAGGTACCAGTATCCACATTTTTTCCATACGAACTTCCATTTCGAATGATAATGACCCGTTAATTTTTTCCCCACTTTGTTCAGCTCATCTCCAAGACGATGTCGTTCTTCACAGCTTTGAGGACGGTGATGTAGCCCGGCGCCAACGACGACGCTTTTCCGATTCTCAATCCGATTTTCGAAATTTAGCTACTATTCAAGTAAATGTCTCACAATCACAGCGAACGAGCCACTGTATTAGCCAAAGCGCAGACATATTTTATTAAATCAATAACTACTAATGTTTTTTCTGTCGGGGAAACTTTCATTCGTGTGAGAATCGTACAGCAACTACGCTGACCATACATCCCAGAGAGTGATGCTTTGTGGTTCTCATCAAATTAGGCTTTTTTGTGTCAAACAAATCTCTTTAATTTCCGTCGCGCGAGATTCTCATACAGAAATGAATACGGATTCGTAATGTCAAAAGTCAGCAATACTGTCTATCATTATTCACGAAGCTATCGGAGAGTCGAGTTAATTTCTCGAAGCAGACGGATGTTGAAGTGAACTGAAGTCTTGGCACTTTGGAACTACAGGGTGAATGGCAGTTGAATATCAAAGATGTTTCCAATTTTTTTTTACTTGATACAGTTCTTCAATTAAAAATGTATTTGTCCGTTTGTTTATTTGCTTGCGTATGCACAAACTTTAGTGTTCAAGCGCTACGAAAAATTATGGAACGGATGCTCTTTAAGTGATTAATCGCCGTGGAATGAGATTCACTCCGTGAAGGATTTTATCTTTAATAATTGGAAGAAGAATCTCTGCGGAGTGAGATTGGAAGACATCTGACTTTTTTTTAATAAATTTACATCTATATCAACTCCCAAATCACTCCGCTGAAAAAATTCATGTTTAATATGTGTGCGAGTGTTTTTTATTTTCACTCCAGAACTCCGAGTGATGTGAATCAGAATTCACTCCTGATTTTTCCAGTGGACGATGTTTGCGATAGCTGAAAAGTTGAAGAATGCGAAGATCGAATAATTGGTTTTTGCTGATAAAAAAAGCGAGTAATGCGGAAATATTTTAAGCTCCTCCCCCAACCGACTATCAGTATTAGACATGCTCATCGCTTGATAGAAACTCGTATCGAGACTGCTCCGTCGTAAGTTCTGCGAGGGGTGGGAAAAAATTCCCGTATGCCACATAATCCTTTGAAATATAAAAGACGGTCGTGATATACGAAGCTTTCTCACTTGTCACGAGACTCTGTAATAATCGCGTGAATAATGAAGCGCGCAAGGGTGCGTTCCGGGAGCTTCGACATCGTGCGTGTCGTCGATTCACAGCGCATATCCTACGCGCCACGTAGTCGACTGAATCTGCTCGCAGAGCGAAACTCCGCGGAGCAATAGAGACGACTATAAATTAACAATAAGTCTTGGAGGGAGACTCGATCGAGAATATCCTCCCCGGGAAGTGAATGCTGTATCAGTTCTCTTTCGATGGTCATCGACGAAGCATCGACACGATGATAATCATGCTGATCTCACGTGCAACTGCTCGCGTTTTGGCTCGAAGGGGTAGTTAGAGTTGTCAAAAAAGAACTATTTCCATAAACCGAACTATACGAGGTTAATTTAATTTCAATTGGCTAAAATTTCCAAAAGAATATTCATTGTTGTCCGAACTATCACTACATTTGTTAATCATCCAGAAACAATTAAACATAAAATCACTAGTTTAATAATTAACATAGTGGCTTATCGCAGCTTTTTTTTCGAAAACAAAATGCAGATGTCTGATTGTTTACGCTCGGATTTTCACGGAAAAACGCTCTAGTTAATCGCTCATGAATCTTATAAATTTTAATAAAAGTACAAGTAGAAATAAAAATATGGCGATAATTTGATCTACAACAAATATTCTGTTCGTTTTAATTATGGTAAAACTTTGAATCATCTGTTTTATAAAATAATTTGACCCGCTGCCAGAAAAAATGTATTCAAAGTAGACACATTTTGTGCAACACTCCGACACCTATACTACTTGAATACGAAGCGATAATTTGTTTCCCTCAATTCACAATGACCGATTTGTTCGTTTCTTTTAGTTACTGTCAAGCGATAATTTGTGGAGAGCACGAATCGTTGTGTTAGATTATTTGTTTCGTGACGTATAAAAAGTTGTCAATGCGGAATTTGGATGATATTCGGGTAGGCAGCGATAAAATTAAACGTGGGCAGAAAGTAATCAATTTTCGACGAGAGAAAGTGATTTTGCGAGCAAAAATGTAAATTTGCGGGCGTGATTGCCGCGAAAAAAAAAACTACACGGGAAGAATGCGATGTACATTGCGTTTACGCGGGTATTCTCGCCTGCAAATCTCGCCATAGTAACGTAAGGCTTTGTTGATTTCTAATTGGGCTCCGCTCTGGTCCTTTTCTGGGTATATTATTGAAGATATATTGTTATTTAATCACATAATAATACATTATTCGAATATATTTGTGCTGTTCGATTCGATACCTCTCATGACCTATATTTCATAATCAACATCTATATATCGTAGCGTTGTGCTGTTGCAGGCATAAAAATATAGTTATTTCATAGTACTCGGGTGAAAAGTAGCGAATGCCACGCAGGAGGAGCGTATTTTCACCTCGCGCTCGGCGAAAATCACGCACTTTCCTCCCTAGTAGCTTGATGTACTATTATCGATGAATGGATTTGTTGGCCCGCGTGTAAAAATCGATGAATTCGTCCCATTTTCAAAGACGCCATTTCCCATCGATTTTCACTTCTGATTCGTATTGCGCGGATACGAGCAACACGATGGGCAGCGATGAACGAGGGAAGTGACGAGACATTTACACTGCGATACGCGGTGAGCAGAACCTCCCTCTTACCGCATTGCTCGTTGCATTGTGAACGTTCCCACGAAACAGACGATTCCTCGGAAATAATGCGATCAGCTCATAAAAAATGCAGAACGAGGGTGGGTTCGCAGAAGCGTGTCTCGCAAACTTGTTCGCGACGACGCGTCGCACGAAGAATCCACGCGGGCAACGGTTGCGGAGGCACCGCGGACGGCTAGTTCGCGAAGAGGAGGGATCGTCCTGCGGTCGACCGAGAAACTCGTCGGGATTTCAGTTTCTCCTGAAATTTCATCGGCGAAACATCGACCCCGAGGACTCGTCGAGAACCATGGGACAGCAACTGTTCGAAAGCTACTTTCGCTCGAATAAAATTTTGCTCAAGCTCGTCGGTTTGTTGCCTTACGAATCGTGGCCAAGCCAAGTGGATTCCACGGTTGTATTCGTCTCCACATCCGCGATGCTGTATCTCCTGTTGCCAGCGTTCTACCAAGTCTCTCGTCATTGGCACGAAATTGAGCCGCAAACACGAACGGACGTGCTGACCATGCAGCAAGAGGGCATATTCAACTTACTGAAAGGTGATCATTTTTTCTGTTGAATTTGGTCGAATTTCGTTGTTTCTCTTCGACACCGCGACATCATCTCTTCAATCGCGTTTCCAGTGATGTGCCTCATTCCGAAACGGGAAAAACTTTCGAAGCTCGTTCAACACTGCGGATATCTGTGGAAATCGGTGGAGAGTGACGAGGAGTTTCGAGTGATGGAGGTGTTTGTCAAACTTGGACTCTACATCACTCACGGGTTCCTCTGCCTCGTCTCGGGCAGCGTAATCTGGATTTTGATAAAGTCGTTGCTGGACGAATTTTTGTCAGGTCATAATGGTACCGCCGTAACGGCGAACAGGCGTTTGCCGTTTCCAACCGGATCGGATGTTGCCAAAGGGCAATCTGTATTCTACACGCAGTACGCGTTGCAAGTGTTCTCAGTAATACCCAACGTCGTTTGCGTGGTATCGATTGATACCGTGATCGTTGTCCTGTCCCTTCACGCTACCGCTCACATGAAACTCGTTCAATTTTGGCTCAACGGCATCGCGAAGTGTCAAGCAACTGGAGAGGAACGGACGTTAGCTTCGATGACTTCCGAGGAAGGGATGAAAATTCTCAAGTGCATCAAGCATCACAGCAACGTTCTCAAGTAAATCAATGGTCGAATTTCCATCCTCTTTGCTCAATCGTTCGAAAAGCATCGATGCATTTATCGTCATTGCATTTAAACATCCAATTACTTTTCACCTTTGTTAAAACCTGTTGAACAAGACTTGCGACTTGAGAGTAAATGGTCAAACCAAAAATCGTCGGTGAAAAAAAACTATTCAACTTGAACATAAAAATTCGAAAAAATTGATCGTTACCGATGGCGGCGAGCAGAACGTTTGAAGTGAAAATATTTGACTGTTAAAAGCTGAAAGAATTTGAAATAACACTGATTGTTAGTTTAACGTGGGTGTCGTGAAATATCGGAAAATAGCGTAACATGTGTTAAGGTGAGGACGACCTAATTTTAACGTGATTCCCGTTCGTTTTGCAGGTATTGTTGGAAACTGGAGGAATTCGCTCATCCCATATGCTTATTTCAAACTATGCTCAGTGTGACTATGACTGCGATGACTGGACTCAATTTTCTGACGGTAATTGCTACACAATTGTGTCTTGCTTTCTACATATCATATCATTCTACATTCCATATCAAATACTTCTCCAATTGAAATTCAACGATTCGCTGTATTTTTTTTCTTCGAAAATGTCCGTGAAATTTAACATGAAAATGTGTGTCAACGGCTTTTTCTACATAAAAGTAGTGCTACTTCAATACACTTAGCGCGTGTGGTACAGTAACACAAACCAATGATAGAATAACATTTTATAAGTGTTACTTTAGTATCAAATAACATTTTCCTGTGTTGAAAAACGGACGAATATAAAATGTCGAATATTCAACACAAAATTTTCATACTTCACAGAATTTTTTTACCCTATATCTGTAATTATTTCAGAATCGATTGAACTACCCTCTTCTGAGGCAATTGTTTTTCTTTTGTTGGATTCACCAATTTGTCATAATTTACAGGAAGGCAGTGATAAAATAAAATGCGGAGCGATGCTTCTATCCATTCTGATACAACTGTTGATCTATTACTGGCCGGCGCAATGTCTGAGTACGGAGGTAATATGAATTCGGGTCACTTCTGTTTGTTGGTGATTATTGAGCGCCAAAATAATCATTTTGCTTGTAATTTACTCTTTCTCGCGAGTACTTACCGCGATTTTTCGGCTCATATAAAACTTCGATCTTGAACAATTCGTATGTCAACTCCTAATTTTCAAGTCTCAAAGATTCGTAATTGTGGTTCCTTCCGTCAGAACGGTAAGCTTATACACGATTTCATTTAATAAAACTCGCAGAGTTTCGACGTTTCCCGATGCGCCTACTCGATTCCTTGGACGTTGTGGTCACCGACGGATCGGAAACTCATCTTCATCGTCATGATGCGAGCTCAGAAGGCTGTACCACTGACTTCTGGAAAGTTCACCGTAATGTCCTTGGCATCTATGGCTGAGGTACCAGTATCCACATTTTTTCCATACGAACTTCCATTTCGAATGATAATGACCCGTTAATTTTTTTCCCCACTTTGTTCAGCTCATCTCCAAGACGATGTCGTTCTTCACAGCTTTGAGGACGGTGATGTAACCCGGCGCCAACGACGACGGTTTTCCGATTCTCAATCCGATCGAGAAATTTCAGCTACTAGTAAAAATGTTATTATTTAAGGTAACGTCTCACGATCACGGTGAACGAGCCACTGTAATCGTCGAAGCGTAGACATATTTAATTAAATCAATACCTATCGATGTTTTACTACGGGGAAACTTTCTTTCGTGTAAGAATCGTACAAGATCTACGCTGACCATACCTCGTAGAGTGTGACGCTTCGTTGTTCTCATTAGATTAGACTTCTTTGCATCCAACTCATATCTTCTCATGCCGTCATCACAAACGAATCGAAGTCTCGATACTCTCGAGCGAAATTTTGATACAAAAATAAATAGACAAGTGGTGAACGAACGACTGGATTCGTAATGTCAAGAGTCAGCAATACTGTGTGATGTTATTATTCGTAAAGCGATCATTATTCGATATAGTCGAGTTACTTTCTTCAAGCAGAACGTTGAGATGAATTAAAGTTTGGGTATCTCGAAATTACAGAGTGATTTCTTTCCAGTCGAAGATGTTTGCACATTTTTTTCTACGTGATAAGCTTCTCCTCAAACTAAAAATGTATCTCTGTGTCTGCTTATTTGCTTACGTGCGTATTTATACGTTTTTTATATTGAGACACTGCGAAAATTACGGAGTAAACGTTTTCCAATTAATTCAATCCTCGCGGAGCGAAATTCGCTCGAACGGAGCGGAGAGAAAAAAAGCAACTTATACGGAGATATTTGAAGCTCCTCCGGCCAGCTGATCATCATTATTAGACATGCTTATTAGTTGATAGAAACACGTGGCGGGCGAAATTCCCGTGTGCGACATAATCCATTGAAATATAAAAGACATTCGTGATATATAAAGCTTTCTCACTTGCCACTAGACACTGTCATGATCGCGTGAATAATGAAGCGTGCGAGGGTGGGTTTCGGCACCTTTGACATCGTGCTCGTCGTCGATTCACAGCGTATATCCCAAGCGCAACGAAACCGACTAAATCTGCTCACAGGACGAAACTTCGCGAAGAAGTCTAGAACTACCAATAAGTCGTGGAGGGTGAGCCGATCGAGGATATCCTCTCCGGTAAGTGAATGCGGTATCAGTTTTCTATCGATTGTCATCGAAAAAGCATCCATGGCGAAGCGGAGTTCTGAACTCGTATTCCATTTGAACTTGCAATTGCTAAAGCTCCTCGGTATCGTGCCGTGCGAATCACGGTCCGGATGTGGGAACGCGACTGTCATGTTTGGCTCCGTGTTCGCTTTTCTATTTCTCGTGGTACCAGCTATTCGCGGTCTCGCGTGTCGTCCCGACGAAACTGACCCGCAGCAAAGGATCGGCGTGATAACAACGCAAGGAGAAATTCTGTTCGGCTTACTCAGGAGTAACGCTATATTCCGTCTTCGATGTTCTTCGTACTCGTTCAAGGTCGTTTGTTGTTCAAGGTCGTTTATTTTCTTTCTTACAATTTCAGCAACAGTTTTGATTCCGAAGCCTTATCGCATCACGAGATTGCTTCGACGTCGCGAAGACTTATGGAAAACGATCGGGCATGAGAATGAATTCGACGGAATGGAGCGATATCTCGAACAAGGGCGATACGTAACTTGCGCTTACTGTGCCAACTCGCTGTTCGTCTGCATCGCTATTATCGTTGTTCCGCTTTTTGGTGACGTTGAATACGACGAATACGGCATTACGACGAAAAGTAGAGAGTTACCGATGTCAGCTGCAATGATTCACAGAAATCAAATCATCTACTATATTTGGTACGTTTTCCAACTCTTAATGAGCCTGATTGCTTCTGGCCTGATCGTAGCTATCGACACCATGATAATCATGCGGATCTAACGTGCAACTGCTCGTGTGAAAATTATTGAATTTTGGCTCAAAGAAAGTTTTTCACGCCTCGAACTGACACACTCGGCAGCTGCAGTGCAGCTGACAGAGACAGGTTCATCTTCATTTATAAATGACTGTAATATATATTTCCCATTTTCATTCGTGAACTACTTCTGATTACAAATTTCCATTCACTGCACGTAGGGCATCGGATAAAATATTTTTATCGATCGTAACCGAATTCATTAGTTCGCGTGTAAGAACCGTTCGATTCACCCTATTTCTAAGATGCAACTTTCCATCGGTTCTCACTTTCGAAACGTATCGCAAAGTTACGAGCAACACTATCGACAGCGATGAATGAAGAAAGTGACGAAAGATTTACACCGCGATGTGCGGTTAGCAGAAGTTTCTTCTCGCCGCATTGCTCGTTGCATTATAAACGGCGCAGCTCCTACGAAACCGACGATTCTTCGGAAATATGCGATCATCTCGTGAATAATCCAGAACGAGGGTGGGTTCGCACAAGCGTGTACTGCAAACTTGTTCGCGCACGATGCGTCGCACGAAGAATCCGCAAGTCCTCGAAGAGGGGTCGTCTTGCGGTCGACCAGAGAGACTCGTCGGGATTGCAGTTTCCCCTGAAATTCCATCGGTGAACCATCGACACCGAGGAATCGTGAAGAACGATGGGACAGCGACTTTTCGAAAAGTACTTCCGCTTGAACAAAATTTTGCTCAAGCTTGTGGGCCTCTTGCCTTACGAATCGTGGCCAAGTCAAGTGAATTTCGTCGTTTTATTAGTCTCCGCATCCGCAATGCTATATCTCATAGTGCCAGCGTTGTACGAGGTTTCTTGTCATTGGCATGAAATTGACCAAGACACGCGAACCGACGTGCTGACCATGCACGAAGAAGACATATTCACGTTAGTAAAAGGTGATCATTTTTCCTGTTAAATTCGGTCGAATTTCGTTATTGCTCTTCAACACCACGATATCACATCTTCAATTGCGTTTCCAGTGCTGTGCCTAATTCCTAATCGGGAAAAACTTTCTAAGCTTGTCCAACGCTGCGGATATTTGTGGAAATCGGTGGAGAGTGACGAGGAATTCCGAGCGATGGCGACGTTTGTCAAACTAGGCCTCTACATCACCTATGGCTTCCTCTCCGTTGTCTCGGGTAGCGTGATTTGGGTCTTCGCAACGCCGTTGATCTACGAATTTCTCTCGAGTCGTAATGGTACCGTCACATCCGCGAACAGGCGTTTGCCGTTGCCAACCGGACGGGAGGTTCCTCAAGATCAAGCCGTTTTCTACACGTATTACACGTTGCAAGTGTTCTCAGTAATATTCAACGTCATTTGCACGGTATCGATTGATACCGTGATCGTTGTCCTGGCTCTTCACGCTACCGCTCATATGAAACTCGTTCAATTTCGGTTCAACTATATCACGAAGTGTCAGGCAGCTGGAGAGAAACGACCATTTGCTCCGATGACTTCCGAAGAACGGATGAAAATTCTCAATTGCATCAAGCATCATAGTAACGTTCTGAAGTAAATCAATGGCCAAATGTGTTTCATTCTTACAGAACACTGGGAAATTACCATCCACATTTCCGTCATCGTTCTTCTCTTTGCTCAATCGTTCAAAAAGCATCGATCGAACGTTATCTCGACCCTTTTTAACATACGTCAGTCTGCTGTTTCATTATTTTCATTACTTTCGAACATCAAAATTCTTGTTATCGTTTTCGAAACTGCTCAAACAAGATTTGAAACCGAATGGTCAAACTAGAGATCGCGTAGGAAAGAAACAATTCAGCTTGAGCAAAGCAATTGGAAAAACTCATCGTCACCGATGAGAATGCAAATTTTAACGTAATTCTCGTTTGTTTTGCAGCTATTGCCGGAAACTGGAGGACTTCGCTCATCCTGTATGCTTAGTTCAAACTATGCTCAGTATTACTATGATTGCGATGACTGGACTCAATTTATTGACGGTAATTGTGACGAAATCACGTCTTGCTTTCCACATCTCATGACTCGATATCAAATACCTTTTGAATTGAAGTTGGACGGTTCCTGGTATTTTTTTTCTGCAGTTTTTATCTGTCCTGCATTAAAAGTGCGAGTTTAAGTGCTTGTTGAGCCGCCCGAAAGGGAGCTCGTTCGAAACCGTCTTGTTTTACACCTATACTATGGTTGAATTCGCCGATTTGTAATAATTTACAGGAAGGCAGCGATAAAATAAAATGCGGAGCGATACTTTTATCCATTACGACACAGCTGTTGATCTATTACTGGCCAGCGCAATGTCTGAGTACGGAGGTAATATGAATTCGGGTCACTTCTGTTCGTTGGTGATTATTTAGCGCCAAAATAATCATTTTGCTTGTAATTTGCTCTTTCTCGTGAGTAGTTATCGCGATTTTTCGGCTCATATAAAACTTCGATCTTGAACAATTCGTATGTCAACTCCTAATTTTCAAGTATCGAAGTTTCGTAATTGTGGTTCCTTCCGTCAGAATGGTAAGCTTGTTCACGATTTCGTTTGATAAAACTCGCAGAGTTTCGACGTTTCTCAATGCGCCTACTCGACTCCTTGGACTTTGTGGTCACCGACGGATCGGAAACTCATCTTCATCGTCATGATGAGAGCTCAGAAGGCTGTACCACTAACTTCTGGAAAGTTCACCGTCATGTCCTTGGCATCCTTGTCTGAGGTAGCAGTATTCATATTTTTTCCATATGAACTTCCCTTTCGAATGATATTGACCGTTTCATTTTTTTCTCCATGGTGTTCAGCTTTTGTCGAAGACGATGTCGTTCTTCACAATTTTGAGGACGGTGATGAAGCCTGGCATCAACGACGACGATGTAGCGATTCTCAATCCGATTGAGCGATCTTAGCTACTAGTAAAAATGTTAATATTTAAGTCAGTGTTTCACAATCACAGCGAACCGAGCCACTGTAATCGTCGAAGCATAGACATATTAAATCGAATAAATAACTATCGACGTCTTATTGTCGGAGAAAATCATTCATGTAAGAATTGTACAATAACTATGTTGACCATGCCTCCCAGAATGTGATGCTTCGTGGTTTTCGTCAGATTAGGCTTTTTTCCATAAAACAAATCCCTTCTCATGCCGTCATCACAAACAAATCGAAATCTCGATGCTTTTGAGCGAGATTCTGATACAAAAATGAATAGACACGCGGTCAACGAGCGACTGGATTCGTAAGGTGAAAAGTCAGCAGTGCTGTCTCGTAAAGCGATCATTATCTGAAGTAGTCGAGTTACTTTCTCGAAGCATACGGACGATGACATAAATTAAAGTTGGGTATCTTCAAAATAACATAGTGAATGAAAGATTAGATGTTTGGTTTTTTGCTAAGGAGAAAAAAGCAAGTTATACGGAAATATCTGAAACCCCCATCCCTTTCTCCCCCAGCTAATTATTATTATTGGACATGTTCGTCACTTGGCTGAAACTCGTATCGCGACTGCTCAGCTGTAAGTCCGAGTGGTCGAGGAGAATGCCCGTATGCCGCATAATCCTTTGAAATATAAAAGACGTTCGTGATATACGAAGCTTGCTTACTCGCCACTAGACACTGTCATGATCGCGTGAATAATGAAGCGTGCAAGGGTGCTTTCCGGGAGCTTTGACATCGTGCGCGTCGTCGATTCACAGCGTATATCCTACGCGCAACGAAACCGACTGTATCTGCTCACAGGACGAAACTTCGCGAAGAAGTCTACTATCAACTAACAATAAGTTATGGAGGATGAGCCGATCGAGGATATCCTCCCCGGTAAGTGAATGCGGTATAAGTTTTTTATCGATTGTCATCGACGAAGCATCCATGGCGAAACGGAGTCCTGAACTCGTATTCCATTTGAACTTGCGATTGCTGAAGCTCTTCGGTATCGGGCCGCGCGAATCCCGGTCCGGATGTGGGAACGCGACTGTCATGTTTGGCTCCGTGTTCACTTTTCTATTTCTCGTGGTACCAGCTATCCGCGGTCTCTTGTGTCATTCCGACGAATCTGACCCGCAGCAAAGGATCGGCGTGATGACAACGCAAGGAGAAATTCTGTTCGGCTTACTCAAGAGTAACGTTATATTCCGTCTCCGATGTTCTTCGTACTCGTTCAAAGTCGTTTGTTGTTCAAGGTCGTTAATTTTCTTTCTTACAATTTCAGTGACAGTTTTGATTTCGAAGCGTCAGCGTATCACGAGATTGCTACGACGTCGCGAAGACTCATGGAAAATGATCGGGCATGAGGATGAGTTCGATGGAATGGAGCGATATCTCGAACAAGGGCGGTACTTAACTTGCGCTTACTGTGCCAACTCGCTGTTCGTCTGCATTGCTATTATCGTTGTTCCTCTTTCCAGTGACGTCGAATACGACGAATACGGAATTACGACGAAAAGTAGAGAGTTACCGATGTCAGCTGCAATGATTCACAGAAATCAAACGATTTACAACGTTTGGTACGTCTTTCAACGTATACTCCATCTTCATCTCGACTCAATTGGAGAAATATTATTTTTGCACCGTAATAATCAATTTTTCGAATTTCCCCGATTCGAAACAATAACTGTACATTGTTTACAATACTAAGATTCGACTCGCTGGTTTCGCTCCGTTGTTGTACAAATTAGTATGTTCACCTCGGAAAAAACGGTCATTGACGCCTCGTATGAATTTGTTAACACCTTAGCTTCGCCTCAGTGCTCAACTCCATACTCGGCGCGCAAACGATCGTTTTCTCGCTCGGCAAACAATGTGCTATTATCGACCGTAACGGCATTAATTGGTGGTAGGCAGAAGCTTCGTCTTACCACATTGCTCGTTGCATTATAGACGCGCAGTTCCTGCAAAACCGACGATTCTTCGGAAATATGCGATCATCTCGTAAATAATCCAGAACGAGGGTGGGTTCGCACAAGCGCGTACTGCAAACTTGTTCGCGCACGACGCGTCGCACAAAGGATCCACTCGGGCAACACTTGCGAAGACAACGCGGACAGCAAGTCCTCGAAGGGGAGGGGTCGTCTTGCGGTTGACCAGAGAAACTCGTCGGGATTGCAGTTTCCCTTGAAATTTCATCGGTGAACCATCGATACCGAGCAATCGTGGAGAACGATGGAACGGCAACTTTTCGAAATTTACTTTCGCCCGAACCAAATTTTGCTCAAGCTTGTCGCTCTTTTGCCTTACGAATCATTGCCAAGCCCAGTGAATTTCGCGGTTGTATTTGTCTCCATATCCGCAATAATATTTCGCGTCGGACCGCCGCTGTACAAAGTCTCTTGTCATTGGCAGGAAATTAACCAACAAACGCGAACTGACGTGCTGACCATGCACGAAGAAGACGTATTCACGTTAATAAAAGGTGATCATTTTTCCTGTTCAATTCGGTCGAATTTCGTTTTTTCTCTTCGACGCCACGATATCATCTTTTCAACCGCGTTTTCAGTGATGTGCCTGATTTTAACACGGGAAAAACTTACGAAGCTTATTCGACGCTGCGGATATCTGTGGAAATCGGTGGAGAGTGACGAGGAGTTTCGAGCGATGGCCGAGTTTGTCAAACTAGGACTCTACCTCACTTACGGCTTCTTCTGCATCGTCTCGGGCAACGTAATTTGGATCTTCACAAAGCCGTTGCTCGTCGAATTTCTGTCAAGTCACAATGCTACCGCCGAAACGGCGAACAGGCGCTTGCCTTTTCCAACCGGATGGGATGATCCTCAAGATCCAACCGTTTTCTACACGCATTACGCCTTGCAAATGGTCTCGACGGTATTAATGTGCATTTGCGTAGTGGCGATTGATACCGTGATCGTTGTCCTGTCCCTTCACGCTACTGCTCACATGAAACTCGTTCAATTTTGGCTCAACGACATCGCGAAGTGTCAACTAACTGGAGAGGAACGGACATCGGCTTCGATGACTTCCGAAGAACGGACGAAAATTCTCAAGTGCATCAAGCATCATAGTAACGTTCTCAAGTAAATCAACGGCCGAATTTGTTTCATTTTGACAGAACACCGGCGAAATTTCCATCCGCATTTCCTCTTGGCACGATCGTACGAGAAGCATCGATCGAACGTCGTTTCGACCATATTCAACACATCGGTCTGTTTTTTTTATTATATCCATTGCATTCAAGCAGACAAATCCTTGTTACCTTCGCTGAAACAAGATGAAGAACCCTCGCGACTTGAGACTAAATGGTCAAACTCAAAATCGTTTGGCAAAGAAACAATTCAACTTGAGCAGAACAATTCGAAAAAATTGATTGTTACCGACGGCGTCGAGGTGAAAATATTTGGCCGTTGAAATCTCGTGAAAAGTCGAGTAAACGCATCGAAACGCTTGGAAATACCGTTTGGGTTATCGTCGATGTTGTGAAATATCGTGAAAACAACTGTGCACGTGGTAAAGTAGGGACGATGAAATTTTAACGTGATTCCCGTTCGTTTTGCAGTTATTGTCGGAAACTGGAGGACTTCGCTCATCCTATATGCTTAGTTCAGACTTTGCTCAGTGTGACTATGATTGCGATGGCTGGACTCAATTTGCTGACGGTAATTGCGATAAAATTGTGTCTTGCTGCCTAAATCTCACAATTCCTTATGAAATACCTTTCCAATCGAAATTGACCGGTTCCCGTTATTTTTTTTCCGTGGCTTTTATTTGTCATTCTGTCAAAATCGATCCAAGCATCTTATTCCGGCGCGATTCTCATTGATTTTCTGAATTTCTGATATTTTACAGGAAGGCAGTGAAAAATTGAAATGCGGAGCGGTACTTTCATCCATTCTGACACAGCTGTTGATCTATTACTGGTCAGCGCAATATCTGAGTACGGAGGTAAATTTATCAATCGTTATGCCTGTAATTTGGTTTTACCAAGCGATTTTTCCGTTTCTGTAAAACTTCAATCTTCAATAATTTGAACATACTCTTCCAATTTTCAAGTATGGAAGTTCGCTAATTGTTTTTTCTTCCATCGCCACGATATCCTTGTTCACGATACCATTTGATAAAACTTGCAGAGTTTCGAAGTTTCCCGCAGCGTCTACTCGACTCCTTGGACGTGGTGGCAACCGAAAGATCGGAAACTTATCCTTATCGTCATGATGAGAGCTCAGAAGGCTGTGCCACTGACTTCTGGAAAGTTCACCGTGATGTCCTTGGCGTCTCTGTCCGAGGTACCGGTATCCGTATTTTTTCCATGTGAACTTCTACCTCGAATGACGATGACTCGTTCATTTTTTTCCTTACTCTGTTCAGCTCATCTCCAAGACGATGTCGTTCTTCACTGCTCTGAGGACAGCGATGTAGCCTGGCAGACGACGATTTTGCGGTTCTGAATCCGATTGAGAAATTTTAGTTAATATATTTTTACTCTCGAGTCAAAATGTTGTTATTTAAGTTAATGTACTACAACCACAGCGAACAAGCTACTGTAGCAATCGAAGTGTAGAAATATTCAATTAAATCAGCACCTATCGATATTTTACTGCGGGGAAACTTTCATTCACGTAAGAATCGCACAGTACAACTCGCTGACCACACCTGCTATAGTATGACGCAACAAATTAAGCTTTTTTGCATCCATTGCTCGAAAAGGCATATCCGATTCAGACGAATCTTTTCTCACGCCGATACTGATTCAAAATGGAAAAAAATACGGGTACAGTTATTTTGAACTTGTTTTCGAATACAATAGTTAATTTGGCGCTATCTACAGCCTACGATCGGTACATGCTTCAAGGTCGCGCTAGCCTTCGACAATTTCCGACGTTCTCTGACGTTTCACGCCGATTCGACGAACCAAAACGGGAAATGACCAAGACTCTCGACAAGTACAATCACTTACAAGTATCTTAAAACTGGAATGGTTCAATTCGGTTGGGAATTGCATGGTCAGCGGGGTTAAATCCCACTGGATCCACAATCTCCCACTGTGCGTTGCCGAATAAAGAAACGGTCAAAGAGCGACTGAATTCGTGATATCAAAAGTCGGCAATGCTGTCTATTATTATTCGCACAGCTATCATCATAAAGTAAAGTCTCGGCATCTCCAAATTACAGGGCGATTTCTTGCCAGCCAACGATGACAATTAAATATCCTCGCTGTTTCACAATTTTTTCCCCACTCAATAAGATTCTCCTTAAACCAACAAACTTTCATCTTCTTTTGGTAATAATATTCTTTAAGCGCGATGCTTTTGTCACGATCTGGCAACATGCAGTAACTGTTACGTAAAGCTCTTGTGCAACAAATTATAGCAAGTTCAATAACTATTTTTCGATACGTACTCTGCGCTACCTTCGATGCTCGTCTGTTTCGTAGATCGAAGAAATTTGACTTCCCTTAACTCGCCGATCACATCGCGTGCTCAGAGCCATCAATCATGAAAGAGTACCGCAAAGGTTCTCGACTGAGGATACGAAGTTCGTCGTTCCTCGTGAAATGTTAATGGCACGTTCGGATATAGTTGCTGAAAAAGGCGCGTCTTTCGTAGCGGGGAATCGAGCGACGTTGAACGATATTCGTCCCGAATCGGCAGTCTCTCCAGTGCAGACGTTCGACCCGCGGCGACATGACGGTGACTCGGGACCATCGGTCTCCGAGGACGAGGGGATATAATGTCTCAAAAGCTCACTTCCGTTTCAACGCGAATCTTTTGAAAATAATCGGTCTTCTGCCATTCGACTCGCGCTTCACGTATTTCAACTCGACCTTGAGCTTTTTCACCGTCCTCGCGTGTCTTTTTCTTCTCCTGCCAACGATCCACGGCTTCGTTAATTACTGGCAGCAGATCGGTGCCGACGAACGGAACGAGATAATCACAGTGGAGGAGGAAATTATGTTCGGTTTGTTAAAAAGTAAACGAAATGGTTGTTCGCGAATCGCTGGGACGTCTCGAGTCGTCGCTGAATCTCGACCGTGGTTCTCTTGCAGTGGCGGTTCTCGTTCCCAGACGCGAGCGGATATCGAAGTTGTGGCGGGGATGCGAGGATCTGTGGAAATCGGTGGAGAATCGGAGTGAATTCGAGGCGATGAAACCGCTGGTCAATTGGGGACGATACGTCACGTACGGTTTTGCTTACACGGTCATAGCGATCACGACGCACTTCGTCGTCGTTGCGCCATTCGGCTCGGTGACTTACACCGTCAACGGAACGAGCATTCGTAGCAAACATCTACCCTTCTCAGCGGGAATTATTCACCGGAACCAGGTCGTTTTCTACGGATGGTACGCCCTTCAGGTACCAGCCGCGATGCTCGCCATATGCAACTTGATTGCCATCGACACCGCGATCGCCGTTCTCACCTTGCATGCCGCCGCCCACATGAGACTCGTTCGCTATCGCCTGAGTTGCATCGCTTCGCATCCGAAAGGCGAGCAACGCGGTCGAATAACCAACCTCAGGACTTGGGACACTTATCGAGCGAGAAAAATCTTTCGCGATTGCATTTTACACCATCAAAAGATCCTCGAGTACGAAAATCGTTCCGACCAACCAGCGATCCTTTCTTATTTCTCCCACCAGCCAACAAATCGGATAAAAAGAATAAAGCGACAAGCTTTAAAAAAAAAATTCAAAAGCAAAATGGTTCGTGTCTTTCGAACATTTCGACCTAGATTGATAATTATCATATCAATACAACTTCCAAAAAAAGACGAAGAACACAGTGAAATTGACACTTTAAGATTCACTTTTTGAATCTCTCGCGAAAAATGACGAAAAATTCAGACAATTTCCGATGGAAAACTGCATATTTAATTTTTTTTAGTCAGGAAGTCAGAAAAAAAAAATAGCCTAAAATTTGGAGGCCGGATTTGCGTACAGATTTGGTGCATATATATTATAATTATTGTCGTTAGAAATGTAATTAAATGTGCAGCTCAAGGGAAGACAGTGGATGGCTGGTGAATTCCTTATTCTACTGTTCGTTTTTCTCACTCTTAGTTATTGCCAGGACCTGGAGGATGTTATTAATCCCGTTTTATTGCTACAAACCATCCTTGGCATGACCACCACTGCTGTCGATGGGATCAACCTCTTGAAGGTAATTAAAGGAAAGTATTGTTGAACGTTTGCTCGTTAAAAAATAAATAATCCTCTATCGGCTGATGCGATGGCTGAATAAGTAACCCAGTAATTGTGTACTGAATAGTGTAATTAAACGATACGCATCAGGTACGTTTGATGTTTGATTCGTGGTCGGAGCAGGATGTCCTGAAATTCTTACTTCTGTTCAACTCCGGACGAAATAGCACCTAATGCGTCTTGGAACGACAACAACTGGGTATTCTACCCACCCCATTTTTTCACTCACCATTTTCGGAGCTCGCAAGTTTTTTGCTATTCTTTATTTCTGCTCGAAATTTTGTTCGTATATTTTGAAAATATGAATAAATATCTTGCAATGAAACGGATGGTGATAATATTTTTCTATTTATTTTTGAGAAATCCATTCGATTCGTTTTTCAGACAGACGGCGACCGAAGTAAATACGGAGCACATTTGATCGGGGCGATCGGTCAGTTGTTCATTTTCTGCTGGCCTCCGGACATTCTGAACGACGAGGTGATACGATTCTTCGGAAATTGCGTTAGCTTGGTGTATTTCAAACGGAAATTCGACGATATTTCCAGAGTGCCGCGGTCACTCAAGCTGTCTACTCAGTTCCGTGGACATCGTGGTCGACGAGGGACAAAAAAGCTCTGTACATGGTGATGATGAGAGCTCAGAAGGCGCCGACGTTGACCGCTGGCAAATTCATTACGATGTCGTTGCACACTTTTTCCGGGGTAACGATTCGTTCGTTTATGAAATATTCAACCGTACGTCGATCGTCTCTCGATCAGCATTTGATTTTCAGGTTATATCCAAAGCCATTTCCTTCTTCACCGTCCTGAGGAGAATGATGTAAGCTCGCGACTGCCGTCGTTTTATCTAACATCATCCAAAAGCAACCCAATTTCCTTCTCACATCGACGATCGTTTGGGATTTCGAACAGAAAAACCCCCACGAGGTTGAACATTGACATTTTATTCTCGTGTAATAATATTTAATTCGTACGAGTAAGTTATAAGATTATTTCAATTCAAGCAAGCTCGTGGCGTTCTACGTATATGCTATCTCGTTGTGCGAAATTCATTTCGTTACCGAAATTCGCGGTAATTCAACTTCCAGTTACAGGATGAGTCGATTGTTCTCTCAGCTAAGGATGGATTTCCGATTCGAAACTCTTGCGTTGGTGCAAGCATTAATAATGCATTTACGACGCGGAAAACTTGGGGAAAAGTTACGCCGGCCATCGTTCTTATACACGTTTGGTAGCTCGAAGGTCGCCGAGTTCTCCTGGAAAGTTATCCGGAGTCCGCGAATGCATTTAGGTTCAGAAAATTACCATTACGGCAGTCAAACTACAGCTGTAGTAGGTTTAAAGATAGAATAACGAAACAAAGAAATTTCGGTTAAGCATACTAAGAGCTACAACAGTACGCGGGATTTTTTTGTTAAATTCATTCTTGGCTGAATCGCGCCAAATAGAAAAAAAAGTCGAAAATCCGCAAAAAAATCACTCGAAAATTGTTAATAATAATTGCAGTTTGCCAAATAAAAAAAAATCGATGCACTGTTGTAGAGAAAGTAGTTCTCAATGTACAATCCAAATTTCAAGCTGAGCGGGCAAAAACTTTCCGAGATATCGGTTCGGCCAGTTGGAAATTTACTGGTTTGAGAAAAACGCGTTTAAAGCTTGAAGTACTCGAATAGAACAGTGCAAAGGACCGCGATAAGGTAATAATTCGATCCCTTCCAAATCAGCGTCGTGCAGGAAACTTTTCCACGGTATTTTTAAAGTACATTTTAAGTTGAAACATTTTTTTTTGACTTTTTGAAAATCCTAGCGCTGGTGCCCTCTGAAATCCACAAAACGGCAACAACAATAGTAATAATAACAATAGTAAAAATAATAAATTAGTAATGAATCAATAATTGATCGAGTCGCAATTATTGTGCGGGGAAACGATTGAGGTCCTCCGAGGTTTTTGTGTGTACATTGTGATTGCTCGAGCTATGCGAATGTAGAGTCCAACGTTGACGACCCCAGGCGCGAGGTATATCCAGAAAGTAGATTTACTTACAAATAGATAGCGAGCTTGCGGAAATTGGTTTCTTGTAGATTTCTCAAGTGTAGCACTGCCAGCTTTTCTGTGGAAAATATTAGTAGAACGCGATTTCGTCACCCGAGTTTTCGGAGTAGTCGAGAAAGAGCATGACCCACGTAGAGACACATGTATATCGTAAGGATATGAACTGGAGTTGAACTGATGGAGTTCGTTAAAGCTCGTAGGGGAGTTACTGGTGTATAGACCTACATTCGTAGTTCTCGCATCGTGTATAGATAATGCCGCAACTTTCATAGCAATTGGGGGGGTTGGGCGGAATAATGGTGGGAAAGTAAGATAAAATCGGCGTTCAGCACGCGTAATAAATTCGCGAGCAAAATTAATTGCAAAAGCTAACGTTTATTGAAAAATGAAAATTTCGTTGTACCCTGTTATACCCCATTTTTTATCCTCATTAGCGATTTATGGTTAACGACCGAGCAAAAGACTTGCGAACTTTGAGCTTGCGAAGAGCAGGAAGCGGGGACGCGAAGCAACTGCGCTACAAGAAAAGTTCGTTCCTCGGAAGTTGCACGCGACGAGGCTCGTTACTTCGCTCGTCTTTGTCCCAAGTTGGACTACTTGCGCAGTTCGTGGGCGCGCGCGCTCTTCGTGCATTTATTCCGCAGTTCTCCGCGGTCGCCTGATCATACGTTCCGAGTTTCGCGAACAAGTTTGTCCCGTTGACCGCGTAAATCCTGCTCATCGATTGCAATGTCTCCGTTAGTTGAGACTACTAACCGAAAATCGTTCGACGATTTGATATTTGTCGCCATCTGGTTCATGCGTATCGCCGGTATCTTACCACTGTTCGAAGCCACGTCCTTCTGGAAGAGATCGATCAATGACATCGTGATCATGTCGGTATTTATCTGCAGCCTCTGCATCATGATCCCACTGATGAGATTCATGATGGCGAGCGTAAGTTCTTCAATAGTCACGTTATCACTGTATTCATTTGTCCTCCATCCATTCCGACGTGTATCTCGAAGGACGTTTCAAGGTCACGCGAAAAATATCGGGGATTCATCGAGACATATCATGTTTTTATTCGACGAATGTGTTTCTAGTTCGCGTCTTTCATTGCAAACAGATTTGAATCGCGAATGAATACTTTATACGCTGAGAGTCATCTTTCACCTCTCAGAGTTCGGACGTCGACGGGATCCTCGACGCTTTGAGCGTGATGATTTTTGGAATCGGTGCCGTCTCAAAGTTGCTGGTGCTGATATTGAATCGCGAGGAAATTCGCAGGCTCTTAGAGTTTTGTCGAGCAACGTGGCACGAGGCGAAGGGTGAGGATTTCAAGATAATGTTAGCCTGGACTCGACGTATCAGACTCATCACGATCACGTACTGTTCGATGGGCCAAGTAACGGCGTGTCTTTTCAACTGGACACCCATCATCGCGCAGTCATTATCCACGTCGAACTCCACTTCGAGATCGTTTCCCTATCCTACTCATGCCAAGGTCACGAAATCACCGCAGTACGAGCTTTATTATTTGTTCCAATTTTACTGCGGTCACATGTGCACCGCGGTGCTGTCAGCCTGCGACGTAACCGTGACGATTCTAACTTTAACGATATGCGGGCAGCTGGAACTTCTACAAACGTGGCTCTCCACCATCGAGGTCGAAGAAAAAGGAGTGGATTTCAACGAAAACGCAGGGATAATTTTGCGAAAGTTCATTCGACGTCACAAAATCGTATCGAAGTTCGTGTCGCGTTCTATCGGGAGTGAGTAAACTCAACGTTGTTCAAACTCGTTTCTAAATGTTTCAGATTTTGCGTCGAACTAGAACGAGTAGTTTGCAACGTCAACTTGATACAAATCGTATACGGAATGTACATGAGCGCGCTTTCAGCAACGAGATTGATGACGGTAAGCTGCGTCCTACGAGAAATGGCAGGGACGAAATTTTATATTTCCCCACATTTTTTGTTATTTCAGTTGTTCGTCGTTTGTTCTTCAGGGTTGGATCAAATTTTCAATTTTTTTTATGCCCAATTTCCGCTCACGCTCAGTTTCAATTACAGGTTTCAATTTTCAAGGTTTCAGAAATTACGATTGCATTAAAAAACGAAGCGAAAATCCAAGTAACGCGGGATAAAATATGAATTAATCGATAATAGTATGTGTATTGTCGTAACTTAAAAATATTGTATTATAAATAAATTTCTAAATTTAAATAAGGTTAAAAAAATTTAAAATTCGTTATCAGGGTATGGGAATGTATCGGCACGTGGGAACGTTGGTGGTCGCGGTTAGTGGCCTCTATTTTTCGTGTTGGTCAGCTGACGTTTTGAACACAGAAGTACGTGAAATTTCATAGGAGATGAAAAAATAACGAGCCGAAATTGTTTAATGTTCGTTGTTTCGCGTAGAATACAAAACTTGCCAAAGCGCTGTGCTCGGTACCATGGTATCGTTTTTCATCGTCGACGCGGAAGGCGTTGTTAATGACGCTGACGAAGTCTCAACATCCCATGCAGCTTACTGCTGGTAAATTCGCGAGGTTGTCAATCGCAACGTTCTCATCGGTAAGTAACGACCCTGGTCGGTCAGCTAAGATTCACAGGTTGCTTGATGTATCATGTATTATGACCTTGGTTCAGGTAATCTCCAATGGACTATCCTTGTGCATGTTGCTACGTAGTTTCTAACAAAAACGTAGCTGTGATCGCAACTGACGACATTACCGATTCTCGAATAGGATTTCATTGGTTAGACGATGAAGAATTTAGTTATTCACTTTTCGTTTTCTTCAACTGCATCTCCATATCCGCATCTGCTACTTGGTACTTGGTAAGCGAAGAGATGTTGCGGTAATAACGATGTTTCCGAGATCCTCTGGATCTACAAACCTGGATACCTGGATACCTATTTAGCGGTTGTTAGCGACCACTTGAACGGCCCCAAACTCGCGATACGAAAGTACAAAAAAGATGTGGGGAGGAAGAAGAAGAAGAGGAAGCAGAAGACATCAGATATATATTGTATGCATCGAAATATAGTTGATTAACGACGATTGCGGCAATATTTTTATTTTGAAAATTTCGACAATCGAGGGTAACGACAACTTCTCTGACTGAGTATTCCTTTCTTGAGTAGAGTCGATCGATGAGTGGCGATGGACGAAAAGTTCCTTTTCACAGCGATTTTTATATCCACTGTCGAATGATTTTCCATTAAGTACTCTTGGTAGGTATATTCGTTTCTGAATATTCGAACTGAAATGAAAACAGTGACGAAATTTCGTTTGTGAGATGAGAAGATATTGCCGAGTGCGTTATAAATTTGGTAGGGATACGTCTCACCAAAGTATCACGGGTAGTGTTATAGGCTGGAAGATCCTTTCCATTTTTCTAACCCACGAGTACACGCTTTCGCCACGAAGCTCCGACTACGTATGGGTCAATCCGACCCCAGAAGTTTTTCACATCGTTGTATTTCGGTAAATATGCCTTGTTGTTTGTAAAAACGTTATTGTCGTAAATGACCTATATTGCATGACCCAAAATCCATTTTTCAAGAAAAACACAAATAAGGCGCCTAAAAAATTGGGAGATGCGGTAAGAACTACACACTTGGAGGAAGAAAATCCGGGGGTCAAAATGACCCCATGTGCTGTCGAAGAGTCAATGTTTGACTGGAGCGCAACCATACAATCGCATGGAAAACAGTAAAACTCTTGCGAATCGAATAGACTAATTGCACTGATGTAATTTTTTAAATGAAACAAAAAAAAAGGAAAAAAAACTGGACGACACACCGGAGTTGCAAAATATTCGGTAATCTGATTACTTATGCGAAGACGATTCCTGGGAATACTTGCGATGCAAAGTAACTTTGAGATAGTTGACTTGTTTTTATTCCATTCATGATGACTTTTGTCTATGTTCTGAAACCTGAAGAATCGAAAACTGTCCGACCATTTGCAAATTCGTTGAACTTCCTTCGTATGTCCACGTGCTTCGAAGTTACCTTCTACCATCGCATGTTTAACATCGTCGAGTCGCATTCCAATGATTTTCATTTGAGCAGCACGACAAACACTTGGAGTGATGTTTCTCTGGTCGATCCCTGTAACGTTGAAGTAGCTGACGAAGATCAGTGGCACTTGAATAGCCTACCACATACGTAGGAGATCACTTGACTCCCATGAAGCATTCCGATTGGGAAAGGCAATTGCTTGTTTTGGATGACAGTTCCAATGTCGTTGTGAACAATTTCAGCAAACACTAGTCCCATTGCGAGGCAAAAGCTCACTAACTAGGATGGTCAAGTTGGAGATAAAGCTGCAGCTATACTTTCCTTGTTCGACCTGGGGTTTTATGGCTTGGTATTCCTCGTGCCTTTCAACCAACTGCCGGACACGTTTTGGAATTCGAATTAACGTTGTAGAAGACGGATAAGAAGACAAACACGTTGCACTCACAACTCTGGAAACTGATTCGATCGTCAAGAAATTGGCGTACTTGAAAAGAGTCGGATCGACTTAGAAGCACCGATCAAAACTTGGTTTCTTCAGTGCTTTAGATTCGACGCACGTTGCCGGTACTTTTGTCGATGGGCATTCGCGCGAAACTGAAGGACGATGAACGTTAGGGATGGTAAGTTTCGCCCGATGCTCCCCTCCTGTGCTCGCGACGACGTAGCTTTAGCAAGCCCTGCGGCCGAAGAAAGTAGCCAGCCACGTCGAAGTTCGCGAACGAACTTTTAGCGTGCGTTCTTCCTCGTCGCTTATTCACCAGTCGATATAATTTATTGACGATGTATTGCGATGCCCTTCTCGCGCATTCTGCGTTGGGTATAGAATTTGTCGCCGAAGCCCTCAGCTGCTCGAATTCACAGCTTACACTGAGCTAGAGTCCTTCGTTTTCGCGAACATTCCTATGCGTGCGACTGTTTCCTTTAGCATCGCGTATCCTACGCCAGTTCTGTACATATTTGCGCGATCAATGGTTACATTCCGAACGCTGACCCAAATGATGCATCGATTTTAGCTCGTTGCAATGAGATTCGTTTCTGTGAATCGACGCAAGATTGAGATGAATGCACTTTGGAGATACATTTGACATTTTTTTTTTATCCATCCTACTCAATATTTATTTACAAAAGAGGTAGAGAAAAATTTTGGGAAGAGTATGCAAGAGACTTACGTTGTCAATTCCTCTGCAACAAGTATGACTCTGACTTCGGCCCGAGCTACGATTATTAAACTTTGAGCATGATTGTCTCTTTTTTTGGAAAAGAGGGGGAAAAAGTGATTTTTTTCAGTGATTTTTGCACAACGAATTATCGTGAAAATGATGATTTTCATATGCTCTTAGTTTATTTCCAGCACTGAAGTATGATCAATTGTTTGTATTTTATTTGAATTAATTTTTTTTTCACAGAAATCCTTGACGTGTCTACGGAGCGGAGATACTAGATCTTACACAACGAACATTCGGATAAAATGTCTAGATGGAGTTGGAGTTACATCGTTGTTCTCATCACGGTGAAGAAGGACACGGCTCGCGACATGATCTGAGTAGAGTTAAAATTGACGATGAAGTCGAATTACTTGACGCGTGGCCGAGTACGATCACGAAAAGTAATTACCTCCGAAAAAAGTAGGATGGACATTACAACGAATTTTCCAGCAGTTAAAGTCGCCGGTTTTTGAGCCCTCATCAACATGAAGCGGACGGATTTCTTGTCTTCTAGCGACCACGACGTCCATGGCAACGAGTAGATTGCTCGAGAAACGGAATCGCACTGAAAGATTCGATGAAATCGAGAGGGAAATATTTTTCAGTAACACGATCGTCGGAATCAACGTGTATTTGTGAGCAGAGATAAACCTGGAAGCTAAAGGTATGTGGAGAATATAATACTAAAGTCGCGGAACCTGCGTGATTGACGGGTTAAACACGAATGATATCTCGCCAATGGCCTGATTATATATGATGCAGATATTCCAATCGAATCGACCTCAAGAAACACCTGGTAATATTCGGAATTGTAATTTCAACCGCGTTGTACACTCCCTCGTTCCCTGCTGTCGATCATCCAGAAACGCTCCGGGTTGAACGTGCAAATTTGGAGAATTATACGTCAATCAAATTCGTATGTCATTCAATTTGCTCGTCCGCAATTCGTATCATTTTCGCGAGGGTAATACCAATCCAGAATGTACAACCACCTCGTCCATGAGAGATTGCGGAGCCCAGCTATAGGAGAGCAGTTGTAAGATCACCCCGATCAAGTGTGGTACGTACTCCAATTTTTCACCATCTTTCTAGAAATTGAAGCAGGCAGTAGTCAGTGACTCGTTGATTCGACGAGGGAAACGTTTTTCTTATAAAAATAGAACGAGTAAAGCCTGTTTCGCAGTCATACTGTGCCGCGGACATTCCTTGTTATCAGTATCGCGGGGTAAAAATTACCCTCGTGATAAGACATACTCTGCTATATGTGGACCAGGATGTTGCAAATTACCAGTAGGCAGCCGAAACCATCAGTGGCCACGGTTCCCATAGCCATGAAGGTCGCAATCAGGAAAATGGGATTGAAAAGGTCCTCCAGTTCTTTGCAGTAACTAGAATGCAAGAAACATGAGAGCAAACATGGTACTTTCGACGTCACGCCTCATCCATAATGTGTTTGGGTCGGAATCTTCGTCTACTTTCCTGAATGACATGGAATCGGTAAGATTTCCGGAAATCAGTGGTTTTTCTCTCGAGTTCTGGAAAATTCTGTTCTCCCAGCAACATTCTGGATGAAATCGCGAGATTGCTTCAGGACACGGGTGTCGTACTTGAGGACATTTTGATGCCTTGATACACATTCGTAGAACTTTTGCCGTATTTCCAAGTCGCGGCCTACGTCGACTTTACGAGACCCGTCTCCTCGTTCGTGCCTGTGCAGTTTTGTGATATCGTCCAATCGCATTGCAACAATTTTCATTTGGGCGGCAGCACAGAAAGTAAGAGCGTTTATTCCTTGGTCGATTGCTAAAGTGTTGAAGCTACTTAACAGGATCGACGGTACTTGGAACGCCCACCAGATGTTGAAAATCAGTTGATTCTGATGAAGCACCCCCGTCGGAAAAGGTAACTGCTTGCTTTGGATAACCGTTCCGTTGGCATCGTAAACAACTTCAGCAAACGCTGGTCCGATCGTAAGTATAAAAAAGACTCCGATACACAAACCGATGCTCGAGTAGCACAAACATTTTCCTTGTCTGATGAAGGGTTTCATGGCCTGGTATTCCTCGTCCTTCGCAATCGACTCCCATAAACTTTTGCAGAAATTGATCAATTCTGAGATGCGATTACGTTGCACGACCAAAACTACAGCTGTTGAACGTAAACGAGATACGTGACGGACCACGACGAGGATACGATGAAAACGAGAGATGATCTGTTACCTTTGAAGAAGCCGAAAAAAAGTATTCCTGTCAGTGACATCGTATGTGTTTTTTCATTCACGTCAATATCTTTCCAGTGATATATGACCCCGAAAATCGATGGTCCGATAGTGAATATTAGACCGAATATGGACAGAAAAATACACGATAGATTCACAAATTTCGGAACTGCCTCGAATGGTAGAAGACCAGTGATCTTCAAAAGAATCAGGTTGACTTGATAGCAGCTTTCGAAATTTGCTTTCTTCATCCTGCACGATTCTTTTTACGTATTACGTCCGCTGGTGGAAGTTTATTGGAAACTGAAGGGATTACAGATGTCGCGAGAGGTAACCTTTACTTGCCGCCCCCTCCTCTTACATGTTACGTAGTGCTCGCGAGTCGTATGGACAAAGGAAGTAGCGAGCGACGACGAAGTTCGCGAGCAAACTCTTGGCGCGTATTCTTTCGCATCACTTATTCAACCGTCGATATCGTTCGTTGACTATACACAGTATTCCATCTCAATCTTCCCCGGCGGTCGCCGTGGGACTATTGCCAGAGTGAGAAAATAAATCACCAAGAAGTTGTAGGATTTAGAGGGGTAGCGATTTTCCGTGACCTTGGGAGATACGATTCCAAATCGTATTTTTTATTACCGAAGCAAATGTTGCAAAAGAACACGAGTGAGTTTGGTATGGATCATTTATCATGAAACGAAAATTACCTCGCGTATGTACAAAGTTCGATGAATTGTTAACCGCCAGCAGGCTCGATGCTTCGCAGTGAAATCTACCTATTGCGCTCGAAGCAACAGCCCCAACGTACCTTCTGTTTCTTCGACACAGAGTCGAGTTCTTTGTTCGAATACTTGTTACAGTATACCTACCGCGATGCGTTCCTTGCACTTTATAAGTTGGGCACAACATTTGTGGCTGGAGTTTTTAGCTCGTGAGATTCGTACCCTGCACCAACCATTTTATTTGTAGAGGAAAGCTTACCGTCAGCGTGCTATCCTCGGATCATCCATGTTCTACGTGGCGCATTTCTTGAACTTCCAGCTCGTTACTATTTTCATCTATGAATTCCGATCATAATATTCTACGACTGTACAGCAATTTTCACTCATTCTTTCACAGCTGACTCTACCCGAACTGAACAAGACAATGCTACCTGAGAAATGTTTCGCTCCTTATGATGACAAAAATATTCTACGCAGAGATGTGGAACTCTTTTGACTATAAAAGATATTGCTCGAATATTCTATGAGATCAAAACCAAACTCGCAGGGACACGTTCTGCGCATCTATCATGATGCACCTGGACGTTGTCGAAAAATTTCGATTCTTGAACAGATTAACGTCTAACTTGCAATCATGTATGCAAAAATTTCTCCTTACATCGCTTACATCAAAATCGCATTATGAGGCCTATTGTTTTGCGATTGCTGCACAAATCTTGACGTGAATGCATATGACCAAAAGACTGATCTTACAGACAGACAGACCTTATCTTACCTTTCCAGTGAAATTTACGGCGGGAGTAAATTGAGCGCTCGAGTTTACGGGTTAATGAATACGAGCGGTGCGCTCAATTTACATGATGCGATAATATTCGGTTCACGTGATATTTAGAATCAACAGATCGTGATGATTATCAGTTTATTTCGAATAGTAACATGGGTTGACTTTTTTTACAATTGCAGAAAACCACGTCGTCTCTATGTTTCGAAGCGAATGAATCGTGTGCATCGGACTTCCAGATGTGCTGTCGAGATGGTGTCGTGATGTAACCGGAAGTCTTTGAAAACGAAGTTATAAAGTTGCTCTCATCATGGTGAAGAAGGACACGGCTCGCGAGATGATCTGAGTACAGTTCAAATTGACGATATAGTAGTATCGCTTGGCGCGTGAGCGAGTATGGTAACGGAACGTAATTACCTCAGAAGCAAGTAGAAAGGACATTACTGTGAATTTTCCAGCAGTCAAGGTCGCTGGTTTTTGAGCCCTCATCAACGTGAAATATACGGATTTCTTGTCTTCCAGTGACCACGACGTCCATGGCAACGAGTAGATTGCTTGAGAAACGGAAGTGCACTGAAAAATTCGATGGATTTGAGACAAAAACATTATTCAGCGAGAAAATCGTCGAAGTCGACGTGCCTTTGTGAGAAAATATTAACCTTGAAGGTAAAGATATTTGGCGGATATAATACTGAAATTGCGTGATTGACCGTTTGAACACGATTGAAAATTTTGCGAATCGTCTATTTATATTATGAATAAAAATAGAAGAGACGGTTTTTCTTTTTCAATCTAATCAAAGTCTTCACCCCTCAATTATTTTAGTTATTGGATTACAAGAATGCGTGAAAATTTTTATCCAAATATATTACAGTCTAAAGGTCACGTCAAGGGTGCTCGTGCGTAATTCGTATGATTTTAGCAAAAGTAATACCAATTCAGAATGTACAACTACCTCGTTCATGAGAGATTGCGGAGCCCAGCTATAGGAGAGAAGTTGTACGAGCAGCCCGATCAAGTGTGGTACGTACTCCGTTTTTTCGCCATCTTTCTGTAAATTGAAGCAGACAGTAGTCAGTGACGCGTTGATTCGACGAGGGAAACGTTATTGTTATAAAAGTAAAAGAAGTAAAGTCCGTTTTGTAGTCCTACTGTGCCGCGGACATTGCTTGTTATCAGTATCGGGGAGTAAAAAATACCCGCGTGGTAAGACATACTCTGCTATATGTGAGCCAGGATATTGTAAATTACCATTATGCATCCGTAACCATCCAGGGCAACGGATCCCATCCCCATGATGGTCGCGATCAGATAAACGGGATTGAAGAGGTCCTCCAGTTTGCGGCAGTAACTGAAATACAAGATGAACGTGAGCAAACGTGGCACTTTCGACGTCACGCTTCCTCCACAATGTCTTTGGGTCCGAACTTTCGTCCACTCTCCGAAATGGAATCAGTAAGGTTCCCGGAAATCGGTTCTTTTTCTCTCGAGTTTTAGAAATGTCTAGGAAACGGGTGATTCTGTTCTTCCAGCAGCATTGTGGATGAAATCGCGAGATCGCTACAGGAAACGAGTGTCGTACTTGAGGAGATCTTGATGTCGGGATATACATTCGTAGAACTTTTTTCGTATTTCCAAGTCACGGTATACGTCAACGTTAAAAGACCCGTCTCTTCGTTTGTGCCCGTGCAGTTTTGTGATATCGCCTAGTCGCATTGCAACGACTTTCATTTGGGCGGCGGCATAGAGAGTAAGAGCATTGATTCCATGGTCGATCGCTATGGTGTTGAGGCAACTTAACAGGATCAATGGCACTTGGAACGCCCACCAGATGTTGAAAATCAGTTGATTCTGATGAACCATTTCCGTTGGGAAAGGTAACTGCTTGCTTTGGATAACCGTTCCGTTGACGTCGTAAACAACTTCAACAAACACTGGTCCTATCGCACTTACGGAAACGACTCCGACACACAGACCGATGCTCGAGTAGCACATATATTTTCCTTGTCTGATGAAGGGTTTCATGGCCTGGTACTCCTCGTCCTTGGCAATCGAGTCCCATAAACTTTTGCAGAGATCGATCAATTCTGAGATGCGATCACGTTGCACGACCAAAATTACCGCTGTTGAAAGTGAACGAGATACGTGAGCGACCACGACGAGGATACGATGAAAACGAGGGGAGATCCGTTACCTTTGAAGAAGCCGAAAAAAATTATTCCCTCCAGTGTTATTATATGTGTTTTTTCCTTTAGATCAATATCGTTCCAGTGATATATGACCCCGCAAATCGATGGTCCGACGGTAGATACTAGACTGAACATCGACAGAAAAAGACACGATAGATTCACAAATTTCGGAACTGTTTCGAATGGTAGAAGACCAGTGATCTTTAAAAGAGTCACGTTGAGGCGATAGCAGCTTTCGAAATTTTCTAGCTTCATGCCGACCGATTTTTTCTCCGTATTACGTCCGCTGGTGGAAGTACAGTGGAAACTGAAGGGATGACAGTTATCTGGAATGGTAACTCTTACTTGCCGTCCCCTCCGCGCACATGTGACGTAGCGTTCGTCAGTCTTATGGACAAAGAAAGTAGCGAGCGACGCCAAAGTTCACGAAAGAACTCTAACCTGTGTTTTTTCGCATCATTTATTCACTACTCGATATCCTACACCGACGATGTATCGGTAGACACGCACGTCGCGGTATTATATTTCAGGACCAAGAGTCCTCGCTGCTATTTGCGCTGCATCGTATTCGATATAACGGTTCGCTTACTCAACGCAATCCAAATTTGCAAATCAACAGCTAACATTTCGTGCAACGTTTATGCTTCCTCTACGCTACAATCCGTGACTATTTTTCTAGAACATGTTCAGAATAATTTTGTGATAAAAGAATCACAACGTCATGTTTTCTATCCCAGCAGCGGCTTCTTCTTGGTACATCCTGCGTAGTTGGCTCTGCGATGCTCCACTCGTGTGTCATGATTCCCTCGCGGGAATCGAAGAAGAATTACTTATTCATTCGGAAGTTCACCGTGAATATCGTTGCCGCTTAACCGGAATTTCGGTGATACTGTATCGACTAATCTGACGCGAATCAAAACAGCACGTGAAAGAGCCAAGCAAGTAGATTATAATTAATTATCCTTAAAAAAATTGGCGCAACATAATTAACACACAATTTACTTATGATTCGATAGAATTGTATATAAAATTGCCAAACAAATCTACATCATCATATATAATTATATGTCACCAATTTTCTATACGCAATTTTTTTTATCATTTCTATATAAAATAGTCAAAATGCGCCCGGATAACTTAGAAGAATAGGTGATCGAATCATTATTGATAAATCGAACGGAGATAATTAAAAATCACAAAATACGTAATTGTGTTTCATGTATATTTTTTGTCGATAAAAATCGTCAAAAGTTTGGCGACGGTTCGAGTTTCAAAATTCTGCCACGAGTCCGATCCCGGAGTTTTCTCCTCCTAGCGCCTAAAATTTTATGTGAAATGACAGAGACGATCGGTTTTGTCGAAATTCAGCGGATTTCGCAGTGGTGTTTTGGATACAGAGTTCCGCGTCGATCAACCGTCGAGAGAGAGGAGTTAGATCATTGTTCTTATCAGCGTGAAGAAGGATATGGATTTCGACACGATCTGAGAACAGTCAAGGCATTTAATTTCGGTGGCTATCTCGCCGTCATCTGTATATCTCTATCGTGATCGGATACCTCGGAAAACAGTAGAACAGACATCAAGCCGAATTTTCCTGCGGTCACCAGCGCCGGTTTCTGAGCACGCATTAGCATGATACTCACTGATTTCCGATCCTGCGGTGACCACGAAGTCCACGGCAACGAGTACACCGTTCGGGAAACGAGAGCACACTGAAACATTTCGTAAAGATAAATCGATCAATTTTTTTACGTAAAATCATGTGTACTAGTTTTTTCATATTAGAGATGATCCGCATCTCGATTGAAATCTCATGGCTCGTTGATCTATTTTACATCTTGCTATCGACTGTCAGATGTGTTTGACGCGGTGAGACGTGAATTTTCGGATAGATATTGAATTCTGAGTCAGAATATCGTTTCCTTAAGCGCTACTTGCAATAAAAGAATACTACCTCGTTGATGAGTCGCTGCGGTCCCCAGCAGTAAGTGAAGAGCTGCGCGAAGACGCCGAACAAATGTGGTCCGTATTTCATTATTCGGTTGAATTCCTGCAGCGCGTGATGATTAATTATTAATCGATTATCAATGGAATTCGAATGAGACGTTTATTTTTCAGAGGGAGTTCTTTGAATAGAACCTTTCGATTCGGCATTTTCGTTAGAATAGGACGAGAAATAATCGTGTCAACGCAGCTTTAACGTGTAATAGGAATGCCAAGCATTCGAGTGTTACAAATTACCATCACGATGGAAATACCATCCATGGCAAGAGTGGACATGCCGAGCAACGTCGCAATTAAGCAAATAGGATTGAAGATTTCCTCCAATTCTTCGCAATACCTGCAATAAAAAAGTTCTTGCAGGTGCGAGAAACCCTCAACTTTACCTGTTGAGCGTTACAACGCGACTTCGTTTCCTACGACGTTTCTGATTTCTCACGATAAATTACGTTAACTAGCGAAAATCACTGACGTCTGATTGGTTCCGCGACAAACTTCGACACACCGGTGAATTTTTTTCAGACGTTAGTGTCAGTCGGACACTGCAATTTTAACTTTCTGACTGCCACTAACTCCTGAACGCGTCGTATTCTGGAGACAATTGGGAACTAGAATCCAACGAGCTTCGTACTTGAGAACTTCGCGGTGTCGCGAGATGCACTCGTAGAACTTCCTTCGGATCTCCACATTGCCGCACCGATCGCCTGGTGGTCCGTGCTCTTGCAATTTTTTGATATCTTCCAGTCGCATTGCAACGATTCGCATTTGGGCGGCGATGCACAATGTGAGCGCGCTAATTCCTTGATCCACTGCAACAATGTTAAAGCAGGTAAGAATGATCTGCGGCACTTGAAGCGCCCACCAGACGTTGAAGGTCATTTGATTCCGATGATCGAGTCCAGTTGGGAAGGGTAAACGCTTGTTTTGGATGATCGTTCCGTTGTCGTCGCGAACAATTTGACCAAATATCGGCGACGTCGCCACACCTATGTCCATGAGAATCGATAAAGTGAGAGCCACCATGGCGATGCACTTTCCTTGTCTGAGGAACGGTTGCATGGATCGATATTCCTTTTCTTCCTCGACCGTCTTCCACAAATTCCTGCAGCGTTGGATCAATTTCGAGATCCGTTCCCGTTTCGGTATCAATACTGCCGCTGCGAAAAGTGCACGATGTAGCGAACGATCAGGATGCTCGGAATCCTCGAGTCCAAAATGCTTTGTGTCACCTTTGAAAAAGCTCCAGAAAACCTCCCCCTCGAGCGTGACGATGTCGGCCAGCTCGTCCATGTCAATATCGTGCCAACGACTCGCGACTCCGTAGATCGCTGGTCCCGTGAGAAAAACCGGCATGGATACGGATAAAAATGCAAACGTTAACTGCACGAATCTCGGACTCGAATCGAACGGTAGGAGACCGGCGAACTTCAGTAAAAGCAGGTTGACGGAGTAGAAGCTTTCGAAACTTGGTTTCCCCATTGTTTCTCGCTTCTGGCTACCCTGTACGTTCGTCGCATAGAATTCACGGCAACTGAAGGAATCACGGCAACTGAAGGAATCACGGCAACTGACGGATATCCAGAATGGTAACTCTCAACCGATGCCCCCTCCCGTCGTCGCGACTACGCAGCGTTGTGTACGTGGCGAACGTTTCACAGCCAAGCGCGCGGACACGCGGAGACAAAGATTGGCATGCCACGTCGAAGTTTGCGAACGAACTTTTCGTGTGCGTCCCAAGTTCGCGTAACTTATTCACTCGCTGCTATTGTTGTTACTGATACTGCCTATATGGGCTATACAGCCTTGTCGGCGATTGTACGACGCATGTCCGGAGACTAAGCACCGTTTTGGAAGAACTCGCGTAAAAAATATTTTTTTCAAACGAATCTCATTTTTTTATGAACGAGCGTTTCGAAAACTATTTTTCTACCCAGTTGGGACATTTTTAATAGCGGGAGATTAACTTGTCTGTACGCTCTTCGCACAAAGATGCCGCTACACGCTGAACATATGAACATTACTGGTGCGTCCGTCATCGAATGGTCGACTCCATTTTCCAACAATCCAAAAAAAAGATTGTTCACAATCATATATTACCACATAAAAAAAAATTGGTCCGATATAATTATATATAATATACTAATAATTTATTTATACATCAATACTCACCTAGACCTATATACAATTGTATATAAGTCTACATAAATTAGATATGAATTGTATATAATTATGTAGGGGAGAACGGGGCAAAATGAGACTTCGGGGTAAAATGAGGCCCCTCATTTTGCCCCGGTCTCCCCTTTAATATTTTTTATGGGGCATTCCGTCACGCGAGAAAAAGTTGAGATTACGTATAATTGCAACTATACATGCACGCATACGTGTATAGAAAAAAATCTGCCCCATACAATTATGTAAGGTTTGTATATTATTTATACACAATTTGTGTACCATTATATATAATTATATGCAATTGTAAAAAATGTATATAATTATAGAGAACTATATATAATTCTATATTATTGTAGATTAATTATACATACATTGTGTATAAATTATATATAAAAAAAAATTCTCGGGTTTTTAATTAATATATAAAGACAACTCGATTTCCCGTTAGGAATAACATCTAGACAATTCTGGTCGCTACGTAGAAAAATAGTTTGCGAATGCTCTTTCGTGTGAAAATAAATTTGGTGTGGAAAAAATATGTCTTATGCGAGTTTTTCCAAAACAGTACTTACTTTCCGGTGTGCGTAGTACTATGGGATATATATCAGGTCGTTTACGTGAATGAATGAGTACTTCAAATTATCGAGGAGCAATCGTTCGTTTTTGTGTTGTGATAATTACATTTTATTCGTCGACGACGTGCATAGCTCTATGATCGGTCGCTCGAGAATCATGCGGTAAATGGCGAGAGAGTGGAACTAGACGGTTGCCCGTAGAACGGTGAAGAAAGACACTGCTTTCGCAACGATCTGGAAATGAGCGGAGCAGAGATGACATCGTTAGCAGAAATGACAGCGAAGCAGGAACGATTACCTCGGAAAGTGTCAGGATAGACACAACGGTGAATTTTCCAGCAGTGACTGTCGCAGCCTTTTGCGTTCGGATTAACAAGATACACACGGATTTGCGGTCCTCGGGCGGCCACGACGTCCACGGCAGTGCGTAGACAGCTTCGGAGAGGGCAATACTCTGCAATACTTATTTCGTGAAATCGAATCAAAATTTCCCGATCTACTTCGATGTTCCACGAATAGTTGTAAGAAAACTAGCAGTGCAAAGCAATTGTCGCAAAAATAATACCTCGTTGATGAGCGTCTGCGATGGCCAGCAGAATACCATGAGCTGAACTAGCGCGCCGATCAGATGTGCTACGTAGTTTAAGCTCGCGCCGCTTTCCTGCGGATCATTCGAAGTTCAAGGTCAGCGGATTAAATTCGGCGAAACGCGATTGCTTCACATAAATTCGCAGCTCTTTTGAGCGAGACAGTGGCAATGTTCGCAAAAACGTCTCGTTCCGATTCGGGAAATCAGACAGATTCGAAATAACCCCATGTTAAGTGAGTTCGGTTAGATAGCTTGCAATTTTTTATAAAATTGTAAATAATTACGCGTAAATTGTATATAAATTATTTACAATTATCTGTAAATTTTATATAATTAAGTTGAGCTTGGTTTTTCTTTGGTTATTTTTATTATTTTTTCTTGCCAGTAGATTACCGTGAAAATGTTGAAACCATCGATCGCTACGACGGTCATGCCGAGAAGAGTTGCAAATAGTAGGACAGGATTAAAGACGTCCTCCAATTCTTGGCAATATCTGTAAAACGTACGGTGTTTTTGGAATCGCGGAATAACGTAGTATCCTCAGGCTAGTTTGTAAACGGTTTTCGCTCGTGTAAGCAGCACAACGATCGGGTGTAGATTTTCGCCCGATTCGCGTAGCACGGATGACGCGAGCAGGATGCACACAAGTAAAATCACGAGCCTCGTACCGATGAATCTTTTGATGATACGAAATACACGCGTGCAATTTTCTACGCGTATCCAGATGCTTCGTCCACGTTCTAGAACCATGTATCCCAACTCGTTCGTCACTGTTGTCCGATTTCGCGATACAGCCGAGTCGAAATCCAACGAGTTTCACGTGAGCCGCGGCATGTAAGACGAACACAGCGACTGCCAAGTCGATCCCAAGCATCGAGGAGACGGCAAAAAGACTGACTGGCACTTCAATCGCGTACCAGATATAAAAAATCACTTCGTTCTGATGAACGATTCCGGTTGGGCACAACAGCTGTTTGCTTTGGACAACCGTTCCGTTATTGTCGTAAACAAATTTGTCGAAAAACGGCGTAACTACGAACGACGACATGATGACGCACAGAGCACCAGCGAAACTGTAAGTGAGATACCGGCCTTGTCTAA
Organism: Arge pagana; assembly: GCA_963969455.1. Classification (NCBI taxonomy): domain Eukaryota; kingdom Metazoa; phylum Arthropoda; class Insecta; order Hymenoptera; family Argidae; genus Arge; species Arge pagana. The sequence continues at coordinate 25,080,537 of OZ018309.1, read as the reverse complement.
CTATTGGTTCGATGATCTGAAATTCGCTCGTCTCGTCGCTCGAGTCCCAGGCATTTCTGCAGAAGCGAAGCAAGTTGCCTAAACTCTTACGCTTCGGGATCATAACACCGACTGCAAAAAACGTCGGATAAAATAACGGCAAACAGAACGTTACTCGCGTACCGCGAAGAGAAGCAAATGGCTGTGATACCTTTGAAGAAAGCAAACAAAATTTCTTCGTGTATCGATATCATGTTCGTTAGTTCGTCCTCGTCTATCTCTTGCCAATGATACGCCGCTCCGTAGAACGCTGGTAATACGAGGAACAGCGGCGAAAGTACGGCCAAACAGACCACCATCGGATTCACACATTTCAGCCATTTCGACTCGGGTGGCAGGAGACCGGATATCTTCAACAGGATCGCGTTCAGGCGAAAGCAACTTTCGAAACTTGGTTTCGCCATCGATGCTCGCTCTTCCCAGGTCAGAGGTGCATCGCCGAAGGGAATTGTCCGGATACTGAATTCACCAACCCCAAACCGTCGCCAGCGTTCCCTTCGTACGCGAGTCTCATCGGTGAAAATAGGAACCCTGCGTCGCTGTGGGAGGGGAGAAAACTATGCCAACTCCACGACACGGACAGACATTTATTTTCTGCATTATGCATCCGACTGCGCCGTATGACATATCATGCCACCGACTGTGGTCGAAGATTTGGAAAAGTTTCAGCCCAACGTCTAGATGCTCGGTAAACTTTGTTCGGGCTGCTATAGGCACGTGAAACGCGTTACGAAATATTTTGCCTCCCGCACATGCTCGTACCGTTTCCACGAAGCTAAATATTCAGATCGCAACTCGATACTTTTATTCGTGATACTTCATCTCAACGTGTATTTTTTAAATGCCTTAGAATAATTTATTCAATTTAGAATTACACAGAATTTTGTATGATTATGTATATATTTACGGCCTCCCCGAAGGGTTACCGGCACTTCCTTTTACAGTATTTTCCATTCTTACTCCTACTCTTATACCTACTTCTACGCACATCGCCTCTCGCTCGCCGCTTATCGCACCTCGCCTCTCGTCGCTCGCCCGTCTCTCCTTACCATTACCTTCTCTTCCTCTCTCCTTATCCTAGTCTCTTAACCTAGTTAGCCTAGTTACGCATTCTCATTCCTACTCCCTCCTCTCCGACTTCCGTTTCCGTTTCATTCATCCCATTCCACTTCTGCCATACCACCCTCTTTCTTTCCTTCGTTTCTCCATCTCTTTCATCCATTCCTCTCCCTTGCCTGCTCCGTCCAAAATCTCTCTCACCCTCTCTGCTACTCCTTTCTCCTCCTCTTCCTCTGCCTCCCTACAGCACACCTCTAGCGTGTGACCCCACGTCTCCTCTTCTATCCCGCACAATCTACACCTCCTGTCCTCTTCCTCTTCCCAGTACCTGCCCTCTCTCATCTCATTTCCCAGTCTGTACCTCGCTACTCTTCTCTTCCTTTCCTCGCTCCACTTTCCTCCTAGGTACTCCGGGACTCCTTCTACTCTTATCTCTTTGTACCACCTGTTGTACCTCGATCCTTGTATCTCCTCCATCCTTTCCCCTTCCTGCTGTCTCCTGTCCTCTTTCTCTACCTCTTCCCAGTTCTCTCTTTCCCTGCTTCTCCCTTCCTGTCCGAACTTGTCCCTAAATCTTCTCCTCTCCTCTTCCCATTTGGATTTCCTTTCCTCCCCTCTCCTCTCCCTCTCTTCTACCTCCTCCAGGCACTCTCTCGCTATTTCGCTCCCTTTTCCACTTCTCAGCTTCTCTTCGTAATTCCATGCTCTCTTCGCCGCCCTTGTCCTGATCTTGTCTCTCTTCACTTCCTCCCTCACCATATATCCCGGCGTTCCCCAATCCACTCCTAACGTCCATCTGATATATCTCTCCTGCACCCCCTCTATCTCCTTTCTTTCCTCCCAACCCCATATTTCTGCTCCGTAACTCATCACCGTCCACACCAGCGTGTCGAAGAGCCACATCCTTCTCTTCCAATCCTTCCCAAATTTCCTCTTTCCTATTCCCCAAGCCTGCCTCATCACTGCTCCTGCCTTCCTTACCCTTTCCCTTAAGTGCGCTTCTTGCCCTCCGTTTTTCCTGAACACATATCCTAAGTATCTAAATTCCTTCACCTCCTCTATTTTCCTCCCTCTCCATCTCCAGTCTATCTCCTTACTCCTTCCCCCTCCTTTCCTGAACCTTATCAGCTTGGTCTTCGCCACGTTCACTTCCAGCTTCTTCCTATCCCAGTATTCTTCCATTCTCCTTATCATACTTTTCATCTCCTCTTCCCCTTTTGCCAGCACCACCACGTCGTCCGCATATGCTAACGTGCATATCCTCCTCCCTCTCACTTCTACCCCTCCCCATCTCCCTCTCCTCATCTCCTCTTCCAAGTCAGCCGTTAGCAGGTTGAAAAGCAGCGGACTCAATGGGCATCCCTGCCTCACTCCCCTTGCCGTCCAGAAACCCTCTCCCAACTCCCCCCCTGCTCTCACTCTGCTTATCGTTTCCCTCAGTACTTCCTCCACCCTTTCCCTTAATCCCTTCCTGACCCCTCTCTCCTCCATCGCTTGAAGCAACACCTTCCTGTCCACCGAATCAAACGCCGCTTTCAGGTCTACGAAGAGCGCTACCAATTTCCCTTTTTCTTCGTTCACCTGCCTTCCCACTACGTGGTTCAGCACGTAGATGTTGTCTATTGTTCCTACACCCTTCCTGAAACCCGTTTGGTTCGGTGGGATCATCTTCTCTCTCTCGACCTCTTGCTCTAGTCTGTTCACTAGTACCATTGCATATATTTTATATATCGTCGGCATTAGCGTCACTCCTCTATACTCCTCCACTTTCTCTCCTTCTCCCTTTTTTACTATCGGCGCTATTATTCCCTCTTTCCATTCCTGTGGCCAGCCCTCTCCTCTCCACACTCTCCTGCAAATTTCCCATGCTATCACTATCCCCGCTTCCCCTCCATACTTCCATGCTTCGTTCGGTATCCCGTCTATTCCCGTTGCCTTCTCCGCCTTCAGCTTCCCCACTGCCCTCCTTACTTCTGCCTTACTTATTTCCTCTTCTTCCCCTTCTCTTTCCCTTCTTTCCTTCCCCCATGTTACCTTTTTCTCCGCACCTCCCAGTAGATTTGTAAAGTACTCTTTCCATTCCTCTTCTCCTATTCCCTCATTCATCCTTTTCCTCCTTCTCCTCCCCCTGTTCACTATTTCCCACACCTTCTGCTCTGTTCTTGCCTCTTCGATCTCCTTCACCGCCCTTTCTCTTTCCTCCTCCCTTTTCCTCTCGCACATCCGTTGATATTCCCTCTTTTTTCCCCTGTATCCTTCCTTGTCTCCTTCGCCTCTTCTCCATCTCCTCAGCTCCCTTCTGGCCTCCTCCTTCTTTTCTTTACATTCCTCGTCCCACCACCCTTCCCTTCTCTTTACCTCCTGCCTTCCCCCTTTTTCCTCGCTTTCCTTTATCACTTCCCTTATCTTATCCGTGGTCTCTTTCCATGCCTCCTGAACCCCTTCCCCCTCTACTCTCATTCTTCCAACTCCTTTCCTGTACTCTTCTATCATCGCCTCCGACCATTTGCCGTTCCCCGCTCCTCTCCTCTTCTTCCTTCCTTTCTCTTTCCCCAACCTTCCTCTTTTCATTGTCACTATCAATGGGTGATGGTCCGACTCTATTCTATCTCCTACCTCCACTCTCTCTATCCCTTCCCTTGTTTCCTCGTCTCCCAGCACGTAGTCTATTACCGTACTCGCCTTTCCTCCAGTGAAGGTATATTCTCCCTGCTCATCACCCTTTATGTTGCCGTTCATTATTTCCCAACCTACCTCTCCTAGCATTCTCGTCAATATCATCCCCTCTCTGTTTACCTTCTTGTCCTTTGATCTCCTCCCACCCTCTTCCTCCTCTTCTATACCTTCCACTCTTCCTCCCCTGTTCCCCGTCCTTGCGTTGAAATCCCCCCCTATAATCACTTTTCCTCCCTGTCCCTGTCTCTCCATCCTTCCCCTCATACTTTCTAGCTTCCTTTCCAAGTCTCCATTTACGTATACTGCTACCACCGTCCACTCCTCTTTTTCTGCTTTGATTGTCCTCATCATCAGACCTTCTTCCTCGTTCTGCTCCTTTTCTTGTATCCCCTCCGCCATCTCCTCCCTCACCCCTATTACCATCCCGCCTATCCCTCTTCCTTTCCTGCTCCTCCTCTTCGCATCCTGTCTCGTCCAGCTGTACCCCTTTGGCAGTCTGTTCTTGACCTTGTACCAGTTTTTCTCTTCCAGCCATGTTTCAATCATTACGATCACCTCCCACTTCCCTATCTCCCTCCAGAATTCTTTATCTTTGTTCAACACCCCTGCCACGTTCCAAAAGCCGATCTTCCAGCTCCCATCCCGCACCTTCTCCCTGCCCTGCCTTCCTAGTTTTTTTCCTTCCTATTCTCCCCTTCTTCTTCTCTCTGTTCTGCTTCTGCCCCCCTCCCCTCCTCCCTTTCCCATCCCTTCCTGAGCATCTCTCTCTCCTCGTCCCAGATCCATGAGCTTCCATTCACAATTATCCTCCCGTACCTTACCCTCACTCTTCTTCCTTTCTTCATCTCCTCTACCGCTTTCCTCTTTAGCATCCACTGCATTCTCCTTTCCTTCCATGTCCAGTCATCCCCTATCCATTCATTCCTCCCCTGGAGGTTCCTTTTTTTGTTCATAACCTCTCTCTTCGCTTCCTCATCCTCTAGCTTCACTTCTAGCATCGTTTCCTCCCCTTCTGCTCTTCTTCTACCTATCTCTTTCACTCCCACTATCCTCACTTCCGCCCCTATTCTCTCCAGCACTTCTTCTGCTGTCTCCCTTGCCGTGCCTCTCGTCTTTACCCTCTTGATTATTACATTTTTCCTTCTCTCCTCTCTCTCATTTCGTTCTATTCTTTCCTCCATCTCCTTCACTTTCCTTTCTATCCCCCTTTCTCGCCCTCTCCCCATGGTCCACCCTTCCTCCTCCTCTCCGTCTCTCTCCTCTTCCACCTCCGTTCTCCTAAACCTTCCATCGGCCTCCCCCTCCCCCTCCATCCCGCTCCTCCTCTCACCTGTTCTGCCTTCTCTTCCCTTCTCCCATTCCTCTTTCTCTTTCTTCCATCCCTCCTTCATTTTTCTCATCTCCTCTCTCAGCTTCTGTACCTCTGCCCTCCACTCCTGCTCTCTCACCTCCTCTGCACTCTTCCACTCCTGCCTCTCCTTCCTCATCTCTTCTCTCATCTCCTCCCTCAATTCCTCCCTTACCTGCTTTCTTATCTCCTCCCCTAGTCTCCTCATCGCCTCGCACACCCCCTCCTCCTCTCTCTTTTCCGGTGACCTTGTCACATTCCCGCCCCTTTGGAAAGCTCTCTCTTGCTCCTCCTCTTCCCTCTCCTTTTTCCGTCTCCACATTTCCCTAATTCCTCCTATCCTTTCCCGACTCTCGCTCCTGGCCCTCGTTAACCTCTCCACGTTCGTCTTTCTCCCCCTCTTCTTCTCCCCCTCCTCTCCTTTCCTCTCACTCATACCAACCGTCTAATCGCTACCTGCGTCGACTCTCTCGTACTTCTCTTTCTCCCCGCTGGCCGTGTACGGCGCTCTCGTCGGTCTACTCTCGCGCCTACGCTTCTCTTCTCCCGCGCCCCCCACTCCCGCGTCGCTCCTAACCTCAATCTCCCTGCCTCACCTTCTTTATCTGTTCCCACCTTCTCTTCTCTCTCTCCTCACCTGCCGTTCTACCTGTTCTCTCTCCTCACTCTCCCTCCCGGCTCCCCGCCTTTCCTGCTTTCTTTCCCCTCCTCTTTCCTTCCAATATTCGCACTTTTTCCCACACGTCAAATTCTTTCACTCGCTCACTCTCACACCGGAAACGGAACTCGAATTTTGTATGATTATATATATAGATTTTTTGGCAACATTAATGTTGCATGTAATTCTGTATAATTATACACATAGCAGGCAAACTTTTTTCAATATAATCGCGGAGAATTATATGTAATCCTTTTTTCTCCGATGTGATAAGTATTTCGCGTCAAAAGCACGAGTTCGAAAAATTTCGCAAAAACGTGAGGAATCGTAATGGAATGGGCACAGATGTAGTCGTACGTCGTACAATTGGTAAGTTAACATTTATTGCGCGGAAAACTTCTCTCTTCTGGAAGGACGATGTCCACGCTGCGTGGCTGTACACGAGCTGGTCTGATATTTGGATCAATGTTGGGAGACGTCTGCGCACGGTTTAAGAAGGGTCATAAGAACATCGATATGCGTAACTACGCGTAATCGAATAACTCCGCTGAAGTCCGTCGCCCAATACGAAGCGAGCTGCTCGCACATCGTCGCTGCCATCTTCGAAAAAAGCTTAATCAAAAGGTAAACAAATTAAAAAATGTGACACCACCGATGAAGTGTATTCTGATTGAAAAAATTACATCCAAAACTTGTAAAAACTCAACCAATCGTCGAACTGTTAATAACAAAACCGAAAAACAGGGTCAAAAAAGACAAACAAACTCGGGAAAATGGAAAAAAACGATGGGAAAGCGCTCAAGAAGGCCAAAAAAAAGTTGGAGAAATTAGAAACAGATGAAAAAATTAATAAAAATTGGAGTACTGTAGGAGCGAGTAATAATTTTGTCGAACAAGATTTTTTACCACGTAACATAGACTCGATCCTTGTCGTACCACTCGAAATTTTCCTTGTTTAATAAACATTAGGTGTTTTTTTCCTCGGGTGAATCGGTAATTTTTTAAGTTCATTTTTAGGGATGGATCTATTTATTTTGTTTATTCTAGATATGCGCGACTCTAAGGAATTGCCGGTGCAAAATAACCAACGAGTTGAAATTACTCGCGACGGTGACTTCGATGCTCGCGATTATCGCATAGCACAGGTCGTATGGATTTGTAGAACGAAGGGGTTGGAAGCGAGACTTCCACGAGTCGCGCTGTTCGTGAAGAAAATATGTACGCCCTCGAGGCGTATCATCGATATTTCGTTTTTGCCCGAGCAAACAAAATAAGAAAAAAATTAATAATTCAATAATCAAGGTGAGGATACCCTTTTCTCGGTAAAACTTTTCAGGGTCGAGAAAAAGGTACAGGAATCGAGGTGGCTCCGAGTTGCTGCCACTAATTTGCTGAGAAATACTTCTCAAGTTCAGAAAAGTGGACCGCAGAAATTTACTCCCCATCTGGTGTGCATGAAAATGTTCATACAACTAAATAAAACTATTTAGTTTTATTAGAAACTACATGAAACACAATTGGCCAGATATAGTTACGTATAGTTTATACACTATTTATATAATACTTCATGAATTAATGTATAATTTATGCGTTATTAAACGTATATAATTGTATAGAATTATATATAATTCTATATAATTATATCGGGCCAATTTTTTGAAAATATGATCGTATAAAAAAATTGGCCTGATATAATAATATGTATATAATTTGTACATTATTTATAAATACTTACATAGAATTATATATAAAATTTCAAAAAAATGTGGATAATTATAAATAAAGTATATTAAATTGTATAATTATATCGGGTCAATTTTTTATATGAAATTTCAACTTATTTCGTTCACAAGCATTCGAACAATTTACACCTAATTTCGAATGCGTTGCTCGGTAATCGTAATCGCGATAGGTAAGCGTATTTTTCAGTAGTCTTGCCACTTAAAAAGGGGCTCTGAGAAACACGCGAGCCGTATCGTGGACGGCGAAGTGAGCTTGCGTAATATTGCAACCGATGTTTGTGTAATTTGAGATAATGACGGTAAGAAGTTGGCGTACGACGAAGGGGATGTAAGACGATCGATGCGCGTATGCAGTGATATACCTACGCGACGGAATAATTCAGCGGAGACTCGACGATCAATGGGGAAGCCACCGGTGACACAGATCAGCGTCGCCGTTTCTACCCGATGATTTTCTCGTATAAATAAACGAAAAGATGAATTTTTTAGCAATTTATCATGCAATTTGGAATTGTCGCGTGACGTTCGATGTTTCTAGAGGAAACGACGGTTTCCCCTATCATTGTCAATCGTTCGAGCAAATTTATCGGTCGGATTGACGCGTCGGAGCTCGAGACATTTTCCGAGCACATTGGTCACGCGATTGGGGGAATCCCATGATTTTTTAACAGTTGTTCGGAGAGACAGAAAGATGTGGCGGCACACAAGATGCGAACGGGAAGTGATACGAATAATTTCGAAGCCGCCGAATGTGTTTCACTTGTAGTCGAGAGAAAAAGGGCACGTATAAATGTACAGGGTGTATCGCCGCGTGTGTCCGGAATGGGCGGGACTCGGTCTACGCGAAGCCGACTTAACAAGCACATTAAATTGTTGTTGGCATTTTTTCCTTGCTATATCTGCTATTCTCGGGAGAATTTCGGACTACGAAAATCTTATGCTCGTTCATTGGCTATGGGGCGTGGCTTCGCGTCGACCAAGTCCCGCCCATTCTCGACACGCGAGGTGATACACCCTGTATACAAAAAGTTGCGAATTGCCACGCTCATACAAATCTTCTTCGTATATCAGACTCGATCAAGCAAATTAAAAATGACAGTGCAGAGAATTTAGCCAGACGGTGACTCGAACGCTCCTCCCTGAAGCACAGACAGAGGCTGATCGATTTCTCAGCACTAGTGCTGAGGAAACTAATGGAAAATCGAGTTGCAGCAAAATGCTTTGCGTGATAAAAAATGTTATTTGACCAAATTATATCTCCCTCGTACGATAGTGGTACGAAACCGTTGATGAATACTCGTACCTTCTCATTTACTACATTTTTTGTTTCTTTTTCATCTTTCTTGGATTTCCCCAAAATTCTTCGTCTGTTTTGAGCCTGGTTACCACTTTATTCTAAATGTCTCGACCTATTTATCAATTTTTCAGTCTGATTTTTCGTTTTGTCCCTACAGTTTTGACGAATGGTGTGGATCTTTGAAGTTTTGGATGGCATTTTTGCGAAGATGCTGTGTAAAACACGATAGCGCATCAGTTGTGACAAAACATGGAATTTATACAATGTTTGAAGCGTCATACTGTCTGTTCCGAGTTTTAGCGAAGAAATAATTCGTCAGCCGAGTTGTACGCGCGTATACGTTTTTTTGGTGAACACCAAAATTAAATCAACCAAGGTATGCAACGAAGAGCGTAATGTTCGTCGTTTAGAACTGCCTCGCAGCTTTGAAACCGTATCGCGGCGGGTAGAATGCGAAGGCAGGATGTTTCATTCGCTTTCCATGCAAAAAGTTGTCCGACGACGTTGGTATGGATATAAGAAGATCAATATGTGCACTGACGCGAGGTTCAATAATTCAACGAAACCTCGGCGATCAATCTAAAGCTTACGCTGACATACATCTGCGATGCATTCCGCTGCTGGTATTATTTCAGACCTAACAGCGATGAATTGTTCAGTGAGCATGACTAAGACTTTGTATCGAACGTCTTCGCGTCGCGGACTGTTGCCATTTCCGATGCGAAATGTATCGTTCAAATAACAAATCTAAATTACTCGCCTAATTCGATTTACTTGTTTATTTCAATTGAATTTATTCATCGACTTGCTTCTGTTGATTTCAATACGCTGCTCCGGCTTTATTTCATACAATTCTTTCTATTCCTTCACGCGATACCGTTTGTTACCATTGAAACTCGCTTTATCTTCATTACTATTATTATTATAATTGTTATCTTTATTATTATTGTTGTTGTTGTTGTTGGTATTATTTATTTTTTTTGAACAAAAAACAGAAACGGTAATTTTATATTTGTGTGTTTCTGGTAAATGAAAATGAACAGACGACAATTTATGCTATACGAATACTGCAGGAAGTATTTCAGGCGGCAAATGAGTTAGTTGGAGTTGGAGTTTATTAGTGTTTGGGGAAAAATTATAAAAAAACACGAGTGCATCGTTCAGAGTTTCTTATTTGAGTTAATTTTTCGCTCTCCGAATACGTGGATGCATAGAATCGGGAAAATGTACTACGCAAGCTCGTAATAGCTTGGCGCCGATTCGCTGGTTCTCCAGCTGTTATCAGCGCGCTGACACTGAGTTTCGGTGATGTGCTCGCGCACCGCTTTGCGCCTGCTCCGCTTCGACCAATAAGTCACATCGGAGTTTCCTTCTTAGCAAACTACGCGACCAATCTTTCAACAACTTGATAATTCATAGCCAACAGGTGATCGATTTTACTTTCATATGCACCGAGCGCGCGCAGGCTATAAGACAGTTGGACGTGCATAGGAGAGGCGCATCGAATACAACAGCTGTATACGGAAACGCGAGATTTATTTTTACCCCGCGTATGATATTCATGAGGGGATGAGAGCTGCCGCGCCGTACGCGCAGCCGAACCAAGCTTCGTGTCCGAAAATATGGCATATTCTGGAAAAAATACTACAAGAAAACTTGCAAGTTACAGAAAATGTTCGCGGGTGCAGGCCCATTGTCACGGAAAGACTACGAATCATTTACAGCGTACAATACGTGGCACAACATTTTCCGTCATTGTGTAAAGTGTACAAATTTGTGTGCAGAATATTCAGCATTTTATGTTAGTGTGTTGATTCAATATACTCGTTAGTGTTGTTCTCACAGCCCGTTTTGCAAAACGCCAAAATGTTATTTCATAGGTACTGAAGTAATACTTTTTAAATGTTACTTTCAATTTTGTGTGAAAAAAAAGTCTTTAACACCAATTTTCATGTTATTTGACGGAAATTCAACACAAATGTTTGGGTTAAATTTAAGGGAATTTTTTTACTGTATACACGCGAATAAGCTACTTCGAGCGAATACTTAAAACTTGCATGAATCAAGCTCGATGGAGTCTCGAAAACTCAACTTTGAGATGACACTCCGAAAATCCTATCACGCTGCACGTTTTTAGTATTTTTGATGCTGTTTCGATTATGAAACTACCGTACAGAATTTTGGCGTGCGTCGGTATTCGTCCATCTTAGAAGCATCGTGCGCCGCCGTTTCACATCTTCCGAAAGCAGTACTCTGGCTATTCATGAGCGTAGTAAAAATAACGACCGCGCGTTATAATTTCTGGATCCTACTTCTGTACAGCAGATTTTTGTGAACGATACAGAATGTGGGTAGGAATCTACATAGGTGACGCCTGGAAGCATCTAAATATCTGTAGCTACGGAAACTTACAGTGAGAATAGCCACGTTTATGCAGTTTTGCAATATGCAATAGCAGTATGCAATTTTTTGTTGCATGTTCCTAAAGTTTAGAATAGAATTTTGAGAATATAATATTTCAATATCCCAATAATCTACGAAACTGTAGCTATTTCAGTAGACAAGCTACGCTTTCCTAAATTTTAGTAGACAAGCTTTCCTAACTTTAATGTTTTTTTCCAAATTGTTTCCGTATATTCTGAAAATGTAAATAAATATTTTATAAAAAATGAATGGTAAAAATGTTTTTTGTTTTGTTCACCCAGCTCGACAAATTGTCCGACGAAATTTATGTTTCTGGACCAGAATACTCCCCCAAGCGAAGGTGCAGAGTGAGAGCTTTCGATTATGCGCTCTTGGAGATTGCGTACTTTATGTCCCTGTGCATGTGCATATCGTATAACGTCCTTCCGAACTTGTACGATTGATAATTTTGAGCACGAATTTATCATTAATTCTCATAGCTTCGTGTTCGGGGAGCAACAAGTGTAATGAGTATTGGAATCACTGCGATAACATCCGCGGCGTGTATTTCGTCGCAACTTCTTCTTGAATTTTTATTGTTATTATCATCAGTATTATAATTGTTGTCGTTGTTGTTGTTGCTGCTGATATTATTATTATTATTATTATTATTATTATGCTCCGTTCTGTGTTAGGATCGGGGTAGCGATATTATGCTTGCTCGATGTCTCTGTTAATCGTACTTTCGAACAGTTTTGCTGCACGGTTGTATTATAACTCGTGCGCGAGCAATTTTCCCAAACTTTGCCGTCAGCAGACCTGCGTGCAGTCTCTCTCTCTCTCCGTACTTCCGATTATTCCCACTACTTTTTCAGTTTTACCCCTTCGACGCGAGCATCGCTTACCCTTCATTCGCATCTACGCTTCTCATCTCGCCTCAGCTCTCGGGGCCGATGTGCGCTTGGACATCTATGCGGTAGCCAGTCGCGACGCGAGTTTCCAAAGAATGATCCAATTTTGGAGATAAATTTGATTAGTGGGGGGAAAAAATTATTTCTTTGTTCTCTTTGGTGCGTTGCTCGTTTGAGGCTCGAGGGAAAATCGTGAGAGAGAAAAATTCGTTTCGTTCGACTGCGACATGCGAGTGACGCGTTCGACCTTTTCCAAATATCTGAGGATCAACGTGTTTCTACTTCGAATATTCGGACTGCTTCCGCTCTCGACGAAATCAGAGTGTTTCCTCAAAGCTTCGAGCTTTCTCAGTGCTTTCGTCGTTTCCGTCCTGATGGTCGGCCCGATCCTGTCGCCAAACTTTTATTCCATCGTAAAGGAATCGGACGTGAAATTAATCATGGAAATATGTACGTACCTCACGCAATCGTGCGGTCTTCAGTTGAAATACTTGGTACTGCTGGTTCGACGAGCCCAGTTGAATCGGCTTATCGAATCGTGTCAAGATTTGTGGGATACAGATCACCCGCGCGGCTACGACATTTTACTTCGGTACGTCGGACCTGGAATTGTCAGCAGTACTTTCATTTCTTTTGTGAAACAGCGATACGAAGTTACTATACAGCCTGCTCGGTGCATGGACCGTCAACGTTTTTGTTTCTTCTGTAATTCGGTATCGTCACTCGCGAGTTTCAACCCCAAATAATTGTGATCCTAGCTGTTGAAGTAACTAGCAAATATCAATTTTTTACACTTGACTCAAAAATTTCCAAAATTCCCACAACTTTTTTATTTTTATAGTTTTTCTGTCATTTGATTCTGCAATGTATTTTCTTTTTTTTCGGATTTGGATCGTTGCTGCAAAAATGGTACTTTATATGCCTTGTTTTATAAAATAAATTAGAGCTGTGTCAAAAAAAAACCTTGAGCAAACGGAGCGAAGTATCGTTCCAGGCACGTGAAGAGAGGGTTTGCGGTGACGTGCACGTTTGTGGGCACGTTCGTCCTAACTTTGGGAAGTTTCACGATGATTCCGTTGGTTTTGCGATCGGAAAACGCGACGCAGTCGTTGCCCGTTTCTCCGTCAGTCGTGATCAGCTCCGAGCCGTGGTTCAAAATCGCCTACGCCGCCCAATGCGTTTCCACGTTCATCTGCGGTACTCTTCTCACGGCGGTGGACAGCATATTCCCCGTTTTAATTGTCACGAGTTGCGGCCAATTCGAGCTGATGCGCGCAGAAATTGCCGATATGGACCGCGAATACGAACGAAGTTCGGCTGCCGATGAAAATGTTCACTTGACCTTGAGCGATAAGAGGAAACGATTCATCGTCAGACATCAACGAGTTATCGAGTGCGTACATCGGGATCCCGCTGCAATCGGATGAGAAGTCATTCGCCGCGAGTTTTCTTCTTGCTCTTGACACCAAATTCATTTCACTTGCAGACATTACTCTGCCATCGAGGAAAACTTCAACGTTTACTGTCTCCTCCAGATGTTGATCGGATTCACTACGATTGCTCTGGGATGTCTGATTTTGTCCATGGTGAAAGCTACACGTTTCTTGAGAATAAACCTTCTCGCTCTTACCGCGACGAAAAAAAACTCTGGCTTCAACGAAAATCTTCATTTTCGATAGGGCACCAGCGACCCTTCGAAATACTTGATGTATCTGCTGTCCGGCATCGTGCAAATCTTTGTTTGCAACTGGCCACCCGCAAGAGTCATCGAAGAGGTTTGTTCTTCGCGCTGATACGCCAAAATGCTAATTAAAGTAGCGACTCTTCGCACAATTTTCGACGCAGCTTTTCCAGACCCAATTTTACGAACCAGTAAAAAATGATCTCTACAAAAATTCGCCTCACAGCAAATCGAAAATGACGAGACTGAGATAAAAATCTGACGAACGGATTTTCTTTGAAATGCTTGAAATTTCAATACATAATAGTTTCTTTCTTTCGGAAATCCTGCGAGAAAAATGCGAGGAGTCACATTCCCAATTCGTAATTTCAATCTCATTTTGCAGAGCTACAACACTTCTCTGGCAGTTTACGATTTGTCTTGGTATCGTGAGGCGAAGTTTCGCACCAGAACGAGCATATCTCTTCTGATCATGTTCACGCAACGTCCAATTCGTCTGACAGCTGGAAAAGTGATGAATCTATCGATAGAAACGTTTTCCAAGGTGAGTTCTCTCGACGAACATATTCCCCTCGAACTTTTACTTTTGGTGCTAAACTCGAACCCCATGCCTTTTGTTTCTAGGTCCTGACCAACGCTCTGTCGTTTTTCACTGTCCTGAAGACGTTTACGTGACTCATGTGTCGTTCCTACACGCCGAGCCAGTATCTTTGTCTGAGTCAGTAGTCGTTGTTAACACGTATATTACACGTAAATTACATTTAGATCATCGATAATGCTCTGTAAATTATTATTATAACTCTTTGATTCCACCTACCGATCCTAATCTTCGATGAGACGAGTTTCTGTCCATGAAGAGCGCGTCGAAATCGCAGGAAAGCGAGTGTCGCGAGCTGGCGAAGGGATCATCTATTAGTATTCCCTGTTATCTCGCCTGTCTCGATTTCTGTTGGGTAATCGGAAATAGCTCGCGTTTACTCGACCACATACCAGCTCGAAGATTGGGACGCAGTGGAGTTCGATCGACTGAGAATAGGGTGGGTGATAGATCAAGTGCGTTGGAAAGGTGCAAGACGTAAAATATTCAATATTATTGGTTGTTGGCTTGGAAAAATTAATTGTGACTGGTAACTGGTAATCGGCAACTCTCGACGCGGATTCAAATAATTGTAGGCCACGATATTCATGATTCACGAGTCGATGTTGAAAATTCTGTTTGAAGAACGGTGAGATGTTTGGTTGAACGTATCAATAAAAGGGCGATGTAAACAAGTTGCATGCTTTGTTGAGAAACTTGCGAGACACAAGCTCTAGCTCGGGGTGGTCGTACAACTTCGACTCGTTGCGATACACGGTTTACCTTTGTTTTCGTGAAGTTGGAGCTGCATAGAGTAGAGACACACTGGTATGAATAACCAATGCCAGACTTCCGTCCGAATACGTAGGAAACTGTCTACTCGGAATACAAACGTATTCACAGACACGGTGACCTGAGTATTAGTCGAGAATAGAGAAAGTGTTGTTGACAATGTTTTTTTTAATGGGTATGGAATACGACCTATGAGAAATCATCGTTTAGAACTATATAATTTTTTTATGTTGAGATACGAATGGCCTAGCAATTTAAAATTGGCGTCGTGAGTAATTGGGATAGCGAGATATTTACGAGTACCGATTTGTGAGAAAACACGACGAGGACCCGAGAAAAAATATTATATATAATTGTAAATGGAAGATTGGCCTGATTTAATGATATATACTTTGAACATAATTTATATATAATTTGTATGTAATTATATAGAATTAAATATAGTTCTGTAAATGATATCCAAATTGTTTGCTACTTTATATGGAATTTTATGAAATTATGTACAATGATATGGAAACTATATACAAATAATGTATGAAGTATGTATAAATGCATCGAGTGTAAATTTTTTAATAACAGATTTATATGTAATATTTTTTCGTGGGTGAAGAATCGATTTGGAAGTGGTCGTTTCAAAAAGTCGGATTTTAATAATTGAGGCTGCGAGAATCTCGAGTTCAGGGAGCTTGTGGCTATAGAATCGCGCGAGGAAGAGTTTTAGCTGCACTGAAAGTTTGGTTTAGTTCTGTATCGCGTGCCATCCGTTCGGTGTTTCCAAAGGGGTTGCGCAGGCGTTCGTCCTGCGATATACCTTTTAGGGATGGGAGCTGCGGTCATCGCTCGTGAACTCGCGATGGCGTTTGCCCGTCACTTTCAGTCCGGCGATAAGATCCCATGCGTCGATCGCCGACAAGCTACGTGAACGGAGCTGAGAGCAGTGACGTCGAAATTCGTAGTAATTCGAGCAAACTTGTTCTCATCTACACCGATCACCGGAAAGTTGTTGGTTTCGTTTTCGCAGATGAATCGGAAATGTCTTTCGGAAAAGTGATTCGAACGAACGTGTTGATCCTCCAATTTTCCGGGACGATTCCAATGTCGGAGGAAACCACGTGGAAACGTGTCTGCAGCTTCGTTCTTCACATCGTCGCTGTCGGTTCGTTGGCGTTTCATTCTTACTCTTACGTTCGCGAGTTCGTCATCAACGCCGCGTACCTCGAGACCGCGATCGGAACTCTGGCCGCGGCCATCAGTTTGGTCGGAGGATTTGCCCGCTACTTGATCGTCTACGTAAGGCGCTACGAGATTCGAGCGATGCTGGGCTCACTCGACGATTTGTGGCAGCAGCTCGATGCAACGGAACGAAGATGCGTCGTTTCATTTCTGAGGGGCGTTAAAATTTTCACCTATTTCTTTCTCTCTCAATGTGGCACCGCTATATTCTTCTACACCGTTGCTACAATGCTGGCAAACGGAGAGCAGACTCCGAACTCAACGACACCCGGAGCATTGCCCTACCCGTGTTTCATCGAGGACGTTTCCAGATCCCCCTATTACGAGGGACTCTTCTTCTTGCAAGTGTCCAGCATGATCAACGTCGGAATCACGTGTGTCGCCGTCGACATGTTGAACCCGACGGTAATCATGCTGACAAGCGGTTATCTTCGCGTGCTCCAGGATCGATTCGACGCCATGGGACGTCGCTTCGACGAAAGCAGGACGAGCAGCCCGAATACGATAGTTTCGAAGCAGCTCGAGTCTTGCGTAAATCGACATTGGAAAATATTTTCGTGAGTCGAAATTCCGAAATATATGCGCGTATTCTTGATTTTGAGCACGCGTCACGATTTTCTTTCGGCGACCTTTTGAGTTGATGATTCCGCGTTGGAATTGGAATCGTTTGCAGAAATGCACTTTTCAAAATACGAGCATCCTCGAGGAAATTTGTTGAATAATGGTGAAACTATTGCAGAAACCTGACAATTATACTACCATCATTCGTCCGAGCTAATACTTGTCAAAATATTCCAGAAAATCGAGATTAACTCCGTCTGATGATTGTCGACAGTTCCAATGAATTTGTGAATCCATATTTTAGAAAAACAAAGTGATTCGAGGTGGTTTTCCAAAACGAAATAGTGCTTCGTCATGTTTTCAGAATTTGCATGGATATCGAAGACCTGACGAACATCATATTCCTCACGCAATTGCTCGGTAGCACCGTCATCCTCGCGACTGTTTGCTTCATAATGGCTGGAGTGAGTACTTAGTCATTTACGAGTCGACTTTTCCGACTTATTATGCCCATTGGACTCGGAAAGTACCAAGCCATTGAGTTGAATCGGAATGCATTCTCAGGCGATTATCGTTTGACGATGTTGTAACGATGACAGTTGCCTTTTGGTGGGGAAAGTCGCATTTTTCATTGTCGACCTGCGTAGAGGAGATGAGTATTTCGCATACGAATCGATATTTTTCCCAGGATAATCCGGACAAATATAAGTATTTTCCGCAAATCACTATCGGGATCGTGCAATTGTTCGTCTCGAATTGGCCACCGGACGTCTTGATGTCGGAGGTGAGTTTTTCCTTCGGAATCCTGCCATCCGCAGCTCACAAGTGAGATTTTGTTCCATTTCAAGAGCGCAGCTGTTGCCGATGCAGCCTACCGTTTACCTTGGGATCAGTGGCCGTGCGAGTTGCGAAAACTCGTTCAAGTCGTGATAACGCGATCGCAAAGACCCGTGCGCTTGACTGCGGGAAAATTTGTTACCATGTCATTCGAAACGTTTGCATCGGTTTGTAAAACATTCGTTGGTTTATTTTCATACATTCGGATTCGGATACGCTCATAGAATACGTTTACGCATCTACAGGTGGTCTCTTCGGCGATATCACTCCTCGCGGCCCTCCGTACGCTCAATTGAACAAGACTACCAGCAAGAGAGTATACCAATATAACTCAACATACCAATGAAACTAAAAAACAGTAATGAATAAAGATAACTCGTCTACGCAATGTGTTTTTGAATTTTGAGAGTTTGAGAAATCGGGCGCCGTACGATAAATGGACACCTGCGAAATCACTATAATCTTCATGAGAATAGACCAAAGTATATCTTATTCTAGATCGAATAGACGTTAGAAAATAATCTCAGGTTCTATCTTGCCTTGAATCATGTCGTGATTCTGAGTTTCGTTTTCCGATCCTGAAAGCTAGTTTGACCGAGTCAGACGCCCGTATAGCGCACCGATGTCGATCGATTCGGTCTCTAGTTTTACACTCGCATATTTTGTATCGGCAAAGCAATCGATTCGGCGTATCAAAAATACAATCTAGAAGCGACAAATCGAACATAGCATAGTTTGATTACATAATCACAAATCTATCGGTCGGAAATTATGGTACACCTTTACTACGCGAGAACCGCCAGTAGTAGAGCCTGTCTATAGTCAGCCGCGTTGTCTGATGGTACTGTGTCCGCGTTTTCTGCGAATATCTGAGGTTTTCTTGGAATTTTTTTTCGGGCCAACCGAATGAAGTAACAACTGCGAAATTTCTACCACATATTGATCTATACTTCGACTACACCTTGCAATTTTTACAGCCCTAAATCGTCGCGCAGTAATTTGGCCAGTCATTTTCTAATAACGTTTTGGCGAGTTTGATATTCGAACGGATTCGGATATCGGTAAGTCCATTCGCTCGCATATTCTGTATCATGTTTGGAAGCAATTTATTTAACGAAGGAAATAGATTTTTCGAACCAGTCACGCGAGATGACTCCGTCGAGGGAGTATTGGCTTCGGCAGCGAAATGTATTGGGAATCGATGGACGAATTTGAGCAACGTAGCGTGGCATACAACTGACAAGTTGCATACTTTGTCAAGTAATTTGTAAGACCAGTCCGAACTCACGATATTCGTATAACTTCGACTCGTCACCGTACATATAATCGCACGTGGTACCGTTTGTTCGTGAACTGCATAGACCAGACACACTCGTATGAATAATCAATGGCCAACTCCCGAATACGTAGGAAACTTTTCAACCGAAATGCAAATGCGTTCTCAGACGCAGGGACATAAGTATTGGAGAAAAATAGATAGACAACCGTTGACCATTGAAAAATGACGATTCAAGAATTTTCAGGAGAAAAAAATCTGTCTACATGGAGAAGACCAGAAAAATTGTGTATGATTGTACAGAAAAATTAGATTGGTACAATTGTTTACGAGTTTCATGTGATTCAATTATAATTAGATAGAATTAGATAAAACTTAAATATATTTCATACAATTAATATTTAATATATTTGATATTTTTATATATTATTATACATTGATATATTTTTTTATATAATTATATTTAATCGTTTCTTTTGGGGAATTTGCTGGTGAGTACGTACATCACTGAATAGATTTTTTACATCCTTCAAATTGGTATCGTTAGAATTCGTTTTCGAGGATGCGAAATTCAATGGCGGACAGAGAAAAACAATAGCAATTCCAAGTTCGGAAGTTGAAATTTTTCGTTGAAAAATATTCGCCGAGAAAGAAATAAGCGTGGTATTTTCAATAATTGAAGCTGCGAAGAACTCCAATGCTAAGAAGCTCATGGCTATCGAGCCGCGAGGAGTAAAAGTTCTAGCTACTCTGAAAGTTTGGTTTAGTTCGAGTTGGCAAATATATTGCGTGTCTTCCGTACCGTGTATCAAAACCTTGAGCCTCGACGACGAGGTAGTTGCGCAGGCGTTCGTCCTGCGAACGCATCTTTCGGGGTCGGGCGCCGTCCGTCCATCGCGAATCCTCGGTGAGAACGAGCCATCAGTTGGACTCGAGCGATAAGATCCTATGCGTCGATCGCCGACACGCTGCGTGAGCAGAGCTGCTAGCAGTGACGTCGAAATTCTTAGTAATCCGAGGAAACTTATTCTCATCTACGCCGTTCGCCCGAAAGTTGTTGGTTTCATTTTCGCAGAGGAATCGAAAAATGATTTTCGGAAAAGTGATTCGAATAAACGTGCTGATCCTGAAAATTTGCGGGGCGATTCCGTTGTCGGGGAAATCCACGTGGAAACGTATCTGCAGCTTCGTTCTTCACATCGTCGCGGCTAGTTCGCTGGCGTTGCATTCTTACTCTTACGTTCGCGAGTTCGTCATCAACGTCGGTTATCTCGAGACTGCGACTGGGACTCTGGCCGCGGTCATCAGTTTGGTCGGAGGATTCGTCCGCTATTTGAACGTTCACGTTCGGTGCTCCAAGATTCAAGCGATGCTGCGCTCTCTCGACGATTTGTGGCAGCAGCTCGATGCAACGGAACAACGATGCGTCCTCTCGTTCATGAAGGGCGTTAAAATTTTCACCTATTTCTTTCTCTCTCAATGTGGCACCTCCATATGCTTCTACACGGCAGCTCTGTGGCTGGCCAACGGAGAGCAGACTTCGAACTCAACGACACCCCGGGCATTACCCTACACGTGTTTCATCGAGAACGTCACGAGATCCCCTTATTACGAGGTTCTCTTTTTCCTGCAAGTGTCCAGCATAATCAACGTCGGAATCGCGTGCGTTGCCATCGACATGCTGAGCCCGATGGTAATCATGCTGACGAGCGGTCATCTTCGCGTGCTCCAGCATCGAATCGACGCCATGGGACATCGCTTCGAAGGAAGCGAAATGAAAATCCTGGATACGATCTGTTCAGAGGATCTCAAGCGTTGCGTCATTCGGCATTGGAAAATATTTTCGTGAGTCAAAATTCGGAGGTTTATCTACGTAGTTCTGATCTTGAGCAGGATATGTAATTTTCGTTCGTCGATTAAAAACCATGATTTCCGAGTAGGAGATTCCGAGTTGGAATCGGAGTTGTTTTCAAAAATGAATTTTGCAAAATAGAAACATTCGCTAGAAAAACTTTGTCAAATAACGGTGAAACTATCGTGAGAATCTGCCAATTATACAACGATCGTTCATCCGAGGCGAATACTTTTCAAAAAAGTCCAAAAAAATGCTTCGAAAATTACACGTCGTCTTCATCTGGCGGTCGTCGACGGGTCAGATAAAGTTTCAAGTGCATATTCGCACAAACAAATGAAAATGCTCCGAAAGTGGTTGTTCGACGTAGCTTTTTCCGAAACGAAACAATGCTTCTTCGTATTTTCAGAATTTGCGCGGATATCGAAGACCTCAGCAACATCATATTCCTCACGCAATTACTCGGTAGCACCGTCATCCTCGCGACCGTCTGCTTCAAAATGGCTGGAGTGAGTACTTAGTCGTTTACGAGTCGACTTTTCCGACTTATCATGCCCATTGGACTCGGAAAGTACCAAGCCATTGAGATGAATCAGAATGCATTCTCAGGCGATTATCGTTTGACGATGTTGTAAGAATGACAGTTGCCTTTTTGTGGGGAAAGTCGCATTTTTCGTTGTCGACCGGCACAGAGGAGATAAGTATTTCTAATTCGAATCGATATTTTTTCCAGGATAATCCCGACAAATATAAGTATTTTCCGCAAATGATTATCGTCTTCGTGCAATTGTTCGTCGCAAATTGGCCACCCGACGTCTTGATGTCGGAGGTGAGTTTTTCCTTTGGAATCCTGCCATCCGCAGCTCACACGTGAGATGTTGTTCCATTTCAAGGGCGCAGCTGTTGCCGATGCAGCCTACCGTTTACCTTGGTATCAGTGGCCGTGCGAGTTGCGAAAACTCGTTCAAGTCGTGATAACGCGATCGCAAAGACCCGTGCGCTTGACTGCGGGAAAATTTGTTACCATGTCATTCGAAACGTTTGCATCGGTTTGTAAAACATTCGCTGGTTCATTTTTACACATTCGGATTCGGATACGATCATGGAATACGTTTACGCATCTACAGGTGGTCTCTTCGTCGATATCGCTCCTCGCGGCCCTCCGTACGTTCAATTGAAGAAGACTACCAGCGTGAGAGTATACCAACATAACTCAACATACCAGTGACACCAGAAATCAGTAATGAATAAATAATAATTGTACGCCTCACGTGTTTTTGGCTCTCGAGAGTTTGAGAATTGGAACGCTGTACAATAAACGTACGGCGCCTACGTATAAACTATCGAGAAATGCTAAAAAAATCGATTTTTCAAAACTGTCACACTTGTGCTGCTCCTTAAAGCTATTTCGCAGGTGTACGTCTATAAAGGTATAAAGGTATTCTACGAATAGGGTAGAACGACGCTGGTTAAAATCGAACGCGGGGCACAGGCAAAAATGGAACAAGGGGTAAAACGAGACAATAGATCAAACCAGCCCACTAACATTTTACCCCACGTCCCACTTTGCCCAAGTCTCCCCTAACACACCAAAATTTCAAGTGCGGATCTCGAACGGTTTTCGAGCTGCAGCCTTCTACAGCAGCCGTCATTGAGCATCGTGCCCAAGCCGAGTTGTTATTTGGGTTCTTGTGGGATCGTGATTATAATACCTAGTACTCCGGACGTGACACTTGATCTGCAAGCATACAAATGTCGTACAATATTGTCCGTCACATGTATTCGACACAACGCGACGCGGTTGTATTTCAACGACTTATTTGGTTCTCTTGTAACCGTTATATAGTACACGAAAAAAAAATTGTGAAGACCTGCATAATTTCAGAATTTTCATTCGATCCAACTTTTTTTGCGATGGCGATTGTATAAGGCGCTCCGTTTTCAGCGGTCGTGTCTAAAAACGAAAGTTCACTAAACGTCAACACATGAGTCGTCACATGAGTCCACCGAGAATACCAGTACGTCTGCTGACAATCTATCACGTACTGACTACGAAGAAGAGTAGATTAGTTCGAAGGACAGCTTCGACAAGCCTGCAGGTGCTTGTCGAAGAAGAAGAAGGTGAATAATATCGGCCTGGAAAAGCAGAATAATTCTAGATTTGATGTTCATTGGTTTATAAGAATGTGATCGATACTTTTATCTTTAATGGAATAAAAAATGACACTTTGCCATGCACAAAACCATTAGATGTTGGAGCGAAGTTGGGAAATTTTGTTTCAAAACTCCGCTATTTTGTTGGATTTCCATTTGCTTTGGCATAGTTCTGCTTCAGTGTGCAGGCAATTTCTCGTTTAAGGGCCTTGTTCGTTTTTTAATTTCAAGCACTTTGAGAGCTGCAATCGCTGCAGCAGTGGGGGACCTTTTTTTAGACTCGGGAGCAACAGTATAAGTCGCTGGAAAATGACTATTTTTATCTGGAAAAATTACTCCGTGTTATCATTTACACACAAATGTATCCAGCCAATTTCAAAACGTCCGATGCAATATTTTTCTCCCTATAAATCGCCGAATCTCATAAACTAATCGATTCGGCGTGTCAAAAAATATAATCAAGCGGTGACAGGTCGAGCATCGCATAGAGTACATCTTTCCTCGCGCAAGAACTGCCAGTAGTACAAACCGGCTTCAGTCAGACGAGTCGTCTGTACTGTTTCCAATTTTCTGGCGAACTGAATAAACTGACAACTGCGAAATTTTGACCACGTATCGAGTGATATTTCCAGCCTACTCTACAATTTTTTCAGCCTCGAATCGTCGCTCATTGCTGATGTATACGGTAACTCCTGGCATACTTCCTTCAGGGAGCATGGGATTTGCACTGCAACGAATCCTAGTGAATTTTCACTCCCATTGCTCGAACTTCTGGAGCGAAAATAAAAAAACTCCAGGTACGGAGCAAACATGGATTTTTTTTCGGCAGAAAAATGTGAAAACGACGAATTTAAATTAAAAATTAAAAAAATAAATAAATAGGAGAATGGTCAGATGTATTTTGATCTCATGATAAGAAAAATAGCATCCTTTCTGGGTGAATTTCACTCCCGAAGGATTATATTGATTCAAAAATATCTATTCTCTAAATCATGCACACTGCAGCAGAAGAATGTATAGAGAAATGATTGGAACATTTGGCCAGCATAGGCCTGTAGTATAACCGACAAGTTGCCTTCTTTGTCGGGAAATTCATGAGAAAAGTTCGAACTCGGGATATTCGTGCAACTTTGACTCGTCACGATACACGTAATCGCGCGTCTTATCGTTGTTTTCGTGAAGTTAGAACGGTATAGACCAGACACACTCGTATGAATAATCAACGGCCAACTCCCGAATACGGAGGAAACTTTTTATTCGAAACGCAAACGTATTCTTAGACACAGTGACATAAGTATTGAAGAAGAACAAAGAGAGGGTCGTTGACCATCGCGTAATAATTTTACGGGGGATTCTGAATTCTTAATGGGTATGGGATGAGACCTATGACAAATCATCATCGTATCAGGCTCATCAGACACGTGAGAACTACACATTTTCGTCACGTCGAGATTCAAATAGCTACCGATGCAACTTCCTGGCATTGTAAATAATCGAAGTCGCATAACATTTACGGACATCGATTTGGCAAACAAGAAAATCGCTGTGAGAATCTTCATGCCTACAAATTCCGTATACAAACTCACATATTATTCATGTATGAATAATATTATTATATGTATGAATAATATTTCGGAGAAAAAAATTCTTTCGAAACGTATCTACACGGAGACCAGAAAATGTGAAGAATATATATGTATCTGTGCGAAGAAAATTAGCTTCATGCAATAAAAAATAATACATATACAGTCGAATACAAATAATTTTGCAATTCTATGTAGAATTTCGTGTATAAATTTGTTTATAATTATATATAATCTTTTTTTTCTGGGGAATTTCATTCTTGAGGACGTAAATTACTAAAAGGATCTCTCTTTACTATCGTCGAGCTCGTTTTGAGGTAGCAAATTCTAATGGCTGAAATCTGATGGATATAGAGATAGTTTGGGAAAAACAATGGAAATTTTAAATTTTGCAAGCTGAAATTTTCGTTGAAAAATTTTCGAGTGAAGGAAATAAGCGTGGTATTTTGAGTAATTGCAGCTGCGGGAAACTCGAATGCCAAGAAGCTTGCGGCGATCGAGTCGCGTGGAGAAAAAGTTCTAGCTACTCTGAAAGTTTGGTTTAGTTCGAGTTGGCAGATATATTGCGTGTCTTCCCTACCATGTATCAAAACCTTGAGCATCGACGACGAGGTGGTTGCGCAGGCGTTCGTCCTGCGAACGCATCTTTCGGGGTCGGGCGCCGTCCGTCCATCGTGAATCCTCGGTGAGGACGAGCCATCAGTTGGACTCGAGCGATAAGATCCTATGCGTCGATCGCCGACAAGCTGCGTGAGCAGAGCTGCTAGCAGTGACATCGAAATTCGTAGTAATTCGAGGAAACTTATTCTCATCTACGCCGTTCGCCCGAAAGTTGTTGGTTTCATTTTCGCAGAGGAATCGAAAAATGATTTTCGGAAAAGTGATTCGAACGAACGTGTTGATCCTCCAATTTTGCGGGACGATTCCCATGTCGGAGGAAACCACGTGGAAACGTATCTGCAGCTTCGTTCTTCACATCATCGCTGTCGGTTCGTTAACGCTTCATTCGTACTCGTACGTCCGCGAGTTCGTCGTCAACGTCGTTTACCGCGAGACCGCGATCGAAACTCTGGCAATGACCGTCAGTTTGGTCGATGGATTGGTCTCCTATTTGATCGTTTACGTACTGCGCTACGAGATTCGAGCGATGCTGCGCTCACTCGACGATTTGTGGCAGCAGCTCGATGCTACGGAACAACGATGCGTCCTCTCGTTCATGAAGGGCGTTAAAATTTTCACCTATTTCTTTCTCTCTCAATGTGGCACCGCTATATGCTTCTACACCGCAGCTCTGTGGCTGACCAACGGACAGCAGACTTCCAACTCAACGACATCCCGGGCATTTCCCTACACGTGTTTCATCGAGAACGTCACGAGATCTCCTTATTACGAGATTCTCTACTTCTTGCAACTCGCCAGCATGGTCAACGTTGGAATCACGTGCGTTGCCATCGACATGCTGAGCCCGGCGGTAATCATGCTGACAAGCGGTCATCTTCGCGTGCTCCAGCATCAATTCGACGCCGTGGGACATCGCTTCAACGACAGCAGGACGAGACACCTGGATACGATGGTTCAAAAGCAACTCGAGTCTTACGTGATTCGTCATTCGAAAATATTTTCGTGAGTCGAAATTCCGAATTAAATCCACGTATTCTTGATTTCGAGCACGAGTTATGATTTTCTGTCGGCGATTACAAATTGTACCGAACTTTATCGCACGCTCAGAGAAGACACGATTTTCGAGTTGTAATTGGAGTAGTTTTCGAAAATGCACTTCTCAGAATACGAGCACCCGCAAGAGAAAATTCCTTAACGTATTACTATCGCAAAATGGGTTGATTTAGGATTTCCTGAAAAATTTGTACAGATGTTCTTGACATTAAAACGAACAGCTTTTCTATAAGACGAAACATTTTCCGATGTCTAGAATTTCAAATATTTAATTGACAATTTTTTATTTTCCCTTGCAAATTGAAGCTGCATTTCGGTTAGGTATCATAAATTACAAGAAAACTGGATCTAGGATTTTTTGTCAATAAATTGAACTCGTAGTAAGGAATTTTTTGACACCGGAATGAAATGTTTCTGACGTCGAGTTTTTAAGAATATAAATGAATTATTAATACAGATTATTAATATTTCCACGTTTATGCCACTGAGTATCAGACATCAATGCGTGCATTTCGGAACGTGTCAAAACTTTTGCTGCCCGATTTTTAAAAAAATATTCAATAATTTTTAACCATGTTTGTTTTCATTTTACAATAAGCTATTATGTTTTCACTCGAGAGTCCGAATTATTGAGATGGCATAGTATTGTAGATAAAATAATTTCCACCACTTTTGGCTTGTTCGGGATAATATTTCTCTGACCTCTCTTGCCCCCACTCTTATTGTTGACGTGAGCGATAGTGATATCTTAAATAATGCTGAAACTATTGCAAGAACCTGCCAATTATACAACGATCATTTATCTCACGTAAATACTGTTCAAAATAGTCTAGCAAATGGCTCGAAAATCACAGATCGTCTTGGTCTCGCGCTCGTGAACAGTGTCGATAAAGTTTTAAGTGCATATTTTCAAAAGAAAATAAAAAACTCTACGGCAATAATCATTCGAGGTAGCTTTTTTACCGAAACAAATTAATGCTTCCTTCAAATTTTCAGAATTTGCACGGATATCGAAAGCTTGAGCAACATTATATTCCTCACGAAATTGCTTGGTACCACCGTCATCCTGGCAACTGTCTGCTTCAAAGTGGCTGGAGTTAGTACTTCGTAGATTACGAGTCGTTCTGTTATACTTATTTCTTATTATCGACTGGCGCGGAAGAGATAAGTATTTCTCATACGAATCGTTCTCTTTCCCAGGATAATCCGGACAAATATAAGTATCTTCCACAAATAACTATCGGGCTCGTGCAATTGTTCGTCTCGAATTGGCCACCGGACGTCTTGAGGTCGGAGGTGAGTTTTTCCTTTGGAATCCTATAATCCGTTGTTGACACGTGAGATTTCATTCCATTTCAAGAGCGCAGCTGTTGCCGATGCCGCCTACCGTTTACCTTGGTACCAGTGGCCATGCGAGTCGCGAAAATTCGTTCAAATTGTTATAACGCGTTCGCAAAGACCCGTCCGCTTGACTGCGGGAAAATTCGTCACCATGTCATTCGAAACGTTTGCATCGGTTTGTAAAACATTCGCCTGTTCATTTCCATACATTTGATTCCGGATACAATTATTGAATGCGTTTACGCTCTTGCAGGTAGTCTCTTCGGCGCTATCACTCCTCGCAACCCTTCGTACGGTTCAATGAAGAAGACAACCGACGTCAGAGCATACTACAGCAACAAAAAAGTTGCCCATAAACGAAACACTATACGCATACAGTTCGCTCTTAAGTTTCGACGGCTCATGAATTTCTACAACGAACATACAGAGTGCAAGAAACGTCTACCAACGGTCAAATATATCCATAAATGTACTGCAATTTTTATCAGAATAGGCAGAAACGCGCCTGATTTATACCTTGTCGAACGTTTTTTCGTAATGTAGAAGTCTGTCTTTCCCTAAACAAATGTAATATTAAGATTTTCGCGTTATTTTCCGCGAGCAATAGCAATCATCTTGCCACTGATGCAATCGAAGACAGACTATATTGTTAAAGGCTTTCTGGAAAATGCAGAATTCACTTTGCAACTATGCATGTTGGTTATCAACTTCACCGGTGTTTAGTGTCTATTGTTCACTGGGAAATACTTTCAAAATGTGTAGTGAAATACTTTAACGGAATTCACAATTTATTTGCCACTTCCGAATGCATGCATTATTTATAATTTATAAATTGCACCAGCAGATATGCAAATTCGCAGCGATGCGTGATCGCGAAGCGAAGTTCATCGCAATAAATTTACGTCACATCGATTGAACGATAAATTTCGATTATTAGAACAAATTGGTTCCATTATTGTTATTATTCGCAGATCAAATCTACCGCGCTCAATGTATTTGTTTTTCTATGATTTTAGAGCGCTGCGAGTAATTTGATTACGACAATTCGTCAAAAAATATGCGAATCACGGTATTCCTAGTTTTTTTTTCACCTCTCATCAGGTACGTTGAGAAAAAAACTCGTCCGAACGAAAATAAATATTTGTGATTAGATTTATTCGATCGAACTTTTTATCTGTAGAATCTTTGACTACCAATAATCAGTTCCGTGTCGCACGCCAGTAACACCGATTGAATCATTTTTCTTGTCGATCCCAAGATTTTCAGTCTATCAGCGATCAATCGTCGTGGTTAAACTTATTGTACGAAACTGAATAAACAAACTCCTCTCAAGAATTCGATAATTTGAACATTGCATTGGTATAATTTCTATAGAATCAATCAAATTTTATTGGCAGATGGATCAGAAAGTAATTTCACACTGTTTCAAACTTTGTTTCTTGCGAGTTGGCTGAAAAATCGCTGCTTGATATTCAGCCCCCGAATCGATGCGCGTGAAGCTCGTTGCGTTGTTGGAGAAATAGTCGAGAAGCTGAAAAATCGTGGGGAGCTGAAAGATTAAGCAATCACAGAGGAGTACGTAGTTTTTGAAGTTTTGCATGCAAAAGTAGACACCTGCGCTGCGTATGTAAAATAACTGATGGTTGTTACGAATAGCTTGTACGTAGCAACCACAGAGATACCTGGTCAAATAAAAAACACACGTCGATACATCTTAGATACGCGCGACTCTTCGTTTGTTTCATTACAGGATGTCACGAGCCTTTGATTACCGTCCAATCAACAGGTAGCTCACATTTGAGCGTACGTATGCATCTGTTAAATCTAATTGGAATATAATCGGAAATCAGTGGTAGAAA
Organism: Arge pagana; assembly: GCA_963969455.1. Classification (NCBI taxonomy): domain Eukaryota; kingdom Metazoa; phylum Arthropoda; class Insecta; order Hymenoptera; family Argidae; genus Arge; species Arge pagana. Next base: position 25,050,984 of record OZ018309.1, on the reverse strand, counting down.
ATTAGACGCTAATTCGCCAAAATATGATACTAAACTTGTGGAGATATCGATCTACCAAACAAAATTATCTGCTGTTTTTTTATCGCACACCTGCAACGACGTCACAGATACGATCCGTTTCAAATGCGAGGCTACCGAATCTCAGTGGCATCGGAGCGATGTACGCTGACACAGAATTTCGGATTCGTTTTGGAGTCAATTACAATGGAACGTATATTGTTTCTTTATTGCATCGATTCCTTTGCAAAATGATTAATGAAGCAGCTCCACAAAAAAAATTGCACTTCAGACTACATTACACTTTCTCGACGTATTTTGGGCCACTGAATCCGAATCCAACTTCGGCTCGGCGAACCGTTTTTTTCCATTCGCTTGACGAATGGAAAAATCCGGTTTCACTCCTTCGGTATCGATTAGGATTCACTCGACCGGCACTACCTCACTATTTTCTTGATTACTGACCGTGTCGTTTCGAATGATAACGAAATACTGCGTCTCCTCGTCTTACACAGTAAACCATTACCGTCATTGTGCAAAGTGTACGAATTTGTGTGTAGAATATTGAACATTTTAATGCGTTGATTCAACACATTCGGTAATGTTGTTCTCATAGCCCGTTTTGCAACACGCAAAAATGTTGTTTGATACGAAAGCAACACTTTTCCAATGTTGCTCCAACCTTGGTTTGTGTTACTCTTAACACAGAGCTGTTACCAGACTTTTCTTTACCCAGCGACGGTTCTAGCCACGACTATGCCACCAACTAGGCGTGTTGTTAAATGCGTCGCATCGAACATCGGTGATACGAAGGGAGAGAAGATTAGATCGATTGGAAACGGTTGACTCGATCGTACGTCACACGTGTGACCAGTAGTTGAGAAAAAAAACCGGAATTTAGAAGGAAAAATCGTGAACAATCTATGATCCCAATGATAGGGCGATAATATGTCATTATCGGACGTCTCGATCTGATATAAGGAGTATATTAAGCGGGTCAAAAACTTCGGTAACGTGGATTCATCATCGACGACTATGAAGTTTCTGGTGATATTGTTGGTCGCGTCGGTCGGTGCGGCTCTTGCCGAAGCTGATGACATCGTATGGACCGCAGAGATGGTGGAGAGTCTGATGTCGCGTAGCGACGTTGACACCACCTCGAGTGTTGTAGGTATCATATTTGAAAGCCGCCGTTAAACGCGCGAAATACCGTGCTACGAGAAAGATATTCGAAAAGGTCACGGATGTACTTAAATTTGTGCGAGAAGTTTTCGGGAGGCCGAAAATAATCCTACGTCGAAAGTTCTTCCGACAAATTTGGAATCACGAGCCAACAGCAATTTCATATTTTTCGTAGCCGGAGATGATCGCATTGAACGGCTACGACGTCGAGGTTCACAGCGTGACGACCGAAGATGGATACATCTTAACAATGCACCGAATTCCTGGGTCCCCCAAGAGCCCAGCAGCCGAAGGTAAACCGGTAATCTTTCTGATGCACGGTTTGTTGTCCAGTTCCGCTGATTGGGTCGTCATGGGACCTGAAAATGGTTTCGGTAAGTCGGCTACGATTAATTCGCTTCCCTGAGATTCTCGCCATTATTGCCCACTCAGTAAAACACGTTCCGTCACAACACAACACAACTATTTGTGTGAACGACTTTTTTTTACACGACATTAGTGTTATCTCGACGCACTCCGTGTGAAAAGTAACATTTACAAAGTGTTACTTTGGTATCGAATAACATTTTTGTACGTTGCACAACGGCCTGTGAGAACAACACTAACGAGTATGTTGAATCGACACACTAAAGTGCTGAATATTCTACACAACAATGTTGACACTTCACAAAATGATGGGCAATTTTTTTTTTACGGTTCTTGGTAACCTAATGTCGGGCCATTTGTCTAGCTTACATCCTCGCCGATGCTGGATACGATGTTTGGATGGGCAACGCGAGAGGCAACACTTTCTCCAAGGAACACGTGAGCATCACCGACCTGAGCGGAAAGGACTTCTGGTACTTCAGTTGGCACGAAATCGGCTACTACGATTTGCCCGCCATGATTGATTACGCTTTGGCAGCAACCGGAGAAGAACAAGTCATCTACATCGGCCACAGCCAAGGTACTACTTCCTTCTACGTCATGGCAGCCGAGCGCACCGAGTACAATGACAAAGTGAAAGTTATGATCGCTTTGGCACCGGTTGCTTACATGAGCAACCTTCAGAGTCCTGTCATCAAAGCAGCAGCACTATTTTACCACACCTTAAACGTGAGTACAAATAACCTGGAGACTTTTCACACTTTTGCACTCATCGTTTCACGCCACACGCGGCAACCAAGCTGTTCGACGCCCAATTTCCACACATACCAATAACTCAGCGTGGCAATTCGATGATTTTCTCATGCAGGCTTTCCTGAGCTTGGTCGGAGTTTACGAGTTTATGCCGTCAACCGATTTGGTCACAACCGTCGGAGCGACCTTCTGCAACGACGATGCTCTTACTCAGTTCCTCTGCTCAAACACGATCTTCCTCATCGCTGGCTTCAACAAAGAACAACTTAACACGGTTAGAGAATCATTACTAATACTCTACTTTCCATTCCCCACAGACCCGTTATATAGTTTGCCTTTCCGCGTATCTACAAAATTGCGTTTGGTGTAACAAGACATTTGAAGAATATTTAGCATTTTCCTGCGTTGACGAGTGTTGTCCTCACAGTCCGTTTTTCAACGCCCAAAAATGTTATTTGGTAGTAAGGTAACACTTTTCAAATGTTACTCTTACATTGGTTCGTGTTACTTTCAACGCACAGCTGTACTACATTCAACACAGAGCAGTGCGAATTCATCACTACACGCGGAATGTGTGGATTTGACACTGATTTTGTGTAAAAACAAGTCGTTTGCACAGATTTTAGTGTAAAATTCGGAAGAAATTTCTTTGCCGCGTTCACAGAATGTTTCAATAACTGACTCGACAATATTTGCGATTCGACAGACCATGTTGCCCTCCATTTTCGCTCACACTCCCGCTGGTGCATCGACCAGACAAATTCTTCACTACGGTCAAGAGATAAGATCAGCTAGATTCCGCTGGTACGATTTTGGCTGGATCTTGAATTTGGCGAGGTACAGAAGTCTTTCCCCACCAACGTACGATCTCAGCAAAGTGACAGCTCCAACTGTGCTGGTATATAGCGACAACGATTGGTTGGCCGCAGTTTCGGTAAGCAACGTTTACCCGGATGAGGATAGCTAGCGTCGTCGAGTCACATCCTTTCACCAATATCCACCAATGTTTTTTCGATTACAGGACGTCACGCAGCTGTACAGCGAGCTCGGAAACGGAGTCGCGATGATCCGTGTAGCCGACGACAAATGGAACCACCTCGATTTCTTGTGGGGAATCGACGCCAAGGAATTAGTCTACGATCGCGTTATGACTATCATCGAAAACAATTTCTTGTAAGATACCAAACTACCTTATTACAAATAACTGCACCATACCTGCCAATTTTTATCCCCTCCAAATTCGATGTACCGTCGTTTCGCACCAAAACGTACCCACGCCGTACGACGATATCCCATAAAAACACGAAGCTTAAGAAAGCATTCATCGCGTTGTCAAGCCCAGCGCTGCACTTGAATCGCTTTGTACGTACGTTGCTACGTTTTTCAGCTGAATCTAGTGCTCTACGACAAAATGAAGATTGTACTCTCCGTTAAAAGAACCTTACTATCTTGCAATCTAACCATCCTTCAAATTCAAGCTATGGCAACGAATATTTTCTCCAGTCGCCACGAAAGCTTCCAAGAGACTTTTTTTTTAAAAACATTATTTAAGAAGCTCCAGGTGGAAAAATATGCGAGTGGTAAATTCCGATGCTTGGTGCTATGCTTAATTTTCTTTCTACCGCTTGCCCGAAGTAAAGTAATTATCGGCGGTGGGTAGTGAAATATTTCACGAAATTCTGAAATAATCGATGAAAAGATTGATGCTTGAATATTATGGTCCCGATGTGACCATCGGTAAAATCACGTCTCCGCGAAGCTTCCACGTACCGGCACGTCGCTGCCCTTGGAGGGTAAAGAAGAATTCAGCGTTGTTGTAGCGGCCGCGAGTGAAAATGTCTACGAGTTGTTAAATTTCCTCGCGTTTTCTTTTTGAAAAAAAAAAAATTGTTTTTGGAAGGTCAAATATTTTTGTAAAAATACTCCTAACAAATGAGAAATTTTGACATTGTGAGCCGCTCTTTAAAGGATGTTGTTCGCGCGCTCATTATCTAGGCTAAAAGCAAATTCGCGTGTCTTTCCATTGACGAAAAATGTTGTCAAACTATTTCTTAGCCACGTTTTTTCAAATTCTCTGAAAAACACATTTTTGGCATCGCGTTGTAATTGATAACAGGTGAGTTTTTTTTGCCGCGATCGAAATACAGTTGTATGAGACAACGCGGCGAGTTTGTAATTCCGTGGGCGACGACCACACCACAGCGAGATGAATCGGTCCGGAAAATCGTACGGAAGAATTATTGGAGGAAGAGAGGTTTTCAGTGTAGCTCTTGGCTTAGGTTGAGCATCGATCATCCTTTCGGCGCCCCTTGGCAGATGGATTCACAGATCTTGGCGAGGATCATTCGCCACTTCTTTCGTGACGTACGCACTCCTCCTTTCGCCACGATAAACTTCGCCACGAAATGAAACAAAATGAAAACAGGAAAAAAAGTGCGTTAAAATTTGGCTCGTTTGTTCCTTTTTTTCTTTCATTAACAGGGAGAGACACGGAAGTCAGGAAAAAAGGAGCAGACAACGGAGGAGTGACGCAATAGTTTGGTAAAAGTTCGTTTTGAGAATACGGAAAGAAGTAACGATTGGCCAGAGTCGCGGAAGCCACGTCTTGGTCTGTAAGAAGTTGCCACGTTCAATCGTTACAGTATGAGCCACCGAAGATAACTGCGCCTCCGATTGCCCTCGCTATCGACAGTCACGTCGTGCAACAGCATACAGAATTTCTGTACGCGAATTTTGAATGAGCATTCGATTATTTTATTCTGAAACCGTGAACCAAAATCTAGACTCCGTAACTGCTAAAAATACAATTTAACAGCAGCACGAATAAATATTAATCGTATCTTGTAAAATCGTATGAAATTTACAAATATTATCCATGTGAATATACCATTATATTCGAGCATGTTCGACTTCCTTCGGAACATTCATATCAGAAACAATTTTTTACCCCCATTTCCTGTTCGAATTCTGTATCACTTATCAAACTATCAGGATGTAGGTCATATCTAGTTAGAGTAAAAGTTTAGCGAGCGCAAGTTACTGTATAAGATAGTATTATGAAATTTATTTGAACTAACAAACGTGCCAAAAAATGTAGAAAGACCTCATTTTTGCTATTTTTGTACCTACGCGGTATGACAATATTTTGTTAAGCGGTATTTCAGTATCAGTAGCGTCGATATAAAGCTAGCTAGTTAGCCTTATCTAGCGCTATCCTGTGAAACAATGTTATCTAAAATAGTTAGCCTGAATTCGAGGAGAAAATAGGCCTACGTTAACCGAGGAGGCTGGAGTATTGTTATTATCGTTGTTCTCGAAATTTCCACGTGGCAATGATAAAATTGCGTTGCGTAAAGTCGAAACTCGTTGATTCGTCGAATAGGAACGAAGGGATACACGACGGGCGATAAAAATCGAAAAGTTCATTGCTTTTCATGAACTTATCTCGTCGACGAGGTTGCCGAAGGAGGCACAGCTCGGCTATTCACTTGGTCAACTCGATTCTCGCTGCGCGGTGCGAAGCAGCGGTCAGTGGGGTATTATAAATAAAGATGAAGACAAAGAGATAGTCGGTGATTGATCACGACTCCCGGAGAGCAGAGGGTGACTGTAAGTGATAGCAATGGAAGATAGATTCCGTGATTCGCGTAGAATCTACTCTGCTTGCTCGGTGCTGATCTAATAAAATATCAGTAGCCCCCCCCCCCCCCCCCCCCCCCCCTTAATAATAATAATCACAGAGATCCATCATGTGCTATCGACTCGAGCGATGGCCTCGCATTTTCGTCATCGATTCGTGATTCCAGTTACTCGACTGGACCGACTATTCCGTTCGTACGAGCCATCAATAAATAAATCAATCTATTGATCGCAAGGGCGCCGACTAGCGCCGGGGGTGCGTACCCCCGTAGAAACATTATCTTGAATGCCCCTTGTTTCAAAAATGCTACACAACATAAACGCGTATTTCAGTATCGATTCTGTAGGCCTCGAGTCAAATTTACCACAGAAATTCGTTTTTTACACAAAATTAGTGTTCTTTCGGCACACTGCGTGTGTAGTGATAGAGTAAGACAGCTCTATATTGAAAGCAACGCGGCTCTGTGTTAAAAGTAACCAAAACCAGTGCTAAAGTAATACTTTTGTGCGTTGAAAAACGGACTGTGGGAATAAGACTAACGACTGTGGGAAAGCAGCACACTATAATGTTAACTAGGTAGCTGGGTGGGAGTTTGATTTTGTGCCAGAACATGGAAGCACACTGTATGATGTAGCAGCGTCCACCACCAAATTAAATGAATGCTGTTTGTTCGCACAAATTACAGCTAACGAGGTAACGTTTTATACTTGTTTTCTCAATGTGCTGCTCAAAATTATTCAGTTTTCTTTTAAAATGTGTTTTAGAGTGGTCGGGTGTGTGGGGTAAATCTGATTTACTATTATTACAAATACATACCAGTAGTCCAGGCTAACAAAGGCTTCGTGAATGCATTTTATTAATTACCCTATTTTACAAACATTAATTACATTATTGCTTGTATTAATTTGTCATACATTTTTAGAGACATGGTTTTTTTTAAATGGTTTTTGAAATTTTTTTTCAATAAACCTTTTTTTGCGGAGACAAGAATTTTGTCTAGGAGACAATGCTCCTAGTTAGAACACCGTGTTCATTGCATAGGAATTTGTAGGTTCAATTTCAGGATTATTATTCATCGGGAAACGATGGATGCGAGGTGCAGCACCGGAAATAGCTGGGAAAACGATCGAAATGGAAGGATGGAGGAGCTGAAAAGTCGGAGGTGAGGAGGGGAAGCGTCGGGATATTTGGAGGAGTCTACCCACCCCACTTGTTGCCACTTAGGAGATAAGGAAGCGAATTGGCGTGCGAATGAACCGCGAAGCTGGACCATTCTAGAATCTGAGACAAGGCAAGCGTATTCTAGGATCGTGGCAATTACCGGATAAGTGATTTCCCCTGTACTCTCAGGTTGATGTCTAGTCGTTTCTCGTATAATCTCTGTCCCATAATCCGGACTTTGAGCCTCGACGATCGAAATGCCCGGTGCTTTCTTTGTCTCCTTATTAGCTACTTTACTTTAGTTTTTTCGAGAAAACGCGTTATTTCCTCATGGAAATTGCATGGGTATAAATTCCGTATCGAATCCTAATCTAAAACGATCTCGTCCTAGTAATCGCAAAGATCTACAAATGGCTCCGTTCGCCAACTGCATTCCAATTTTTCGGACAATTCCTTCATCCAAAGTGGAGTTTCAGGTGAGAATGTTGAAAGAAAAACTCGTTCATCGCAGACTCGTGTTATCAATTGGCTTCTATCGATGGGGTGTTCGATCGCGGCGTGCGAAACGCGCGGGATGTATGAAGAAAATTCAGGAAATCGATGTGAGAAAAATGGACGACTCAATTTCAGTATTCATGGCTGGTGGTTCAGTTGGCAATGGATTTCATTAACTGGAGGATCTCGTGTGCCGGTGTGACTCCGTGGAATCTCTTTATTGTGGTGGCACGTAGCGTCGCGACGCCCAGCTTCGGTTGCCTCCGTATCGCCGGCGTGACGTGTGTCCGCCGCAGCTGCGCCTCTCAACCAGCCCCATACCAGCTATAATTAATTTCGTACGCCTCTTCAACCCCCTGCGCCATCCTCGTCGAACTACTCGCCGAATGTCAAATCGGTCGAAAAAAATAATAAAATCGAAAAACAATAATAACGCGCTGGTTTTTTTATTTCCTCCCCTAATCACCGTCATCGAACTAGTATCCCCCTCTGAGTCGAGTATCGATTTAACCATCATCATCGACCGACAATATTACGATTAACGTTCAGCAAGCTTTTTAATATTCGCCCTCGTAGAAGTTTTTCGAAACCGTAGTTAATGACATTTTACTGTGTCCTTTTCAATATGAATTTTTTTTGGTGACGTAAGTTGACAAATTCAAATAGTTTTTCTTTTGCAGTAGTTTAATTTTAATTTGGATGAATTAGATTTAATTTATAAATAGGTAAAAATAATGAGTGAAATAAATTGAAGTAGTGGCAAAAAAATGTATTTATACTTTCTGGCCAGGAAGCTTTTTTCTCGCTTGTTGTATTAGCCACGGCTCAGGTTTTGCATTACAGTTGGAGTCGTGGTCAACCAGGGCTACGAAGTTTCCCCAGTTCGATTCCGAGCAAGCTCGGAGTGCGACTCAGCATCGAGCCGAAGACAAGCGTCTCAAATGACGTCTCGCTGCGCCAATTTACGTCCCCATTTCAATCCGCCGCGCTGCTCTATTCGAACCTTGGCGAGCTTTATAGCAGAAATGAAGAAGTGTGCCTCGAGATGCTATGATTAGATCATGAATTTAATAAAGCGTCGATGTCGCGTATAATCTGGTCATCCGTATCCGAAAGAAAAGAGAGTGAGCGCGAGCGCTGTTCCGCGTTTGTCAGATGAAAAAACCGTTTTCATATGTTTAATCAACATCCGACCTCGTCGAAACTTTTCGGACCCGTTTTCCCGGATCAATCGCACCGCAATGGAAATTCGCAGGTGAACCGTGCTACGTGGCCGCACCCGGCGCAAGGTACGTCGAGCTCGCATATTTGCCCCAGAAAGAACAGAAATTAAAAAACGTTTCCTCGAAATAATCCTCTGATTTTCGCACCCAAGGGCCAAGTCCGCTCGACGTTGCGGCGAAAATGCGATCGGTCCTGATGCAACGAGGAAGCTCCACTTTTGACGAAACGAGCCTGGAAAAGCGGCGCAAATCATTGGACTCAGGAAAATGAACGCGCGTCCAGGATTTTCAGATGGGTCGGGCCACGTAAATCTGCAACACTTTCGCGAACAATCGTGAAATCCTCGACACTTTATGATCCCTTCGTAAATTCTATCTCGAAGAATTACACAAGTCAAGATTTTCAAGTCAATAAACCCTAACGCGGAGCAACTCCCAGAGGGCCTCTCTCTCTCTCTCTCTCTCTCTCTCTCTACCCGTATCTCTCCTAACCATTTCGCATTCACTGCTCGTCGCAGCCCCCGCGCGATATTATTTCCATGCAACTTTTTCACCATCCGTCACGATTTTCACGTAAACGAATAAAACCAACAAACTGCTCGTCTGCATTTTTCTTACAGTCCTCACCAGTCATTACCATCATTGATATTACTGCTACTCCCACCTGCGGGAGACGCGCGGCGCCCTTCAGCCTCTAAATTCCTTTTGTGGCTTTTGCCCACCACGTACAATTTGTCTTAGTCTATCTCCCACAAATTCACCCCTAGTTCGCGATAATAGAGATCTTTTTAAATAACTTTGCGTAAAAAAGTAGTTCTTACGAAATACTTTATTTTCTTCCGAAGTCGCTTAAAAACTCTGAATTATTTCTTATAACTCCTATATTTTTATGTTTTATAGCGAATAAAAAATATACTTTTTTCATGTCGACGAAAAACGAGGATCGATGAATAAATGCGAATCGCCTCGCGTAACCCTAATGATCATTATGCCACGTCACGTCACGGATCGTTTGAAAGTATCCGGTCATTTTGTAGAAGCCTACGAGTAACGATCCGTAGTCACCAACTCGGTTTCACGTTTTATTCACCATTCCTCTCTCCGATCATCTTGTATATTCGTCCCTCAATTTTGCAAGCTCGATTCTATCACGAATACTAATACCAAAAGTGTCGTATTTTATTCCACCTGATAAATATTTTCGCTAGTTATTATCAAACGCAGCAGCATTTTTCCTTTAGATACATTTTAACTACACTTTTTACAATTTTTAAAACAAACCAGAATTTAGTTGTACGATCGAAAACCGATATTATTATTTGTTAGACTAGTCGAAATGTTTTCCAAAGCGAAATCGCGCATTTGGCGGGTGGATAAATAATACACTCGCTATAGAGAACGATGTATTCGCGGATTATTATGGGGCGAGGCTGCGAGAGTCGGGAGCTTGAACGAAGACCTGCAAGTCGTTAGCAACAAGTTGTTTCAAATATGTTACCAGGAACGCTCGCCTAGCGAGAAGCCAAATCAACAAGTGCCTTCGACATCGCGGTTTGGAGTTTCCGATCCAATTTTTTTTTCACCGATTTTTGACTGTACGCACGCGACTAAAAGCAGCGGAGCGAAATTGCCACGAACATTGGCACGCTAAAAAGGAAATGCGAGGAGTAAAAAAACGCACGTGTTTTGCTTCGTAAATAAATTTCGCGTTCATATTACAAGTACGTAGTAACGAAGAATTGATGGTCGATTAAAGGTGTATGCAATTCGTGTTGTTAAAAAAAAATTGAAAAAAAGAGAAACACGTCATTTGATTGCAAGTATTAGTGAAGGTATATTGCGGCGTGTACAGTGGTTGAAAATTGGGGTGGAAATCAGAGATCGAGCGGAACATGTTCGGAAGTTACACGAGGGAGAAATTCGGGCTGACGACGAGACAACGCCGCTTTGGAAGAGTGTTCGTTTGATTTTCTCCAAGTCTTTATTTACCGTCTTCGTTTCGTGATTTGTCCAGCTCTCCGCAAAACCACTTTCCTTCGTCTCGGAGACTCGTTTTCCCTCGTCCCTTCTCCTCGGACCTACGTTCAATGTTCCAGTAATTCCTTGATCCCCTTACGGCCGGCACGTGATGCCGTTCGACGAAGCTTATGACTTATGCGACGCGGAGAAGATCGAGTCGTGAGAATGGCGAGAGGAAGATCTCATTGGCACTGCGTTGAGATAAGACCTAGAAATACCCCGAGATTTCGCCAAAAAACTTACCATTTCAAACATCTGTATACATCTTTGACGATAGTTCAATCCATTTCACAAAACTTTATCTCACCAAAATCAACCCTAATATTTATTGCAGACCAAACGATCGCCATTTTTTTTCGCAACATTTTACCGCTCAATCTAAAATCAACGAACAAAAAAAAATTACCTTAATAGTTATGATTTTTTTATTAAAATCGTAAAATGGCGGGTAAGCGATTAACTAAAACTGTTTTTGCGGCAATTTCGGTGAGATAAAGCTGGAACTTGATGTAATAACTCTGTATCGTTGGTTTTATGCAAGGAATCGGATTACAGAATAAAAAGGAGAATTATTCGAAATACCATTTTTTCGAGTTTCACCCCTCAAGAATCGCAGAGATGCAGAAGCGTCTTCCCCTTCATTCCTGAGGCGTCGCTCCTTCGATCGTCGTTCGTATAAACTCCGTGCCTCTTTTAATAACGCCCCATCCGAACGCCCCGCGTACTCATATCGCGAATTCCTGAGAGTCCGCGGCTCCTCCAGCTCGCGAGGGACATTCTTGGGAATCCGGACTTATCCATTGACTAACGACGCAGTCGATTGCCGCTTGCTCTCCCCACGATATTTCAATCTCCTCGGTCCGACCTTTCGCTCGAAAAAGTGGTCGATTAGCACGCGACACGCGGGGTAGAAAAAAGAATAACGGCATCGCACCCATTTGCTTCCGCCATCCGCGTTTTTTTTCGCGCACGAAACGCAGTATTTAGATCCTGCAGCTCGCAGTAATGCGCATCCGAATTTTCGGAGGATTCCCAACGCGTCGTGTCCGTAGTTCACATCGATGCGTTGCAAGTATAGCGCGCTGGATCGGTACACCGACGAACTTTCGGTCGTCTTTCGCATTAGCGAGGCTCAGAAAAATTCCATTATCTTGGTCCCGATCGCGCCGATAGGACTCCCGTCGCAGCCACCGGTTGGGTCTAGGTGCGACGAGGTACGCCTGCGCCCGTTCGCGGCGTCGCGTCACGGGGGTGCCGACGACGTGGGTGCAACCGGCGCCCGAAGAGCGTTGCGTCTGGCAGACGGCGACGGGCAGCGCGGCGAGCGCCGAACCCGGAGGACATGCAGCCTCACTCGCCAACGAAGATCTCCCGCGCGCAGACCCGCCATCCGCGAGAAGAGGACTAGCATCTGTAGCCGGTTGGCCGAGGACAGGGAAGATCATCTCCACGACGCTAAGTAAGTAGACGAACCATTCGCATCCGCTTCGAGATCCTCATCACAGACCAAAAAGCCCATCGTCTTCGCTGTGCCCGCATTACATTATCGCGAGATACGAACCACAAAAAATCGTTGAACGCGAAAACTTGCCACTTTTATTCGTCGATCTCGATAACAGAATGAGATAACAACGGCGCAAAACTAGCAGCGGGATTCGTATCGCAATCGATCCACAAGCTCAAAAATTCGGGCAACTTTTAACAATTTTCACATTTGCCCCGTCGTTTATTATTATCATCATCAACATTCGACATTTATTTCGTCATCTAAAAGTATACACGTTCAACAAGCATGAAACTCCTTATAGCCGAAATCCTCCTCTTCAAGAAACTGAAAACTACTTAAAACTACTAACAAGCAACTGAACAATCTAACAAAAAATAGTTTCTATTTATTTTATATTTCCTTAGTATTAAACTTAAAAAATTGTAACATCATATTTTTTATTTCTTCATTCGGTTCTCTATGTAACAAAAAATAGTTTATATTTATTTTATATTTCCTTAGTATTAAACTAAAAAAATTGTAACATCATATTTTTTATTTCTTCATTGGGTTCTCTATGTATTTGCATATTGCGCTATTTGGATTTTTTAATAAAAATATTATTATTATTATTACTATTATTGATAGTAGTAGTAGTATGAATATTATTGTTGTTGTTGTTGTTGTTAATGTTATTATTATAATTGCCATTACCAGAGTGTATGGGGATAGTAAATGCAACTATATTCACCGACGTTGATAATAACCGCTATTCAGCAACTTTGATTGAAATGCTGTTTATCGAGGATGCAGAATCGATAGATAACACGCCAAGGGTAGGGAAACAATGCGAGTTAGAGAACTCGCGGAACGTAGATGAAGTTCAAAAGTTGAAACGAATCAGTGAAATATTTGCAATAGGTGGATGAAGTTATCCTCGTTAACTCGACGGGTCGCGAAAAAGCTCGAATCTTTAATCACTACGAATGAGTAGAGTTTTGCTTGGCGATGAAAATGGGAGGCGATCTAATAGTTTTTCGGAGTGTGGGCTCTACTGCGACGATTGGGAAAATTGTCAACGAAATTGTCTAATTCGCGGAAAGAAGAACCGAATCGAATTTGTGCCGGATGAGCGTAAATTGCTGGGCGATCGACGCGTCGCATCGCGATAGATTTTCCGGCATCGACGCGAGTGGAGAACAATAATTATCAATTCCCCGCAGCACCTTTTACCAATTTTGCCATTGGGATCGTCGCCCAAAGCGAATTTCCTTTCCGACTCGCGCGATCAATCCAGGCTAATCGTCTCCGCACCACAGAACCCCAATGTCCTTGTTACTTCGTCACGAATTGTTAAATAAAACGGGAAAAAAATTGGCTGCTAAAAAGAAACAAAATCGCGGTTGTATTTTCGCCGAAAAGATTTTTATTTCTTACGGGAAAAAATCACGTTATGTCCAGGTTTAACGGAAAAGTGAGAATTGATTCACCATGGTTGAGTAACTACGGAGTATCAGTTATCGTGGAGTAGATTTTTGAGTTTGGAAAACAATTGTAGTGAAAACGAGGGAAGGACTGGTCGTCACAGATTTGATGTACTTGGCAGCGACAGCGTACGGACAAAGAAGCTCTCCTAAGATACGTGCTAGTTGCGAGGGACGCCTGAAATTTTTTCCCCGCCCGGATTATGTCGGTACATTGACTGCAGCTGGTCCGTCAGATAAAACGGGTCTGTACCACGAGACACCGTAGAATCCGTCCCTAAATTGAATATCGATTTAGTTTTCTCTTATATATTGAAAGATGCGCGTGTCTCTCTCGTGCTCGTGCCGTAGGCCTGAAAACGGGGCGAGGGGTGCAAAAGTGGCGCGACTTCCTCGTCGTCACTCGCACGAGTCGCGGCGAATAGGGATGATCCCAAAATACGCGTACGTAGAGCACGTTACGCGGGTGGTGGTCAGTGCATTTCGAAAATCACGCTCGAATCGGCACCACGGTTCTGTTCCTCCGAACTCGCTGCAGAGATAATCGCGGCGAGCGCGAAAGCTCTCCACTCGCGATATGTTATCCGATCCGATCTTATCGGTTCGAAAACTTTGACATGGAACGACGTCAGCGCCGCAGGCCGACAGTGGCCTCTATTTCTTGGACAGGTGGTCGACGGCCAATCCGGTTGGATAACCCTCATTTCCTTGTGTCATCGTCAGCAGAGACCGCAGCGTACAAACTTTCCGCGGCTGCCCCGTGAGAACCGCGGGGAGCTTTCAGCTTTGAGCTTTGAGATTTTGAGCAACGCTTCGCTTCGTCCTTTGTTCCGTCTTACGAAACCATCTCGCAGACTCGACGCAACTGTCACGACTACTCTTCTCGCTCGCCTACCGATCAGCAACGTCGACAGTTACCAAATTATAGTTACGTCGAAAAGCTCAATTAGAAATACGCTGGAAAAAAATAAATTTTTATTGGAAAAAAAATTATCTCTACTTTTATCAACCGTATCTTCCGTAAAAAAATAAATAGAATAACTTTTTGATCATCAGATTGTTTGAAACACATCCGGGTTTTTTATTGTTTCGACAGTAGCTCAATACTCTAACCATCGCAAAAATAATTGGTAAAATTAACGTATAATACAGGTAAATAATATTTTCACATTTTTGTATTATCTCATCAACGCGGTCGAATTTTTTATATTTTTTATTGTACTTAATTCATAAAAGTGCTGGAAATTACCGCGATTATTGCAGCACTGTTTTCCCACATTCACGAGTATACCTGCATAAACATACGTGAGCAGATGTAAGAACGATGGAGACAGGCGAGAATTGGCTTCAGATTTTATAACAAATATTGAATGGTAAATTCAATTTTTACAGATGGGAATTTACAGTAGCAGAGAACAAAAACTACGGGATATTCGCGCAATACCGATCAAATTTAAATTCTCGGGTCGTTGATTGGCTACCGAATGCCGCGCACCAAATGGCGCCACGACTCACGCGCACCAAATGGCGCCACGCTGCTCGCGCACCAAATGGCGCCCCACCTAACCTAAAACCGGTTTCCCCCGATTTCCAACCGATTATTTCCCCCTTTTCGCGTCGATTGCGATCTATATTGGCGCAAACGACTGGGGGGACGTCGAATTGTGTTGTTTTCCGCGTAAACCGTGGGGGAAAAATTGACGCGCGCGAAATACTTAAGGCCGGAGAATGGAATCTTGCCGATAGTTTGTTACTCGAGCGTTGCCAAGGTCACGGAGGTACGGGTAAATTTAATAGGGTGATCGGTAACGACGTTAGGAAGCAATCTGCATAACCTCGTCCCGCACTTTGTCGGTGTTCGGCCTCTTACCAACGCTCCGAGGACCATCGTCGACGAGTGACTCGCTACCCGGGTTAATTACCGGCGATAACGTGATTACCGGCTCTTCGTCTCGAGTAAGCGAGATGCAGCCGTCGGTTACTTTCGAATTACACCGAGTCGTGGAAATCTGCAAAATTGAAACGAGACTCGACCCAATTTCACCCCGAACATCGGCTCCACGATCGCCTAGATAATATACGCGCACATTTATAAGCCTCTAGTTGTCGTTTGTCCCGGATCAAAAATCAGCCTGTCTCTCTCTCTATTTCCTCATTGCTTTCCACGCGTGTCGTTTATTCGTTGCTGAACGTCGTAGCCAGCTCTTGACAGCAGCAGATATTGAACCATCAATTTATACCCCTACCAAAGAATATGTAGCTTCATTTCCCCCGCCGACCTTCTACCAACGAATCAAAAATGGCGACCGGAAATACCTCATCGCGTCGTTTGATTTCAGTAACAAAATTCAACCCTCTTCTCCATCATTTCGACCTTTAAACGTTTCTCCTACGAAACCGCGGGCAAAAATGCAGCCACCACACAGATTCGAAGTTCGGTATCTCTCCTGTTTGTTGCCACATCTGATACCAGTTTCTATGGATTGTAAACGAGATCGTTCGCGTAGAATTATTTTTCACGAACTGCTGTGGTCATTTTTTTTTTGATGCTAGAGGAAATAACGAACAGCTCTCACGTACATCTGTAACCAAGTAGTGCAGGTTGCTGTTCCTAAAGAATAATACCACCGATTCTCGACTATACGCGAATAAAAGCACGATAAAAAATGCCACAAAAAAGCTCCATACACATTTTTTTATTACATACTTTTATTCGTCAATAACTCTTTTTCAGTTATACTTTTCGTGCCGGGATTTTTGATGCTATTGTTCGTTAGGACTGGCGATTTATTGTGCGAATATACAAAGTGTGGGTACTGTAAAAAAAATTACGGCGAGGAGATTAGACATTTTTTTGGAATAGAAAATAGCAAAAAGTGAGCGGAAGGTATTTTTGTTCGATGCAACGGTGAATTTCGTGCATGGGCACGTTCAAGCGTGCTCTTTAAATCCGACTGAAATAGAATTCGAGATACCCAGCTACCGGGTATGTTAAAAACGTCGTTAAAAAATGCGAAAGTTCGCCAGCTAGCTGAGCGTTGTCGCTCGGAGCGTCGCTGGAAGGTAATTACCACGGTAATTCGTTTAACTTGCAATATTGCGCGACAAAGTGTAGATGAGCGAGGTTCTGCCGGGCACACAAAGACACGATACTGAAATCTATATTCTCGCAGAAATATATATTTCGTATAAATATATCGTCACGAACGTATAGTACTGCGCTACCGAGGTAAATGTAGGTAACTTCGTTAGAAACACTCTCAGTAGCTGCTGCATTGCCATTACATTTCGCACCGCCCCGTTTAACCAGGTTAGTGCATCCCCTCCGAGCGAAAAAACTACCCCTAACGATTTTTCCCTCGAGTTCCAAACTGCCAACCTACCAACAAACCAGCAACAAAAAACCGACGGGATTCTATTTCAAAACCGAAGCTTATTTTTCATCCATAAGTATACGGGGCATTCCACGCCAAATGTTTATTTCCCATTTCCCCCAATTTTCCATATTTTCTTGTACCCGCCAAAAAAAAAACTTTCCAGGCCAATCTCGTTTTTTTCCCCTAACTTTTGAATTGTAAACCAAATTAGAAATTTATCTGTTCAAAAATTCGATTTTTTTACGTGCATAAAAAATGCGGCGAATGGCTAAATATTTGCAAACGTGATCTTTGAGGTACGATACTTTTTTCTAAGGCGAGTTTGATTTTTTATTGACATTTTATTGTCATAAACTGTTATCCATTAAACAACTTTTCAGCTACTAAGATCAACGAGTTCGCTGAGAAAATGGAAAGTACGCAAAACTACGGAAAACTTCGCCTTTGAGTGATTTTGAACTAAAAGTCGTAGAATTCAATCGACGTTCGTCGTCCTAGCTTTTGGGAATTCTAATCAATTACTCGTTTTCCTGCGATGCCATTTTCTCATAGAGATAACATTTATCCCGAATGTAAATAGCATTCCGGACGAGATTCCCTGGCCTACTTGTTGAAGCTGGAAGCAACAGTTTGCCCTTTAAGCGTTTAAGCTCTCTATCTCTCTTCGTCTGCTTTTCCTCTTCCTTTCCTTCTCTCTCGACCACCTTTCGAATCACCCTCCTAGCTCGCGCGGTCTCCCATCGACCGCGAGGAATTTCAAATACGTTTTACGATCGGCTCGTCGTTTTATAATTCCCACGACGCGGAAATCAACGTACCCGAATGACGAAGAATTCTGACGACTCTCGAGATTGTTGTCACGCCGCGAAGGTCTATTTCCAAAGAATAACCAATCGGGCACAATTTTTGTCGAGGAGATGAAATCAGAAGAATTATCTCGAAGGTCGTATTAATTCGCTGAAAAACGTAAACGCATCTTTTTATAGCGGATGAAACCGAAGAATTCCGCGTCCAGCTTGCGTCACTTCTGTAGCTGACGTGCTCCGGAGGATCTGTTTGTAACGATCGAGAAACAATGGCGAGGCAGGGCTAAATCGGTCGGCAGCGAATTCGTCATCGCGACAATTCTCGTATTACGCGAATATCCGTCTCGTAATGCTGGTTTGTTCGATGGCAATGCGAGGCGACCGAACAAACGAAAACTGTGAGCACCAGCGAGTGCATAACACGTGCGACCTTGTTTCTCCCACGGCGACACACGTGATAATTGAGGGGATTGGCGGAATAATAATAACGATATACCTTGATTCGCGACGCTTTTGAGTTCGTGTTGCAATATGATTCGGCAACTTTCGACACGCGATACAGCGAGAAACTTATATCGAGGAAAAGCTCTAATAATCAGAGTCACCTCATTAATTATTGAGAATGTTCAGGCATTTCCACGAAAACGATCCACATATTTTCAAGCCATCTAAAAAATTCTGATAAATATCTGGAATTTTACGCGTAGAACAAACATTTTTTTTAATTATTCAACTGTTTATTTCAACCTAGCGAAACGTGGCGTTAGTGGACCAGCTTTTGAAATTGATGGTACCCAGGAAGGCCAATTTTTAGCAGGGAAAATATTTGACACAACTGATACCAAAATCTGTGAAAAAATTGAAAAACAGGTTAAAAAAATATTAAAAAGGTTGCAATAAAAAAAAACTGGCAAACAGATTCAAAAAAGGCAAACAGCTTCGAAAAAAAGTGAAAATTGTAAAAAAAAATCGGTTTCCAATAAACAGAACGATTTAGCAATTAGCGTAGTAATTAATTTCCTGATAACGAACATCGAGGAAAGGTAAGAAAAAGCTCGCGGTTTGGAAATTGCGCTGAAATAAATTCGTGGAGCCTTTTGTCGTTGGCGAAGATTGAGCACAATTGCCTCACTCATCCGCAATTTCCTCGTCATTCGCGATTCGCGTTTCCTCACCTTTTCGCGGTTCACGCTAACCGAAAGCTCCGCGCTAACCTTTTCGCCCCTCTAAGTACGAGAAAAACGCGAAATCTGCGCTCTCTCGTAGCGTCCCTTGGCAGTATAGAAGCTTCCGAGGGTCTGGTGGGTCGTCGCACGCCACCGCCTCCTAGCTATTGGAAACAATTTCCCAAGTACTCGAGCTCTCGCGTTATTTTCTACTTGGAACGTTTCGCGGGGTGATCGTTGAACCGTGACGCGAGGGTGGAAGCGCGAGCGAAAAATGACGAGTGAAAAATTCAACGGACGACGCAACAAGTAACCCTTCGCGTTGGAACGACCATTCTTAATCGCGTCGTTGAATTGAGACGAAGTTCGCGTGACATTTTATTTGCCGGAGGCAGCTCCTCGGAACGTTTTCCAACAAGCTCCGCATGGCTTTTTTTTCTTACGTAAAAAAGCTTTCGAAAAAAGTCGAGCTTTCGGTCAAAAAATGCCGTATTTTTATGAATTTTTATTGCACAAACGGTTGATTCAAATGAAATTATTCCAACGGGGTTTTATGAAGTCACATTTCAGGAACTATGTGCGAAATTTTCGCGAAAAAATATACAGATTTGAGCCCGTGGCGGCAAGTCTTGTCGGGCGCCGCGGAAAAAAGGCGTTTTGCGGTGGACACCAGAACTCGAGACTGGATCATGTGAGCCAAAAAAACCCCAGCGATTCTGTTAGCTGGGAAGTTTATCTAGCTGGCCCCGTCGAGAAAAACTTGTCATCTTCGTTTCTGGATTTTTGGTGGCATTTTAAAGTCGAAGATACGATTGTCGAAAAAAAAAACATTTGAGCGTCTACACAAAATACCTAAAATTGAAGAAAAAAAACATTTTCACTGGCACCAACGCGAAGCCTGCAAAACTCGGAGGTGTGAGTTCGGCACTGGTCAAGTTGACGAATTATAATATTAGATTACATAGTTTTCGGACGACAGCTACCTTTGTCGTGTTTGCCATCCCACCGTCGAACCAACTGCGAGTAGCACGCAGAGAGGATCGTATCAACTAGATCTAATTAAAATCCACACCAGGCTCTGAAATCCGTCCATCGTCGCCGACTGAATAGGCAGGAGCTAGCGAAAAAATCGTCTCCTTTTAATGCCAACCAAGTAAGATAATAAATTACCTGCGTTGTTCGCCCAGTGCTTCTCTATTACTATCAACCGAAGACACTTTTTTTTCCAAATGACACTTCCAGAGCTCGATGATAGCGATTTTTTTTTTAATATTCCTCATTAAATTTACTTTTAAAAACTCAAGATAGCTGCAATTTTACAGCTATAAAACTTTTTTTCTCATCGAAGCACACGCCTGAATTTTTTTAGAATTTTTTTACCAAGTTGACATTTACAAGAAGTTATGTCGCCGCAGAAATTATAAGGATCCGGCTGAAATTTTAACCACATCCTCCTAGGATATACAATAAACTTCGTAGAGACGAGCATCTACGTCACACAAGAGATCGTACAAGAAAATTCGTATCTTTACTGGTTTTGGAGAAACCAGGGCATCATTTTATTAATCGTTTAATCAGGATGGTCGATTCGAGTATTATCGCCTTACGAACCCGATGACCTTGAACCAGCAACCAGGAAATCGTTCTTATCTCGCGAAGATAACGTAATAATGCATATATTCGCGAATAATGAACACGCGATAGCGAATATATTTGTTATTGTTTCGAGGCAACGAGTGAAAATGATTTGAAATTTTTAAAAAATCCTCAAAAATCCTCAATCACTTTTTGGGGAACTGCGTGAGAAGTCAGGTCTGATGTTTCTCGTTGCTGATTTGATATTCGTGCGTTTTCTTCGCGGAATTAAATTGATCGTCGCCTTTTCTTCGAGTGCTTCCCGAACTCGTGTAGTTCGTTGCGAGCAACGCTCTCGAGGAGCTGACTGATTGAAACACTTCTTAAAACGAAGTTATCGCGACTTCCCACGTCTCTCAAGCTGCTCCATTCATTCGGTCGGGGAGACACAATTAACCGTATTAATTACAGGCTTTCATCGTCCAGCCACTCACTTTCAACGTCGACAACTTCGTTACGCTATCGAGTCTCGCGTGATTCTCATTCTTGATTCTCACAGCTGAAAATTGAGGGTAACAAAAGGTGGAAAGATATTCTTCTTTGCCGAAATTTCGTACACAGAGGATTTCAAGGTCGCTGATTTTACGATTTCCACAGCTATCTCGAAAAATCGTATGCACCAAATTTCATGGGGAAAAAAGATGGCTGAAAAAACTGGTGACCGTGGGATAAGACCTACCGCAAAGATGCCATTCGCTTCGAGTCTTGGACGAGAAGATTCGACGCGGTCTCATCTTTTCGACTCCGCGTGACGCTGTTCGAACAATGCGTCGTCGTCCGGAGTATTCGTGATTCATT
Organism: Arge pagana; assembly: GCA_963969455.1. NCBI lineage: Eukaryota > Metazoa > Arthropoda > Insecta > Hymenoptera > Argidae > Arge > Arge pagana. The sequence goes on along the minus strand of OZ018309.1, from coordinate 25,029,396 downwards.
CCCTACCAGCGCTGATCGAGGTACCTTCTCCCGTGGGAGAAGAAACGAAGAACCGAAGGATAAAAAAATCCACTCTCGGCTTCGTCCCGACGACTAAGTAATTATTGAGTGGTTAGTAATTGCCTCGTGCAATCGTAACAATTCGATCGATTGGAGAATCGAAGTACTCTTTTACTTCTTCGTCTATTATTACCTCTCCTCGAACTATGCCCTCGCTAAACATCTTCGGCGCTTCGTGAAACGGAAATGATAGGAGAGCGCAATTTTTTCTAAATTGCTCGAGTAAATTTGCTCAAATTGGACACCGCCTTTCCAACTGATCGAGCTTTCTCGCTCTTCTTCATCCTCGAAAATGAACATTTCTCCCTATTTTATCCTTCGTTCTTCTTTTTCATCTCGATCTGTTGAGAAAATCGAAACTTTTACCGATATAAAAAAATTCAATTCAGCCACGCATTATCAACGATTCTAACGAATAGTACAAATAAGTGAAACAAAACATTTTTCCCCAGAACCGAAAATTATTGTATTTTGTTTTACCTGATAAATATTTGAGGACTCCACGACGATTTACAATTAAAGTACATCTCGCAAACATATTCTTGCATTAAAATATATCTTTCCTAATAATTGCAATAAAATAATGTTAGTAAGAGAGAAGGCGAGGCGCTTTTTTCATGCCTCTCGTAAATTTTTCTGTCGCCGGACGAATAATCTCCAAGGTCGATGTGACGCGATTAGTTACGATTTTACGAGTATAACGCAACTTTACGTGTGGGTAGGTCAATTTCAAGCAATACCTACATCTTGCAGTCGCAGCGCTCGCTTGGAATTGAAGTCTACGTAAGTCAGTGCATTTGTGACATTGTCGAGATGCGTCGTTTCCTTATTCTGTTGTCCATGCCTTGAAATTTCTCGCCAACGAGACTAGAAAACTTCGCCTGGAGGAGGTGAGAAATCGACAGATCAGCCCATCTAACTGTGCCATTGGTAGACGAAAAAAAAATTTTTTTCTGAAAATTTATATAACTCTTTTTTGCGATCAGTTTTTTAACATAAAAACTTTTATCGTAATTTGCTTAAATAATTTTGTATAAACAATTGCAAATGACAAAATAAAGAACATGGTATTTATATTCCATTTGGCATAGTTAGTTTGGTGATATCTAGCCCAGTTTTTGCCTGGGCCTTAATGGGATAGGCGGACGGGGTAGTTCTCTGAAATTGACGTAACATAACTCTCTTTTCGAACAAACGAGTAAGGAAGGAAAATAAAATGAAATAATTATTACGACTCGATCGAATATCACTCGACATCAAGCGTCGAGTGTTCACGGACCTTGTGACTTGCAACTGACAGCTCACTGGTCCGCGAGCGAATGATGAAGTGACCCGCGCGACTGCCAACTCATCGCCTGCCTCGTTACGAAAATTTCTTCCCTTACAGAGGCGAGAAAAAAAATACGAGATCGGATAGGTTAATAGAAAAATCGTGTAGCTCGTCAAGTTTTCTTTTACTAACGGGGTAAGAAAAAAAGGGGGAAAAAAGAAGAAAAAATTACCGCGTCGACTCGTAGCCCTACGCCTAAAATTGGAGCCACGATCGTTTGCAGCGCGTTACGTGGATGGGAATAAAGTTTATCGGACGTACTCGTCGACGTGGTCTTGAAAATTTTCACCCTTCTGGAAAAAGAAAACCGAGGGGATTGCCACTTCAGCCAACAAAAATTTCATTAAAAATCCCATCGGAACCTTGCCAAGGCTTTTACGCTGGCGGTAAATATCGGGGAGTATGCCAACGCGTACAATACAACCAATTTAACGTAGAGATCAGGCGTTTAAAGTTTGAACAACCACCTCGAGTCTTCCATCCGCAGCAGGCTTTTTTCACGTCTCTTCCTTGGGACTCGGAATGATGAGAATCAAAGGAAAGAGCTGCCTCCTCTCGCTCTCGCAAATTATTCCGTAGAGTTTTGACAAATTCTTTGAAATGACAGTCTTGTTGCCAGCCATCAGAATATTAAAAATCCTCTTCATCTCCAATTTTCCAAATTAACCCGTTAAAACCCGAACGAAAACGCCATTCGTAGCAAAATGAGAACAAAATCGTTTAAACAATTTTTTATAAACAATTACAAATGACACCACAAAAAACAACGGTATTTTTTTTTTCAATTGCCTATAAATAGCATACTTAGTGTGATGCTGTCTGGCCTGAGTTTTACCTGGGATTTGGCATAGTCATTTTACTCTCCATCTAGCGATTGTTTATAACTGTTTTACACTAACAAATTAAAATTTGACAAAAAACGTGTTATACAAGTTATTATCATAGTTTTTGCCGTAGAATCGATCAGTGAAAACGGTTTTTCGAAATAACAACTTTTATCACAATTTGTTTAAACAGTTTTTTATAAAAAATTGCAAATGACAAAAGAATTTTTTCTTTTTAATTGCCTAGAAACGGCATAGTTAGTTTGATGCTGTGTAGCCCAGTCGTTGTAAGCCAACGACACGAAACATTTCAATTTCGTGTTTTCAATCGAAGACGAACGTTGAATTCACGTGCAAAGATTTTTTTTCTCAGGGTAATTGAATTATTCGATGAAAATGAAATTTCGGAGGTCAATTGGAGCAGCTAATAATAAAATCGAGAATCAAATACTCCGGATATCGCATTTCGACAAAGGAGGGATTTTTCGATCTTAGCTCCCTATTAACATTTATTATCACGATCTCACTTCACCGATCGCTTTCATTCTTTCAGCAAAACGGCCGAAAAATGGGTGGCGGAGGATGGTTCGGGGGTTGGCTTCAGCGCTGCCGAGAATCGCGGCGTCTCGTCCTCGTGATCGTCGCCATAGCCTTACTTCTGGACAACATGCTACTCACCACCGTAGGTAAGTAAGCGAGTGTCGAATGAAAAAAAAACGAAAGAAAGAGAAAAATGGGGCGAATTGACACGAAAAAGTATCATTCGTCGCTGAGCGTTCGAGAGAATGGTATCCGAGGAAATGAGGGAAAAGTCGTCGTGCACCACAAAGAACCGAGGCCAATTTATTTTCTCGCAATTAGGTACTCGCGGAAACGCGAGGACCGCGCCGCTGCGATTTTCCTCCCTGTTAATCAAACTCGTCTTTTCTTTGAGAGTCTAAAAAGACCGGAAGTCGTGTCATCCGAGCAACCTAATTGATTCGTTCTATTTTTCGCGAAATAAAGAGCCCCTTCGTCGCGCTAAAATCGCGACAAAAGACGCTCGCTCCCCGCGATATCAGACGGCTCTTTGCACTTGGGAACGAAGAAATAGTTCTTAACAAACGAACGAGCACGAGGACAGCTGCTCGTTAAAACTTTCGTCAAGTCTCGTCAAAAACCGCGCGAAATTATCGCGCTGATTCGTGGCAAATCGTTCTCGTTCCCACGTCTTTGCCGAAAAACCATTCTCAGACCAGAAAACTTCTCTCCCAGTCAATATTTTTGGAAAGTGTACGGTTTTCCGATTTAAATATTCTTACCTCTCGTGACTCTTTCGAGCAAGGCAAAAGTTTTCCATGGATTTTCCATCGTTCCCGAAAACACACGTTTCCTACGTCTGTGAAACTGACCGCACGATTTTTTTCCTCCTTCGATCGTCACGAAATGAGAAGAGAAACGAGAAAAAAATAATAATCTCATGTTTCAACAGAACCGAAGGGGTGGTGAAAATCGAAGGCTGCAAAGTACTTCCGATATGATCGGGACGTTCTAAATCTTTGTCGTGATAAAAAAAACCACGAGGACTGTGACTTTCTAGAGTTTTTAACATTTTACCAGGTCAAGAATTTCCGTGTCTACGCAACTCGCCAAGTTCACTCCAATTTAGTATTCTAGTCCCTGAAAACTGCCCTTGTTTAAAAAATGTCTATTTTATTATATTTTATTTTATTTTATATAATTTTTTTTTTAATTTTTTATGAGGCGTATTCTACTCCGTACGAGTAAATTAATCGGCTTCTCGTGGCATGATTCGGTAATCCTTCGCAATGTGATTTGAATCGTGGTAAAAAAATGTGGATCCTATCCGGAATATTATCGCCAATCATTCCATCGTCGTACGTATCTCTACGCGACGAGCTTAAGCTCTTGCTCCTCACCTGACTTTTTCATCCCCCAAAGGAGGATCGAGCTAGTTCACTTAATAACCGAGCGGCAACCGAGATTCATTGGGATTACGGCGGAATCCTCTTCCGAAGCGAATATTCCCCCGGGGACTTTTTCCAACCTCCTCGACTCAGCCGCGATCGTAGGATGCATCTGCTCGACGAATTGTCTCTCGTGCCCGATTTTTTCCTCCCAAAGAATCATCCCTCCAAATGGAAAGCAGCGAATTGGAAAATCATGTTTTTTTCTCTCTCTCTCTCTCGCGTAAACGAGACGAAGATTCAATTTTCGATCCGACTCGACGACGCGAGGACGCGACTCACCGGTCCTGGAAGTAAAAAATTGAACAACTTTAGCTGTCGATAAGAAAGCGGCGGATTCGATATTGGCGATAAACGAATTTTGAAACGTGGTCATTTTTTCTGAAATTTGGTATGTATAGCGGTTTTCAAGGTCGCTGATTTTGCAATGTTGACAGTGATTCGTAATCAGCAATTTCGATAGCCAATTGCTCGAAAAAAACGATAAGCGAAAGGATTAACCTGGCGCGAAAATCGTGCAGTCAGAGCGTGTGCGTGCCTCGATAGGATGTGATTATTTATGTATGCGTAGTTATTATGCGTTTCGTACGACTCCCACGTTATTCGATATCCCCTCGACGGCGGCAGACAACGGCTTCGGTAAAAATTCTCGCGAGAAAAAGCTTTGTGCGCAAGTTTGTCGCTCGAGAGAATTTACAAGGGGGAAATAATGGTTGTTCTCTTTAAAGAGAAGAAATCTCGGCTCAGCCCACGCTACGGGCGGCGGGTTCGAGGCGCGTTTAAATTCTAAACAAAACTTTCCATAAAAGCCACGATAAAATTACTATAAAGGAACCTCGGGCGATGCACGACCGAAATAATGAGAAAGAACCGACGCAGCAGCGCTGAGATGTGGAAAAAACGAGGGGGATATCGATTCGTGCTGGAATTCCGAAATCCAACCATTTTTCCTACCGATCCGGATCGCGTCGTTTGCAAACGAATAAAATAAGACGAGTATCCGCGCGGACGGATCGACGAAGGAAATCAATTTGGTACGTCGCCTCGCAACTTCCACTCGGCAACTCCTAACTCTTCGGTCATTTCTTCGGCTCCGGTCCAGCTTTTAACCTCGCGCACCCTTTTCAACGCTATGTTTAATTCAGAAGCACTAGAACTTCGCGCCGCGACTCCACGAATGGGCCAGAAAACATATGGGCCTCGGCGTGTCACGCCGCAGCAATCCTGATAAGTGGTCATGCATTTATGGAGCGCCACGAGCGTTCCTCGAAAAGTGATGGTGCGAGCGCATCGACGAGAATGGACCAGGGTCGCCGGGTATGTTTTATGGACGATGGACGCTTCTCTCTCTCTCTCCCGTTTATCGCGCCTCGTCAGAATCTACCTAAACATCATCTCGCTCCGAGCCCCAAAAAACAAGGTCGCAATCCGATCACGCGTATAGGATTTCGAAAAAATGCCAATGAACTCTAATTACGAATTTCTGAAAATCAAAATGGTGCTTTCAATGTGGCCGGTCAAAAAACGTTGAAATACGCTGATTTTGTACGAAGTTGCGTCTGCGTAGGGTTTTTTTGAGCTCGCTGATTTTGCGATTTTGACCACGGATTCGTAATCAGCAATCCCAAAAACCCCTTGAAGCAAAGTTTCGTCAAAAACGGATGCCTCAACAAAATTCGGACTGACCGCAGCTGGTGAATAAAGTTATTTCCAGGGTTCGTGTGCCGTTTAGCGTTACGTAATACTGAGATTCATAAATCGCTGGGAAAAGTGCATACGGTAGGATCAATCATTCATCGTGGTGATTCCACCCCGAGATTTGTCTTATAGCATGCCTCGTCAATTATTCGTAAAGTCGGGGTGCCTCGCGTGACTCGCGAGTGTGTGTCGCGTGTTACCTATCTGCGCGGTTGGTTACACTCTTCTAATCATTTATTCATCCCACTTGTTGCTTCGCCGCTAACGGCGCGCCCACGCTAAAGCTACTATTAATGTCGATCGACAATCTATTGCATAATTTCTTAACGGACATATCTCCCCGTTTATCCAACAACAACTCGCCCCCTCGGTGACTCGCCGCTGTCCCCTCGGTGGCTTCCCCCAGATCTCGCATAAACTGCTGTTTTACAAGGAAAATAATGCTTTTTCGAAAAAATGTGTAAGAACGACAGTTGTTTAAAATAGGTAGATACGCAAGTTTTGTTTGAAACTTTTGTCCAAAAAACGTGTTTTTGCAACAAATTGTTAATAACAAATAGAAGCAGTGGGAAATTTGTAATTTTGACCATTTTGTTATATGTTGGGGATTTACTGCGAAATCTACACAGCATCACAAATTGGATCAAATTATCCGCGGATCAATGTAACAGAAGTTCTAATTATGTACAACGATTTTGTATCGTCCGTTTATCAAAAATCGAAGTCTGGGGTAAATAAAAAAAACTGTTTGGAATAAAATCTAATAAGCAGATTTTAATTAAAATCGGTATGTCTAATGCAAATACCTCTATCAGTAATTTAACGACATGAGTATAGCAAAAATTCGAATATAAACAAAACTAGAGAGCTATAAAAATTTCGAATTAGGCCTTTTTCCACACATAAATCAATAAGAGACAAAATTAACCGTGTATAAATAACAACGCGCAAGAAAAATTAATTATGGAGGAGCTGGGATTTGAACCCAGGACTTTCAGCATGCGAAGCAGACACTCTACCACTGAGTTACACCCCCGAAGATGTTGGCTCAACGTAGAAATAAATAATTCAGCTACGTTGTTTCGTTTGTCGATACAGCGCAGTTTAAAAATGTATGCTCGTCGGAAAACAAAGGGACAGGTGCTCCACCTCTTGGTGGGGAATACATTGCACGCAGCAAACAGCAGTTAACTAGAGTCAACCAGTGGTAGCGTGACTACGTTGCATCACTGCGTGACTACGTTGTACACGCAATGGTTACGATACGTGTAAACAGATTACCCCTCAAAGTGGCGGGGTGGGTGCATAAAAGGCACAGGCGAGGTTCTCGTTGCTGCCCCAACACACCGGAACCCCGCCCCCCAATTACCTTCGTTCATGACCCTACTTAAAGGCACCCAACAGGTAGAGGGGTGCCAGTAGCCCTTACGTGCTAGCCACAGGTAGCTGTTTTTATCGCGTCCCATTTGAGCAGACTACTCCGAATAATGAAAGCAATGCGAGAAGTTGTAAATTGACAGCAGAACAACCCTTTTATTTGTGAATTCTTATTTTCCATCAATTTTGCAGCTAAATTTGTTTGCTCAATATTTTCAATTCTTCATATCTACTGCTTTTTTCGCTGGTATTATGGTGATTATCCAACTTTCTGATTGATAATGATTTTCCTAGAAACAATCTCTTGAACAAAAAATTATACATCGTGTCTTAAATGTCTGAAACGGATTTCCTGTTCGATAACAGCACGACTGCTAGAGCTAAATTGTCAGTAGTAGAAATGGCGAAGAAGAAGAAGAAGTAAATTGGGTTTCCAGACACCTGGTGCCCAATCTATGATTAGATAGTTATTCGACAATGATATATCATATTCTGTATCACCAATACAGAGAGGGAGGTAAAGGATTAGGGGTTTATTTTGAAAATACAAGAAAATTGGATTTTGGTCGCCTGATCGGTGGACTCTATGGCAGCCAATCTACTCTTAGATAGTTCCTCCACAATGCTTGGTCCTATTCTGGTAGAAATATTGTAAAATAAAGAAGGGGGGGGATGAGAATAAGTCGTTGTGCAGTGTATGCACGGCCCATCACTTGTCGAGACGGCCAACCACCCCTCACCTTAAGGGTTAAACGAACAATAACGACCGCATGGCAACGTGCCACATCAGCAATACAATACGTGTAGCCCCCTAGAAAACCGTTCTGGTTTTTTTTTACCACGGACAACAGTTGCTGCGACTCGTCGACGCGAAGGGGGCTGTGTCAGTGGAAAAGACCCGAAAAATATCCAGGGTTGCCCGAGGGTAAGAGTTTTCTTAACACGACGCTATCTCGAGGCAGCGGATAGACGGAATAACAAAGTCGCGATACGTTTCTTGTTCGGAATCGCGCGTCTAACGTAGTCGGGAGCCAGCAACAGTTCCGTGGAAATTCTATCGACGCGTATTGTAGGTACGACGCGTGAATGTTATTGGCCGTAACGCTGAGCGCCCGAGAGTTACGAACTCGCTGAAAGCATACTGTCAGTATCGTATCGCTTCTTCATTTGTCACGGTGATAAACAAAGACGCCCGGATGGATTTCGGGGCACAGCGTCAGGTCGGGGCGGACACGCGTACGTGTCGCGGCGACGATGCATACACCTATAGGTGAGAGACGGCACGCGGTAGCGACTCGACTACAGAGTCGTTACTGCCGGATTTACGCGACGGAAAACAAATCTTTTCTCGATCTCGGCAAAGCTGCGAGCCAAACAAAATCCAGGCCTTGGTAGAAACGCGAAGCAGACGAAACTCTTCCACCGAATAATTTTCCTCATTTTTCGAAACAAAATCATTTCAAACATTCACAAAATCTGGCCTCGATTACGACTTGATGCAGTCTCAATTTTGGGGTAGAAATGTCAAAATTCGTTTCCCTTAACGTGAGATGGTCATTCACTGAATTCTTGCGAATTTTTTCAGATTTTTCAAAATCTGCATTCCCAGTCGACTGGAATCATTTATAAAAAATCAATGATCGAGTAAACATCTTGAAACAAATTCAGGTCACGTTTGTTACCGAGTAGAGTGTTAGAAAAAAATTATGAAATGATTTTGAGATGTCGGGATTTAACACTGGTAGAGTTAACGTGGAATGCCCCATATGTAGTATTATTATAGTATTATTTGCACCAGTGTGGAATAATTCGTTAATATCCACCATTGCAGGAGACAGGTTTTCTGATACCAGAAGTTGCAATGTAACTAGTCTGTATTTGGTACAATTGAGCAGACGTGTAACGTTGCAGCTATTTATTTAGATTAGCTTCTCGCACACCTGTGCCACGCTATTTGTGTCCGGGCAGCCAACACGATCCACGTCGTTGTATCTACGCTTTCTTTTATCTCGTCTTGTTCGCAGTACCCATCATTCCGGGGTTCCTCTACGACATCCGCCACCCAAACGCGACCCTAAGCCAACATCTGGAGGGCGGCATAAAACACATCACGACAACATCGACTCCGGCACCGCAAAAATGTCAATGTCCTAACAACTCGCATAGCAATAGTGCCCTAGAATTCTTGGTCGCTGCTACCACCTCGGTAGACCCCATTGGTTAGTCTTTTGCACCCGACTGATGGATAGTCAAGATAGCTAATGATCCAACGTTCATTTTCATGTTTACCCTGTCGCAGACGATGTTACCAATTCTACGACGCTGGACGACGATGGAACAAAGCAGATGCATAAAGAACTTCTCGAAGAAACGGTCGCTGTGGGAATGATGTTTGCTTCGAAGGCTTTCGTACAACTGCTCGCTAATCCAATCGTCGGACCACTCACTCACAAGTAGTCTATCTTGGAACCGCTGATATCCTTTGTATCGCGAATATTACAAATCTTTCAATTTTCCATTTTTCAATTTTTCCACAGAATCGGATACAGCATTCCAATGTTTACGGGTTTCATCATCATGTTTCTTTCTACGCTGATATTCGCCTTTGGACGTAGCTACAGCGTCCTGTTTCTTGCTCGCGCCCTCCAAGGCATAGGATCGTCGTGTTCCAGTGTTTCAGGTAAGAAATTAGTTTCTCGTTCTCGATACACGTACTACCACTGTCAAAAATTCCACTTCACGATTCATGAACCAAACATGAGATTAGGTTTTGACCGAACCACCACGGTCATTTCCAGATATACCGAATCATTTTTTTGTGTTAGCCATAACATTGCATCAATGGTGAATGAACCGTAGAGACTGTAACCTTATCATATCTGATTGACCCGACGACTAACTAATATGTTAGACATATTGTTCATGTATATAATTTCAATCGATTTACATTGATGTTTGCTACTGAGGATGACGAATATTGATGTCAATTGAAATGTACATTAGTGTGTCATGAGTTAAACTTAGTCTGAATCAGACTCTAATAGTTAATAGATCGGAAATTATTAACGAATATCACCTATAAGTAAAGAATAATAATACTTAAACTATACAGTGACCTAAAACCCTGGCATGCAAATAAAAACGTTTATTTGACGACAACAGAACCTAGTTGATTCCGCTTGGTGGTTTTTCTGGGTGTGCTGATTGCCGGCGTCAAGTTGATCGGCCTAAGACTGCCTGGTTCACGTGGATTCCTATTTTTTTTTTTAACACAGGCAGGGTTTTAACTTGCTTCCACTTTTTTGGAAAATAACAGTGGTTCATGGAATGTCGATATGTCGATAGAAGAAAATGTCGATATAAATAAACAAATAAATAGAAATAGAAAATGTATAAATTATCTTCGGCGTGCACGGCGCCTGATCTCATCAATAAATCTATGGTCATTCGACAACCACTCATGATTTATGGATATTCTCGCATGGTCGATGCGATCAACCGCAGGTAATGCCCCTGAGTTTACGAATCTACCGTACCGACGCATATATTATCCAGTGAGATGGGCCGCGCCCTGTGTCTCGAAAGATGGTAAATTATCGGCACATCATGGATATCCTGGTTAATACCAAACTTGTCCGCTATCATAAAATACTAGGGTGCGAGATACCCACTCCTGGCCATGTCCGGCCACTGCAGCACATCCGGGGAAGAGAGTGATCTGATTATTTTATTATCATGGAAGTAGCTTTTATTAAAATAATCGCGAATTACCTGATGATATGGCAATCAATCCGTGACACACCGGCTAAGTTATATAATGCGGTGTTAGAGATCATTCGCGGACCACCCTCTTCCCGGTAGACCTTGACTGCAGATCGGAGGCATACCCTCTCGAATCTCCCCAATCTCTCCATCATCGACGCGGACATGTTCCACCATATGGGGGTAGCATATGTTAGCAATGGTCTTACGAGCAAGAGGTAACAAATCACCTTCGCTCTAGGACAAAGGTCCCCGCACAGGAATAGCCAGCAGAGGCTCCTGAAGGAGTCGGAAGCCTTCCGAAGTTGGAGATTGACATGCTCGTTCAAGCGCATCAGGTGGTCTAGCTGCACGCCCAAGTAGCGCACAGATTTCTTGTGCGGTATGTCGTGCAAAACATTATCAATATTTACAGCTATTTTAAAGTTTTTAATTTTTTCGTGCGTAGATCGTGTAATAGCTCGGAGAGGCTTGTAGAAAACTATTGTTTCGCATTTACTCGGGTTGATTTTGAGATTCCAAAGGCCAGTGCGGGGTCCCCACCCCAAGATATACCACTAAGTCGTCGGCGAAAGCCAAACGGTTCACATCTCCAAATATCTCCAAATTAGAATTCCGGCTGGCAAACTGTAAAAAAAACCTGGCAGTTTGGTTGAGGCTTCATGGAAATTATAAGCACGAGTGTTTTAGTTGGTTGATACTGAAAAAAAATTAAAAATTGCATCGGCCGGGAATCGAACCCGGGCCGCCCGCGTGGCAGGCGAGCATTCTACCACTGAACCACCGATGCTACGATAATAGTTAAATAATTTCCATTTTCGAAACATTGTGGATTTGCAATAATTGATTCAAGTGGAATTTCAATTGGCAACTTATGCACACATTTGTACAGCGCTATTGGGTGTGATCACCAACATTGGGTCGCTGAGATTTTGACAGTTGGCCGGTCGAGGCTGGAATATTCTTCATTTCATTTTCCTTCTATTCAATATTCATTTTATTCGAATATAAATTGAATGCTGTATGAAAAAGAAAAATGTATAAAATATGTAATTATGAAAGTGCAAATGATAAAATGACTGCTAAGAAACACGTCTAATTATCTGGTTCTTCCTTATTAATATGTGCCCACGACGCACAAACCGTAAACAGTTGATCAGTCGTTGCGCACAAGCGTATCCACAAGGAAACAACCGGACATTTTCAATTCTATCCCTAGAATTCAGTGGTCTTGGCATCAACGTTTTTCTGCGAGATAGTCGATATGAGTTCGACAAGATCATATCAACTTCAAGCACAGTCATCTCTCTCTTTCTCTCTCTCTCTCTCTCTGACCTATGGTATACCAGGCAGCACTGCCCACTTTCACGTGCCCGCCACACTCCAGTCCATTCTCTCCCTGAACGGAAATTCGGCTTGTGGCTCCATTTGCGTTAGAGCCTGTTTCTTTTGTGTCGTTTGAATATGCCGGTGTTTTAGCCTTACAAAGATTAAAGGTTCGGCATTGGATTGATGTGAAAAGTTTTCTTTTCACAGATTTTTCAGACGTTTTTCTCAAGTATATTCAACTGTTGTTTATGTTCACAATGATGGACCCACCTTTTTGTTTTTTGTACTTCCTGCTGCTGTGTTTGGCATGCGGAGGCCATCGTTCTGTCTTTCGGTGTGTCACTTGAGTCCATGATGGCCTTGGCGTCTTTTGCGTTAGTGTTATTTGTCCACTAAACCTTTGTTGGTGTGGTTTGATCGAAAGATAATGATTGTGACAAAAGGGCTTATCACAATAAAGACTCGGGTGTCACCATTCACTACTTCACTCAAGGGTTGTTAGCAATTGTGTAGGAGTGTCATCGCACACGTGTTAACGCTATTGCGGCCATTACTTTCCCTCTCCCGGGAATCCCAGCCGGGGAATCTCCCACCGCAGCAGCGGTGCGATTTTGTAAACATCAGCAACGACTCACGTTAACCCTCACAAAATGGAATTGGAAAGATGTTTTTTTTTTCCTAAACATTCTTCAACAACTTGTACTGAAGCGAAACTTTTTGGTGCTGTAATGATATAGTATCTAATCATACTCCCAGATCATGCAAACCTGCAATACCCGATAGCAGCACAGTTCTCGCTAGAGTCTCTCCCGTTGGTAAGTGAATGCTGTTTAGAGAATCAGACTTTATAGCGTTATAGGTACATTCAGTCATATCAACCACAGTCGAATACGATAATAGTACTCGATTGCTGTCTTGACAAATTCTTGATGAAAAAACCGAAAGTTGTGATTTCTGTCATCAAATGAGTAATATTCGCTAACAATTTCCAAGCAATCGTTTTTCAAGTGTACACATCTAATTGACATTGCGTTACGTTGTTTATTTCAGGTATGGGTATGCTGGCCGAACGATATCAAGATGACAAAGAACGTGGTAACGCGATGGGTATCGCCTTGGGTGGTCTTGCTCTCGGCGTGCTGATCGGACCACCGTTTGGTGGATTGATGTACGAATTTGTTGGAAAATCTGCACCGTTCCTTGTTTTATCAGCATTGGCTCTTGGCGATGGATGTAAGTATATCTAATCGAATAACGCGTCGTCCACATCCCACTTTAGCTGCCAGGGTGATATTTTGACCGAAGATGCGGTCTGTTCATCGATAATTGGATGATGTCCTAATATCTCCCTATCCATCTCGTGGCTACTAGCTGCCATGCAATTCGCTTACTAAAACACTTTTTCCCTGCGTGTGTACGTAGTATTGCAGCTCTTGATGCTTCAACCGTCTGTCGTTTACACCGAAGCCGAACCGCCATCCTTGAAGGCACTCGTAATGGACCCTTATATAATAATCGCAGCTGGTATGCGAATCACATTCCACGTTAGTTTCCTCACTACTTTTCACACATCTTATCATCTGTACTTTCTTCAGGTGCCATCACATTTGCAAACATGGGTATAGCCATGCTAGAGCCTAGTTTGCCAATCTGGATGATGGACACGATGGGTGCCAGCCGATGGAAACAAGGCGCGACGTTTCTTCCTGCCAGCATCAGTTATCTCATCGGGACTAATCTTTTTGGACCACTCGGACACAAAATGGGCAGGTCAGTAGTTTGTTTTGTATTAAATAGCCTCCTATTCTGAGCGACGAGTGCAGTGCGAGTCGATAAGTCAACATACTTCTGAACGATGCACGGTATGTAATATAGTATGTTTATTTGTCGAAATTGATGTCAATCTCGCTAACCAATGTGATTTTTTGTTAAATCACAAATGTTCCTCAATCAACTCGTGAGCCCGGATAGCTCAGTCGGTAGAGCATCAGACTTTTAATCTGAGGGTCCAGGGTTCAAGTCCCTGTTCGGGCGGAATTTTTTTTCCCCGGACTATCCAATTTTGCAGATCACACAGATGCTAATCAATTTTTGTTTATAACAGGTGGCTGGCTTCGATGATTGGACTTATTGTAATCGGGCTGTGCTTGATGTGTGTAAGTGTCTAAGTCTACAAACAAACTCCGCCTATGATGCTTGTACGACTATTCGTTTGTGCTTGAACGTTGAAAGAACAAACGATAATCATAAAACATCATTGCCTACGAATATCATTCGTGTTGCATAGAACGAATTATATCAACACTCTTTCAACTGATAATAGTGTTTTTTGTAAAACGTTAAGTGAGAGTCGAACTTGTTTTTGCAGATTCCTATGGCTAAAAGTATCAATCATCTGATCGTGCCCAACGCGGGTCTAGGATTCGCTATTGGCATGGTTGATAGCTCAATGATGCCGGAACTCGGTTACCTCGTAGATATTCGGCATTCTGCTGTTTACGGTAGCGTCTACGCTATCGGAGATGTCGCATTTTGTTTGGGCTTTGCAATCGGTATGTATGCTCTGCTCTTTGGTATACCGAGTGTTTAAAAACCCAAAAATATCACTAATGTCGTCCAAGGTACACCTATTATTGTCCTGCGTCTCGGTTCTTGTGTCAAAATCACCCGACCTATCAGGTTTTCATGATAAGTAAGTGGAAAAAAAAAGTTGCAAATAGAAACAGCAGTCACCTCTTAGATAGCTATTGATTATATTTGGACGTTCATCAGGTAGCCAGAACGTTTTGTACACCGCAAGTTCCATATACGATGAACCAACAGTCGATTCTGCCATACCAACAGTTAATCAATCTGTTGAGAGATATAGAAACGACTGCTTTACCACAGACATCGACTGTTGAAACAATGTTTGCCGTGATTTGGATAACAAGCTTCCGACAGACTCGCTCTAAACATCAGCACTTAGCAAACTTCTGCAAACTATAATGACGAGTCGCACGAGATTAAACGTGAAACTGGCGCTAGATTTTGTTTCTACATTTGTGGCCACGGTCGAGGATAGAGCTGCTAATGGAGGGCTGATAAATCCAATTTGTGGCTCGGATTTATTACTCATAGATGGCTGCAATCAATAACGCAGGAAAATCATTGTATATTTCATTTTATAGTTAATCTCATCGGCTCTTCATAACTTTAACTAGACAAAATATGACTATGAAATCCTGTTCGAAATACATTTTAGAACTCATCGTAATTCAATTACAAAGGTACAGCGTACAAACACATAGGCCTATGAGCAGTTTTTTAAAACATGTTTTTATAGCAGGGCTGATTGATATTACTTGAAAAATAGGTCAATCGTGTGACCTTGAACGGTTGAATATTCATTCATATTCAAGCATCGGTGGTTCAGTGGTAGAATGCTCGCCTGCCACGCGGGCGGCCCGGGTTCGATTCCCGGCCGATGCAATTTTTGATTTTTTACACTACTAATCAACAAAAACACTTGTTGTAACAATTTCCATAGAGCCTCGACCAAACTGCCATTTTTTTTTAATTAAAAAAAAATTCTTTATTTCACAGTTCTAAAAGATCTATTTGCTATAAATTATTATCTGAGATCCTCTTTTTCACCAATAAATTTGATGCGATTGTGTCATAAGCTTCGTAATAAGTGATTATCGACACGAGTAGAAGAGTTTTAAATATTTTATAAACATAGCAAGGCTGATTGTAAGGAATATATTGGTCGGCTATGTTCCTCTGGCATTAAAGGAAGCATGAACCAGTACAAATAAAGAATAGATCATCGTTGCCATATTCTAAGTCGAGATTTCTATTTTATGACAACTTAATACCCTCGTTTCTCTTTTTACGGTCCAGTCATTTTATTTATAGAATCTGATTAGTTGTAATGCGGCCGTTTTCATGTGCTCCAATAGCCGTGATCGTCTAGTGGTTAGGACCCTACGTTGTGGCCGTAGTAACCCAGGTTCGAATCCTGGTCACGGCAATGTACTACAAGTACATTGTCACGGTAGAGCATTATTTTAGATTTTTTAATTTCGACTTATGAATTGATTTCATAGATTCCATCTCGTTTGTTCGTAGGACCAGCGATGAGCGGTACTTTAGTGAATGGCATTGGTTTCGAATGGATGTTACGTGGGATAGCAGTTCTAAACTTCATATACGCGCCTCTGATGTACTTCCTGCGAGCACCACCAACTAAAGAAGAAAAGAAGGTACTTATCGACGCTCCGACAATATAATTACTACGAACAATCCTGAATCGCAGAAAGTAGGTCTGCTCTATAGCATGCGTTTGAATTTTGTCTCTTTATTTAAAATTATTATTAGTGGATTGCGTTTATAATTTAACGATGTTACGTTGTTGTATAGAAATAAACAATTTTATATCATTTTTCGTTTGCATGCGTTTTTCCATTTTCACCGGATGAGATCAACGTTACAGCGCTATGTTTGCTGCAGTCATACTAGCTTCAGACGACTCGCCGATTAGCTGGCTCAAAATTTAATTTGTTAGCCACCAACAATTCTCTACATACACTACGTTTTCGCGACCCAAATCCAACAACGTGTTTCACTGTTTCAGTCGTTAATTATCGGTGAAAAATCATCGGTGCGGTACGTGACGTATCAAAACGACGAAGAGGAGCAGTAGGTCTGTAGAAAATGAGCTATATAATCTGTTGAATTCCATCAGGAAATTTCAACTTTGTTAATAATTCCCTATGAAGAGTTTGAAAAGTATTATATCGAAGATGACTTTACCGTATAGAGTTAGAACCGTAAGTCAAAGTCGAAGGAAAGATTATAATTGCGACGTAATTGTATTCGATGTTTGTTTCCGTTTCTCATCATTTCCGTTAGGAGTATTCGACAAAAACGGATTACAAGCGCTTTCTTAAAATCAAATAAATATCTAATAATATCACAAATAATAATCGATATTGGAAAAAAATGTGTAATGACGATAATGGCCGATTCGATTAGATTCCTCTTATGATTTTCAATGTTAGATTTCATAGACACCGCTTTTCGAGTATTGCTTATCTCGTTTGAAAAAATTAATTTAGAAAATATACAGACACCCTTCGTCGAAGGTCTTCATCGTCAATCGATAGCGAGGCTCTAGATTCTCAACGCAGACCCGCTGTCGGGAAACCTTGTTTCGTTGTAAGTTTGTACAGCTGAGAGCCAGCGTTATAAAAGCATGACTCATTTCATCCAGTTTAAGCACTCAGCTTGCGACGAATAATGACTACGATGTGGTAATACCAAAGTTATCGAGGAACTATCACGAGTGCATTTAAAGCCTAGGATCTTTGTTATCGATTAACGATGAATTCCTGTACCGGGAAGATTCTACAAACGTATTCATGTAAGATTGGTGGTACGATACAAGGCATTATACTCCATGCACGGTTGGTAAAAATAATGTAAACAAATATGAGAAAATGGTCGCAATATATTTACACTAGCCTGTCAAGTAGCTACATTATATTACATTACAAAGGAGTAATTTAACTTCAGTTAGGATACGTATCGAATAAAAGTGAAAGAAGTACTACTACATTCGTAAATATTAAGAGAATTAGATTACGCGTTAAGCATCAAGAATGTATAAATGAAACTATTCGATCGTTCAGCGTACACAAATACCGAAGACATCAGACAAATTAAAACGAAACGACAAAGAGGATGCACAAAAATATGGGAGATTTATCTTTTTCAAAATTGCCAAATTTTCAAGTCTGGTTAGACCACCTAGAATGGATTCCTTGAATGGCTGCAAGGAAACCGGGCTAGAAGAGCATCTAGGTATCGATGAAGCGTCTTCCAATATTGGTCTTCCAATCGTGATTCGAGTAAACGTGACAGAATGAGTAAAATATAGGTAATATCTCCCTTTCGAGAGGCAACGTCAACTTTGCAGTAAGCATCCCACTCGACGCAGAATCTCTACGCAAAGAGAATTAAAAAAAACAAAAAGAAAAAATTGAAAACCCGCATCGTAGGCTTGACAAATTTTCGAAATTATACGTCGAAGTTCCCGAATAGGTGGCAAAATCGGAAAATGCGTGATACGTGTAAGGAAGTCTCGTAGTCTCCTAGCAGCTGTATAGAATTTGGAGAGAAAAGATTTAACCTGAGTGTATAGCAGTGGCTCCGTAGAACGTTCATAGAAGCAATACTAAACTTTATATTATCCGTGTACGTGGGGAAAAAAAGAGAAAAATGCAAAAAAAAAAAAAAACAAGAACAAAAAAAGTATAACCACTCGTCAAATAATCGTAATGAAATTCTAGTTGATAATTGTCGTTTCTGTCGTATATTTATTATTATATCCTCGAACTGCACGAGGAAACTATTGATCCCGCATCATAAATCAAGATATGATCGTCAAATGTATTCGGTGAATGTGTCAAGATCCTAAGCTACTGCAAGTACCAATCGCGAATCTATTAACTAAATGTACTTACAATTATTGATGTTGATAATCGGTAGTGGTGTTTTAAGGATAAGCGTTCACATTTATTCTTCGTTACTCTCTCGGTAATCCACTCGTTATTCCTGATGTACTCGTATCGTGTTGAGCGCTGAAGATGATGTAGCGGCTGCGCCTCTGCAGAGAACATCGTCAGTCGCTGGTATATGTTGTGTCTACGAACTTACGCCTGATCTATGCGAATTGATATGCATGCTTGAATTGAGAAATCTACGTGTCGTGTAGTCGAATCAGGGGCCCGTGAATAACGAAGAGTCTATTTCATTTCGATGGAAATAATTCATAGCCGTCTGTCTAGGAGGATCGCGCTGACTTCGCACCGTGCGGATTACTCATGATCGCTCCGCGCTTATCTATCATGCGCGACGAGGGCGAACAATAGGTACCTAAAGTTTGTTTGCGAACGAACACGGCTGTCGCGCCAGCGCGTACAGCTACTCCCAGTACGATAACGCGAGTCAATTTCATTCGAAACTATGTCAAGCCTCGATGGAGGGAATTTTCTGTCAAGAAACCGGAAGTGACGAGGAGCAGCGTCTGACAGATCTTGGAGCGTTTGTTCCAATAGTTATATCGCGAGGCGCGAAAAAAAAGAGTGTTGGACATAACTCGTTGTAGAAATATTAAATTCCTTATATTTTGTATATACCTGTCGAGAGAATAATGTTGCTGAGATACCTTCGAAAATGTTCTTTGATTCGATTCGTTTTGACATTAAAATTCGTTGTTCGATCGTCCTCGCAGAGAGCTCGATAGTACGTATCGCGGGTGGTTTAACGACGAGCCTCCGATGCCCTCTGAATTATTTGAAAATCGACAATTAAGGATGTTCAGGCAGTACCGATATATTTCTCCTGCTAACTAAAATTTTGCCTACATATGTAGGATCAATTTCGCAAAACTAGTCCGCTAATGACGCGCGTCGTTTCGTTGGGATGAATAGTTGAATAAATGAGAAACGCGCTTCCTAATCTAACTGAAAATGGTGTGGATAAAATATATAGCCGTGTTTCTTCTGCGTGTGAAATTTCCAATTGTTATCGCCATTTTTCATCGAGACTACGTGCAATTTTATTATTTCATTTTTTCACCAAAAAGATTCCTAAACGTTTTTTTTTTTTAGATGAAATTCGTTGAATGCACTTGGAGTAAAAATATGTCCAACGTTTTCGTCGCAATGCCTGAACATCCTTGAGCAACGTGGCATTTCGTTAGATGAAAAATGTCGAAATGGCGAATATTCGCGAATGTGCTAGTATCGTCGAATTGCAGATGCAATCAAATGACCATAGATCGTGAACTTATGTCGAAATGAGTGATGCATGCAGTTGATAGACAACGAAAATTATAATACGCTGTATGATTTTGAATATCCGTACCTAAGAA
Source organism: Arge pagana (assembly GCA_963969455.1). Classification (NCBI taxonomy): domain Eukaryota; kingdom Metazoa; phylum Arthropoda; class Insecta; order Hymenoptera; family Argidae; genus Arge; species Arge pagana. The sequence goes on along the minus strand of OZ018309.1, from coordinate 25,009,128 downwards.
ATGATAATATTGTTATAATCATAATGTAAATGGCAGAGGAAATTATTTTTGTCTCTCGAGGAGAGAATCGATACGATATAAAGGTAATATTAATCCCACGTCTGTTAAGATACATCTAGCATTTTACGCGTATAATTAAGTTAAAGTAACACGTACGTTAAATTAACCGACAAACATTTATCCGCTCCGTTGCGCGAACAATTCTCGTGCAACCAAAAGCAACGCTCATCTCTTCCCGAAATTCCTCGTCGAAAATTATGCAATCAGATCAAAATAGAGAGAAAAAAGGGAAAAAGTAGGAACGGACGGCGTTTCCCCGAGAGAACAATGTTTTTTTTTTTAATCCGGTACGCGCGAAGCGATTTCCCTATCTTCGGTCGAATTTCAACGATTCGCTCGATTTTTATTTCACGTACGTATAAAATATTGGATATATCCGTTGTTTGTTTCGATTATTTTATTCTTTAATAGAATCGAAAGTAACTCGTTGAGGGCTGCTATTGTGAACAGACAATAAGCATTGAAAAGAAAAACACGAAAGAACGAAACACGACTCTTCGTAATATAGCGAAAAAAAAAAAAAAAAACATATACGAGGAGCTATTTATTCAATGTTTCGCCATCTTGCTTGAAAAAAATAATGAAATATTTACTTTCATTCGAAACATGTAACTTTGCGTTTTCGCGAAATCGTAATTTCAGAGTTCAATTAAAATTCTAATTATCTATGTATTTAATATCGCGTTACAAAGTTGTAATCAGGAGCGTATGATTATCATAATTATACTGTAATATTTAATCAGCTGGTATATGGGTCCGACTATTTGCCTCAGTGTAATCAAAAGGCGTGTTCAAAGATATAGAATTATCATTATTTCTATTAATTATAGCGATGTACAGCGTTGAAGGTTTTGAGTAAGAGGAGAAAAAATACGGAAAATGTGGAAAAAATACGCATGATATTATCGTAAACGAGGCGATGGGAATATTTTATTCATGCTCCAAGTTCTGTCACGACTAAAACAACAAACGATAAATACAAAGGAACAAATCAAATGTTTCGGCACGGTTGCGCACTACGCAGGCAACAACTTACACAGACAAACACAGAAGCGAAAAAACTAAGGTTCTATCCTAAGCGTATACAAATGTATATAAATATCTATAACATACATATTTATATTTATATATATTTGTAACACGTATAATGTATTTAATCGTATTTCAAGTTAGGCGATAATGAGATATTGATATATATTTTCATTTCTGAGGGATATCACCTTGAGAAATCTGTATCGTATTATTCAACAAATATAGTGTGATTATACATCTTCAAAAGAACAACGACAAAATAATACGGAGACGAAAATTTGGGTTCGTGATTATACGATGTGACAAACGTATATTACGAATATAGTCCTATATATTGTAATCAGTTCAGTCTATAGTCACGTGAAAACGATATTTAACGAAATGTAATTTTAATCAAATGTGTATAACGTATATATTATATCTTATGTCTATGGGAAATGTGCTGGATAAAATAAACAGAATTAAACGTGATGATCGTTCGTTTATTCAGCTCTAATCCTGCGTTCGCAAACTCACAGTTTGAATACTTAAATCGAAAAAAAAAAACATTATTCGCCTAATCGCTCGCAATCAGATTGGAGTCGATTCTGCCAAAATTTCCATCAACTCCGGGGGTAGATCCGCCGCTATCAGATCTCCAGTGGACATGTTATGGACGTAATCCAACATCTCAATGGTAGAGTTCATAGTTTTTTTCAGTTCGTCTACATTCACGATAAAAAATAGTGACATAGAATGATAATTAAAAAAAATCACGTAGCATTGATCGTTTACATTAAACGTGAATTACCCATTTCTGGATGAGATATCGCGGGTGAATCCGGAGTCACCGGCGTTGTCCCATCTGCTGTCGTTTGGGACTTGGAAAACGATTCGTCCGCTGAGCCACGTGCAAAGAATCAGCTCCGATTATCGTAAAATCGTGCGGGTTTTATCAACATGTTTGACATTACCGTAATGCAAGCTCCGTAGCGACATCATTCTGCTGCGTTCCGTCAAAACGTTAATATCTTTCACCTTTTTATTCGCTCTCTCCAATAGTATACGGTTCAATTCCACTCGTCTCACCAAGGACGCCAGTTGATTCTGTAATACATCGGGAAATGAATACGAAGACAACGCCTGTCGCTAGGCAATCTGCAACGTCGACGCCTGATATAGGCAGCAGCACGTACGTCTATGTCTGTCAGATCAGTGTCGTCCGACCCATCCTTCGTCTCGGATTCGTCCGTTGACTTTCGGTTCATAATATCGGTAAGAAAAGTGAAAGGTTCTATCGGATTAGCGCTCAATCTTGACAAAGAATCTCTGATATCGTCCGCTGACATGGAATCAACATCGTAAACGGTCTTCGGGTTTTTATCATTGCTAGTCGCATCATTCAACGGTGCCAGTTTATCGATGTTTCGATGCCGCGCGCTAGATTGATCGAGATATCCGACTTTCAAATTCTCTCGAATGGGTTGGCCTCTGACAGAGTCGTACGAATTTTGAATCTCGAGTCTTGCGTCCGTAGATCGTTGATTGGACGTCGAGTACGATTTTTGAACATCGGTGGTTTTGCTTCTGCTCGTCGCATCGCCGCTTACTTTTCGCGTTGCTTTATGTATTGCGAGCAATGGCTTTCTTATCGGAGAACCGGGCTCGCAGTTTGCCGTTGAACTTCGTCCCTTGCCACAGGTTAGTGACATCGTATTTTCGCTGCATTTGTCGTACAAAAAATATGTACCATTATAGCACGTTGAAAAATGACAGGTGTGAGAATGACGTGTATAGAGATCGAATATGGCTTCGATATCGTAGATATTTAATCATTACTATATTCACAAGATTACCCAACGATTCCAGTTCCGATTTTCGACACTAATTTGCTCGTTTTCTGATCACCGCTACAATGACTGTCTTTCCTATAGTAACATTGATAATGTATATGATTATTCGACACATCGCTACAAGGATCGCATTTCTTACCCCTTAGTGGTTATCACGCTCATGACCAAGGTCGTACGAGTGTCGGGTGAATCTTGCTTCTAACCTAGTGAAAATTTCTTTGTAACTTGATTCTGTTAGTCGAAAAACGACCGAGGAAGTGAAACATGCGAAATTCGAGTGTATCGTTGCTATGGAACTCTACTGTTTGGTCAATGAATCAGGTAAGTATCAACATCTCTTAGGATAAGATCGTCGAAGATACGACTCTGCTTGGACTTTACTATTGTCCAGGTTATTATGCTAGAAAAAATCAACGTACAAACTACAGTTATACAAAATAACGTGGGTACGCGACGATTCACGATAAAAAAACAAGAGGGATGAATTTTCATAAGTAACATTTATTCGAGCACAAATTCATAGATATCGGTACAATATGAAATAGCATGATAATATCGCCGGTCGCTGTATATCCACAACGTATAATAAATACTTAATCAATGTTACTTACAAAAACGAAAAAAAAAGAAAAAATCGACAAACTGTTACTAAAATTTATCACCACCCCTATTTTAAATAAATATCTCGTATTACGACGGTATAATTGACTAAGACTAAAATAATATTTCATTTTAGACTAACGATAAGCCTCGTGACCATGCTTATAGATAGTTGTAACAATGCTATTATAATAGTCATTAGGTTTACTAGAAATAATGTTTCATAAATTTGGCTGGCGATCGTCATTGTAAATATCTAATAACTCTATCATCCAGGTTTGTCAAACTGAACTAGGATCAAGTTTTCTTTTTTGCATGAGAACTACCATGGTTTACAAACTGTAATCACAGAACAAGAATAACCCTCCAAACATACAATTTTACTATACAAATAATACAATGTTGATCATCGGTAACATTCACAGATCTTTCGTTCATCTTATTGTTTGCTGACAGAATTTGGCCAATGTGATCACTTTACTATCAACTTTAACGCTCCTGAAATGTTAACTCGGGTCATGAGAGACCAAACAAAATGTTGAACAGTTTTGTCCAAATTCGTAGCCTAGTACTTTCACCATTTACATTTGTAATTGAAATTCTGTAATAGAAAAAGAAAGAAAAAAACAACTCGAGGAAAATGCGTGCCTTGAATTCCATCATCCACGTTAAGATATTCCTTCACCAAAATAAATAAGACAAAGTGATTATTTGATCGAATGAATAGCTGAACTGAAGTAATAAATAACAATCCGTCTTTGACGCATCGAAATGGAACAATGTAGGTAGTATCGATGCAACGAATGAAAAGCACAATTGTACAAATGTCTGTGAATAGCTAAGAAACAATGATTATGAAACATTCGCAACGATTCTGTAACGTTTGTTTTTCAGCATAAATCATTTACATCGCGGTGACACTTTTGTTAACTACATTTGTACAAAGACAAAATCTACTGCATATTGCCGCCCGTAACATAGAAATATGTACTCAAACACTGTCATACATATCTTATGAATATCATTCATATTGTATACAAAACATTATCCTGAAGTCTAGTGTTATTTGTTTGTTTATTTTATAGAAAGAACAAGTAATAGTGACCAACTTTGCCACCGCTCTATTTGTAAAGTACAACTGCGATAAGGTATAAAATTTCTGTTTGACTAGACAGAATGTTCGTACAATGACTAGGATCGAGACTGATTTATTTTGGTAAAGGATATCCTGAAAAGAAGTTTCCGCGATTAGTTGTTTCGGATTTCTCCACTGTACTGGTGCGATCAGTCCAAGCAGTCAAACGAAATTGGTAAAAATGATGTATTTGTAAATCTAAATATTAGGGAAAGCAACATAAAATGTAACCGTTACAAATACGTTATCACAGCGACCTAGAAGTATATTAATCTGGCGTCTTCGGGGTTCTGTTCGACTGGACAGTACGGGCATTTCAATCTGGAAACAAATTGATTTCTTTGAAAAGTGACTTCGATATCAGTGTTTTCTTTCGTTACACTATTCGAATTGCATACTTATTAGCACTAGTCAATTTGTTGAGGGCATCTCGTGATATCACGTGACCACACACCAACTTCATGGGAGGATTATTCTCAGTGCTTTGTTGTCGTAGAATGGGACACGCAAAAACTGAATGATAACGGCTCTGTTTCCCTAAATCTATTTCAATCTGTTGGTGAAAAGATACATTTTTATTATTGAAATTGCATAGCATCGTGTGATTTTTGAAAAAAAAATTCAAATCAACATTTCATTGTTGTCTGACAGAACTTACAGGTAGCTCGTCTTTTCCATTCCAAATGTCTGTCACCTGTCGTTGCTGCATCACTTGCTTGATATTCAACAGAGCAGGTAACGCGGTGCACCCAGCATTAATGCTGTTTAAGTATGAAATAAAAGTTTAAACACAATTGGTGATTGGAAAAGTCGGAGGCAGTAACGAGTGTATAGGGCTAGATATTTTGCGCGCAGTCTATTCCCCATTTTTTGAGATTTTGACGAACCAACATAATCGCGAGGTCGAATTGCCACTTACCAAACAGACAATGGACTATCTACGCTGAGCCCCAACAACGTGCACGCCTCCTTAGTAAACACGTCGTGAATATCAAGCCACATGGTTGGATCCAATAAATGACTGTATGGGGATGTTTGAATGCCATTCGGCAAATACACGAGTGTTCCCATCAAGGATTGAACTTCTTTCTCGTGCCGAGTAACAAATTGAGTTAGATGCTTTCGCGCGTAAACAATTGCTTCTGCTTGTTTACTAGGCCCTTGTTGTACCAATTTTATGAAGTGTAGCCTGTGTAGTTTGAATTCGAGGGATGAATTCTGAAAATGATTACAATTTCAAGTAAACTGACTACTTATCACATCAATTTTTTTCTTCTCGTCCGATAAGGTACAACTAGTCGTCGAATTTACCTGCGCAAGAAGCGCCTCGCGATGATTGCGCGTCCATTCCAAGGCAGGTTCCAAATTTCTCTGTTTGAGGCAATCTAGTATGTGGTTTAATTCTGTGAATGGTTCTTTGATACCTTCTTCAGTCTTGATTCCTGCTTCCTACAACATCGAGGCATTTATGAACTGCTCAAGTGGGGTCGAAGGTATTCAACATTCTATCGCTCATAGCTGCAATTTCAACCTACAGCTGCTAACTCGTCAGCGATGTCGTGCATTCCCTGTCGATAGAAATGTTGGCAAATCACTTGATTGAGCAGAAGTGTTTTTTCAGATCCTGAAAATACATCCTCTCTGCTGGTGCTCGCAAAATCAGCGATGAAATTTCTGTCGATGGCTTTGCCAACTCGTGAAACTATAATGTGTAGATCGCGATGGTCCGTCGCTAATCTTTGCACAGTTTCCCGAACTCTGGTCATTGCCTGTCTTATTATTTGTATTTGACATGGTGTAAGGATGTTATCAGGCGGCCCTAATGGAAATAAATCATTGTCCAGCATGAAGACGTTCATACGTATTAGAAGTTTGCAACAATGTATCGAGTCTCTACAATAGAAATATGAAGTCCCGATATATACATCAGTTTTGTACAAATACGATCGTATTTCATTGATAAAACAGACGATCGAGTGTAAATATTCAGTTGAAAAAAACAACAATTGGTAATTGAGGTTATGTTGCGTTTATTACAGCTGGATTCCGCATTTTCATCGATGAAAATTCCGAAATAATAACGCGAATTAGAAAGACAAAAAGTGACATTGCCAAGAAACAAAGTAAACATACTCGAGTTTAAAGTAAAGTTGATACGAAAAACCAACCGTCATAGGATTTGTAATTCGTACAGCGAATGGCTCGTGGAACTGAAATTTCGTCGGTTCTGCATAAGAATAAAGAAATATTGACGCATAAATTCTGTCGGAAAACAAATCGGATTACTGTACACATCGCCAGGTTACGTTGATGCCACTATATAGATGCAATGTTTTGCTTGAGAGAATCCTTTGTTCACCTCGATAGATTATTCACAAAACGAGGCTCGAAACTCACCCTCTTCCAGTTCCTTTTTCAACGATTCGATATGATTAATTAAATATCGAAGTACACTGTCTGCATGTTCGTTTATTGGGCCGAATTTGGATAAAACTTTGACAACTTCGTGCTCGACAAGATCACAAGCCTCCATTATTGTTTTTGCGTGTGCTGCGTCACTGCTGACGTCACGACAGTAGTTCTGCTCGGTAATCGGCGCTGATTCGCCAATTGCGAGCCAATCATTTCCCTCCGAGAAATACTTACGGACGCGCTGATTGGATCGCGATTTTTCTGCACTCAAATGTTTCAACCAATCAAACGGATTCTACGAAACCCGGGAGAAATTTTTATATCTGCGCTAATCTTATCTTTTGATAATTGATTTATCGATATCGGAGTAGTCCGGATTAACAATCTATTCCACAAGCTCGATATCGCTTGATGCTGCTAGACTCGTTGAGGTTTTCAACGAATCAACCAGCAATTTCTATCATGCCTGTGGCCACCTTAACGCTCAACAATGGGTTGAAGTTACCTCAAATTGGTCTCGGCACGTGGCAAGCCAGAGTAAGTTCGAAATTCAAATCGTTTTATTGAATGACAAGAAAAATCAATTTTTGCATTGATAAAACTGCTGACCACACTTTAACAAATAATTTCTGACGGTTTCTTAGATTATAACAGGACTAGCAGGTTTTAAAGAAATTGAGAACATTTGCTTGTTTCAACAATTATTCTAGTGCATAACGACTTTGCAAATCATCTGATGAGACGTGTATTTCTATACTAATTTTTTTCCTGCTTTGATGTCATGGATAATAAATTATGTGCTCGGACGGAGATTAGATTAAACGACTGCAAATGTGAGCCCCATTTTACAAAATTTTGCAGGATTAGAGTAACATGATTTCGAGTCTGGTCATTTTTTACCATCGCTTTACCATTTTTCGCAGTTTTTAAGTACAACTCATTATCTTGTGCTCATTTTTCATGTAATCACAGGATGAACCCGAAGCTGTTGGGCAAGCAGTCAAAGATGCGATAGATGCTGGCTACCGACATTTTGATTGTGCTATGGCTTACGAGAACGAACATGTCGTTGGCAAAGCTATTCGTGAGAAGATCGCCGAAGGTGTAGTTACAAGGGAGGAACTGTTTATAGTAACAAAGGTGCGTCTATGGATATATGAAAATTTGTATGAATATTTCTTGAATATATATTACAATGAGTCTAAGATGAAAAAACGAATGTAATCAGTGACATTTCTCTTCCTCTAGCTCTGGAACAATCGTCACAGGGAAAGCATAGTCGTACCAACATGCAAGCAATCTTGCGAAAATTTTGGCTTGGATTACGTTGATTTGTACCTGATGCACTGGCCTGTTGCTATCGGAGTGGGTACCAAATGGCAGCTAGTACAAAATTGTCGATCGATTGATTGTCTATGATAATTTGAATATCACAGCAATCTATCAGAAACTGAAAGATGAAGATCAAATAAACGGTAGTTTATTGTTTTCACAGGAACATGTGGAAGGATTGTTTCCTGAAAAGTTAGCAGAGAGTGTCGTCGACATTCCCATTGAAGCTACATGGAAAGGATTGGAATCATGTTATCGATTAGGTTTAGCCAAAAGTATTGGTCTCAGCAACTTTAATGCGTCGCAAATCGACCGTATCCTTGCCATTGCCGAGGTGAAGCCAGTGGTTAATCAAATCGAGTGTCATCCAAATTTGCAGCAGAAAAAGTTACGGGATTTCTGCAATGCTCGGAACATAATTGTGACAGCTTACAGTCCTTTCGGTTCTCCTCAAAGAAATTGGGCTAAGCCTGGCGATCCTATGGTCGTGATCGAACACCCAGACATTTTAGCTATCGGAAAGAAGTACAATAAAACAGCTGCGCAAGTCGTTCTCAGATTTATGGTATCAGTTTAATCAGTTTGTTTCGAAGTCCAATGTTTTTCATGCTTATCCGTTCGCTATATCATTGACACGAAGCTACTTCCTACAGGTCGACAATGGTATCGTAGCCATTCCAAAATCAAGTTCCAAGGAACGAATTCGACAGAATATTGATATATTTGATTTCAAACTGACTGCCCAAGAAAAGGCTGTCTTCGACCAGTTCGACATCGGCCTTCGAATTATTCCTGCTCTGGAGTAATTATCTATCCAATTATCATAATTTTCCATCATTCTAAGTATTTCATAATAACACATATTCAATAATGTTATATCAAATAATTTCACGTTATCATATTCGATAGATCACAAATAACGTTTTTTGCAGGTTGCAGGGATCCAAAGAATATCCATTCCACGCAGAGTTTTAATGATTATGTTTTACTTTCGAATAAATTACATATGAAATATATACCATTTTTTGTCATACTATTTATCCTTCATACCTAACAAACTAGACTTTCTAATTACGAAACGTTGAAGCAATCTCGCTCTATTCATTGTTGTAATATCACAAGTAGGTACAATACATAGAATCGATCAGATAACGGCTTTGATCAAGTACTTAGTTTTTACAACTGTTTTTACTGATCTATTCCTTCTATCCAATGATTTGGTCAGATGACTACTTGGCAACACAGTTAGCAGATCTGAGCAGATCGTTAGAATCAGCCGACGTCGACATGTCCGCATCAGCCGTAGTGCCGTCGCTTAAATTTAACAATGGATATTCCATGCCTATCTTCGGCTTGGGAACATATCAGGTAAATTCATTCGTTACAACTAATATTATTGACGCGAGAAGGTATTTTATGCGTTGAACATCTCTCGTTCGTTGCTGATAGGTTCAAGGTCACGCGTGATTAGATAGGTTATCAACGTTTTCGCGTGCCTCGTGCGGCACACACGTCGAGCGGGAATTTTTCAAACGTCTTGTCTAGTAAAGAATACTGATATGTCAAATGATTGATATTCGTTAATTTCAATTGATAAAAAACTTCTATCTCTTTCTGGTATTGCGAAAAGCGCGGAATCACTAGGTCGTTGTCGATCATCCAGTGACTGTGCTATTGATTGCGGAAAAGTATCACTCCCACGTAGCGTGATACCAAGTTATGCAAGGTTATGTAACACTGTGTAACACTGTTACTACTTATACGAAAACCCGATGACTCGGAACTTCGAGCACCGGGAATATGACAAAAAAAATGCATCATACATAAATATGAGGGTTAACTTGCATTAATTGCATCTAACGCGATCGTTTTGAGCCTCAAGAAAGTTCACAGCGTTTTATTTCGGATGAAATGAAACAGTATGTACATAAACGTTCAGCTCGAATGAAAATAAAAAAAAAAATAGGAACCACGTTTGCAGTATGGAATACAGAGTAGAGGAAATGAGTCAAATTTTAGTAACGACCGGGGTTCATCCTTGGAAAAATATCAATTGAGGACGTCAATTAATTCTTGGAATTAAATTATCCTGTAGTCGGAACCTGGTCAAGTAGAGCAAGCTATTCAAGATGCGATCGAAGCTGGTTATCGTCACTTCGACTGTGCCCTCTTCTACGGCAATGAAAAAGAAGTCGGCGATGGGATTCGGGCCAAAATCGAGGATGGTACCGTTACGCGAGAAGAACTCTTCATCACCACGAAAGTACGAATTGAAAATTGCTTCAGTCACATTTATACATGGTGGGAAATACTGTGCATTTCGATTAAGGCAAATGTCATTTACAGCTCTGGAATAATACTCATTCCAAAGATCTTGTAGTACCGACTTGTAGAAAATCGGTTGATAATTTGGGACTGGGATACATCGATCTCTATCTGATTCACTGGCCATTTGCATTCAAGGTAAGTTACCGGGATTTCGGTTAGCGTAATTAACACTGATCGATAATAATTACTTGCGTACATGTTTACAGGAGGGAGACGAATTGTGGCCGTTAGACAAAGATGGAAATGTTGAGACTTCTGATGTTGATTATTTGGAAACGTGGCAGGGGATGGAAGAATGCGTTACGCTGGGCCTAACGCGAAGTATAGGACTTAGTAATTTCAATTCCGAACAGATAAACAGATTATTAGGGGTAGCCAAAATAAAACCAGTGAACAATCAAGTAAGCTATTCAAATTTATAGAGACTGACGCGGAATGATTCTAACTCTGACTCGTATCGTTTACTTTGTAGGTCGAAGCTACTTTGAACTTCAATCAACGAAAGTTGACAAAATTCTGTAATGATTTGGGAATTACCGTGACAGGATATTCTCCACTGGGACGTCCTAATAATCGCTATGGCATATCTAACGGGTTCGAAAATCCAAAACTTCTCGAAATCGCGGCCAAGTATAAGAAGACATCAGCGCAAATAGTTCTCAAGTATCTCGTAAGCTAATTTCAATATCTCCGGCTGTAGAAGATAAATTTACCGAATTTTACCTCTTATCATTTCTTCAGGTCCATCTTGGCATCGCTCCTATTCCGAAGTCAGTAACAAAAAGTCGTATACAAGAAAATATCAATATATTCGACTTTGAATTATCACCCGACGAAATCGCAACTCTTGATGATATCAGTACCGGTGAACGCCTCAATAAGTTGATACAGTGAGTAAAACACGGTCCTCTTCATTTCAAAATCTGAAGGTTTGCAATGTTAACGACTTTTTTTTTTAATTTTCCACAGATTCAAAGACCACAAGTACTACCCGTTCCACATTCCATTTTGAGGAAGGTTACGTATTGTACATGATTCAGAGAACTGCGTTTCACCTAACTCGACAACCTCATCAAGGTTTAAACAAAATTATAGAGAAAATATTTATTTCTGCACATAATCCTGACTGAAATATTGGCGTCAGATATAGAAAAATGTTAAAAATAGTTTCGGCTGACTTCGGTTTGTGAAAACGTTTGTTCACGAATGTAAATAAATTGAAAATATCACAAATACGTTGACTTCAGGAAGAAATAAGGCTTGGCGCTCCCAAACTAGGTACCATTACCAGATTGCAGCTCCGGAAACTCGACATTCGAAATGAAAGTAATAGGTGGACGTTTTTATACAATGGCATTAATATCGTTTAGCAAAATACCTACTTGGGAACGATATTTATTTGATACATTGCAACAACTTTCTCAAGTTGAATGCTGCGAGGTGTGTTTTTAATTATTAGGTGTGTCCAACAAAAAAAAATGATGTACGTCTTGGGTATAATGCACGAATGGTCGATGTACATCTCTTATTTCATTTCAGTTTTCATTGTTAGAATCAGAGAACGAGGCACGCGTCCACATCTGCATCTGCGAGAGGACATCCTCTCTTCCAGTCAAGCATCAAGCCTCGTTACCAATACGAGGCCTTACATGGTTAACGCAATCATTGGAAGTAGGTGTGCAGCAGAGTAACGGTGGGAGTCTTCGACGAGAGCGACGAAATGTATACTCCCCGGCAAACCGAACAATTCTACGGTCACTGAACCAACGGAAAGTTACCAACAGCCGATTCTAACAAGATACAACCGCGTTATGTATCTCTAAATACTGATCACGTGATCGTGGGTCGTAATTTGTATAGGAGAGTAGAAAATTTCCAACGGTTCGTGAATCATCGTTCATTGGTAGTAATCGGCACAATTGGTCGCATCTTCCATCCTCTCCTCATCTTTCTCTCTCTCTCTCTCTCTCCTCTTCCCCCCGGGTCGTCCCTTTTTTCGCATCGTCGTGCATTGGCACGCTGCGTTCAATGCTCTCATCTCTAGTACGCCTAAGCTCTACAGACATTACTCTATACGCCCGGAACACGTTTTTTTTCTTTGCCAATTACTTTTATTACCCTTCGCCGACTCTTAATACTTTCGGATGGGCAGAATTTTAGGGTGCAGACCGGCGGCCTTCGCAATGGTAAATCACAATTGGCATTGCACGTACGAGGAGGCGTATATTTGTTAAACTGTCGGAACTAGTTGGGACCGACGTTCGGCCCGACGTCGGACTTCAATGATTGGTAAGGGTTAGATCATTGGCCTCTCGTTTTCGACCGATGTTATGACCCTACGATTGTATTTCGTCGCACGCTCCTCTCCGGAATGTGACCAATGAATTATATTATTCAGAAATAATAATTTCCTGCGAGCATGGCGACAAACGATTGAATTTCCTGCCACCCGACAAACAAAAGTTATGCATAATTGTACCAAAAAAACTGGCCAAAAAAATTGTTTATAATTTATAGAACTAGATATAATTATCTATACATTTTTATAATTGTAATTATGTATCCTATAATCTTTTTCCTCAGCCAATTGTTAGACAGGCTTCACAGGACACTATTTCAGCCGTCATTCGTTTACTGCAACAAACGAATAAAAAAAAACAATCAACGAGTCGTGGATTAATGCCCGAGGAAAAAAATGACCATTGGTCACGAAACGATAACAAATGACCTTGAACATTGGGAAGGAATTTTGCAGAATTGAATATTCGACAACTGATGTATCGTCGCGGTTACTCCTGTGACTTGTGTCGGAAGCAGAAGATTAAACACCACAGCTTCTCGTTGATCTCGACCTTTTACTTAAAATAAGATTTCTTATCAACATCTAATGTGAAATTCGAATCTTATAAAAAAAATGTCTTAAGCTTTGAAATACCAACAAACGTGATAACGAACCACGTAATAAATCATCGTTAACTACTGTAAGTCTGTCAGCGTCTTTCTGTCGACTAACGATCGCGCAATTTCAATTTCAAAATTCTACTCACGAATCATGCCGTCCGAAATTTATCACCCGCAATTTTTATGATAGGAAATATCCGCCATAAAAATAAGTCGCCGTCGTCACGGTTTATTTCCACGAACGCGTGTCCTACGATCGGTGCTATTATACCGGACCGTGCGGAGATAAATCCATCGACGATTACGCACATGCAGTTGATAAAATAGTAGTCAAGTTGTGCGTACAATAAAACGGATATCGAATGTGGTCGAACATTTTTCAACTCGTTACTTCACGAGCATTTGTGTCTCGCTCGTAATAGATACGTATTATTATTACGGCGTTGACCTCACGTATATCGAAATTCCTTCGGACGTTTCCAGATAAATACAAAATAAAATTTGCCACAGTTGACTCGATAATCGGTTGCGAAATGTCTTTGTAAGGTCAGTCGCTGTTTACGCGTAGAATAATCGTATCGTATCCAACAGTCGTAGTTTTGAAATCCCTCAGCGAAACGAGCGATTTTCTCCAAGGTAATCGCTATTTGTGCGGTAATTGAAATTCATTTGATTATTGTTGCCGACGAATAATTTTTCAAGTGAACGCGAGTCGATTCTGTTGCGCGAAAAATTATCTGAATGCTAAGTGGGTAATGAAGTCGACGATTAAACATGAATCGGGGTTGTAAAAACTACTCGAGTGAAATTGTTATATTCTCAGGAATTAGTCGAAATGGTTCTAAACTATAAACGATGACTTATAAATAACGGTAGATGTTGGTGGCGCAAGAATAACGATCCATGCTCTACTCATTCGTTTTTACATATGAAGAATTGTAATTGAAATGGATCTCTATTTTTCAGATATTTATAACTGGAACGAAACTCGAGATGCCTACACCAACGAGGAAGAAGATTTCGGCTTCTACTGAAACTGTAGTATCGCGAAAGGAAGTCAGATTTTTGTGCCATAACAATTCCACGGAATCTTTGGATTTATGGCGATTCAGCGACGATTTTCTTCCTTCGACAGTCTCACGAGATTCACAAGAATCACCGGAATCAACGCTGACGCCACCAGGAGTCGATGCAAAAAAATCAGCGCCTCGGAACGACTCGCCTGGATACAACGATAACATCGATGAAGATGAACACTCGAGCGAATTGGCATCAGACATGTCTTTTTCCGCACGCCGCATCAGGAACGATGCTGCAACGAGACAGGACATTGTTGCTGAATCGTCGCCGAATTTCTCCGAAGACTGCGGCACACGCGAGTCTATTTTGATAATCAAGGAAGTCATAACTTTGGATAGCTCGAGTGACGATGAAATTGAGGTACGCTGAAATAAAAACCAGTTATCCAATTTTTTCCGTTTCCCATTCCGGATTTTATAGGTAACTTTTGTTACGTCGTTAGAGTTCGGGCGATATGGAAAAAGGAGCCGCGGCTGAACCGTTGGAGAAGACCGAATACGAGAAATATTTACAACTAAAGAAAAAATACGAAGGAAAACGGAAACCTGAATTCTATTCGAAATTCAGAGCACCAAAGTAGAAAATGTCACAGCGAGGTCGAGGATGAGATTGTTATTGCTAAAGAAATTATTGAGCCACGTTATAGCTATGAAATTGTAGAATATTTGTCAACTTGTGTTAATTCCCAAGAAAATAACTTATTGCACGTCAAACAATTTTGAGATTCTATTTTATAATAATATTTATATCGCGTATTTATAAACTAGATATAGATCTGACAATTTAGACCCATGAGACAATAGCAATGTGACAGTAGAAAAACATGTCCCGTATGTTATTAACCAATAGTACAATAAATATGATGTTATTTCAACAAATCTTGGGTAAACCTCGACCAAACTTTGTTTGATTGCTGATTTCTATATGCCATTGGCTAACAATCCGATGATTAAATTAATATTTCATTGGCGACAACATAATAAACATCGCGTACTACGGTAAAAAATAAAAAATGTGAACATGGAAAAATAGCGAAGATTTTAGGGCCGATTAATGTGATGACAATAGCGACGAGTCGTTGCTCAAGGAATACGGTGTGAATGACTCGAGATATTCGCCCATTGGGTTACTATACGAACGTAGAGAAGGTATATAGTTCCGGTTCATTGTATGAGAGCAGAACTATGCTGTTGAGTAATAACTCACGAGGTCAAATACTCACAGCTGTCAAATAGAAGTAATTTGCATTTACTTATAACGTGTGTCAAGCATCAAGGTTACAGCTCGATTTCAAATTTTGTTCGACATGAAAAGAAAACATGAGATTTTGTTAAATTAATTCGCTCAGTAGCAGAATCAATATCCATAAGTTTGTCACGACTCGAATCGACTTTCATACAAGTTTGCATTGATCCAAAAAAAAGAAAGAAAAAAATTGTCAAATTGTAAGCCATTCTACCAAACCGCACGTTTGCAATATTCTCATGAATGAAAATGTGCACAAATTTGAGGTAGCAGGTATCCAGGTATTGTAAAAATGAAGATTAACAATAATCCTATGAATTCGTCCTTATATCAAAGGACATTCCACGCGACAACAGATTATATGTACATACATTTAAAAGAAATGACTCGATATAATTATATACAATTTGTACGTAATTATATAGAATTTTATATAAAATTGCAAAAAATTGTACAATTACACACTGTATATAGCACTGTATATCAGTTCTTTTAAAAAAACTTTTTAAGGAATTAAAATCCGCAAATAAATAAAAGAAACGATATATATATATATATATATATGTGTGTGTGTGTAATATTTTTTAAGGGTTGTGTAAATCTGGACGAATAGCTGCGATTTCTTGTTGTTACACAATTTCGACGCTAACAATAAATCAGAAAGTTCTAGCTGCGTTAGCACGTTGATCAGGCAGTCGGATAGAATGATATAATGATCCGT
Organism: Arge pagana; assembly: GCA_963969455.1. NCBI lineage: Eukaryota > Metazoa > Arthropoda > Insecta > Hymenoptera > Argidae > Arge > Arge pagana. Next base: position 24,992,450 of record OZ018309.1, on the reverse strand, counting down.
GTCAAAGTCAATGTCGTATCGACATCGTCTAATAAGTATTCCTACACCGGACAACCATACACCGCAGGGGAAATAAATTGAGGATGCCTTTTTTCCCGAGCAGGGGAAATGCGCATTTGCATGACACTTAACCGAATGCATCTTTACGTTAAAATACTAATTTAAATACACATTAGTGACGTTAGGTAGTCGTGAAGTGCGAAGTATCAGGGACACGGTTGTTCTAAAGGTCAGCAGCGAGATTATGTTCCACGAAAGTCACGTTAAGCGCATATTTCGGACCGTTTCCGAACTTTTGGACCCAAATATTGGTAATCAGTGAATTCACCCTCAAATACGAGCGACTGATACTTTTACTCGACGATACGACGTACAATATTTGTTGTCTTCTCAAAGTACGCCAGAGAAATCCATTCAATTTAATTCTACTTAGATTTTCTCCACAAACATTCGTTTTTCATATACTTGGATCGAATTCGACCACCGCGCCGAATATTCCAAGTATCTGACTTTAATTCGTCGATTTGGATTTTCTTATCTAATTAGATACCATAAAAAATTATTAGCATTACGAATAAAACCCGCAAAGCCTATCAAGTTATTAAAGTTGGTGTATTTTTGGCAGCAATGATGGTCAGAATTTTAAACAGGTTTCGCAAAATAGCGGGAACTTTATATAAACGACTTTGACATTTCGGACGAGTAGCAATCATTCGGCTTGGAATATATTAAAATATAAAAAAATGCACATGACTCAGAAATAAGTCGTGGAATAACTTAACCACTTGTTGAGGAAAGCTACTTAACTTTATAAGGTACGTTCAGAGTCTCGAGCGATTTTGTTATTTTTCCGTCGATGCTATGTCAAAACTGAATATTAATTTCTGATGTGATCGAAATTTCTCCTCGAAAAATATTAATAGTCATAACGATCTAGCTTGATCGTTTTTGACGACAGTCTCGACGTACGATCGATCAAACATATGATGGAGGTGCAGGGAACATTCAGATTCGGTATTATTATAGGAAAAGTAGGTCGTATTAATATCGATACCATTAACAGTATTGTAATGGCTGCGACTACTACTCGTCGAGTTTTCCCTAATCGTAGGTATCTTGCAAAATATCCAACGTGTTGGCATTATTCGCCGCATGTTGTGGTTTCGAGCAACCGGCGGCATGGTAACCATACTATCACGTGATACACGAAAGTCGACAAATTCGTGCGTCACAATGTTATATACATATAACTTAACATTATACATACAGGTATAACCGATACCCGAATCACTTTTGAACAGAAACGAAAGGATTCTCCAACAATTTCATGAAAACAAGGCGAATTTTTTATTTTCTTGGCTCACGATAATAATTCGATTTCGAAAATTATATCCGAGAAAGTCTGCTGTAAATAAAGCAAAACCAAGTGTATTGGACTCCCAGCATTAGCGGGTATTCGAAGGTCTGGAAAGAAAGAGCGAGTTGAGATCGTTTGTTTTCGTCGTTTTTTTTATTCCCTCGCGAGCTGTTCCTCGACGTTGGTGGATAATAAAGATTTGGAAAATGAAATTATTCACGTAATTTCCGCGCTTTGTGAGGCGTTTTAAATTACGGAAATAAATCACTGAAGGAAATGTGTGTTGCTTGAGATGATATAATACGAATTGACCCACGCTCGAGGTGATTAGGCGTAGGGCTAAAAAAGTAGAGTTGGAGGTAGGTGAATTTGTGTATTTCATTATTAGTGCCTCGTGTCACGTCTATGTTTGTATGTATGACGAAAATTACACAAAGTCCTATTTGCGAGGATCGAGGTAGGGATGACTATAAAAGAGGAGCGCGAGACTCTACCATAGGACAGTCCGCTTCTGTTAAGCTATAAGCCCTGAGTGCGCATTCAAGGTTACCTGTATAGTACACAGCGCTCAAACTTTCATTCCGACGAAGGACTAACGCGAAATGTCACCGAAAGTGCCAACAATTAAGTTCAACAATGGGAAGGAAATTCCGATTTTCGGATTGGGAACTTGGAAGGTAACTAATTAATCATAAATAATCATGGTCATTCCCCAAGTCTTATGTATCCTTCGATAATTATAAAAATCATGAAATTCGATTAGCTACAATGGATGAAATTTTCAAAATCACGTTTCCTCTTGGTAACTCAATTTTTAGAAAACTGGTTAAAAATCTATACGGTAAAGACTTTTGTATTTTTTCTCCGTGAATATTCGGAGAAAACAAGATTTGTCACATTGGTTGGCGAAGTAATGGGTTTTAGTCGCTGGACCAGTGAATATTCCGACGATAAATCGAAACTGCTTACAGCCAGTTAAACATCAATGATCGCGCTACTATAGATCTAACCTCCGGAAGTTCTCGAATGATCGACGAATCTCTCACTCACGAATATTCTTCGCCTCGAGTCGTTTTGCCCCAACACCGAATTAGTCAAGGCTCTAAATTGTCGTGGATTTATCGTAACAAATGTATAAATCTAATTCTAAATTTATACTGAATGCAAATAAATTTACGACCGACGAACATTTTTTTTTTTTTACAACTCGAAGATCCTTGCATGCGTAAAATAATTTTTTTATTTTAGTCGGAGTGCGGTCAAGTTGCGCAAGCAGTGAAGGATGCCATCGATATTGGCTACCGCCACATCGATTGCGCCCACGTCTATGGAAACGAGAAAGAAGTTGGCGAAGCTATTGCGGCAAAAATTGCGGAAGGTGTAGTGAAACGCGAAGATCTGTTCATCACCAGCAAACTGTGGAACACCTTCCACAGAAGTGATCTAGTCGAGAGTGCGTTGCGGAAAACCCTCGCCGATCTTGGTTTGGAATACCTTGATCTTTACCTGATTCATTGGCCGTTCGCATTCAAGGAGGGCGACGAACTTTTACCAACGAACCCGGATGGTTCGTTTCAGGCCAGCGACGTCGATTACCTCGACACGTGGAAGGAAATGGAAGCTCTCTACAAAAAAGGACTAGCGAAAAGTATCGGGATCAGCAACTTCAATTCCGAACAAATCGAGAGGTTGCTTGGAAACGCTGAAATCGTCCCAGTAACGAACCAGGTGAGATTTTGTCTCGAATTCCTCAATTTCCTCTCCTCTTCTGCTCAAAAAATGTTGTTTTTTTTAGAGAGATGGAAAAAAATCGTGATCTTCATTTTTTTTTGAATTTATTTACATGGAGATAAATTTCTGGAATTTTAGGTTGAAAATCATCCTTATCTGCCGCAATTGAAGCTCTCGGAGTTTTGCAAAAGCAAGAATATCGTATTGACAGCATACAGCCCTCTGGGCTCTCCGGACAGGCCGTGGGCCAAGCCGGGTGACCCTCAGCTCCTTGAAGACGCGAAACTTAAGGAACTCGCGAAAAAGTACAACAAAACTCCGGCTCAAGTCGTTATTCGTTATCAGGTAAACTTATCTCGTTTCCCCATACTCCAAGCTCTCAAATTACACGTTCGTTACGACACTGAATAATGGAATGTTCTCTAACGAGCGTTTCAATTAACAAGGCGCGCTGCAAAACAATGGCGCGGAATGTAATCATCATGAATCACGAACATCGTGATTACAGTGTGCTTCGACATTCCAGCATTGTATGCCTAAGAAAATATCGGAAGCAGCCGGAGCGATTACCGCATGACCTTGATTATGCTCGATTACTGCTAACAATCGCAATGTTCGTACGTATAATCATCATTTTCCTTGCAGATCGACCGCGGTCACGTGGTCATCCCAAAATCCGTAACGAAATCTCGCATCGCCGAAAATTTCGACGTTTTCAATTTCAAGCTCACCGCGGAGGACATCGAGTACATAAACTCGTTCGACTGTAACGGGAGAATTTGCGGGCTTGAGAAGTGAGTACACGAATATTTCTAGTTAATTAATTCATAAATTAAGAAAAAAATGTTTGTACACGCAAACGGAATTCTGCATATTAATCACACGATATTCTTATTTTTCATTTCAGCGCCAGAACTCACAAGTACTGGCCGTTTGCCATTCCGTACTAACTATTATATTTATCGTTATTTTGCACGATGCACGTGAAAAGAAATTCGTTCAACAAATATCAGATTTTGTAAATGAATCTACGTTTCCTCTTAATTGCAAGTCAATAAAAGTCACATTTATATAAAAAGAAAATTAAAAAACTACGTGTCCTCGCTTGATCTTTATCCCCAAGGTCAAATTTGCAATGTACGTTGTAATCGCAAAATTCGCATGTGACCAGTTAAATTTCATCTTGCTGACTAGATAAATTTCAGCTATCCATTCGTTGTACTCGAATAGCGTTGTATTATTTATTTTACGAATCTGAGATTGCGCGTGATTCTTGTTTTTTCAAAGCCACTCGGACGATGTAGGTTTACGACTGATACACGGATCGCTACGAAGCAATAACACTGACCATTATCAGATTGTCGATTTGCTGGTAGATTCTGATAAATAATTAGACTCGTACGATGATCATTTACTATTGGGAAATCCAAAGAGTATAGGATACTCTTCGCGTAAATCAACGTGCCACGTGATACGCAATTTAATTGTGATTGATACCGCAATCCACGATACAACAGAAGATACTTGATGATTTCTCGTGCATCATATTTCAGCAGCAAATTTCAAACTGTCAACAACACTTGGGCGAGGTTGAAACTTTTCATCGTAATAAACTCGTTTGCTTGATATTAGAATGTGTAGGTAGTTACTAGGTAGCTCAGACTGGAACTGATCGTCATTAGACGAGAAAAACAAAAAAACAATAGCATATCTCGTTTCATCATGGAATTATATATGCGTCGTAAAAAAATGTTGCCGATCAACTATGTAGTAATTATTTTAAATCTCCATTCGAAATGCTGAAGGTCAGGGTAAATCTGTCCTTTGGTTGTAAGGAGCTTACGCGCTTATTACTCATTTTATCATAATTATCGTTCTGCCCTCATTGCTCGTAAATTTCTATCCAAATCCGTCCGAATAATGTATGTAAAGCTTCATATCTCTAAACAGCAAAGTTCCTACTGCGCAACCGTGACTCTATCATGACGCATTTCTGAATGCCAGAAGCTTCGATACTAGTAAGATTAAAAATACGATATTAGCCACATCATTACAAATTAAGAATCAATATAATTTTTACACAATTTTACGCATTGTTCTCGCATCTCGGAATTTCGTATTTCCTTCTTGTTCGAATATTTACTTCTGATTCAAAATCCCTCCCTATAATTATACCCATTCGAGGTAGGTAGTCCGAATGGGCCTAAAAGATGTCGGCAAAATTGACCCGTTCTCATTTCATAACTCGTAATCGCGTGATGTTGATTACTAAATATTTCAGACACTACATTATTTTGTTTTCATTCGTCTGCGGATTAGTAGAGATTAACTGATTTGCGTTAAGGTGCTTCAAAAACACATTTTAATTTTTTTTCTGTACTTATTCTCCCAACACATATGTTTCAATTGACTTTAACTAGTCTTCTAATTATGTCACTCGGCAGTTTTAGAAAACTTGAAAAGCCAGCTTAACAATATGTGTAATTTCGTATGATGAAATATGTCCGCAGATTTTTTAGTACGTAGGAATAAATGGACTCGAAATGGTTTCGAAAACGTTTTGCTCGTAAAGAATACTTTTGGAAAAGTTGGGGGAGCGTTTTCGTGTTATCCGGGTTCAGGCAACTGCCATTGGATACCGGCAACACGAGCCACGAGCCGGTGCTTCTAAGCACTCGCCAAAATTGTCACAGCATGATAAGTGCTAAGTAGTCACAACTGGTCACAACTAGTCGCGACCACGCCGCAACCAGTCGCAAGTTGCCGATCGCGCAGTTCGTTTGTCACTTGTTTCTTGACAACGCAATTGGTGAAACCATGGTGGCCGTACCGAATGTAAAGCTCAATGATGGAAACGAAATCCCAATATTCGGACTCGGAACATGGAAGGTAGATTCATTGAATACTATCGAATTATAAATAATCCTATTTATCATGCGATTCATCGAACTTAAGTTTGTTAACCTCAACTTTTGTTATCTTTTACATGAATTATGTAATTGTTTGCGAATCGATGACGTCATATCGTCGGCAGGATTTATTGATTTACAAAATTCAATCTGTACAGTTGAAATCTTTGTTTCCGGTTAGTCGTTACGAATATGAATATTGCTAGCGTGGACATCGAATTGAAATAATTGTGTCATGTTTTGATATCGTGCAACGTAATCGAGACATATCAATGCGTGAAAATCTTTGGACGCGGAATTGGGCTCGCTGAAAAACTTATCAGCTTGTCGGTTCATCGACATAGTTCAACAACGCCGGCAAAGGGTAGTCGTTACATAATGGTCGTATGGAATGAATATGGAATCCGTTATGTCATTTCATAACATCTAATTTTATTTTTCTGCGACGAGTTCTAAAATCATGTGGAAACATATGACGCCACGTGTAACTATTGCGGAACGATTGTGGAATATGAATTATATGCGTTCGTGAATATTCTTTGAATAGTCCAAACCTGGAGAAGTTACTCAGGCTGTAAAGGATGCAATTGACATTGGATATCGCCATATCGACTGCGCTCATGTATATGGCAACGAAAAAGAAGTTGGCGCAGCTCTCAAAGCGAAATTTGACGAGGGTGTCATCAAACGGGAGGATATCTTCATTACCAGCAAACTGTGGAACACCTTTCATAAACCCGAGCTGGTTGAATCAACGTTGAAGATCACTTTAACAGATTTAGGTCTCGATTACCTCGATTTGTACCTGATTCATTGGCCACATGGTTACAAAGGTGAGCTGAAACAAGCGTAAGGATATTATTGAAAACGTGAATAGCTGTTTCGAGTCTACGAGTGGTACATGCTTTTTGCAGAGGGTGGTGCACTTTTCCCAACCGATGCTAGTGGCCAAATCGAGTTCAGCGATGTTGACTACGTCGATACATGGAAAGCAATGGAGAACATCCATGCGAAAGGTCTGGCCAAGAGTATCGGCATCAGCAATTTCAGCAGCAAACAGATCGATAGAATTTTGGCCATCGCCAAAGTCAAACCTGCTGTGAACCAAGTCGAATGCCATCCGTACTTGAATCAGACGAAACTTTCCGCATTTTGCAAAACAAAAAATATTGTCATAACAGCCTACAGCCCATTGGGATCTCCGGACAGGCCATGGGCAAAGCCTGGTGATCCTCAACTCCTCGACGATGCGAATATTAAGGCCATTGCCAAAAAATACAACAAAACACCTGCCCAAGTTGTCCTTCGTTGGCAGGTAATATTTACTTGCCTAAAAGTTTTGATTCAGCCACAAAATCTGGCTCCATTGAGAATCATAAAACCTGGTTCGACGATATACTGAACTCGTGTTGTCCATAAAGGTTCAACGTGGACATGTTACCATTCCCAAGTCTGTGACGAAATCTCGTATCCAAGAAAACTTCGAAATATTCGACTTTGAACTTTCCCAAGCTGACATAGATCACCTCAACAGTTTCGACTGCAATGGGAGAGTTTGCGGCATGGAAGCGTAAGTCGCATTCATTATTTAAATGTCAAATTGCATGAGAACAATGAATATACAAGGGTGATGAATGATATAACAAGGGACCTTGCATGTACCACGAGTGTTTTCACTCTTGTTTGTGAATTAGTCAAGACTGATCGCTGAAATTTATTCTAAAAACATGCCGCAGTGGAAAAATACGTCAAACGATGTAATGCGATGGGTATACACTTCATACAATCTTGTAAAAATTAGTCCATTTGAAATAAGCATGTGATATTAATTGGTTTTGATACATATACGGTATGGATTCTCATCGTTTCGGTCATTTATCATTGTGAACTATTGATCTAGGAACATCATTCTTGTTTTGATCATTGTAGATAAATGAACTATTTTTTTATCCTAATTACATTCAAGGTCTCCGTGTTTCGAATTTATTCAAATATTCAGGTTGAAAAACGTTCAAGTATTTCGATTCACCTTTTTATTTCAGTATCCAGAATCATCCACATTACCCATTCCTCGTAGAGTTCTAGAGCATTAGTTTTCGTTCTCCCAATGCGTTCTTCATTCCCCCAATTCGTTCTTTGTGATATTCGGCTTGGTAATTAACTATTCGTATTCAACTACATTCGAGGCGTTTGCAATTGACATTGAACTTTGTAGTTCAGATAAAATTGGTAACTATACGTTCTGATAAGATCAACTTCAATTGCGTATAAGTTTTTATTATCATTGTATCTATGTGATAATCATTACATAATCGGGCATGTTAACCATATGCTACTGGTAAGATCTCATGTGTCGGCTGCAAGGTTGCTGAATTCAGTAGCATACTTATCTTTTCATTGGCAATATCTGTTTTTTCACGATTGAACTGACGTGTACTGAATATCAATTATATCATTTGTAGGGCTACAGGACACAAACATCATCCTTTCAGCGGTGAAAGTGCTGATGCCCTATAAGAATGGTTCAAACTTCAAACAATTTGGAATATGTTACTGGATATTTCAGAAATGACTTATTACTGAATAAAATTCAATATGTTTGTAAAAATAATTACATTGTATAAAAATTCCTAAATCAATTATCATAACAATCACAGAATCCCTACAATCAATTAGATATACGGTTATGTAATATGCAACGATTAGCCAGAAAGTTTGTGATTTTTACTCTAAGTGAATTGAGAATTGTCGCCTTCGGAATCAGATGTCTCAGAATTTAAATACATACGTGAGCGAGAAGTAGCTTTCGCTAGTTCAGAAAAATATTCTGTGGTTGCTGAGATGTAGTTTTAAAAAATGAATGCGAAACCATACTTCTCAGAATTTGCCGAATATCTTCAAGGTGAACAAATTATCGCTGCGCAGTACTTCGAAACAATACTCTAGATACTCCTCATGATGAAACATTGACTCACCGTTATATAAAAATACTCGATCATGGTCGCTTGAAACACATTGTAGCTGATAGTAAAGTAATTCTGAAACATATTACTACAAATTGTCATATTTCAAATGTCGTTCGTGCTCGACATAAATCCACCAGATGCCGGATCATGATAACGTAAATTTGATCAATGAACATTTTCTAATTAAGTCGAGTATCCATTATCTACATTGTGTACGTGGATATATTATCGAACAACATGATAAAATTGAACTGGTCAAGGTGCGACCCTACCTACTTCCCTGTCACTACCAGGGAATCGTCTCTGCCCACTCTCAGTGTTGTTCAGGTAATCGTAACGATTAGACGGTAACACCTCATTTGCGAATTGTGAACATGGCACCTGTACCAAAAGTCAAATTTTACAACGGAAACGAAATCCCTATCTTCGGACTTGGAACTTGGAAGGTAAGTGAGAAAAATACTAGTACTACCATTCTCACATGATTCACCTGATCTCGCGAGCCATGGTCACGGTGATATAACTAGAGCTTCTTACAAATATCTCACCATTTGATATTAAACTATTCAATATATTGTTTGAGCCATATTTATTTTGAATCTTTGGTCAAAAAAAACACCTCTACGATTTTGCCAGTGATCGTTTTCAGAAGCTAATTTGACGAAAATATCTTGGCTGTCCAATTACCTCCTAATATGTCTGAGATACCAGGCTATTTTCGAAAATGCGAGTCACTTCACCGCAACTAGGTTTACTTTGCGTAGTCCAAGCCCGGTGAAGTTAATCAGGCTGTTAAGGATGCAATCGACATTGGCTACCGCCACATCGATTGTGCTCATTTTTATGGTAACGAAAAAGAAGTTGGCGAAGCTATCAAGACCAAAATTCAAGAGGGAGTCATCAAACGCGAAGATATTTTCATCACCAGCAAATTATGGAACACCTTTCATAGTCCCCATCTCGTCGAGCCATCCTTGAGGACAACCTTGGCTGATTTAGATGTCGATTACATTGATTTATATTTGATGCATTGGCCCTTCGGTTACAAAGGTAAGCGAGAAATGCTTCGACATCGTCACCATGGTTGCAAATACTCTTCTGGCCTGGTCGATTCGACGAACGACATTTTTTTTCCACAGAGGGCGGTCCACTCTATCCAACTGATCCTGATGGCAAGGTCCTATTCAGCGACGTCGACTACGTCGATACTTGGAAAGGAATTGAAGGCGCATATGCGAAAGGACTGACCAGGAATATCGGTATCAGCAATTTCAACAGCAAACAGATAGATAGACTCTTGTCTGTAGCAAAAGTCAAGCCCGTGATAAACCAAGTGGAATGTCATCCGTACCTGAATCAGAAGAAACTTTCCACATTTTGTAAATCGAAGGGCATCGTCATAACCGCCTACAGCCCATTAGGGTCTCCGGACAGACCATGGGCAAAGCCTGGTGATCCTCAACTCCTCGATAATGAGAAGATTAAAGCGATCGCCCAAAAATATCGCAAGACACCTGCCCAAGTCGTCCTGCGTTGGCAGGTAATGATCGCAGTATGAAATATTCGTTGGTCCTGAGCATACCAATGTTCCATTTGGCAACCCTTTCCCAATGAAATGTCAGAGAATTTTTTTTTCTTATAGATTCAACTTGGACATGTTACTATTCCCAAGTCGGTGACAATATCCCGCATCAAGGAAAATTTCCAAATTTTTGATTTCGAACTTTCTCAAGATGATATGGATCTTATCGATAGCTTCGACTGTAATGGCAGACTTGTCCCTCTACAAACGTAAGTTACCACCGTTAGAAAATAAACGTATATCAAATACAAGTACTCGTACGACGTGCAAGATCTTAGTAATGATTCTATAGCTGATTTTTTAAATTTCTCATCAATAAAATATATATTTTCTCTCGTTTCAGTTCATCCAGCCATCCGCATTACCCGTTCAGCATCGAGTTTTAGGTTCAGCCTTGTTATTCTTATATTTTATTCCTTCCATATTACATGGACATGTTGTCTAATCTTACTTTTAAAGAGTATCGAGTATTTGATTGTAGATTCGATTTCTCTGATACCACTGTTCACTATGATTAGATAAGGAAAGATTTCACTTTAGATACAAAAAACTTTAAGCCTGGAAACCAGAATTCATTTTATGAACGTAATGGAAAACGAGAATGGTTGTTATATTTATTCAATTATCTTTGGATATTATTAAACGTCCACGATCTCGCGTCCTGCCAACGACAGTTACATTCCTATGCGAAAGAATTAAATCTAATCTACTATAATTAAATCGGGGCTTTCGTTAGATCCGCAATCGCAACACTCGCGAAATTCGTCTTCACTGTCCTCTTCCATCCGGAAACTAGTCAATCCTGCGCACGAAGGCTTCGTCAGTCCTTTAGGCTGATAACCCTTATCAGCTTTGGATATTGGAATCACGCTACAATTGCAAGGAACATCAGACTCTCCATGGGAACATTTTCCCTTGCACGAACACCTGCAGCCACCTTTCTTCGGTAAAGGCATACACTGTTTACACGGTGTCGGAGAATGAGACGAAGAGCGAAGCGATCTTGTATCACATGGAGCACGACCACAATTCTGATTATGAAACGCCTTCAAAGACACGTTGTGACCATATCGTACATTCGGACATTCGGATATGGCGATGTTGCCCGAATTTGGTCCTTGAACCTGAGAATACCTCAAGCATTCGGGTGGCTGGCAAAGAGGGTTGTTGATGCAACAGGCCACGGGTGGTGAAAGTGTCGATATAGATGCGTTACATGATACAGGAGTTCGTGCTGCTAGTTTGGAGACAGGAGAGGACGAACGAAGAACAGACTTGGAAAACTGTGTCAGAGCACAAGAAGCAGGCTTACAAGAAGAGAGAAGTGGATGTGCTAATGATTTGCTACTAGGACCAGCCGGGGACGTTTGACGCGTCGATGCAAAATGAAGAGGGGAATGGTGCGTCGCTTGGCAAGCTGATAACTTTTGAGATGGCGTATAACGTGCCGAAGCGGGACAAGACCGAGTTTGGGGAAATTTAGCAGATGGACAGGAAGTGGACTGGTGACTTTCAGGAAGAAAATAAGACTGAGGCCGTGCAGATGGTCCAGGCTGGCTACACCCTGAAATCGAAATGGGTGGAACGCGACTCGTCTTTGGAGCTGCATTAGCTTTGCAGAATACTTTTTCGTGGCAAGGAACCAGAGCCGGTGTCTTGCACACGCATCTCTTCATTTCTTCCTGAAAAAAAAACATATCTCTGTATACTAATGAATATCGTTTAATCGTGTCGGTTACAACTTGGCTAATTTACATGAGAGCCGATGGGAAAGTCAGCGGTACACGAGCAAATTTCGTTAATTTTGTTCACAGAAGTAGATGTTTCTTCGAACTGTGCAGCAGTCGAAGAACTTGGAAGCATCCAGCGGGGCAGCCATGAAGACTTATTTTTCACAACATCTCTTTTATTCTTGATCTGTTTATGACTACGAGTAACGTTCGAACACTTCATTGCCTTTCCGGCAGCAACGTTGTCGAAAAACGTTTCCATTTTGTTCTGAAACAAACGTTTGCTCCATCATTGCATCCGAGTATTAATGTGTAGAATACCGAGCAACTATAATCACTTACAATCTCCTTTTCCTTCTGCATCAGTTTTTTCTTCAACTGATGCATATTATACTTGTGAGTTTGCAAAGTGCAATTCATTTGCCGCTCCGTGGTTTCAAGTTCCTGAATCCTTTTGATCATTTTCTTACCACCCGAGTCTTTCTGGAATTCTGGTGATGTCAACAGTTGTTCCATTTGTCGTTGAAATTTGGCTTCTCTCTCTTCGAGCTCTTGGATACAACATTTCAAATTGACTTCCTCGTGGCCCAGTTTTCGGATCTTCGACAAGCAAATCAGATCTTCCGAACGTATCGAGTGAAGACTCGAAACCACGCTTATCTTCAACTCGTTCTCCAAAGCTCTTAATCTATCCTCCAAGCCCTTATTCGCTAATTCCAGGGAATCCAATTCCATTCCTTTTTCCTCCAGCTCAATTTCCTTGTCAATTATTCCTCCCTATTTAAAAAAAAAAAATGTGTACAGACTGAATGAATAGAGTTCGGTTCCATCGAATGATTTCTAATGCTAAATTTATATTCTACTTATGAAAATGCGTATCTGCTGAATTATTTATGTGAAATGGAGTTCATCGGATAGACAAATGTGATTTGACCGTACGTGCAAGTTCTCAGTTTCCGCGTTCAATTCCGCTACCGTATTCTTTAACTTGTCCAACAGCTTGTCCGCCGAATTTGGTATCGGTGAAAATTTGTCCATTATTTCTTTGACTTTGCATAACGGCGCGTCCGTACATTTTTTGCCGGATATCCACATGTTGTAAGCCATCAGCGCTGGAATTGATTTTTCCATCGTGTCGATTTTAGCCTTAAGAATTTCCTGCCGGTGTAACATATTCCCGTGACGCTGTTGAAACTTTTGGACTGCATTTTGAAAATATTTTGCCGGTTGTTGCCTGTTTATCCGTTCCTCCGAGGCGGAACCTACGTAATACAAGTTTCGATGAATCGAGAATTAACTTGTTACTATCAGGTGCATCACTTACATTTGCACGGAGTACCCATTTTTTTCTTCAAGGTCAAGTCTTTCACTTTGTTAAGATTTCATTCGAACCTATTTGAGTTCGTAAATTTATGATTGCCAACGTTATATTGGCAGTATAAACAATCCATGATTTTTACCTGTAATTTCACTCCAACTAATTCGCTTAAAATCATCTTCTGTTTCACAAGAATTCGATCGAATTCTCAATTTGGAATGTTACCGCCAAATTATTCGTGCAACACGCAGAGTTTTGACATATTTCGAGTCAAGTTCTGCTCGATTAATTCGAGGCCTGCTAAGATGCGCGGACTCGATGCCAGTTGCCAATCGGATAAACAAACGGATTTTTGGCAGTAAATGTCACCTACTTACGTCGAATGGGAATTTCATAGAGTACGAACAACATCGGTAATGTCGCTCAATATTCCTGGCGAATCCCGAAGAAATGGCATACGAATTTAATGAAGAACTTAACAATTAACATCTGAAATCTGGAGCAAGGAGGGAAAGAAAATGATCCCACGTACCAAATCAATCGCGAGTAAGAATTCGAACGGTTAAATATAACACGCATAGTTGACTTATTGGGATGATTTATATCCATCGTGATTTCATTCGCGGAAAAGGCCACAAGCAAACGAATCGGTAATCACGAGTTGGGATGGAGCGGGCGAAGAAGACTCAGTATCGTTGATTACCGCGACCAGTACTACACCTCAAGAGAGTTGCAATAGCGTCCAACTGACAAGTATTTCTGGCGATTGTATGCAAGGCGAACTGACAAGCCGATTTCAGCAAAATGCCACGAGTGGAAGAAGCTTCAATTATCGTAAACGAAAACCTTGCGGTCCTAATGGCCTCTTCATGCCCCCGCATGGCGTCAGTCCCCATCACGTCGCTTCATCGAGTATTCGAAAAAACACAGGTCAAATATATTTATGGGCAGAATAGATTATCATAATTTTCCATCAATCTTCTCGGTTTCATATCAGTTTAATTACATCCATTTTTGAGGGGTTCCATCTGGTCGGAATTTTTGGAAAAATTGATTTTTCGTTTGCGGTGGATTTTTATAATACACGTTATTTCATTGGAATTTCGACGATAACTTTTCCAAAAATCATTATTTTACTGATCTCTTCGATTAAAAACGAGATAATCCCTTACAAATACTAAATTTGACCGATTCGATGACAATGGAAATTGTTATAACTGTTATTCCTAGTTTACCGCTGTGTAAAGTCAAACATTCGTCGCAGGAGGTTCGCGATTAGTCTTCATATGGCCGCAGAAGACGCGAACTCCTGGGAGAATACTGTGTATAATGACGCCGATAATTCATGGAATAGTCGTGGGCCTCTTATGTATCAACGCTGTGCATCTTTGGCCTGGTGAATTCCTTCCAAGCTCGCTTTCTTCTTCTTCTCTACCTGCGCCGCCCCCAGTGCAATGTAACATCATCGAGCCGCTGTGGTCCGACAATACTTCTCCATCCTTCTAACGATATTAAATCTTGGATGCATTATTTTTTACTCCTCGGGTTTACGGAAGTACGGCGTGATCGGCCAACTATACGGTACGGAGCAATGATAACCATTTGCCAATATAATATAAATAATTTGATAGAACACGTAATGTATTTTACATAAAGATTATATAAAAAATGTTTATTATCAAAACTCGCGAGTTTCATTATCACCGAGATAATTCTCACGGTAAGGATGTCAAATTGTTCGTATTTTCCATATCTTCGGAATTTATACTTTCAGAGAGTTCAAATTTAAATTCCGTCAAAAAAGTGGAATTCAATGATAATGTACTTCACAATGTGAAGTCCGCGCATCTTTAGTTGCCTATCATTGGGTAACCCGGCGCAGAAATCTAGTGAGGCGTTTCACGCGCTGGTCGAACATTACGCTAATGAAATGAAATTCAATCATTTTATCACCATATGGTCGAAGAATCTGCATGACTTACGATTTGTCAAATAACATTTCTAACAAAACAGCCACATTCCGTATTTGGCGCGCGGAATACGGAACGGATGCCGCGAGTAACGTGTGTCAACTGACCATCTATAGTACGCTATACTCTATGGCATTGAAGAAATCAAATTTTCCCCTCGTCGAGCCTTTTCCGGTTGCGCTGAGTTTGGGTCAGGTAACAGAATGAAACGTGAAATTGTATCAGTGATCATCCCGGTCTAAATCGGAGATTTCTCACATTTCTATGTGAAAATAATATTCGGCATATCTCGAGATATCTATATCGAGGAATATTTTTGTCAGCTTTGTGGAAAAATAATAATATGTAACATAACCTCTTCGTTGTCAACAACACTCGCGATGTCACTAAAGTGTCTGTAATTCGCAACGCGAACACAGTGCCACGTGAAATTCAGTCGTTGTATATAGAACGTCGCTAGCTTTTGTTACTCTATCAATTCTTGCAGAAAAACCGTGAACATCACGTCGATACGACGTCGCGTGTTGTATTGATGGTGATCAGATTCCGTACGAATCTCGCGTCGATATTGAATGTCCTAGTATCGAATACTTAGTCGCGTTACTGGCATGTAGATAGAATCTCAGTTCGTGGAAATCAGTCTTCCCAATGTCATACATATTTTGGCCTTTTCATACAATTCGAGTTCTCTTACGAGTTGCGTACATATTTCGTATCAATTGTCACATTTACCTCTTGTAGCCGGTTGTATTCGTACAGTAAAAGTAACTGCAACTGTGTCGTTTGTTCATCTGTCAGTATCATCTGTAAACCACGATAATTAAACTGGCCAAAACGATTTGTTGCCACTTTCAAGAGGTTATGTTCATGTCTGATACAGATAACACGACAAAGTTTTAAAATTCACGTGTTTCCCTGAGACTTCTACGATTTAAATCAGTCGTGCCTTCGCTCGGGTCGATACTTGATACAATTTCAGTCTTGCAAATTATAAATCAAGCACGTCACAAATCGTCTACGAACCTCTAACGTGCCTTGTATTCTTCGTCTGTACTTAATATTTGTCTCGTATTACAGCCCCGCCATGAAGCAGATAGTCACCAACCAAACGGTCAAGATCCCGGAGGGATTGACGGTTTCTGTAAAATCTCGTCTGATCACCGTTAAGGGACCACGAGGTGTATTGAAACGCTCCTTCAAACATCTGGCACTGGACATTCGTGTGAGTGTGATTTGTTCGAAGTTTTACATCTGTGCTCCAAAGCCTATTGTCAAGCATCTTTAAGATACCATACGAATCGATAATTCATGTAATTTATCTCACTTCACTTTTGGATAAGTTGATCATTTTTTTCACAGAGAATTGATATTTGATGATGATTTTGTGGATTCCCCTTCATTTTCATGTATAAATGATAAATCCTTGCTGATTGAATAAGATATCGAACCTATATTGTTATCGACGAGTATCTGGTTACTCTTGAAAGTTTGTTTTTTGTGTTTCTCGTTGCAGATGGTCAGTCCTAGATTATTGAAAGTTGAAAAATGGTTTGGTACCAAGAAAGAGCTGGCTGCAGTACGCACGGTTTGCTCTCACATTGAAAATATGTTGAAAGGTGTTACCAAAGGGTATCAATACAAAATGCGTGCGGTCTATGCCCATTTCCCCATCAATTGCGTCACCACGGAAAATAACACCGTTATTGAAATCCGTAACTTCCTTGGGGAGAAGTTCATACGACGAGTGAAAATGGCACCTGGCGTAACGGTCACCAATTCGGCTAAACAAAAGGACGAGCTGATCCTCGAGGGAAACTCGTTGGAGGATGTCTCCCAGTCTGGTTAGATATGAACTTTCAAACATTCCATGGCAACATTGAACACATTCGATATTCAGAATACAGAACCACAGTTCATATATCAGTCTACCGATACTTTCGCCGTTTCCGGTCTTAATTTCTAATACATCCCATATTTCCAACATAAAGTATCACCAGTTCATTACTTTTTCGCACATGGAAAGTTGAAATGTATTATTTGTTTGTTCCAGCTGCATTGATACAGCAATCCACAACTGTAAAGAACAAGGATATCAGAAAGTTCTTGGACGGTCTCTATGTTTCCGAAAAAACTACAGTTGTACAAGATAACGAATAAAAATGATTGACGCACGAAATTGTTGATAATTGTTGAACTTTATTCTTGAATAAAAATACACAATTTTTTTATAGGCCACATGTCAAGTCTTTTTTGTTGCAACACGATAAAAATCTCTTATTTCTTCGGTTCTATCAAACCGGGTGTTCAAATTGAGTTATAAATTAAGGAACCAACGATGCCAGTTAAATTAATGACATTTTGTTCGTTGTCTACGCACAGATAATTCACATTTGGTTAGTAATAATAAAAATTGACGACAATCTAACGATCTCTTTTTCTCCACGTAAGAAGACTGCGTGTATCACCTTGAAAGCACCTTTTGGTGCTGCAATAAAGTGGTAATCGACTAACTCTACAAACGTATCACAACAATCAAGCATACGCGAATATTTGAAAATTCATTCCCATAGTTTTCGCCATTGATTCGAGGAAATTTGGACTTCTTTCTCAAATGCGAGGTACTTAAATATTAAGTTCCATTCGATTGAATATTAAGCCCGATTGCTTAATGATTGTAAATCTGTTGGGACATCTGGAAAATAGAATATTTCTTCAAATAGTAGGATATTTTTATAAACACCAGTGCGTAGTACGAGCCGAGTGTCTCGTGTCAGAAATTTCATTGAAAGCATGACTACTATTATTCGTATATAAATAAATAAGAGTACAATTTTTTATGGCAATTGGTTAGTCTTAGGTTAAATTAATATATTATCATCTAAGTACGTGTACAATTACAAAACGTAGACAAATCAATCTTATTACACAATATCGCGTGATCATATGATTCGGTATTCATATTGTATGTGCGATGCGTTGAAATGTTGATCCGAGCAAACGTTACGCTTCGCGCGATAGGATTATTCGCTCCTGTCTGATTACTACGAGGATTACGGATTCGAATTTTACGATCACTTTTGCGATAGCACGAACATCCAATCACAATGTATAATTTCTTTGGTTGCTTCTTCCTCGAGACAAGTGTGTATCCACGCGAAATCGCTTATCTTCACACGTACATTTTACCCGGAAATGTTCTAAACGCGCCGTATCACGTATCTCTCCACTTCGTGAAAATATTGTCATGCGAGGTCATTCGGGTGAAAATCATTTGGCGTTCGTTGTCCGGCAATATGGGAATCCGTCGACGGTGACGTATTTCTTGAGTAATGAATAGTAGTTTGCCGGAGTTGATGGCTTTCCAATAATAGCCAAGCCACGTCCAAGCGATTTCCTCTCTCTCTCCGTCTAGAAACCAGCGATTTGATCGAACGCCGATGGGCGATTTCGTTTGCGATATGAAACGTTCTCGTGGTACCATCGCTGTTGTCATCAGGATTCTGGAATGGGCGATTGAGTCCTTGCTCGTAGTTCGCTAGCTAATCTAGTCGCTGTGTTCGTGAATTGAATATGACAACAACAACTGGAGGGTAATCGAAACGAATCGTTGATAACCGTTCCATCTTTGCCGAGAGCAGTTAATTGACGGAAAACAAATTTCTGTTTACATATCGTTCTGTAACCTTCGGCAATTCTGCTGATTATTCTGCACTCGCCACCATCCTGGCTGAAAATAAAAATAGTTTCACAACGCGTGAATAAGCGACGATTTCATATTTGTTGCGAACGATGACTTACCGGCAAGTTTCGACTTTTACACCTTGCTGGTACTCCTCCTGATTCACGACGAACAACCATTCGTTGTTCTTATTCTGAGCAGTAGTTGGAAATATCACCTGCGCCTACGAAAACAACAGTAAAAGACCGATCAGAGTTCTCATTCGACATATGCATGGGCTGGGCCCAAAATTCGTTGTTATCTTCCGCTTTGAACTGCCTTGAAGTTAACTATTACTCGATAATTAATGGCAATATTGTATTATTTTTATAAATTAATATCTTACGACTTGTTGATTAAAACATATATTGACTGATCATTGAATATATTGGTCAATTTATTATGTATATATATTAACTTTTACTCCTGTGAAGCTTATCAGACGGCAGTTAGCACGTCAATTAACGTGTTTCTTGGTATTCTAAATAAAGCTCGAGATAACGATACTGTAAAATATGTGAAAATGCTTACGACCGCGGTGCACAGTGGTGTTTCGTCGTCGAAGTCGAATCTTTGCTTGATATCTGAAGCGTCTTCCATCTATAAATTAAAATACTGAAAGCAGCGTTCGACAAACGACTAGTTATAGTTGCACTTTATACTCACTTCGTCGACACTGCGGACAAAAAAATTTACGGCGTTCTGTTTCCTCAGAGTTTTGGCAATGTAATCTTTAGGATAAAAAAGCGTGCGCTCGCAGAAAGTTTTATTCAAACATTCCGCCGCCGGTTCGGGTCTAAATCTAGTATGTAGCTCTCGAAGGCTTTTGTCGTCAGGAAAATATATTCGATCCGCGTCGGATTCGTTCCATCTTAGGCCTGAAAAAGTTTGGAGGATGAAAAAAAATCGGCGAAAATGACACCCCTTAGTTAAAAAATGTAAGTAGTAAAAAAAAAACTTGTCTTCGGTAATGTAACATTAATTTGTGTGGACCTACGTGTTTCTCTCTCAATTGATACGCGTTCTTCCGTTAGGGTTAACGAAGAATTCCCGGTGTCGCCGAATACGAAGTCGTTGATTTGCTCGGACGAAGATGAAACGACATGTTGCGGCATCGACTCACTCTCGTGAATTATCTGAGAAATCAGTTTAATTACAGTAAAGCGCGACGTTGATGTTGACCCCAAAAACATTTATGTACCAAACTTCAGTCAAAAAAGACCATATTTCAACATTTTTATCAGCCATATTGAACCCGCCATTTTGAATATTTAAAATTTTGCTGCGGACTCATAATCAGCGACGTCAAAATCCTCAGTATACAATTTTCAGGTAACACTAGCTATTATTTGGTCTTGGAGTGGAATTTATCCTGAAAATTCTGCTTCTTTTAATACTAATTTGTTATTAGCAATAATTATTTTCAATAGGTGTGCGATGCTACTGTTATTTCTTGACGCTCGTTGAATTTTTGGATAGACAGGGGTCCAAAAACGGTGACGAAATCGATGGTAGCGAGGTGGGACACTTGTGGACCGCAGGGGCTGAAGGGTCAAAAAATCGCGAAAGTCACGTACGCGAGGCAACGCGAAGTTGACTGAGAGTTTGTCCAATAAATTGTACAACTTACAATGAAAGTAGCGCGACTGCTTCTCGAAAATCGAATGATTGGTGAGGGGAATTTATTTCACGCTGATGCACATCGACAGACATAAAACAATGTCATATAGCCTGTTGACGTGCGGTTGTTCGACTTATAAGGATCTCCCCGAAGATGACTGCCGCGGGCAATGTACTGCGACCTCACAGTTTTAATAATAGCGATAGTCACGTTTTCGAATAACATACGGCAACAAATCGAGTCCCGTTGTATTGTCAACACCAGACTTATACTTTCCACGTTGCCGATGGCAAAGCGCACTCGTCGTTAATTTGGAATTTGACATTGTTCCATCCAGCCTTAATTGCTTTGGTTACAAAACTGCTGCGTCACCAGTTAGATTTGCGATTTTGCCATCAGTTTTCTGTT
This sequence comes from Arge pagana, assembly GCA_963969455.1. Lineage (NCBI taxonomy): Eukaryota > Metazoa > Arthropoda > Insecta > Hymenoptera > Argidae > Arge > Arge pagana. The sequence goes on along the minus strand of OZ018309.1, from coordinate 24,971,140 downwards.
TAGTATTACATAAGTACGCCACAACCGTGTATGCTTATCCTCATTCCTACTCTACACGCGTCAAGTCGCGAGCATATATGTACTTCGGAGAAAAAATTTACGCGCGTTTCAAGAAGTCGTGACCGTTTTTTGGGTGCTGCGATTTTTTTACATTTCATAACTACTTTTTAAGACACGCATCAAACCATTCCTCCAAAACCGGTCCCCCGATAGGTATTTCGGAGACATTCCACGAGGGAAAAAATCGCGTTCGGTTATCGAGCCAGCGAATCAGATTCGCAAGTTTTTCCTCATGGTCCCCGATTATTGCAACGCAGCTTCATTCTTGCCTACTTTGCCAAAGCGTTGAGAATCAATTTCGAAAATGGAACGTTACTGTCACAACAAAAATATGCTCAGAATTAAAAACCAATACGTGATTAATGGATTTAAAAACGGATTCCGAAGTTATCGTTATCGAATAAAGTATTTTTGAAAATGACGTAAGCAATTAAAGATGTACTTTAGCAAAAATTTAACGTTTTTTTTTTGTTGTAAAAGTTGGATGCAAAAATTGTCGAACGAATTCGGGTAAAAACGTAGAACTCCAGACGCCAATGTATGATTTAATTAACCGTTTGCTTAAATAAATCAGATCGGACTTCCCAATCGGTTGACGACGAGAATGATAGAAACGACGATGAGCATAGCGAAGATGAAAACTTTGAGACTTACCAGAGCGATAAGGAGTAGCTGCATTTTTAATAATAAAGTCCGTGACCGAAACGATCGCCAGGCACGATCGAAGCGTGAAAAACGTCGCGTAGGAAAAGATCCGTGAAGCAGGGCGCCGCTCGTGCCACACATCGCGTCTCACAGCGCACTGTCGGATTCGCACTGGGTAATACAAGCGATATGTTTGTAGTTCTTTACTGCGGGGACGCGGGGACCAAGCAGCCAATTATATTAGTTTGACCTTGTATTTTTAAACGAATGTCCGATAAATGTACATTATCGTAGTACGAGGAGGGGAACAAAAACAATGAAATATAAACGAGCTATTGATCTTGACCGTTCGCCACGTTCTACCTTATTAACCTGCATTCTGCATCAGCTCTGTTCTTTTATTTATGCAATCAACGGTCAGTTACCAAAGACTTATGGTGGGAGGAAGGGTCCGACGGTGAAGGAGGGATAACATGTCGTATCAGGTTTTGCTATACCACTTTTCTCGGTGTTGACGACGAACGCTCGAAACTGTTTCCTCGTGAAATATTGTCTGGTAAAACGGGTAAAGTTTATATTTAAGACGCACGTTACGCGTTATTTTGCCTTCGAATCGACGAACTTCCGACAAACAGCAGGGAAAAAGACAATGCGAGATTTTCTTACTAGTCACATTTAAGAATGACCCTTGAGTCATTCAGCGTTGACGTCGTATTACCTGATGAATTATCATCGTGCGTTTGTATGAACGTATGCAAATGGGAAGCCCAGGCCGGATGCACGTTGACTAGTTATTTTTCTTACCGAGTGGTCGTGAACACATATTTCTACCGGATGCGCAGGTTCATTAATAAATGCGTTGATTTACAATTACAATCGATCTGATCGTATTTATAGTTCTGTTTAGTTTACCTACCGTCTCACACAATACACGTGGTATTTTGTGCACAACGATTCTATCTAACGAATGAAAAATATCCGAGAGCAACGACGTTTAAACAATTATTTCAAGGCATTTGCATCAATGAAGTGTTCCGTATTATTATAACTATTCTTATTATTTGACACTCGCTTTCTGGAATTCGCGTGACTTTGAACTGTAATGTTATCGAATAGTAGATAAACATACCGCGTCCGTTCTCACTTTCGATGCAATATACGACGAGGTGTATTATCAAGGCTTCGTCAACGAAACAGTGGTCGCGCAGTAGTATCCGCTCGTTTAAAATTACTGTAAACCAATAAAGTGCGATAAGTATGTGATATCGAACAATGAGAAGCTGTAAGGCAAAACTCATTTAGTTTCCTCGTAACAATTTATACCACTTCAGACTCGGTAAAAAAGATTGTATATAATTACGTAAAATTTATAAATAATTCTATACAATTGAATAGAGGTTTTTGTTGCAAATCTATATATAAGTCTATACGGTTACATATAACAATATATAGATTACATATAACTGTTTTTTTTCTCGGGTATGTACTTGTTAATTGGAGAAACTCGCATCGTCGATGATGTTTTTAATCCGTATTTCCATTATTCGTAGTCAGGTAATAGAGAAGATTATCTCGTCGTTTATTTGTCGACATGTTTCGAAGAAGATCGATCTGAATTTTATCCAAACGAATGATTGCCTTCTCAATGGATTTGAGGCGAGAACTAACTTTACGTAACTCACGAGCCAAGCAAGCTAAAAACTACATTGAATGGGCGATCAAATCCCCGTTCACGGACACTCGCAGAGTATAATTGAGGCTTGCTTGTAAAGTTATAAGCCCCATATTTGCTATTTATTTTCTGTTTGTAGAAAAAAAATGTTCACGAATTTTCTAAAATTGTAAAATCACGCGTATGCTATAGCTTTCTGACACTATTTGCCTCCGGCCTGGCGACGTAAGTGGACTTTGAAGCAAATTATCTAAATGTAACCGCAGACGCCACACTGCGATAGTCAACGATGATGACGATAATTCAATTCGGAATTTTATGCGTATGGTCGATGACTCTCGTGAATTCTGGGGAAAAAAGTCATTTATGAGACTCTCGCATGGTGGAAGCGGTTAATCAAAACAAACATGGTCAAGCGAGGGGCAATCGTATAGTCGTTAATTGTTTGATAAGCTACAGGCGTGATTTTTGCTACGGTATTAATAACAGTTTCGTACTTATTTTCATTTCAATTTTATAGCGATGATGGAAAATGCGGATCTTTGCCTAAACATTCGGAAATACGGAATTTGCCAAAAATTGTTTCGACAGTCTCGCGTCGTCGATGCACGCGTGGTTGCCCGTCGCTTGAGCGTCAGGCGTTTCAGAGTCTGATGTACAAATTACTACAAAGTGAAACAGGCATTTGAAATGTTCCGAATTTAATCGATAACCCGATGTTGTCGAACTCGAGTCAATACCATAAATCTAAGTTCGACAAGCTGTGTACTTACGTTTATCAATTTGATGTAACGACACGAGGAGGTTAATGCGGAACATTAAGTAGATACATCGCGTCCTCGGTACGGCGATCGTCACTTGTCGAGCGTAGTTGACGATGTTGTGTTTATGACGTGCTAGAGCTTAGTTTAGGCAATTATCCAATATTCAATGAATCGAAAATTTCATTATAATTCTTTCGACTGATTTTTAGTTAGGTGCTCGAATGGCATTGCGTTTCAGTATTTATGACAAATCGGATTTAAGGGTTAGTTTATCAATTTGATCTAACCTCAAACGTTTACATTGGCAAAAGTTGGGAGCTTTTCGTTTTACCCGATTAAACAATCGGCTTATTATTACTAGTATACAATTCAGCCGTAAATCGTCGGTGTCTCGTCACACTCTGCCGGATTATTTGAATCGATATTCTCAGGATATGGTTCGAAATTACAAACGAAAAACTCAACGACAGTCATGGACCGAGGATATCATGTCCATGGCAATAGAGGCTGTTGTGACAGGTAAAAAGGGTGTCAAAACAGCCGCACATTTATTTAACGTACCACCAACAACGCTGGAAAGGCGCATACTCCGATATAAAAATAATCCTGGATTGGGAACCATATTATCCAAAGGTATTGTACGTATATCCCATCATCGCAGTTAAACGATAATTAAACTTATTTTTAGATAAGTCTTTGTCATACGAATATAGCATTACATTTTCGATGTAGAGAACAGAACTTTGGGAACATTATATCAGCGATCAAGTTCTAACGTTTTATTTTCTCCTCCAAGAAACTTGTTTTCTGGCAAGAAGTTTTTCCTGTTCAAGATATCACTTTGATCCAATCTTCGATCCTTTATGGATAATTTACTTGAAAACGCGAATAACACGTTAATTGGAGTGATTATACAAGATTGTTATTCTCATCTGAGTTTGATATTTTGTACGGAATTGCTCGTATTCTTTGACCAACAAATCTTGTTTGAATTTTCTTAGGGCGATATATTACTCTATAATGAATGCAACCTGTTTTTCAGGAATGGGACACTGGAAGCGGATATTTACAAACGAACAGGAAGACGAACTTGTGATGTACGTGAAACGAATGGAAGAGAGACTATTTGGAGTAACGGCCAAGGAAATCAGACAGCTCGCGTTTCAGTATGCTGAAAAAAATAAGTTGCATCATCCGTTCAACAAGGAGATAGGTATTGCTGGTGCTGATTGGCTGGTAGGATTTCTTAAAAGACACCCGGACGTTTCTACGTGTAGGCCAGACGCAGCAGCTGCCGCAAAAGCCATGAGAACTGACGAGGTTGCTGAATTTTTCAAATTTAGTTTGGCCTACTCCGAAGCTGCGAGAATTCCAGAAGCAACGGAGAAGTTTGAAAAAATAGAAATGTGGCAGGAGGATGAAAATATTTCCGTTGAACCTGATTTTATGACAGTTGATACGACCAACGTTAAAATCGAGCGGTCAACCTTCGACTCCAAAGAGATGCAACCAGGTCCGTCTATGTTGCGGACAACTTTGACGAACGACGCCGAAGAGTCAAATAGCGTGGGATCGTCGTCGGGTGCTGTGCATTCGAGATCATTAATCGATTCGGCATGCCTCGCTATTCCAAAAACGTCCAACGGTTCAACCGAAGATATTTCGCAGTTACCTCCAACTTTCAGCGGTATAGAAACGAAGCCTTTTTACCAGTCACCCGAAGAAAACTTTTCTACGTCACCGGAGACGAGTTTCTCGCGGAGCAAATCAACTCAGCAATGTGATAAGGCGACGGTATTGAGTTGTTCGCTTTACGATACTGAACCTTCGGAAGAAAACGATATCGTATATCCCGACGTTACAATATCCGAGAGCCCTGAAACCAACGAATGTAAACGTCCAAAAACGGAAAAGAGAAGAGAAGGACGAGGAGGATGGATTCAGTGTACCGAATGTAAGGGCTGGGCCCATCGCGTGTGTGCCGGGGTGGATAGCGACGGAGAAGTGTTGCATAACTGTAAATTCGCTACACGAAAGTGCACACCCAGACTTCCCTTGGTACAGGGTTAACGCGATACGATAGAATCCATTTTCTCTGTGTCTCATTACTTACCAACATAAACTATTGCGTGTACATATATTTCGATTGATGGTAAGTGGTTTCCTTGTATATTTCCAGCTACGACTCTTCATTGTCTGAATCGTAATAAAATCGCACAATCGACGAGTGACTCTCTAAATGTTACAGCTAGCCTCGTAAATTATTATTCGCAATACTACATCGATATATTTTTACTCGGTGAAATCAAATCACGAATTGATAAAAATGAATGGATGAATTCGTGTTCTTGGTTCTATTACAGCGTCAAGTTCACCATTTTTCGCTGTATTTTATGCAATTATCTAGCAACTTGAATGTTAGGTTTTAATACTGCTTACATTTATAAGTGCAAAACTTGCATACAGTGATATGCATACAGGTTGTATCATATGGCACGGTTTCCATATTTTTCACCCATTTCTCATTTCTACATTCATCTCTAACAAATTACGATTCGAGTGACGATAGGTATACACTTGTATACGAAAGATCTAAGTTAAGTCGATCTATGTTTACGTGATATTGAGTCAAGACTGTAAAAACTTTAATAATATTCGATGTTTAGTTATGAAAGATGTATTATTGAATGATTCCTCGCGAATTTACCTGGACCTCGTTTCAGCCACTCTAAGGAGATATCAGTTCAATCGGTTTTCCCGTCCAAAAAAATCGTTCAAACGCGAAGCAATGTGGTCTAGAAATTGCGAGAGCAATCGAGCGACGGTAATCGAAGGAATGTCGTTTTGCGCAATTTCTAAAAGCAGCGAACTTGATGTTTTAATCGACCCAGAATTTCGCCATTTGGAATAGAGTTATGCTGTCAATACAATATTCTTACAGAGGTCAGCTACTCTGCAGGCACGTGGAGACCGCGGTTGAATTGAACATCATAGAAATCGGGTCAAAGTTTTCCAGATACGAAGAAGTACTTTTGTGAAATTTTTGACTACTCCGAATTTACTCGGGATCGTTCGAAGAGGAAAGAATTTGCGTGAAAATTGCGGAATTTAGAAATTAGTGTGGTAATTTTGAAATAATGTCGACTTACATTCTTCATCCACCGATATGGCGATACGTTGGCGGTAGTCCAAGAATGAATAGCGATGGGAGAAGAAACACATCAGACATCATGTTATTTGTATCAAGAATTATATTATCGTATGGAATAGAATGTAGCATTATAAGATCATTTTCAAAATATAATCGATATCTCAAAAATTTGCACATTTATGAAAGGTGTTTAGCGTTTACCGGAGCTTCAATAAAGAATTTCTCAATCGCACATAATATATCTATGAAAGGTCATAAACGCATCAGACTTTTTGCGTGAAACGTTTCATTCGAACGAGTGCATTTTTTGACCGATGTCGGATTAAGTCAAGACTGCCTGCTGCAAACTATTTGTTTTAGACTTAGAAAAAGTAGCTGTGCGGAATATTTGGTGTCGTGTTTATACAATGGGATGCCTGCCCAATATCATATAAGCATTAAGATTTGGAACACGTTAATCTCAACACAGCTGTATTGCTTTTGCCATAATTTACAGTCAGGCTATTGCATTGCCATCGTTCAAAATAAGACCGTATAATCTTATTTACAAAATTAATTTCAATTACATTATAATTATCTACTACCCACGGAAATAGACTACTGATCTGTTTTTAAGCGTTTTTCTCTTGCTTGTACTTGCTTGATATGTTAAACTTAAAATTTATTATATACAACAACAGGTATCTCGATTATACTTAAAATATGAATATTTCCAAACGACTAAAGATCCAAGTTATCAATGCTCACATCTTGCTAACACATTCATTCCCGTGAGATCACATGTATCAATTAAACTAGCGTGTTCGTCAACAGTCTATAATCCGAGGCGTTTCAGATTTGCGCGGGCTGTGAAACCGCTCAATCGCGACTTGTCGCCTTGCCAACTTTTGCTCTTGCTGCGAAACTGGCGAAGATCAGCTTCGTGATCCGGATGTCGCATTGGCCTGTATCCCTGAGGAAGGCACAATTCCTTCTGCTGGAGATAAAATTGTTGGTAGCCACCGTGAAGAAGATATACTTCTGGGTAATGAAGAGCCGGATAATGTTCTTTGTTGCGTTGTCTGTCCACGTTGCGAAGGAATCTGGAAAGATTCGGTCCTCGTTCCCAAGAGAATTCGCAGTGGAAGACGATGATATCGCGCTTGGATTCTTCCGGCTTGATTACCGGAGTGTTGTTCAATGGCTCGAGTAAATTTTGCTCGATCATATCTTTGTTGAACAAATTCAGAGCTCCTTGGATGTGTCCTCCCTCAAACTCGTACGGATATCGACAGTCTACTATTTTGAAGGATTTTACGTGATTGTCAAAGTCACCACGGATGAGCCGTGCCAAAGTTTCCGCCGATATGGATTTCAGATCTTCGTGCTGTCCCTCTGCCAACGGCAAAATGCATTGTTTGCTGAAATCACCGGTCAGATCGGCATCCGTGGTACTTCTGTGTATGGCCGATTTGATATGCGCGTGTGCTTCGGTTTCCGAAAAGCTGCGTTGTAGCGATGGTTTTTTGGGACTAGCATGGTCGGATATGTCTAACAGACTGTTAGATTTTCTACATCGTTTGATGAAGACCGGACTCTCGTCCGACGGTGGTTCGGGACGTTTGAATGTCTTTGGTGGTGGCGAAACGGGTGACAAAATCAGGCGCGGGCTGTCGTTGTACAACAATCTCGAGGCAGACGACGTCGCGTTCGGCGATCTGAACAAGCATGATCTAACCCTGGAGCTCTGCGGAGTGTTATTCTCGCTATTCAACGAAAGCGAACGTCTAAACGAAGTCTTGGGACGCGTTTCTGGCGTAGTGGCTTCGCAATCCATTGGTTTTTCGGACATGATTTGCCCGGAGAGCAGAGATGAGAGGCCAGTCGGTAGCTGCATGTTCTCGTCCAAAGTGTCCATATCAATAAGGTCAGTAAAACCATCGTCCATGCTTTCCGAGCCCGAAGACAAGCTTCTGAAGAGCGGCGGTCTGCATCTAATGGGAGATCTGAGCGGTGATCGCAGAGGACTGCGAGATTCGACGGATAGACGCCGCGGGGCGACACCCAGAGGTTCGGCAAATCTGAATCCATCTTGGCACTTGCCGTCATCTTTGTCAGGAAAACTGGCACCATATCCGCTATCCTGGCTATTCGGATCGCAATCTTCAAGCGGTAAGCGAGTTTTGATGGATTTGGCCAAGAACTGGAAAAACAGAATACAATCAAATTAAACACAGCTGTACACTGACGAACGCAAGCTGATACAAATCAACCAAATACAGCTACGTAGCAAAGATTGGAGATTAAATCTAAAGCGACTTTTCGTAGTAGACTTTATCTGTAATAAAAAAAAATGAGTCGAATCTATGCGCATTCGAGACAAAACGAAGCCATTACGCAGGGATTGTTTGATATCTACAGCTTGATCTATTTCCGGTCAGAATTGGAATGTAAAATCGCTTTGATACTTTGTACTCGTGGATTATTCAAAGAATCAAGGATACAGGCGGAAATTAATTAGCGTTGGTGCAAGCTGCTGCACGCATTATCGAAAATCAGTGAATCGGAAGCGCGATCCTCCAAGGACGTACGCGTGTGCGTTAGAGATCGCATTGGATCGGATACCGGAACTGTAATCCGAATGGCCGGATCTGTCGATTGTCAGACCTACCGAGTCTAATTTTTCTAATCTTTCGATCGAATGCAAATCGAGGGGTGTTTGTTTATTGTGTCTGAAGCGTTTGAAATTCGAACGACAGCTGTATCTGGGCATGTGCCGGATTTACGTAGGATCTTCTCCAAGATAACTGATCGAATACATTATTCAGATTCGTAATACTAGTCAAATAGTTTTATCGGTTGTCCGCGGTTGGGAAAAATACGGGAAAACACCGGACTAATTTTATTTATCCCTCGCGACGAAATCTCCGTCGATCGAAACCGAAGACCGTTAAAAATCGTAAAACTCGTACGTCTGCGTCGAGGAAAATTTGAAGGAACGTGCGTAACGCGTAGACAAAACAAACTTCCTTACCTTCTGGGGGCTCGCGTTGAAGATCAACGGGCTGCTCAGCACGAAACCGTTTTCTTTATCAGCGAACGGTGGCAGCACCGTTTCCGGGCTGGAGAGATGTCGCGACGCCATGCCGACTAGACGGCGGGATGGCAGGCGTCTCACCGTAGTTTCAGGAGTCGTGTTTGTGAATTTGAAGGCATTTTTGAAAAGCCTGCAACAAATCGAAGAAAAAACCAAATTCGTTAGTGACGAGATCTCTCGGGTAGGAAATATCGAGCTAAATATCACTGTCCAAAAAGTGTCAACGGTGGAAAGGCCAGCGCGTCGACAATAATCCTAACCTCCAATAAAAAGCGCGCTAAACTACACACGAATATGCTAGGAGCAAACAAGCAACGAATATTCGCCTCGTTACGTATTTTCCCTCTGATAACATTAATCGTATGAACAAAACGTGCGGATACAAAGGAAGCCACGTAATTTTTTTCGAGTCGGGATCGTGTACAGGGAGACGGACGGATACGACGTGGATACGTGTGCTTGTGCGTGTGCTAATGAACAAAAAAAACTCGTGAAGATTGGGTACGATCAATCACGAAACTAACTACCAAACTGTGCTACCCAAACGTTTACGTATGTTTTATGAGAAACTCGTACCGGAACAACGATATTTTATACAACGAATGTATCCCATCGGGTCTTGACACGAACTGGGAACGCGACTCTGTTCCCGTGGTGACGACGGTATACACGCTTCGTACGCAAAGGTTGGCGCGCGACTGAGTGCTCCGAAAGCTGACGATTAGGCGAAATAGGGAGGGGGGAATCACTCGGGGGGGAACACTAGCGCGCGAACCTAAAAATATATCGATGTTATCCCGTACTAATTTCTATCTAACTGTGTATTTATTTCTATCTGACTCTATCGATTCTCTAGCAAGGAAATAAATTCGAAGGTTGTTGACCTTGACGGCTTCATCGTTCGACGATTGATGTAGGAGTTAGAACGGTATGAAATTGATGTTTTCATCGTTTGTAGTGTATGCGTGTGTATGTCCCGATGAGAGTACACGGAATGTAGCGATACGAATCGAATACGTATCGCGTCAGGAGACGAATTTCGTTTGACACTGCACTTTTTCACCTCGAGGACTGTTACACTGTTACAGTTGTAGATACGGTTGTACGTATAAAATATATAGATTTGACACTCGCTCAACTTTTGTAACTTTTATTCCAATATGATAGCTTCGATTGGTTTGTATTCATACCTTGTGCATTGACACACATCACAAGGCTCAGGAAACGTTTCCCAGAGCATATCAACGCGGTTTTTCCGGTAAATATTTTGGAAATTCTCTACCGATGGAACGGACTTGCTCCAATTTTTGCTCAACAAGCGACAATCGCGATTTTATGTAGAGTTAGAAGACGACCGAAAGTTTTCTAACCGAACTACCAAGCTGCTGATGTCTCGACTCGACGATCGAGGCTAGAATGGTGCTCTGTCTGCCGAAGTGCAGAGTATTTATAGGAGAACGGCACGGTAGTGGGGATAAGGGCCGGCCAATGAGCGCGCGAGGAAGGTCCCGCCTAAACTCCTCTGCCCTGCGAGCATAGGGCTCGCAGGAATGAACGAGCCTCACACGAAGAGACGTCGCATACACGGATGCAAGCGTTTGGCAGCATCGACGAACGCTGTGGGGGGGCCTGGCGCATTTGATGATAATACTTGCGCACCCTATTGTCTTGACAAGCGACGCGGAGGGGTTGAACGGTACCGTGGAAAATGACACGTGTAAAGAAACGTATTTGTGCGAATTTTTGGAAAAAGCCTGACCACGACGGCTTAGCGGTGCGAATCGGTTCATTTTTTTTTCGTTCGTCGCGAAAGTATCTTCTCGCGGGAAAATCAAGTCCCATCGAAATAAAAAACGATCGGAGAATTACCTGATTTTGTTTTCTCGAGGATTCTACATTCGACGATTATTAGCGGTAAGACGTAAGTATCGGCGATGGGAACGTTAAGGCTGTAATGCCAGCTGTATCGTTGGCAAATACGGTTGAGACCGCATTTTTTTTCTTCTTACAACTACCTAATTTATATCCAGACCGGATCGACGCGATGCAGTTCGACTGAATTTCCTCGTCAGATTTATCATCCGAATAAACGGAGCTGGAGGTGATTCAAGAATCCAAAAGTTCACGGTTGCAGACGCAGATTTTTATCGGGCACACATGAGAGGGGGCAACATGCACACGGAAAGAAATTGAGAGACCCACTTGTATAAAACGCAGAGACCTCGCTGCTAGCCGCTCTCGTCACGCGAGATTCCGAGTCAAAAACCTCCCGCCTGTTTCACCGAATCGAAACTGGAATCACTTATGAATTATTCTACTTTGAACCTCTGCACGCGCATTGTCGTATAAATCACGAAAATTTTCGTCAGGCGACTTCCGTGACCCGCGTGACTTGGCATTGTTGGCTTTGGCGGGTGTCGCTCTTCTCGTTCCCCGTATCCTTCGCGTTCTTCCTCTCATCGATAATCGATATCGAGATGGGAGCACAGCAGCCGTGGACCGAGATAGAAAAATCGTGCGGTAAAAACAAGGCGCGAATCGTTACAAGAAACGACGTGGGCGTGGGCGAGTGCAAGGGCATCCCCAAAGGGTCCGAACTCTGAGGATAGCTCAGGTACGACTCGCCTCGTTTTTTTCATTCTACGATCACAATGCTTCACCTGATCTCTGGGACCACCCTCGCGTTCTTTGGGGATTTTCACACGACAGGTACCTTCCGATTTACCTGTCTCTTACCTATGGTATAAAAATTCGAGGAAACATCCCCACAGACGCGTTGCAGCTGGGATGAATGTACATTCTTCAAAATCTCGACACGGTCGCGAATGTACGAAAAAGTTCGTGAAACCACACAGAGCTAGAAATCATGGCTGTGGAACTTCGTAGCAGCATGCGGCGATAACGATACTTTCATTTCAATTATTTCTTCGTCCCCTTCTTTACCGCAAACTTTATCACGACAAAATGGTCATGGTCGAGATTATTCCTAGTCCCATTCACCAAGTTGTTTATCATCGTTAAGAACCCCGTTACCAGGATTCCGATTCTATGCAAAGTGCTGAATAATTGCCGCGTAGAAAACGCCCATCGATTCAATTATTTGCGAATTTCGAGACTCTCGTAAGAGGATCGCTCAGATCGAATCGACTGCGATTGTTCAGTAGTCTCAATGTTTCAAATCCCTCGCAGTCATCAATTGTTCATCTGTCCTACGATTTCACCGCGGACTACTTTTCGTTTCCGCAACTAAGTCCTAACCCACGTTCCTGGGTGGAAACCAAAAAGCCAAAAAACAACTGAATTGGAAAGTGTACTAATTTTGTTTCTTCGACATCCTCGTCGCTGAGTACATGGTTTGAGCGAATGATTTCGAGATGCTGAAAAATGACAATAAATTCAGCAAAATCTGTTGGAGCTACGTATGGGAGCGACCGTTCGCCTCGCCACCTTCTCAGCGAGTACCAGAACTCCGGGGTTCCAAGACATCGGAGCCTCGCGTGTGTGTCACCTGCGGGCGCCACCGGAGTCAGTAAACCCAGCGTCGAGCATGTTGTACGGTCGCATGCAAATTAAAGGATGAAAGTTTCATTTTTTGTTGACGAGCTATCGGAGGAAAAAACATTTTTGATAGACAGCGCTAACGGTCTTTACCCAGGCTCTAACTTTCGCACATTAACATCCGGCGCCCCTCCGTTGTTTCACCATCTCGCATCGCGAAGGGCTGCCTCTCTCGTTTCCCCCCCCCCCCCCCCCCCCACAGTATCTTCGAGTCGGGTAAAAAACTCGTCCGTCTTCTCGTATCTTTATTGTTTTCCAGAAATTAATAAAACTAAAGTTGAAATGAATAAATACCGAGTGTTTGACCGAAGGAATGTCGCTCGGGACGTGAATGTTGAACGTACCTAATTAACTCGAGGTCTAACTGAGCTTCGTTATTTATACGCTTGATTAGGAAGCGGAGTAGAGATAAGCTTAAACACGCTCGAGATACGGGGTTTACTCAACTGTGTTGTACCAATTGTGTCACGCGTAGCATGAAAAGGGCGTGCACCCTATTATTTCGCTCCTCAAATTACCCGATCAATTGCAGCACGCGCGTAGCAAAGTGACGCGTAATTAATAGAAAACTATCGGTTTGTATTCGACGATCCGACGAACATTCGGTTGCGGATGAAAAAAAAAATGCGTTAAATATCGAGAAATCCGTATTTTTCCGGTTAATTAGAGATCCGTTAACCCTAAGGATATTGATTCAAATAAAGATATTACTACACGATATTCACCTGTGTCGGATCTTTATCTTTCATTAATCGCTGAAGATTTTATTCCCTTGTTCCAAAAATATAGTTATAAAATACAAACGAATTAACGTGATTTAAAAACAACGATCGACGTTGTTATTATTATTATTCTTTATCCTTCCTTCGTCATTTCGACGTTGAGAACAAAAAATTAGGCTCCCTATAGTTGTACCTCGACCTCGTATACCGTGTGCGTTGCACGATGTGATAATAATGGTTTAATCAAACAAAGTTTGATAACAGATCAGTTTTATTGATTCACTAAATACAGTTTGTTTGCTGTTATATCGGATTCGTGTACTCGTCTAGAAATTGTCAATATTACGGTTATTGTTTGATTGTAGCGTTAATTACTGACGGACGAACGGCGAGCCAGTTGTTTTTTACTCGATGTCGATTGGAGACGGAAAAAATGTGCTCGCGAATTATGGTCAGTCGCATAAATGCGTGTAAAACGACGCGAGGACAGATATGCTGATTGCAGGGGGGAGTTTGGAAAATCAACGGTTTTCTTACAAGGAACAAAATTCTTTTCTTCGAAGTTTCTCCACTTTGTTGGCTCGTTCGCCATTGTTCCACTACAATACCGGCCCGTACCTGTTGTGTGAGCTCGGTGGTAATTTATGTCGGAAAACAATTATCTAGTATACCAGGTTGGGAAACACCAATCGGCGATCGCCAATGACGCGTGCTTCACTGTATCTGTCGCGAGAAATTGACCCATGTTCATCGAGGTCCGACCGATTTCGACCCTTTTTTGTGTGCAAAAGGTGGTCCGGGTATTCGGATATACCTGGCAGAACCTGGTAATGCTTACCGAACCGTGCCGCAGTCACGTGTTAATCGCGAGAGATAATTATACCGTTTACAATAGCATTGTTCAACGACCGTTCGATCACCTGCGAGCTACGTGGTTTAATGCCATCAAATGAAAGATATGACACATTGGCTTGAAAATTTAATTAGTATTATTCGCGCACCCTTAATAAATATCGAACGCGGTAAGCGATTTCACGCTCGAGGTATCGAACGGGTCTGAACATTGTTCGGACGTAGAGGCTGTGTACGTTAAACAGATTTTTCTGACCGGCTAGGTGAACATATCGCAGCATATGGATTCTGATTCTGGAAACAGAATTTCGGGGGATGGAAATGATCGAGAAGAAAAGAGAGAGAGAGGAGAGGCAACAAGCCGCTGTGGAATAATGGAGAAGCAGGCTACAGGATGGACGCAAGCTGTCTGAAGGAAGACGGAAGAAAGACTGGCCCTCGGAAAGGTGGTTCCGACCGGACCAGAGTAACTCATCAGAAATTGATTTTTTTCCATCTCTTTTCTCAAAGGGAGACGAGGGAGCGAGAGAGAGAGGAGAAAAGAGAGGAGCGGTGGGTTCGTACGAAACGGTGACCAAGTTGAGGTCAAATATAAGATATGTGGCGTCGATCATCTGCTCCGACTCCGATGCGGCGAGGAACTATGGGAACTCGGGTTTTCCGGGTCCGGGACGACGAGGTCTCGTGTGAATCTTTATAGGGGTGTCCCGTGCCGGGGTGATGTTTCGCACCGGCCAATGAACTCGCGGCGTTAGGATACGCCAGCCAACGGCGCGTGTGCTTTACGGAAGCGGAATCAGTAGAGATACGGGAGCGGAGATTTTTCTACCTTCGATCACCCCTCCGTGTTCTTCGCGCGCGTCTGTATCGCGCGAGCGTGTGAAGGAACCCAACGACTTTACTGGGGAGAATTTTCCTTCGGATCTTCGACCAATCGCAACTTACGATTCTTACCCGTCGACGTTTTTCCTCCGCAAACACGGGAGGCCCGGTTACTCGCGATTGCTAAATCGCATGGCTATATAATTAGCGGAATCGGAAGATAAAGCGAGACAGTTGAACCGTGCAAATCGGATTCAGCCGCTTCTTATAAGCCTCCCATTTTCCTCTAGTTATTTTAGGACCTGATCCCACTCCGAAACCGTCTCGTTTGAATCCAACATTCCGTTTCCTTTTTTGAGCTCGACGATCCCGCCATCCGATAATCTATAATCTCGTCACTCGTTGTGAAAATTAATTAACTCACGACTTGAAAATTGGTATTATCAGTGGAAAACGAAAATCAGGAGTTCGTCTCTTTGGACAACAGTTTCAGGTTGCAATGGAATTAAAAAAAAAATATATATATCAGTGTATTTCAGAAAATAAATGAGGAAGCAAGGGTCATAAACTTGTTTTTGAAAAGCTCGCATATTTTGAGAAAGGAAACCGCACGTGTTTAGCGCAGCGACTATGATACCTGTGATACCTTTTCCGATCGTTAAATTAACCCAATGTCTAACTCCGGACCTTATTTGACTTTTGAATGCGACACAGGTGATTCATGCCGAAAGTATTGGATTGGTTTTGCCGAATACTGGCGACAAAGCGACCCTAATTGCTGTCCTTTGAGAATTGTAAATAAACTCGCGATGTTTCCTCTATCATGGTAACGTTCTCATTGTCTGACCGTCCGTCGTGATTTACACTCCACCTTTGTTTAAAAGTCGCACTGGTCTGCAAAGTTGACCACGTAATCATAAATTTCCCAATCTCTGAATAGCGCTAAATTTCTCCCCAGACCTTCGGAAATTGTCCATCGAAATGCACCCGCGAAGCCGATAACAAAGTCGAAGAGACAATCGCAGTACCTTTTGAAATCCCATTCCGGTCGTAAAACGTCGATTGCTTTCAAGCAGATGGAATGTCGAAGAATCGCGGTAATAAAAATGAAAAACGCAAAGAGCCGCGGGACGTTCGAGTGAAACGAGGTTTTTTCAGCTATATATTATGTATCAAACAACAGGCACGATGAACAATAAATTAACATCGTTGGAGAGTAATTAAATTATCGAGTAAAAAATCAAAGCAATAATACCAGTTTGAAAATAGCGAAGAGAGCTTACGACGCGCAGGACTTGCTAAACACATACGCATATTCGAACACTAATACTAACTTCGAAGAACAAACGACGAATTGGCAACAAATTTTGCGAAAAAATCAATTTTTTCCCACTTTAACTAGACTGCAGTAATATATGTACACATAGGCATGCGCCTGTCGATACACGTGTAACTGCACTACGCTGCGTGCATGCCTGTAAAGTGTAGTGAAAGCCAACGTCTTGCACATTTTTCCGCCTAGCTCTCGTTCGCTAGATGCAACGTGCCATGAGGAACCTGGTTCCAAAACGAAAAACGTCGTTTTTCCATCGGCCAATACTACAGGGTAAAAAAAATAAAGTGCAAACAGTTTTAACATTTTAGTGTGTTGATTCAACACAACATTCTAGTGTGTTGCTCGTCTAGTCCGTTTTTCAACAGATCAAAATTTTGTTTGAAGCAAAACTAACACTTTAAATGGTACTCTAACATTGGTTCGTGTTACTTTTAACACAAGTGCTGTGTTAGTCTATGACTACACACGGAGTGTGTTGAGACAACACTCGTGGTGTGTAAAGAAAGAGTAGTTAACGCGAATATTTGTCTTCGATTTGACGGAAAATGTTTTACTGTGCGCGATCCAAAAATTTCTAGGGCACCTCGCATGAAATCTGGACTCTGCGAGATCTTGGCTTGTTTCGTTGGTCAATTTGTATTCGCCAGATCGCAACAGACTTCAGAACTGCGAGATCACCGTAACGTACTTCCGCATCTGTTGTAAACGAGGAAAGTTTGTCGGTAGCGTAGACGAAGAAAATGGGTGAGGTCGCGTACCCTCTGGTCGTTGGGGGGTTCCGTTCGTGGCTCATACGGTAAGGATCTATATTGTCGGCTAGCGCGTGCGGATACGTTTGGTTATAGATCTTAAGGGCGTTTGGATCGTGGGGGTAGATCAGCTGTCGTTTGACTTAATCACCCCACGGTACCGGCGTCGCCGTCGCCGCCGTCGTAACTACCCCGCGCCGAGTTTCGCTTTCTAGTTCCGTCGGGGTGGTGGTTTTTCTCGACGCCCGATTGTTCCACCTTCGAGAGGGTGTACTCCTACAATACTTTATAATATATAAAGCCGAAGGCGAAACGCCGAGAAGTGAATTCTCCCCCTCCTCGCGGTGGTCGCACACCCTCGAAGGTATACCATACGGACAAAAAGCTGCCCGCGCGTACCACCTATGCACGACCGGACCACCGACTCTCGTACCCACCAGACGTTACGACGTCACGGGGTTTGACATCCCGTGCCACGTATCGCGGGAGACTCCTGCGTCCGCACAATACACGGAAGCTTATATCGACGAGCGCACGGGCTCCGGCGCAACGCACCCATATATATATATACACGACAATCCGCGAGAAGTTCAGCTGCGTTCGGTCTAAGAAGAAGGACTCCGCGCGTACGTAGACCAGGTCGACGTCAGGGGTCGGAGACCCCTTAAGCAGCTGCTGTACAGCCTCATATACATAGCCTTTGCACCGTTATCGCTATTTCTTACCTAACATATGCCCAATTCATTATGCAACGCCCGTGACATCAGCTTTTTGTTCATCGCTTTTTACCCTCGTTTCACATTTTCATTTTACCCTTTATTAACATTTTATCCAACCCTTCCGGAGAACCGATTTTTTCTCTCCAATTTCCACACTTCCAAACATCGTCGTTCATGTAACCCAATTTATGCATCCGTGAGAATAAACCTGATAACCCAAATTCCAGTTTCAATCTATACCACCGAAATTTCTAAAATTCATCCGTTATATAAAGTTTTTGTTAAAAACCAGTAATTTGAAACTAACATAGAAGGCAGATATACCACTCAAGGTGGTTCTTAATGGAACATATTTACATTTTCATGGAACATATACATAGTTCATATTCGTATCTGTTTAGTGACGAACAAATCTTACAGCGGGCACATGTTTGGTAGGGAAGAACCACCGCGATTAAACAAATGACAGCTGCCAAGAGAAAAAAGGTATCGTTCAACGCTGTTTCTGAAAATGACCAAAATTTCTGTTGCGAATAAATCTGATGTCGATTCGCGACGGATTTTTGGTGGTATCGCGCGAGTAGCAGCGAGAGTCGTGGCGGTAACGGCGCGGCGTGAAGAAAGCATTGACGCGTGCAATAGCAGCCGTAAGTTGTTGGAAAAAGGTGAAATATAAAATATATCCCGTGAACGATTTGTGTATGGAGAATCGGGAGGTTGGGTATATTTGTAGTGTGGGGATCTCGACGGTAGGTTAGTATATCGTGCGTGGAGTAACTTGGCTGTAAGGTACAGATGCGAGATTCCCATTGTGGATATTGGCGCGTGCCGAGCGTCGATGGTCCTAGACGGTGGTAGCACATACAGATATATGGGGTTCCGGGTGCCTCCTTCCCATAGAGTAAGGTACACCTATACCTCCAGTGCTTTTTCCAGCTCCCCGGTTCTCGCGTCGCGAGAACTTGGGAGAAGCCCTTACGCAACATACCTGCTAACACGAGCGCGGTTCTCATATGGAAGGGAATTCGCTAGAAGTTGCTCGAGATCCAGGGGATCCATCGATCGCGTTAGTTTCGTCGTTTCCAAAGGCAAAATTCCAGAGTAAATCTGACTCTGAATTCGAAGCGCACGATCCTCTGTTTTTCGTTGTTTCTTGATCTGCCGTTTTGGTTTTGAGCAGAAATAGCCGTACGGAATTTTGATGTCGACAGGTTTTTCACGAGGAAAGTTGAGATGCACTGACGTCGATCGGCAACGATGACCCTTAAGGTAGCATCTCCAGACGAACGGGGCCGAATCACATTTGCAGCTTCCTAAACGGGATCATCTGTTGCTTCGGGATTCTCTACCCTACCTTCCTATTCTCTCGACACACCCGTCGCAGATGCATCGGGAGTCTAGCGAATCTGCAGTATGCGAGGAAAAGGAGGAGAAGAAAAAATTTGATCGAACCCCCCGAAGGAAGGTCATAAGATCACCGGATCACGGAAGTTCTGTGGGAAGAGATGGCGAAACTAGGGCAGATGCCAATCATCGCGGATCAAATTTTGCCACCGGACGAGAAACGTTTGCAACGTCCGAATCAACGGAAAATCCTAACGACGACAGATAACGAGAAATAAAAATTAGGTCGCGAGATCCCATTTCTCTCTGTATAGCTTAGGCTGCTCAACTTCAAATAAACTATCGAATTTACAGGGAAGCAAAAAAAATCAGTACCTCTATTTTTGCTGCTATAATTACCAATTACTTGACCAAAATTATTTAAATAATTTCCGACGATTTGAAATTGGAAAGAAGCACGACTCTGGACAAGTACCATTAGTTACGAGTATTTTAAAACCAGAATGTTTAATTCGACTGGGAATTGCATTGTCGGCGAGGCGAAACCCGACTGAATCCAAAATCCACCACAGTGCGACGTTGAACGTTCGTTTGGTAAAACGGAAACCGTGCTAGTAGATCGCCGAGGGAAGATCGAAGTTTGCCTGAAGAACTTGCCGATAGAATTCATTAGGAAGGCGTGGCAGCGATTCGGTGTTTTCCTCCCGCTCGAAATCACGTCGAGGAACGAAAGTCCGGGACGAAAACTGTGGACGACCGTTGACACGCGTCTCGGTTTGAAGGGTGCATAATATCGGAGGGACAGTAAAACGGACTGTAAAATATCGTTAGGAGGGAGTCCATCCAGGATCTCGGAGTGGACACGGCTAAAAGCCGGTAAGCCTCGTGAAAAACTCGATTGCCCGCGTGGTTTTTGCCATTCATTGGGACAAACGCGGAGAAGAATGACGATTGATTCGAAAAGTTGACCAAAAAATGAAATAATTTGGGTTGGCTAGAAATAATTAGATTCGTCATTCGTTCTTCAGATTCCAAGCGCCACTCTCGACCTGTGTACACAGCACCGATGTTGCTGTCTCGTCGACGTGAAGACAGCTCGTTCTCCGGTTGCATAAAATTCGGGGCGCAATGCCCAACCGATGAGAAAAACAATATCGGATGAACGTATCGATCGAAACGATTGCTCGGCCTTCTGAGGTGAGATTTCGAAGCAGGAAGCCCGAACGTAACGCTGCTAAGAAGTAAGCAGCTGACGTTTCAGGGGGACGTAACGGTGCGACTAGCGACTTTTTGAGACACGTTCGCGCGTCAAAGCAGCTGACAAGTAAAAAGTACGTCTCGGTATCGATTTCGAAAGGGCGCAGTCCCGAACGAGAATTCACACGACGATTCTGCAGCGTGAATTCAAAATTATACGTTACCACTGTCTTCCAAGTCTTCCCATCATCGGTGTCAATTTACAACGATTCTCGACAACATTCCCGATCTCGCCAACTCGCTGCGTGCAATTCACATGCAAGAAACAAAAAACTGATCTGTATTTAGTACACATCTCGTTCGATTTGCCCGACCAACCGATTCTTTTTCCACATATTTATTTATTTACTTACTTATTTATTTATCGCCAAATATGACTTACATGCTGATACATCTGATCAGGTGTCCATAATAAAGCTCTGCAGAGGTAAACTAGCAAGACTAAGTCTAAACGAATACAACTCTAGATATCGAACGAGAATTTCTTACATATGTTTGCAAATTTCTCGTACTTTTTACGTTTCGTACGAAATTGAATCTACGATTCGCGGACTCGCCCAAAATTTTTGGCCCCTTTAAAGCTGTGTCGAGCTCCACGTGTTATTTTCAGCGGAGAAAAGGGAAGGACAGTGGTTGCCTCCCGTGAAGGTGAGACGGGAGCAGAAGTGTCGACTTTGATTTTGGTGCGAGTCCAAATGTGTTGGCATTCAGCCAGAGCCCCGCCTAATTCATTGTCGCGAAGAATCAAACGTCACCCCTTTCCTATCCGAGGTATCATTTAGCGCAGCTACGTTTAGGCGAGCGAATAAGAATCCTGCTCGACAAAAAAGCAGGACATAAAGTTGGAGTCGCGATCTATCCCCTAATTGATCTCATTCAAGTTGGCTTCGCGATGCGATCTCTGGTGCGAGGGTTCTTGATTGCGCGCATTGTTCGATCGGTTAACGTTCGAAACGGTTTTCCGCCAAGGTCCAGCTTGTTTTTGGGCCTCGGAAAATTTCCACGCCAGTGTTTAAAGCTAACTCAGCGTCCCGCGAGTCGTGGACGTGGACCGGAACGAATGTGCGCGGTATCCGAGCGGATTTTGTGAGAAAGTTGCGAAAACGCAAGAGAGCAGGGTGAAACTAGATCGAATTCCAGGACGGCAACGACTACGAGTCAACCCCTAAGTGACCGTTCCGCCACGTCCCCAGATACAGTTGCCTCGAGGGCCAATTTCTGCGCCCCGCAGCCCTACTGCATCTTTGAACGACACCCTCCGCGAGCCTGTCTCTAAGAAAAAGCTCGGTGCCTCCCTTAGGTCTTGGGAAAAAGAGCAATGTCGGCGTTTCGTGATTCAGCCCCCTCCGAATTAGCCGCCATTTGTATTATACGCGAGGTCTGATGTACGTTCGTTGCAACTTGAAAGTAGGGCGTGCCATTTTCGATCGTGGATCGCCATTTTCTCGTAACGACGAAACGGGTCACGTGAATAACGAGCGAACATGGTCGGTCGACGGTGAACCGGTAGGAAATGGAAATCCAATCGAGATTTTATCAAATTTCACCTCGACTATGTTACAATAAATTTCGGAATTCATCGCAATCGACTGACTCAAAAAATGTTAATAATCCTACTAATAAGTAATAAAATATATCCCACTCGCTTTGGAGATACGAAAGGCAGTTAAACGAACCAGCGTGAAAGTAATGCTTGGACGTATAACATAAAATGCGGAAAAATTGCACGTGATGGTATTGAGAGAGAAAAATGGTAGCGCAGATCTGTGAGTAATTGCCGATTGGAATCTGACAAAATGATGGAAAATCTTTCCAGGACGTCGCGTACGGAAGTCACGGGCGAGAAAATCAATGATGCTTGTATAATTGGATGACGTGTAGCCGGGGAAGCTCGCATCTGCCTCGTTCGAGGCGACTCGTTTGATCGTAGATCCGAGACTACGTACGGTAGGTCTAGGTCCGAATGCTCGAGGCCAGCGATACCGTTTCCGGCAACGATTTCCCCGTACCACGTGATCGGCAAGTGCAAAGGTATCGTGAATTTCCATCGATTATGAGTCACGAGTATTCCGAATATCCGTACCCGATCGATGTGGGATAATGACGGTGCGGGTATTCACGTGAAACAGGATTATCCGCGTGACAAAAGCGTCGGTACGGTCAATATTATTCGCGTTGGACAGAGGTTGCGAAATTCGCATAGACAGGTATATAAAAGCTAATCTTATTAAGCGGTCCGATCCTTCGTAGACGGAAACAACGCTGATTCACCGATTATCCATCCAACAATATCATTTCACGGTGTCAAAAATATCCCGACTGATTTACGGACTGGATATTATTTGGTGGATTTAATCCGCCGAAAGGGAAATTAAATTCACTCCGCGGACTTTATTCTTATCATTAAAAAACAGGACTAGTTTTTAATTTTTTTTCCAACAAATGTATCAGTGGTAATAAAATATTAGAAAATGTATATTCGTATTTATTTTTATTTTTTTAATTCCCGCAATGAAAGCAAACTCCGTGTTTTTCTATTTGCACTCCGGACTCCGAGTTATTGCAGTGAAAATTGAAATGAAGGAAGAATGTAGGACAAATTCCGGAGTGCGGGGAAAATGTTGGTTGACCAATTTTTGCGGCGAAATCAGTTTTGGAAAAGGGATTTTCGCGCCGTTTTACATCGGTCGAACGCGCATAGGGTTTTTCCTCGACGACCGTCGCGAGATTTGATCGGCCGTTCGACCCTTTTCTTCGCGACGATGGAACATTGTGTGAAACTCGACGGGATACCTCGCGAGATTCCGAGGACAATTTTAGTCCCCGTAAAGAGCGGCTCTTCCTCTTACTTCGCGCAGTTTGCACCGCCCTCGGCATTTTATTGAGGGTATCGTTGAACAAAAGGTTTCGTCTATTTGCCAGGACAATTAAAACAATCGGCGATATTTCCTCGCCCGTTGCGCGCCGGTGGTAAAAGTGTCTGGAAAAGCTTTTCACTCGGCTGTCGAGTCGACAAAGTTAGAACAATGGTACAGCTATTTCTCGAGAACGTTCTATACGCGCCGTGAGCTGGTCGGTCTTGCTCGGGTTTACTCGTATTTTGGGGGAAATGAATTTACGAGGTGTCCGTAACTCTCTTTGCCTTATTAGCAAAGATTGGATATTCCGTACCTTTTTCCCCGCGTTTTGTCTAATTGGGTTGCCTGGTTGCTCGCGAGACAAGCACGCGGAAGTTTAGAATACTATGGCGAACAATGATCGAATTATAGAAATATGACTTTACCTAACTTTACCATTGTTCCATTTACGACCGCACCGTCCTCAAAATGACACTTTTCCGTAAAGAAAAATAAATCGCAACCAGTTCGAACGAGCCGCGTGTTCGAGGCTGTTAGTCCGGCCAATATATACTTTTAATCTTGCAAACATTCCGGTCACCTTTTGTTTTGTTCGTTAGCGGGAGATGACTCGTAGCGCAAATTCCAAATGGCGGCCGAATCGTTCAGTTGCGTGTATTCGCTACTTTGAATTTTGTGGTTTTTCTCGAATACCTCGGCCATTTCGAACGTGAACGAAAAGTTGTGCGAACCAAATTTGTAGAAAATTTAATTTTCTACAACTTTGTTACCCGCAACTTTTCTTCTAAAATCGATATTACGCCGACGCGAAGCAAAATAGAACCGTCAACATACTTTTTCGTGGAACATTCCCTAACTAGCCGCCTATGTAACGTAAAATTCTGATTATTTTTGTTGAAAAAAGAGCTGACCGGAATTTGAGTTATTTCGGAGCAAATAATTGGACAAATCGACGGGACTGTGTTAATTAATATCGATGCTTCGGAATTTTCGGCACAAAAATGTACGCAGTAAAAAGATTGGGGAGGGATTTACGAAG
Source organism: Arge pagana (assembly GCA_963969455.1). Taxonomy (NCBI): domain Eukaryota; kingdom Metazoa; phylum Arthropoda; class Insecta; order Hymenoptera; family Argidae; genus Arge; species Arge pagana. The sequence continues at coordinate 24,946,516 of OZ018309.1, read as the reverse complement.
TGGATGTTTTTTATTTCGGCAGTGAAATCCATTCTGAGAAGGATTTTACTTTTATTATAAAAAATAAAAATCTGACTATTTTTTTAATTTTTTTATATATATATATATATTTTTAAACAAACGAGACATCACTGAAAATGGCTAAAAGTTTGGCGTTTTGGGAGCCACGTTAATGGATTTTTGATGGAAGTTGGTCCTTTTTTTTCTTCGAGAGATGCGGCGACCGCAGCGCATCCCTGTCAATTAAGCTCAACCCTTCGACGCACGTTGAAAATGGTTAATCCGATTCCAATGATGGGGAAGAGGAAGGGAAAAAAATCGGAAAAGTCGAAGAAACGTTTGCATAAATTACCGTTCGTAGAGCCGAGAGAGATGATCGTTAGATATACGGCGATTTCGTGGCTCCGCGCACGAGTATAATATTATAAAGCGAGAGGGGAGGTCGTAAAGAATCAATAAAATCGGGGATCGAGGGCGCAAGTTGAAAATTCATTCGATTTTATCTCGTTAACGATCGTCGAGGGTTTTGGACGCGACGCGTGTCGTTACCCTCACGAAAGTGGTCACATCCGGTCAAGATTTGCCGGGCGAGGTTATCGACGCGAGCCACACGTAACGCGGCGAAGTGGCGCTCGAGGGATGTGATTTTTCTATATCTAATACCGTCACAACGATCCGTTTTTATCGCCATCCTCGACCGCTTCCCTAATTATTATCCTTGCCTTTTTACGCTCTTCGTATATCTAACGTCGTAGAGCCGTTATAACTTTCCCTCCGACGACCCGGTAGCCAACATTTGTTTCGCTCGAGTATTCCACGTTTCTCGAACCAGCGCGCGAACACGACGAACAGTCGGATACTTATTCTCACCGGTGACGTATCTGCGGATGTATCGTACGCGGAGTGCTGGAAGCAACCTCCAACCAGCTCGATAAAAGTAAAATCTGAGTAAAATGAGTGCAAAGTTAAAAAAATCACAACCTTTTCACTTATTTTAGTGGATATTTCTTCTGTTTGCATTAAAATTTACAGCTCTGATTTTCTTACCATACTTTATTTTTTGGAGTTCGTTGAACGTTGAGCTTTTTGGCCATTTTGGACTTGCAACAACGAACCAATTCCACTGAAGTAAAGCTGAGATGAACTTAAGATTGCCAATCATCTAAACCGTTTCTACAGAACTATTGCACAAAAGTTGGCCGCAAATATACCCAAAAAATGGCACATGCGTGCCACCGAAAACTTCATTTTCCTTGAACCTACGACAGCTGAAGAGATACTGGCACAACCCTTATCAAATATCATAAATATATGCTTTGATCGGGGGTTTGTCCCAAGCATCTTAAACAAGCAGAAATTATACCTATTTATGAAGATTGAGATTAGATAAAGACTACTAACTACAGGCCAATATCACTTACATGTAACGTAGCAAAGATGTTCGTGAAAGCGATCAAGTGCAGACTAATTAAATTCATCAACAAGTATAGCATCATACATGACCTACAATTTGGTTGTCATAAAAACGTCTCTAGTATCAATGCACTAGCCAGTTGTACGGAATACATCTATGATAACAGCAATCCAACTGCAGCAATTTTTCGTGATACGGTTCAGCACGACATACTCATCGAGAAGCTCATAGACTATGGAATAATAGAGACGACAATAGCCTTGTTAAAAATCTATCTAACTAACAGACAGCAGGTAGTCAAGATCAGTGACATAAGAAGTATGTGGAGTTCCCCAAGGATCTATTTTTGGACGTCTCATATCATATCATATCATATCATATCATATCATATCATATCATATCATATCATATCATATCATGTCATGTCATGTCATATCATATCGATTTTTAAAAGTACTTCCCAACATTAAATTTTTATTTTACGTAAAATGAGGGGATAACGAAATGAAAATTGGCAATACGATCGCAGTTTCCTGGTGAATAATAGATTCATCGTCCAGCGAGGACTTAGACACGCGACAAACATTGAGAAATCAACTACGCGACGATCCTGACAAAACTGACGATCCGATCCGTGATCGTCGTTGTGATAAATGGTACAACCCACGAGGTTCGTGCGAGCATAACGTCAATAGAGTGGCTGTCGAGGCGATAAGATCAGAAGAACGTCAACGCGTATTTCCATCATTTCGATTGAAATGAATCTACATACGTGGCTTGTAGGTTACGCTCTATTATTTCGACCTCGCCACGAAGATGAATGGTTCATCGACTCAAAATTCATCGAGCGTGACGATCATTGCGAATATTTTTATTCTACATTATTGTTCATTTATTCGCAGGATTAAGGTATTAGTCTACTTCGGGCTATTTCTACGAATTTTTCTGCGCGTTGCTACGATAAATATTACTATAAAAAAACTAAGATCACGAAAGAGTTTGAATTTTTACTACATTTTTAGATCATTTCTTTCCGTTTTTTACGGAAAAGGTTCGCCATTTTGGTAGCTATGTGGCAAGGGAATTGAAAAAAAAACAAACGCTTCGATGGAACGATTTTGAGAAAAAGGCCCGTTTTATTCTAGTTTGCCCGGTTCCGCAATCGCGTTGCGTTTGATATGCGGGACATTGAATGGTTGCCAACGAACGGATGGGCATACGAAACCTGCCAGGTTAAACCCTACGCCGGAACTTGTACCTAGTTATTGATTTCGTTTGCGCTCGACAGCTGTGCCCCTATATCTATGCCATTTCTCCACATACGCGCGTACATACGGCCATTGCGCCCTTCACGTCGCGAGCCGGAACGTTGGCGTTGCTTACGCCGCGGAGGAAAAAATGCAGGGGCTCAAATAATATCGGCGGGGGTTTTGCGGAGGCGGATATATTTCCTTTGTCGATCATCTATAGGGTCGTTCGAACGGGCCCACCGGCTTAGAAAAAAAGCAATTCGGTTATCAACCATTTCTCACCGTCACTGGAAACTCGACACGCGGAAAACGCGCAGTCAAAAAAAAATGCAGTTTAAAAAAATATTTCCAAAATCACGAATTCACTGGAATCGCGTTCAAAATTACAGGAAGCAAAATCCACCGGAAATAGGTTTACTGGAATGGTCACGTTTCGTAGTGTACAGAAAACGGATCAACCGTTTTTTTTTACCGAATCAAATGGAAAAAATGGAAAAAAAGATACTGGTGATAAAAATTGTCTGCTTATTTTTAATGGGAAAACTCGATGCGAGAGGAGAAAATAATGTAACGGTGCGAAACGGAAGTACGACCGTCGGAGTGTTTTACACCGATTTGATATCCTTCGTGCTGACGATCGGGGAGCCTTTAATTTATTCGGGAAAAACGTGAGGAATGTTAATTCGAAAAGTCGACTAACGGTCGATGATGGTTTGGGTATTATAAAAGTGTAAGCGAGAGAAGTTTCATTCGAAAATTGGACAGTGGTTAAACTTTGGCCCTTTACAATACATTCGATGGTTCGGAGAGAACAGGTGGCGTATGAAAAATCACATCCGGTATCGATAGAAATGATAGCACCGAGCCGGCGAGCGTGGTCGTCGGATAAAAATCGTGATTTTCGATAAGAAATGTATAAGTTCATTAACGTCATAATACCTTGAGCTAGGCGAATGCAAAAACCAAGGAAAAAAAGAGGAGCGGTGAGAAGACGCGAACAACGAGGTCGTCGCGCCGCGTGGGGTGAGCCTACGATAAGATGGGTGGGAATTCCGAAAATTGGGGGAAAAAACTGTCGAGCGAGACTGCGGAAGACCGAATGATTTTCTTGAACACTTTCGCCCATTTCCAAAATCCGAATAGAATTTACTTCAAAAACACCCGACGATACGGGACACTAGCAGCCTAGAAATTAAATCAATGGCTGACGAGGTTTACCGAAGACAGAGCGGGACGAATAATGACGCGCGAAGATACCGATCGATCTTCCCTTGAAAGAAACAATCTTTTCACCCGATTCCGTAATTGTATCTCATTATGCTAATGCTCATAAGCGCTTAGTTCACGTCGAACAACAAAATCAATAAGCAAACTGAACGTTGAAAATGTATCATGCGACAAGAATAATTATTAAAAACGTAATTTTGTCATTCTCACGCGACTTATGCTTGGTTTGGGGAAAAACCTGACTTTTCTGCGCTCTTTAATACGCAAATAAATACACGCGGAGGAAATTTGTACGTTTAGTCAGGTTGTCGCAAAATAATGGATTTGCGGTGCACGCAAATTCTTTTATTTTGTACGAACCGACGGTTTTCGAGTCACATTCATGGCATAGCGGTCAAGGTTATCGGTAATTTTCGAGATAATCATCTGCGTTGAGCGTATTTAAATTACGGCGGAAATATCAGTGCCCTGGACAAGCGACAAACTGACCATCGAGCGAACCGACGAGACTACTTTGATCAGTTAGGGTCGTTCGTTTCGGTAATAAGAATGTAAGGCACGAATAAACGGTGACGTTATCGTCGCTTTTGTCGCGAGCTCATCAGCGAATATCAACGAAAATCGAGCGTAGCTCGACTCAGTTCGTATTATTAGCTTGGCGATGCACAAAATTGTGCGCGCAGAAAAATCACAATTCACCGCCGAATCAAAATCTCTGTCGTAATCGCCGGCCATAAGGAATAATAGCACCGATTCTCTCCTATAAAATTTTCTCCTAAAAGCACCACGCTAAAATGGCCACGAATAACTGTGCACCGTGCACAGTTTTGTGTACAAATAACCAATTTTTCTGTTCACGTTTTCGGTATATGATAAGAAAAAATTATTAAGCCGAATACTAATTAATATATTAGTTTACGTTTCAAACAAAAAAAAAACCCTGAAATTATTATATCGTAAATATTAGTGAAGTTATACGGTAATACAAAAATATGTTCGTGAGATGTACTTTAATTGTCTCGAATCGTCTTCGAGTCCTCAAATATTTATCAGGCCAAATCAAATACAGCAATTTGTTGGTGTAAGTATTCGTGATAGAATCGACTTTGTTGCTTTTATTCGAGGGGAAAATGTGTTCTTCCTTCCCGGTTATACTTTCCTCGCCGAGTTTTTTTCGAGCTATCATTCGTAGCTATGTAAACTCGCGGAGTACACTTCGGATGTACAAACACGCGGTATAACTCCCATATTAATCACATCTATCTCGTAATCATTCGGTCGACGCGTAACTATTCCGACTGACAGCGATGAATGAACGAGTCGGGGAATTTCGAAAATGAATTCAAACTTGACGGAAATAAATGCACGAGACATTAAAAAGACAACTAAACGACGGAAAACGAATATGGGAATGCACAGATTACAAGAAATACGAAATACTCATTTATTCATTCATTTATTTACTCATTTATTTATTTATTTACTCATTTACTCATTTACTCGTTTACTCGTTTACTCGTTTACTCGTTTACTCATTTACTCATTTACTCATTTACTCATTTACTCATTTACTCATTTACTCATTTACTCATTTACTCATTTACTCATTTACTCATTTGCTCATTTACTCATTTACTCATTTATTTATTTATTTATTTATTTATTTATGCGGACTAGTGAAAAAGTTGAGTTTTGCGCAGGTGTAATTCGGCAATATCGGCGAGAATTACACGCACGATCAGCCGGAACATTGGTCGTGTTGTAGGAATGTCGTTAAATCATCGCGTCCTAAACGCGGGGATGAAAGGTTACCGAACCGGATATTACCTGCACCGTTTTATGCGTGGAAAGAACAACCGCATCGCGGTTGTCCCGTTCCATTTAAGGACATACATGGTCCAGGCGCGGTCTCATCCCGCGGATGATCGAATTGCCTCGACGAATTCGTGGAGTTCTTCGGAAAAACCGGAACATCTGGAGACTTGAGGCAAAATCGTTTCGTAATCTCATATCTCGGACGATTTCCATCTTCAACGTATTCGAGGGTCACTTGAATTTCACGCCGAATTTTTCATCGGGCTGTTAGGCATCGCGTACGTTAAGTTGATAGTCGTACGCGGTCGTCGATTCGAACATGCATCGTCGAAGACCGACGAGCTTGTGCTTTATTTGCAAATTGTTTTCGAGTCCTCACACATTTATTAGGTCAAACGATATACAACAGTTTTGCGCGTTAGGATTTGTGGTAGAATTCAGTTCGATGCTTTGATTCCAGGGAAAAATTTGTTGCCGCGTTCATTCCAGGGGAAAAGTCCTCGTCGGTAGTTTTTAAGAAGTTATTGCATGTCGTTTGTAGTGCATCCCGTGTTTATTGGTCGATCGGAGCTTCTTTGGCAATGAGACAAGGTGTGACGCGACGAGAGGCGTTTCGTCGTATACAACGCGTCCTAATCGTAATAAGTGGAACCTGTCCACCTCGAAGAGAGGCAAAGAGATCCCGAGTGAATGAATGATGGGTGCATCTCGGGAGCGAGCGAGAGGGAGAGAGACGAAGAGAGATGAAAACAGAGAGAGAGACAGAGAGACCTCTCTACTCTCGGTGGGTAGTTCGCCCAGGAGGATCTCCCAGCCCTCGCCGCGGGTGGGAGAGGGAAAATTTCCTGGCTGGAGAAGCCAAACCGCATTCCAATCTTTCCTCACCGCGGCCTCGCCCGCCCAACGTTCCCGGTGCCGGCGCGCACACGAAGACAAACAAATGACCGATATTAATTAGTTATTAGAATGGTGTCCGTTATCACGCGGGAGACTCGTCTTTCCGATGCGAAGCACGTGACGTCGGTGTCATTAGAGAAGATGGAATGAAGTCGTAACTCGATGCGCCCTACGACTTGGTCAATTTCACGACGAGCTCTCACCGGCGCTCTCTCACCGAAAGCTCGCGAATAAAATGACAGCGATAACGCGAAATTTCACGTACGAACCTCGTGAAGTCCGTTTCGCTGCGCCACGTTCGGACTACTTAAGCGAAATGAACACGTTTCGCTGTCGCAACAGCTTTATCGCAAACCAATGTTACAGAGGTGGCAGTATCGGCCCCACACGAATGAACCGACACGGCAAACGTCGCGCTTTTCAATCTTTAGCCTCGTATCGCACGCGCGCGTGTCGATATCCACACCAATATTATGGGGTGGTAGCGTTTGTAAGTTTGGATGTAGGAGCTAATCTCGAAAACTAGTGGTCCGATTTCAAAAATTCTTTCACCAATATACGGAACGAGCTTTCAGGGAGGACATAGGCTATGTATTACCCCGTTACAACGAAAGGTCTTTTCGCGGCGATCCTTTTTCGAAATTCAGAGAGCTAGCGACACGCGTTATGATTACATTTGTTTTCCGCTCCCAAGATCTACGTGGCACGAGCGTACCACGTTTCGATTTGTCCATCTCCCGAGTTCTATCTTCCGCTATCGATGGGCAGCTTTTCGACGAAGCTTGCGCAAGCTGGCCAAAGTCGAAACGTTAACCGATCAAGCGCTCTCGAACCTCGGGATGCACGCTCCCAGATAACACGATCCAAAGTCTATCGATCCTCCCGAACCCAAATCTCATTCTCATCCAACGATCGGACTCCCCAGAACGTGGCGAGTCGTTCTCTCGCATCAACCAACTTGTCTCATACGTAATAATCGTGCGCGAGACGCGTCGAGCTTCCGGATGCATCCGCCCACTCTTAATCGCCCAAACCTGCCTTGACGGCCAGCAATAAGCGAAAGTGTGAAAATGAAGACACAGCGTCAAGCCTTGACCACCAACTAGTTTCGAACCCTCGACCCTGGCGAGCTGCGTCGATCGGATCGTTGACAAAGACGATCGAAGATCTGGACTAGTTCCGATGAGAGCCTTGAGGAGGCCGCGACTCAACGAGAGACGTTGTGGCACGAGTTGGGAGGCACGTAGAAGATCCATGTAATTTCGAAAGACGGATCGACGTGCCGCCAACGAGTTCATTTCGTCCCCTGGCAACGAGAGGTATCGGCGTTGAGAGGCCGAATGTGTTCCTCCCGTCGAGTCACGCGGCCAACAACAGCGACTGTTCCCAGGCCGGAGAACCACGGCCTCATCCTCCCGTTCGGAATTTAAATCTTAACCGTCACCGGCGCAGAGGCGAGCAGTGGGAGAAGCCGCGGGAAGAGACGGGAAGAAGAGAGACGGAGAAAGAGAACGAGAGAGAAGCGGTCGGTCGAGCGAGAAGGAATTTAATGTTTGTAAACAGAAACACAAGATGTTCCTTGAACCGGAGTGAAGCAAGTAGCTAATGCCAGGCATGTACGGGTCCGCCGGCTCGTTCCCTCCAAGTCCAGAACCGCGTGGCGACCGCAGCGCCGCGATATCTCGCGGAATTTCGCTACAGCAGACCCCGTTTGTGTTACCAAGGGGAATCCGCCGCTACGTTCGCGTTCCTCCGTCGTCGGGCTTCAGCGCCGCGATTCTTCTCATCCGCGACCGCCTTTCCGTCCTCGTCTGGTTCCGTTCCTCCCGCGTGGCCTGGTCTCTCTCTCCGAGTCGTTTGTTTTCTCGCCAAATTTATCCTTCCGTTGCTCCAGTCCTCCTGCTCTTTTTGCCCGCCTCGGCGTGGGCTTCTCGCCCTCTTCTTTCCTTTCTTTACACTTACACTTTTTGCTCGCGCTCGAGTTACGCCGCTAATCAATGGCAGTTGTTTGTTGACGCGGGAGGGCCCGACCTTGACCTACGCAAATCCAGCTTTCGTATTCCGAAGAAAAGATTCGCACCTCCCTGTTTTTCGCACCACGACGACGCACGCGAGTATCCGCGTATCCGAATCGAAAGCACCTAATTTTTTCGCACCCAAGAAGAAAGACCCTCAGACTTTGGGAGGAACCTTCGCGGTATACAGAAAGTTTGAGATGCGAAGCTAAAGGCTTTGGAAAACGTCGCTTCGATTTTCTAACATCCAACTTCGTATCTTCGATTGTGTTTTGTCTTTTCGGCCGTGTATACCGTTGCTCGCGTCAAGGTCTCTTCTTCGTCTTACGGCCATCGAGCGTGTCCTTTCTCTCTTCGAAACTTCGAGACGGCGTGTCTTGTAGCAGACAAACCCGAGGATGCCACACAGGGAGTCGAAGGGTAGGATTTAGCTTCTTCTTCGTCCGTTATCCGTTCCTCGTTCCTGCCGTTGGTCCGACTTCGAGCCACACCTACGCACGATATATAACCCCGAATACATTCTATTGTACGAAACCGGCATCCCTCACCCCTCTCTTGTCTCCTATCATCCTTTCCAAGATTTGTCTCTCCTCGTCCATCGTCCATCACTCCTTATTTACCAAAATTGCTTCTTTTTCTCTACCCGTCTCGCTTCTTCTATTCTCATTTGCTCCGTCCAGCACGAATTCTTTCCCTTTTCAACTTTTCCAAACACTTTACTTCGTTTACCTATCCTCCTATGCACCGTTGTCGTCGACTCTACAGCTTTTCAATTGTTTTTCAGCGCGATGTACTCTATAGAAGCTTTCCAGCAGGACCAAGTTACCACAACGAGCATACAGCTCCACAAAAAATGCACTTCACAGTAGACTCCACGTTCTCGACGTATTTTGGGCTAGAGAATTCGAATCTTACCTCAAAATAGATCTAGCACCCAGCAGATTGTTCCTACAAGCATAGGAAGTCCCTAAAATGATGCATAGTCAGGTTTTATAATGCAGTGAATTTTTTGACATACAATTTCTTTTGCTTATAACAACCATCTGAAAATTATCACGTTAATCTATACCTAGTTAAGGTCCACGTAACAAGCCAAAGAGCGTGAGTCAACAATAATTATGGCACTGCAAACATTCTTATGTATCGAATGACCTCGTAGCCTATGAAATTATAGAATTTGAAGGTCAAGATTTATTAATTACTGAGATTATAAGTTATAAGATACCAAGAGCTGGCAAACATGGTTGTACAACTACATGACCAGGAAGAGTGGCTGTACTGTACTTTACCAGGTAAGGTTTTCCAGCTACTAGAAGACAACCTCGGTGAACAAGAGTTAGAATGTTTAGGTGACGAGATTAATGTATTCGATGAGTTCGTCTCACAGAATTGTAATGCTTAACAGTTACCGATGTGGCGTTGTGAGATAATGAAACCTTACTTTGCCCAATTTTAGGGACTCTTATGCTTCTGGGGAAAAACTGAAGGGTGCTGGACTTATTTCGAAGTTAGATTCGAATTCAGTGGCCTGAAATCTATATACGTCGAGCAGTTGGAGTCTGGTCTGAAGTACCATCCATTTTTTGTGGCGCTGCGGTATCGACGTCTCTCGTTCGCGATATTTGAACAACGTGGCGCGTTAGCTTCGATTATGACTCGTTGGAACGTTAATTCTGGTTCCATAAATGGGACGATGAATCGCGTGAATATCCATCGTGGTTTATCGCCAGATGAGGCGTGGATGGAGGGCGCCAACGTTATCATCGTAACGCCCGCGTTACAACACATTTCACGTGTGAATGCCCTCACCGCGCGTACGCGCGTGATGGAATCCTATGAGGATCCCGCCGGACGGTATCTCGTTCCTTTGAAACGAACTTTTGTAACCTAATCCGTGAGGTAAACGAGATAACGAGATGCCCCGAGCATGGGACGAGCGCTTCAACCCCTTCTCCTCGTTCTCGCGTGTAAACGACGCGTAATAACAGAAATGTTCAAAACAGAGAAAATGAACGTTTTTATTGTTGCGTCTCTCGTAATTCCGCCGAATTCCCCGGACCGCGAGGTTTCAATCGGGAAGTTGAAAGAGCGGCGTTGAGGGTTATCGTCGATTTCATCGAAATAATTAGACCGAGGGAGAAGCGGAGGAATGAGAGGAGAGGAATGCTCTTTGATATCGAAACACTTGACGAGGCGAGTCCCGGTTCCCAGGACGAAGTAATCTCGCGTCTCAATCTGTCTCGCGCGATCCGTCTCGACTTAACGGCTTCTCGGGAAAATTCCGGAACGATCAATGAGCGAGGCGAGAAAAGGGGGAGGAACCGGGGTAAAAACCGTTTCGCTGCTACTATCCACTCGAATTTGGGGAAATTTTGAAAAAAATCGATTTTTCGTTTTCGACGGATGTAGCCCCCTCATCGACTCCACGTCCATCGGTTGACTGGCTAAGCATTGAAATAATTATTCCACGTGATTTTTTCTCCTCTATTTTATCTCTTCCCGTCCTCATCTAACCTCTTTTTCCGGCAGCCGACACGCAGCGAAAGTGGAAGCAAACAAACGAAACGAGGGAACGGACACACGCGAGTGTATTTTCTTCGTCGTCGTCTCTCGCTTCTCTCTTCTTCTCTTACTCCCGATCTCATCGTGATAAGGAGCGAAAGAGAGAGGGACACGCGCATTTTCTTTTTTCCCCCTCCCCCCATTCGTCTGTGTCTCCTCGGCCGTTTCTCTGCCGTGAAGTCCATCTCGTTCTCTCGTCACGATGAAAAGCTGTGAGGAGGATAGGAGACCGGAGAAGGCAAGAGAGATACGCGTATCTCTTCGGATCTCTTTCTCGTCGTTTCTCTCATGCTCCGCGTTGTTGAATAAGGCTCACGAAAAAGGCGGCCCAGGGACCCTGTAATCACCAACGGAGCTAAATAAGAGAACCACACCGCTGGTAAAACCTTCATCATCGTTCCAACTCATCATTTTCGGAGAACATTTTCGACGAGGAGCGAAACGAACTAGACGTGGGTTGTTGTTGTCACGCTATAGTCCTCGCTGCCCAGAGATCGACGACCGTTGAGAATGCATTTGTACATCCATCCTCCGTGATATACGATACGACGACACCGCCTGATTTTCTCCTCGATTTTCAATTTGACAAAGCAAAAAAAGGTCCACATGCATTCTCCTCGTTATTGGCAATACACGTTGGAACGATCTTACCCTTCTATAATAAAACTGTTATTATTCATTTTCTTTCTCATTTTCGTCTTAGTTTGCGTTTTAGTTTTAGTTTTAGTTTTCGTTTTCGTTTTCGTTTTCGTTCTCGTTTTAGTTTTCGTTTTCATTTTCGTTTTCCTTTTCGTTTTCGTTCTCGTTTTAGTTTTAGTTTTCGTTTTAGTTTTAGTTTTAGTTTTCGTTTTAGTTTTAGTTTTAGTTTTAGTTTTCCGTTTTCGTTTTCGTTTTCGTTTTCGTTTTCGTTTTCGTTTTCGTTTTCGTTTTCGACCGCAGCGATGCGGATACCACTGAAACGACGATAGCGAAATTTGGAAATTTGAAAAAGATCCGCAGGTAAGTTCCTGGCGGGAGGTAGAGAAAAATTCTCCCCTTCCGTTGCGCTCTTACGGTTCTTGAGATCGCGCCGGTTTTCGGCAAACGAGTCGCGTATGCGCGTCGGCTCACGTATCGTGGTATCGCGACTGCTACACGGATGTTCGCCGTATCATTTTTTACCACTTCGAAAATGGGCGCGTGTTATTTCACGTGCGGCGACGCGCACGTCTCGAGATGCGAGGAGCATTCCTGCGCATCTCGTCGCGGTTGAAGGGCGCGTCCGTCGAAGAAGGAAGTTTTCCCCGCGCCGTTCTCGCTCTCCCTTCGGCCAATCCTCGCCGTCATCTCTTTCGGACAATCAAACGTCGACCCGATCAATTAATTCCCGTCACGTTTTCCCACTCGGTGTTTGCAGGAAAAAAAACAGGACAAAAAAACACCTGTCTACATAAACACATGCACGCGAATATTCGCACGTGCAAAAAGTTGTCAATGAACGGAATTCGCGGCCGACAGCAAAAACAAAAGTCCTTCGACAGCGTTTGAAGAAACTCTTCAATTTTTTCATACCCAAACAAAGATCAAAGAAATCGAAATGGCGGAAAAATGTTGAAGAGAAAAAAAAAATCAAAAATCCGCTCCAAACGAGGCTTTTTCTTTCTAACATCGACCAACGCGGAAAATAATGAACGACAAATTTGATAAACTAAGTACACAGACGAAAATTGCATAAAAATGCAAAAAACGGTGGCGCCAGATAAAAAAATGAAGATCGCGAGGACATTCGAAGGAACATTTTAGAAATATGTAAAAATAACGGAATCGTGGAAAAAAAGGAGCAGGGAAAATAGAAGATAAGGAGGGAAAACAAAAAATAGGGCGGAAAAATGGAAAGTAGGGAGGAAAAGTGAACAGTAGGGAGGAAAAATGGAAAGTAGGGAGGAAAAATGGAAAGTAGTGAGGAAAAATGGAAAGTAGGGAGGAAAAATGGCAAGTAGGGAGGAAAAGTGTAAAATAGGGTGAAAAAATAAGGAAGAGAGCTTTTCTCGCGTGGATTCGCGTGAAGCGTTGAACGAGGTCTGTCCGTTAGGCAATTAGCACCAGTGGCAAATATACCATGAGACACGTGTTGGGTCTAATTACAAACAGCCGTCGCCCGTTCAACTGTCATTCATTCAAGCCAATAAGGAACTCGGGGATATCGGTTAATAAATTGGCTTCGGTGCGTTAAACGAATCGTCCGTAAACGACTCGTAAAACAGTTCTAAACAAGAACGAATGTCCAAGACTGGTCGAATCACGGCGTTGAACGAGAGATGGAAGTGGAACAAAACGATACCCGCACGATTCGTGGAGGTCGGGGTTTGCTCGAGTTCTTCTCGGCGATCGAATTCCCGTCGCGCTCGAGTCTCGTGGGCCCCCGAGCGATGATAGCGAAGGAGCGATCAGGTCCATCGGGCTTACGATTTCCGGTTGATCTAGCGATCGGTATCGCCTCGCGGACAAAGTCTCGGGAATAAAGAGCGGAAAAGTCGAAGGAACAAAGGGAACGTGCGAGAGAGGGCAAAGGTCGAGCTGGAATCCCCGAAGAGTCGAAGTTGGCCGCATCTTGATCTCTCGCCGCTTCTCGCTCCTTCTCGCTCCTTCTCGCCCCGAGTCTCGCCCCGTTTTTATCACGGGCTCGACGAATTAAAATACACTCGACCAGACGCTTACTCGGATAGAGACGGACAAACGAAGTGAATGAGTGCCACATGCGCGTGGAAAAACATCCTCGAGAGCCGCGAGATCACGATACAGCCTCCGCCGTTTACCATAGACTCATGCGGGTAATTTCACACGCGTTAACAGTAGCCCAACGACGCTGTATGCTTCGAAATCCCACGAAACCTTTCATCGACCGATGAGAAAATCCTTGAAACCCTTCGATTCGCCGACACGTCGCTCGTTTCCAACTCGAGACGACGAGATTGCTGTCGAGTCATTTTCTCCGCGGACGTTAAGGTTCTTCCGCGTGACGCGTAACCCCTCGAAATAGGATTTTCACGATGGAGAAGATATTCCGCTGTTTTTCGAAACCTGGAAACGAAAACATCAGTTCCGTCCATACCTTCGGGAAATTTCAACCGGAAGTTGATATCTCCACGATCGATAAGAACGTGGGAATTGAATAAGTTCCAGCGGAATACACGAATCTTGTGCCGGTGGAAAAATCCGCGATGATCGATCATCGCGTTAGAAATCTCGGATTTTATGGTTTCAGCGGTCTCCGAGGAAGAGGAAACGGAGGGGTCGAGTCTGGGCATTTTTATTGAGGCGAGACCTCGGAAATGAAAAGAGGTCAAAGCCAACGCCGACTCGATTCCGTGTCTCGTTTGGGAGGGACAAGCAGCGAGAGATTTGATTTTTGATTCACCGTCATTTGCTTTCGAAAACGTCGGACTTGAGCGTCCATCGCCAGTCGCGGATGAGAAGACAACATAAATGTTAGTAGCAAAAACAAGATAGAGAGATAGAGAGACTTTGAATTCCAATTTGAAGCATTTACTTATGGCACACTGCTGTAGCGAAATAATTAGTAGATAGACGATGGAATATAATTCTTACTGAGTATACCTACCAGAAAACGGTAATGTTAATATCTATAATAATTGATCCTTAAAACAATTTACAGCGATAGTCTTTTTTTTTAGCGTATACATCACAACGGTCCCATGATTGTCGCGGAAATGAAGATGTAGGATTTGACGGGGTGTTTGAGGGAGGAGAGAGCAGAAAGGAGAAGGGTGCAAAAACGGCGGAAGACTGTCGTCTAGATGCAGGGAGAGACGGTCGCAGTAACAGAGCCAGCCGAAAGACTGTAAGTTGTGGAAATCGCATGACTCGGGGCATGAATATACTCAGGTCGTTGTTAGAATGTAGTTGGAGAAACAATGGTAACAACGAGAGGACGACCGACGACTCGGGTACAGCTATGCAGCGTTCCGAAAGTCAGGAGATACCTACTCTATACACGTACGAAAGTCGAGAAGGGGTCGAGCCGAGGCTATTCTACGTCTCGGACGTGTGGGTTTTGGGCCCGACAAAAGAGCCCCGCCCAACACGTGGGCCCCACCGGAACGTCGCGGCTGGATCTTCGTCTCGAAAACACGAGCCCCGATGTCCCGGACTTTAAATTCTTCCCGCCGGAGGAAGAGCGTTCGTATCGAAACGAATCCGAGAGTGGAGCATGGATCGGTGCGCCTCGCCGCGGCGATACGAGAGGTGAATAATTGATAAGGGAACGGGAATTGGACGGGAATTGGATGGGAATTGGATGGGAACGCGTCGAATTAGACGACGAGGAGAACGAGCTTTGACGATTTCAGATTCGTTAACGGTTCGCGACGGCGAACCGTTCCGAGAACCCGCGGACCCTCGTCACTGGGCCAAAGTGAGAAGGATAAAAACGGCGATGAAGGAAATAAAAACGAGACTCCGAGTCCCCGCCCAAGAGTAAGTCGGCGACGATTCGAAATTCCGTCATCAAGCCGGTAGACGACAACGACGACGATGAGGCCGCTCCAATTTGGACGCGATGCTCGTACCTCGCGACGTCTTCTCAGCTTCCTCGATCGGCTTCGTTTTCGAAGCAATGATACTCGTTTGAAATGTTCGAACCAATCGGGAGGCAGTTCTTTTCCGTTGGAAAACACCGGAGTAGCCGTTCACGCGCGAGGTGGGGCCTCCTCGCGTCGATGCCGGAGTTCAGTAACCCGTTCACCGCAAGCTTCGCGCGTTTTCAACGGCCAGAAATTCCTCCGGGAGTCGGTCGTCCCGAGGAGGACGCTCGGCGCGGCACCCTGCATCGGGTCACGTAGTGTCCGCAGCCCTACGAATCTCGATGAAGTGGTCCGATAGCGAGTTTACCGAGATCTCAAAGACTGGCCTGGGACAGGGACGCGGGGTCGTCGTGGTACCCTCAAGAAGAGAGAGAGAGAGAGAGAGAGAGAGAGAGAGAGAGTCAAATATGCGAGGCACACCCTCGCCGCGCTGGGCCAGAGCATCTTGGTCGAGGGATAGAAGACGTCAGCTGTTGCCGTGTCACGTCTCGTTTTGCATATCAACGAGTTTGCGTCGAGATTCGTGGCGGTCAAAGACCCTTAACGAAAGAGAAGTCGAGTTGCAGGCGAGAAAAGTAAGCATTTCCTGTCCGAGGCTAGAGTACGTCGCCTACGATTCCTTCCCGCCAATTCGACCTCTGCCGGGTCAGCGCCGAAGCTTCGCACGGAGCGATACAACTCTCTGCCGAGAAACGTGAGCGAGAGAAACGAAGTCACGGGTAGAAACGGATATACGGGATGATAATAGTATCTCCAGGGGAGAAATCCCGCGAGAAAACCTCTCGCGCCCGTCGGTGCACCGACAGCGCGCGGACGTTATATCACGCCGGGTTCGAGCGCAGCGCCGCGGCGGCCGGCGCGCGAACTACGGAGATAAACAAATGATGCCGGTAGGCCGTTGTGTCTGGGCGAACGAAAGCGGGTCGCGTTTGAAACGGGCAGGCGACAAACTCGAGAGATTGGAACTGATTGCGTTTCATCTCGTCTCCAGGTATCGCTTTTTGGTCGTTTTCGAAAAAACGAAAAGAAACGAAAAACGTCAAGGCCGCGTTGCTATGCGCGATAGGCGAAGTTCCAACGGCGGAATTGCACGGCCAAATGACAACCACGACAACAACGTCGTAGCTCCGTTGTTACCCCGTGCAACGCAGCCGTACCCTGACGGGGGAATCTCGAGAGAACTGCGACAGCGGTCAAGTTTTACAGAGTTGACGGGGCCCCAGGCATTTATAGGTTATGTTTTTGTTTCCACGCCGGGCAACCCGACCGCCGGCGTGGCTCGTCGCGGCGCAACGTTCGTTCGACCTCGTCGTGTTGCTATGGGGACGCGCTGCTGGAGTCGAGTCGCCGAAGGAATCCTCAGCTATCGCGTTCCTCTCACGTTCCCGCCCTCGGTCTCGCTCTCTCTCTCTCTCTCTCTCTCTCTCTCTCTCTCTCTCTCTCTCTCTCTCTCTCTCTTTTGCTCTTTCTCGCTGCTCGCGTACGTGTTCTCGTCCTCATCGCCCTCTCTTCTGCTGCCTCTCCTCTCGAGATGCGAGGACTCCGAGAGAGAGAGAGGGACGGAGAAGGAAGACGCGAGCGTGGAGAGGAAGGTGGAAACGCTGATAGTAGTTGTAGTGGTTGGTGTTCGCGGTGGTCGTGGTACCGATGATAATGGTGGTGGGAGAGCCGTAGCCAGAAGAGACGGTTATATTACCGCTACCACACATACTCGAGTCATGGGAAGCTTCCATACAGCAGAAGCGTACAGGTCACGTATTTCGAATCGTCGACGTTAATAGGTAGACACGGAAAGAGAGAGAGCACCTCTCTCGTACGTACCTACCAGCCCTTCGCATCGCAGCATCTTCTTCTCGCTTCCCTCTCCGCAAATCCACCATTTCATTCCGAAACGGACCGCTTTTGGTATTCCACGCCGCGTGAGATAGTCGCAGCGCGCAACGATCCTCGGAACCAGTTTTCGAAATAGAAAAAATGACGAGCAAATGAATTTAAAAAACGATAACACCTCGCCGGAAGAATTGGCAGTCGAACTAGGAGTCCCAGTCGCAACACCGAAGTACGTAATACTAACGAGTAACCTTTCGAGCGCGACGTCATGCCGTTTGTGCGCACGTTCTCCGAAAGCACACTACACTTTCGTTCGGTGGGTACCTGCCACGAATCAGTAATCGGCGCTAACCTTAATTTTACCATCAACGTGGCCAACTATTTTCAATTATTCCAAAAACAAAATGTACAAGATGTTGAAATTACAATTGTTCAAAAAATGTTACAACTGTTAGCTGCCTTCTACCGTAAATAAGTCGAGGAATATTCCCAAGTAGATGAAAAATCAGTAATAAGATCGCCCCTCCTCCCGATGGAGTAACTGCTCCAGCGCAACGACGTCGATAATTCGTGACAGAAACGTGGTAATCACGGTGAATTATATTGGTAAAATGTGAAAATTTATTAGCGGTACACCTGAACGCGAGGAATCGCGCCGGCACCATCAATTAATGACCTTGCCTCGGGGAGAACTCGTTAAGCCCTCAATTATAAATGGAGCCTCCTCGCTCGCACCTCGGAATCTTTCGTCCCTACCGTTCCCGAAGGTCGGAGAGAGCAAGTGTCCGGAGCGGAGCCAAGGGTCAGATTTCACCCGCCGACTCTCCTCTTGGTTCCGCGGCTTTGCTACGATTTTCACGACGAAGATGTTGGATGGCGACGCGCGAATGGTCTGACGCGTGTTGCGATGACAAAGGAAAGTCGTAGAATCCGTTAGGATGTTAGTCGTGGAGAACCCATGGGCGAAATCTGCGACGCGAGTCCTGGACGCGGTCGTGAGAATCGCGAAAGGGACGCCGTTCCGTAGCGCGGAGGAAACGCAGTCGGGAGAACAGCCAGGAAACCGCGACTCCCCCTGGGTAGACAAATACCTGCAGCCAAACAAACTACGCGCTTCTACACTTTTCTTCGTTCCACCTGACACGCGCGGGGAAGGAGCGGAACAGGAACACACAAGGCGACATGTGGCTACGCGACTATCTTACAGGTGTAATTGTTTGGAAAACGTGGCTGCGCGGAAGCGTGGAAGTGCTACGCGCGGTGAGGCTTGACGATTCAGAGTATACATTACGACTCTCGTACGTACGTCAAACCGCGAACGAGCTCCGATGATGTGAGTTGACGTTGCTAATCGTACGTATCCAATATGGCCACGAGGTTCGTTGCTCACGAGATCAATAAGCAAAATTCGCAAACTCGCTGGCAAGCGCATACTAAACAAGTGTAGTGCAATCTAACACAAAAACGTGCCTTATCGACTGTTTGTCGCACAAAAAGCTCGTTATTCCAACACCCTTCACGTGCAGTGACAAACTAACGCAGCTCTGCGCCCAAAAATTGCACAACCTGTGTTAAAATTCTCTAAAACAAGAATAAGTTATCATCTTAGCGAATACCATCTTGTTACCATGTTAACAAATAGCCTGATCGAACAACACTAAACGATCGTGTTGACATTTGTTTACTGTGCGTAGATCACTGGAATGGACGAGTTACGAGATAATTGTAGCGATCGCGAATGGAATGCTCTCACGGTGAGAGCAATCGAAACTAGAAGCGTTGCGTAACCAGGGACAACGCAATTTGATAATCAAGAGTAGAAGCAGAAGTAGATTTTTTGTATACGAAGAGCGAGGAAAAACTTTGAAGGAGAATAAGAAACGTGTAGGTACCATTGTGGTGAACTCGATAATTCGAAGATGTCCGTTTCGATTGATATAAATATACAGGAGCGGATGTAAAAAAAAGGGGTTGTTAATCAGGAATCGTTGGGTATAACGACTGCGAAGACTTTCCAAAGTCACGGTTACTTAATAAACTTAATAAACCAGTTTTTCGAGAACCGTTGCACCGTCTATCGCCGCGGATAGATCGCGTTACGCAACCCGCGTCTGGCGAGCACCGAATCGAATTAGATAATTATGCACACGTATTTATACGCATACATTCGTCGCCTCGCGCCTGTCGCTCGTGTTTGTTTTTTTTGTTGTTTTTTTTATTTGGTCGTTTCTTTTTTTATCTTTCTTCCTTTTGTACACGCTCGCCGTTTTTTGTGCCGATAAATATTTGCATTCCGAGCCACGTGGTCCGGGCTTTACCCCGGGGTCTCGCGGTCGTCTGTGATTTTTGACTCGATTCGATGCGAAAGGAGGGCTCGCGGAGAGTTGCCCGATGGACCAGCTGGGCGAGATTCGTTCGCGTGTTCGTGCTCACGCGCGTTGATATGCGTGCCTCGAGGACGCCGCGATATGAATGGGCACCGCGCGTGAGAAAGTGCGATCGGCCTCCCATTGAATATTTCACGTCCGCGCGGACTCGCCGACGGGAAAAAATCAGCGTCGCCAAACTCGTTGGTCGCGATTCTCGTCCGGCATTAAAATCGCGAATGCGAACGAGCAATAAAAATTCTGCGTCGTCGAGCGAGACAGAGAGAGAGAGAGAGAGAGAGAGAGAGAGAGAAGAACCATTCGCGCGAATCGCTTCTTTAGCAGCGGAAATTATCATTATCACGACACAATTTCCTCGTACACACAATTTCCAATGTGCGAGAAATCGGGGAATCAGCACCGTGGGTGGCCAATGAGAGCGAGTCTCTGTCTTCTCTTTTGCTTCCAACGTTTTCGGGCCGCGGGAGCAACGAGACTAGGTAGCAGGCTCAAGAGCGACCGAGCCGAAAACGAGACCGATGTTTCGTCGGAGTGAAAAGCAAAACGCTTAGGCTTTCCGGTTTCGGGTTTCGGCGGCGCCTCGTAAAACTACTCGCCATTTTCCGATGCGACAACAATCGATTTTTTCGCACCGATGGACTTGAGGAGAGGTAAGCAATATTCATAGAAGTTCGTCTCTTCTCCATACACGAATATAGATAAAGAACATTTATAGAAGTTTATTTCTAAAAAAAATAAACAAACTAATGCATAAATATTGTTTATTTTGCTTAGACAATGTTCTGTAAAGAATTCAGCGTTTTTTCTCTTTGGAGGAGATCATTTTTCGGAAAGCTCGTGGGTGCACGAAGGATCATCTCATTCCGGTTCGGAGTAGACGAAACCGTTGAGCGGTACCAGGAAACATGGGCAACTGCGACCTGTTTCTGCGGCGATGACGTCTATCTGGAAAATTGATTGGTGGCCGGAAAGAATTTCGGCTGGTGGTGCGAGAATGAGGAACGCAGAAGAGAGAGAGAGAGAGAGAGAGAGAGAGAGAAATAGGAGGGAAGGAACGTCTGACCACGACGAAGCGATCGTAAATTCCATAACTTGGGCAATTCGCTCGAAAACAGAAACGAATTTGGCCGAAATCTTTCCGTTGCTACGACCCAATTTTTTTTGCTTTCTTCTTCGATGCTCGCGTTTTTCCTAGCTTTCGTTTTTCAGCCTCGTCTTCTTTGATATTGTCGCGAACGGAGTGTCGTGAAGCGGAGATAAGTTACGCAAAAACGGCGAGGATCTCTCCTCAAATTTCGTCGTCGCGAACCTCCAACGACGTTTTTACGCTGCGCAACTGTCGAAATTTGGTCGCCTGACAGAATAGTGATCGTTGGGAGTAACGCGATCTGGATGACATTCGTTCCTCGACGATTCGCAATTTTCGTGCTTCCTTTTTCATCTCGCTTCTCGGCTCGTTCGGTCTTCCGCGAAGCCGCGCGTCTTAAGCTGGTCGCAGCATCGTTTTGATTTTGGGTTCGAAGCTGTAACACGAGCAGCTTTGCATCGCTCGACACACGCCGAGCGAAGAAACGAATCTAAATTGGGCAAAGCGTCAAGAGTACGCGCATGTGCGAGTGTGCGAGAGCGAGGGAGGGAGGGAGAGGGCTGAAGATCGTAGAGGAAGTGTAATAAACTTGTTGTATCCGGTTGGTCACCCTCCCGTAGTGGCGGCGTCTCCAGAATGCACAACCAAGGTGTATAATACACGTTTGTTCGTCGGGCGATCCGACCGCACCGCAGATTTTTCAAACGTTCTTCGCCATTTCCTCCGGTTCTCCGCGTATCGCGAAGTCGCCGCACCACAAAACCCCAAGACAACGTTTATCTAGTTATTCGTTTATTGTTTAGGATTAAACTCCCGTATAATAGTTCGCTTATATTCATATGCATTATAGAAGAAACGAACTTCTCTAACTATTGGCTTTCGCATCGCGAAGAAGTCTTTCGGGTTCCTTCATCTCCGATCGTTGTTCCCTTGCGACAACTCTGCGAATTTGGCGAAGCCCACCGAGACTCTGCTAACATCCACGTGTCCAGAGGATTCTTCGATTGTGGGTCATCCTCGGGAGTGAGCGACGAGGCCGCGAGCGTTGAGACATACCGATGTGAGACCGGGGCAAGATGAGACTGCGGGGTAACATGGAACGCGGGGTAAAATGGGTTCCGTTTTACCCCGCAGTATCATTTTGCCCCGTTCGCCGCCAACGTACAAATCATCTGTCGTTGACGTCATCTTCAGTAGTATATCGATACGATGGTTGTCCTTGTAGTTCTGTAACCTCGTTGATAATGATACCATCGAAGTCGTCCGAGTTTTAACAGCGCCTTTCGGCTGGATTTTGGAAATGAGATTAACACGGAGTGGATTGCACACATTTCTTGTATTTTCGAGTTCAAATTAATAATTGCAATTACCAAATTGGTTTTCATGAGATTGTTATTATTATTATTTTTAATAAGTGGCGCAGTCGTTCGCCGAAATAACTAAGGTTACTCCTGAATTGGCGTTATTTACGTATTATTCGTTAAAAATAGCTGCTGCAGCGAGGTGTTAGGCGAATATTTTAGAACCACTTTTTGGCAGTTGTTGGTTTCAAAATAATCAGCAGGTAAATTTTTTTTTTTTTTAATAAATAAGTGTTTTTTGGGTTCAATAAGAAATAAACGGTTTGGCTGTGCAGAATCGCTGTTTCGTTAGCCGATTAGATGCTCTTTCGTGTGAAAAATAGCACAGAAAACTCACATCAACTATTTTCAATAGATAGAAAATTGAAGATAAAAACCACTTGACATATTTGAGTGAACATGTGATGATGAAAGAGGGAAGACATTTCGCCGTTTATCCAGAATTTCATGGGGGAGGTTTTCGCAGCGACAGGAAGTTTCGTATCTCCGTCTTTTCTCCAGATCTCGTTTAGTCCCGAGGCGAGGAGGATACGTCGCTGTGTACGATTTTCACAGGATCCCGGCGAGCGCGCTCGACGGTGAAGAAAACCTTCCCAGAACCGATGAACCTGTCCGCTGCTCGAGAGACCGAGCGAAAGAAAAGCGGAGGCAAAAGTCTGCAATTCGTATTGTTGGTCGATAGGAGCAACCGGTTCGAGCTTTCACCGCGATCGCGCGAAAGAGGAGAACCGAGGGCCCCGCGTTCGCCTGATGTAGGAAATAAGGATCAGCGTGGAAATAGACGACGAGCGTCTCGCGCAACCCTTTTGTCGATCGGACCAGTTTCTTTCGGCCCTCCTTTCCCCTTTCCGCCGCATTCAAATCGGGCGAATTTTTTGTTTATCCGTTTTTCTCTCCGGCAGCAGCATCCGGTTCCCGGCGATTTTGGCGACTCGGATCGAAAGTCGACGCGTCGGCGAAGGGAAGAGGCTCGAAGGGATTTAAAAGGAATCGAACTCGTGCCCGTTAGCCGTTTCGTAAGCTGCCCACGTACGCGTCGCGATGGGGTAAAAAGGAAGGAGATACCAGCCGAAATGATCGCCGAGGCCTGCACTGGGTGAAACGCGCGCCGGACATTTTTAAATGCCACGTGGAAAAGCGACGGAACCTGCTGAGACCCGAGCGCCGACGCCTCATGGGAAATCAGCTGAGCTTCCATCCTGCCACTCTTACTCGTGTTATGGTCGAAGAATTCCGAGGACGAGCCCTTTGTCGTTCGGGCTCTTTTGAAAACGGACGCCCTCCCGCAATCGGCGTCCCACGAGCGCCTGACCAACGGTATTCCAACGACGAAAGGCTTCGCCCGCTCCGAAATGCTCGTCGCTGCTTTTCGCAATCGTTAAAATTCGTTTAAAAAAATTAAAATTAAAATGGGATAGTTGATAAACAAAAATATTAAAAATCCGTGCATGTTTCATAAACGCGTGTACCTTCGACTGAAATACCATGGAATGAATAATAAACGCGCCAAAATGGAAGGATGCCAAAATATCCCCAAATTTCTGGCTGATTTTTAGAGAGCTGTAACTCTGAGAGAAATGAAAAGCAACATTTTAAGTTGAAAAATTTTTTTCATCACAACTCAATAATTCCACCTTGTAGAGAATGTTTTGCAGTTTTTGGAACTCTACTTACATTTTCTGTACGACGCTTATTTCCGGAGTTATCGGTTACCGAAGTCAAAAATGCCTTTTTTGCTTCGATCGACGATAACTCCGCCGAAAATCATCGTACGGAGCTCTGCAACGACTTGAATTGTAGGCAATGAAATTCTCTACAAATGCTCGAAGATAAAATTCCCAGAAAAAAATTATTGTAGTCCGTAGATCTTCTGAAAGACGAGCAAAAATTTGGAAAAAAACTTTCTCCATCGATTTAGCGACGATTAAGCGATAGCTGCTGACGCTAGTGAATTTTGAGCTATAGATCCAAAAACTAGAAACCTGGAGCTACAATTCCCTTTTTTGTTTTGCTCGCTACGACCATTTTTCTCCGAGTTACAGCTCTTTCAATGTCACTCATAATTTTCTTACAATCGTCAGCGGTCGATTCGAAAAAGCTTAGTTTCGTGAAACGAGAACGAACGAAGAGAGTGGCCGCGGAAAAATAAGGAACAGACCTCGTAGATCGTTCAGCGCGAGGTGGGAGCATTTTGGAGAAGTCCGCGGCTTTTGGAAACGATGACGATTTTTCTTCGGCTGTGGAACGAGGAGATGAACAAAACTTTCGACACCGGTTTTCTTGCCCCGATTGCGTGACTCTTTGTTCAATTATTTTTTCCCGCGATAAATTCTTCGGCAAACGTCGAAGAAGCCGATGCGAGCCTGATTTAATCTCGGTAGAGTTAAGCAGCGACACGGCGAGCTGCGCGCGCGGTACGCGATGCATAAAGCGAGAAAGATCGGAAGAAGAGTGGAGGGTAAGTTGCTACGGTCATCGGCGACACAAGCGGACCGAACAAAGGGGAGAGATAAGCCGCCCGCACCGAGAACAGATCTCGCCGATGAAATACAAGACCCACCGGTGAAAAGGAACACCGTGCTCCCCGCTGTAGTTTTCAAATAATTTCGCATTTGGCGATAAGAGAGCGTCGAGTCCGCTCGTGTGCACTGGTCGGTGGCGAGGCACGCGAAGAGGAACGCGCGAAGAGGAACGCGCGAAGAGGAACGCGCGAAGAGGTACGCGCGAAGGATGCGGGAGGATGTCTCGGACATTTTAATAAACGCTACCTGGAACCATCGTAATTCAGCTGGGCCCTTCATCGTCAACGCTCTACGTGTCTCTGCTCGTACCTACGACGCCCAACGCGAGCCTAGAATTTGACGATCCGTAGGCGAGGCGGTAGGCGCCTCGCGACCGATATTCATTCATCGGACGCCTCCGCCTGGGTGCATCACGTAATCCCATCGCATCCGTTTGTTTGCGTTTCGTAGGGAGCAGCGAGGCATTTAAACCTCGAACTCGCTCCTCTCGTTGCTATCGTCTCTTTCGCTCCCTCCTTCCTTTTTCCTTTTCCCCTCGTTTATCTCCGCTCGTTCCTCGACTCGCGATAGGAGCCGCGATAAAGTGTTCTTCCAGCCGATTTATCGAACGTAACCTACATATCTCGCTCGTTCTCGGAAATCGAGTCTATCAATGAAAGTCAACTTTGATTCTAACGCGCAGCTCGTTCGGAATCACATAATTTCATCACCACATATTTGTGTGTTTTTTTCCCTTCAATTTTCTTTTTACAAAAATGTACAGTTGTACAGGCAAAATATGTTCAATTTTCATTTTTCATTTCCTCGATTTTTTTCACACCTCTTTGTACCCTTTCAGAATCAGATTCAGAATCAAGGGACGTTCGTGTTTCAGCTGTTCATCGTTTCGTACTCCGCGAGACAGGAATGTTCCCAGAAAAAGAGTCCCACTGCAGGGTAGTTGGCGTGTTTCTCGTAGTTCGAGAATATTGACTTTGGGCCGTCACAATCTGACGAGGTGTATCGTCGCGTTGTTCGAGCGTCGATCGATCATTTTGTAGATCCATCGTACAATTTTTTCCACGGTAATACGAAGTACGGTACGTTTACATCGGATTTCTGGACTTGGATTGCCTGTCATTCGGAGTCTCGCAGCAAAATGACAGGAAACCGTAAGGAGTGGTAAGCAAACGGGAAGACTAACAGTTTCGAAAGACTCGTGAAATTCAAATTATCCAACAAATTCGAACTTTTCGGATTTTTCCAAGGCTCGATCGATTTCCTTCTTCATTTCGCGTCCTACGAACTGGTTCAATTAGACACAGACGCACACGTGATCGCAGTTTGGTCCGGGGAACGGCGGGCGGTGTCACGTCTCAAGATTAAGTACGGTGTTTCTGTCTTCTATGGCGCCCCCCGGCCCGCATAGCTTCACAGGCCAGTGGCGGTGCATAAAGAATCCTTCTGGGACGAGGTCCAGGCCCGAACCTTCTCCGACGCCTCCGAAAACTCCGCGGCTACCTTCCCTTCCCGCGTGTTCTTTTCTGGGCCCGAATCATTAGCCGCCACTCGGCCGATCAACGTGCGGGCTCGTCCGTATTTTTCCGGAAATTCAAGAAGTACTGTGGGAAAATCGCGCTAAGTCCCCAAAATAATGCAAACGACCTTCTCGAAAAATCCGCCGAACTCAAAGAAGTGACAACAACCAACTGGAATATGGACCTTAGAACGAGAACTCCCCGCCAAAAAGCACCCCAACCACCCAATTTCCCACAACCACCTCCAAATCAATGTTCCAGGACGAAGTACGAGCGATAAAAAAAATCCAGTCAAATTTTCAAGGTCAAACCTGAAATTACAATTTTATGGTTGTTCCTATCGACAGGAAGATCGACAAATTTCTCTGGTATCTACACGCGGCGAGGAATTATACGGGAAAGCGATTCCAGTTCCGTTTACCAGGCGGATCAATTCCCAATTATCGAATTATGCAAATCGATTCGGGAATTCATTTCCCCAACAGTGATTCGAGGACTGGTAACGACGTTCGGCGAACTGGGATGATTCTGGGAGCGAGAGTCGGTCCAGCTCGGCGTTCCAGTCAATTACCGTCGAGAAACGAGTCGCCGTCCAACATCCAACCCCGTTCCCACCGCACGAAGAAACCTCGATAATTGTCGCGCTCGACATTTTCCATTTCAATCGCGTCGCTCGCGGCTTTGAAAGTCCTAAAAAATGTGTCGAGGCGTAATAAATTAGGAGATCGTTTCCCGGCTCGTCCGAGTAGGAATTTTCATACCTCGTGCTATTCCACTTTTCCGAGCCCTCCGAATACAAAAGAATACGAACGCGCCGACTAACAAGGGCCCAGGCGTAACGAAAACGCATTTTTCGAAAGGAGGAACGAGAAAAAAATGGGCAAGCCGCAAAGAAAAAGCTTTTTCGAGCGGGAAAAAAAAAATATATATATATATACATGTATGTGCATTTTTGATCGTTAATCATCGTCGCGCCTCTTTGGAAAATTTTCCAAATGTGTGAAAAATGCTCGAACGTGTGAACAATTCACTTTAGTCGCGCCCAAGCTTGGATCTACGTTTGATTTCGAAATTCTGCATTTTCCGTCGTGCTCGCGAAAATCACTTACCGCGAAAATCCCTTTTTTCGAGGGTTTGTTGTTTTGGCGGGAAACGCGCGTAGGCGCGGTCGGTTGAGAACCACTGTCCCGAGGAACTGCATCGGGGAGGCCGGAGGGAGAGCAGGGAAACGCATCCGAACACGCATCTCCGTTGCACACGAAATACCATACAAGCTCGACATTCTCGACACTTACGTACGAAGAAACGAGAAACGTTCGTGCCGACTCTTTAAACCCGAAACGACGCGGTGAAACGTGCTCGCGTAGTCGTTTTGAGAGCGGTCAGCTCTTTTCCCTCGACCAAACACAAAAATGTCCGCAAATTTGGGCACAACGCGCACAGGCGTTATAAAGAGTCAAACGTTCTACGAAAATGTTGTTAAGAACGCACAAGATTCGCTGTAAGGAACAAATTCTGGAATATTAATTGCTGGCAAAAGAGCAGCAAGCACGAGAGGGGGAATAAGAATGAGATGAAATTTGTAATTCGAAGTGTAAAGATAGCTGAAAATTGATGTAGAACGTGGAAAAACTGTAGAACCGGAAAGGCATTTCGGCGGGGGTGAGGAAGCAAAATTGCACTTTGTGATGTCGAGTCGCGTGGAGAACGAGCGTTGGAATGGGATGAGGATTCGGGTAAGGACGTCGTTGGCGGTCCCGTTTTCCCGCCAAAAGCGCTCAGCTGACGAGCAGAGGATCGCTCAGCTGGGGGAGGCGAGTCGGTCGGGTCAGTCGGCCATTTTTAAATCCCCGTTCCCAGTGATTTAAAAGGCCCCGAAGCTCGGTGGTCTCGCTCGCACGCGCGTGTTTCTATCTGCTCCCGCGTCCCCCTGCGTATCTCCCTGGAGAGAGAGCGAGACCCCCGAGGAGGGTTTCGTCCGACGAAGAAAGGCCAACCAAGGTTCTCCGAGGCCCATAAAAACTTCATCTCTCGCGCCGTTCGGTCCCACAGTTCGTGTGTCGGGCTTCGTCTGGAGATGGGAGCGAGAAAGGGAACCGAACAGATCGATGGTATTGGTGTGGAAAGAGCGCCGGAGACGGAGACAAAGTGGAGAGAGAGAGAGAGAGAGAGAGGAGTGGAGAGACTGGTCGGGGTTCGGGTCTGGCTGTCGGGTCCTCTTCGACACACAATCTTCCCGTTGAGCGTGGCTAGAGGCTCCGCCGAGACGTCCCCATCCGTACATCCTCCGCGCGGGGTCCCGTCACCGGCACGAAACTTCCGAACGATTAGGAGAGCCCATTTCATCCCGAATTAGTCTTAGAAGAGTCCATTTGTCGCTTGTTCTTGGGAGACGAAGAGGAACGAAGAGTTGCGTCGGATCGCGAGACCTGGAAGGT
Source organism: Arge pagana (assembly GCA_963969455.1). Lineage (NCBI taxonomy): Eukaryota > Metazoa > Arthropoda > Insecta > Hymenoptera > Argidae > Arge > Arge pagana. The sequence goes on along the minus strand of OZ018309.1, from coordinate 24,917,611 downwards.
CTTCCCGCCAAAATCGCGGAGCCTCCGGGGTTCGTAGACCCACACTCGGCCACGTGGACGCGACACACGCCTCCACTTCTAGCGTGTCTAGAGCCTCCTTTTTCCGCTCGTCTCCTTCCACGTTTCTCGTCGTTTTGGCTCCGCTGTCTCTGTGTGTGCGTTGCGACCGTAGCTGCTGGCTGCTGATAAATGTTGTTGAAGGATGTCAACCTGTTTGTCCGTGTAGCGTAGGTAACAGGACTCCATCGACCGAGCCTTTCCCAGGATATCTCGGGATGTCCCCCACATGCGGGCAACGAAAGTCCTTTCAACTCGGAATCATTTCGTTCTATGGGGTTCTATAAAAATGGGTGGAGTTCGAATTCCTCGCGGTGAAAAGGCTGGTTTAGCTCTGGCGAACCTCCCTCGACGTCTACGACCTTCGGTCGGGGAAACAGGCACGATGAAGAAATTAAAGAGTCAGGGAGATGTCCTAGTTGGGTTTTGGTCTTTCTCTTCGACTGCGAGGGTGTGGGTCGATTCCGGTAGTGTTTTTTCGCGTTTAAAGGACGATGAGACGACTCTCGATGGGCGATGCCGAGTCCGCTCGTGATAGCGCGACCGACAAAACGGTATTTACACAGGCGTCTAGACTTCCCAGAGTGTTCCTTCCCGAAGGAGCTTCGGCACGGCTTGACGATAATGCGCTTTAAAAAACCAATCTATCATTCATCTCCGTGGCCTAGGACATACAGGATTCCGTAACAGGTCCCATAGAGAGCGTAGGAGAAGAATGAAAGGGAGGAAAGATGAAAAGAACGTTGCAGCAGGTTCTCCACTTCCAAAGGCAGGTACACCTCGAAATCGACCCCAAATCAGCCAAAAAAGGCCGAAGCTAGGTTTGGGTCGAGGCCAGTGCGCAGGTACCACTCTCAAAGTGGCCAACATCTTCCCACACCTACCTGACGCCGCCGCCGCCGTCGTCGTCGTCGTCGTCGTCGTCATCTTCTGAGAGAACCGCGATGCCGAGGGAGGGAGGAACAGAAGAGGACAGAAATAAGCTCGAGGAAATTCTTCCGAATTTCAAAGGCTCAGCTGAGCCTTCCGATTGGGATCTGCCACCCAAAAACCGCGTTCTCCGTCCTCCTTCCCCTTCTTCTCTCTCGTTCCTTTTCGCCGATGGAGGGGAAGACTGTTTGCACCGATGACGTTTTTATTGATGAGAGATTCCTCCGTAGATGTTTCTCATCCTTGTGGACAGTCGCGCTTTCCAAGATCCCGTGGAACAGGACCTGGCCGAAACTCGAGCCAAACCTTCTTCATCGGATTAGACTGTCGACTTCATTCGCGTTCGAATTTCAACCTTTCGCGTAGATGCCTCCAGCCTCGGGCCACAAAAACTAGTCTGCTCTCAGTTTTTCCCGGCCAGAAACTTTTCCAGAACTTTCCATGCGAAGGAGGTAGAAAAAGGCGGGAGATCGGTGCATCGATCAGCTGAGAGGGCTCTGGACAGCGGGGTCGACACACTGGCGGGAATTTTGGCCCAATGGGAAGCTGGCACGCGTGAGAAGGCTACCAATAGCCGACCAACGAACGATCTGCTCGAGAACTATTTGGAGAGCTTTCAAAGTTCCAGGAATCGAAGGACAACATTTACATTCATCGAGTTATACGATCGTTTTTTTTTTTGCTCTTCCTCACCCGATACCACCGTCGAGAAACTGAAGGCAAATAACAGGAGGTCTCGGGAAAACGATGCGAACGCGATGAGCTGCTCGCCGATCGAGTAGCGGAACGTGGTTGCTTCCACGTCTTCTGATCGCGGCGTCGCGCGTGCGCCCCAAAGATAAGTGGACGTGTCTTTCCCGAGTCTAATTCAAACACGTGACTATCTCCCGCGAAGATAAGGTTTAAAATTCCGCCTTCTCGAGATACAGCATAGCCTATCTCCGAGGAGTCTTTCATAAATCCGAAAATACCGAGTCTCGTCGTCTCGGTGGGATCAGCTGTATCCACAATTCCACATCTTGCCAACCGAAGATAGCTTGTTTGTCGCAGGCAACGTGCAGCCACCAGGCCGTTACTTCTTCGATTTGGCAGGTGTTTGGCTGCAGCGAAATCGTAATGTTCGAGCAGGTACGGAATATCATCGTTTCGGTGAAAATTGGCGGGAAAGAAACGCACACGATGGTAGGCGATGGAAAAACAGACGCAGGCTCAGTTTTCCAAGTACAGTTTGTTTTCACAACGTCACTTGCAGCTTCCTGTCGCCTCGGTGGAAGCGCAACGCCTTCATCCCCTTTCGTCGGCTCTCCCTGCCGTTCTTGTTTTTTGATGTCTTTTCTTTCGCCTCTTTTTTCGAAACCGTTCCGTTTATGTTCATGGAATCTCGTCACACCTCCACCAGCCAAACGCGACGCGTTGAAAAAGCGCGTCGGTTACGGAGCGTATCTGTTCCTGTTACCAATCTCGATCGGCGTGTCCTCCTCTTCTAAATGGGAGTCTCGCCGCGGTGAGGAGAAAAAAACGAGCAGACGTGGTCACGAAGGTTTCCTTTATCAGAGGCATCATTAATGGTCAGGACTACGCGAGGTGATCCCGAATAAAATGGCCCCGGGAAAGTTTTTGTGATGGGTTCTCCTATCCAACGAGAAAGGTCCTGGAATCTCCTGGCTTTCCATGTACCGCCTTTCCACAGGATGACTAATAAGATTCCACGTTTTTTTCTTACCCCACCAATAAATAATTTCACCCCACGAAACACTCGTACCAGTCGTTGGGACATTTTTACGAACCTGAAAATACCATCGTCCAGTGTTTTTCTCCGGGCTCTCAGCAGACTTACGTGACCAAAGCTCTGCAAATCCTTAAAGCTCGTCCAGCAATCACGAAATCCTGATCATTTTTGTCCCCCGCACTTACACGCTCATCCCCATTATCTACTAGCTGAGCGTGGGACTGCATTAATTGGTCTTCCCGCTCTTTTCACTACCAACTTTCGCGCTCTCTCTCCCTTCTACTCCTATCTCTGTCCTCGACGGTTGGCGCCACAGAAACGCTCAGATCTCAACGCTCGCGCGCAGCTTCACGTAAAAACAAAAGACTCCCGAATGCACAGCCCGTTACCACATTACGTTATCGTTATTCGCAATGAGCTCCAAGGTCTACTGCGACATTCTCTTCCGAACAAACTTGCTCCTCTAAAAACATACAAAAATCCATCTCCGGCCTAGACCCCGAGCTTCTTAAACCTTCGAGCACGGAAGGGGTCATTTTGACCCGTCATCGACTTGCACCAAAAATACTTCATTTTTTTTCCAAAAACAAGAAATTGCTGTGTCTTAAAAACCTGCGAGACACTCGTAATACTTAAAAAGTAGTCAAAGGTTATTCTTCGAGTACTTCTTGCGGGTAGTAGCTGTGAGGTGGAAATTCGTCGGGTAGTTCGGGATCGTCGTTTATGATTGATATTCCGCGAGTGACGCGGGGTGGATTCGATCGGTCGGTCATCGTGTGGGTGACAACGCTAACGGGAGAGAGGATATCCTATCTCTTGGACAACGACAAACCGCAACGGTGCTCACGATCATCGAACAAGAGGAAGCGGAGAGAATCTTTGGACGGGGATTCGAGGAGATTCAAAGAGGCCCAACAAGTCCCTTCCTCTCTACCAGCAGCAGCAGTAAAACCAGCGGTGTATTAGTTCGTGCCGACGATGAGAACGCGTTACGCTTACCAACCGTTTTTACACCGCCCTGTTTCTAAGTCCGTCGCCGCGACACTTGCCAATCGCGTACCCGACGTACGTGTCGAACGGAACCGAAAGCCTGTGCGATAGCCCACATCTCCGACCGAGATACGATTACGGAACGTAAACCACCTTCCCACATCCTGTCGTAATCCAAAGAGTCTCGAGCCTCGCTAAGGCTTGCGGCTCAAAGGACTCTGCTCGGTTTGTTCGCGTATCCGTCGAACGATCGTATCGCATATTGCCAACGGACCAACGGTGCTCGTTCAGATTCCAAAACGCGCAATTTCACAAATAACGAATAAACGATTAGAGCTGAAAGAAAAGTTGCAAAAAAGCGAACAACAATTCGGAAAAAAATGCGAAGCTTTTCCGGGTGAGAAAAAAAATAGGGTAGATAATGAGAAATTATAATAGCTACAAAAAATTTAAAAAAAAAAGAAGATGGCTGAAAAAATTCGTGACCGAAATGGTTAGGATAATATCGGAAGCGAATTACGGAGAAAATCTTCCGCTCGTAGAAGTTCGTCGACTGTTTGTTGGTTTTACGATCCGTTGATTTAGATTCCCATCAGTTATGCCCCGCTTTCCAAACCGTTCGTTATTCTTACCCTTGAACTTTCCGTCGTTTTACCTGTCCTCAAAATCGAATGCGGAACAAGTCTAGCCATGCAAAACACAGGTGCGTCCACAGTTCGAGGTAATTCCAACTGTTGCTGCGCCGTGACGTTTCGATTCTAGTCGTAGTTTCCTCGATCGCGCGTCACCAGCAAAAGGGATTTCGACTCGTGTAAAAATCGACGATAGGTGGAAAAAAGCGCGAGATCCGTTCATTTTTCACGCCAGAGTCTCTTGCCACGAAAACGATCAACTGCGCCGCACTAGCCTCCCATTAGCAACATTCTTGACAAGTACTATTCACGAAATACCACAAAGGACCGAAAGGGTCCTCCAGAAATATGATTTTTGCCACGCGATGTCAAACGCGTCGAGGTGAAATTTTACCCCCGATACCATTGAGCATCGGAACCCTTTAAATTCGAACGGCTCCTGTCTCCTGATGCATCCTGTAGCCAGTGGAGGAAAGGCGGATGACTTCGAAACGTCAAACACAACTTTGCTACGATCGATCATCCGAGGTCGACTTTCTCAACCTCGACAGACTTTTTTCCTCGTACTCGATGAAAAATGGCGGGCTACGAAATTCTCGCGAAAACAGCGCGACGAAAATCTGGTGCTTTTTTTTTCTCGCCAGTGGCACCAAAATTATCTGGCAAATTTTTCACAAAAGGAACGTTTTTGCCAGAAAAATGACTGGCAAATTCCTTTGTTTCGCCGTTACGTTCCAACGATTCCCCGTGTCTGTTTTCTTTTTTTTCGAAAAAACTCGCTAAGCCGCGAAAAAAATACCCGAGAAGAAGGAACGTTCCTTTGTTTCGATTGCCAACAGCCGAACGACGAGATGTGGACTAGAAAATTCGGGGAGAAACGAGCGAATCGGATGGAGAGAGAGGAAACAGATTGATCGGACGAAAAAAAGGAACGTCTCGTTGGAAATATACGGATGAGATGTGAAACGGAGAAAGCTGTGGGAAAAGTGATCGAGTCGTTTCTGGATCGAGCTTGCGACGCGGAAGGTGAGGGAAAGGGTTTTTTTCCGTGAAAATTCTTCGCGTCGTGATTTTGTACCCGTGCAAAAGTTTCCTAGCGCTCCAATCTCGTCGGGTCCGATCCGAGCGAGAAACGTCCGTCGTTGCACCGGAGGTAGGTATCGCGGCGACGACTCGATGCGAACACAACTCGTGCGCCTCGTCTCGTCGAGTATTTCGCGTGAGCGTAGTTGGTTCAGTTTGTGGTGTTCGTAAGTAGGCTCTAGGTGGGCGTTATTGACGGTGGGGGAGACGCCGGTCGTTTTGCTCGATTTTTTAACGGTCGCGCCGCGAGAGAAACGCCGCCGCAGCGAAGCGAGAGAGAAGAAAGTCGAGGAGAGCGAAGGAAAACGTGGGAGATAGATAGAAAGAGAGAGGAGAGATGCGAGGAGAGGGGCGGTGGGGGCAGCGAGCCGAAGATCGGAGTCTGAGAACGGCGACGGGGTGAAATGGGGAGAAGGGGCAGCAAAGGGCAGGATAGCAGCAAAGGATCGTTAGAGATGAAAGAACCCACAGCGATACAAATAAAGCAAGAAGTATGTTTTCTCTCGTTCTCTCTCGCGCTTCCCTCTCTGCGTCCATCGGCATCAGCGGTACTCAAATACCCCGACGTAACCTTCAGCGATTTGTCCATCCGTAACGACAACAATAATTTGCATAACTTTTGACACGTATCTTTCCGCTCCGTCGACTCGGTGTCACACTCTCTTCGCGCATCTCCAAAAACCACTTCATTTGTTTCCTTCCATCTCTGTTTTTTTGGTTTCGTTTTTTCTCCATCCTCAAAACGCTCGTCCACCTTCTTCCCCTTTTTTTTCTGCAAGTTCATCTCGCTTGTCGAAGAATTTGCGCACTTTCGTCACGTTGGACCAAGCGTTAGATGTGCATTCCTTCGTTTAATCCATTCATAGTTCGTTTGGTTTTGTACAGACGTTTTTGGATACTTTGTTTTATAGCTGTCGTCTTTGGCGTTTGCTACTCGTTCCCGTAATTTTTGTTTCAGCCTCCGAGCGTGCGTGGAACGCGAAGGAATTATAAATTCCAACGAGCGCCCAAGTCAATGGCGAGGCAAGAGGCCGAACCGCAGAAGTATGAAGGGAGAGAGAAATGCAATAGAAGAACGAGAGGAATGAACCGTGACTTTTTCTATGAACGAGTGTTGTTATGATTTCAGTTGCAGCGACTCCGCCGAGTCGCGAGATGAAAACGGCTGAAAAACCGAGGGACGGGGAAGAAGAAGAAGAAACAACAACGATGGTTCTCGGGATTCTTGCATAAGTATGGAAAGCGAGAAGGACGATGCGCGTGAAGAAGGACGTAGGTAGTTCTTCGACTTCCGAGAATTTGGGGAACGAGAAACATGCATAAAAGTGCCTAGCAACAAGCCCGGTCGAATTCGGTTTCGGATTCGTTCGCGAACAACGGACGACCGATAATCCGCGTGGTTCGCAGCCCAATTTTCGTCGTAGAGTTTTTTGTAGAGATCGTCTTCGTCCACGGAAACCAGCGGGGGGTGCGAGTAATAGATAGCACTAGGACACAATGATAAGAAGCCAAAATCCGAGGCTTCACCTCCCAAGACGAACCCTCCGCCCGTCCATGCCTCTCGAGTAGGTAGACAAAGAAGAGAACCTGCGTACCCGGTTGAAACCGCGAGCATATAAAGAAGGATGTAAGAAGACCTTGGTGGCAAAGAGACGCATTGAAAGGCGTGTATCCGGTCCATACCAAGACTCTCCTTTGATCCTTGAGAGGCCCCAGTAGCAGAACTTCGCGCGACGCACAGTTTCCAAACGCCACGGCGACATGAACGACGACTTCGAAATTGGTATAGTAAAGAAGGTGATTGCTGAAGGAAATTGTACCAGAGTTTTTGGAAGTTTGGATTCGTTGTGCTCTCCTACGTCCAGAGTGTAGGGACACTCAAGGTCAACGCTCGTTAGGTGAAACCTCGTTGGCGAATCGCGACGCGGATTTCCGACGACCTTGAGATTGGTACATGAAAGAAGGGGGTGCGAGAAAATCGTATCAGAAAGTTGTATCAGGATTTGCGAAGTTTGGATTTGTCCTGCTCTCCAAAGGCCAGGGGCAGCTCAAGGTCAACGCTCGTTAGGTGCAAACTCGTTGGCAAATTGAAATGTCCGTGAGAAAGGTAACGAGCATTCATCCGTGGCAGGTCGAAGAGACTGTGGAACTCTCTTTCTGTACAGGGGCGAAGAACCCGGGTAGGTGGGCGGATTGAGAGAGAGAGAGAGAGATATTCGGACCATTTCCCGCCGTATCGTCACAGAAGACGCGGCGCGTACGAGGAGCAAACCCCTAAGACGGATTAAAAAAGTAAGCCGTCCTTGGTTCGTGGTACGCGGCTCTCCTTACCGGAGGCAGACGGAAAAATGGTGAATGAACGAGAGCTCGAGCCGTTGAATGAGCCGACGAATACTACGAGGATTCACCCTCGGTTTTGCGAAACGATGGGACGTATGTCCGCGACTGTCTGGGTGCCGCTGCCTGCGGACTCTGCAAGACCTTTTTACCGATTCATTTCCCTCCGAGAGCCGTCAACGATTGTTGCTGCAGCGTAAGCACGGCATAGCGATCTGTTCGCACGGAAAAACGGCCATAACCACTCGTTTACGAGTGGAAAACGTTCGTCTCACCTACGAGGACGGACACATTCTTTGGGTCTCCGTTTTCACAATGGCAAAAATCACCTAGCTATCCGGAAACAGTTTCGAATTACTACGCCTACTTTGGGCTCAGAGTTCATCCAATGGACTCTCTTGCTTTGGTTGTACAACCGCGAAAATATACACAGCTCTCTTTTTATTTGTACTTTTCGAAGGTTGCGAATTTCTTTTTCGAGCTAACATCGTTGTTATCTCGAATTATATACCTTATTATTTTTCCTCGTTTATGCATTTTTTTGCGGAGCAAACAATTTTCGTGGGAGGAGAACGGAGTTTTGGCTGTTTTTTTATAAGGACTGCGTGGATTTTAGATTTTTGGATCTTTGACAGGCTTGAGAAGGCGCTTTTCCATCTTCTTTCGGAAACCAAGGAGCGAAAAAAATTCCTCGAGGGCAGATTTTTCGAGTTTTCGAACCTTCTCGGAACTCTTGGGGATATTTACAGTGCCCACAGGACTCTCGAGTCGTTATTTTCTCCAACCGCGGCTCGAACTCTCGCCGTTTTCCCCGAAAATGGAACGCAGCGATATGTGTAATTGAGGGGATGGGCAAATAACGATACAACGCGATTTATAACCCCTGTGGGTTTACGTCGCGAGGACACTTCTACAAAAATCAGCGTCGCAGCGTCGTCGAATTGACATGGAATGACCCGTATACATGTATATAAGTATGTCTTTAAGTATGTATTTAAGTATGTGCGTATGTATGTATACAAGTATACGTATTCACGATATAATAATACATTAGTCACGCAGCGCGCTACATCACAAATACAATCGCGAGCCACTTGCTCGTAACTTTGACCTACGCGTCGTTTGTCGTTTCCTCCCTCTTTCTATCCCAAATTCACCTTCAAACTGTTAAGTAATCGTTTCGGAACCAATTTTCCGAGCGGAAGTTGCGCGGTACTTCGACTTCGTCAATGGTATAGCATAGGCTACTCGATACCTCGAACACGCTCATCCGCATCGATTTCGTAACGGCTCACGCCGACACAGAGGAAAGACAAAAACGCGTCGTCAAGATCTACGCGTTGGCTGGATCCTCTCCACGTGGCAAAAATACGATGCGAACGATCCAATTGTTTATTTGCGCAACTTCATTGAAAAAGCGACGCCCCAAGGTCACAGAGGTCTGATCGCGAGATTCGAATACGCGCAAATTTGTACAAACTGCGAATCGCCCTATCCAATAAAACGGATGTAACGACTGGAATAACCTCGCTGAATCGGGGGGAGCCATTTAAAAAAAAATGATCGACGAAATCGTAGTGTTTTGTGAAAGAAAAAGGGTGAAATCCGGGGAAATCTTAGAAACGATGGATATTTAATCGCGGTCAGGTACCTACGACCACCTACTTCGAGATTCTTTTTCCAGGAATTCCACGAGTCCAGGAAAAAGTACGCTACGGATGTCGGACGTAAATTGAATCGTTTGGGATGACGCGTAATTGATCGTTGCTCGGACATTCGATCGTCCAGAGAGTTGCTCCTCTGTTTGTTTGCTGGCCTTTGCAACGAATGAATACCTTTCGGTAAAATAGCCAGCGACAATGTATGAAAGGGTTTCTTTGCTCGACATCCGGTTTACATTTTCGAACTTCCTCGCCGCGGGAAGCGACTCTCTCGACTCGGCCTCGTTCATCCTTGAGCGGATAAATTCATTAGCCCTCCTGACCTTCCCTCACTTTATGACTCCTCGCAAAACCGTTGACCGAAAACCGACGAGTTTCCAAAATCCAATACAGTCTCAGGACTTCGACTAAGACAACGACCACGATTACTACATCTTAAGGGACCATTCTGGTTTATAAGTTCAAAAAATCTAACACAGCAGAAGGGTAGATATAATAATACATTCGTAAAAAAAATACACCGCTAGCCCTTTTTTGAGCATGGAAACCAGAATCATCCCTTAATTTGCGCCGTTGTGCTGAGCCATACGAATCTTAAAAATGCATCTGCACAAGTGGTTGTAGAAAAAGCGTACTTTTTCCCCTATATTTGGCCGAATCGAGTAGGCATAAAATGCGAGCGCGTGCGTGATAGTCTGTCTTAAGGGGATACTCGAAATAAAGTTGAATTAATTTGTAAAGAGATACGCAGAGGAAGACTCTTCGGATTGCGCTCGCATTTGTATGATTTCACGTGCCGAGCAACTCGAAGTAATTAATCGGCTCGTGCGTGAAATATTAATCCTCAAGTTCCTCGAGGTCTTCCGAAGACGGTTGGGAAATCGATGCAATTTTTGCGAACGGCGAATCGATTTCTCATCTCGTTCGTTTCGTTGTCGTCGAAAATGGGGAAAATCGGGAAACGCTTCGTTTTTTCTCGCGGCCAATTTGAAACTCGACACGCGCAAGAACCGCGCGCACCCTTTTCCGAGGCTTTTGAAACTCGTCGCGGCGTTTCTATGAATTTTTTGGAGCGGTCAACTCTGAGGAATTCCGAGCGCTAACAATGTCAGATTACCACAACAATGAAGGTAATTGAAATGCTTAGAATGGACGCGCGCGACAACGTTTCACGTAGCATTTCTGCCCCCCGTTCAGTTTTCTATGGGACAACGACGCTGCCGAGGCCTGTCGATGGTGCCGAGGCGTCGATGGTCAACGGACCACGAAAACGCCTTCGCCTCGAAGAAACGCGTCTCGCAGGCCACAGGACCCAACGCACGTCTTATCTCCGTTCTTCCGTTATTCCAAAGGGTTTACCCGGCCGAAACGACACCGGTCCCGAAAAATTCCACGTAACCGCGGCGTGAAATCGTCCCGGGATTCCAAACGAGTAATTGATTAATCACGAGAGCCGCGAACACGAGAATCCAAACATCCCGAAGCTGGCGCGAACTATCCTCGGAATCCGCCGGTATTCACGCTCTGCCCACACCCATGGATCCAGATAAATGGAAAAACGCGAAGTGACCGACAAACAAAAAAAAGACCAACTTTTCGGCATATTTTTGGACATTGAATTTGGATGATCCAGCAAAGTGTCACGATTGTCACTGGAAAGCACGGCGGGAGCAGCTAAATAGACTAGATTTTCAGCTCTTAATAATCATTGGAACCACTCGAATCAAACGCGGTGCAGTGACCTTCGGATCTAGCCACTGCTACCAGATTTCTCACGCTGCAGTAACCACATGAAAAAATCTGCTTCAACTGTAAATGATACTTGTAGCAGGTTCAACATTTTTAGATTTCAGCGAGACGTTTCTTGTTCTCGGATTTGACAGGCGTGCTAAGATCTCGACTCGATCTCGTTTAGACGACAACGCGATCATGTTCACGCGGCCATGAGATATTCGAGTCCCAGGAAGGAACAACTACGATTTCAGAGTTCCTTCAACAATATTTTCTAGCTATAGTAACGAAATTACATAGCTGAGGACAATTTAAACTATGTTACCTAGTCGCTGATAGCAGAAAGCTCAAGTCGGTTACAGTGACTACAATCCAGAAATCTAGTCGCAGTAACTAGACAAAGTAGTTCCAAGTGCTTTTGTCTTCTAGCTACCCTGACGATGTGCCATTTTTCTCAGTGTGAGAACAACGTAAACGAATGAATTATTGTTATTTTTTAGATCAGCCGTGGCGGATGATCGGTTTGAAATTCGTTGGACAAAATTCCTTTGAAGAGTTTGCGAGGGAGGGATGTTTTCGCAATAAAAGGTTTGTTCCCACACAATTGTTTTCCGGTCGTAGGAAGAGGATGAACGAGATGAAGGAGATGAAGGAGATGAATGGCGGAAATAACTCGCGTTGTGTGCATGTTTCGCACGAGAGGTTCGTTGTACCGCGAGGATGGCGCGACGCCTCCGCATTGAAGACACCCCCCGAGACTTGGACGTTGTAGGCGTTTTTGTTAGACCTCGCATGGTTACTCTCGTGTTACTTTTCCAGAAGAACCTGACGAGCTAATTGTGGAATAAAAGTATAAAACTTCCGAAAGGCTCCGAAGTCATTGTGTGCGATCGTACCTGCCCCCGGACGTCGGACTCCGTGGTCCTGCTCCTTCCACGAGCAACTTAAACTTTCGGCTTCGGCAAGCATATATCAGCCGACCATTTTCTACTCCTACCTGTTATCCGTCGCTGTTTTGTAAACTCCGCATTCAGGCGCATGGGAACTTGCCCAGAAATTTCATTGTCCGTTTTAGAATCGTGCGAATGCCCTTTTCGTCTCTCGCAGAGAAGAACAGCGAATGTCGGAGAAAAAGAGACGAAGATGAAATAAATTTGGAAAAGTATTCGCAGAGCAATTGGATGATTTTTATTGGCATCGTTTGATCGGTAGGGAGATGCAAAAATGTCGGGCGCGTCGAACAGTGGATGAAAGTTTGGAAATTTCCTTTATATTCCGACAATCCTCGGGATCTCACGTTCGAGGAATCGAACCTCCGAACCTCTCGGAAGGCCCGAGGTTTTTCTTAATGGAAATAAAGTTACGGATCTTTGGAGGTAATCTTTGGAGTCCGCAGCATCGCCGACGAAGGCGCCAGTTAAAGTCGCCTGAATGCGCCCGAGTGAGACGGAATTCAATGGAATTCCTAGAGGATATCAAATTTTATTCCCAAAATCTCATGGGAATGGTTACCAGCGGTTTGGACATTTGTCACGTGGGAATGGACCATCGACGTCGACTGAGATTACTCCTCTCTTACATTTCCACACCAACGAACAATTTCCTTCCCTCTATCAATTGTCATCAACGAGGCTGCCTCGTGTGACGAACAAGTTTTTTTTTCAATACGTCTTCGATACGTTGTCTCGCTCATCCTGAATCTAAACTCCATTTTCCCACATCCGGTCCCAATAATTCATCTTTCCTCCACTTCTACGAGTTCTCCACTTCTACGTTTCTCAAGTATGTAACACGAATTAAACTCCACGACCACGAAGTTGCCAACGAACAATCGTTTTGCGAATTGTCCACTGTTAAAAAAACATCTTGGACAGTTTCTTACCGTTTTACCCTTTACAGCAACTTTGACCGTTTTTCAACGGATTTCGCGATGGTTTTTTGTGGGAGGGCGCGAAACGCGGAATGACCATCGAAGCTACGAGTGCAAGTTCAGAGGAACGCAGAGAGCCGCTGGTGCTCATCTGGATAACTGATGGTGCAAATAAGCTGAGATACCTTCTGCAAACCCTCGAAACCTGATGGCTTCGAATCGTCCCTACCTGACCCGAGGTCACTCCGACTGCGAAGAGTCGTACGAAGGCGCGTAAAACAGTAGAAATTTCGTGAAAATCCGAAAGGAAACGTCGACAACGCGACGGTTGACAGCGGATAACGTTGACCTTGACAACCAGTCGAAAATATGTTTTGCCATTTTTCCTCAATGCTGTCGACGAAAAAAAAGTATTGTCACTCACCTTTTGTTGTTAGCACAGCCGTTCGCCGCGTCGATCGACGAGGTGGAAAAATCTGTAACAAACGATATCGCGTCATTGAACAAAGCTGTACGCGAATGCAGGAATAATAATCACTCGCAAATAATGTGAGACCTGATTCTCTAGCATTTCATACGTTTATGCCAAACTCAAAATCTGCGTGGTAGACGTTTGAAAAAATCGTAACTGGAAAACGTGATTTTGGGAAAATTGGGAAAAACCTGGGAAATCATCTTCTCCTTTGCTACATTTTTTGCCATCTTTGTTAGTCTTTTTTCGACATTTTTTGTCTTTTTTGAGCCTGTTTACCCCATTTTTCTAGTTTTATACGACCTTGGTATTATTTTTTGAGCCTGTTTTTCGGTTTTGTCTTTATGGATTTAATGATTGGTTGAGTTTTTCGCAGTTTTGGATGTAAATTTTTTGCGCGTCAATCGTGACAAACCTCATGGCTGACCTTACAAGTGTTACAAAAACGCTATAAATCGCGTTAGTCATTCTCTCGATTATGCAGAGACTGGTTTCACGAGAAAACGATCCACTTTGCTGCAATATTACCGAAATTGCGCAGAAGCTCAACATCTTGGCCTAAAATATCAATTTCGCTTGGCGTTCCTTTTTTTCAAAATGTACTTTTCACCTATTTTTTAATATCCATAGGAACGTATCGCGTCTGTCGACACGCGGATGTGATGCGCGTAGGTATCTGCGGGCGAAATTCTGCAAGTCCGATACACGTGTCTGTATCCACGCGTGCTCCACTCCCGTCTCCTCTCCCTATCGCCAGGTTCGTTTAATTTATCGTTCATTCACCCCCGGTTCGTCGTAGACACGACGATTCCTATCGTATAATAGATCCGTAATTTAATTTTACCGAACAGCGGAACGAAGGAATCTGACCGTTTCGAACTCGCCGTTGCAGGGGAGCATCCCGTAGCTATGGTAATGTAAATCATAGAAAAATCAGGACACAAAAGAATTTTTACGACACGTGACCCTAAGCTCACTGACGCGCGGTACATGTGCGCCCCCATATGCGGTCCACCGTTGGCGTAGGGGTAACTACCTCCGAGCGTCAAACCCCAGAAATTTATCAATCGCGGTACCGCGCGCGGGTTACTCCTACACGCGCAGATGAGCGCTCTCCTCGCGTACAACCACCATTTTTTGCCAACCGAAACGTTTATCAAAAATCTTCTACTTGACCGAAATTCCCCGACCAGAATTACCATTTGTTTCGGAGCTTTACGCGTTGCCACTCTCACTTCCGGTCGTACACGTGTACCGTATTCTTCGGCCTCCAGGCATCTCTTTCTCCCTCCTCTCGCGCGTATTTTCATGTTTTTCTCCTTTTTTCCCCCCAAAAAAATGATCGTGGACACAGAATAGATTTTTCGAGTGAAATGTTCGTACAGCGGAGAATTTTGTTCCATGCTGCACACATTTTTCAAGTCTGACGCTGATGCGCTATTTCTATATGTTCTTCCTTTTTCTTTTTTTTTTTTAAAAGAAATTTCTGAGATCAGCCATTAAATTTGACAACGTTTATCGAAAAAATGCTCGTCGCCTCGAAGTCGACGGACCGATATCGTCGGCACGCGTGCGTGAATCATACGTGGACAGCTGCGCGCGTATCTCTCCCCTATCACCCGCTACCCTTGGTCCACCACCCTCTAGTCACCCTCCGCTACTCCTAACCCTCTGAAAATACGAGGCGCGCTATCGCGTCGGCGCGCACGCGGACCCGCAGCAACGAGACGAGGGGGTTGCGCTGATATCTCGTAGCGGTCGCGTAAAAACGGCGTTTTTTTCCTACGGGAAATTGTTATGTGAGCACAGCTACCGATCCTCCAACGGCGGACCAGCTGTTCTTGTTTGGTCAACGTCACCAGCGATAATCATTATTTTCACTCATCTCGGTTCTCCGCGCAGGGAGATCCATTTCAATTTTTCCTTCTCGTTCCTCCCAAAAAAGCATCAATTTCTGACTCGGTTGGAGGAGAAGAGACAAACTCAGTAACAGGGAAGAGAAATCAGTAACAAGTATCGTCGCTCGACGGGCAAGGTTTGGATCTTGCTAAATGAACACTCGAAACTCGGAGGCAAGGAATTGGGAGAAGATCTACCCTCGAAAATTAACGCGGGGAGCACACATTTCGAGGAGGAAGACCAGTCACCACCGTTGAGAACTTCACGGGGGTCGCACCACCCCGGAATACGATAATAAAAATTCGTCACGACCTCGCAATATGTCCACGTGCGCTCGACTCCTATCGTAACATACAGAGAGACAACCTCCCTTCCCATTTGGAACGAGGGACCCATCGACGGGGGTTGTTCGAAGCTGTTCCATCGAGAATAATGGACAGAGCGAGCTTATCGGTGAGTGATGAGAGGTACAATGCTCGTCCACGTGCCTCGCATGTGCCAAATTCTCACGAATGCCCGTGATATCCGCGAATCGCTCGACGTCCCAATACAAAACGAACAAAACTAACCCGTCTTAGCCAAAAAGCTCATCATTTTGTTGCGCGAGGCACAATGGCCTATTTTTTTCAATTTTTTTTTTGGTTTCATTTTGTTTTGTAGAAGAAAAATATGATGGTATTATATTGATATTATAGGGCTATAGTACAAAGTGGTATGGTTTTTTTTCGCCTCTTCTGTTCACGTTGGTTTCATAGTTGCTGTATGGTCGCTTTCATAATATCTGGATGTCAACATTGGTGAAAAAAGCACAAGTCTATCTGTGTGTTATAAATTGTTCAGTAGACTCTTTTCGGTGTTGAAGAGACTAATTCTCACTCGTTGAAGAGTTTTATCAACTGATGTGATGTCAAACATTTATATTAAAATCACCGTTACAAAAACTGGGACGGTTTTGCACCCAGACGCAGGTGCCGGAAAAATCCTCAAAAATTCGGAAAATTGGCATTTGCGACCATAAAACTGTATTGCAAAGCTCGATGTTGTATCTTGAAAATTGACGAAGATAGCTAACTCGTTCGCCAAGTGTTCGGAGTGTATGAGAGCGATGAGAATCTTGGTTCGAAAACTCTACACTCAGTAGTGAATTTCCATCAAATGGATGACCTTGACGCGGTGATGGGGAAAATCGCAGGAATTGTGTTAAATTTTGTAATTTTCTCGACGACAAATTCTGTTCACCCTTCTTGGCTGCGTTTATATTTTGGTTAACGCGAGCATCTGAGTTGGGGATTTCACACGTGTCGCCCAGAGCTTCGTGTGATGTTTGCTTCCAAAGAATTATCAAGAACATCGAGAGAACGCGAATGAAAATTGTTGACGCGTGGAATGTAAATAGACCGGATATCGTCTGATTTTCTCGAGGAGAACGAATAAAAAATACCACTGGCGTGATTCGCGAGGAGGTATGGGCGATTTTCTCTCGCGTCAGATTCGATAGCGTCGCTTCTTTTCGCGCTCCGATTCGTGATTTCGAATCGAACCGCTTCGTCGATAAATCTCGTGGTAAATCTCCGAACTTTGTCCACCCGCGACCCCGTTTCCCGCCATTTTTTCCCGCCTTTTTTTCCTCTGGCAAAGAGCGCCACGTGGATCTTCGAGGAGCAGCAGCCTCGGAGGTTCGTTCCGAATCGGAAACTGAGACTCGGCCGATGCTAAGAAACAGCTGACGAAGCCACCCTCGCCTTCTTCATTTACCGACCGGGTAGAGAAAAGTGGCGGCCGATCGAATCAACGCGTCTTGGACCAACGGACAAGAGTCGAGAAGAAATTCCGGTCCTTCTCTCTTTCTTTCTTCGTATATCGAGTGGGAGTCTGTCTGCGAGAGTTGGCCGAAATTTTCAACCATCCGTACCGTGCGAAGAGGGAGTCACCATCGACGAACGAAAGAAACTCCCTCGTGAAGAAGAAATCGGGAAGTGTGTAAGAAAATACAAAAGAAAAATGTAAAGTAGAAGAAAACTGCAAATAAGAGTCTGGGAAAAAATGTGAAGTAGCTGAAAAAATACACAAACTAGTGGAAAAATAGCGGTACGCGGGAGAAAAAAATCGGAGAGTGAGGAAGATGATTGGAGGCTGTGGAAAAATGTTGCGATGCGGGAAGAGAAATAGAAGGCGTGTGGAGAGGAAAGTTTCGGGAATAATATTAGACGCCGATTCGGAAGTGGAGAACGATTTTGACGCAGTTTTGAAAATGGAAGGGAAAATTGTCGACAGCTGAATCGTAGAACCAAGTCAAATGGGACGCGTGTCTGAGGTTGATTCGATTTTCTAAAAATAGTATGAACGTAAGAGATGAAATTTTGTGGGAAGGTAGGGTAATACGCGAGGGCAAATATACGGGAGACGCGGGTAAATGGTGCGCACATGGCGCGTAAGTCGGTCGCGAGGAGCTCCTAGGCGAGGAGGGTTCACGATACTCGCAGCAGACATCCGCAGGAAGTGATCGCGCCTCGTTGGCTTCCAACGCACATGGACGCGGATCAGATACACGCGCCTTACCCGAGACACCCGATGCGCGGGTGCGCACAAATTTCAAATGATAGAAAACTCGAAATCCTTCCGTCTTGCAACGATTGTTGTTCGAGGCGAAAACCAGCCAGCTCCAATTTTTAGATTATACATATTAAACCACATCCAAAGTTCCACATTTTGTCTGTGTTTCCATAAATTCGTGCAAAAATGTACCCCTCAAATTCGCTACAAGAAAACGAAAATGAAAGAAAAGGGAGACAACATTAGAAGTACCTTGCACTTTTTATGTTTCTATAATAAACCAATATTTTGTAACCCAAGTTCAAAATATTCTGTGTTATTTGAGAAAGTACCAGTTTTGAGAAGGCTTAAACAGTGAGAGAAAATAAGTTTATCTCAGCTTTCACTCAATGGAATTGGTTGGTTGTTGCGAGTCCAAAGTGTCCAAAAAGATCAGCGCAGCATTCAATTCAGCAGTTTGGTTAAAGAATATTGATAAAAATTTTGTAAACAAAAGATTACTAAGATCAATGGAAAATGTATGGATTTTTTAAACATTGACCTCATTTTTCTCGCAACCAGCTTTTACTTTTGTGGAGTTGGTTGGTCGTCGCTTCGAGCCCTCCGCCGAGTGGAGGCATTTTGCTCGCGTTTGTCGATCGCCGGATACCAAGTTTTCGCGACTGGTAATAATAATGGTGAGCCAATTCGGGTGGAGAACCGGACTGACCTTGATGAGGACGACGATGAAACGAGCCGAGAAAGGAAGAGGAATGGGCATTTAATGGGCTCGAAACTCCTCCAGACTTCATTCACTGCTCCAGTTTTGTGCGCTACCAAAGTCGTGGAAGAAAACGAGGAGAGAGAGAGAGAGAGATGGAGAGAAGGAGAAAGAGGACGCGAAATAATTGAGCATCGCACGAAAGAAGGAAGCGCTTTCAGCTGTGATTCCTTCCTCTGGCTAACGTTCCTCTCCATCCTGTTCACTCCCACGAACACGCGCTATGTCCGGGGCGCGTCCGCTTCCTCGCGCTTACCTCAAGAAACAGGTGAGTAGAGAGGTACGGAAACGCAAACATTCCCAAGTAAATAAATAGAAATGTATATAATCAGGATTTTCACAACACTCCGCAGCGTACATTCGAAACTTTCGGCGTCACCGCAGGAAGCATATCGGATCATGGACGCGTGTTTTCCCTGACGAGTATCACTCTCGCGAACGAAGAATTGGTATCGATATATCAATTACTTTCGAATGTGGCGATTTTTTGAATTGAAAAAAAATTCATTCGATGAAAAACTGTCGATCAATTGCGGGGAACAGCTTAAAGTTTATTGCATACATCCTCTGTGAATTTCATTGGAGAACGCTTCAATAATGCGTGTTACAACGAGAGCTTTCGAGCGATCATCGGGGAGTCTTTCAGCTGTTTTCTACGCAACCGAACTACAGGATATTAGTTTGTAGGGTTAAACAGTGAAATTGGTTCCCTTTTCTTTATAAATAACACTTCTGCTATTTGTGTTGTCTCGAAAGCAGTAGTTTTACATTCAAGTGTGGAGGAATGCTATTTCGTGAAAAATCGGATGAGACAGAATCTTCCAGATCCGACGGGTTTTAAGATGCGGGGATTAAGCGCGAGGAATAGGTCCCAGAAGTACGGGGGAATGTCGGCGTTGGGCTGACAAAAATAGATATAGGTGGTATTAAAAATAGCAGAGACCCCCGTAGGGCGAATCCCCGAAGGATGCTCAGCTTTGGTACATAACCTATTTTTAGAAAAACGGTTTTCTAGATGTCTAATGATATCGTCGTCGACAAGCGACGAGTGCCAACTGCGTTCTGCTCGTATGACAGCAGACAACAGGACCAGCGGTAAGAGAAGTGGAGCTCCGGGGTAACTTCTCTCCACGAGTCTCGGTATGATCGTTGATAGGCGAGAAAGCTCGCAATTTCGTAGTCGTAATCGGCGGTCGAGTTGATTCGATCGAACGTATGATATTTCGACGAGCATTTGTCCACGGAACGAACGGATATCAGGCGCGTTGCCGGCGAGTTCCCAACGATCGATGAATTTATCCGTTAGTTTCAATGTGCCCATATCATTCGTGATCGAATCGGAAGAGCCGGATGATGTACGAGCGCGCACGCGGGGATAAAACCGCCCGCACCCTGGCGCGATTTCGGGGGTCACGGAAATCACTGCCACCGTGCCAGACAACGACTGGCCTCTCGCAAGTGTGCGAGTATCCATGTCGAGTGGCCGTCGAGTGCGCGCGATATGTCGGGGGCGGGGGGCGAACGCGACGGGGGTAGCGGGGCGGCGGAAAGAGGGCACGCGCGCGAGGGTACGAGAAATAATCGATATAACAGCCGTGCCAAGGGAACCGTGTTCGTTGACTCGGGTTCGTCACACTGGCGTAGTGGCGATAATAAGCTGCGGTATGGAGGAGCCCCAACCCTTTCTCGTTTCCGATGATTTGGACTAGGAATAAATTCCTCGAAGAAGCGAGCGCGGCTTGCTGGCGCAGGGCAAGAGAATGGTAGAAACAACACGGGTGAGAAAAAGGCTAGAAAGGGAAAAATTCGAAGTCGAACCGGGGATGAAGATTGATACGTGGGTAAATGGATGTCGCGAATCAGCAGTGCTACTCGAAAGGAGTGTTCGCCTCTCCGGAGGCGAAGGGTCGAGCTTACTCGAGAGACGTTGAACGGGGACAGGTGAGAAGGAGAGAGAGAGGAGTTGGCGTAACGTAATACAATGTACGCGTGGGTAGAGGTAGGCGAAATATTTGATATACTTTTATTACGATAGGAGGTGATGAATATCAAGTGGGTGTTGCGGGAAGGTCGGAGCAGCTGAGGTTATAGAAAGCGACGGACGAGCGTTTCCTTATTTAAATCGCGAGGGATGAATACGTAAGAAAAGTTCGCCAGTCCCGGAAGGTCTCTACGACAATGTTTCGCGGCACGAGCCTAGAACCGTAGTCCGAGGGTTGGGGTCACGGCACTCGAGGTATTACCGGGTACCCACTGACTACCACCACGCTAACGTACCTATGGCATAGGGGTGTGTCGTGTATTGAACTATGCCAGGTGGTTACGCGGCTGCTATGCCCTTTCGTGCGCGAACGCGTGTACAAGTGCGCGCATTCGCGCTCGTATGCGCGCGCGCGATATCACCGGCAATTTGCATGAGAGGAATAGATCGACGCCGGTGCTTCCACGCGCTTCGTTATTAGAACAATAGCTTACCAAATTATCAGACACGGAATACAGATTTTTGTACACTCTAGCGAGCGAAGATAACCATTCAATTCACAAACCGACGAAACTATCCAACGAGAGTCAAGAAACGAAATTATCTATATAAATGTTAGCGGAAGATTTTACTTCCGGTTTCAATGTATAGCCGGATAGTCGATCAACGACTGAAAAGGTCGGATGGAATTTGATTGGTATTTGTGAATTTGCCAATTTAGTTCTGGATACTTTCGATGATCGGCTCCGTCCAATCGCATTCGCGGTTTATACGGACAGAGAACGTGCGATGTCGAGTTCGTTGCTTCGTACGAGCTATGAAAAGTCCTCAACGGACTGGTAACTGCCGTTACAAAGTGCATCGGCACCCATCGTGGATTACTGGTGGTGTACCTAGCCACTCGGCAAACCCCACAACAGTAGGGCACAACGCTACGTACCTACTACGTCAGGCCTCTCGTCAGACGTGTGCATGACACGCGACACGTGTCACGCGACTCATACGATGGAACAAGAGAGTTAATCACGTCGTTGACTGTGTTTCTCTTTCTCTTCGTGCATTTTTCACTCGGAGTTTATCTATGCAGCATCCAAATTTCGAACCTTACAGATTTGGCCACTTCGTCGTTTCGCTCATTTTTGGAAATTTTTTTCTCCAATTTTTCGTACCCGTCTATTTTAGTCGACAGGTAGGGCACATATGTTCACATATGTTGCCTCGAAAGTAGGCGCGTGCTGTAGGAAACCGTGAAGTCGGGAAACCCTCTGGATCTGGGGAATCGTCCACCGGTCATTGCCAAGCGCTGCCACGTTCGGGGGCGGCCATTTCCTCGTTACGGATCAGAAATTCCCCGGCGAAACGATATACTTCGTACCCGAAGGTGCAAGACCCTTGAACCAGGCTAGTCGTCGTGGACAGAACTCGACGAAAGGAGGAAGACGTTTGATATCATTCGTTCACCCCTCCGTTCTCGTCGAATAATTACCCTTTCTCGACGCACAGTAGGATCAAAACATATGTAAATGGAAAACATCGCTCTCCAGTTCAGTTTCTAAACTTTCCAAATGATTTTTTTTTAAATACTCGCGAAACACCAAGATTTCGCGCTTTTTTTAAAATCAAGTTAGGACCTCCGTCAAATTGTGCCTGTAGATAGCCGAAACGTGCAACTTGACGTCTAATTTTTATAGAATTTTAAAAATAATAGTAATCTGAGGGGTGAAAAAAATAGTTGAAACTAGAAAAAGTTTTCTCTTAAAGTATTCGAGCGATTTCGATACAGATTTTTCTGGTAATACAGCATAACTATATGATCATATGTGTCAGAGAGTGTTGAAATTTTTGAATTGGTTTCAGATTGAAAAATTGTTTGAAAATTGAACCTTGCTGAAAGAATTGCTATTGCCCAAAAATAAAGTCGCAGCAATTTCCCTCGTGATTTCCACCCCCTCTAGTCTTCTAGTATTTTGATGAAGAAAAATCCAGCGATCCGCCACCTTCTCGAGCAAAGTAGTAGGCAGTATGAAAAAGCGAATACACTTCGTTTTTCCACGCAATCGTTATTTTTCACGGGACCATTTTGGGCCAAATTGTTGTTCCGCATTGAACGTACTTACCACTCCCTTCGCCAAAGCTGTCGGTATACAGGCTGGTCATTAGCTAACGCTTAATTCTTATTTGCCGTTTCATTCCTCGCGCGTCAAGTCCAAGCCGACATCGAACCCTCGTGGCTCGTGTCAACGACGATCTTCGCTCATTGCCATGTGCGGACTCCCACGTTTAGCCGTTGGCCGCGTGTTTGTTATCGGAACGTTCGGGGGATCAGGGTGAACCGGGCGCATCGAGGTTTCAGATAGAAATGATTCACGCCACGCGCCACACACTCGACCGAGTCATACCCTTCGACATATGCGCCCGATATCCCAGCTAATTTACCTCCCCTCGCTGGAAGCAACCGTTACCAAAGCCGATAGTAGTAGTACTCGCCGAATGATCGATGAGATATACGAGTCGATTAAAAAACCGCAAAGTACCGTGAAACTCTATCCTTACAAGTCCGCTCTCCGCCGTTCACTCGCGGAAGGAGATCCCATCAAAGATCAATTTGTACACTTTCCTCTGAAAACGTTTGAACATGCTTCTATTTACCCTACTCTTGGCGAACTCTCACCCTCGATACATTAATTTCGTATCGTGCGAGCCGCCAAATCGTAGACTCGACGCAAACTGAGTAAAAAAAGGAGACCTTATTAGCACATTTGATAGTCCTATTAGACTTCGCTCGGAAGAGACTCAAAAATCGAACTATGATAAAAAAATATTTTTTTAAATCCTCATCTCCAGCTAAAAATGTACGACAGTCGAAGGAACTTTGAAAAAAAGAAATCCAACGAATCTGTAATTAATGGGCGCAGTTTTCTCTCGGGAAAAATAATAGAAATAATTTTTTTTGTCAGTCATAATAATAATCGGATGATTAATTCTTTGTTTTTTAATAATACGAATTTTAATGAACGACTCGAAATAAATTTTATTTAATAAAGACGATAGAAACGAGACAAAGCGGCGAACGAGACGAATTTCCATCTACGTACGAATCAGTATAATAGACCATATGGCGCGCGTTGCATGTGCCGCGACACGTGAATTCAGCAGTTGAGTGTGTTGGATGTGCAGTAAAGCAGGACTATCTACCTGCTACTATTTTTAAATTATTCTAATATAATCCAAAGCCAGGAAATAACGAGAGCCGGCCACAACGTGCCGGCCACTTGTCGTCCTTTCTGGAAATCCTCGGCAATGGTAACGGAAAACGTTCCGCGAAAAGTGAAGAACTATCAGCGAGCGACGAAGATCGGTGAGCTTGGAAGAAGGAAAAATAACCCTTTGACGGAGGTATAACCCAAACGACTAGGCGAAATTTATCGAGTTGGGACGAGAGGCGCAAAAGGTGGGCGCGGGCATAAAGAATCCTTCGGGATATATCCGTTAAGGGATAAATTTGAAATGAAATTAGGGGATGAATCGGGTGGCTGGTTGCCGTTGGGACGCATGTGTCTGCACCCTTTGAAATCAAGACGTCTTTTACCTCCGTAAAACGGCAGGTATATCGAGCCGCGATTCCATCGATTGACTCCGCAATCGTAACGGCGATTCCGAAGCTCCGGGTGAAACCAACAAAAATCTCTCCTCGTCGAGCCCACTTTCGATTTCGACGTTCGCCGACATATCGAAGCAGCCTTTGAAGTGTGACAAATTTAAACGCACTTTTTACGAAGAAACCAATTTAAAAAAAAAAACAATTTGAAGAATTATCATTTTCGCGAGGTTTCCGTAAAATTAAAAGAAACAAATAGTTTTCTTTCGGAACTAGTACTCTCGCTCTGCCAAGTGTAACGAGTTGCTCGCTTTTGGGATATAAGAGGCGTCGAAATGGCCTCGAGGGCGGCAAGAAGGAAGAAAACGAAACGCACTCGACGTAAAACACCATTTAAATCTCCGGTGTTGCAGCAGATGATTCCGCCACTTTTCACTCCCTCCCCCCGCCCCAAAGACATGCAAATGTCTCGGCCGGTTGGCGAACGTGAGACGCTTTACCTGCGAGACTCGTGGATCAGGTATTTTTGTTGCATGTATGATATCGTATCTTTGGGAAGCAGTTGTACACACACGCAGAGCGACGCGATCATCCGTCGAAGTTTCATCCCGTGGCACGTGGAGTACCTCCCACAGGAAGGCGACATCCTGCACCTTGTGGCCCGGCGACTCGTGTCCTTTGCCCTTTACATCTCGCATTTCCATACGAAAGATTTCGACCAAAATGCGCGCGTGCTCGATAGTGTCGTCAGGCTGCGTTTGATATTACAATTTTTCCATCTCGCGTCGAGTGCCGTTCCCCGTTCTGCCCTCTCATCTCCTGCCCTCCGGAACGGCATCCGCAACGGTTCGCCGAAAATCCAGCGGATCTCGCGCTACTTTTTCGTTCGCTCGATCCTGCTGGGCGAAACGTGGAGGAGAACCGCTTGGTAACCGGGAATCCAGCGGATATTTGAACGCTCGTTCCGTAAATTTGTTGCTCTCGCGAGTCTCTCGAGCACTGCGTCACCCGGTGACGTAATGGCGCACAACTAATCCATTTAAACGTAACGACGGTTGAACATTCCTGACGACGACGGCGTAACCGACCTGGACATACGATCGCGACGCGGTCAGATGCACTCTCACAAATTAAACGCGATCGCGTTGAGAGAACGCGGAGAACCGGAGGACCTAGGAGCGAGGGTGATTTAACCTCTTCCCGGCCCACAATTTTTCCCTATATATAGGGGTCACGCATACACGTATACCCCTGAATTATGTGACACTGGTAAAATACGAATTGGCGAATCTCGGAATACTCGAATAGTGTCCAAAAATCGTTTTTTTTTTGCTGCTCGCAGAATCGTACCGAGTGTCAACAGAACGCAGTAGTATATCGCATTCGCAGATAACGCCGCATTTTTACCTCGAGGTAATTACCATGCGAACTCCAAAGAATGCGGGTGAAGCTAGTTTCTGCTACACATATTTGCACGGTAGAATTTTTTTAAACGTGGAACAATGGCCATTTAAAAAATGCGGGACCAGAGAAAATGAGAGTGTAAGAGTACTAAAAAAAAGAACTAAAACGACTAAAAACGAAGAAGGGGAATTGGAAAGACAGCATTGCTCGGGAAAAAATTACAGCCATGGAAAAAATGAGAATTTCTCTCCAATGTGTGCGCATAACATTGCGAGGTATTACACCAATACGAAGAGCATGAGGCGAGCGTTTTTTTCTTTTTATTAAAAAGTTCTCAACGGCTAGGTTATTGGCACCCACTAAATTATAAGTGTACATTTTTTTAAATTATTCAGCTATTTATTAATTTATTTATTTATAAATTGGTGGTTGCATAAATATTTGATAGTTAATTTTCAATATTTCATGTGTAGGTAGCATTTGTTTTGAAACTGGAGCGATTGAGAAACGAACGTTTGAATTTCTTGATACAAATTCGTCGGAGCTTGACGAAGCTTCAGTTTCCGTAACGAGCTTTCCGACCTATACTTATTTCTTTTTCCCATTCCTTTTCATTTCTCCTCTTTTCTTACGCCGGCCCAGGTCTGGACCGTAATTTTCACCGCCAACGGTACAATGCTGACACCTTGTCACCATTGTCAAACGCCTCGAGAGACTCGCACACCTACCTCGAGGTGCTCTCTGTCTGCCTCTCCGTTTCTCTATTTCTCGCTCTTTCTTCCCTCCTCTTCGCGTTTCTCGCTCGCCGTTCGGCGCTCCCTCGCGGAGATTCGCTCGCTCCTCGGCTCGTGCTCCCCCGAGTACACCGACGGGGTTGCAGAGGGTTGCGCTCCCGTGCCCAAGGGACCCGGAGCCCGGGGGATCGAGGGACCCGAGGGATCCGGGGTGCAGCCGGCACGCGCCCAACGAATTTTTCACCCAACGGATATCCGAGGCACCTCGAGGAACCGAGGCGACGAAGAGGACCGATCTCTTCTTCCGCAACAAGCGCGGCTTCGTCACCGCGAACGATCATCCGCGAGGCCAAAATTTCGCGCGCCTCGAGTCAAGGAATCATGCTGGTTCATAATTTTCAACAAATCCAACAAAGTAGAAGAACGATAAATTAAAATAAGACTTTTTCACAATTCTTCATTAAGAAAAAGTTTAAACGCGTTTTTGTCCAAACAACCTTGTTGATAAATTACAGAAAAATTGTTTTATATATTTCCAGAGTGTATTTACTGAGCTCAACGGATTTCATACGAATATCTAGAATAATAAATTCGCTAAAAAATGTTTAATCATAGCCCTTTTTTGACGGCATCTAAACCGAGATGATTCCTTGAATCGTCGCTGTGTCGACGAGGCGACGATGGAGAAATTCCGCCTGCAATTCCACCGCGTAAATCATCGGAAAGTAAGGCCGAGTTTTGCCGAAGGTGCCAATTATCGGTAAAAGAGAGTGAAAACGTCTCGCGTGTTTGCCTCGAGGCGGGTGCCCATATCGACGTCGATTTTCTTCGCTCTGCATACTAAACGTCGCCGAATTCGCATACTCGCGGGAAACGTAGGCCCCACTTCGACTGGTTTTTATTCACTTTTTTTTAACCTTTGCTTTTCTTTTCTCAGCGTGCGATTTCGTCGTCTCGCACGGAGAAAAAAATACGAGGCGGCGGAATTCGCGTGCGCGAGACATATTTGTCTATCTGATAACAACGGACGACGGACATAACGCGCGAGGATCTTTGCAGTTGCACGATGTAATCGCGATATCGAGTTCGTTTCCAGGAAACCGAACCGTGCGAAACGGGCGAAAAGGTCGTTGTCGAGTGCAGACCGACTTTATCATACGCAAACATGCTAAACCGTTCGACACCGCTTGCCAACTGCGCCATGCTATTGGAATCGCAGAGGAAAGTAAAAACAAACCGCGCGAAAACATAATAAGATATAAAGTAGCAAACGAACTTCCCAATTTTGCTGCTTGTTCGACAGCAAAGAGATTTTTTGCACAATGCAGCTTCCAACATTTTTTTTCTCTTTATCAGATAAATCTCTATTTTAATACACGTATTTTGTGTCGACGATTAACGGGAATACACCGTTGTGAAAAATATTGGAACGAGGAAAACAGTGTAGGCAAAATGACGATACGCTTATTTTTATTGGCGTAGGTGTGAGAAGTTGCCGGAACGTCGGGAATTCCGTGCATTCGGCGAAGAACTTGTCGGATGGCCCAACTGTTCGAACGAGCAAATTATTCCGGTGGTAAAAAATTGATTAGTAATTCGGTCTGCGACCGTTAAGGTTGCCAAAGTGCATCCTTCGGACTTGAAAATGTTGCGCGACCTGCCTTACCGGCCGTACAGGATATGCTGATGAGACAGCCAGACCAAGGTAGCAACCCCGAAGCGTCCCCAACCTTTTATTCCCGCGGCTCCTTCAGGATCCCGTCAACGAGGCATTTAAATTTTAAATCCCAATCGCAAGACCGAGAGCTGTGCGTTCTTGCTCACCGAATCCAGAAATTTATTTATCATTGCGTATATAACACGGCGATAGTTTTACCGTGCGGAAGGCGATTGCGCGAAAAATATATACCCGGTGTCGCGAAATGAAATTCGTCCGAGTTCCCATGGCTGGATGCAGCGGATCGATCTGAGAAGAAAAGTTCTCTTCCAGTTTTTTCCCAACCAGCAACCTTCGCGCGTCAGCAGCAAATTTATCCGCGATGACGTCACGCGGAGAACCGTGTATCGGGGAATATCTCGAAAAGGAAGGCCCGCGCGAGGAAAGTTGAAGACAGCTTTTTTGTTCCAAATTAGTTTCCGCGTCGAGTGGTAGTAATAGATTTTTTTTCCTCGAGCAACACCCGGTAGAAATTTGGCGATGGTCGACGAAGCGAACGGAAAATTTATTTGTCACGTGGTTTTCTACCCAGGAGGAAAATGATCACCGCGATGCGAGCCACGATGTTGATACTGGAACTGGTTTTCGTACTAATTTATCCTCTCGTCTCGGTCAAACGCGAAGGGGTTGATATCGATGCAGTTTCTAGTCGACAAACTGACCCGTGGCCAACCGCGCGCGAGGACACGCGTCTGTCTCTATCATTGTTAAGTTCCTTATAAATAATTATAAGACTCGTGCCAGATGCTACGCAGGGGGTTGCGTGCTCGACAGAGTCTACCGTGATAAACTTCACGTGGACCCCGTGAGTACGTAGTTAAGTCTCGTGCCGAAGAATACAAACTTTTCAATTTTTTTGTCCTTCGGTGTGTTCGTGCTCGATATTCGTTGGTAGCCGCGCGAGTGTGCGCGGCACTGGTATAGGTAATCAAGATGAATAGGTAAAGGACTAAGCTCGAGTCGGTTTACTTTAGAAAAAGCCAACATAGGTACACTTAGGGGCGTCGCGCCGCGCCGAGTCGAAGGAACCGTTCGTTGACGTTCGCGACTTCGTTGTTCGCCAACCACCCGTGCTCGTTCAACCCCCAAAGAATCAGTGTCAAGCGGGCCGTAATTTACGGAAAAAAACAGAACGAAAAAAAAACAACAACAACATGACTCGACAACTGCCCGCGTTTCCTCGATCCAAGGTTTTCCAAAATACCCGGATCTCCCGAGAACGCGAAATGGCGACCCACAAAAAATACGCCACGCAACGATGCGGTCACAGAAAAAAGTGGAGAAAAATAAGAAAAGCAGGAAAAAGATTAATCACTATCCCCACAGATTGAAATCTTTCTCAGAAGAACTGCAAAAAGTGTACGGGACATTTTTTTGAGAAGAATTGGGAGGAACTTGATTTTTTCGACGTCGTACGTCTTCCAGCAATCCATCGATGGCAATCCATGACTCGGTGCCTCGAAGCAACGAGTTTTCAGGTCTCCATGGAAAGACCAGTTAATCGAACGCGCGTGGATACCACGAGAGAATCATTTTCGGGAAACGCGTAGTCACCCGTCGTCTTCGTTTCCAATTACGAATTCGGTCGTCGATCGACGTATGACGACCCCCACACCGAAACAGGTGTATCGACTGTCCGGCGTATCGGCTAACTGACTCACAAATGTACGAAACTGCATTTCCACCTTGCGTACAATACCATATCGTGGCTACATTTTCCGTTGGCCGCGAGAGCGTGTCGACTCGGCACGAGCGTCTAGCTCACCGAGGCGAAACGTGCCCCTGCACCCCTCGTAGAGCCGCCGATCCGCGGACCCTTCGCGCGACGGAAAACAAGCGAAGGGGGCGAACGGCGAACGGGGGAAGAAGGTCGGGTGGTCGTAAGTAAAATACACGCTTGTGTTGGGGCAAAGACTTGGGCGGCTGCCGGTCGAACGTGACGCGCAACGTACTATGGGGGCAGCGAACAAGAACGAGACGACATGTGGCCTCTGTCCCCGTCTCTCGTCGTTGTGTTCTACTAGCCGTCGTTATCGTCGTTATCCCCGGGTCGTTTACCCCATTTTGTTAACCGCGACAATTTCAGTACCATTTATCCGACTTATCGCGCGGGTCTGCGCCAAATCGAAGGGGAAAGAGTCCATCAAGGTGTCTCGTTGCGATAGAGAATAGAATCTACTATTTTGTCCATCACTGTCACGAAAACGCGAACCAAACGAGGCGAGGAGAAATTATGTGTTCAGAGGTCGTTTGAATCGTTTCCAAAATATGGAAGTATGTTCCAAAAGTAGGGATGTGACAAAATTGGAAACAGTTCGTTTGAAGTCGTCCCAACTTGATGGGTAGTATAAAGATTGAGATTTTTTGTCACGATTCGGTTTTCTTGCGATGGTAGGTAAAAACGGAAAAATTCGGGCAAACTCGGATCAAAGGATTTACGATATTTATTTGGTATTTTTTTGGTAGACAGCGGAGACAGTGTTCTTGGAGGACGCCGGTACTCGAGATCCCCGTGTACGTGATGCGGTTTTTTGGAACGGTACGAATTTTTCTTTGTAAATCGGTTTCGGCATGTGTGACTCGATTGAATGGGAGTGTCGTAACTCGTTGGTTAATTTTGCGATGAAACAGCTGATTTCCTAACGGTCTTACGGGGGTAGGTCAGTGCCCCAGGAGGCCTCACCCCCGGAGACGTCTGAGGAATATCGGGGAACTAGCTTCGTATATTCTCTGGTGTACACACGTCGCGCGTGCGACGGTGTGTCGGTGTGCGGTAAAAGGTGGCGCACCTTGGCAAAACGGGGCGCCAAGGCGAGAAACTACACGGCAGTCCAGGTAGATGTTACACAAACGCGTGTGTACGTATATGTATACGCGCGAGCAAACCAATATATAGGATTATAGTGGTCGGATGGATGGGAGGGGGGCAGGCAGGTGAGCACCTGGCCAACTTGGGGCACGAACTACTTGTTTCCCAAATCCCGAAGGGGTTCTCAAACTGTATCGCGCTCGAGCGAGTATATACATGGGTAGGTAGCAGAGATCGGCCCGAGTTCGTCGCAAGACGGGGGGAATATCTCGTAGTCGACAAAAAAATTTAGCAAGGAGAGAAACAGATTAGTCGGGACATTTGTCCAAGGGTAGAAAAATACCGTAGAAAGAGATTAATCGAAGGACCATTGGTAGAGACAAGAGACTGCTATTGTCTTTTAACTGCGCGTGATCATTCAAAAGTGCAAGTTGTCGCCTCTTCCCTCCCGAGTTTATACACGGTCGGAAGGTTCATCGTTTCGAATCGCGTACTATTATCATTATTACCATTATATTTTAGCCACACGAAAGAAGATAGCTTGAGCGAAGGTTTTCAACATTTTCGTCGCTCGTCAATTTTTTTCTTACAGATAACCGAATCGAGAAGTTGCCAACGGCTCAGACGTGAGAACTACTCGGATTGAGAACTACTGTTCGTTCAAGACGGGGTGGCCTCCGAGAGGGCCGCTGGAGGGCCACGGCAGACGTCAGTGCCCTTCAAGGACGGGGAATCCCTCTTGCCTCATCCCATTCCCAGACCATTCTGTCCGTCTGTCTCTGTCCGTATCCCTTGACTCGGATGTATTGGTGGACCAACAGGGTTCCGGGGATAGTCATTGCATTGTTGCCATCAACAACCCCGAGAGAATCCACCAATCGAACACAAATACACGCGTTTGTTATAAACGGAAGTAGTAAGCCCTCGACTATCCATCGATTAATACAAATCGGATTACTACGGAATTAAAAAACAGTTTCGTTCCCATTTTCCGGGTACAACTTCCGAATAGTGCTCTCGACCGTCTCATTCATCAGCGCCATTTCATCGAACATCTCTTCGTTCAACGTCACTTTATCTCACCACCACGTCGACATCAATTCGATAATCGCTTCGATTAACGATAACTACGAGCCTCCTCTGATTGCCGCCGTCCAACGAAATTAAAGACACGATAAACGTGTTTGACAGATGGTGTCGTTTGACATTTCCAAAAGCGGGACCATGAGAAACAGCTGCGAAACCTGATGTTAGATCCGCCATATAATCGTTTTTGATAACGATGCAAATGAAACTAGCGGACAAAATATCGATCCGCTAAAAAGAGTACCGATTAAATGTAGCAAATTTGCCCGATGAACGGAAATATCCAATCATTCGTTTGGCTTCTTCGCGCAAAGAAATGCGTTCGTAAACGGGTCATACTGTTTCGTGTAAAACAGCTGACTATCGCGTGCGCCTGTCGAACGCAGCCCGCGTCACCGTGAAGCGAGGCGGCGCGTCCGAGAATCGCTTTAATTAGCTCCGATTTTTATTGAAGTCTATTAATCACGAGGAGAGTACGGCTCACGCGGGTTACGGGAAGAAAAACGTTACGTGTTGTCATTCCTATGAACAATTAACGGTCTGTGGTTTGTAACTTTCGTCCGTTGTCGATTAGGCACGCACGCTCGACTCTGCGTGGCTGGTGCTGCTGCTGCTGCATACATTTTCACGTGTCATAACGATCCGCGGTGTCGCTGCCCACGCGAAAGGTCAGCGAGGACCGTTAAAGAAACAAAATACTTCGGCAACATACGACAAACGCGATAACGATTGCTCTCTCGCAAGGGCTCGTCGCGACTGCTGACATATTAACAAAGGTTCCTCGTTCGAACGAATGAAAAATCGATTTTTTTGTGATTTTTTTTGGTAGTGGTTTTCGGAGAAATTACGGGTCATGACAATCATTGTTATTATCGACGAATGGTTAATGACTGTTTGGGTAAATTCGTACGAGTAGATTGTATCTCACAGGTCTCTGAGAAAATGTCGTGTGAGAAAAATTTGGATCGGAGCACGGAAATTGCGAAAGGATTGGACTTGAAGCGAGGAAGGTGGCAAAAGGCATAGAGAATTGAAAAATGTATTTACCCAACTTCTGCGAGTGTTCGTCGATAACGTCTGTAGCGAGGTGCAGATCGCTGCGGCTCCGTTTCGGCGTATCACCGTTGGAAAGTGTTGACTTGTCGAGGGCGTTCGTGATTCTCGTCACAGGTGAGGCATCGGTATTGTTGACAGTAGATTGGTTCATATCCACGCAGTTCTCTTCGTCCGTCATCCGGGAGAGTAGAACACCGCGTCTCCAGCGTGACATTCTCGTTGGTCTCGTTGAGGTTTGAGGTTAGGCGATCGAATGGCGCGAAAAGAATGGAACAGCAAATGTGAACTCGAGTCGTCAGCTGTACGAGATGGCGAGCTGGAACACGCGGAGAAAAACAAATGACGATCGGGAATCGGGCTGCGTTTCTTTCGAATGTCACTGAATTTTGGAATAAGTACTAAAAGTTATTTTCGTTAGACGACGACGACGACGACGCCGACGATGAATCATAGGTGTTTGTTACTCGTGTTTTCCTTTCATCGGTGCACAATTTTGTCACACGGCTGCGAGATAAATACAGCTGTTTGCCTACTTCCGGTTCCGTCTCTGTGCCACGCGCCGTTCGATATTTAAATAACGGTCGATGATGAACGATGTTCGTATAAATTCAAGTAAATAAAGATTCTTCAAACGCTCGGTCAATAACCTCGTCGGCGGAAATGTGGCTCCGAAATTCTACAAATGACGAAAAATTACGCCCGACCTTGACTCTCGATGGCAAAGTGGTCGTTACTTAAGTGTTGCAGAACGACGCGAGAAAGATTCTATCGTACCGATAATTTGCTCGTAGATTCGCATCGTCTCGTTGGAAAGGATATTAGATTTTCACCGTTTATTAATTGCCTTTCAGGTTTATCAGGTTACCCAGCGACGCGAACACGAAAAAAGGCCGGACAGCGACGTTTGCAAAGATGAAACAACGGAACTGAGATAATTATTATTCTAATATAACACGAGTTATCTCTCTTCAGGTTCACGCCTCTCTTTCTATTTATAATAGCGTTTCGTTTCAAACCTCGGGTTATCTGCATCAACGAAATCTGGTGGTATCGCACCGACACGTGTCTAGGCATGCGATAGAAAAAGTCGTTGAGTTTTAACGAGCCGGCCGAACGGCTAGGTAAAAACAAATACGTAAGAATCAGGCGACAGGGAAAGTAATCACGAAATTCCAACCCGCGATCTTTCACGACATTTTACACATCACGATTATGACGATGAAACGTACGTGCGTACTTTTGAAAATCGATGAGAACGTCGCTTAGTTAGCGTTAAAATGCCAACGGTCAACGGCCAGTCAGATCACTAACGTACGTAGCAGCGGTCACTTGCATGAATGGACCAACCGTTTTATAACATGTACACTTTGTTACATACGTTCGCCGAGTCACTACGTGCGCTCACTTGCACGTTTATGCGTAAGCCACCGAAAGATGTCGATTATTGTTACGAATGATCAACGAACACCGCGACTCTATCAGCTAGCTTGTCTCAACTGTGTACATCCGTCGCGACTCAGCGGAACTAAGAGTACATAGAGTTCTAGGTCCGCGGTGTTATTAAGTACGAGAACGACGCACGGTCGAACAACATCCCACGAGCACTCGTCGTAATCTCGTAAATACATTCTACAAGAGACGATGTAAATATACGGTATACTATACAAACCAACGTAAACAACAAACGCGCGTTATTCGACGAACCAAGAAACGTGAAAATTCAAGAGCTAGCAACTCGTCACGTTGATCGTTTTTTTTCTATAAAATCTATAGCTCACCTATCGTTGAGACGTGGGATTTTTACGATTTTCGCGATACGATTAAGGCGACCACAGCGGAGATACGACGATGGTAAAATGATGAGAGCGATGATAAACGTGATCTGGGCGAGGATGAGGATGATAATGAGGATGACACGATGAGGTAGGTCAGTGTTCAGACCGATGTAGGCGGCATGGCTGTACGGTTGAGACTGACGAAAGTTTCGAATGGAATATCGCAGGATATTAGTTGGCGATAAATGAGCGCGAGAGAGGAATGCCAACCGTCTCGCATGGGTCCACCAAGTTGGTCCGCGAGCCGAGGAAGGGATGTAACGCGGGCGAGCCTGCGGAGGATAGGCATCGGTTGCTTAGTTTTCAGTTGGTTTCGCGTTGACTCCCGCGCGCCACGCACGCACACGCCTCCGCCACTTCGCCTCGCGTGGGGGTTTCGCGAGGAATTGGCGGGAACAACGCTCTCTTTCTCCCACAATCACGAGCCGAGCGCGGGATTCACTCTTGACTTTCTGTTTGTGTTTAACGAAGTTGCTGAACAGTTTCAACGGTCGTTCGGCTAGCGACCGTCGAGAGGATGACGAAAGCAACGCGCTACTCGTCTCGCTGGTAGAGATGACGAGTTATTAATTCCACGTGCGTTTCTTTCGATTCCGCCCATCGAGAATCGTTTCTTCGAACAGATGCATTCCATCGTTTTTCCTTTGTTTCTTCTTCTTTTTCTTCCTTTCTCGCACGAGGGACAATTATACGGGGGACGGTAAAAAATTGTCGGTCATTGTATAAAGTGTAAAAATTTGCGCGTAGAATATTCAACACTTTAGCGTGTTGATTCAACACAATCGTTATCGTTGTTCTCACAGTCCGTTTTTCAAAGCACGAAAATGTTATTTGACACTAAAGTACCACCTTTTAAATGTTACTCAACATTGGTTTTTGTTACCTTCAACACAGAGCTGTGTTTTCTGTGCTTCGAAACAACACTAATTTTGTGTAAAAAAAAAGTGGTTAACACAAATTTTTGTGTTCAATTTTGTTATCAACAAGTAGATTAATGAGCGGTTACCAGAGTCGAAGCTTGCTTCGTTAGCACCGAGAGTTACTCTGGCGAGCCTTTCGACTCGGCCAAAGTTGGCAAAGAATGAAATCGTTTCTTCGCGATATTCGTCTCGTTTCGTATTACAACGCGGAAATGCGAGAACGTGGTTAATTATACCTCGGCTTGGGTCTCTCTGTAAAAGGAAACGATCCAAATTCTTACTGGCGAGAAAAAAAGAGCGTCGCGGCAGAAGACCAGACCAATGTAATCGCGACAGTTACGAGGGTTTTTTTACATTTTTTTTTATCTGAACCAGAACTGTCTCTCATTCGATCCAGCTTGACCGGATCACCAAACGTACGATCGAATTAATTGCTCATTTCGTTTCGCTTCCGTAAAGACGAAGAACACCGCGAGAAAATTGCTACCACTTAAATCTTCCGAAACGACAAATATCCTCTTTAATTTACGTGGAACGAATAGTAACGAATAAATTACCTTATAAATGAATTTATTCATAAATAAATAAAATATCGGTCCGTGGAAAAAAAGCAGAAGAACCAATTAAACGCGCCAGTCGTAATGGGTTATGTATCTTGATGCTCAACTGTTAGACGGAGCCTCCATCTGTCGGCGCTTCTCCCAAGCGCGCATAGGAGCAGCTGCTGCTCGATTGATATCAGGTTTTTGTTACCAGCTGTTGGTAATCATACCGACAAATCTTCGAATCCCGATAAAACAGATTTCTTAAATGACCGTGAATTTTAATGATCGTGGCATTTCAAACATCTCTGGTGCGAAATGAGTTCTCAATTTTCACGCGATATAGTAGAAATGCGGATGGGAAAATGTTTCCCCCACCAAATCGAGTGATTAATAGACGGAAGAAAATTCGCTCCACCGACGGAACAACGAAATGAAGGTCCATATGTGATTCGCCAAAGAAGAAAAAATGATATCTGTTTATTTACTCGTTTACGCGTTGTCGGCAGAGTCATCCGAATAAAGAAATGTATTTCCCATCAGCTTACTTGGATGCTACGATGGATTACATGCAATCGATGAACAGCTAGCTTACTCTGCTTTGACGGTACAGCGTCATAAATCTCCGCAGATACTCACCGATTTTATCAGCAGTTCAATGAACTGTTACTTTCAGGAGCATTCAATCGACAATTCTAACCTTTTTGACTCGAGACAATCGCGAGCGCACTCGAAAAGGCTTCGTAGTCATATCAAATGCGGTGATTGACCACACAGCAGCGATATCATGCAACTGATAGTCGCAATGTGCTGAAAAAATGTATCGCTATCGCGTACGTCTTTGATTATTCAATGCAAACTCTGTTCATAGTTCTTCTCGTTAAATTGACGTTCAAATGCCTAAGACGACGTGTTGGAATTGAACTTTCATCATTGTCATTGATTTCGACGCGGCACAGGATTCAGATATATACATATATACGTGATATATTGGGGATATGTTAATCTGAGAATGAATATCGTACGAATCTCACATAGTCAACTCGGTGAAGCTTGACTGTAATCACTATCAGAGTCGAAATAACATTCAAGTATTCCTATTCGGTTCGATTATGTTCAAAGCCACGACCACAAGGTAAATTTGGAAACGGAGTAGTCGTATTATGTGATAATACGAAGTTCAAAGGTTGGCCGCAAGAGGCGCTGACCGCATCTAACGCTGCCCTACGATTGCTCGGTGATTACCTGTACGTCGCCGAAGCGCGAAATCTAACTTGAGGACACAAATAAGCCATAAAATCTACAATTCGACCTTAAATTATGGAATGAAACGGATTCGTCGATGAGAACAGCGCTTTTCCTATACTTTATTGACATTAGGCTAACGAGAAATCGGCACGTACCAGGCATTTTGCAAATAATGTTTGCCGGTTCTAGAACAGTCGGCGCCGACGCCATCTCCGATATGTGATGATGTAAAACGAAAAAGTCCAACGACCGAGTATCACGTAGCAGATTAGCGACCGGCTTGATACGAGTCTGGTAGGTTTGATATGTGTTCGGTGGTCTGAGAACTTACAGTGATTTAATTGTACGTCGCGCAACATGTCAAAAGTCATACTTCGTGCAAGTAAATGAAACGAGATATTACTATGTCATCATTGCTAAGTCGTTTCGGCTTGATTGGCTGATTCAAAAACTTTGGAGCGCATGTTTTGGGTTATCGGATGTTCATTACAGATAAATTTAATTAAGTAACATTGATAAATTGGTGCTGTTCAAGCCATCGTGTATTTCATACGTTTTTGCCTTGGTTTCATTTTTTATTGATAATCATTTCGTATAAATAACGCTGTAATATCGCTTCTTTTATCATATTTTAAGCTTCGTTGCTGTCGAAGAGAACTTTCTTACTGAACAATACACCCCGAGTCCTGGCTTCTACCATGACCGAAGGTCTGAAGAAACACGGCGTCATCCCAGATGTTATCGACAAGGTTCCACCTAAGCTCGTCACAGTGACGTTTCCAGGAAACCTGACCTTTAAGACTGGCGAAATACTCAGGCCGACTCAAGTCAAGGATCAACCTACTGTCACTTGGGACTATGAACCTGGAACATATTACCTACTCTGCTTGACCGGTAAAGAATTGCAGCTATTTTCACAATATATATATATATATATATATATATATATATATATATATATATATATATATATATATATCTACATGTATATGTATGGCAACATTTCTGACATAAGCATAACGATGTGTTCGTTCCAGATGTTGTATAATACTTCCATATTATATGAATATGAGCACAGTATGCTTTATACTTTGAAATTTGAAAGAGTAGCTGTCCTCACGTACAGACTGCTCGGTGGAAAAATGTTGCTGTACATTTCTATGTTCCTACTCCCTGACCCTCGATATCAAATGAGAAACTTGATTTACGACTAACTTGGTGACCGCAGTCATGTGATAACGTTTCATTATGTAATCATAACGGCACTAATGCTAATTATGCACGTAATCTTAACAATGCAGACCCTGACGCACCATCCCGTGCCGAACCAAAATTCAGAGAATGGCATCATTGGCTGGTCGGAAATATTCCAGCAAACGATATTTCTAAGGGAGATGTTCTCTCCGATTACATTGGCTCTGGTCCGCCAAAAGATACCGGACTTCACCGCTACGTTTACCTGGTTTACAAACAGCCTGGTAAAGTTGACTTCAGCGAAAAACGTTTGACCAACAGGAGCGCGGCGGATCGTGGTTTATTTTCCATCAAGAAATTTGCAGCAAAATATAACTTTGGTGAACCCATCGCTGGAAATGTGTACCAAGCCGAATACGACGACTACGTGCCACTTCTGTACAAGCAACTCGGAGAATAAATTTCTCCTCAGCATTGCATTTATTCTACGTTTCGAGGCAACGTTATGTAAGATATTTGCACGTATGTTTTCAACAGATTTCAAACAGTTTTCAATAAATTACTATTTACATTCATAATTTTCGTTGTATTTTTTTCATCATTTCTTCTGCGTTACCTGTGTTTCTCTATACTCCTCTCTTCACGTAACTTTGAAAAGAAATACAATTTAAAATATAACGGAGTTTATTATCAGTGTTATCCGCTTTCACAAAGACATTTGATAATTCAACGCAATTAGCAGTCTAGTTCGCCATAGTAACGCGAAGCCGCGTACTATGCTTATCTCACTAAGCATCGTCAATTGTTATTTACTGGAAAAAAAAACTAACTAACAAAATCAACCGTTATTCGGTGGCCTTCCAATGATACCAATTCCTTTGCACAACTGTACTTGGACATCATTCGTGTAGAGGTATGAACAAAGTAAAACGAACAAGGACGTGACGCGTTGCAGGATATGTATAGCGAAGTAAAATAACGATGTTCAAAGAAATTTAACGTTTGTCAAATGAATTATTTAACAACGACTAATTATTAATTGTGATGTTCAACGAAACACAAAATGCGAATGATTGAACGGCTTCGTTTGAAATAATCAGTCAGTTATGGTATAAAGCACACGTTGTTCGCACGTCTGAAATATTTTTTCGTGTCAAAGACCTCGTTTTAAATTCAATCAACTTACTATATATTTATGTTTGCACATTAGTTGGTTGACACATCTATAATACGGGAGGTCTGTAAATACCAATCAGAATCCTACCTGCTTGGTGAATGTACTCGACTTGATTTGGAGCGGGGATAACAGATATAAAATCCTGAGTATAGTCCTCAATTCGTGGGATCTGTTCATTTCTCTAGCGATTTACAAAGGCAACGATGAAGTCTTTATCAAAAGGTATGTGATTATTACCCTTCACCATTCCAATATCGATCCCCTAAATTCCATATTTATTGTCGAACGACGAACCTGATCCCAGGTGTATTTTATATTTTACCATTACAATTGTATAAATTACCCTTGGATTTTTGTTTGCAGCGATTTTCTTGTGTACGATTGGAATTGCGCTTGCTGACGTCGCATCTGAATTTGAAAAAGCTAAAATAGTTCCCGATATTTTGGAAACCGCACCGAACGAGCTGATCGAGGTATGAGAATATGAATTATTCGACTCGTACCCTCTTTCACCAACATGGAAATATTCCAGATGCGTGATAAGAACGTTCAATATTCACGTTTAAATATATATGTACATGCATATTACTGTATATATAGATCAAGTATGGAAACCTAACTGTAAACTTGGGAAATGAATTGACACCGACTCAAGTGAAAGATATACCAGAGATTCATTACAAACACGATGGAGGTGTTCTCTATACGCTGGCAATGACAGGTAAATCCTTTTCTCTCTCCTACAATGCGATCCTATTAACTGGTGCCCAAAAATAGCGTTGGAGTACTGCGAAGCGGATCGATTTAAATTAATTCAGGTCGCGTCGTAGAAAAACGCACGCTTTCCGAATGTTCTTTAATCGGTAGGCAGCGTAGTAGTACGAGTCGTTGTCAAGTGACCTTAAATTAGCGTCAGCTTTCACTGTAAAGATAAAGATAAAGAGAACCGGTTTGGCTCGTAATTCCTTGAAATATTGTATCCTCGGGCGAGATACTCTCTAGTTTTAGATTCTCATTTTTTAAACATTGGGATTTTTCCGACCATCAACACCGTCGATGATTTTATCTCGTCGACACCTACTTAGGGAAAAAATAACTACTTAATTTATAAAGGTAGACAAATATTTTCGTCGAATCGCGACTACAAAATTCCTCGCTTTGTGGAAAAATAAAATAAAGAAGTCAGATTCACGTGGTTCACATTCATACACAAAGCTTTGTCTCTCCATTGTTACAAGATTTGTAATGAACTTTACTTAAACTTCGTCATTTTTTACCTTTTTAACTTTATTATCACAATTTATCACTTAGATCCGGATGCTCCGACTCGAGGATATAAACGCGAGTTTCAACACTGGCTGGTCGGTAATATTCCTGAAGATAGTGTTGGAAAGGGCGAAGTCTTGACAGAGTACGTTGGTTCCGGACCGCCAAAGGGATCTGGAAAACATCGTTACGTCTTCCTTCTCTACAAACAAAATCAGGGTGCCATCACGTTTACCGAAAGACGGTTGAGTAACAGGTAATTAACACTCGATGAAGAAAGCAAATTACTCGTTGCTAAAACTACAGCATAATTTTTTACGCCCATATTTATATAAATGTTTCGAAAGAACGACATTCGTATGCGTCGAGTAGAAATTTTCCAGACTTTTGTACGATAATTGATACGAACACTCGACAAACATAGATATAGATTGCTGCACTTTAGCAAATTAATGGAAAGCTGAATATATTCGACGTACATTTTCAGGGACGGGATGAGGAAACGTTTTTCCATCAAAGACTTTGCCAAAAAATACGATCTAGAAGGCCCGCTAGCAGGAAACTTTTACGTAGCTGAATGGGACGACTACGCGCCAACGATTCATCGCCAGCTTGGTCTTGCCTGAGGAACTGATATTCTCAAACTCATTAAAATTAATCTTCCAAATATACGTAACCATGTTCTGCATTTTACAAAGATTGGAATCGATACGTTCATTGAAAATAATGAAATAAACTGACTGTAATTTTGGTTGCAGGAACATTCACTTTATTGCAAATATAAAACAAACTTTTGTCATTATGTATGGAATTGCAATCAGTACGAAGAATGCGTGTAGGGCGACGATACGATGCGATGATATGAATAATTTATTTGTCAAATGAAGTCGAGAGATTCGTACGTCGTACAGATTGCACCGTTATTTTCCCTAATCCCTTTCAACCAGTCAAGTTATGTCGTTACGAATAGTGATATTCATATAAAATACAATACATCGAGCTTACGGCCGTCTAAATTTATCTTAGGCTGAGTTTTTCAGTTTGAGGTGAATCATCAATTGCGTGTCGCGACGATAAAATAACGAAATGCCTTAACCACTCGTATCAATAATAGTAGTAGGAACAAGTAGCTAACTGTTTATCGAGTTTTATACATTTACAAATTTCGTTCAGCAAGAAATTTGCCACTTTAGTAGAAACTTCGTCGCATCGATTTAACGCAGTAAGATGCGACACTGATTTGAAATCTTGTCGAGTCGAATGCTTTGCATATTCATCTAGAATTATTAATATCATTACGATTATTATTGTAGTTATTATGTATGTATGTATGTGTATGCGCGCGTGTGTAGATATATAACTATGTATATATTATGTATTTATAATGTAGTTACACTCTGAACGATGCTTCTCACTTTGTTTCAGTTTCGTTGGATTTCGTTGAAACCGAGTCAATAGAAAATTAGTATTCTGAACCGAAAGATACGTTACCAATATTTGTAACAGGCTTAGATTAAGTCACAGTTATGAATCAGATGGTAAACACATCGTTGCGATGTAAACTTTATAATGACTAGAATACAATGTGCGTTATCAAGTAAACAGCTCAGTTTACAGGCTACAGAGTTATGGTATCAAGTTTATGAGACACCATGATAATCGAATCAATTTTCAAATTGATCGCTGCTCCTGGTTTCTCTTTGGAAAAGCAAAAATATAGAGTTCGAACGAAATTCTCATGATGCCAAGATTACAGTAATAACGTAACGACGACATAGGTTCGATGCAGAACATGTAGCACTAAAGTACAGATTTGCAGCGATATCGATTTGTAAAAATAATATATGAAATTCTTTCACGAGACTACCGTTTTCCATCGAGATTCATAAAATATCACAAAAGTGTATCATTAAAGGACAAATTAGTTTTCAATCTGTCGGACCAGTTTACAACTGTATCATCGAGTGAAGTAAGCTATGCGAAATTCTTATTTCTCATTCCGTACCTTGCCGTCGTGAATCTTTGATCGGCAGCCGTTACGTTCTATCGCTAATGACTAGTGATGATTTTACATCTTGTCGAACGAGAAACATGTTGCGACGTAGATGATGGATGATCGAGAACGAATGAAAAAAGTTCATATGCGTATTACATCTCGTGTCATTGGAAAAAATCAAACAGAACGAAAGCTAACTCGATTATGATCGATGATGATCCGAGTAAATAAGCGAGTCATGTTTTCACCTACTATGTAATTAGCTTATCGCCGGCACAAATATTTTTGCTGCGAGTTAATCGGAATACATGAATGTTGAGCGTACCTAGCCGAACAATCTGTTTACTTGTTCATTATTTATAACATAATGACGAGATAATATATTGAGCATATTAAGAGTATATTTAACGCCCGTATTTATTATCTGTTGATTTTAAGTAGCGAATATGTCTTTTACCTTTGGCTCCTAGCAAAATCACGCTCTCTTTCTCTCTTGTTCGCACTGGCTTTCTCTCTTTTTTGCTAGCTGATAATCGCCCAGCGATGAATCAGCGACTAAATCCTCCTAACTATATTAGGCTCAGCACGCAACTACTTGCATTCGTATTCGAGTGTTCGTTAACATATAAGTTTCTACAGCCGGAACCACTGTACT
The DNA here is from genome assembly GCA_963969455.1 of Arge pagana. Classification (NCBI taxonomy): domain Eukaryota; kingdom Metazoa; phylum Arthropoda; class Insecta; order Hymenoptera; family Argidae; genus Arge; species Arge pagana. The sequence goes on along the minus strand of OZ018309.1, from coordinate 24,873,689 downwards.
CGAAATATGATATAAATTGTCCCATATTTTCCTGATTTCCATAATTTTCGGTACTTTTTCCAGCAAAACCTGACGCGACTGCGATCTTCTTCAAAACTATGAACTCTTAACGATAATTTACGATTATATATATGTATATATATTTTCTTTTTCTGGTAACTGGAGCCAGAATCGTTATGCAGCACTCAGATCTTGTATAAGTAAGTAAAATCGGACATCCACACTGCGGGATCGACGAAAAATCAGGGTAATCTCAGATCTAGGCTCACAGTGATATTCAAACACAACTGATGATCTCTTATGTCTCCCCAGCCACCATTACCCTTTCTTAATTTCGTTTTTTTCGCTATAGCAGCATTGGTCAACGTTAGTTGAGATGGAAACAGATGTTTTCTAGCAGTTTTGAGCACGTTCTGCACTTTGGCAATAACAGCTGTCGACTCGCAATTATTTTTCTTGTGATGAACTCCGCTGAAACAAATAATCGATGTTCAATGTCTATTTGAACCGTGGCATATGATACCTCTCTAAAAATATTATTCAGATGCGTGTATATTTTTCTAATATACCATTCTCCGATGTGAAAGACTCGAGGTGCCCGCATCACCATAGCGATCAGTCCAGATTGGACGTGGGGTATTCCACCGCTACCTTCACTAGGTGGTATACATCCCTGAGCGATGTGTTGCAGACTCCAATCCCAATTATAATCGTCGTAGGAACAAAATTTATCAGCACATTTCCTGAGCTTGTTCCAAGTCACCCGGTTGAACGCCATACCCATATTGTGTTTACTTGATATCCACGGAGTGACTTCCGCCTGCAATAATCACATCCATATGCAATCAACCTCTCGTCAAGCATCTTGACATTACTTTACGCTGATCAATTCGAAACAGGCATTACACTGCTTTACTAATAGAATACTAGGTTAATATCTAACTGCATTACTCCTGAGAAATTCAATGGTAATTAGGCATCGAAAGAGACATCCACCAAATATCGCCATGAATATTACAATACCTCTCGATCATCGGATGCGAATATTTTGGCAATTCACATTATTTTTCCTCTTTTTATGTGAACTCAACATCAGCTGAAAGTTTTACCAATGCTCAGGATAATATATCCTCAAATGAATGAAATAATTCTCCCACAAATATTCGTATCAACTACAGAAATCTCCTATTATAGGGAAATTATTGCAATTGCATCTCTTATCATGACGTATTTCGAGTTCTCCCCCGATGCACGAGTAAAATATAGAAGTAAAACAACCAGAGGGCGGTGTTCAAATCTTCTGCGATGGTACGATACAGATTCTAATATGCATTATTGAGAAAAGGGCGAGGAAAGTGGATGATTAGTCTGAAAAGTGCTACTATATGCATCTACTCTTGCTTTTTCTAGATTAAATTACATACTGTAGTATAATATATCAATTGCAAATGAAATTGATGAAAAAAAGAATGAAATTCATGCTCTACGTAAAAGGCACAAAAATATAAATCCTTTTTACAGCTGTTGAAATAAAACTACCGACAACGTTCCACAACGACAAATTTATTAAGTGAAACTGGTCGTGCCGCTACTTTTTATGATTCTAATCATCCTAATTGAAACAACAACGTTACACAAGATGAGAAAATGAGTTATTTATTCGTTGCATGGTCACGTTGTTTACAGAATATATTGGCATGTACGTATACAAGTGTTGAGACTGTTCAGCTCAAAGTTATGCAGGGGCATGTGGCGAGACGATAACGGCTTGAGTGAAAACTGAAAAGAATGAACATTCAATAACGACAACGAGACAAGTTTTCAATTAATATGGTCGAGGCGTTCATCGACAAATGAAACGACAAGCAGCGGTCGCTTCTAATAATTCTACTCTACTAGCATCTATTATAACAACATGCAACATCAAGCGTATGCCCCAACTCAGGGGATTGGATTTCAACTAGCATCTACGTCATCGACGTTGTTACGTGCGTCAGGGAAAATACGTACAGGTACACGTATCGAAACAACTAGCTTGCAATATTTTATATTTTTAACCGTTTGGAATAATTTAACCTTTTGATAATGATTGTAGAGACTCGGCAAAAGTTGGAAGGCCCATACAGGCACAGGTTGCACAATTTGAGCGCCCTGATCGGCGGACAAACCACTCTGCGCGAGGCTGCTGTGCCTCTTTAATCCGCGAAGCATTTCCTTTTGTAAGACACCATTGACACCAAGAAACTAGGCGTGAAATATCGTTATTCGAACTGTGCATCGAGCATTCTAACTGAACGTTGGAAGAGAAAGACTATTTCTCAACGTAGAACAATTATTTGTTAGAACATTGTTTTCCGAACAATCAATAATATATGAATCTTCTTTTGGTATTGATATTTTGCTGTGGTAATTGTGTTTTTTCAACTCATTGGCAAATCTTTGGTTTTAAAAATCAACGAATACTGCTCCGATGGTAGATCATTGAATCTCCATCTGATCGTGAGGCACAATTTGATAAAACTTGTTGACACCTTTATGAAAATATGTGATCTCTAGAAAACCGTGTTTCCATGGGGAAATATATCTTTATGCATGTGATTATTATCTGGCCCATTCGCCAAGTGATTTTAGATGATAGGATATCGAACAGGAAACAAAAATATACATACATCCGACACAATTTGCGTGACGATAGTGTTCGTGTGTTGTGTAAAGGTGACACTGCGATCGTGTAACTTGCAAGAAAGCTGTGGTCGAGTGTGTAAAGTATTATATGGTACAAGACTAGCTATGTTCGAGTCTCGTCTCACCTTTTTATTGTTATCAGCATAATAATTGTACGTCTTCAGGTACGTTCCCAAAGATAAAATGTTGCAGCGTTCGCAGCTGTGTCTACAGGTACGCTCCATGAGCCGGAGGACATGCAAGAAGTCTTCGGCAACATAATGATCCTCCTCGAGGAAAAGAACCATACCGGTGTGGTTCTTCGTCACAGTTAATTGATCGAAGACTCGGTTTGCCTTCCACCACCAGTGATGCTTGGTCTGAGTGAATTTAGCCTCTCTGTAATGTCCGTAGAGATCGGGATGCGCTGCATTGATACATTTCTTCACCAGGGCTCTGAAATAACAACCCGAGGTTAAATTTGAATCTAGAGGGGGCGAAATTATGAGATTACTAGATTCCTATACTCACGTATCCTTTTTCATGTTTCGTGGACAATCGTTTGGATCCTCGCCTGGGAAAGTATGGGGATGCGTTTGAATACTGTGTGGATAGAATATCTGTAGAACTCTGCAAAAGTCGACGCTTTGGACGAGAAAGTTAATATCCGGATCCCAAACGTCGTGGCTGAATACCAACAACGACTGTTCGATGCCTTTGGCTTGAGCCAGCGAGACGATCAAGTGCCTCAGGTAACTGAGCCTCGTGTGAACTTGGATAACGATAACTGGAGCATCCGCAGCCAGAGGCCCGAAAGCATCGTCGTTAAGTACATGCTGGTCAGAATTTGCTTTCTCTATGAGTCGACGAACTTCGGCTATAGTGAGATTCGAACTGGTACCGATAGTGGAGTTAACACCGCTGCTGCCGTTTCTTCTGTCCCTCAAAAACCTGTAACGTAGAGATATCAGTAGTATGACGTACATCGATGATTTCTTCTGCGTTACGTGTATTCCATAAAACTTATAGGGATCGAAATCAAGTATCGAGACCAAGTATCGAGAGCCGAAACAAATAATAGCACCGATATTCGACCATACACAAATAAAAGCACCAGACTATAATAACCACAAACTTTAGCACAGAAAAAGCAAATGCCACGAATAAAAGCACCATAGACATTTTCTATTGATAAATAACTTTCGTGTTCATACTTTAAGTATGCAATGAGAAAAAATTATTGTGCTGAATGCTAATTCATATATCGGAAAATTCAAGGCACGTGCAATTTATGTTACATTTAAAAGAAAACTATATTATTTTATTGTAACTATTAGTAAAGATATACTGTAATACAAAAATATGTTTGTGAGTTGTGTATATTATACTTTTGGTGCCAGGTTTTTTTGGGTGTGCTATTATTCGATAGGGCCGTCGATTCGTAATATCGTCGTACCTGTGAAATTCCTGAGGAACGAGCGCGAGGAGACTTTCATTCGCCGAAGGTGATACACCGGATCGACTCGTAAGACTGACCACGTGGAGTTGCAACCACAAGAAAGTTGCCAAAAAAACGAGGGCCAGAGTCCTCACCAGTGTGCCACGACCATTCCGACCTCCCCCGACCACAGCAACCCCTGAAACTGATATTAAAAAAATCTCACTCGTTGAAGTTTGTACATTTTTGTGACGTTTCGTGGTGGGAATACCAGCGTTATGGTTTCAGAAACGAAACCAACGGAAAGCTACGACGAACACTGGAATCACAGTCTTCATGGACCACAAAAATTCCGCAAGCTTCGACAAAGTTGAAATACGAACGCACTTGTGGTTTTTAAATAATCGCGCAGTTTCGTTGTACTTCAAGTTCAAAACTGCGATGTTCGCGTAATCGTAAAACGTAATCCGCAACTACAAATTTAAGTCTCGCAATTATAGTATTTTTGCATTTGTGTATTTTTCACGCATCGGTCAGTAGATCCATCGATCAGACTAACGGTTCTCTTCGTTGTTATAGCGTCTAATAAGTATAATTATTATTCACATCGCGATGTCTGTTATGAATACGAAACTTGATAAACTGGATCAATTCACGATTAGACGAGATGTCTTGCGTAGATACTCGACTTGGAAACAATTAACACGCCGAGACTCGGCCCTGAACCTCGTAAAATCTTTCCTACATACAACGATCAATGCCATATGTTTGGATGCTCCGAGTAACTCTCTTCCAATTTTTTCGGAATCCAAATTCGAGAAGCTAAACGATTTCACCGTCTTGTACAAAACGAAAAGAGTTGTCGTCAACGTCGAGAGCGAATGACTACGATCCAAACGACTTCGATAATTATTTGATTATAATTATTTGATTATAATTATTCAACTATTTAATTATTTAATTTTAATCGTGGGATTATTTATATATTTAATTATTCATTTTACGGAAGAAGCGTGTTTCTCGAATAAATTCCCTCGACACATTTCTTCTTCCACAGATATTGTCGATATTGACAGAAAGCTTTGTATCCGAAGTGGGTACTAGCTGAAAGACGATCGATGATAAAGCGTTAATGAAAACCTCTCGTGTTAACACGGATGCGAGAGAAAGGACAGCGACGTAACGTTGGATAAGACGCCCGTGCGTCAAAATTATTCACACCAGTTGGAAACGTCGACATCTAATTTTAACGCAAAGAGAAAGATTATCCGGTTGAAATAAATGGACACCGAATTAGCCGCGAAGATGGGATCCCCGCGACAATGTATCGAATAACGTAAGGAGGGTTTTATGCGGGGACGCGGAGAGAGTATGATTGATAGCGAATATCGAAATCCAGTTTGATCAAACTGCGTGTATTGAAAAGAGTAAAACTCCCTCGTCGCAAAGTTTTTTTTACTGTGGAAATGTTCGTGGCAATTCGGCTCCGGTGCTTTTTTTTGTGTATAGTCGAAAATCAGTGCTTTACGATCAACACTTTTTCCAAATCATACATTAAGATTGTGAATATCATAATAGATGGTAGAGAAGCTGGCAGCTTCGCGAGATATTCCACGGCGAATGAATATAGAAATGTTTTCTAAGAAAACATGGAAATCACGATAGTAAAGAAAACGCAACAAGTTTGTTTTTCTCGTTACATCAGATGGACTCGAAATCTGAGAGAAAAAGTTCGCGGCGATGTTTTGTTACATTTCTCGTGGAAATTCGGGGACCGTTTCGCAAGCTCTGCTAGAATATCGTGGATCGAGGCGGCGTGGGGGAAAATCAACGTAAATCCAATTCTTCAGCCCGCTGCAGCGATACAGTTTCTGGCAATTTGATAACCGGTCACGCGACGATGGTAACGTTACGTCGGGCGCGGTACCGCGATGTATCGCTGTGATTTGCCAAATGCACGTTACGTGCCCTGCGATATTTGAACGTGACAGACATTAGATTCGCACGTACGTCGGACTGATTTCAGTTACGTGTTCAAATACCATCGCAGGCAGATTGCACGTGGTGCGAAGAGTCAAGAAACTAGAATACGATCTCGCTAATCTAATCGGGAAATAAAACAGTTCGTCCCGGAAATAACCGTCTGCGAATACGTTCCCGGTAAAATTTTCCCTCTGATCGATGGAAACGTACGCAGAATCAATAATCACTACCTGAATTTGAATTGGGGCGAGCGCAGACTTGATTTCCGATATCAAACTCCAACGCCACTTCTGTAACTCGAGAATTGAGATGATATTTCGATTTTTTTCCACAAAATATGCAAATCAAACCGCGTTTTACGTAATAAGTAGTCGCCAAATATTTATCATTTATACTTCACATTTTATTTATTTTCTTATTTATTCTTCATCAGCTAGTTGTAACGTCAATTTTTGAGAAAAGCTCCGAGTTGACAAGTTCTGTTCGGCTAATTATTCATACTAATAGCCCATTGATTATCTACTTATTTAGGTAATTGATGCGAACTCCTCGGCTGGGAACTGAAAATTACTTTCTTTGATAACTTCAAAGCTAACAGCTGCTGTCACTCGTAATGAAATTTGTCGAGCTCTCGAGAAGGTCGACGAGGAAGTTTGCTCGATTCGCTTCCGATTTAATTGAATCGTCGTACTTTGCGAAAATGAAGTGTGCGTGCGATTAGAAAGGACAGTTTTTTTACGACAGTATATTCTAACCATGCTAAGAAATATCCACTTCCCCGTGATTTTTCACTCCGAAAATCGTACCTACAAAAACTGGGATAGATAACATCAAGCTAACTATAACATTTTGCTTATTTCCACAAATCATGGGGTTTTCAAAATCGGGCAATTTTTTCATTTTCAACTATATTCATTGTCTGCTGTCATTTTGAAGAAACTGGCGAAAAACCATAAAAACACCATAAGCCCCATTGTTTATGGGGTTTTACGAAATGTCAACCTCCGGAGCTTCGTAAAAAAAAAAAAAAATTGGCATCGAAATTGGTGTGCTGCCCCTGTTCTACTACTATTGCCGTAACTCTTCCCGCAGAATCGTTTGGTGCAACCGGTTTTTCAAATTAACAACTTTTATCGGAACTTGTTTAAATAATGTTTTTTTTCCACAATTGCACGTGAAAAAGGAAAAAACACGGCATTTTTTTCCTACTTGCCTGTAAATAACATAGTTAGTTTGATACCATCTAGCCCACTTTTTGCCAGGCCTTAATGAGTTAAACCAGAACTGGCTTCAGTCGCGCGTGCTTGTTCAATCGCGAGGATGAGGCGTGATCGAAGCAGCGCGAATTCCGAATGCACTTCAACTCGACGGCCATTCGATTGAAAGTTTGAGGGAAAACGAATCGAACGTCACGGTTGATTCTAAGTATGCTTCCGCCGAGGCGGAGTGAATTGCCGATGCGAGCCAAACGCGTGACAAGGCTTGTTTGTTGCCAGTTTTTAGCTGGTTACAACGGATACAGCGTAAACCTAATGTCAAGGCTTTTTATCGAACGCCACGTTCAAAGTAGTAGCTGTATTCTGCTCTTGTTCGCCCGTGTTTTTCCGTCGCCTTCTTCTCGTAACGAATTCATCTTCCGTTCTCCGGAAGAAAAAACCGAAGAAATACAACCTCGTCAAATCTAACCTTGTATCACGCTTGTTTTTTGCATCGTCGACCCAGAAACATTCTTCTCTATCAGCAGAAATTTCGAGAGAACAATCTTCAAGTTCGTTTAGCCAAAATTAAACGGATTCTCTTCTCATCAAGACTCTCGTGTATACGCGATGCTAGCAATCTCTATCTGGATCTCAATCTCTGTCTACGTTTTGAATTTTCCACGTCAGGTGTATTACCACTCGTACATAGTTTTAGATTACGTTTAAGACCACAAATACGAACATTAGCACTTCGATAAATCATCTGTGTAAAAAACATTATTTCGCAGACCCGTGTAATTAGAATGAACATTTCGCGTAGGAACGAGAATAACGTTAAAGATCTACCGTCCTCGTTGGTTTCGGTGCAGAGAGTTCCTAAACACGGTGAAAATATTGTCTGAAATTGTACCGTTTACCATAACCCAGATCGTGCAACGAATACCTTCAGGTCGTTGTACCTGTTTTTTCATCCCTGGTATTCTGTCACGTACGCGAAGCTGGTCGCTGTCAAAAGAGTATCCAATCTGTTATTTCAATCGCCGTTATCCGGAATGGTTTGCTCTCGTCGCACGCTAATTTATCTCGCGTAATATAAATACAGAGCGTCTCGACAAGACTAGTTCGGTTGATGTTACGTGTGAAGTATAAACGGGCAAACATCGACAGTTTCCAAATAATCATTCGGAGTTGGTGAAAAGTAATTCCAAAACACATCCGTCGAAATTGCCCGCTGCACGAAAAATACTTGCTACGCAATCGAAAAATTCCAATTCGAAAATCCTATTAATACGCGTGTATCTTTTTTTGTCTTTAAACATTCAATCAACGGCGAATTAGTTGCCATTGGAAGAATATAAAAAAATTAAAATAACTCGGTACTCGCACATTTTTTTATTCTGTCACGCATTCTCGTTGATGAGTCGGAGAACAAAGAAAGTTCGAGGAACACGGATGTCGACGAATATTAGATGAGAAACGGGAACGAAATTGACGTAGCTAGAAGTGTAAAAATCTGGTAAAACTTTCGACTTTGTTCCACCGATTGAATTGCTTCGATGTTTTTTCTCGCGAATCAATTCGATGCTGATGGAACATCCGATAAGAACAACGACGAGATTCGCTGTGTCGACATACGCAACGCGTTTCGTATGTATTGACTTTCGAGACTACATGTTCACTGTGCCAGTCGATAATCAACTCGAAATGTATACAGAATATACAGAATTGATCGCGGTATTTCGATTCGATGAACCGGATGCTGCATCGTTAGAGTTTTGTTTTCCCTTCTGATGAATAATCAGAGTCCTCTGTTTTTGTTTTTGTGTTTTTTTTTTAGATATCCCTTCGACTAACTTCAGAGGGCTCGTAATGGAATGTTCTTAGCCACGCGTCACTTTCACTCTGGTTCCTCTGTGGGAGAACTTTCGTTTATTTCGAACTTGGGAAGTCAAGAATTAAGGAGTTGATATTTTTACACCGAGACAGCGCGAGTATTGGACTACTAGGCGTCGACTCGTTTCCGGGTCCTATTTTGGATAACGCATGTGTGTTGTTGGTCCACATGGGATCTGCTCGGACGATTAGATATGCCGGATTGATGGTCGGGATTTAAAAGTCGGATGTTCTGAATAATTTCAAATATCAGCGATCGCCCAAATATCGTAAACATTACAGTAATGTGAAAACTATTTATCGTACCAACATTATTTGCGCCCCGTTAAAGGTAGACGCGTGAAACAATGCATGATATATATAGGCGACGGACCCCCTTAAACATTAGCTGAAAAAATGTTGTTTTTTTCAATTTTTTTACAACTTAGTTTAAAAACGATTTAGGAACTAAATAAAATAAAAAAATGGTGAGCATCGTTGTTGGCGCTAAATTGAGAATTATGCGGACCTCTGGAATTGTCTGAAAAATGTTGTCAATTCAATTTGATTAATAAATGTAGATTTAGAATAAAAGCCCTGAGCATTTTCACGGGCGTCGAATTCAAATTAGGTATTCGTTTGATGAAACGGAGACGGAATTTCTTTGAACGGCGATGAAAGACGAACTTTGTAGAGCCAGGTGAGCAGATGTGACCGAAGGGTGAACGCAAAAACCTGAATCAACTTCGGGCCGAGAAATGTTTTGGGTATGCAGAGGTTTTTGCGTGTGTATAAAATATAATTTATGTGGGTGCAATAAAAGAGAACGTTTCATCGAGCCGCGTCGGTCGGTCAATAGAGAATGAGATAAAAATTAATTCGAATGTGCGACGGAAGGTAGAATTAAGGATCGCGCGTGTGTGGTTATTAAATCAAAGCTGATTCGCGTATTTGGTGCGCAAAACCATCTATTTGACGAGCAGGTTTCACCGGCGGAAAAACAATTAGGGATTTCGGTAAAACGAAAAATCAAGTTTCGAAAGAGTAGTCAGAATCCTCACAAATTGCCTCGTCATTTTTTCTTTGATCGTGCAAAAATTGAATCTGCATTTCTATTTCCTGTATTTTGGATCACTCGACCCGTTTTCCAACGCTCAAACGGATGACAGTCGGTGAAAAAGTTGGCACGGTTGTAAAAACTGAAATCGCGTGGAGCTTATTCGGAAAGTTTACGCCATTCGTTGCAAATAGAGTTGGAATTCGTTTAAACGCGGCGTCGAGAGAACGCGGGCAAAAATTGAAGAAAAGCGTCGAAAAGCGAACTTTGGGATTGGAGTAGTAAAAAAAAACAGGCTGGAAAGGCTAAAAGTTCTCCGTCAATTCGCACATGCATACGCAGAACGAGAGAGAGAAACGCGCGCGACGTTTGGTAGAAAAACTAAAAGCTCCGGATTCCATCCCCGCAAATTGTTTCAGCTGCGAAAGTTTTTGCTACGCAATTTTGCGCCGGAAACTTTGAACATTCCTACCCTTCGGAATTTCGCGAATGAAGAAGTCGCTCGTTTTCACCTTCGACTGATGCAGCAACTTCGTTTCGGCGAACATCTGTTCGATGCTTTGCCTGTAATTTCGAGCCAGTGATGAAAGAGCGTTTGTACCAAACCTGCATAAAAAACCGCCGCGGAGTGAGAAACTTTCCGCGAGTTAGTCGCTCGTTAGATGAAAAAAAAACACGCCAAATGGAAAAAAATGGAAAAATAAATTTTTCCTCATTAAGGAGTTACATCGAAAAAAGTGTAGTCGTGATTTTTGTTTGTTTGTAAGTGGGTGGCGGTTCTAAACTTTTTTCCACGGTGAAGGGTATCGTTTCAAGTATCTTTTACAATTTTTTTTATTGGGACATATTTATAAACGACGGAGATACAGTAAACTGCACGACCACTGTGCAAAAAAGTCTTTCACTCCACTTGAACTGAAAAACCACATGAATCTAGTTTTTGTACCATACTATATAGTCTTCAGTGGGAGGATTCAATAGAATAATGATTTGCCGGTCGAAAGTGATCGTCGAGATTTCGGTGAAAAATCGATTTTTCAAAAATCATATATATTGCGTGCATGTGAGCGCATGGAATTATGTTACGCGTTAGGAATAACAGGTTTTCCATCGAAACGACTGAATCTATTGGAAATTTGTACAGAATTGACTATCCTTGGTATGACGCAACTCGCGTCGCTCGTGCGATGTCGCGCAATGAAACAAAATTGAAAAGCGTCGAGCGATTCGTCTAGCTTCACGGTATTCAGCGGCGAACAACGAATTCGCTCGACAATTGCGCTTTAATAATATCGATTAGATTTCGTCTATACGCGTTGAAATAGCCACCGTAATAACAAAGGTCGCAGCTAACGATAAATAACTAACGTGTCACCACTACAGCGTGGCCTCAAGCGAATGACAACGCAAAGAATTCCCTGTAAAGAGAAAAAAGAAGGAAAAACAGAGAGAGAGAGAGAGAGAGAGAGAGAGAGAGAGAGAGAGAGAGAGAGAGAGAGAGAGAAAGAGAGAGAGAGAGAGAAAACGATCATCACCGGCTGGTAGCACTCACCTCTCATGGCGGGGCGCCCTTAAGTGATGATTCTGCAACAAAAACGTCAACGTTTGAAAAATGCTATCCATAGAGAAAATATTGCGCCTCACATGTTTGCCCACGTAAAGCTTCTATTATCGCCTACTATATTTAATTATTTCACTACGAGTAGACATAACTAACGGAGCTAGTTTTATTTTTTCAGTCGGGTGTATCGCGGACAATTCGATTCTGGTATCGGAGCAATCAGCACCGGAATGTAGACGTGAGAGTCGCGATAATCGTTGTAGCGTCGAATCGGCACGATTTTCGCGAGTGTGCAGTTTTGATATGTATACATTGAAGCAGCGGTAGGAAAATCCTGCGTATCATTAGTAACGAACTGGTGCACGGAAATCTCCGCGGATTCACAGCTATTCGCGGTGAGAGGATAATTCGTTAAAAAAAAGGGAATTATACGATGTTACAAATTTGTGATACACGTCATAGTTTTTTTCGACGGGTATCGGTGAAATTTCACGCCTTTTTCGAATGCCTGTCGCACAGTCGCGAACAATAACTAACGGGGAACGAATTAATTTTGCGAGGAAAATCGTGACGCCGGTGATACGTTAGTAGGCAACGCGAAACACAGACGCGCTCGTGTGCGTCGGATCGCCACGCGCGAGGCCACGAGCGATCATATCGATTTCACCTATTTTACGGAACGAATTCGATGGCTTTTAATCGTTTCGGCGGCGTGATGGTCCGAATATTGTAAGCATCGTGCTCCGATCAGCGGGCTGTTTATCACGTAACGCGGGGACGATCTGTTTCGAGAAAATATATCATTTGCGATAGAACAAACGTCGCGAAACGAAAGAACTTCGGGCACGTTCAATTGTTTTTGAGAGGATTATTCGACTTTACGAGTTTCCACGATTATTCGCCCGAGTTTCTTATTTGCAGTATAAATGCTCGTTAAAGTGTTACGAAACGTATCGAGGTTGGATGATAAAGGATAATATGATTCGATTATTACCAGTTAATACAAATTATTAGTAGTCACGATGTTGAAGTTGCCGCCACGTCGATTCCGGTTTTTAAAAATTTACATCTCGCATTTTTATCGGAGTTCGCTGGCGGTTTTGCGAACCGGTCGCCAAACGATCGAAGTGATGGGGGAATATCTTCCATCGCGCGTCACGAATTCAGAGATCGCCGCACGCTCGAGGAATATCAAAAGAATACTCTGTTACGCGAATATTTGTTCGTTTCCGTCCGTATAATTCGTTTCGCAATAGAAGCATCTCGAATTATTTTCACAGCTGTATCTGCGAACTCGGACAAAATATTCCGTACGAAACCAAGCAGCAAAATATCAAAGCCTGTATTTTAATATCACAAATAAGTTTGCATAGTTGTGAATTTGTTGGTCCAACGTTATTTCAACATTTACGAATCTGATCTTGAAAATACGATTTGTGAATAATAATGTCCCATATTTGTCATCAAATATTTCGCAAAAAGATATTTCTGGAAAATGCGTTACATTCGTTTGTATGAACGTTTGCGTGGTAATCTTTTCACGATACAATGAACAGACAAAACTTAGGATTACACAGATCTGCGAAATCATTTTTTTTTTTTTTGACGAATGTATTACTGAAGTGTCGATGTTGTTGCTCTCAACGTAATCTAAAACTACGTAAGAAAGTGAGACACCACATCACGAATGAATGTCCGAATGAAAAGTCTGATTACTGAAATGCAATTGTACATTTTCATTTTTTTTTTCAATTAATATATTAAAATACAAATGAAATAACTCGTCTGTGTCGATATAAATTGATACAACGTGTCTCTGACTAGAGACAATGTCTGCGGTCAAGTAGCGTCGAATGTAGTAGGTCAAATGTACTCTGATTTAGTTTTCGAAACGCAATAAAAATCAGCTATTCGCGGACTTCGATAATTGGGAATAAAAGCTCTGGGTGTTAATTTTATGATGGAAAAGCTTGTTATCAAATTTCCCTACCGATCGCGTGACAGCCGACGCGTTACTTTATTTTATACTCATACGACAAAACTGGAGCGAAGCGTTTCTCGTTGCGATAAGCAAGTCGAATCGTATATTTTGGCAGGAATCGTCGACAACCACGTGGATACCATCTCGGAATACGTGGATATGAGAATTCGGAATAAAATTGTTTCGAGACCTATTAAAATAAACTCATTTTTCTAAATATCGCGGTTTGGGTGTTGCTTCGGTGAGAGAGAAAACTACTCTCGTACAAGTAACCCTGAATCATGACTGCCAGATCCAGTTAGCTGCACAACGTTGCGGGCAGTAATTTTATTCGCGAATTGACGTATTACTGACAGCATTTATCGTATACCTTCGAGAATAGGTTTGTAGCTGGCGCGACGCGAGCTGGCGTTGCTTACGAGCATACATTTTTTCATCGCATCGAAATAAAATATTTTTTCAGCTGTGGTAAGCAACGCATAACATTCCTCTTTCGTTGGTTTGTTGATCCTGTCAGGGCGAAGGAGAGAAGAAGTCTGTGGAACTATTTCCGTTCTTCAATCACGTTTCAGTGGTGCCTTCTCTCTGTCATGCGATTGCCAGTTGATGACTCGTATCCTTTATTAAAGCGTTGAAAGTGAGATGTATAACGCTAAATAAAATCTCTACAAGTTTGCGAAAACCACCGTAACCCGTCTGTTAAGATATTCCAAGAGCACGTTTCAACGAACCCATTGAAATGGGGTTGCTCAAATATCCAGAATCGTCGAACAATTCGTACGATCTAAATCAAGGTCACTCTGGCTCATATCTAAATTAAAACAACGTACAACGAATATACACAATTCTCTACGTTGAAAATACTTTGCACGACCTCTGAACAACGATGACTCGTCTTCGAGTTTCAAGTTTCATGAACATACACGTAAGATTAGTAGGTTTTATCACGCTCGATGTTTTTCTCGCAGTCGAGCAGTCGTGTTTGGCACACGCGCAGTGTTTCTGCAATGCTTGCATGCAGAGTGCGAGAATCTTCGAATGCTAACTTTACGAATTGCTTCGACTCCATCGATTTTTTCACATTTACGAGCAGGTTGATCCTTTGATCCCTGCCTTCCCAAAAATCCAATAATTGTTAGGAAAAAAAAATGCGCAACTGTTTAAAACAATTATTGTTAATAACAAATTAGTATCAAAAAAAGCAGAATTTTCGGTATAAATTCATGTCAAGATGAAATAATAGCTAGTATTACTGAAAAATTGTCATTCAAAATGACGGATTCAATATGGGCGATCAAAAGGACTGAGAGGGTTAAAGTTAAAGGAGAAAATTACCGATATATTTGTTTAAAATGTAGGAAAAAGCTAGTGCAATTCGAGAGAAAAAATCAGAGGTAATCAGAGACTGCGAGGGGCGTTGCTTTGTCGTTTTAATGAACACTAGCCAGACACGAGCTATCGAGCTCGATATCCCTCGGTACAAAATTCCAAACGGCGTCATCGTTGATCAGTCAACGTATCACGTGTTTATACGCTGGCGATGATGATGAGTTAAACACGCCAGTGAGCAGGTTCGAAGTTTTTTATGATCGGCCATCATCCGTGATGCGACACGGTTATAAAATCTCTCAGGATACTTCTAAGGTTTCTTCGCGTTCTCAAAAAGACGCGCCATCGAACCACCGACCGTTCGATATATCCTTGGCATGTTTACATAAGAGTTCGTAGGCCGCGGATGAGAAGTGGAAAGAGGATTAGAAGAAGAGCGACGTGTCATCTGATAAATTGTCGTCGCATCATACGTTGATGTCGGTGTGTTCGGTAAAAAATAAAATAAATCCGTTACGGGGGGGAAAAAATGTGACAAGAGACGAGCTTATCACCACGCGAGCTTATCATTCGAGAGAGAGAGAGAGGCTGTTGTATAGGAGACGAAATCTCTCGTTGCAGACGAAATATCATCGAGGCTGTTCTATGCCATCGCGCGACTAACTGAACGATACAGATTTCCATACTCGATCCAATTACGTTGATATCGCGAGTCTTGCCTAGATTCTAGCATAATTTATTGCTCTACGGGTATTTTTCACTCGTTTTGCGGCGATATTACCAGCGAAATGGCCCGTACAAGCAAGCTCAATTACGTAATCACTCGCGTTGCACTCGCGAATCACTCTACATTTCACGAAGCGATGTCCATCACCGAGAAAGTGATTCTAGCAAATATGCAATTACCGAACTTCGGAATGATAAATTACGAGGATGCAACCTCGCCGAACTCGCGCTGTCCGCCCTACGGCAGATTTTTCCAAATCAATCGAATTGCAATATTAATTTCAATTTAATTAGTTGAATTTAATTATTTAATCATTTATTTAATAATTAATGATACGAATGTTTAATAGTTTCATTAATTACTAGGTGAGAGCAAAATTTGTATAGATTGGATTTTTGAAAAATCGACTAACGCACGTTACACGTTACTCGTATAGCACTTTCATACGTTCACTTAAGGGGACACGATGGTCTGGATCTTGTAAGTTTAAGGCATTTTCAGGATTTTTTTTGAAGGTGATATTAATAATATTATCAACACCTTAAAAAAGAAAAAAAAACGAAAGTGCCTTAAACTTACAAGCTCTAGACCACCGTCCCCCCTCAAACTTGAATCTGAAGTTCCATCCTCCTGGTGATCGTCACAACCTCAGCATAAGCCATCGATCTATCTACGACGATTCGCTGTGCTAGATTACAGTGTAACCTCGTATATCACCCGTATACGTGTTTATAGGGTCGATAACTCTGCTGTAGGTCTCTATCATCTTCATAACACTGGGGGGAGGCCTCTACCCTCGCCATTCCAGATTCTACGACCTCTGTAAACTCCGTGTCAGTCTATTTGGTCTCTCTAATCTCTATATCTCTTGGCCCATCCAAGCTTTATACGTTTCAGTCTCTACAGCCTTTTTAATCTCTGTCGTCCCTGTAAGCCGCTATAAACTTTATCACCTTCGTGTAAACCTCGTTTTAGTTATGGAATCGGAAGGGGCTGCGGCGCGGTCAAGAACATACGATTCCTTCCCAACGCTCCTCGTTTCACTGATTTTGCGACGCGTTAAAAGTGAAAGTTTTCACATGTCGAACATGAAATCATCAATGATAGAATGCGACGTATAATTACAATGGATGGAAATAACTCGCTGGCGTGCAAAGAGCGAATCGTACGATCCTAACGTACCCGTCAAGGGACGTTCGAATTAAATCAGCCAACCGGGTAAAAAATATTTTACAAAATTACCACACGGATTATAGTAAGTAATTAATTAATAAGATCAACAACGTAGGAAATAGGTTCGTGACGTTCGGCTTACCTTGAAAGAAAAGATGTACTCTGGTGATCCTCCATCCTCAACGAATCTGCAATGAAATAAAAATTCCCCATAAAATACAGGTCAATCACGGTGAAATGATATTTGTTTGGAGATATCATTTTGCGAAACTTTATCCAAAGTCGTCCGTTTAATTTCATCGAACGGAAGGATATTTTAATTAGCGGATAAGATGCGCGTTACAGAATTTACTCGCGGGCCAATTAAGCTGCTTTCGATTCGTAGTAATTCATTAATTCGAGGGCCCTCGATTTCCTCGAATGCGAACAGAACTATACTCGAAAATTTTTCGCACGAAGGAAATGGTTCGATCGTATTGGGATTTTAATTAAAATGCCAGTGCGGAGCAATTTCAATGGCACCGGCGAACCCTGGGAATTTATTTTTATTAAGTTCGTAATCACCCGATTGGGTGAAAAATTATTATAGATTTTATTTTCAAATATTTTTCATTCCACAGCTTTAAATGTCGTGAAACTTTCGATGATAATCATTTTTTATCTACCTTTATTCCACGATATTTCCGATTCTCTTTCAATTTTTCCTAGCAAATCCAATCTTGAATTGTCAATACGACCGTAATTGGGAAAGCGACGTGATCACATCCGTGGAAATTGATCGAGAAACCGGCGAATCAATACCGCGCGAACGAATGGTTGGAATTTTATTGAATTTAGGGAACAATCACCTTCCGGGGCCAGTTCACCCGGTCGACCCGGAGAAGTCGCGAAAATTATCCGCTTATTTTCAACCACCTTCGTTCCTTAGCAATTCAAAGTCGTTCTTATCATACATTACGAATTCCATCGGGCCGTCGCGGTACTCGGAGTTTCCTGCGCGGTATATGTATTCCGGCGGCGAGACGCAATCCATAATTACTCGAATGTACGTAACGCGTATGGCTCGTGGATCACGGAACAGAATAGAGAAATGAAACAAGCATCACCAACGAGAGTTGATTTTCCACGTACGAAAAAATCACTCGCACGTTTATCCGCGAGCTGTTAAGCGAAGCCCGATATTCGTTGACCACGAAACGAGTATTTATCAACACATCGGTGAAAGATGGGAAAACACGATACAAGGTTGCACGCGCAAATTATAAGACGCGTATTTTTGGTACGAAAAATCCGACTCTTCGCCACACCTCCGACTGACCGCGCAAACATGTTTGGTACCTCCCAAAATTGATATTCGCGTCACCACGAGTCAAAATACAAACGTGCAATGTAATACAACGCGCGGGAAATATAGTTTACCTATTTCGTAGAGTTTGCGCCTAATTGCCAGTGGGTTTCGCTTGCGTTGGATATAATTTATCGGTTTTGAGGTAATTTGAGGCAATCGATTGGCACTATTATTGTGGCGTTACGAGAAGTTGCGATTTGTGATTCAAATTCGACGAAAAGGGTACTTGTATTTTACGACTCGACGGTAAGTACTTTTAAGCGCAGGGGAGAGATTTAAAGGGAACAGGAAGAAGCTGAGAGTCTGATTTATGTTTTTCGCGATTCTCCGACCCGACGTATAATTTCTCTTACATTTTAACAGTCGTATTCGCGGAAAAAGAGCAACGGATCGCGTATGCCTGGGTAAATCCGGAAATTTGCTCCCGTCGGGCAAAATTTGCGAATCATCCTTATCGAATTAACGTTTCGTTCCAGTCTCGTTTAAGGAGGGAAATCCCTGACTGATCAGACTTCCTAAAATTCCCTCGTTTATTCGACCGACGGAGAAATCTGTACGACTATTTTTCAGTGTTGTAAATTCGCGATTTGCCTATTATAATAATGCAGCTCAACTTACATAAAAATAAATAAACAAAAATTTCCCGCGAAAATTTTGTCGAGGAAGACTTAAAATTCTCGTTTCGCGTCGTTATTGCCGTTCAAAAACTTGAACGCGCGGAATTATGAGCCCGAAATTTCCCCGGGGTCGCAATATTGTCCAACTTTTACGGCGAAACGGTTATAAAAACAAAGTTTTTTAATCTCGCGAATTTTGAAATATTTTGGAAGAAAATAAAATAAATTGCAGTCAGTTTGCTAAAAAAAAAAAAAGTTCATCGAACGTCGACTGAAAAAAATGCCGATGATTTTACACGTTCATCGAGGAATATTCTATGCACTTATAGTTACAGTTTCGCTGGATGTTATCGTAGTTTCGCGCAGATATCCGGTACGCTTGTCGCACGTCGGCGTTTGCGGCGAGGATATCTCTTTTATGCGGTCGAAATCGCGGGATACGAAAACGCTCGTAGCACGCGTGGCGGAATGAAAAGCAACAGAGGTCTCGACTCCGTAAACTGATAGATGTCAGAAACTTAAACCATCACTCGCGGCGTGTATCACGGATCAGTGACCCTGCTGCGACCACGCTATCGTGATCTACCGTAAACTTCGCCCGGCGAGCCCGCGACGTTGCGTATCAAATAAATCCTCGAATTCACAAGAATAAATTTGACAACCACCTACGCAACATTCCTTCTCGCTCCTGCGATCGTTCGGGGCCAAATTTACCTTCCTTTCTTCCAAACACGACCGAAGAAAAAGCTCCGCGCTGTCTTCTCCTCGAGGAACACTCCACCAACGACACATCGATGATGCTAACAATAATTATTAGCACAATTATTGTGCATCCGTAACATCCGCTCGATACCACTCGATTCAAGCTTAAAAACAAAAAACAAAACAATATCCTCCTATCTCAGCAATATTTCCACATCTGTCCCAATTTTTTTCGGTGGTCCAGTTTTTTTATTTTATTTTTTATATTTATTTATATTTATTTACATTTATTTATATTTATTTATATCGTTTACAAAATGCACATTTTAGCTGATTGTGAGATGCAGTTGCAGTCTCGCGAGAGTTACGTTCGACTGATATTTCGTGGAGATTCACTCGACCGATAAACCGAAGGCGTTCGCGAGTGGCATTGAATCTTTAATGAACAACATTCTATCTCGAGACTGTAGAAAAGTCGCGACCGTACGACAGCCTCGCGATCATCCGACGTCCAACCACCACGGCGTATTACAGCGAACTGATGCGAGTTCGACCGCCGTCGTCCTCGAGCTCCGACGAAGACTGCGGCGTTACGCTTTCGACTTACCAACTCTGACGCACGTGTCACTCGGCATCATTGTCGGCGTGTCGAATTCGGCAACCATCAACAACGCGAGGGCCGGAAGAGCGATAATGTTATCGTTTAATTGTTCCTGGGCCACGCACGCCGATCGGGTGTCGCGCGAGAACGAAACGAGACGAGACGAGACGAAACGTGTTCTCCCTTCGTCGCCTCGTCGTTGGATTCGCGAACCTTGACCAACAGCGCTCGCGCGCAGACTTGTTATCAACGATACGCGGCGCGAGGCGAACAAAGTTCGCGCCCTTTCTGGCGGAAAACGATATGCGAGCGGTGAAAATCCATGGGAGAAAACCGATAGCGTTAGAGTATCGATTCTCGTTGAAAATGAGGATGAAAAAAGCGCTGCTTTATCACTAGCAGTTTTTGTTTGCAATGTTTTCCAAATTTTATCGTTATTCCCTGTTCTTTGCCAATTTGCGTCGAGAAGAATCAACGCCGAACGATCTTCGAGTCGTGAGAACGAGGCGAAGCGAATCCTAGAGAACCGAGCAAACAGGTGACCGGATGGGAGGAAAGATCGGAACTATCAGAAACCTGATTTGGCAAATTACAGAGCAGACCGTAGAGCGATATGCAGGTACCTAAGTACCGGCGCAATTCGCCCGCAGCAACGAACGGATGTAGTACAACACGCTTAATAGTTATGCTAAATGGAAGGCGGCAAGAATAATGCGTACGTGTGCGCGGTGAGCAAGCTCGCCTCCTCAACGACCATATGTGAGAACCATGAGAGGTCCTTTTTTTCCACCTCGCTATCTCTTTAACGGGCGGACAGCGGCTCGTGACGAATCCCACATCAAATTTCCAGAACCGCGAGCCGTTCATCCCAAAAAAAGATCTCAACAGAGTAGTAATCACTCCCCCCTATATCGCGATTTTCTCGCTTCGATCGATCCGCCAAGGTCAACGTTTAACAGAAGATGTTCGCAAAATATTCTGTATAGTCGTCCAATCATAAGTTTAAAAATGTTCCATCGGCATGTGTTGTATTTTTGTCCGCCAACCAATAAAAAAACACCTGACTTGACCGCGTAATTGAAACTGTATTTTTTAAGAATTAATTTCATGATGTCTTAATAAAATTTTGTAAAGTACATTTAGAATAAATTAACTTACTTGGTGTTGAAACAAGTGAATAACGTATTAAGTCTAAATTAATTAAATTCAAGGTATCCTCGCGTTGAAATAATACACGTTCCATTGGTTTAGAGACTTTTGCGTTATTTTTTTTTTACCATTATAAAGTATAAAATACAATATAAGTGAGTATGAGTCCTGCGAAACTAGGTTCTGTTTTTTTCTTTTATTCTTCTGAAACTAGAATTGCTTCCGGCCCCGCGGCTCCGCGCTTCAAATCGCGCGTACCATCGTTCGGCAACGGGACTGGCAGGTGGGCGAAACGATTTTTATGCATCGGGTAAATTAAAAATAACTCGACGCGGCTGCCGACTTTTGAATTCCAACAGTTTCTCACCACGAACG
This sequence comes from Arge pagana, assembly GCA_963969455.1. Taxonomy (NCBI): domain Eukaryota; kingdom Metazoa; phylum Arthropoda; class Insecta; order Hymenoptera; family Argidae; genus Arge; species Arge pagana. Next base: position 24,851,913 of record OZ018309.1, on the reverse strand, counting down.
TAAGATTTCCGTGGACGCGAGCGTTTGGCTAGCTTTACGGTGGATACGGCGCAATCGAGTGATCCCCGTGATTGGTATCGCGAACGAAGGAATGCGAACAATCTAACTTCGAGGCAGTTACAATACGAAAAATATTCACGGATGTTGAAATACTAGACGAGGATGTACCAATTTTTACACTCGGTAGTGTCTCACGAGCGAATTATTTCTAGACACAGTTTGCAAAGGTTCTTGTACGACGTGTAAATACCAATGAATTACGGTACCCACTCGGGAGACGCTTAAGGCGATGACAAAAAGAACCCGGCGATGACGAGGAATTACGCCGGTAGCGATGTACCGATACACTATGAAAAGACTATCTTGGAAGTTGTAAATTATGCGAAGTTGGCTCATCGCGGACTCGAATTCGTATTGATTCTACTTCAACCATCAAGGATGTTCAGGCATTACGACGAAAACGATGAAACCGTTTTTATTCCAAGTGGATTCGATCGATTTTATCTAAAAAAAGTCTTTAAAAAAATTAAATAATAAAATTACGTGCAGTCTTATGGGAAATGATAAAGAAAATGGTGATACGTTTTTTTTCAGATAACTACAAGTTTTCCAGTACATTTCTGCGAAACGGAAGGATGACGAATTCGAACGAGCATAATCGGCGCAGGATACGTGATAATAATTCCATCGGAATTATCATGATGGTTCTCCAAAGCAGAAAAATGAACGAGAAATTTGAATCGTTGAAAAAGTGCATTAGCAGCAGCAAGATACGTGAATAATTCAAGTTTATGAATTCTCACGTTCGCCAGATGAATTCTATGATGGTTGAAGTTGCCGTACCGTTCGATTTAATTAGTTGATTAAAGTTAAATCGATGTACGTGAGATTCTTTATCGGTGAGGCTATGCACGAGCTTGCTTAGTAACGGGTTTACCCGCGACTTTCCTTGCTATTAATTCAGTCGCGTATTTCTCGGTAATTATATCTACCGCGAGCGGATCAATATTTATAACCTGAGGGAAACACGTCCAGGAATAACAATCGAACAACTACATTTTTCCACGTTTCCTACATACATTTCGGTCAAAGGGCAAGGAATAAATCTACTCTCTAATGATCATTGCGTATAACTATAATTATATAATTATAATTATATAATGCGTATAACTATAATTATAATCGTAATAAACTCTCTATAATCGTAATTATTATAATCCAAACAGATGTCGGTTAGCCAGAAAATGTTGCACGTTCCACGATGATTCGGTAAATTGATTACTCAACATTTTAATTCACCTGTCTGTAAATGCTGAGTTTTGTTTGTCAAATGACACAACGTGCACGGTTGAAATATTTGTACTAATTTTCTGAGAGCAAAGTATTTTCCCTGCAGGAAAAATGTGTATTTTATCGCTCGAGTCGGTCCAAAGAATGATTATTGTTGTGCAGTAACTCGCGAAATTCCTGTAATTCGTTTGTACGAATGTTATCACCACCATGATAACGGTTATCAGTGGCTGCGTGTTATGATATAACGAACGAATAACGAGAACGAACGGTTTCCTTGATACCCTTTCTTTTTTACATCACGCGTCGAAAAACCATCGTTACGTGCATTTTAGTCGCAAAATTTTCATCAGTTGTCAATGGAAAGAAGCCTGATCAATGGTCGCTCGTTCGTTGGCATCAAAGCGACTCGATCAGCCAGAAATTTTTAACCGATCGCGTTTCTTTAGTTATATACGATGACGACGCGTTTCCGTTCCATTCGATCATGCCGCGACTACAACTACGCGTGTAACAGCACCGCGGCCAGACGAACGATTACATCATTTCGCGTGTAAACTTATTTTTTCCCTCTCATGATTCGCGTTTAAACGCGCGTTGCATAGATTCGTCGTCGTTGCTGCGGTAAAAGAATTTTTCGAAATTATTGCTCTCGATGAAAACTGTGGGTAAGCCACTTGGGATCCGGCCATTCGCAAAGGCGAAGCGCGCGTGTGTGGTGATGCGGAAAACGTGGAAATCGTTGGGCGACGAAATGGTTGGAAAAATGATTGACTTTGGAGATTATCGCGGTGAAATAGTGGAGCAGATCGCCGAAGGAAAGGCGGAACACTCGAGAGACGATCAATGAAGCAGGGTCGCGTGGGAGACGGAACGAGGCGGCGAAGAGGAAAGCAGATGAAGAGATGAGAAGCGAGGGAAAAGGAAGGACGCGAACCAAAGACGAAGCAGCCAAGGTGAGAGCCGGAGGCTGTTCATACACGAGTGGTCTTCTGCGAGGCGGGCATAGATCGAGTAGGCCAATATTCCTGCACCGACTGCCCTTTTATGTAGGTCAGCTGACTTGACTGGGATATAGAAAACAATACGCGATGCAGTCTTGGAATTTTCTTACATCATCCATCCCGATTGATTTATCCCCTGATGCCTCTTCTCGCTTCGCGATATTTCCACGGATGTGGAATTGTCGGATTTGATGTACACTCAAATACGCTAGTACACTCCTGACATGTTATGATGACGGATGAGAAACAGTTGGGTAAAATCTACTAGACGCATGGTGGTGCTTGCGTCAGTGGTAAATATTAGTTTTGATGGGAATAATATTGGCAGGTTAGTATTCGAATGAAATGAAAAATACGAAACACAAATATCAATTCAGGTGATTTCGCGCTCGACCATTAGGTTGAAATGAAAAAATAACAACTGGATACAACGTTCGAGTAAAATCAACGTATTTGATTGAATGCAAACAACGTTGACGTGTTCTTTTATAATTCAAAATTAAGATACGATTTGCGAATCACCCAAAAAACACGTTTCAATTCGCCATATTATTTTTTCACAGGCGCGCAGATTTTTTTTTTCTTAACAGAGTTTTTTTTTTACAGATGGCTGAATCCAATCGCGATGTTTGACGTTTAACAGCGATTGCTGTCGATTATACGCTCAACTGTGCGTGCAACGAGTCTATTATCGAGAGCTGTGAGCGTGTCACGCGTACGTCGAGTTCGTATCTGACAATCAGTAAACGCGAAGCACTAAAAACATTGTCGATCGTGATTCGATTAGACTTTGTCACGTTTAAAAATGGCCAATAAATCCGGAGGTCCTTCGTCCCTCCAACCCCTACTCTTAAACCCGTGATATCGAGGCGAAGGGTACTCGGCTTTTTTGAGTATCTTTGTTTCTTGAAGCCTCTGTTGTGTCTATCACTTTCCCGTCCCCTCGACCTTTTCCCTCGACGTTAAAACGACTCGGTATCCCTTTACCCCCTAAATCCTCGCGAAAATAAATAGCTCGGGAATTTCGCGACTCATCGGTTTTCAATCAGCGAAGACTCGAGCGAATATTCCCATCCCCACGACAAATTTCCCACCATCGGGACAGACCATAAAAACAGATCTTCCTCGCACATACATATCGCGCGTCCTCGTGACCCGATGCATGCGACGTTTTCACTGCGGCATGAAAAAATATACGACGTCGTTTGGAAAAACGAACGATAAAGAAGATCTGTCCCAAGCATCTTGTTCCTCTTCCCCGAGAATACTCGATCGTTTTCGGAATAGACTTTTGTTCAGTTTCCTTTTCCCCTGCATTTTCGAAGCCAATTCCATCGCAATCGCATTGCTAGTATTTACATTAATCTATTATTAGCATTGCTATTGATCCGCATTGAAAATAACCGATCGTCGTGGTTCGTTGATACGAGACGCGTTACCAACACGAAGCTACGCGCGTTCGGATCGTTTGTAAAACAACATCGAAACGAATTGTCGTGGAAAAAAATGGCATTCTCAAAGAAGCACGCGACTGTTTCAGCTTTTTTTTTTTTGGGTCGAGGCGATAACAGCTATATTATAGTGGTCCCAATGAAGCTGGAACCGGTTTGTTACCCGTAATTGGCTTGCTTAGTGGTCTTCGGGCGAAATCCCATGATTGCGCGATATTGAAATTGCCTGTAAAGTTTTTCAACAAGGTAACGATAAAAGCGTGAGAATCAGTTTTTGCGAGTGTTGAAAAAAAAAATGAAGTACGAAGGTGTCAGCTTTGCGGTAATTCGCAGGTTGTAGAACGCGAGAAGAATGATGATAATGAAACTGAGCGAAGCAATCGTGCGATGGGATGGAACGGGCGTCGAGCAATGATAATAAAAGCATCGGAAATGGAAAGGAAATGAGAACAGGATAAAACGAAGTGACGCGTTAATTGCAACGAAACGACTGATGTAACGATCTGGTAAATAGTGGTGTTGGGCGAGGTAATAGAGGGAGGAAAAAAGTTTCGCGAAAGCAAGACAAATATCGCGAGAACGCGATAAGAGTAACGTTGATATACCTAGAAACTAAACAAACGGGGAGAGATCGCGTGTGAAGCGTCGTTAAAACGGAGGAAGTTAAACCTGCGGATGGAATTAACGTGGTTCGAGTAGTCGGAACATTATTCACAAAGAAACGAGCGGCTGTGGGAAGCTCAAAGATACGACCCGCCACGACGACCTTTCTTTTTGCGCCTTTGATCCGACGAATAATACATTCCAACTAGCCAAGATCCATAACGAGGCTCCCTAGAGGCTTTGAAGGCCTGAATTACGCGCGGCATAGAACACGCGTTAATAACCCAGGCAACCATCGAAATACTAGTGATAATAATCACATCGATGGTCATTAGAGCAACTGACAATAGGCGAATGATAACTCGATGCTAGTAGCCAAAGAATTCGTTATTTATCGTTACGACGGCAAAGTTATCGTCAAATCCTCGGAAAATAAACGTACTCGGACTACACTTCTCGACTGAACGCGGCACGTAGATCGCAATTGACGATAAATGTTGAATTTCTATGCAAATTAAAATTAAAAGTAAAATTAAATATTTATTTGTAAATATATTATTTACATTCAATTTAAAAAAAAATAGACTATTCCTCCTAATTCTAATTAGTTTACCGTAAGAAAAATTTATTTAAGAGTAGAATATCTCAAGAGCTAAAAAAATGAAGTATGTAGATTTTTTACTGCACGTATGAGAAGATTTTGAACGCACGTTTATTCGTGCGTTTGAACGAGCACGACGAGGAATAAAAAACGATCGTCAAAGTACGTAGTAACGTCGACGTTCTCGATCGTGATTCGCGTGAGACGTGTGCTTTTGTTTTATTGATAGATCAGATAATTGGAACGTAAAGCGAATGGTCGTGAAATATCGCGTGGAAGTTGTTAATCGTCTAATAGCGTCGTTCGAGCCATGCGAAGCAAATTACTCGAAACCATTTTGTAGCTGTCGAGTGCGTTTTTCACAGCATTTGACTCGAGCAGTGAAAATTAAGGGGCGAAGACATCTCATTTTCGCGAAAATTGTCGAAGTGTTCCTGAAACGGCGGGCGTCTGGCTCGCGAAGGGGAGATACCACTGGCGCTCAAGTAGGTACTATACGCACCGTTCGACACAGTAGAACGAGTCAGCGGAGGTTCGAGTCGGACAGATTTCGTTACGGTAAATTCGCACGCGATTCAACGATCGCGAATCTTGCTTCGTACGCTACGAAATTCCACGAAGCGAACGCGATAAGGCCGAATGATTTATGTTAGTTATGCCGCAAACGAAATTCGTTTCGCTAGAATAAACGAGTATTTGATCGTAATTCACCGATGAATTCCCAACCGTCGACGCTATTTTCATTTATTTTTCTCGTCTCCGTCCCAATCGCTTCGTATTGAACTTCGTGCAACGAGAAGAACCGAATGCAACAAACGCTCGTATCAGTTCCGGAAATCTCATAACATAAGAACCGTTCCATCGCGATACGTTTGGCAATTTCAAGGTCGATACGAGATGTGAGGAAAGTTTATATTAACGCGTGCCTCGTCGTCGTGGCATCTCTTTTGTCATCGAACATTGTAAAAATGTAGCAAAGACGTAAGAAAACATGCGGCGGACTACATTGAAAGTCGAGCGGTAAACATCGCTTCCGCTGATTTCAATTATCGCTGCGTACAGCGATGACTGATTGATAGTATCAAAATTTGAAGCGACTAATATGTCGAGCAACTGAAACATGGAATGTCAGTTTGTCGTATAGTGTCGTGCACGAGGAGTACGAGAATCCAGATTAAGTACACTTCTTTCGGATAATATGAACAAAATAGATTTGAAAATTGTATTATTGGGGAGCGAGGATGTGGGAAAAACGACTCTCCTGCAACGTTTCATAACTGACAGATTTAACGAAAATCAAACGTACCAAAATGTAAGTAGCGCTCTACGCAAGACAGATCTTTTTGTCGTTTGCTTGATTGCCTGATTTCCCTTAAAAACGTCCACTCATCGCGGACAAAGAGAGATAGGCAACAGGCAGACTTTATTGCCATAGAGCGTACGAAACGCCTAGAGACTGTAAAATCAACCGGCGATTGGATCGAACAAACTGTTCTATCAACTTCATTGTTGATCGGAGTAAACTAACCTGCGATCTTCACTAACATCAAATTTAACACATCGACGTGACGTCACTAATTCTAATAATCGTGTCGATCAACAGACCATCGGAGCAGCATTTGCTGCGAAGAAGATATGCGTGGACAACGTCAATTTAACTCTGGGTGTATGGGATATCGCGGGAACTGAAAGGTTACAAATTTAGTCAACAAAATAAGGGATAAGTAATAATACAGCCTCGATTATTCGATTGTACTTCTTACAGGTATAATTCAATGAACAAAACACATTACAAAGGTGCTAAAGCGGCGATTATTTGCTACGACATCACCAACCCTCACTCGTGGATTCGGGCTAAGTTTTGGCTAAGGGAACTCAGAAGCGTCAACGAAGATTGCATTGCGTATATATGTGCGACGAAAAAGGATATTTTGAATAAAACCATTCGACCATCGCCAGCTATTGACATTGTAGAGAAATATGCCTCTGGAATTGGAGCAAAATTTTTCATTACGTCTAGTAGAACTGGAGAGAATATACGTAAGTTGATCGCGATGGATCTCAATCCATATAATACTCGTGTTGATACGTACTGTACTCTTACAGAACAATTATTCGACCAAATATCACGAGATTTTATGTCGAATCCAGAAAATTTGCGAGCTCTTGAACACTCCGACATGATCTCCCTGACTACCAACACAAAAAAATCTCGTTGCTGTTGTACGGGGTGAACTTTAAGAACACGATGCCGATGATCGATATTTAACAAGAGGTATACTTCGAAGTTTGCAATGATTAGTTCCTCTGTGGATCCTGGAATAACTGTAATCATCGAGCTGGGCATAATCGCAAGCGGGGGAAAGATATGTATAGTCTGAAAGTTAGCAAGATTTCGATTTTCGCATAAGAAGATAATTTTACCAAAGTCTGTGCCATACGATTCACCCTATTTTGTCAACATTAAATATTTAAACGGGCTTTATTAGCATTGGCTAACCGACATAATGGTAATTCACGTGCGCTATAGTAACGAGTGTCCAATTATTATTATTCAATGGAAAACACGGTATATTTTCACATTACCACTGATCATCTCGTGAGTTGAAATACGGTTCAATCGTTGTCTCGTCGATTAGGGTAACGAGATCCCAACCTGCGAGTCGCGATGACTCTTGCGCCGAATCAAATGGTAAAAACGTCACAAAAGTGTCGAGAATTGAACGTAGTCGGGAATTATCTCGCTTCGCGTTTGAGTTTTTGAAGCAGATAAAAGAATTCAAAAAAATCTGTTCAAACGCTGCGAAACATTCGAGCGAGTTCACTCGACGTCGAATAGTATTACGAACGAGCAATGAAAGAAGTCACGACGAATCTCGATGTGCGAATTGAAAAGTGCGAGAAGAGGCAGAGATTTACGAGCAGGTAGCTATTGAAATGGTGATGTATCCGCGACGACATGCGAACCGGAGGAGGTAAAAACAGAAGTGAATACGTGCTGACATAATACGACTCGAGTGTTATTACTTCGGAGCAGGATTTTGCGACTGCGGAAGAGAACGAGTCTGGTATTGCCAGCTGCGAAAAGTCAGCGTAGCAGCAACTCCGTGAATCAAATATTAATAAGTCACGCTCGTGTGACAATTCAGAGTCCCGCCAGTACGTCGCGCCTTTTGTTAGCCTTCTTTGTACGTGCTACGCGTCGACTAGTCCGGTAAAGACGAATCCGGCCAGACTGCGAATATCCTTATTTGATGATTTCACGTCATATTTTACTCTTTATGTTCTTCCCGCTCCCATTTATTTATTTATTTACGTATTTATCACCCGACCCGAAGTCACATCGATAAACTGCCGGCAGTAAATCTGTGCACGGATGTGCCATTTACAACGAGCACGTGGATCGTATCGCCGAATTTTCGACCCGCCAAACGGTCCAGGCTGATTGACCAACGATCAATTTTCCGCAAATGCGAGGTGTAAGCGTAGACATCATTCTCGTGTACACGAATCGTTAGGCACGCTTGGCACGTGACATGCAACGCGACTATAGACGTGCCTATTCCGTCGATCCTCCAACTTAACGAGCGTCCCGGGAATTTTCGCATCGTAAAATCGAGAAGCTAACGGTTGGGTTGCTCAAATCTCTGGACGCCCGCACACATTCTTGGCCAGTTACCTTCGACGCCGTATCGCATTTCAAAGAAATATTCTACCTCTACCGAAACATCGTGACCCAATATCTCAACTTTGGATCGTCGATCGTGCTAACAAATCGTTGACTTAACAGCGATCAATTTGACGCTTCGTCCCCTTTTTTGAAAATTCATTTCTGAGGATTCCATGAAAACACGGTCGTTGAGTTGAACTTTCGTTAGAAAAAATGTGCGAATCGATCCATTGATTTTGTAATAGCGGTGAAAAATGAGCGTGAAATAATCGCGATGATTGGAAATATACGTGATATCCATTTTCACATTTTCCACGCGGGCGATGTAAATATTGGAATATCAAGGGTAATAAAACGTACCAATGCTCGGAAATCAGGCGGAGGAGGATCCCTATCAAGGGACGCATCGCCGACTGTAGGAATGAGTAATTTAGCATCTGTCCCAGCCTCCGCTTCTCTGCCTCTCTGACATCACCGTCCAATAATACCGGAGGCTGCATCTGTCCAGCAGCGTGTCCGATGAAGTCACCCGCCGCAGGAACTGCAGAAACAAACAAATAAAGCCGATAAGCTCGTTTTTCGGTAGATATAGTGGAACAACAACGGTACTAGGAAAATTAGTGGGTCTTGGAAAATTGTTCTTGGGTTTTTTCGTTCACGTGTTTTCTACACGTTGATTAGCCCGTTGCTCGGGCAGGTGGTCGTGGACGACGAATCCCGGTGATAGAATAATTCTGGAAAGAAGAGAACCCGCCTCGAGGTTGACACTTCTCGTTTAACCTGCCTCGAGTCTTTCCATTCAAGGCGATTACTCGACTGCAACAGCATCGCTCCACATTTTTACAACCTCGACTGCCAAACTTGACATTTTCGTCGTGGGTCGCATTTAAAGACGAACCGTTCGAGCTGACCTTTCGAAAATACAGCAGAAGTATAACCAAAGGTCAACCCTGATGATCAGGCGATAGGCTACCCGCAACACGTAGTCATGAACGCTGCTAATTTCAGCGCGAGCATTCACGTTGTAACACGTCGTTTTATTAGAAAGGAAGTAAATAATCGTGAAACGCGACACGAGCATCCATCCATTCGGAACAAAAATGTGTTACTCACGGTTGTTAAAAACACTACGGGAAACATTGCTGGCCAAGGCTATCTCTGGCGATAGCTGGTAGATATATAATGCGGTTGAGTAGCTACAAATAATGACGGTTCGAGGAACCGAAACCGAAACGGAAACCGGTTAAAAATCTTATATATTCACGCAACAACCACTTATTATCATTCTTATTACCATTACTAAGTAGACGGAGGTTAATAAAACTTAAACGCGTCCTCGCGAGTGGATATTTTTTTGTTCATTAACCTATTATTTTTCGCAGAAGTTTTCCATTCTTTCAGTAATTTTACTTTCCCATTTCGGAGTGTTGTTCTCTTCGAAAGAAATGTTGGTATGGAGTCTCGCGCAAGCGATCAGATAAAGTGGAGAGAGTCAAATGATTTGACACTGATTCGGTTCTGCTAATAATTTTTTACAATCGTGCACCCAAGAGATTTGACCTGAATAACAAACGCTTGTAGGGCGTCTTACGAAACTACTGATGTTTTCCATGTCGTCGACTCTCTCCACGTTACCTGTACTAGACAACGATTCTCATATTCGACGCAATGATTGAGCGAGTGATGAGGAAAGATATCCAAATAAGCGACTGGTATATTGTCCTCTATTTCTGGTATGCGCCACACCGAAAAAAGAAATGGAACCTTTGTGAATAAACGTTACTGGTTGAATAATAATTATAAATTTAATCGACCCGTGAATATTAAATTTCGTGGTAACAAAAGTGTGACGATATTCCGAATTGGCAGACAGATATTTATCAACTATTTGAATTATATTCTAATATTCTGCGTATAATGTTACGCGATTTCACCAATTTTTGCACTTGACCAATGACGCGAGAGGGTTCTGTAAAAAATTTATTTGAATTTTTATCTTATCAGGTACATTCTCGAATCGGGTGTGCGAGCAAGTTGCATGTAAATGCAAAGTTCTCTTTTTGTGTCTGCACGAGGGGTGATTGAAATGGTTTCAGAAAGAGTTGTCGTTATGAATTTACGTCCTTCGACGAAATCATTGCGGAAGCGAAACAATTGCGAGAGTAAGAATGTTGAGATGAGGTCGGAGTGATGCGACATCGGGAGCACCAGCGGACGACAAATATTGATCTTACGCGTCGATTACAAAGATACGAACGAAGGGAAGCGCGATAAAAAAAGGGGGAATCGAAAGATTGAAGGGTTCCGTGGGTGAGAGGGTTGAGCATTGAGCACACGTCGGAAGCTTGGTGTCGGTTCCGGGGCAAACTTCCGCTGCAAAAGCAATAAAGTAGAAATTCGAATTTCGGAAACTCTACGACAAAGAGTAGGAAATGTCTTTGGTAGAAATGGTCTCTCGCGAGACCTCCGATATTCTTCGTATTACCTGACGAGATGCGAGAGAGACACGGAGGTATAGCAGAGCGTTGCAAAACCGGTAGATCACTCCGTCGCGAATTCCTTCCTATCCGTCACGTCGCATAGTGAAAGCCCAGCTGTATTCGACGTAATTTTCTCTATCGAAGTGGAAATTTTATTCTTTCGAAATTTTTTCCTTCAAAGTCGGCGATTCGGAAGCCTTTAACCATTTCTTTGAGCTTTGACCTTTGAACCGTCGTCAAATTAGTTGGACTAGCTAAATATAACTCTGCATTTGAACGCCAGCAGAACTAAAGACAAGATACCAGGCAAAGGCTCTTATGCTGGTTACCTCGGTCTGGCAGCAGCAAGCATATCGAGCGAGAAACTGCTCGACCCCAACGGTACCGGATTTCTGTCGAGCGTTACAAAGCATAAACTCTAATTAAGAAATAATATCACAGCGGGTGCTGAAAGTTTGAGACCCTCCGCAAAAGTTAGCAACGGAAACGCAAAATTTTGCGAGAAACGAACGTGTCATTTCTGTTTTACACGGAACTGTGTTACTTTATCGCTACGAACGGGTTGTAATCAAATAACATACATTTTGTGTAAAAAAAGTCGTTAACACATATTTTTGCGTTACATTTTGCAATAAATGTTTTACTGTGTACGGTTGCGAAGGTAATATAGAAATTATCTTCTTTTCTCGTAAAACACAAGAATTTTATGAGGTGGATGTCAATAAAATACAGCATAAATGAATAACAACTTGTCTATGCGAAAAAAAACTTTCTAACCGGCTGTGTACTTTGATTTAATCAGATGTTAAAAAAAATACGCTGCAAAAGGAGTCGGAGTTCACGTAAGAATAAAACGAGTTTCCCAATAATGAATTCTGGCAAACGAACGGGCGGATCGCGTGAAATATTTTCGCGACTGACGTGTTTTCAATTCATTACGCAACCACGAGCCGCCGTTGGTTGATTTTACCGCATCGATAATGCGCATTAATGAACGCGATTGATTTTAGTCACTTGACTATGCGTGGTATTGAATTATGGTGTTAAACGTACTTCGAGCAACAGTAAACATATGCCAAAACCGGAAATGCATCGACAATATCACCTTTCATCGATATCGAGCTGCGGTAGGATGCGAGTTGCAAACAAAAGCTGTCGCGTGACTGAGAGTGTACCACTTGACCGTGGCAACAAATGAGTTTTTTTATGACACCACGAATAGAATCGACTGAGCATTATTTGCCCGTCGAAACCAATCGCGATTCCATTCAGATTCTTATCCATATCGATGCTTCGTCGAGGATACCCTAAGAGGCAGTGCTGGTGGTGCAGATAGATGGGTCGAATATACTGCCGATACATGTAAGGCAAAAATCGCTATTCGTTCCGGAAAATATTGGCGGCACAAACAATCGATCACAGATGACGGGCAAGCGGTGGAACGAGGAGAAAGAACAAAATACGTGCTAAAGATAATTTTTTGATTAATTATTTCTCACTCGTTTTTGTTCTACCACCGAGATTTTGTTGTTTCAATCGAATTTATTTATCACGCTCTTCGTGACATGCGACGCTCGTTCCCGAATGTAAATAGCTCGTCGTGCACGCGATGCCGAAAACTAAATATTCCAGTCAAACGCGCATTCTCGACGGCAACGAGAGGGCATGAAAAAATGTTCGTAATAAAGATTCTCAATGTTTTAGTTCTAAGAATAAATGCTCGGTGTACGACACACGTTATGTGGGCCAATACGCGTGGGCGGCGAGCGTGCCGCACTTCAATCGAAACATCTGCCTAATTCGATTTTACGTTTGTCTACGATGCGAGTCTTTGTCGCACAATGCAATCTGTCAACAAGAATCACGGCTCGACGAGTCATAGGTATTGAATCGAGACTAATTCTGCCTACATTTTATTAGATATACTACCACATTTCTCAATATGTTCCATCCTCGAGGCGACATTGGACTAAAGATCGTTGAGGCAGATGATAAAAATATTTACTCGCTTGACAAGGCATTTTTTATCTATAATAGACTATAACCACAAAGCAAAGGAAGAAAGTCGGTACAATTCATGGCCACGAGCGTTACGGTCAAATGTAACTCGATATAACTGCTCACTTACGGTTCACGCAAGCTAAGTATGTGATTCAAGGCCATCGTTGTGGATCGTTAGAGAAAAATTTATTCCACTGCAGATTAAATCTCCTCGATACATAGACGAAGCAATATTTTCAGAATTCCGAGGGAAATCTGCCCAATTAAAGTATTAGCGATTCCATGGTTTCGCAACTCAGCATCTATATAGACGCAAGCTCACGCATACACACACATGCGCGCGCGCGCGACTATGTAATGCATTATGCATGCCGTAGGACCGCCCCGTATTCGATCTCAGCCACAGGGGTGGCAGGCGAGCGTATCGTGTATGTGTTTCACTCGCGCATGAATACGGTCTGTGATTGTGAGCAGCCGGGAGGGTGTCACAGTTTAGCCTGCACTCGATGATTTACAAATAATAGAATAAACGTTTAAACAATTTACTCACGTACAACTGTTACCGCGGCGAGAATTCGTCTCCGTAGCTTATAATCATGTCGTTTATTATAACTGTCACCAACTATTCACCTTGATATTACAAGAAAAAAAAACACCAGCGAAATGGAGAGAGCACCTCTCAACGTGCTACCCTCTCGGCATTCTGACGGCGCGCCGTCTGTCATTAAGGTGAACTGTTAACGACATTAGCGTCATCTCACGGCAGAACTGCGCAACTGCGCACCGTAACGTCGATACTGTCATAATCGACTTTATCTTGTGAAAGATCAAAACTTCAAGTAACAAACGTCATTGTGTTTGAAAAAATCTCCCAAACCAAAACATTATTTTGAATAGAAAAGTATGCTGTGACTTTGCAGCTGACATGCGATGAAGAAGAAAGACGCAAATACTGATCTGTAACATGGGTATAGAATTTATTTAAGCTTTGAGGCTTTCGTTCTCTACATATCTATAGACACATCTGTAGAAAACGTCAAACCGAAGTCAAAGGTCACGTTGAACAGTCGCATATTTCCGGATGATTTTCGAAACGATTGCTATTTTATGCATACGCACACATAATTATGAAGCCAGCAGAACGATGATTCCGTTGCAAAATCCACATTATTTCTTGATCCACGTGCGACGTATCTTTTGTTGCAAATTTCATATACAGTTCTTTGACGGCATATTGCATGAACAAGAGAGCGTGAAATCTACTACATTGCGAACATCATACGCCCACAAAGCCGTATGTGTAGCGATATAATCAATCCGTTGTCCAATATTTGAAATGGAAATCAGAAACTGGTTTAGTTCAGAGTGCATATCACCACCAGTGAATGTGTTACGTATATTGTACAGTACTTATCGTATTCTATTGTCATAGATGTATGGTTACGCTGTCCTTGACGAATAGTAATTCACGTAGCTGTAGCGGTTTGGTTCGCATTGTTACGTTGATGTTATATTGTGTTGTAATACTTATGGATGACTAGTGCTTTGCTACCGTCACTGATCCTTGGAACTCGAATTTGTGGCTGACTGCATTGACAGTCGACCGCCAGACATCGCTTCCGCGGAGTTTATTTATCACAGCGTACAGCAGTGACTGATTGATCGTATCAAAGTTTGAAGCGACTAAATATCAAGCAAGTGAAACATGTGATGTCTGTTTGTCACAGGGTGTTGTTCCCAAGGAGTACGAGAATCAAAACTAAGTACACTTTTTTCGGATAATATGAACAAAATAGATTTGAAAATTGTATTATTGGGGAGCGAGGATGTGGGAAAAACGAGTCTCCTGCAACGTTTCATAAATGATAGATTCAACGAAAATCAAGCATATCAAAATGTAAGTAACGGTCTACGCAAGATATATCTTTTTATGCACGTTTGCCTGATTTCGTGGATTTGGTGGTAACGAACAAAGAGACGTACGGAAAAGGCAAATTTTATTGTTATGCATCCCACACGACGTTTAGAGACTGTAAAATCTACCAGTGATTTGATCAAATAAACTGTTTGGTCAATTTCATTGTGGATCGAATGCAAACTAACCTGCGATCTTCACTATGATCAAATTTAATACATCAATGTCACGTTACTAAATTTTAATAAAAATGTCGATCAACAGACCATTGGAGCAGCATTTGCTGCGAAGAGGATGTCCGTCGACAATGTCAATTTTACTCTGGGTATATGGGATACCGCGGGAAGTGAAAGGTTAAAAATTCAGTCTACAAAATGAGGGATAAGTAGTAATACAGTCTTAATTATTCGATTGTACTTCTTTCAGGTATGAAGCAATGAGCAAAATATATTACAGAGGTGCTAAAGCGGCGATTATTTGCTACGACATCACGAACTCTCACTCGTGGAATCGAGCTAAATTTTGGGTAAGAGAACTCAGAGCCGTCGAAGAAGAATGTATTGTCTACATATGTGCGACAAAAAAGGATGTTTTGGATGCAACCGTACAACCATCACCAGCTATTGACATGGTAGAGAAATATGCCTCTGGAATTGGAGCAAAATTTTTCATTACATCTAGCAGAACTGGCGAGAATATACGTAAGTTGATCTCGATGGATTTCAATCAATATAATACTCATGCTGATACGTATTGTACATTTACAGAACAATTATTCGACCAAATATCACGTGATTTTACGTCGAATCCACAAAATTTGCGAGCTCTTGAACAGGCCGAGGTAATCAACCTGACTATCAACTCAAAAAAATCTCATTGCTGTGCTACGGGGTGAGCTGCACGAACATAATGCTGATAATGGATATTTAACAAGAGATATACTTCAAAGTTTGCAATGGTTAATTCCTCTGTGGATCCGCTTTGTAAATGTCAATGATCCTGGAATAACTTGTAATCATATGAAAACAGATGTGATTTTTTATACATAAATATAGGTGTAAATGGGAACAGTTCCGTAATCGGGGAAAAGATATGTACAGTCTGAAAATTAGCAATACTTCAATTTTCACATAGAAAGATGAATTTACAAAAATTTGTAACTTATGATTCACCATATTTTGTTCACATCAAATATTGAAATGGGATTTATTAGCTATTTGTCAACCGACATAATTGTAATTAATGTGCCATGTAGTAATTGGTATACAATTATTATTTATCAATTGAATTCCGTAATCGAAACTACGGTATATTTTCATATTACCAATGATGCTCGTGTCGAAACGACCTGTTTGTAGCTTATTGCTACCTTAAACAATACTTACAAAATGACGCGTGCGATAAATGAATTACCTGTGATTTGTGGCAGCAGCATTAAAGACCGAATGGTGTGGCGTTGATGCAGAATAAAGTAAACGAAAATTTGCTGTAACATATAGTACTTCTCAAAACCACTTGATGACGAAAAAAAGTTGTACAAAATTTATCCAAACGGATAATGCCTAAAGACTACTTACTACAACTCCGTATTAATTTAATCAACAAACTATGAAATTATTTCGCAGATACTATCTATTTCGTAAATCGAGAAGATATACAATGATCTCAGGGAACAGAATTCAACAAGAATAATTAAAAGAATGATTTAAACATTTTGAAGATTCACCTTTGAAAATGCGATTTCTTCAAAAATTGAATGCTCAATTTTCTTTCATTTTTTTCTCTACACAATTCATATTGACACCTCTGTCGCGATAATCAATGATAAATTGCTGCCTTAAATAAATCATGATACCAGGTTACGTAATGCTTTGAGATTTAGTTGGAATTCTGTACGATTTGTTTGCAAAAGTATTGCACAGATGTCACAAGAAATTCACAAAATAGTCTTTTTTTCAAATCTTTTCAGTGGTCCATAGTTTGTACCCGTTCGAGTTTAAAGCTCCTGTTTGAACTTAACAACTGTTGGTATAATATTTTGTCAAACTGTAACAAAACGTACACTTCAAGCCTAATTCCAAAATGATAATGTGGTGATTAGTGAGCTGAACGTTATGCGTTAAATGAATAGTATGTTGTTTTCTTATACCATGAATTATTTAATAATAAATTTTATAAGTATTCTGGACGAAATTATTTTTCACCCCACCTGATCAATCCTAGTTTCCGTGAAGCAGTATTCTTTTATTATTACCAACATTCGTTCAAATATACATTCAGACTAGTACAATATAAGGGCATTAAATAATTCCAGCACCAGCTGGTCATGTTGAGTGATAAATAATGGGGACAAAACATTCTAATAACGATTCATACATCATGAAACATGAAGGCTTAGCATTTACTTTGCCTTGCCCTGCGCAGCGACGGCAGCGATTGCTGCTTTAACAGTCTCCTCATCTCCAAGGAATTTCATCGACACCACAGGCTTGAAATTTTCATCCAATTCGTAAACGAATGGAATGCCCGTCGGTAAATTCAAACCCATAATTTGGTCGTTGCTGAGTTCTAGAAAATATGAATCATCATTTTTTTTTAATGAGTCTAAATGAACCACACAACTTTTAACATAATATCGTAGAAGTACTCACGGTCAAGATGCTTCACAATACCACGTAGACTGTTTCCATGAGCCGCGATTATGATCTTTTTGCCTTCTTTTAGTTGCGGGATAATAGTATTATTCCAATACGGAAGAGTCCTCTCAATAGTCAACTTCAGAGACTCGAATTTTGGGAATTCTTCCGGCTTAGGTTCAGCCGCGTATCGGGGATCTTTGACAATAGTTTCATAATACTTGTGGTCTGGCTCCATTGGTGGAGGTGGAGTGTCAAAGGACCGTCTCCAGATTTGGACCTGTTCCTCTCCGTACTTGGCGGCAGTTTCAGCCTTGTTCATTCCAGTAAGACCGCCGTAATGACGTTCGTTAAGTCGCCATGTCTTTTCTACTGGCAAATCTTCCTGACCAATTTCTTTCAAGATGGATTGCAGCGTGTTTTGAGCACGAGTCAGCATCGAGGTGTGAGCAACGTCGAACTTGTAGCCAGCATCCTTCAATGCCTTACCAGCAGCAGTTGCTTCGCTTTTACCTTAAATTCGAAAAATCGTTGATATAAATGTCAGTTCTAGTTGTAGAAAATCGAGCCTCAAAATGGATATTATGAAGTGTTCTATTGTTTTCTTCATTATCCAGTGGCTCAAAACATCAACTGTCATAAAGATTTTACTATCAGAAAAAAAAACCGTCAGACTGTTGGACAGACGCATCAAACACACACATGACCTTTTGTCCTTGAGAACAAATGTAATCGCCTCAGTCATCCGCGGCGAATATTTCTTGAAATTCGCTTACCTTTATCAGATAAACCAGCATCGAACCAACCGCAAAACAAATTTAGCTGATTCCACTCGCTTTCGCCGTGGCGAACCATAACAATTCGGTACTTGGACATTTTGAAAGCACAAACTCAAGATCCCGGGCGTCCGTACGATACAACGTTATCAGCCGTAACGCGGTTCCAACGTAAGCCTGCGTAAGCCGGAATGCGCAAAGGAGAAACGAGGCCGATCACTGATCCACGAATCACAATCCCCACCATTGGCTCTCTCCACCCGCCACTCCATTCGTGAGCACGAAGAGGTGCGCAAGAGGTGCGTTCAAGCTTCGTCTCCCCTCCGGGACACTGCGAACTAGTGATGGCGATATTTGCTGAATGTATCGATATTTGGTATCGATACGTATTGGTGATCAGAGTATCGATACAGGCACAATATCGGGAATGCAATATCGATATCACCGATATCGATACTCAACAAAATGCAAACAATTTTTTTGAATGATTCTTCATTTTTTATATTTATAAAAAAAGCACAGATATCGAACATTATAACAAAAATACACAAAAGTAATATACAGTAGGGTGCTTTTTTCGCTCCCAGCCTGAAATTTTGTTGGAAATACCCAAAAAAAAATCCCTGAAAATTTGAGCACTTAATATTAATACTAAGTACTCGCTCACAGTGTGTGAAGATTTTCCATTTCAAATACACGTAAACTTTGATATATTTTTTTCTTATTTTTATAGCTCAGCGGCATTTTATGGTATCAGCTCGTCCAAAGTCGAGATTTTCTCAGAATTGAATGTTCTACAAAAGTGCCCATTTCGGCGTAGTCGTAAGTCACATCGGCAAGGTAGTACGAGTCACTAAACTTAATTCTTTCATAGAATTCGCGTTTTTCTGTCATTATCTCATGAATAACAAGACCTGCAGAGAAAATGTGAATGACAAACTTGTAGGAAATTTAATTTCCTATAAAAAAGGTCGAGTGAACCAAATCGCTAAGATCGATATTTCTCGAGATATTGAGCCTTGAATTTATTTTTGTATGAAATTTATTTTATGAAATATTTATACGAATTTATTTATTTTGGCTTTATGTGTTATGGCCCCCTACGCCACATATCAAATAAAAAAACGGTTGTATCGAAATTTCGATATTCATGTATTGAGTATCGATACTTGCAAATATCGTTACGGAAAGTATCGATACAAAATATCGATATTTGGGGCAAAGAGTATCGATATTCCAAATATCGATACTGTATCGCCCATCACTACTGCGAACCAATCAGCGCAACTAGGAGCAATAGAAACAAATGCCGAATCTCGCCAAGCAAATTTGCACGCTGTATGAATCATGTTCCGCCAATTTTGATCGAAAATTACATCATTCGGCGATAGTAAATTTCCATTCTCATGTTACCATGGTTTACACATTTTATTCGTCTATTTGGCTGAATATAACACGATGACTCTCCGAATCATATAACACTATATAAACTCTGAGAAGTTAGTGACTGAAGTAGTTACGGTTTATATGCTTCTGCACTTCTGTAGCTTCGCGAGTTTCATCTGGTTTCATCCTGCATTGGCGAGATTGACGTTTAGCTCTGTTGTATATACATTTACCACGATCTGTACGGATCGATAATCAATTGTTTTTTACGAATGTCGCACATCCACGTTCATAAATTTTACGAAGGGTCCGCATCGTCATGACTGGTTTTGTGAACGATACCGGACTCGATGACTTTCTAATGGGATAACCTATTCGTGGAATTGTTGTTACTTGTTCGATAAGCGACATTGTTAGTTTGATGACAACTATGGAAGTTGCTAGTTCCAGCAGTCCAAACAAACTCGTAACAGGTCACACGGATAGTTTCGAAATATCTTCTAACTGGAAAATCATCAATGACAGGTTACTGCATAACACCATTTCCACTGTCGACGTTCAGGATTCACCAGATGAGTAAGGATTATGTCCTCCATGTTTCATAAATCAAATATCGTATTTAATTTCAATTTATGTATTGTTAAATGCGTCATGTACGATTGATAACCAAGAATGGAGAAAAATTTAATTCCCAAAACAAATCGTTCTTGTTCTTCGAAATAGGGCAACTTTGGAGGATATCGTTTCCCTAAATACTTGTATCAGGCTGGAAGGAGATATAAACGAGAAACAAACACTATGTCACATCGACATCAAATTCACAAATGGACAGAAAATTGCTAGAGTTTCAATTGTCTCTGAAGCGGTACTTATTGAGCTGTATAAACAATTTGGAGAATATGTCACGACAGAGCATACAGAATTCATAGATGAGTTTGAAGACAGTGCTGTCTACTTGACTAATATAGGTCTCAGTCCTCCATCACCTGAAGTAACAATCAAAGTACAATATTTTTCTACAGCCAAGTTTTTTTTGCAACAAACTAATTCTATCATCGATGGTTGTTGAGATATTCTTCTTTTTCAGTTCGCAAGACTCAAAAATCCTGGAAATGCTATGTGGTTGTACGGCATAAGGTTATCGCTTACTAAACCGATGCTAAACGATAGTGGAGAAATATTTGACCATAACGTTATTAGTAAATTATTACCATGCCAAAAAGCCTCCACGACAAAGTCGGATTGGGCAAAAGAGCTACTACAATCTGCAGAGAATCCAAACAATCAGATGAAACGCGACGTGGATTCACTCCTGCAGAATTTCATGAGTTTCAATATCAATTCGCAGAGACGGCAACAGTGTGGTAAGGGACGAGAAAATCAAATATTACCTCAACAAGAGAAAGGTCATATCATCGGCGACTGCGCCAGTATTCATGACTCATCTCTAAAAACATACATCGACGAAAAATTGAAGGACATGGAAGAGAAGATAATGAAAAGGATAGATACAATGGATCGGACGAACACTGAAAAATTGGACAGTATAATTAAGCTTCTTGAAGATAAAACGGGGTCAAATTGAGCAACGAATTATTGTTTTATGTTCTTATGAACTCAAAACATTGTACATTTCTCTATCATAAATGTGAGAAATATTTTTTTGTTCTTATGAAAATACTGAGGAAGTTTTTACTAGCGTAAATAGATTGTTCTATTTACGTACAAAGAAAAAGAATTAACAATCGTCATTGAATCATTTATGCCAATGGATACAGTCGATGAAGTCAGAGTAAAAGATAACTATTTACTGTGACATTATTACATTCTGAAAGTGGTGAAATTAAGATCTACGTAATTCTAGTTATCAAATTTTTTATCTTATACAATATAAAATATAATAAATCAGTTTTACATAACACCCATGACTCTGAATGCTTACTTACAGATACAACAATAGTCCTGAAATAAATGATAAATAAGTTTTCAAGGAGGAGTTCTTACTGAAAACCGATTTAATGCAATCTACGAGAGATTCTTTTCAGCTCGGTCAGATATGATATTGATAAATGTTGCTTAATAAGTAGTTGAGTTGTAAAACAGAGAGTAACAGAATATCGAATGAAAATTGAATGGAATATTTTTTATGACTATGAACAAAATTGCAATAACTTTCGAATATTTTTTAAAAAGTTATGAAATATACGAAATTCAGGTGAAAAATGTGTCGTAGATTGGAACATACTGAAAACAATGGCATTTTTTTTCATTGCAGAACTAAGCTACGTTAATCTTAGTTTGAATCTTGATTTTTCAAATCCTCATTACTATTTGCGACCGTATCTGGAGGATCGTATATGTGTAATTGTTTCCTCCATAATTTAACCATTCCATCCCAACCCCTTCGACTATATTTGGCATATTTTGGTGGAGTTTTTGGATGTTCGGGTGTGCGTTTATTTCTGAAATTACGTAAAACAAGAATAGCAATTGTGATTAGCAATCAGCTAAGAATCCTCCCCATTAACAAGTTCATAGATGTATTGAGGATCTACTTACTTGGGTACCATTTGAATGTATCTGTCATAACCGATAGTATTTTTTCCATAATCAATGTCTTTTTGCCTGCGACTTAATACTGCTGGATCTGTTTCACACTCAGTTTTCTTTTTACTTGTGTTTGACGAATTTGTACTCGAACTAGAGTTGCTATTATGCCTATTTCTTGATATTTTTGCTGGTGACGAATTGATACTCTCGTCGCGTGGCCTTTTGCGCAGAGACAATGTATCATTGTTTTCCACAATATTAGATGATTGAGCATCGGTTATAATGTTCCTTATTCGAGATTCTACTATCTCTCTTTCAAGATACTCTTCGGTTTCATTCTGAAGTACCTCCTCCGTTGATTTAATGTCACTCACATCCTCGCGTTTTCCAGTAACGCAATTATTTTTATTTTGCAATTGAATTTCATCGTTCAACTGTCGGATAGTGTGACTGACCGCTTCATTTAGTAGTGCATCTTCTTCTTCAGCATCAGCCAACTCTAACCAACTTTGAGTCATGTCGTCTTTGACATGCGTCAAGGCACTCCCATTCATTTTACAAGATAAACTTTGTAACAATACAGCCGCGATCACGGATCACAAACCTTACGAAATGAAAAATCAGCTTCGTATTATATCCTATGTGACTCTAATAACCTCAAAAGTTCATGAAGTCTAGCATCGAAAACTTTCTTCGTATTAAGCAAGAATGGTTCAGATAGGAGATTATGGAGCATATACAAGGAAGGTACGCTTCCATGGATAGCGCGTTCAAAATACGGTTAAATTTATGGAAGAAATAGCGTGGCGCTGATGGTCGCATGTTGGAATTTGAAGTTAGCCACTTATTATATGTGGAACTATTCTCAGGCTGCGTTCTGAAATCACGCATTCGGTGTGACATCAGTTCACACGATAGGTCACATTTTCATGGATTTGATATCCGAGTCAAGAGCAATCATTGTTATTGGCGTAAACTGCTAACGTGATCGGATGTAAGAAACGAAGCGCGCTATGAGCATCGGTGAACATCACGTGACCATGTAACCCCATTCATCAAACAGGCAACCAAACATGCATTCGTGTTACTTTGAATCGAATGATTTGGCTGGAACGTGAAAATATGACTTGTTAGAATTCACGTGATGTTTTCGTGATTCATAAAGTTTTCGCTGCATATCTGTAAGTCTTGTCATACGAATGACAATTATATCGTATCATTCGTTAATCAACAAACATCGCGGATACGTCAATACGCTGTGAGAACGGAGACGGGTCTGGTCAATCCTGGCTCGGGTTGATTTAGCTATTGTACTGGCCTATTAGTCCAAAATATTTTTGCAGCGCAAATTCAATAGAAAATATTAAATAATTATTCCATGCAAATATGGGACTTCATTCCTAATGTCGCAGTGTTACTGTCAAAGATGCGAATTAGCAATTTTGTAATAAAAACCAAAGTCGTCGAAATCGGCAATAAAAAATGAATAGTCCGCACAGAGATCGTAAATTTACAAAATTTATTTTATAGCAATTATAAAGAACTAAACATTTATTTCACTGTATCGATAGAATAGGTATTAGAATAGCTCTTCAACTCCTCGCGATAAATGTACAAAGATATCTTAATCGTTAACGTATGAAATAACTATTATGGTGGCTACACATATTTTCGGTAGTAAAGTAACCAACGTGTAAAAATACATAGGGTGTTTCAATACAACTTAAATATTATCTGAGGATAGAGGAAAGACTGATGTAAAAAAACTTAGCCAATAACGATCTGATAAATTCCTTGTAACCATCCAGCGCATCGTCGCTACAATAGTTTAAACCTTTGACTGGCAAAACGCATCAACTAATGTCACATTAGCGCGATGTTTCATGTGCGATGAAAATTTCTGGGTATACGTGATACCCAGTTGATCCTTCGGCTGGTGTCTGATAATTCATCAAATTCTAAATAAAATACATAGCCACTACTCGTCAATATTGTTTTCCTTGTTGTCTACAGATCTTTATACGTCGTCTGAACATGTTGTTCTTTATCATTTAGTCGTCAATAACGAAGCTCGATTAGGGCGATATATTAGGGTATTTGGATATTCATTCTTTTTTTTCACACGACATCGACTTAATACCATAGGATAGCCAGATAAGATGAACCCAACACCGCATATTTTATGCAACCAAATCTTGGCTTCGCCGTATTCAAAATCTAGGGCGGTAAAATAAATTGAAAAGTACTTGAAATCCAACTCGGATATGGCAATTACATTATAACAGTGGCTGCACGCGTTGTGTGTTTCAAAAATGAATGCAAAGATCAGAGACGACGCATTTGTAAATCTGATGCTTCTTCAACTGAAATTTGTCGAAGCGAATTTGTTTATACCTCGTCCGCGTACAAAAACGGGATACAATTTTCATTCGTAAGATTCTAACAAGCAGACCTGGAATATATCGTACGTCGTAGTACGCATAAGACTTCCCTAATACTTAGTGACGATCAGTAAGTTATAGATAAATACTATCCAAGCAATCCGGAATCCATCGCCGACGGAAACTCGTTAGAAATCGTATAAAATGGACAGGTTTATGTACTCTCCAAATTAAACTACGACAGTTTACACTGCGCTTTGTGCCTGTTCCTTTGTTTCTTGTTTTTTTTGTTGGTATTTTTTCCCTTTTCTAACAAATTTCTGAACGTAACTCAATCTGTAGATATTATTATGTAAGAAGTACACTGTACGATAAAATATTGAAAATTCCAATATTAAGATTATTCATTAATGCGAGTAGTTTTTTTGTGTATGTGTGTTTTTAGGCTTATTCACTACCCATCTTCAGTCTTTCTTGCGTCCCATTACCCAGCTTTCTTTTCTCTCCCTCTCTTCGTTACAAGCATCGTCATCGTATTAACTTCTCGTCTCGGCATCTTTGTGTTGTTCGATCGTCATCTTCATTCGATCGCTACCCGAGGCATCATGAGTCCTCGTCTGGACAACCAGACTCTGTAAATAAAAATCAACATATTTTGTTGTTATTCATATAAAGAAAGCAAATACACACAATATGACCAAACATGACAGATGTGATTGATTTATATGATTATAGCCAATATACCAAATGTGATCGCAAATAAATAATCCACACCAGAGGCGTAGTTATTGGTAAACAAAAATCTTATCCAACTACGAAGGCGTTTCTACGTCTCGGCAGACCGACTGACGTCACTGAGGTTAATAATGACAAATCGAAATAGACACTGACAGATGTCGAGCCAAAAATACGCGAATTACATATGAAAATTCAAGTTTTCTTATCGAACATCGATAGTACGCAATCGCAAATCACGGCCGGAATTCTAATCGGATCAAACATCTGATGACCATATTATTCGCACTTCTCATGAATGAAATATCGTGAACAAAATGCAACGAAAAATCTTACCCAAATCCGGTGCCTATTAGCAGCGAAAGAAAATTCGTGAGGAATAGAGTGTACAGGACTTCTTTCGAGAAAAGTCCATTCTTTCCTACTTTCGCCGTACGAATACTGTACGTTTTTCTTTTAGTCACGCCCAGGGGATGCTTAAATTTCCAGTCCCTGAAAAACGTATAAAATATTAAAATAACGAATCCAAAGTTTCATATCAGTTCTGTTAATACAGCACGATGATAGTTGTGTCGCTTAACTCGAGTATAAAGTATAAAATGTAACGGTACTCGACAGATTTTCAGTACTTTTGAAGCATCGATCGAAAAAAATAGCAGCTTAGTAAAAAACCTAGGCACAAGGAGATGGAATGTAGCAAGAAATCTGACTGTGAATACTATATATCGATTTTCTACCCAACAATATACGAGTACAATATATCATTTTCTACCAAACAGTTGAATGACCAAGAATCAGTCGCCCGGTAACAGACAATACGTCGCACTGCGACACGTGCTTTTCCGTATCAAGCTATGTTGCTGTGATAAGCAACGGAAGGAAATAACACGGACTATTTCCGGTGGTCGTGGCGTCGATAAGGTTTGTTTTCTTGAAACATATACGTGTTACGAATACACGGCACGCGATTTAAGCATAATCAATGATGTATTGAGATGAAAAGTCGTACTTCGGTGGGACTTGATCCGGGCGAGAACTCCACTCGTAAATCCAATCGGTGTTTTTATCCAGTAAATCTCCCTCCTACAACAGAAAAAAAAGTGTAAGCAATTTCAAAAACCGTTGAAGAATATAACGATTAATTCTATGTGCTGACGGCATTCGGGTTTTCTTGCCTAACTTTACGTCCCAGCGAATATGTGAGGAGCGAAACTGGAGCAACCGTTTCCAGAAATGACTCAGACTTGGTCTCTCGAATCAAAGTGAACGTTTGCCAGAATCTCCAAGTAAATTTGGGACTTTCAATTATAAAGAAGTATTTCACGGCACGTTGTACGTATGCTACACTACCGATTCACGCCACAGCGATCAATGGGTAGACGAGAAAAGGCGTTAATTATATGCGACACAATAGATAGTTGCAATATGATTATACGTAAGTTTAATCAAATGAACTTCCGTCTAGCCACAGAATATGTTGCAAAAATCGCAGGCATTCGCACTTGGCCTCTTTTTCTACAAAATTTCAATCGCACAAACCGAGAATAACTTCTCGAGCGAATAAATCGCGTGATCTTTACAGAGACGAGACGGTATCAAAGGTTTTTCCTACAGACGAAAACGGATCGATTGTCTCCGTGACGTACGAACATGAAATTGGATGTTGTGTCTGGAATATTTATCTACATTTCGTGACGATCGTAGCCATTGATAGTCGCCTGTAAAGCTCGCCGTGTCTTCGCGCGTGCAATATTCTTGTTCGACAGAGTATACTGTTAGCAGACATTAGGTATCTCGTGTCAAATTCAACGGGCACACAATTGATTGTCAAAAAATCGGGGAGCAGATTAAAGTTTATTCCAACCATCGAAGATCCATCGCCTCCAGAGGCGCAACATTTTTCAACGAAATTGATGTATTTCTGTAAATCTGAACCGGATTCCTTCTACGTTGAACCATATTGAACATTGCCAAAACGACAAATCCCCGCGTATTTCTGTGACACTTTGAAATCCAAACTAAAAGTAACACCGACGTAGCTCCTAATTTTAGCGGAGTAATAAATCGCATACGTTTGAAACTGTTCTCACCAAAAATGGCCGTTTCCCAACATCTTTACTTCCTACCAAGTCGAAAGATTTCCCGAAAGTGTTTCGATTCGGTTCGCGCGTATCATTTTTTCTTACAAGCATTATATTCAGGCCTCAACTTTTATTCTCGCGTATCCAATCCCTGCGCGTTTATTTACGCGCTTCGTGATAAGCTCAGAGTTATGTTTTCATTTCAGTATTCAGCTTTTCAATAACTGCACAGCTCTGATTTATAAAATCCACGCGATCGGAATACGTAAATGTACCACGTGGAAGTTTGTCCTTTTTTTACATAGATTGGGCCGATTTCTATATTTTTTTCACGTACAACAGTTGAGATAATCTCATCGTCGGTATTGTTAGCAATTATATTCAAAGACGACTCGCGTGTGTAAAATATCATATCGCGTCAGGCTCTTCGCTTGGCAGCAGATGTTCGGTTATTGCTATACAGCGACGTTCTGTTCGAATAATGCAAAGCGGATCTATTCACGCAGCGAAAGATGCCGTTGGATATTCCGTAAATGTACACCTGGAGGGCAGTTCGGGTAAAGTCGAAGTACGGTATAAATAGAAGAAGCAACGACTGACGAGCAAGGTGTTTTGTAACTTTTGCACCATAGCATCTACAAAATTAGATTAACTACTCTTGGGAAATTGAATGGTTCCTGTTGCATGATTCTCATCCATAAGTCAAGTCGCTCGTCGATAATCATTTTATAAAAATGTAAGCCATAAAAAGAATATGTAAATGTAACAAGAGCAGTGAGAATACTCGTTTGTTATTGACACAACGGGTAGTTCTTTGTAGGAGAAACTTTCACTTTTTGTACGGGAAACAACCGTGGTATTCGCTCCGCATTGCGAGGAAGAAGCCTGTGCTCGTCCATCGGACCGAGACGGAAGGGAGCTGACACCGTGGTTTCGAACAACGCGACTATAGAAACGGAAAGTAAGCTTGAAATCAGCGGTACACGCGGCGAGTGTAACGGACTAGAACGAACCGAGCAGTTGATCTTGACCTCTATACTGCAAAAATTGAAACATCCTAATCAAACGATGTTAGATAAAAAAAACGAAACTAATTAATCAAATCATGCGCACAACTCGGCAAAATATTCGTTTGGCGCATCAACTCATTGAGGCCCGCGCAAAAAGTGAGCTAGATAGCATCAAACTAACTTTAAACTGCCATTCATACCCGTCTTTTTTGTTTTGTCAAATGCAATTGTTTATGCAAAATTATTTAAACAAATTATGGTAAGAGTTTCGTTATTTCGAAAAACTGATTGCACCAATCGATTCTATGGGAAAATTATGACTGAAAGATTAATCTTTAATAATTTCCATGTTCCAGAAATTCAATTGTTTTACACTACAAATTCAACTTTGACAAGTTCACGTGATATAGGTTTTTGTTAAAATTTTCCCGTAGAATCGAGTGCTGCAGCCAGTTTTTCAAAATAACAAATGTTATCGTAATTTGTTTAAATAATTTTCTTATGAACAATTACAAATGACAAAGGAAAAACACACGGGTATTTTGTTTGTCCATTTGCCTATTAATGACATAGTTAGTTTGATGCGATCTAGCCTAGTTTTTGCCTTGGGCTTCCCGCGTTAATGAGAATGACGCATCGACAATGTGATACTTTAAAAAGTTCGAGTATAGGTAATTGATGAGAGTTTGAGCATCTAATCGCAAAAGTCAATGTTATATCGACAAAAACATGAAAAATGCTTCTAAAAGTTATACTTCGCAGCCATACGCGAAAACAGTTGCAGTGGAGCGAGTATTCAGACATTTCCAATGAACATTTTACCGCAGTTTATATATATTCGCCATAGAGCAGATGCGATTCCTAGACGAATTTGAAACAGTTTATACCTCGTTCGTTGGAGTCGTGCCAAAGTTTCAGTAGATCTTCAAAAAAATATTTACGCGACGAAGAAATAGAAGTAGGTATTTGGTTACCATCGAAAACAAGTATATTTTCCTCGACGATGAGGTGTCAATCGTTCGTCAGGGTCGCGCCGCTCGTTACTTTCTTTCGCGATGATTAAAAAAACAGACCGAATACGTTATCGCATGTAAAAAATTCGGCGTTCGAGCGAGCGAGCGAATGTTGATTCGCAAACGTGAAATCTGGTCGGGAACAGATAACTGGGTATAGGAACAACTACGGACACACGGATCTCGATCAGGAACGCGGACGTTTTATTTAGAGAATTTGGCGCCAAGTTTGAGCCGTAGAAATTGCTTGCACCGCTAAATTTATTACCTGAGTCATTTTTTTACGCCCGATTCGCAGATGCGCGTAACGCGAGTTTGCAGCGATAATAACAACAATCAGTGAATCGTCTGCTGCGTAAATCTCTCGAGGACCGCTGCTGCCCGTCAGTTGCGAAAAGGCAATCGACGCTTGCTCGGAACGCTTGAATCGTACGCATTTTCCTACAACAATTAGATTCTCCTCTGGCGTTTCCCACCGGATTAATTTCTCAATGAACGATCAATTCGCGAAGTCGTATCGCGCGTATTACCGTAGCGAAGTTTTGCTCTTTCGTGATTCGAGTTGCCAGGCAGATTACCACTCGCTGAACGAGGTTTCGCTCGACGGCCTTGATGATACCAGTTGCTGGTTTTACAAACGCATGCGCCAGAACAACACGAGTGCCGCTACAAATTCCGTTTCAACTCAATAACTACCAGCGAGCAGTTGCCCACGTTCACCATACAATCACGCGATACAGAACATTTGTACTCCAATTACATCACATTCTCAGTTGTCAAAGGAGCTCTGTTATCAAACCTCTAGTGGGGTTAAAAAAGAGAAGAAGACAAAAAACGTACAATCTACCAGCAACGATTTATGGTTGCGTTTGAAAATTCGTGATCTACGAACACGAGAGGGTCCAAATCGGTTTGAAAATATTCGGTTGAGTGGGTCAAAAGACTGCGAGGAGCATCGAGGCGAAATCACGATTTGGCGTGGGATATTGCTGCAATATTTCGATTGATCTTCGCGGAAGCGGTGACCCGAGGACGTCACATGAATATTTGTACACCTTTGTCCGAAAAGATTTCTTCAGGATGAATCAATCGAACGGAAGCAACGGCTATATTATTTCTTTTCTTTGCCTTATGTATCACGGCGTCATACCATAATAAAAGAGCAAGGCATCGCAGCTGTGGATTCACTCGTGTACGTCGACCTCCGCGAGTATCTGATTGCACGAAATTGCAGACAAAGAAACGCGCATCAGAAAATATGCGACGCAACAAATTTTCCAGCGGCGTTGTAAATTTAGAACGGAAAAACCAGCGAATTCGTGCAAGCTTTGATGAAGAAAGGCGCGGAGTCTTTCTTTCATTATTCACTTCCGTTACCAGCGCCAAATATTGACTCGTTGGACTAAACGTGTTACTTAGCAAAAGGTTAAGGAGTTTTTCAACGATTTTCCGCTGCATCGCGAAGAACTGTACAACCGGATCAAGCGACAACTAGAGTTTGAACAATCTAGTCCATTTTAATTCACTGATACGACACGTCCGAGTCGTTATACGCCGTTTTTCTTCGTCCTTACGTTCACCACGAAGTTTGTCCGCTTTATCAAGACCGTCGAGGGAGCAGTGCAAATCAAATATGTGATTGCGGTTCGCTTCATTATCGTGGCGACGTTAACGAAAAAATTACGTTGGATGGCGAGCATTAGTTTCTTCGTATGTCTAACGACAAATTGCTTGCCTTGTTGCAGCTGTAGTTAATGTAGACTCCTTTGAACTCGTCTTCGGTTGACAACTCCGTGTTTGGACTGTTTGGTGGGCTCTTTGGGCTGCAACAAAAAATAAAAACGTTCTTACTCGTTGTTCCTATTTTTCCTTATTTATTTCTCGAGTTCACAAATGGTATGTATCAGCGAACGATAGCGGATAATCTCTCGCCACCGTCTTTTCTTGCGCCTCCACAAATGTTTGCCACACCTCTTGTAAATATGCGTAACCTTTCGAAATATATGCGCATCGGGTGACGGCACCGAGGGACTGCACGTCCACATGTTTACCCAAAACAAAGAAAAGCGTGGTAAATTTTGACAACTTTTCTTCTTCTCGTACAGAAGTGTCCGTGACAAAAATTATTATAGCTTCTGTAAAATTTGATGAATTTACATGGAATTTTTTAGCAATGTTTTTGGAAAGTCGATTTTCTATTCATCGGGTGTAGATATATTATTCCAATTCACTGTTTTTTGTCTAATGGAGATCGCGCTCGTATGCATCCGCATAAAGGTGCGCGTGCCCAGTGGCGTACGTGATCGGAACGACGTATTTGTGTCGTTGAATCAACTACTCTTCTTAATTATCTTCACGTACGCCTGGAGCGAGACATGCAGGCCGTACTTCATGTACGGGAAGAGCTACGCATGTAGATCGTTCGTAGTAACGAGACGTCGAGGCAAACGCCTGTGACGGATGCTCGGAAGTCAACAATCCGTGACCTTGAGACCTATTTTTCCTTGATAATTGATAAGAAAAAGATGACTGTCGGATAGAAGAAGGATTTGCTTTTTTCCATTATCTTACTCGCCCGCTCGTGATAACGGGACATCGTCGTCGTTTCTATCTCACAATCAGCTGCGATATCACGGATGACTGATTAGCACTTTCGCTGACGAATCCGATAGAAAATCTATGATCGCTGATCGCGACGCGTACGACTTTACGCATGGCAATCTGAATACCGGAAGTGTCTCGGTTCATTCAAGGATCAACTGTCCGAGCATATAAATGAATAAATTTGATATCGAAGGACGTGATGTTATACATCCTGGATCATTCAATCGAGAACGCTTTACCGTGAAAGATAATTCAATGAAACGGTGTAAAATATCAACTTGAAGACGACGAGATCGTAATTGCGAGTCGAACAATAAAAGTTTGAACTTAACGAAATGCTCGTCAGTTGAAGGGTGTTCGTTGACTCCTGGTTCTTTGTCTTTTTTTACATTGGACACGGTTGATCGACCGAGAAAGAGACGAGAGGCATATTTGTTCTATACCGAGGAGAGGGTTTTCCTTGGCTTCCGCGTCGCCGCTGATAATAATAATTCATTGCCAAGCGAGAGAGAGAGAGAGAGAGAGAGAGTTTTCGCGTGTTTACTTCGCAGTTGCCAATGTCACTCACCTGTCCCTCGGTGTGTCTCGACGGGAAGATGCTAGTGAATGCCTGGCAGAAGATTGCGTAGAGTCGCGTTGTGCTTCTCGAAGAAGTCGTAAGTATTCTTCGCCGCCGGTTCCGGTGCTGCTGAACGGTAATGGGGTCACCCTGTCAGCGGGTACTGGATTCAATTCCACCCATGACTCTGCACCTCAAAAATAAACGCACAATTTTCCTATTCAAAACGAACAGTACGTAAAAAAGTGACGTGTATCATAGCCGCAGCGTAACTATAAAATACACTGTACTCGAAAAATGATTTTTTGGTTGTTTTTTTTTGTCCATTATTGAGCCAATTATTAGATATTCTTGAGTCCGGTTGTCGTCGAAAAATGCTCGCCATGGTTATCTTTGGGTAACAAACAGTTCGAACGCGTTATCAGATTCGTTATCACGTATGTTCGGGTCGCAGGGCTGAGATTGGGCACATTTCATCTAAGGGTCACCATACGAGGCGTTGAAAATATAAAAATATCAATATAACCCTTAAAAATACGTGCTTGTCTGAACTAAACGTGCGCGACGTAACGTAGCAATATAGTGAAATCATAGATGTGAAGATTTGATGTCTAGTAGTTGATTCGTAAGACCGTATGCGTGAGCAACGAGTGTTGTACAAACGCTTCGTTGGATCTGACCCAACGGTGTAAGTACGTGTCACGCGAATCTTCACGGTTCATTTGTTATACTCGTCAACCTCAGCCTTGGAAAACTTTTAACACAATCTCTTAGCAAATGTCGATGAAAATAGAAAAAAAAACAATGTCAAATATTTGCGTAGTGGTAATGCTCGTTACGGAAAAGTTCGCATCAGTGTTTAGTCCGACTACTGCATCTTTCGCAAGACGAGTGACACTGACATGGGAACACGATTGATTGCTAGCCCAGTCGTGAATGTCTACCGTATGCTAACAATAAGATAGGTAACGAGTCGATCGCAGTTTGTTGGTTGATCGATAAAAACGGCGATAGGAACGATGTCTAGCCGGAACCATATCAGACTACAGCCAAGAAGAAGAAGAAGAAGAAGAAATTACGTGGTAACACGGCAATCGTAGATTATTCGATGAATCGTGCAAACAATTCTTGGATCTTCACAACTCTAAATCTCCACTGACTCATCTTTCGCATTTCGTTCGTTCAACGACTGTTCGCAAATCCGCGTCGTTTTTATTCAAACGTTTCTTTAACCTTTTCAGGATGGGGATGTTGACGTTGAAATTGGACTTTTTTTGTACTCGATATTTGTACATAAATTCAAAAAATGTGTCACGTCGACTGCCTGACAAAATTGGTGGTCGAAATTTCGACCATTCTCGTCTGCAACGTAAAGTCCAATGTTAAGAATTTGATTTGGCAAGCTAGAAGTGCTTTTCTACGTGATTAGATATGCTGAATATGAAAAAAAAATCATGAAAAATGGCGAGGAGATATCATTAACCTTGACAACTGCATTTCAAGGTCAAGTTTCTTTGGCGAGCTGGGAGTGCTTTCCCACGTAATTGGATGGGCTGAATACGAAAAAATACTGAAAAATGTTGGTGAAAAATGAAAGTAGTCGAAGTATCTACCTGCCCCGTCCGGAGACCGATCATTGGCGAGGATAGAGGTAAACGACTGGTGCGGCGAAAAAACTGAAAAATAATTCGCCCAACGTGGGGCTCGAACCCACGACCCTGAGATTAAGAGTCTCATGCTCTACCGACTGAGCTAGCCGGGCAGATGACGGACTCTGCTCGAAGAGAAAAATATTCGCCCGAACTCCGTGATGTAACTGGGATAATCGAACTGTTATAACGAAGGAGCCTCGATAAAACTGGACTCTCTAAAGTATCTCGATAAAACTAGACAAGTCGTTGCTCGACGATGACTAAGTTGAACTTTCTTCAACGTTCTCTTTGTTTAAATCTAAAATTGCTTAGGTTCTTTGCCGTGCCAACAATGATTCACCCGAGAATACACGAGAGGAACATTTTTTTTGTTTGTTTTTTTGTTGTTGTGTTGTTGAGAACAAAAACGTGTTTCGTAAACAAGTTTTCAATCGGATATCAGCCAAACGACATATGTACTTCGCGAGGCCGTATAATGCATGGCATGAGTAAGATACATACCGAACGTGTATCTGACGATCCTACCGTTGACACCGTATCTGCTTACAACGTCACAGACGTGAGTAAATCTTTTTTTGCTCCTTTCTTTCATCGCCAACCAAAACCTCGACCAATATTTTGCCAGGCGCCACGGCGTTCGATACCGCGATATTGTTAATCGTTCGTACAAAACAGGTCGACAACGGATGATGTGGTTATTGTGAACTGTTAAAATAGTCACACGTGTCGTGAAATTTACACGCGTTATCGAAATAGGTCATCATCGGATGATGTTCTCATTACAAAATCAGTACAATCTGCGCATCGATGAATTGATTCACGGTCAAGGCAACGCCGTATCAGTATGGAGTAAACTTCAAAGAATCAATTCGACGAACGATGCGCGTCATGTGGCGGTAGAGCGTCTATCGGCGCAGCTGTAACGCACGAACCGAACAACTGATACCTGCTTCTAGCTATTTACGACAAAGATGGCGATGAAATTGTGATAAACCTGTTTTTGTGCGCCATACCGCGTTTATGCGACGCGAACCTATACGGGTGACATTTGCTTATTCGGAAAATAGAAAATTGGTCGATGCCGTAGGGGATCGGTGATAAATCGGCAGTTTCGGTTTATGGCAAACGACGAGCGCGATCGACAATCTTGGGAACCGGGTCATGCTTCTGGTCCAAGCACGTGGCCATATATGGCAACGCTTGCATCCCACGTTGAAAAACGCGAATATCCCTCAGAAACTGCGAACGAACGAGGTATGAAAATCAATTTGCTACTAATTTATTCTCGAGTGAATTGGATGTTATATATACAATAAGCGGACGGAAGGCTAATTTCATCGTGATCCATTTTTAGCGATAAGATTATATCGTTGAGTCAATGAACTCGATCAATGCTGCGCGTAAACCAACACGAGTCGACATAAACGATGAAATTCTAGAGCTCTGTAAGGGATCGACACGCCTATGTTTCTAGTTTTCACGCCATTTTGAATCTCTTCTCGACCATTAGTGTGCGTAGGCTCTGCTCGAGCGTCGGCGAGAGATCTAGGCGTAGAAGGAATCTCGATCCTACGTGACGTTAGTCGCGACTACTCTCCGAGTCCACAACGCTCTTCTACTCGCACATGAAATACGGTCGTACGAGAATATGATGAATCGTCTTCGGGACCAAAATTTACGTGGCTGAGATCACGACTGTCGGAAATCCAGTTTTTCAGATAATTCAACCGTAAAACGATCTTACTTGAAGTGATCACTGAACCAACGGACAAACGAATTGAAGTGCACACGCGATGACTTTTGTTAACTATATACAGTCAACTTTTTTTTTTATGCAAGCGAATAATCGCGGAAAATTACCGATTTTAAAATGAATTCAACCTCCAAGCGTTATCGGAGTTATCCAATGCATATCGAAGAACCGAGCAAGTGCAACGTCGTGTACAGCAAAGATCACGTACGGATCGACATGAGACTCTTGCGACTTCTGATTGAGAAGGACCAGAACCGTATCAGCAAGTCCAAGCAGTGTTGCTCTTACGCACGATGCAATTTACGAAAACAAAATTTTCAGCGTTCAAGATTATGATCTCAATTCTCCACATATTTGTCTCGCGAATTTCCGAGGTTATTCGCGAAGTTGTTGGCGAATAGAAATGGACCGAATTATTCAC
The DNA here is from genome assembly GCA_963969455.1 of Arge pagana. Lineage (NCBI taxonomy): Eukaryota > Metazoa > Arthropoda > Insecta > Hymenoptera > Argidae > Arge > Arge pagana. The sequence continues at coordinate 24,815,341 of OZ018309.1, read as the reverse complement.
ATTCCAAAAACATTGCAAGCCTCGATGAAGTATAATAAACGAGGGATGACTCAACTTTACGAATGTGCGCCCACACGTGTCGATGCACGTGTGACGTTGAGAAGTATATGTGTTGATTGCATGTCCTGGTAGCCGTTTCAAATATTCGACGTTGAAAGTGTACGGTAAATTTGTAGAAATCCAACAAAAACCACGTGTTAACAAATAAATGTAAAATCAAAAAATAAAGAATCGTAGGAATATTTTTAATCGAATCAGGAGGTATTTTGCGCGACATGATTGTTGGCAATGAATCAATGCAGAACGGGGAATTTTTTAATGCGAATGACCCCTAAGGCGAGTTAAAGTGACTCGAGGCTGAATATAAAGTGATTCGCAGCGCTCTTATAGCAATGACCGCGCCGCAGTTTATCAATGAAAAAATATGTACAAATGCGTAGGTATAGACATATATGTGAACTTGTACATATACAGCGTATATACGTGGATATACATGTACATACAGCGGGCGTCAAACATTTTTACAATGATAGTTATAAAAATAGCACATACACATCGCCGAATTTATAGAAAAGTGGCGCTTGCCAACGAGGCAAGGAAAATCAGGTTCGCCAACGGCCCGAGAAATTGGAAATGCAAAATTTTCTCATCACTACCCACGGTCGACGTATTGTCTGTCGCGCGCGACCTCCGAGTGACTTCTGGCGTGACGGTGTAGATTTTTCACACCGTCGCCACGTGTTGCTTGTAACGACGGGATCTTATCAGTGCGAGAGGACAGAAAAGAAATGATACAGCTTTGTATCACTCCGGGTTATCAGTGTCGAAGTAACCAACCAACGACTTTGACTCCTCGAAATATCGCGAGATAAGTACAATTTCACAGAGGTCGATTCGCGATAGCGTCATTCTTTGTAAAGTGGCTTCGGTACATGTGAGTATAATGGACGCATATAAGTACATCGCATTACCGCCGACTCGATTAGTCTGTTGATGAAGAATATGCGTCATATATTTTTTTTCCACAAAAACGTAACCGCAGTTTCCAGAGCAACCGCGTTATCGACTGCGATTTAATATACCTACGTATAATCGCAGCGTGAGGTCCGCAGCTCGGGTAAGCTGTGGCGTTCAAGTTCAAGGATTCGTAAGTCGCAGAATATGAAAATCGAGTAATCGGAAATTTGGCAATTGCTCTCTCCGGTGTGCAAAGTATTCGCGATTATTATTTGTGATAGCAAATCGGAATCATTCATTGATAGTACGTATTACAAAAACTGATCGATAGGCTCTATTATCGTACGTCGTCGACGACTCGTGGATAAATGTTATTTGTGTAAACAATACTGCATCCGTGAAATTGCGGAGGACAGCGGTGTAGTATTCACGTCGAAGGTCGGGCATCGAATTTCCCTGGATAAAACATGAGACGAAGCTGAAGATTAGGAATACGATAGAACTGCCAAGGTTACCTGTGGCAACTGAAAGGTTTGAATAAACTCTCGTTGGAGTAACTGGAAGACGCTCGCACTTCGACCAACGACCTCTATAATTGTCCATGATTGACCATTGATAAAAGTGTATTTTGCGAATTCATATCGCCGAGTTATCAGAGCAACGCGAAAATTTATTTGCTTTCCGTTGTTATTACGCGAGATGTGTTTACCCCAAAGAAACAATACGTTCTTAAAATGTATACGCGTGCATCCGTAAATTTGAACTAATGCGAAACTATTGTTCCGTTAGAATTCCATGTACATGTACTTCTTTTGAAATGCAGATGCGCCGGTATACGCGATGCACCACGCGACTGATGGTTGGTATGCAGCTCGTCGGGAGCAAACAAAAAAGGAAGTAGTACGCGAAGATTAAATAGCAACACGGCATCAAAGCAGATTGATTTGATGAGATGAAATGTGATGCGATATGCATTGCAGCGGTACAGTCAAATCGAGCGACAGTTGGCTAAAAATAGACCTCATGAAATAATGACCCCTTTCATTTTTAATCCGTCACGTCCGAATCGAACGACATTGTAAAGAGTATGAAGATGCGAGACCATTGGTTCTAAAATATTGCTATCTGTTTGGAGATAATACAACAATGCCGTTGTCCTTTATTTTTATTACGCCGAAAAATTTATGCTCGTAGATTAGGCGGCTGCATGTGGGCAACTCGTGCCGATCGTTAGTCTGCCGCATCCCTTCGTGACATTGGTCACGTATAGCCATGCGGTTCACGAAACGGCGAAGAATTTGTACCTGCACGAAAGCACGTACCATTCTGGTCATATTTCAGGAAAAGAATCGCATGTCCGACAGGAAACATTTTACGAACGTTGTCATCTGTAGCTTTCTTTTGATGCTAAGTAACCTGATTTCCCAACATCATATGGCGCATACATTACATAAAAAGCCTAACGAGTCTTGCAGGCCTTTTACATTTCAGCGGAAATAAGTCAGGTTTGAATTCTAATCGTTTATGAATGATAACCACTTGCTGACAAGGCCTCGGAATGTTGTTGTTCGATATCAGTCGAGCTGATTATAATGCCAAAATTTGTCAACGTTGAACGACGAAGAAAAATATATTTACAAAACCAATGTTTCCTGACTGTTGTCAACGACGTAATCGATACGTGACTAACGACATACGAACTATATCTACAGCTGGGAAACGATTATCAAGATATTGTGTCGATGATATAAATGTATCGAATTGAAAACAAAGGTACCTTGTTGACTGGGCTTCAACTGTGAAAGTGATGAGATTGTCTCGATTTTACCTTTCCGTAAATAGATGAACGCAAATAACTTATTCTACTCGACTGGAAATATAACGTGACAGCTATGATACCGGTCAAATTTTGATCATAACCGGTAGATTGAGGGAAAAGCATTTCATTACAATTTTGCTTGTGTGACGCCACAAATTTTGTTACAATGCCGATAAGATAATCCGGAAGTAAACAAGACTGTGGATTTTAGTTGATTGTATTTGCAGGCGTATGGATAAAGAATAGATAATATACGTATAAACGAATTTATATCGCGCCATGAGTTTCATTGAAAGAAAGAGCGACGCTGCATATTCGGATTTGTTAGAATTCCTTTGTGCTAGGAACGGACTCATTATTCTAACAAAGATGATAGCACACCGAATTTTATATCGTTAAAAATTTATCCTAGTATTAGATAAGGAAAAATAACCTCGGTTTGTACGGAATTTACGCGTGTATGGCCATCGGTTATCTTTTCCGTTTCTTGCTATTACTGGTTCGTTATCCGCCTCGACGCGACCGTGTAGGGCGACGCGATAAATAGTCGTTACTTTTTTCATTTCCTTCAATCATACTCGAGAGAAATAATTTTCTCAATTCGCACAAACGAATCGCGTCTCCCGTTAGGATTGATCGTTCGGCAATGTTGCGTACGTTTATCAGGGGGGAAAAAATTAACGCGTTCAGCTTCGCCATGCGAAAGTTCGCAGATGATAGGTTTATTGCCAGACGAGTTGAAACGCAATAACAGCCACGAGTCGTAACTGTACAACTGGAATAACATTTTCTTAACGATCTACTTTGCATTATTTTCAAATCCAATGCACACGATAACCGAAGCCAAATGGACTAACAACGAAACCATGGTCGCGTCAAAAAATTACGGAAGAATCTACTGGAACAAATCGCAATCGGCGTAATAATGTTGTCGAAAGACGAGAAATTACGCGTAAAGTTAACGAACAGAAAGATGTTACGTTTGACACGTGTCCGGATATCGGATAAGTGAGATACTATCATATGTGGTCATATATCGTCCGACACACATGACGATTTCTCGAACAACAACGGAGTATAAATTCCAAATTTCGTTCAAATTTTCAGCTTTCAGGGTATTGTTTGCGAGATACGAAGGTAAACGAGCAACGTTAATCGTGTTATCATCTCGATTCAGCGAGTAGTTGAACGAACGCGATTAGATTAATCGCAGTGATGTGATTATGCAAATTCGAGTTCGTCGAGTTGAATTTATAAATAGAAGTTAAATTGGAATAATATAATTAAACTATAGCTCACAAATACGCTCGCGTACGTAAAATCGTGTACGTAAAATCAGCGTCGTGCGATGTAAAAAAATGCGTCGGTAGCGGGAATTCGTAATTACGGCGGGTCGACACTTTTTAATTTCATCTATTCCGGGCCCGATTTGCGTGTCGATAGGTACGCGTCGACTAATACACTTTGTCAGAGAACCAAGCGTCGAAGACGGGCGACGATATCATTAGTCCTCTCGTGGTAGGTTCAGCCCGACAAATTTTCCGTTTGTTTACGTGCGAAACGAAGCCACGAGAAATGGCTGAAGCATAATATTGACAGCTGCGTCTTCGCTGCTCGATTCTCTCGATTTATACGAAAGAATTGTCGATTACTCACCACCCAGTAACTCGTCGGACGTAAACTTAGCCGTTGACGACATCCTCCACGCACTACGGACTTTTCTTAATATTTAACCAACAGCTGACGCGTCGAGAATTGTCAGGAGATACACTTGCCACGAATTGTTGCGATAAAATGCTAGCTAGACCGAAGGTGGAAGAGTTCTTTGTTTTGATAAAATGTCAACACACAGCGTCACCGAAACGGACCAATCAGCGAGCCCGTATCAAAGTAAATATACTACGTTGGTCAGTCTGGCGCCACCGATGCCTAACAACAGTTGCTGGTTCGGAAGTTACGCGATGAACATCTCAATACTAACGCATTTTCACATTTTTTAACTTTCAAATTTAGTATTCTGCGACGGTATTATGCTCGGCCGTCTAGCAAAGATATATCGAAACTTGGCCAACGATAATCCTTGATTATCGTTCCCATCACAATTTCTCGTTATCGCCACTAGGGGGCAGCACCGTACAGAAAAGCTGGAAAGCTAATTTGTGCTTTATGACACGTATTTTACTTATTAACTGCGTAAATCGTATTTTATACGTAAAAGTGTTTCGTTGGACGCGTCGCAAGGTATGTAACAATTCTATGTAACATCTTTCTCGCTAACTATTTACATTTTACAACTCGGAAAACGTTCATTACTTGGTGAAAGTTACCCGCAACAAAAATATTTTGCTCTGCAATCGCTGCGAGCGAGATAGTATGAAAAATGGTTGCCCCTTGGTTGACCTGTCAAGCGATTGCGTGAATCTCTTTCGATTAGCATGAATCGGTCGACGTGACGACAATAAATTTTTTGTGATTATTGCGTTTCGGTAATAAATTTACGGTGAAATCATTTCTGACCGCTCATCAGACGCATCAAACCGCCGCGTATTCACTACCATATGCAATATTTGATCGCAGCTGTAGCTCCGTATTTTAATGACGCGCTTTACGTAGTAGCTGTTTTTCAACAACACAGACGACAGACCTGCACTCAAGGTGATTTGAGAGTTTCAAGGTTGCATTTGGCCGGCAACCTTTCGAAAATCTTTACGCCTACCTACTCAATCGAATGTGGCATTGTCGATTCCCTCGTATTTTTACAGCATACAAATAGACCGCCCCTCTTTCACGACGGTTTCTAATATTGCCTCATGATCGCGAACACCAGACTTGTTTCAACAGTTGCCTCAGATAACCGTCCTCATTTCATTAGAGTCAACGTGTTTGCTTTATTCGCGAGTTTTCTATTTAAATAGTGAAATACAAATTTAATAATATATGTGTGAAATTTGGCTCGTAAACTTTCAATAAATCAATCGGCCTTCCAATAAATTAGATCATCGAGGTCAAATCAAATACGCTGAATCATGTGTTTTAGCACGGAATATAAATCTGGTATGAAAATGAAGATTCCAAATGGTGGCTCAGGGAATGGCTATTACGGTCATGAGAGTGGCGTTATATCCTACTTAGATACCGTCGAGGCAGAGCCAGATACGCAAGCTGTCACCGATGGGGATTTTTCCGAGTATATGTGGATGGAAAATGAAGAAGAGTTCGACAAACAAGTATGTACTGATAAATTGATTTAAATCAACCTAGACGAATGAAACTTGTGAAATACAAGTTATTTTCAGCAAACGATATAATTGTTAGGTATTACAACAACTTGAAGAAGAAGAGTTGATGGAAGAATGTCTGGAAGCAATGTTGGAGGAAGAACGGCAACATCAACGAAATCAAAACTCCGTCGCTTGGTCTACCGCTACCAGTGCCGCAGAAAACAATGGAGCTGATCTCTGCCAACAGTTAGTCGGTCTTCGAATGCATGACGAGCTTGCCAAACAGGTAAAATGAAATTCGCATGCATCTATCGTGACATCGTATGAAATACTTGGGAATGAAAATTTCATTTACTCGTCATGATTTCAGAGTACCTTGAATCCGGATGCGGCTGAATTTATCCCAGCTTTTAAACCAGTGGCGACAGCGGTCAGCACACCGCCAGAAGTTGCAACGGAATTGTCGTAAAAGGCTTTCAATGTGTTGCTTACAGAGAGTGAAGCTAAGAATAGACTGTTGAGATGCCCCGAGTCCACCAGTCCAGACCAGTCTGTCATTTTAAGAAGAAAATATTAGGTGTCGCATGATAACGTGATTGTATCACACAATTGAGCAAACGAATGACGAATGAATGCGAGACTAGCAAACAACAGTTGCATGAAACAAATGGAATTAACGTTAGTTGCTTTAATGGTCAAGTAGCAAATCGTGTAATTATGCTTCGATTTCTAGTAGTATCGCGTACATATAATGATTAAAGAAGTTTTGAAAGTCTATGCTATGTTTCGTACGTTTCGTGACAATTTTTTGTTGTCGCGTGTTGAGAAAGCAAAATATGTTTATCAAACTAACGTCACGTAGTAATTTTAATCGTCTTCGTAAACGCTAATGTCTGATATAAGAATCGCGATTCTATACGATTGAAATTACATTTTGATTGACAAACATAATTTTGAATAGGTGAAACAAAAACGCAGGCGTATTTAATAAAATCATGACAGATGGATGCGAGCGTTGTGATATTAGTAATTTGCTTCAACGAACGTCACATCGCGCGATTCTTGCATGAACTTTATTTTCGATTGTGTATCATTTGAGTAATCGTTCAATCATCAAATCAGCTATATAAATCAAGAGTCGTGCGAAGACGTGGAAATGTTCCTTTTTCAGTTCGTTAGTTCGAGCATAAATCATTATAGACGTGTAATTATGCTTACTTTGCCTCTTCTTAGATATGCATTTTCATCATGTTATATCGTCACCTGTGCGGAGTCAATTCATATTTCACAACGATAACAACGGACTCTGGGCTTCAAGCCAGTTCAATTTTTCATGCAGACTCCATAAGACCTCGAATATAAGCTAACTTTACGGCTGGGTACTCCTTTGGCAGCTCGTTTCTCACGTTTACTAAAGTCAGCACGCCGTATACTTATTTGGTAGATGAATTTTTATGAGACATTAAATTCTATTTCAAAATTACGTAGAATATAATTGTAGAGAAATAACATTTTAACAATAACATAAAACGGTGTAAAAGATGGGTGTATTACCAGTTCTTATCTCGAATCGTAATAAAATTAATATACAGCCAGCTGAACGCCTAACGTTTGCTGCAATATCTTATGAGATACGAAAACCACAAAAAAGAAAAAAAACGATCCAACTGAATATATTATGTTGATTGCTTATTTTTCAAGGTAATAGATTTAGTAGACGCTACATGTTTCCTCAACAGCCTAACATTTTGACTTGTAGTCTTCCATTACAATTCCCAATAGCCTTAAACCTGGTAATTGGTTAATGAATTTTAAAATGCAAATTTCTTTCGAGGTAAGATACACATGAACGAGAATGTGAGCCTGCGATTGAACGAAGATGAATGTGTATATGAATCGTAACATCTATAAAGAATCACAATTGTTTATTTTGCTCATTACACTATCATTCGAAAGTTGTCAGAATTTAGACATGATCAAATGCTATTCTCAATTTACATAAGTGTGAAATAATGTTGAAACGTCGACCTTCAGTAGGAAGTAATGTAGAAGAAAGTTTTTCCATATTCTCTCTTTGCACTTATATGAAACTTATTGAAATTGAATGACAAAATGTATACCATCAAATTTATCCGTACTATCATTTTTTTTATCATTCGATCATTACCTGATAATAACATCGAGTCTCGCCTGAGTTGCAAACAAACAACGAAGATACCAGTATCACATCACGTTTTACCGGCAATAGAAAAACTTCCATGATGATATTTTCATGTTCGGGCCTAACGCTCTACATAACTATTTCATGACTTTATTTGTATTCAATGAAAATTTCGGATCGTCCGCTTTAACGTCAACCAATGAAAATGACGAAATAATTTTTAGCATGTCTCTCCAATCAAGCTTCGAATTTGAACAAACAAAAAAAGTACAAAAGTATCAAAAATAAATGGAAAATACTCGATATTTATTGCGGCAAATACGAATATTCCTAGAGTATGACAATCTTGGAACATTTGTTAAACACATCTTTTCAACTTTAGAAGAGTAAAAAACAATCAGTCCGAATCATATTAATATTGCCGATTTGGTATGACGTAATTCGTTTTATTTTATACATTATCATCGTTACTTAGCAAGACACGTCAATCATGGCCAATGATTCTGGCATGTGTGAATTTTTCATATCCTCGATTTCTTTTACATAGCATTTACCGTGTAGCATACAATATAATTCAGATGAACGTACGTATTAAAATATAAGCTGAAACGCATTTCATTGTGATTTTATTTACCTGCTCCTCAATACCATTGATTACAGAATAAAAATAACTTGACGAATTCACGAAATTTTACGTCCAAAAAAACGGGACCATCGAAGATTCAAGCACGTTAAGCAAGGTTTCGCTATACAAATAAATGCATCAATTATACTTCACGATTCGATGGACCTTACTTCGAATCTTTCGAACCCGACGCATCCTTTAGGAAAATGAAAGACAAAAATATGAAGGATACATAAAAAATGTCAAGCTGATGTATGATAATTTAATTTCGTATTATTAATACACACCTATTTGGATGTCTTATGTTTATAGTTCATCGAATGCTCCTTCAAATATGGCTTATACACGCCTATTCCAAATTTATTAGATTTGGCTTGAAATATATTATTGTTCTAGAATAAAAATACAGCTGTCACCAAATGGATCAAGTCATAACTTTCCATTGCAACCGAAAATGAAATGGGACATCGTGTAAATATAATAGTTTTGGATAGATGAGTAGATCTACTAGATGGAAAGAAGAACGTTGGTCATTCATCATTTTTTGATACCTAATTATTGTTGAAAATCGCAGCAATATTTTCCTCTGTTTTCTTAATTTCACTATCTTAAACGGGGCTTTTCCAATTCAATCACAAAATACTTCACAGAATTCGCTTGTCAATCAATTTTCGTCTGAGAATAGTCGCATATTTGCAAATAAACAATAGCCGTACTTTAGGTCATATCTCAATGCGTCAATTGTCTTACCTTCCCGATAGTGTGCAAGCATCATATAATTCTGCGACACTGACGATCGTCAGATCAATTATGACTCTATAGTCCACTATAGTGGAAAAACATCACGTCACAGTAATTGTATAGTAGTTTTACATAGCTAATAAATTCCTGTAACTTATCAATATAGGATGAGTATACGCCCTATCAATAAGTATTTTATACATGCATACATTTTTCTAATCGAGCAATAAAAAGGCTTGATTTCGGATGTACACTTTAACGAATGACGAACTCTGAATGTGATAAGAAGTGTGCATCGCAACCGGTATCTACTTGATATCAGCTGTGCTACGAATTCCTTTCCCGTGCAACTAAACATAATATGTAGGAAAAAAATGGATGAACCACGATGAGTAACTGATTAAACGCTTTCTGTTGGGCTTTGGAATTCGGAAAGAGCGTGTATAGGATTTTGAACTTTCTTCTGCGATCCCTTTCGCACTTTAGCCCGTACTTCTTCAGGTCGTTCGGGGCGAACGAGGGGCTTCTTCTCAGGGGCCTTCATCTTCCACACGACGATCGGAGACTGCAGACAAAGAAGCATCATATTATTACAAATATTAGTATTAGTATAATACCTTTACGAGTATTTTGATTGTTTTTTTCTCTCGACAAATTCTATCTACGAATTAGAGAAACCAATTTTATATCGTAAATCGATTAAACGGAAATATCAATCTACACACAAATGTCGATGAAGAATTACTGGGTACTTACATACTGTAATATCCATAACAGTTAGTAAACAACAAACGAAGCGATTATCAGCAATATAATGGATACGAAGCTATTAAAATTAATTGTCAGTTATATTATTGAGTAAAGCACTTAGTTACAACTACAATTTAATGTCATTGATGTCTTGTGATCGATTTAGCAGTAGTGACAGATTTAAACTAATTGCTTTGGTTTATCATAAATTTTTACGAGGGTTACTAGAGCAGCTGAGCACAATCCGAGAACATGGACAGATTTGGTTTATACCAGAGAGACGGAGTACAGAATGGATAGGCTGTAGGATACAGGTAGGTACAGCAGAGTCGGCTCTTGTGGCCATCGTATCTCTTTTCCATTGTCTTCAATTGTCTACAAACAGTATTAAGCCATATTCTTACACACCACACGAGGGTGACAAGGGAAATCATTGCCATTTAGCTTGGGGTCATTTTCATTCGTGAACAAAAATTACAAATAAAAAATATCGATCATTGTCCGCGATAGCTTCAAATTATCCGAACGATTCAATCCAGATGTTTGAATTATTTGAACGAAGTTTTGATCAGAAAGTTCAACTGCTGATGTTCCAGAATTAAGCTCAACTTATTGCTTTGAAAATCTGATACGAATTGGGAATAAAAAGCTTTCATACGAAACTGGTGATTTTGTCAGAGTTGTAAAATGAACACCAATTTACAGTTGAAAATGATATAGCGAGAATTCTTTTTTCTTTTATTCAGGATCACATCGGCGCTACTCACTCTTCACTCATTATTGTAGCAATTCTATGGTAAAGCACTACATCTTTGACTGTTACTTTTGTCACCTACTGCATAATGCTCTTGAGAAGTATAGTGGAAGCTTTGTCTATCATATATAAAAATATATATATATATATATATTTCTTTCGAGTAATGCATAATAGCTCACTTATATACTGGTATTTTTGCGTCGTTGCTAAGAAGTGAGAAAATGAGATTCAATTTCTTACCGTCACTGTAGATTGTCGAGGATATTTAGTTGATGCCACATAAGAAGCTTTTACTGTGAGTACTACGGCGTTCATCAAGTTCTTTGCTGCTTGGATGAGAGATGTAGCGCTATCCAAACCGGAGACAATTAACTCGCCACTGATATTCTGGACGTCAGCTTTCACTTTACTGGTAATATTCATTTGATGACAATAAAGGGCGATACGTTGTAAATAAGCAAGCAAATCTTTTTTTGTTGAGCTTTCAGGGCACTGATCCGCAATTTGTCTGGTCAATTTGTCCAATTTTGTACCAGCCTCGGAAATTTTCTTGGCAGCATTGATGACATCCATGGTTGTCTTCAATGGTCCGCGTCCTCGTGTAAAGTCCGTCATTTCCATCATAATCATGCACATATGTTTAGCGAGGACGATTATATCATTGCCAGCATCATCCCACTTGGCGACTTCACGATCAAACTTCAACTTCTCGCTCTTGAAGAATTCGACCTGTTGCAAAATCTTTTGCTTGTCTTCTTCGGTCATTTTTCGCATTGCTTCACGGGCTGTCGTGATGCCGCTAATATCTGGATATTCGTCGACACCGTGTTCCCCAGTCTGAGCGCTTGACTTACTCCGTGTTTCCAATGTATAGTGTTCGTCCAATTCCACATCTTCTGGATCTAGATCTTCATCAGCCTATAAAAGAAATGATACGCGTTGTGAATAATTAGAATTCCACAAACACCAATACTTTGAATTCAGATATACATGTACATTTTTGGAAGAACCATACTTTTTTCAGTACAACAATTCGACGACCAGAAATTTTAACAGCAATAAAGGATAATAAAGGATGATAAAAACGCAGTACATACTCTGTTCATAAGTACGGCACGTCTTATCTCTCTTACGCCATCATAAACAAGTCTGGAAGCATCGATGAAGTCATTTTCATCAACGTCCTTCGCAGGATTGCTACCCAGCGCGTCTACAGCAACTTCTACTCTCTGTGCAAACTTTGGCATTACTTGCTCCCGTAAAACCTTTACCGCTTCTAAGACTCGTTTGGTATAAATACACGGCTCGTAGTTATCCATTTCCGCTTGAACGACGTTGCAAACTCTTGCCGATCGTCCTCTGATTGCACCCGCTGTTCGATCGAGTGTATCGGCATCTCCTTCTTGAAGTGCTAACACGCATTTGTTCACATCTTCGAGGATGTGGTTTTCGGAAACGGCAAGGAAGTCATCGATTGTTGTGATATCATCTACAGCTTCCGTTAATACTCGGACTTGATTTTCCCAAGCTTGTCTAAATACTTCCATGTTATCAAGTGCGACTTTCGAACGTGGTCGAGCAGCCAATACACGAGCTGCGTTGATAACTTGCGGGCATAAGTTTTCAATTTGTGCTGCTGCATATCGAACCATCTTGACTCCATCTTCATTGCCCGACATACTGCACACCAAGTTAGCCACCTGTAGAAGAATAAAAAGAATAAAAATTAATCATATTCGATTATCACAAACATATTTTGTGGTTGGATTGATTTTACCAAAACACCTACCTCGACTAATTTATTAGCATGCTCTGTGAATACCAGCGCGTATTCTTCTACTTCTTTATCTCTTCCGTTTCGTGCTGCTTCGATCAGCACCAACAATGGAACACTCGTCTCTAGAAAACTATCTGATACGTGATCGACGACAGCTTTTCGTAATTGTCGACGTAAATCGCGAGTTTTTCGACACATGTGATCTATTGCCCGTTCCAAGCCTTCTGTTTGTTCCTTGACCCCCATCTTTAAAAATCGTATGAGTATTATTAATAACGAGAACGTGTTAAATTTTCAATAATATTGGTCAATGTAAAAATCATGTTATGTTGTTTATTTGCATTGATATGTCAAACCTATGCAACACGTAACACCAAGAATATTCATAAAAATGTCAGTATTTTGTAACTTGTGTATACATATACCAATCTATAAGGCAATAGTTGCGATTAATCGACAGAATTTGCAAAGTATTACTGACTACGCTGAGATTATATTTCTGTTTATTATTTTAATATGTCTGTTAATATGTATTCGAATTTGATTATTAAAGAAACATATGTTTCTAATTTGAACATAATTCTAATTATGAAGTTTAAAAAGCATAACTGAATACTCGGTAAATCGTCTAAAATTTCATATAACTGATAATTATATCAACAGATGCGGAAGAAATTGCCATTATAGACTGAAACTGACATGTGTTTGTGATTTTCTAGGAAAATATTTGTGAAAATGTTATAAATATACATTAACAGCATTATTTTTATTCCATTATTCAACACAGTTTCTCATTCTCTCTCAATGCTCATCTGATAGTTATGCAAAATTATATATGAAAATATTCACACGCAATTGTTCCAAACCATCGAATAGAAAATGTTGAATCATTATTGAGGTACCTAACACAGAAGCACACACACCAAGGCACGTGTTGCAACTCATCAATATGATGTATTAGTGCAAAACGTTAATTAAATTAGGTGAATTGGATCAGTTTAACAAAAGGGTCTGGCATGAGCGGTGGAAACACGTGATTTTTTAAACACTCAAAAAACAGAATGAACGATACGAACAAATGTTATATGAAATACGCATGGCAGGAGATAAACAGGGTCAGCTGAATATTTACCCGTTTCCCACCCCGGGCGAGCTGTAACTGCCAACGCCAACAGAAAGAAACCAATGTAATAAATGTGGCAAGACAATGTTTAGCGCCATTAAACTATCCGCCGGAATAAATCAAAACCGAAATAAGATATTTCAATAAGAATATTACAATTCCTATCGAAGAGCTATCGTGATACACCAATAAAATTATACAGAAATAAATTATCTATTTGCAGCATCTGTAATATGGGAAGCTTACTTCTGAGTAAAATGAAGTCTTTGGTCTTGAGATGCTTGGAAAAACAGCTATTTAATAGTTAATCATGTTGATAATTTTCTTTACGATCTATGTCCTATCAAATGCAATAAAATATAATTTGATACTTACATTGTTCATATACTCGCTGAGCAAATCTTGCAATGCTTGTCTAACCGCATTACATTCTGCCACAATACGTTCTCTGCGTTCATCTCTAGTACACGACGAATCAGCCATGAGTGCTGCTCCACTAATTATACTTTCCAATCTCTCCTCGAGACTGGGTCGGGTGCGAACTTCATTGTATGCGAGAGGAGACATAACCATTCGTTCGTCAAAGTCGTCCAAAGCTGCTGCAAGTTCTCCTGGCCCATCATAAGGATGTTGACCATCGATCGGTGTTTTGCCTTGAGCTACATCGTTTATTGTATTGACAGCCTCGCAAACTTGTTTCAAAACATAATCTCTGTTTGCTTTGGCAGCAGCCAATTCTGGATGACGAACGTAAACTTTGGAAGCAGTCAAAAGCATTGTTGAATGTTTCTTGAGCACAGCGCGGGCCGCTGCCAAGTCATCTCGAAGCTGTGGATCTTTCAGTTCTTGCTGACGTTTTGCAGCTTGATTCATAAGTTCTGACGCATTTCTGCCAAATTGTTTGATATTCTCCAATAATTCTCCCTGGGACGACGCATTTTTCAATTTTTCTAAATCATCCTCAACCACGTGGAGGGATTTCAGTAACAAATGTACGTCGACCATATCTGCCAAGATCAGAAGACGGGTAACTGCTGAAAGAAGATTTCTAGCTGCACGTACCATGTTTCCTCGCTTCAACGAAGAGCAAGGATCTTCGGAAAACTCTCTAAACAAAAACATATTTCATCATTTCAAGTTTCGGTCTGAATTCTTGTTTGATAAGTTCTTAGGATCATAAAACTCACCGAGCTGCAATGCTCATTGCTGCTCCAGTTTTTCTAACTTCTTCAACCGCGCTAAGCATCTCAGCAGTTATATCAGGATTATCATACGCTATTTGTTCACCTTTTTCGATAAAATTAGCGGTTGCTTTTTCCACGGTACCAACCAACGCGCTGGCTCGTTTTGATTTACCCTTTTTCTTTTTACTTGGTCCTTTGGTATTGACGAGTGTCGTTACTTGTAACACTAATGGCTCCAAAGTCTTCTCGACAGACATAGTTCGAATCTCCAGATTCTTGGGATCCCATTTTAACGTTATTGGTCCAAAATCAGACATTCTTGTGTATTAGATGTTACTCTAAAAAACAAATAAGTATAATCATATTAGTCATTCTATCAAAGAAACAGATTTTATAAAAGGTCATATATTCATTTATTTTAATCAATTATAATTCTCACATACAGTAATAAAATAGATTATGCAAATTGTAAATGATATTTCTATGCCTTTAGTACATTCAGCACTGACTAGTGTCCCAGGAATATATCTACTTGTCAGTATCGGTTTATCTTCAAGATGAGATTAAGACTGCTAAGTAGCGGCCCTGATTTGAAGTTACAGTAACGTGTTGTAGATGTGTTGAATGCATTTGGTGCACAATCATTGGCTAAGTATGCGGCATACATGCCGCTGCCTCGAATCGGCCTCTATTATTTATTGGATTGAATTAACAAACTAGAGTCTGGCTTTCGGTGTCTCGGAATTGCGGCGGGTTTTCATTTCATCAATGGTCATAAAGGGGTGGATGATGACGGATAAGAAAAATAAATGAATAAAGAATATAATGTGTGATGATTGTAAAATGGTGGATTCAAATGATGTCATAAATAAATCGCGAAGCATTCTGAAATCGCATCTCCAATCGAAAGCTTGGACTACATTTGCTTCACATTATTTATAAGGACTATTTTCGGTACGCGGCGAGCGTGTAGCCTATGCAATTGTAACTTTCAAAATGTGACGTTAAATTCGTTAGTTTGTACAATTAGAGCTAATGCATCTTTTGACTCATTAATCGAGAATGCATCGTTGTTTGATGTGTCAAAAACAATGGAGAAATAATTGGCAAGTCTACGGAATACGAACCTTCATAGGATGATGATGAAAACAAAGGTAAAACGATCGGTGCAATTCAAGATCGGTTTCTTGTCGTACCACTTATTTCAATCCGTTTTTATTCCAAATAACCAACGAGTTTCACTATGCAACACCCTTGTCACAGCGTTTTATCACACACCTATTCATGACGTCATTGTGTGACTCTTGAACGTAAGGTGGGGGTGGTCATTCGGATTCGGATTGGAGTTATCGGTCTACGCCCGAACTCCAAAGCTACACCGAAGCGTTCCGAAGGCGAGTTCACACTCTATGGCCTACGTATACATCACTATACAATACTACAAGCTGTGAGTCTACGGTGAGCTACGAAACTTACCAATACTAACTACGGTTCGCTCGTACTACTTTGAAACGCGACTACGGCGCACCATCGAATGGCGGGAATTTCAACAACCGACTACTAGTTAGACTAGTGACGTTAGGCCGACACCACACACGCGACCGTACGCTGAAACCCGAATATTCACGATTTGTCGGCGAGTCTACCCGAGGCTTGTCTTCACATCTCATTCGTGTAGAAAACGGCGAATAGTTGTTTTCCTTTTGACTCAGTTGAAGATACATACTAGAATTGAAAAATTACACGCAGTGTATGTTCGAAGTACAAAAATAGAAAAAAATTGACGCACGAATGAACACCAAATATTGCTTTCTCTCAACTTGACACGTGAAGAGTGAGTTAAAATTTGCCACAAGCGAACTTATATCCAATCAAGCTCGGTCTGAAAGTCGACGAATATTACATTTTGATTATATCATTGTTTTCGAATAGAATAATGATGAAATCGATAGTATGTATTGCATATAAAATCAATTGTACATGTATAAAAACATTTACGCAGTTTTATTAACATTTTTTTACATTTTTCCTCTTTAAATACTTACATTACAATCTGTCGCATCATTTTATACAAATGTAGATGTCGCGGGTACACAGTAGTGTGTACAATTCCCTTCTAAGCCATAACGAAACTTACTTTGGAATTGTTATTCCACAACCGAAGATTTTCTGGTATTTAAAATAACACAAATATCGATATTTCTAGTTTTCGCATCATCTAATTGGTGGTTTCAAAATTTCACTCTCCAATTGTTCAGTTCTGTCTTGCAGATTTGTTCCTGGTTGTACACTGATTTGAAACAATCGGATGATAAAAGAAAAAAAAATACAACAGATTATTTTCAATACGATTGTCACAGTCTTGACTTATATGTATAATTAATTCTTTTTCAACGGAATTAAGCTGCGAATATATATGAATAATAACGTCGGCGGATTGGTTTGCCAGTAATGTCAATTTCTGTGTGTATTTAAATATTCGAAATCTATTTTATTACATTTTTTTCTTAACATTTCACTTTGCAATTGAATTGCGCTTTCTCGTTCTTTGATATTTTACATAACAAAAAATTTCCAAACCCGACATTAACGCCGAGCATTGTCATCTTAAATTGCGTAGACAGCGTTTCTTTCAACTCTGTGGTTATTCAAGTTCCTATCAGCATTGAAATGCGGTCAAATTTCATCTCAGCCAGAGTTTCAATCGAAGAGCATCTACGCCGTTCAAATAATATCGAAACAGCCGCTTGTCTCGGACAAATCCTAAATTTTCGTATAGTCGAAGTGCTGGTCGATTGGTGATTTCAGTTTCAAGGACTACTTCGTCGGCATCGTCTTCGACCATCGCTTGTATAGCACGTCTTACAAGATTCGAGCCAATCTTGCGCTTACGATACTTGACATCAACAGCAAGCATCGCAATGTATCCACGCTTTATCACTTTTCTGTGAATATCTAGCTTGCAAACAATAGCTCCAACAAACTCGTCGTTGTGCATCGCCTGTAAAAAAACAGTCATGAATCCAATGAGATAGCTTTGGAACAGTGTAAAATGTTTGAAATATGCCAATAAAACATGTTGATTGCAAAGCATGGAATCATTTGTGTTCATGAATTTAGATGACCTACAAATCTATTGAAATAGGTTCGAGCTTCTCGAATTTAGCAATTGAAGGCTGAATCAAATCTTTGAAAAAATATTCCTTTTTATGGCATGTTGGTAATCAGCCCGAAAAAGAACAGCCTATGTATCAAATCATATAAATACATATTTTATACTCGATGAGTCACTTGATTGAACCTTTATCACTTGAAATTCATCAAGTACCAGTTGCAAACCCGGAAAATAAATCAACACGTATGTTCCATTTCAATGTCAAATGGCTAGACTCAAGTTAATAAAACAACCGTTTCTCTTGTTTGGTAGACATGAAGAACAATATATATCCTTCAACCTTCACTATGTAAATACATACCAAAAAACATAGCTTGGGCCAATTATGAATGAAATACCTATAGGTATATATCGAGTATGGTTCACTGAGATCTTTCTGAATTAATTTCATAATATCAGGCATTTGAAGTTCGCTCGTGTAACTAACATATAAAATATCGCCATTTTTACTCTCTGCAGTAACCGTTTCTACATCATCTGCAATCATACAAAAATATCATTGATTATTGGTAATAATTTTTTGCATGCATTTGAGACGTAACGCAACCACTTAATTGATGACCTAAGATTAAGGGCATCAAAAATCTTGCAGCTTCGGTGTAAAAATTAAAAGCGCGCGTCTTACGGACGATTTGCATCTACCATGAAAGCTCTTTAACAAAACCAAGGTCTTACCAGGCTCATTTTTATGACTAGACTCGTCACGCTGAAGCACCAATATCGTGCTTGAGTCGTCAGCTGTCTTTTTTGGGGATTCGGATATCCCGTTAATTTGATGTAAACCATTTGCTTGCGGTTCTTCATTGGAATTATCAGATTTCAACGTGAGTCGTGACTTGACGTCTTGAGTTACGGCATCTATGGAAACGCTATCTTTTTTTATTCTAACGTCACCTCTTAGTGGTACGCACTTTGTTATTTCCATGGTATTTTCAACGCTTGCAGAATTCATATTTCCATTAATTTATTACTTTCGCTAAAATAATCAGAAGATACACGACGTTCCAGCAACTGCCTCTGACACTGATTTTTATACTCTGCAAACGAGCTCACTGACGTGCCATACTAATTTCTACGTACAACACGACGTTTTCAGTCGAATTTTCATAATTATTATGTACAATCGGCGACGCTTAGAAGAATTTTTCAATCAAATACGGAGCTACAACACACATCACTAAACGACGGACACCATATTGGATTTTCTGCACCACACGAAAATCAGAGGGTGGGGGAATAGATCCTCAGAGATTCTTTCTGCTACACTCGCAAGGTCAAAATATTTTCGAAAATTATTTTCCACTTTTGAAACCCCCACGCACTACACTTGAGTTCCGATAATTAATTCGGATTTTTACTCGACGAACGAAGTCCTCGTTTATGTTCCATCGAAGAATAATTCGAAGGCTTGCGCAATAGGTAAGTACAGCTCTATGCCTCGTTGGGTCGAAATATATGAATAAATACGAGAATATGCCACGTTTATCAGGATGTAGGTGTGAAAATTTGGTTGAGTATATTTACAGCCCCGACAGATCAGCTTTCTTCGTCATAAACGAACGAGCTGCCACTGATGATTGTCAATTGTTCCGGGGATGGGCAACCTAACCTTGAAATAGTGTCAACATTTGTTATTTCTCATTTGAACTGCTTCAATCTCAACGTGTCAAAGTAATTTCAGCACTGCGATAACATTCTTCGCATCTAGCATCATTGCATATATTCCATTGAAAAATATGTACAATAGTTTCATTGATAACAACGATCCTAATGACACTCTAATTACATAACCGCACTATTTCCAGACGATTGGCAGATCATTCTATTTTTGTTATACTAAAGATAGTACCCGGCTACCCGGCTTATTATTTCAATTTATCGCAATATTTGCATCCCACTGTTTCTCCTGTTTATTTATACTTCAGCGCAGTGTAGGAAATACTCGCATGGCAGATAAAAAGCGCACAGATTTATGTTAATAGTCGTATAAATATATCCCCTCCGGATAAAACAAAATCGTGAAATAATGTAGTAGCTAATGATACACGCAAAATGCTTATTACAGCGTATGAATTCTAATTTAACATGAAACACCTGAGCAATCAGCTTGCATAGTCACCGTGGCAGAAGTATTAAATGAATAGTAAAAATAGATATGGATTTCTTGCTCATTCATCGGAAATTAGGGGGTGGAGAGATTGAAAATGCCTGAACTAATAATAACTGTTGTGCACGTGGACAGCGAGCTTTTCATTCGTTTCAATTTTCGTATAACCCAAGCCAGCTTTTCGAATCGCTGTGCGCTTTGAAATATGCTTCTTCCAAATGTATAAATAAAATTTTAGTCCACTTTTACTAGTCAACCAAGCGAGTTTGATACTTGAAATATTGACAACTGTACGTTTCTTGAAAAATTTCGTTCGTTTCTCAGCTCGTGCATCTGCGTAATTGTTTTTTTTTTTTTTACATTAAAGTGATTGTGCGATAGATGCATTATTTATTCATAGTATAGGTAAGTACTTGGCAAACGTAGGAAGTCTCCACTTTTGCATTCACAGTAAATTATTTTCTTCCGTCGTTCGATTGATACAACTATTCAGACCAAACCAATAAATTATCATAATCTGCTGTTGAAATTCCCGCTGAACCAATATTTCGCATTGCAAGAACGTGTATCAGATTTATATCGATATGACATTGAAACTTTACCTTCTGTGCATCGAACGGGATGGGAAACAACGCAACGTTATTAATAAATTGTTGTGTTTCAGAATGTCCTTTCCAAATAAAGAGGATCGTCTCCTTTGCTGGGGACATCGCGACGAGTACTGGCAATGTCTCGATCGAACCGAATCTGAGTCAGAATGTAAAAAGCTTAGAGAACAATATGAAAAATTCTGCCCTGCACAATGGGTGTGTTATCGTATTATACTCTCACCCTATTACTGTTCTGTAATTTTAATACGTCCAATATTTTAATTTGACAGTGAAATTGCTCAAATTTTCATTGTTTTCGGATTTTCTCAATTGAATAGTAATTGTATAAATCTTTTCCAGGTAAAACACTTCGACCGTAAACGAAATTACCTGAAATTTAAGGAACAAATAGAGCAAGAGGGGTACGTGCCTCCGCCGTCAAATAGTGAAAAGAACAAATAATTTTAATATAATTAAAAGTTATGTTGCAATCTAATATTCAAGTATTGTAAATACTTCATGCTATTTAACAATGTTAATAAACAAAAATCATACTGGAATGAGATTCTAACTGGTTTGAAAATATTAATCCAACCTTGGTAACCATTATCTTAACTACTTCGATGATCCTTTTTACATTGTCAAAATGCGTATAGAATTGTTTTTAATAGTCTTCTAATGTCAATATTCTAACTGTAGCCAAAACAGATATGATGTAATGGAATTACAGTTTATTTAATCCATTTTTTATTTTAAGTTGCCAATAATATCATATACAGCTAGTAATGAATGAGCGTTGTTTTTGCATTTAATTGAGAATTGAATAAATATCGAGCTGATTCCCTGTTTGCAGGATGCAAGATTCGACACGCAAAATTTGTTCGGGTAAGTTAGCAAGGTATTTGGAAATATTAATATTTACCCCAAACATACCAAACCATTTAATGTTCTTTACATGTTACTCTAAAAATAACCCGGTACTGATTTACATCTGTGGTTATCGAATTATGTTCATTTTCAGATTCAGCCGCATAATTTGCAATGGACATGGAAGGGATGTTGATGGAATTGAGAGAGTGTGAGAGGAATGGAAGTCTTCATGTTTTTAGAGTTAGTACAATGATGGAATTATTATCTTTGTCTTTCACGACTGTGCTCGCATTATGATAAGATAATAAATATCTTGAATGAACTTACGAATTGCTCCCAGATCTAATTCTTTGGAGTTTTCTTTTGCAGAAATTGATCACTCGAAGGCCACTAGATCAGTATAGTTCACCCACAGCTTGTACGCTTGCCAAAAGAACGGAATGGCAACCAATTTTAAGAGAACTATTAAAAATCTTGACGAACACAGATGAATTCGATAAAGAACAAGTATTACTGACCGCACACGCATTTTTACTGATTCTCAGTCAGTTGTGCGACTTAGACGAATTCAAAGCGATACTACAAAACTATTTTCAGCTGAATAACAACGCCTTGTTCGCATTTGACATGAAATTTATTGTTCGAGATATCAATTTGTTTCAACTTTGGATAGCTCACGGATATTTGCAAGTAAATTGTAACGAGATTTATACCGCAGCTCTTCTCGAACTGCCATTCCCAGTTCTGTATGAAAACTGCATACGGTACACGAGATACAGTCACCTCGCGTACAAAATATTGGAAGCATGGCTTGTTAAAACGCAGATATCCAATTACTGGGCGGACAGCCATCCTTCATTCGAGAAAAAACTAGAAACGATAATCTATTCGAATTGGGACAATTCCATCAAGGAAGTGAGCAAGCAAAATTCAACTGCAATTTTCAACCAGTATTTAAAAATAACTGCTCGAAAGTACCCAGGTTTTCTTGCATTTGCATTCGACAATTGCGTTAACAACGTGTCTTGGCAGAATGAGACGAAATACATCATGCTCACTGAAATTTTCAACAATTTCAACGACGTTGCAACCCTTGCTCATCCAAATTTTGTTTTATGCATCTTTACGAGTCTTACGAAAACCTATCTGCGAAGCGCCGGGCTCAAGCTGTATAATACGATTTCTAACAAGCTCAATGATGAGCAGTGGAAACAAGCTTTTGGTCCTCCCATCAGCACTATCTTGTCACAATGGGGCTCTGGTCCATGGTAAGTGTACTGAATACCTATGATGTTTCTGAGGTCAGGTGCCCTCGTTTCAGTAAATATAACAAAAGCATGAAAAATCGAAGATTTGTGGTAACACGAATCAGGTATCTCTGGCATCTTCGTGTGAGATCTGTGTAGTCTTATTATAACAATTCTATTGCAAGTCGAGTAACAACATGCATTTACTGTACAGGCACAACGAAGAGGCTCTGCAGGTATTATGTACGCAATGGTTAGAGCCAACGATCAAGAAACGTCGAATGATCCTGCAATATTTGTGGGAACTCAACATCGAAATAGATGAAATTTTATTTCGTTCTCACCTGATAAGAATCGCATCGCAGATAAACGTTGCTTTACGAGGAGGGAACATCGATTCGCTGATGGATCACAACAACGAATACATACGACTGAATAGTTTTGCTGCTCATTGTCACAAGCAGATCTCCTTGAAAGATAGTGACTTTGAGGAGCACTTTGGTTCTGTGAAACATTTTTTGTCGTACAACGTTAACACAAGTTCTACGTATATGAGACGTGGCATTGTCAAATATTTTAGAATTTGGTTTCTCAATTCACTCAAATCTTGTTATCTCGAGCCACACTGCCATCAAGAGATGTACGTTCTATTCGAATGGTTACATGTATTTCTTTTGGATTGTTTCGAAATTGGTTCTTGTTATCAGCGAAAAATACTCGGGGTGAAGCTTTATGAAATAATATTATACTACATGAACGACAGACCCTTGACCGAGGTGTTAAAGAATGATCGACGAGTTAAAAATGAATCGAATTTTCACCTCAAAATAACATCAGTCCTGAAATGTTATAAAAATCAGTGGTTCACCAGTAAAGCAAGTTTGCGATGGCTTTTCAAATTGATTCTGGATCCAGCTAGTGATGTGAGAGATATTTCTGCTGAAATCATTTTGGAATATTTTACCGACAATTTATTCGACTTTTCAGAAAAAATGGTGAGACGCACCGCCATCCACTCTTTCCATATTATTCTGCCTGGAAAACAAATTGAATGTGGATTTTTTCAGAGCTTATTAATGGTAGCTGAGGCAAAGCTTAATTCCTCCAAATTCTATGAGGCAGAAAATGGAGCAACAATTTTCAGGATACTCGATAAATTATTTCCATACGAAGAAATTGTTGCTGACGGAAAAAAATATCTGACCGACGAATCATCCGCTTATTACGAATGCTACGAGACGTTGAAAATGCATCACACATACGCAGATTATTTATTGTGTCAGGCTCATTATCAATTGGAGCAGGTAAAAAAAGATATTTTGGGAGCTGCCACATCGAAATCTCCTTTCCATGGTACTTTGACAGCGATTTTGGCTGTGAATTTTGGAAACCGAACCCACAAGAATATGTGCACTTTGGAATTCATGGAACATTTAATGGATTTGTTAGATAATGCGATCAACCATTTCCTATCACGACTCTCCATAAAGTCTAATTTTGACAGTGGTAAACAATAATATACAACAAATGTTGATTTTACAGAGAATTGAAACTAATTTCCTAGTTTCATTTCAGTTATTATATTCTTATTCAGGAATTTCTTCTTCGTTCGCGGAGATGGGATCTATGATTGACGAGACTGTGAAGGACAGCGAGATACATGGCGAATTTGACAATATCACTCTGTCGCCAGCCCACCAAGTTGTCATTACCTGTATCTGGATATCTTTAAAAGTACCAAAAGATCATTTTGTGAACTTGGGTTTTTTGCAGCGCAATAATGTCTCATCTTCAATTGTAGATATCGTGCGAACTCGCAAGTGAGATCGGAATCATGGATTATTCAGACGAATTGGTGCAACGTTCTGCGAATCTCATCGTTACAGTTTTAACAAAATGTCGACACAAAGGTGCTATCGAATCAGCTGGATTAGCAATCGGTCGCTTAACCAGGTAAGTTCCAACCTTCAATTTTGTGAACCAACTATGTGTTTCCTTATAATCTATTTCAAATGTTCAAATTTCAATTTCAATTTCGAATTTGGCAACCATGAGAACTAAAAATATTTCCAATTGTTGTCAAAGTATATTTCAGATTCGTTCCTATTTTAGGAAATTGGTAAACGTGCCGAAGTATAGCCAATTACCGAACACTTGGTTGGATAGTTTGATCGATGAACAAGAGATCAACCCGAACATGACGAGACGCAGTGCAGGTTTATCAATTATGTTTCATCAGATAGTATCTAATGACAACAGGCACGGAAGACCGCTCGTACATGTTGCAATTCAGAAATTGCTAAACCTTTTGGAATCTCCGGATGATGAAGCACCAAGCGAAAGAGAAAATGCTACCGTATCGATGAAGAATGAAAGTGAAACTTACGAGGATTTACCACGGGCGAAATATTTACATTTCATTCAACGGCTTGTTGCCGACAGTGATCTGCACGCACAAGTAGTTCCATATTTGGAAAAAATAACTATTCAATCTTTCAGATATCTCCAATCCGAAGCATGGACTATACGGTAAGATCGGTGGAATGTCGTTAAGGTATTACCAGCAGTTTACATAATTTTTCCATTTCTAGGAACGCTAGTCTACAACTATTCGGTGCTATAGTTCCCAGGATTGCTGGTCAGTATACCGGAGGGAGGATACTCGAATTTGGAAATGGATACTCAGTCGATCACTTCGTTACTCATTATTCATCGCTGGCCGAAAACATTTTATTACAATTGGAAAATGCTGCTTCTTTGAAACGTAATTTCCATACTACATTGAGAGCTCACGCATCAATCGTACACAGCCTCATTCTTTTGTCAAGAATGTCTACTGGTGGTTCTGCATTCATCGACTACTCGTCAAAAACTTACGTTCGTCACGTGAAAATCGTTTTGAAATCTCTTTTCGGAAGTCCAGTCGGGCACATCAGAATTTTAGCTGCCAAAGCATACGCGGCGCTGGTCGCGTATCCTCAACTCGCGAAAGAGTACAAAATGTTGGTCCAAATTGTAGGAGAAATCACAGATGTAAATCAGACTCATGGATACTTGACGGCGATTAAATATGTTGGTACGAGGATCGACATGGAAAACGAAAATGCAAATCTCAATTTTAACGTCGCAGTCAATCATGCAGCAACAACTTTAACAGAAAATGAACAAAATAACGTTTTGCAAAATCGATGCAACATCCAAAAACTACAGAGACAATTACACGACGGAAGAGTGAATTCAAACATATGTTACGTGGTTGAGGCAATGTTCTTGGATTTATTCGGAACACCAGAGAAGGTCACTGGAATATTTTTGTTTAATGACTTTGGACAGGAGCCAAATGCAGTTTTGGCTCGCGAAAGTGGGAAACCAGGTTTCATGGAATTTATCGACACCTCGACACGTCTCTACGCTGAGTACGTAAATCTGACGGATGATATCGAGGAGGAAACGATAAATAAAATTCTCACTTCTCACTGCATCGGTCAAACTGTGATATTTCTGAACCATTTCAAAATCTGCGACCGCTTCGTGCAAGTAGTTCTTGGTCACATTCGACAAATGATGACTGGATACAATCAGGCTTTGCGAGATGCAGCCAGCACGTATTTTTATAAATATTTGGTATACAAGAATCCTTCATTCTTCAGGCCAAAATGGAGCGAGCCTAACGATTTTTATGAAGCCTGTATACAGCGCCAGATAATATCAAAAATGGGACAACTAAGTTTCGACCTAGCAGATAATTTACAGGGAGATACCGAGCTCTCGATGGAAAACATACGACGCAGTTTCTATAAATTGTGTGAAGACGATGAGAATGGTCCATATTTAAGAGCTGAATATCTGCCAGCTATGTTCCAATCGTTAGCAGGATCCCCGAATCGCGATAAATTAGAGATCTTGAAAACATCATTGGAACTTCTGAAATGCGAGGATTCGGAAATTAAAAATACAGCGAGGAATTGTCTGGCAAAACTTCTTTGTAATTCAGACAAAAGTATGTCGTCCGTTTCAGTTGAGACGATTTATCACGAAGTGTTCAAGAAAATTACATCGAACGAAATGGAGTATAAATTCTCAGTCGAAGAAATAGCAGAATTTCTATTAAAATGTACTCAGCTCGTAGAAATTCCAGAAAATACCATGACAGTAGTTGACAATCCATTCGACCATGAAGACGAACCAACTGCCTTGGAAGAGTCGAAACTTCTGAATATTATTTTTCTTGGTATATCACAGTTGGAAAAAAGAAAAAGTCATTCGATATCACACGAACCCATGAATGAACAGTACGATATAATACGTGCTAGTCAGAAATTTCAGGAGTCGATGACCAATGATTTCGTTGATTTCACAGAGGTAAAAAAATTCTTGAACTGCAATTATCGCAGCTATATAACGCAAAAAGTCAACATTGCTCGTCTGTTGTGCGAAAAAGTTTTAGATCGGTGATGCAGTGTCAACGATATCTCAAAGTTTGTCTCGTCAAGTTGCGCGAACGATGCACATCCAAATCTATTGTTGTGCTAATTTGTAACATATTTCACGTCGCGTTGAAGGATCATAAAAATAAGAAAATCATTTTTGCAACGATAATAAGAATGCGAGAAACTGAACCGGTGCATAATTGGAAGTATCCGTAAAATATGTTTATTTTATCATAAATATAAAAACAGGAGCGTTCTAAATTATTCTGCGGTGTACAAGTTTTGATTGCACTGGTGGTAAATGATCGTTACTAAAGAAAACATAATCAAATGAGTGTTCAACAATTGACAGCGAAGAAAAATAGAGACGACGAGATGATGCAGTAGATAAATATTAAAGTGATCGAATTGTTACTTAGAGTAGTTATAAAACATCAATTTACGTGAAACTGATACAAATATACAATGTTAAGGTTTTCTAACTTATCATTTATTATAAATAAAATACTTTTTTTTATACAATAACGCACTTTGCACATTCAGCATGCTCTGCGAATAAGAACTTGTAACTAGCGTACAATTTACCAAATACAGAAAATTCAAACTACTCAACACGTCGTCGACAATTCTGAGCCTTAGTGCAATAATCATTTTAAATCGAAGTGACTTGTCATCAAGTTCTACAGATAGAAACTACTGTTTTTCCTCATCAAATACCTCATATGTACACACCAATTGACGAACACGATTTACATTGCATATGATCAGTAAAAAACTTATAACCTCGATGTTGTTTCTTACAAAGTTTTATTAACCAACTTTTTCTCAATTATACGGTCATGATAGATTTATTCAATCCTAATTCAGGATTGAACTCGCAAGCCTGTTCCCGCAACTTTGAATTTTGCATCATGTTCGTTTCGAAAGCATTTCGTAATTTTAATCAGATAACACATGACGTCTGAAAAGTATAGATACTTCGTTTGCCAAGTGTAATTTTACTTTAAACGAATGAAAAACAGTCAATGATCTACTTTTGCTGGTCACTCCGTACGTACGTATAGCTCTCCCTATATATAATACATTCATACCCCTGTTTCCATCATACATACACGCAGTCACAGGCAAGTTCGCACATTTCCGTTCAGTCACGCCTGCTTATATATTGGGTGGATCAACATAGGCCTAGTTCTATTAATACAAGTGAATTAATCCAAACGCATAAATCATATATTTTTGCAACGATCGGAGAGTTCATTTCATCTCATTGCGTTAAATGTTATCATGTGTCGATACATAAATCATAATTGCGAAGATTTGTCCGTCACAGGATGAAACGAACTCTTTTGATCATATCCCGACAGCAGAGCTAAAACCATTACACAGTTGACGCTAAATTATTTTTTTAAATTTTCATTTACCTACCTAAAGGTTGACCATTCAATTTTTATATTACATTCGGTCATGTTATACGTATATAGGCCGGTAATAGTAGTAACTAGACTGTCTAAATGACCGATGAGAGTCCAGCGTTCGTTTCATATAATGTTTAAAATATTCTTTCTAGGTCATCAAATTATTTCCTTAATTTAAACTTTTGTATTACTTGTCCAGATGCATGTCTGTTATTTGGTAGCTTGACCAGGTGTTACGGATGCCTTAATTTTCTGAGATGTTTCCGCATTTTCACTATTCTGTACTTGATCGACTTCCATCTGAAATACAAGTGTTTTCACATTAAGCAAAATTCGAGTGACCCGCTTCCTTATTTTGCTTGTATTCCTTCGATTACACATACCTTTTCCTCTTTCTCGTCATCGATCAATATCGGTCCATTTTCAGCCTCGTATTCTTTGAGCACCGCATCTAGATTATATCTCCGTCGATAATTTACAAAAAATGATCTTAAATGCGCTTCCGTCTTGGTGCCAATTACATCAGCAATAGCTGAAAAGTCTTTTCCATATTTTCGAACACCTTGAACAGCCAATAGCAACTCGTCGTTAGTCCAACGGGCGTTTATGCGACTTGACACCTCGGGTGGTCGCAGATCGTCGATTCCATCGGTAGTTTTTCGTTTCAGCGCACTCACTTGTTGTTTGTTCGATTGTATCTGATTGGGAATGAAGAAGGATGTTAAAAATTAATTAATTTTGATATTGTAAATTGAGAGGATAGTAAACGTGCTGAATTCTTCGAAATGTTCATTAATTATACATCGTATAATGTCTATGAATCAGTTATGAGGACTAACGATATGAAATATCATTTTCTCATATATTCACGCTACTATATTAAAAATTACAGACACACGAAAATACCGTAATCGATAAATAATAATATCACGTCTGAATGTAAAAACATTTCCAAATAGGAGAAACATACTTCGACAAGTACGATTATGAACGTACAATATACAGATAATAAATAACATGCAGCAAGCGAATTTCATAGATTTGTCTGATGAGGTGAAATCCCAATACCTTAAAATGATTTTATATGATAGTTAGTGTAACATACTTCACAGCCGTAACAGAAGAGATAAAATGTAAGAAATAAAACTAATAAAAAATATGAATAATTCGATGGTATATAAAAATGTATCCACACGAAGTGATATTTTTTCCTGTGTAATTTCGTTGAAAACGTACTTGGCGTTTCAGGCTAACAATTTCCGTGTCAATAGCTTGTAGACTGTTGTTTGCTTGCGAAGGTTGACCAGCTAATGCTGCTAGATCGTCATGATTAACGACCAATCCACGAGGTGGTTTTCTTTTGTTCGAACGACCCGGGACAGAGCTCAGGGGTCTGGCAACTCCAGTACGCCTAAACGATGGAACGTTTGAAGTTTAACTACTAAATACTTGGTCGCTGTTCATTGCTGCTACTACCAACGATTTATTCCCTTTTCTAAATTAACAATGCTCCGTTGGTACGTGGAATAGCGTGAGCATATAATACCAACATCAACTTTGTGATTTCCACGATCTTATCAGATAATAGCAAAAGTAGAATTCTTCCTACGCATTCGGAAACTGTCCGTTTTTCAATTTTTTGTAGATTATTTTAGTTTCAGAATTCACTGACCTCCAGTGCAGATAGCAGCTATGACACGCGTGTCCCTTGGGCGTCGTACGAACGCTATGACAAGCGACGCCGCAGTTGCTACACGCCCCCTACAAAACACAACACCCGTTTAAAATAGAACTGTAACATTGTCCCGTCCTAAAAATTGCGAAGTTTGCATTTGAAAATTAAGCTACATATGGGAATATGATAATCAAGAAAAAAAAATTAAAAAATAGGAATTTTCATTTCTCAAACGAAAAGCAGAATGAAGATACCGAATCTCCGCAGGAGGTTTGAATTTACTTATGTTCTTTATCTTCACGCATCCTGGAGAATGTCTGAGTTGGTTCGATTCTAGCATACAGATGTAGAAGCGTACGTGAGAATATTCATTTGTCTCTTCATATTCAGTTGAAGCTAATTAAGTGCAAACTACACACAATACATGAAACATCTATACACGAGTGCTTATGCATACGTCTATAATGTACCATGTACAATGTTGTGTGATACTTTAGCGAAATATCTGAAGCAAGCTAGCCTATTCAAGTGGGGTAAGGTTAGGCAAGTACCTGAACCTGAGGCACATTTTCCGAGTCTGACGAGGCCTTGGCATCACCGCCTTGGCTGCCCTGCACAGCTTGGTTTTTTCCACGGCGGATTCCGCGGGGGATCGTCCACTTCTAGAACGTTCCACATTCATTCACACACGCTACTCCCTAATTTTGATTTAGTCGTCGCGCCGAAAAAAGATGGGCCAATATTGAATTTTATGAAAATCGATCGACCCGAGGGCTCGTGTTAAACTTCACAATATGGGAAAACATTAAATTCATTCTACGAGTAACAATGAGCTTATAAGATTGTTTCAACAAATTCAGACATATTCCATCTTTTCACAAGTCTTTGGGCTAATCAACAATACATATTGAAATACGGTACACCAAAATGTTTAGGATTGTTTCGTACCCTTTCAATCTATAGTTTACTTGATTTTTGACGTTTTTCGATGTTATTGTGTGGATACATTTTTACCTTAAAGGTACTTATTAACAGCGAAACAGCAACCATATGAAAAAATTGTCAGCGATGCAAATTGAAAACAGATCATGCTAGAAGAGATAAGGCTCTTTGAACAATTAAATGACGCTTAGTATTCGCGTGATGATAACATTTTTAAGGACACGCCAATAAACAAGCCTTATCTAGTCTAATAATCATTCGATACGTTAATAGTGTTATTTAACGCATGAATAACAACGATCACGTTTAACACGAAACTTCTAGAAAGTCTTACAAATTCCAATGTGAAAAGTGAACTCGATTCGTCGACTCTAAAAGTTTCGTTGTGTTAGTAATGGTTTTTGTTTTTGGACATTTAATAAAATGAGCATGAAATGGGAACTAAACTTATGATATGGTGAAGTGAATATCGATAACCTCGTGGCAAAATAAGAAACTAAATCAGAATGAAAAATATATGAGACATGCAGAATCTAGTGAAAAAAATGTAAAAGCAATTGGAAAACAAGCAACTTACTTTTTCCTCTGACTCACTGTCCGTATTTGAACCAAGTTCGCTACCGTTCTCGCTACCATTTTCACCTTCCTTTCCGCTACTCGTCAATTTGCGAGCTTGTCGATCCATCAGCGATGTTCGAGTTCTGGTTTTTTTCCAACTGTAGTAATATTTGACCAGGCTTGCGATTGACTTGTCCGGGAGCTGTAAGATTGTTTTGTGATTAGTTGGACAATTAAATAAATTTCCATATCCAATAATTCAGTTCATTTTTATTTTTTAATAAACAAGCTCGAATAACGAATAATTCTGTTGCGAATTAACGAATAGTTAAAAAAAAACGGGTATACTTGATTAACGAACCATTTGGCGAATACGATGAAAACTTTTTCCATGAAACTGGAATGCCTGTTCGAATAGAACTTTATCCTCCACCGTCCATTCATCTGGAAACGGTGTGAAGTTGGCCAAATCCAAAACAGCTCGTTCCAAATTGTGTTTGTGCCAGAAAAGCATGCCCAAAGCTTGTTCACCATTATAGCTATATTTTTCTTTCGCGAGGATGATATATTCATCCACTGTAAATAGAACGACCATTGATATGAACTTTCAGGACTTGTCGAAGCTCGTGCAGTTTAAAATCTCCAAATAACTTACATTTTTGATCGGGTATATCCGTGGTCGGAGACCAGACAAGTAAGGCTCGGTCAGGACATTGATCCAAACGTCGTTCTGTCAATTGGAAAAAAGTCAAATATTGCAGCGCTAATGATTTCTAAACATGAGAAATAAAAATCATTGCTTACCATTCAATGGAACAAATTCTGGAACGATGACTTGATAATCACGTCCGACGCGTATTTTTTCTGCTGGAACTACGGAAAAAGCATTGGATTAATACATTAAAAAAAAAAACCGCATCTATAACGAACCGATTCCATAGTATCAGATTCGGCATTGATATGCAGCGATTATCAATACTTGCAACGCTTTGTGCGAATATACAAAAAATGCTTGATTATAATTTTGTAGTTTTAACAATTGCCAATAGATGGTTGCAATATTTTAATAAGGTGAGAAAATCTGTTGAAAACACTAGTTTTGGGGGAAATTTTTTTGTTTCCCCGACGTCTTTTAACTATGTTCGAAATGCTCGGCTAATAGCTTAAAAAAATCGATCCACGAGGCGAAATACTACGTGGAGAGCTAAGCTTTGGCTAAGCGTTCAGCTCGGTTTGGGAGATCTTTAATACCTGAACGATTGGGTTTGGTTTCGACGGTGAGCATAGATCGAAGAATGATAACGCGGTGTTCGGTACGCGTATCTCATACACAAAACGTACACGTGAACTGCGATTTGAAATAACGAATGAATTTAAATAATAGTACTCAAATATTTCGCGTCGTAATATGGTAAACGATAGGGCGCGCTGTTTGAAGATCTTGACGAAAATTTGTCTCCTCGATCGATAAATTGCCAATGCGAAGGATTGAACTACCAAGGGTGAATTTAGTTCGGCTCGTTGTTCCGTGATAGGTAGCGAACGGCACGTGTATTGCGCTAATTCTCGGATTAATATCGGACTATTACCTCCGTCCTCTTCACTCGATGACTCTGTCTGTCCATTGGGGCTGGGACCTCTTGATCTTCGCCCATTTCTCACGTTTTCCGTGTTTCTCTCGGCCAGAACCATCTCGATAACTTAAACGACTAACTAACACGACTTCTGTACACTTAACTATTGCTACAAACTAACGCGACGCGATCGAATCTCGAGATCCAAATCACAGCTTGGCGAGCATACGACAATGTCTGGCGATTCGTTGCTCGTCGCTCCGGTTGACCGTAGGGAAAGTAAAATGGCCGCGGGTAGCTCGAGTTCCGATTGGCCGGTGGTTAATTAATTTACATCGATAACTTTTATTTTCAACAGACAATACGAGTATACGCAATTTTCGGAAGAATTGACAATATTGAAATTATTCGCGGAGCACCAGGCTTCATTACGGTCATAATTCCTAATCGCCGCCCTATTCGACTCTCTATGTAAATTTCAAAACTTCTACCTATGATACGCTGTCGACCAATCGCGTCGTGGTCCATTGCATGGACTGGTAGTTTATAATTTCATTTCGACATTTGCAACAAAAGACTATCATATTCCAGTAAATGTGTCAAGCAGATTGATAATGCCACGTAATGCCGCGAATGTCCGCGATGCGAGACGTTCCTGGGTCTGGGGTGCAACGAGCAATTCTTTTTTTTTTTTAATTGTTCCCTCGGATATACGGAGGGATAGATAGACATGCACGCGGGTGACGTCATACGCTACGGTCGACCGAAATTTGCTTGGGAATCTGTCGCGATTTTCGTATTTCTGGCTTTTCCACGTAAACTGTTCGCAATAAAGTAAAAACTTGTGTGAAAACGTTGAAGAATCGAACGTGCAAGCTCTTCGAATTGCAGAACTGAAATCTCATTGAAAATTATGTGATATTTTCAAAATAACCTAATTTACGTTAGTTCCCTGATCCCCCGACAGAGAGCGCCGAGGTGAAAATTTGCAGTTGCTGATGGCCGATGGACTTTGTCGTACCAGCGGGTTTCGTGGTAAATTTAATGTAAATATTGAATTTATTGATCATCAAGAAATATATCCGGTCGAATAGTGATTAGAATTAGTTTTTATATAATCAGCGTCAATCGGAAATGGTCGACATTGCGTAGATATTCGTAATTTTCTCTTCGGCAATAACCAACAAATCCTATCGTGCGCGTATTTTTTTCGCAATATGTTTGATTATAGATAGTATCTTGCCTCAAAAGACTTAAGTTCTTACTCATCTCAAGGATTGCTAATCGTTGGACAATTAGCGATTGATACAACAATGTGTTTCATCTTTGCTCCGTTATGTGTCGTTATTAACTATTGCTTAAAGGTTACTACTTCATTTGTCTTGAAATAACACTGAACAATATATAAACTACATGGTTTTTAAATAATTATCAAATTCGAAATCAAATAATCATTTTCATGTTCCTCAAGATTTTATCCAACGAATAATAATTTCATTTGGTTTGTAACAGATGGTTGCGTGAGAAAAGTCTTAGAATTAACACAACCCCGGTACCACCTATTTGTTGTGGAACGTTATACAACATCTTGAACAGAACTGTCTAAAGATGAGAGTCGTCGCGTTGCTCAGCGGTGGAAAGGACTCCTGTTTCAATATGATGCAGTGTATTGCTGCTGGCCATGAAATTGTGGCGTTAGCAAATTTGTACCCCATTGAAAAAGGTAATTTTTTTGAAAAATCATCAATCGAGAAGAGATGTAAAAAAGTATTTATAGCATTTCGATGAAATGCAGTGTTAAATTGTCAATTGAGTATATTCGCTTGCTTGCATTGGCTATCGATAAAGTTGAGGTCAACAATGATACTGGTCATAATTATTTCAATATAGTGATCAGAAAAAAAATACATATGTACGGGCTTACTATTTATCTCCAGCTGCTCAACGGCGAATGATGTATCGAAGATAAGATTTTTAATTCGCTAATTGTTTTACAAAGCAAATTGAATTTTTATCCTTGATTGTTCGTCATTGTAACAACCTATTTATCTATGGCTTGATAAGCATATATTCATATGTATCAGCTTATCTTCTCGATGAATAGTAAAAGAAAAATCTTCGCATAACGACTTTCTTGTTTTCAAACGCAATCATACCGCTAATGAGACGCATAATTTTTATTGAATCTCATTTTTAATCTGGCTTCATGATGTATCTGCAAAAATGGAAATTTACGTTAAGTCTATAGGATTACTTCTAAAACAGTTATATTGCGATGCAAACACGATTTGGATATATAATTGAAGAATCTTGGAACGTGCCAAATCATCCTAAATTTATTTTAATCTCGTAATAGTTCGACGTATTTAGCTGTTACGTAATACTTTAAAATGATCAACATTATGTGATTTTTTAATGTTTTTTTTTTTAATTTTCATAGATGAATTAGATTCTTTCATGTTTCAAACCGTCGGCCATCAAGGTATTGAATATCTGGGTGAGGCTATTGGTTTGCCCCTATATCGCGAGCCAGTCTTTGGAAAATCGAAAATGCTAGACAAAAATTATTCACCAACGGAACACGATGAAGTCGAAGATTTGTACAGGTTATTGGCCAAAGTACAGGTGAATCAGAACTTTTCCTTTGTTGTGATGAGAATTACTAAAATTTTAATCGTTCTTGACAAACACACGTTCCCATGTTTCAGGCCAGAGAGAATATCGAAGCAGTCGCATCTGGTGCAATTCTCAGCGATTATCAGCGGATTCGCGTTGAAAATGTGTAACTATATCATTAATAGTTTCTATGACCTTTGTCCAATGTATCGACAAATACTCATCCTCATTTATTGAAACTGAATGAAATATCAACTCGCTAATGCGTGGCGTGAACGCATCGCGTATGAGTCTAATGTTGTATGATTTATTTTACTGAAACGAAGGATGCAACTATTTATAGATACTATTCTATATCAATATTTGGCGCGAGATATTCAGACTGATTTAATGATGAGCAAATATTGCTTAAATATCGAAAAATATATGATATCTCACGTGGCGCATGTAAAATAAAATGCATAAAACATAAAAATTATCCGATTTGTAGGTGCAGTCGTTTGGGCCTCGTTTCATTGTCTTATCTCTGGCGGCGAGACCAAGAAGATTTGTTGAACGAAATGATTGAATGTTCGATAAATGCAGTATTGGTAAAAGTTGCTGCACTCGGCCTCGAACCTCGACATTTGGGAAAATCTATTGCAGAAATGCAATCACATCTCGCCAAAATGGTAGGTACACGACGTATTGATTAGTTTTTATTCCCCAAATAGCTCTAAAATTTAGTACGTTTATATTCCTGATAGTTTATTGTCGCGCCAGTATTTCATTCGAGTAGTGCTACTGCTTAGAATTGTGTTCAACTTAGACGTCATCGAACGTATTGTGATTAGCAAAATGACGAAAACTTGAGCAAGCTATTTTCAAAGCATTCCGCTTAGCTTTGTCTAGGAAACAAAAATTACTGCTGGTTGTGTAGTTTGACAACTCGTTGTTGTATGTATTTTTGGAACGAGAGATGAGTATGGACATACTGACGTTGTGTAATTTCTTACATAATCCCGAGAGAACAATTATACACAAGCTCGCATGAATGTAAATAAATACATACACAGAAACACATGGAAACACAAAGAAACATACACATAAGAAAATATAGGAAAAATACGAATTTCTATCATAGATGCTTAATGACTACGTAAATTTAAATATCGCACTGATGTCATCATTTTTAAAAATTGTATCGTGCTTTTGCATGCTCCTAAGGAAATATTATTCTTCATCTGTATTTTCTTTATATATATGTAAATATAAAGTTTTTAAATATATATAGAAATATAGAAGAAGTCGGGAGGGGAAAGTAGATTTAATCACGTTTCTTTCTGTTGATAGAAAGAAAAGTATGGCGTTAACATTTGTGGCGAAGGTGGAGAGTACGAAACATTTACCTTAGACTGTCCATTGTTTATTAAAAGCATCGTAATGTAAGTCTAAGTCGCAACGATTCTGGGAGCAAGAAGATGAACCATAATTCTTATATTTTTTTTAGCGACGAATACGAGAGCATCGTAACTTCAAACGACGAAATAGCTCCCGTCGGTTACCTGAACTTCACAAAGATACATTTACAAAATAAGAGCGTGAGTGAGATGCTTCGTTAAATCCATCTCCAGAGGCAATTTAATAACGTCGTTTGTCGTGGAGAGTAGACTCGAAAATGACGTTTCATTGCAATTAACGATACTACTATTACAGAATGGCGTTGAGGGTTTATCATTACGAGAAAGATTACAAACGATATCGATAAAAGCTCCGTCCGATTATATTGCTGAAATCGTCAGGCCGGAATTACAAGACGGATGCAATTTGTCGGACGATGAAAATGAAGAATCCGAATCCGACAACAAAAGCTTAAAGACTTCAAATTCTGGTATATTGACGTTTGATACGTTTATTTATTTGCCGCATTTGGGATTTCACGTGATCAGTAGAATATACCGGTGCCGAAATAATTGCAAATCGACTAATCATCCAACGCACCTAGGCTGGAAATATCTTGGGAGATAAACACAACTGCCACATCCGACATTGAGTAAAAATTATTGCAAGACGTTTGACGTCTCGCACGTCGATCGACGCTGAATGTGGAGTTTAATTAATGCGTCGAGAAGAATCGATACAAAATCTTAACTGTAGTTGTTGTGTCCCCTTGTCTGTGTTGTATGCATGGTTAGTGACTTTTTTGTGGCATTACTAGTTCCATTAATTTAGAGCAGAGTTGAGTGCGATTGCGAATAATTGCGTCAATCATGTAACTATTCGGTTACGAAACTCGTACGAATACTGAAATAACAGTGGTAATGTGTTATTGGTACTTCCTAGGTCAATTTAGTCCGCCAAGTCCGATGGAAATTGTATACGACGACGAGGATTATCCTGACATCCCACTGTCGAATAGAAACCAAAACGGGTGGTTTTGGTTTGGGGGAATTGTTGGAAAAAATGCTGATCCGAAAATTGCAACCGAAGAAGCATTGGACAAATTAAGCAGTAGGTAAAATTTCACATTAATTTATATCTATCACGTTTTTTTTCCTCTGAAATCCATCCGTGATTCTGTGACGTATTTACGTTTATTTACGATCTAGCGTATCACATTTCTGTACAAATTCTCATGCAACGTTATTCCAACCGTTTTAGATCTAGTCGAAGCGGAAAAACTACAAATTTCAGATATCGTGGCAGTGACACTGTACATAAAAGATATGTCAAGCTACTTATCTATTAATGAAATTTATGTCTCGAGGCTTAGCAAAATGAATCCGCCCGTACGCGTATGTGTCGAATGTCCATTGAATATACCTATAGTACTAGATGCTTTGGCATATAAAGAGATTCCGCAAATAAGCGACAAGAAAGTTCATAAAAGACACACGATGCATGTACAGAGTATTAGCAATTGGGCACCGGCTAATATTGGACCTTATTCGCAGGCAATTCGAGTGAGTATAAGACAAAGCGACGTAAAATATACACATAAGCAACGGGAAATACAGTTTAATGAAGTTCTAATCCTTGCAAGATTTTCCATCGATTAATTCACGTGTAAATATTCTCTCGCGAACAGGTAGGAGATATTATTTCCGTTGCTGGCCAAATACCGTTGATACCTGGCAGCATGACGATGTTGGACCTAAATATTAAGAGGCAATGTCGATTAACTTTAAGGCATATCAATCGAATTGTTAAGGCAATGGATGCGAACACTCAGCTGAGGGATATCGTACAGGTAACAAAAACGCATGTTTCTTGTTAAATATTTCAACTTCCTTCGCTCGTGGAGATTCGAATGGGACTAGTAATTCAGTGATTCGGGGTCATCCGTGTATTCGCTACTATGGTGATTTTTATGAGATAGCGGTATGAGAAAGTTTAATTTTACAGGGTATTTGCTTTTTGACGCATCCCAGTTACATACCCGAGGCACGCAAAGAATGGGAAAAACGAACGAACAATGCGATTGTAGATTATGTAGTTGTACCAAGTTTACCTCGTGGAGCACAAGTCGAATGGTGCGTCTGGGCACACCGTGACAATAATAGATTTGAGTGTGAGTAAAAATGATTTTTATTTCCAATAATCGAACCTTGTTGTCGTGAAATTCAACCTAAGTTGGTTCAATTCCCAATACTCATTGTAAATTAAATTTTTGACAGATGAAGAAACTGGAAAATGTGTCGGTAATTTCAAGGTGGCTATCAGGCGAAGGTGGAACTATGAGAACAACGTGTCAGCGATCGTTTGTTACCTTTCGACTGGTAAGAATATTAGTTCTTACTAATATTTACATCCATTTAACAAAATCAATCGTTGGCCTGTGATATTTTTTATTCATGAAATATCTTATTTATCGAATATCGATTTATAGGATCTTCAAATTCTATGGGAAATTTGGCTATTGATACGAATCTGACGTTCGCTGATATTACCGCAGCTGAATTTACAGAAGCGTTCGAATATTTGCTGTGCAAATTGACGAAGGGTTCGCAAAGCGAAAATCCGACTTGTAATCTGCGAATATTTTACAAAGTTGGCAGCTCGCCGGGCCCAAATTTCATTCAAAATGTCCTGTCAACATTCTCCAGCCGGAACATAGTCACCACGATAATACCAACGACCCACCTACATAATTACAGCACTTTTCTCTCCATTTGTGGCATCAGGCATGAATAGAATTTCGGTTGATTACATAAACTTCGTCAATTATTTATATCAACAGTTTAAAAAAGCTTGAAAAGTACCGATTATCCCAGAAAGCCAATGCAACCAAAAAAATGTATTTTTGTCAATTTTTTTTTTTTTACGAGTAGAATATTAATCTTAATCTTGCCAACTGGAATTTATTTCCCATTTTTCTAACATACGAACGCGAAAGCTGTTCACCTGGTCGGAACTTCGTGCTTTTTCGTGTAAGCGTCCGCATTCACAGAACGCTCATTACATTTTTTTACGATCGGATGTTTTTGTCTATTTATTACATTTTTTACGCAAAAATTATTTACACTGTTATACTTAGCGGTAAATTAAACTTATTCAATAAAAAATAAAATAAAAAGGAAGATACGTTTTTTAATTCATGCCAATGAAAGAAAAATTTTTTGAACCATATACTCGAACTGACAAACAATGCTCAAAATTCATAGGTTCACTCAATGGTAGGAGCATTGGC
This sequence comes from Arge pagana, assembly GCA_963969455.1. Classification (NCBI taxonomy): domain Eukaryota; kingdom Metazoa; phylum Arthropoda; class Insecta; order Hymenoptera; family Argidae; genus Arge; species Arge pagana. The sequence goes on along the minus strand of OZ018309.1, from coordinate 24,774,358 downwards.
TCTCTGCAGCAACTATATAATAGTCAATATAATGTTGATTTACCATTGATAAATGTTTAGTTCTTCGCTCGAGTGTCACCAGCTTGTTGGTGAATGATTATAGATTTTACTTGATTAGTTAATAAACGAGAAACTCCCATTTTACACAGGTATAAAAACTTCTCTCGATGCAGATTCAAATGTGAATCGCTTCAGTTTGTATCAAATTTTAGCAGAAAACAAAAGTATGTTCGGTCATGCTTCTTGTGTTCAAATTTTTAACGAAGGCTTTTCGTTTAAATAACAAGCTTAAAATTTTTCCATTTTCGAAACGAATATTTTTTTTTATTCGCAATGGAAAATTGATATTTGTCAACTCGGTCATTGATCGAAAAACGCTCGAGTACGGCGCAAATAACTTTTCGATTTGATAACAGAAGTTATTTGAAAAAGATTACCGTTTGTGAAATTTTACAACTCATGAAAATTTATCAAAAATTTTCCAAAGGAATCTTTTTAAATACTTAAAATCACTTTGCGCGATGCGAAATGAAATGCGAGATACAAGATGAAACGGTGACGAGAAATGGGATAAAATAAAACTACCTTCGATAATTATTTGGAACGAGCGATTAGGTACATTTTAGTTGCCTGCTGCGTAACATCACCTTAGTCATATATTATTTGTTAAGTATAATTTACGCTCTACGTCTTAATTTTGCTCAAACTAATTTTATTTCGTAACGACAGGATGTATACGGACTGTTGTGCGTGTTAACTTCAATATTTTCAACGCGCGCCAGAATTTATTCCTGACAACAGAAAACTCGATACCATGTACAGAATATTTATCGTTACTATGTGCGATATTCGATGCTCGAAATGATTGACGATATTCAATCGTATTTATTGGATGAATATTTCGCGCAGCAGAACGATCGTAGGAAGATCTTACCAACGCACGTCTAATTATGGACTGAAAACAAGATCTTGCTGTAACGTTGAATGATACCTAAGTTCGGATATTTGTTTCTATCAATATATAACATTTATTGAATACCGCGAGTGAATAAAGAAATAGAGGACGAACATGATTAAAACGTACTAGGAAAAAAAGAAGAAGAAAAACCAACTGTAACTAGCAACTATGCAATTTCGTTTTTCAATTTGATCTCTGTTGAATCATAACCACGGATTATAAATAAAATGAATGAAATGTATTTTAACATTGTACAGTAGGCGCAATCTTTGATTGAATACTATTTTAAACAAAATTATTTATCGACTTTCCTTCTGCCATGTAAATAAAATGCAGGATTTTTCTGTACGTCTCAGCAGAATATGAAAATGAGGTATTAGTAATTTGAAAATTTTGTCAAAATATATATCGATATTTACGAGGCTGAAATTATTTATTGGACGCGTGCAATTTTTATCTTAGGCTTTACGAAGATAGCAACATTTGGGTGTAACAAAATTAACAGTCAGCTGATCGATCGTATGATGAAATTATAAGTGTGTTTTCAGAGACATGTAAAAAGCTCAAAAATTCGCATTCATTCAAATTGAGATTAATAAATAAAATGGTATATATTTGAGAAAAATGTTTTTCTATTACTTGACCGTATACAGATTCTCGAAAATTGGATGGGACATTCTAATATATGAGAGACTTAGCTACAATTTGTCTTTATTATTAATTAGCTGGAATTATTTTAACATCTCGACTGAAATAGAACAAAATGAAAAATCCCTATCCTTTCTTTACATCGTGCACACAAAATTTGTCGAATACTTCTGATATCACAGATAAAAAGGTACTCTTGCTCATACAATGATCCATCAATTTGATAAAATTTCCAATTGTTCATCATTTTTTCCTTCGAAGTCTGACAGTTACCCAAACTGCAGATACTATACCATCAATTAAATGCTCAATGATAATCAAGATTGATCTACATACCTATATCTTAATTAAATACACAAATATTCACTCTCTTAGAAAATGTATCATTCAATTCTAAATTAACAGTCTTTATTACAAGGTTCAGTAGTGTAACCTTTATAGTTGAATGGGTTTTGATATTGACGCCTTCGAAGACTGTTGTTGATTCGCCGTGCTGCAAAATTCGCAGATGTAATTTTTCCTGTTAATTGGCATGTTTTTAATCTCTGCGCAACCTAGAATGTAAAATTTCAAACCGTCATTTAAAATTTCACGAATGATACGTCCAATGCAATAGCAGTGTGACCATAAAACACGATATGTTTATTGGAACACGAATAATTTATTTTAAAAACCTATTGTGTTCGTCGTTACTAACGTTCCTAATTTTCACAGTCAATTTCCGTTCGAGACACCGGTTCAGATCAGTTAGATATTTTTATTCTGCATGCACGACAGCTCTCAACCAACATCTGCTATTGCATCCAAAGTTAGAAGATACCAATCTATCTTCTTCTTGGATAATATACTCGATAGGTTTTTTCTTTATTATATTTTAATTATTTATACTCTTGCAGGCATACTTCCATGAAAAATTTATAGATTGGTCGTTTGATAATATTTTATGAAACTTGTAGGTAATAAAAGTGCTAAAATTTAATGAAAATTTGTGGCAGTACCTAAATGCAGATATTTGTCACACGCGCCGCAATGGACTAGATTTGCTTCCAGGTCGAGTCGTTGGGCGCTGTGACAGCGACTGCAGTATGGACAATAGCGACCTTTTCGCCACAGCCTTGTTATTGCACAAATCATTAACTAGTTAATGGAAGTCAGATCCAAACATTTTATCCATATCGAATTTCACTTAGCGCATTCACAGAAAACAAAGAGTACAAATTCCCTGATTCATATGTATCGTTACTGGATGAAAAAGCGAGCTGTACTCGATGGAAACCATGTGCACTAAATCGCGTTCGATGTTCATCAATTAATTGAAATTAAACAAAACGCATGCAAGCTTTTATCAGCTGTTAAATGGACAAAATTCCTCTCTTTCAATTCTGCACAACTCATCCCATATGTTTTAATCTGAAAATGATACGTACGTACTATGGTGAGTTGTCAGAAAAGAAAAAATATTTTCCCCGATATGAATTTCTTCATAATTATCATGTGGTAAAAAACGAGAATGAATTTGCATACATCACAATCATGCTAGGAATTTAATTTTTTCTCGGAGCTTGTCACTACCGATCATTGCAAAATGCTAAAACGTTAATTCAGATTTTTATTCCAACTTACTTGGAGCAGGGAACACACAAAGTTGAAACATATACGCGTGTATTTTTTTCGCCTTTCTTGTATTCGTGTTGCCATTGAGCTACGCTGTTTCTATCCGAATTCGCACCACCTGGTTGTCGGAGTCCACAGCTCGCACACACAGCGCATTCTCGACAATGCCATCGTCCCTGCGGTACTCTTCTGAGGCCGACGCAATAAATATGATAACTGGAACAAAGAAAGGATACAGATTTTCAAACACAATTATCTGGATGGACCAAATCTCTGGATGGAAACAACAAAAATGTATTCACCCTCGATCACACATATCGCAAAAGAGCATTTTGTCCTCGTCGGCAGGGTCATGGCACAGAACACAGTTTTTGCAGTCTGTACATTGCCATGCATAAGCTTGAATATGTGGAACCATATCCAAAGTCAAATCTATACACGATGGGTGAACTGTAAACGAGAAAAGGATATTTTATAAATGTAACGTTGCCTCTAAATTGAATACAAGATGTCTGGGTATTGCCATAATCCAGTTCGGCCAGGCAACTTCTCGTGAAACTATTCTACACGGATCGCTTTGAACAGAAGCAGCAAACGTAAAGTTGTGTTTAAAGAAATAACCATTGTGTATTCGGATTTTTATCGATACAGTTAGTTTAGTAGAAAGCCTAGGTAAATGGAATGCGGCAATTCACTAGCATCCTGTCAATTATCGATCAATAACAGAAAACAAGAAAGAGAAAGCTGTAACCGTTTCATACTGATATATAAATTTACTCACCAAAAAAACTTTTATTCTCTTTATGGAGGGTCAGGTTACATAAAATCATGAAACATAAGAATACAGACACCAATACCCTACAATTTAATATTCTCTGATATTTTAAACTCAATTGATAATAAACGAGACTCTTCTTTTCGTTTATAGTTCGGTAATATTGAGTATCAACTGATATTTAGGAACGACAAATTCTCTTCACCGTTGCATTGTTGCGAGTCGATTAAGGAGATGACTCGTTACATAGAAATGAAGGGATCCACAGACGTGTACGTCATCGTCGATATTCGAGTACGAAAGTCTGTGGATGGTAGGCTCGAATCACAAAATCACACTGCGATGTAATTACAACTACCAATCGACATCATCACGTGCAGAAGTGCGTCATTGAGTCATGCTCTCAAAATTACCTCCACGGTCATCTTAACAACGTTATTGAACAAATGTACCCTGCTATAATAAATAAATATTCTAAAATTTGTACGAAATCAGTTTCAATTATAACATTACCCCGCCGATGGAAAGAGTCAAATGAACAGAGATGGAAGCATCGCACTAGTACCAGACGTACCACCCATGTAGCACCATACACACCGCGACGACTAAGAATACTCAAACACGTCACACTCTCAACAAATAGTTTTGTTGTCATCACTTGACGAGAATTTAAAGTATTTGGAAAGGATATCGTATTACGTATTTATTTTGGCTCGTAGAATTTTTCATGATTTATAAATTTTGTGCGTCAAATTGTGAATTGAAATGCAACCTTTGTACTGTTGCAGGAATTTTTTCGTCTCGAATAAGAAATTTGTTACATAGTTTAAAAGCTAGTGTGAAAAACTAAAATTTAATTGCAAAACTTTATTATTTATTTCAACATGTTTATCCAAATAAACTACATCGATTCTAAACTATGTTGATATAAATCTAAACTATTTAAAATAATCTTAATATGAAATACGCCAACGGCCCGCAATTCAAAACTGCTACGCTCGACTTTTTCTCACGAAGCTTGTCATTTGATTAATAACAAAACTGCTATTGATTATTCATGATATGTACAAAAATTATCAAGAAAATTTGATAAAATTGGTTGAAAGACGAGCTGAAGTTCAGCTCGTAGAACCACTAAATTGAGAAATATTACTTATTCTCACATAATTCGTTTTATATAATTTACTTATTACTATATAAGTTTCCACGTACCATTTCCATTACAAGTGCCACACTGTATTAGTACTTCGGTCTTTCCATGTTTGTTTAAGTGTTTTAGGCACATTTTACATTTTAAATTTTTATTCTCTTCCTTGTGGGTCGCAATCTCCATATCTTCGTCAATCGTCGACTGAGATTCTTCCGTGTCCTGCGTTCCTTCGCTAGATGATGAGCTGCAACAATAACATCAATGATACCGGTATCCGGAAGTTAAATCGATCGAAGCCAATCGAACTTTCCCTCTTCCCAATCTCACCTAGAGTCGTCCGACGATGAATCGCTGTCGCTGTCGCTCTGCGAACCCTCAGACTGACTGTCGAACTTACGTTCATTGGGTCTCATAGGTCCGTACAAGACAGTGTTTAAGGGATAATATCGCAGTTCGGCGGGTGTGTACTCTCTGTAATAATCCGTGTACTGACCGGGAATCAACGCGACTGGATAATTACTAGGTTTGCGTTCAGAATCGACTTTCTGTTGTTTCTTTGGTACGTGAATGGTGAAACTTTGAAGATCCAAGCTATACTTTCGCGAATCTTTACGAGCCTTGTTGAAGTTGACATTCCACGACAGCGCCGACTGTATGGCCATTTCTGCCAGATCTATACGGTTTCGTTCTGCGTTCGCGGCAGCGGTGAGCTCTTTTTGCTTTTTCGAATGTTCTTTCGCTTGTTTTTCTCGCATGTGCTTCCGATATTCTTCGTATTGGTCCGGAAAGTCACTGCACATCACATCTAAGACTTCGGAACTGCATATAGCGGTCAAACCTGAACGATAATAAATAATCATGACGGCAATTCACGAATGAATGGCAATTCATTCCCATTTTACATTCATGGTACGACAATCAGTAGCTTACCCATATCGCACATCGCTTCGCTTACGAGACCATTTTCTCGCAAGTAATTTCTCTCCTCCATTTCCACCATTCGGCGTTTCAAATCTGGATATTTTCTCTTAAACGACTTCACACCTAAATATTGCGAAATTTGTTCTTGGATCATAAATGTATCTCCCTTCTTATCCAAAGGCCACTCGTATTCAGCAATTTTATCGACGGTGAACGGACCCTCATCAGGATCAAACTGTATTTCCATTCTCCGAGCCTTAACTTTCACCTTCTCCGATTCTGTCGTAGCTGTGCTCAGTACACTACCTTGCGATTCTTCATTGATTACGGTTTCGGCGGCTATAACGTCAGATTTATCAATTAGATCAACGAAATATTGGAATAATTCTGATAACTTTCACATTTCCATTCCCGATTCAACGTACGACGGCGAACGTTCGAAAGGTTATTGCTATTTAAGCGACATTATTCGCACAATTTCTGATACAACAGGTATTGAAAACCGCCCTATTATTGTTGAGGCAACATTTATCACGATACGTTCGAGAAATTATTTTTTCCCCCACGAGAACTTCTGAATTAAAGTGATAATTAAAAATGAACAATTTTAGATATCGCACTCACTGACTGTTTGCAGATTTTATAAATATACATCACGTTATTAATATTAAATATATCCTCATTTTTCTGATACGTCTAACTGATAATCGTAACAAGTTTCTATTTTGTCAACATACTCGGCATTTATTTTATACTGGGATAAGAACATGGAAATAAGCTATGAGAAAATACGCTATTTTTAGAATCCTCGGTTGGAAAGACTCTGCTATATTCACGATTTAGTAGCCGGTCAATTTTAATGATAATTTTTCATACTCTAAATTATCAGTTGCAAATATTGTAGCAAGAATTTTAACCGCATTCCTTTCATTCCATTGTGAAAACCTCCAGCAAACTGCGATCACTGCCACAGATTGCATGCCCTGCATTGGTATTAATACCACCTGATTCGTTTTAATAATTTGAAGTATAAATAGAATTTAATGCGTGATATAATATTCATACGTCTCTTAATAATGAGCATTTGCAGTATAATTGGACATCTACGAAGCTTCGTTGGAAGATATTTTATACTTCCTGTTACGAGTGAATCATTAAAATAACGCTAACACCCGTAATGTACATATCATGATATAACCCTGGAGGAATTGTGCTGCTCGCATTATGACGCAATCTTTTCATTAGTTTACTGACGGACGATTCCCAATGAACGATATGATTGTATTTCGTTTTTGAAAGATCACGAAACAGCTGAGTAGTGCGCTGTATGGCAAATCGATGCGTATCAATCGATAATACATGACAGAATATACCATATTAATACATCCATATTGGATACATTGAATTAGCAATCAAATTTTCAATACACGCTATTGTACATTGATCGGCGACAAAATTAGGCATGCGAGATACTTTTTACGATCAATTTTTCTCACCTGGTGCAGACACGTTTCTGGCTGGTGTTTGTGATCGAGAATTCGATTCGGCACTCATTCGAGTTTCTTCGTCTAGTACTTGCACCATGGAGATCGTCTCGCTCTTGCTCGTCGAGGTTTCTGACTGTTTTATCGAAGGGGTCAGCCAATTTTGAGGCTCGTTTGGCATTATATCTGAAACGATCACCTTTTCATTTTGACTTTCAGACGTGGATGATAACATTGGCTTCGAGTTTTCCGTCTGCGGTGTCACGGATGAGGATAATTGTAACATTTCCGAAAGCTTGATAGATTGCGGATCTGTGGGAGCTGTTAATGAGTCGATGGCCGCTGCAGATTTGTCTATTACTTCTATATATTCGGGAGCAAACTGTGGAACGGTATCGGGCTCCATCCGCGACTTTTTACTATAAGTCTCGGGAGAACCATGGAGATGGGAGGCTTGCGAGCTCAGTCTTTTGCGATCGGTAGGACTGTGTTGAAGGGCTTTGTACAATTCAGACGACTGCGTTGACAATTCTGATACGATAGTTGCCTGCAGAGGATCTATTAAATTTGCTCCAGAACATTCAGTCACGGTTAGCGGCTCCTCAAACCGTCCTACTTTACTCATGGCGCAGTCCATTCGATCCATTTTCCGTTTTCCTCTTCCTACAATACAGTACAATGGCAAACAATGGTTTCAAGAGATGGATTAAGTATTCAGAACAGGGATCCAAATAAAAAATGTACCAACCTCTTCCTCGTCCTCTCTTTGGTGGAGCGTAACTCTTCTGATTGCGACAAGTTCTCCTAGGTCTGTCGGTTTCTCTGCGTGCTACCACCCCAGGTACACCGCTCATTCCTGGCACATCGTCCAGAGCTAACGGATCTCGTGGAATCAATTGTTGGTGCAGCGGTGGTCCCGTCGGAAGGGTAGACCTTTTAGGTCTTCCTCTTTTCCTGGGGACTTTGACTTCCTGCACCGGCGCCACTACTTCTTTTATAATCATAATGTCCTGGCTAGAGTTTGAGTTCTCGTTAACAATTATCAGCTCGGGTCTTTGTTCGATTATTTCACAATCCGAATTCACCGGTGAATTTAAATTATTTTTATTTAATATTTCTTTCAGTTTTTCACTCATCGTTACATCCTGAGTCTTCGACGATGTGACTTGCGTAATACTTATTTCTTGATTGATAACACTCATTTGCTGTCGACTAATGGAACTTGTTTTTTTGTCAAACACTATTTGTTTTACCTCGCCAGATTTAATTGGCTGAATCGTGACTTCCGGTAACATTTGCACTAATTTCGACTCCAGTTTAGATTTCTTCGATTCCACTGGGGAAATAATTACTTCGTCGTGTATTCGGGTATTATCAATCGAACTTCCCAGGTGTTGACCTGGTTTTACCGGTTCTATCGTTACTTCCGACTTACTGTTTTGTATAATTGTCGAGTTTCCAGTTTTGAAAATTTTTAGTTGAGAATCACGACCATCAGTAGGCTTATCTTCGCGTTTGTGTAAAGAGACTTGTGAGTTCTCCGCCGAATCCTTATTTTTTGTATGCATCTCGGACTCGCTGGTAATAATCGTAGGATGCCTCGTTTTCGAAAACTTTATTTTCATCTCTAATGGGAAGTCGCCTTCCTTACGCTTCTGCGACGTGTCCGATTGATTACCAACTAATTTTTCTTTCGACTTCGGGTCTGCTGATTTCTCCTTCTTTTCAGAGTCAATTATAGATGGATTCCCTGTTTTCGATAACTTGATCTTCATACCAAAAGAAGATTCGATCCTTCTCGTATCTTCCTGTTGCCTTTCGCTACGTTTCGACGCAGAATCCATCAGATCCGGAGAACTTTCAGGATGTATTATACTAGCATCGCCAGACTTCGACAACTTGAACTTGATGCCTAAAGGCGATTCGGATGATTTTGCTCCTTCGACCGAAGAAATTGTTCCAGTTCTTGAATCTTCTGGAAATTCTTGCCTTTCAGAGTGTATAATGGAGGCGTCTCCGCTTTTGGACAATTTTATTTTCATTCCAAACGGAGAATCATTTCTCTTTGGAATTTCTCTACACACTTCAGAGTTTGCATCTGTGGACTGAGGATCTTTGAACTCTTCGGAAGAAATTACCGAAGCCTCACCCGTCTTTGCAACCTTGATTCTCATCCCCAATGGAGAATCCGTTCTCATTTGCATTTCTTGCGTATCCGATCTCTCCTTTAGTTTTGATGGAACCGAATCTTTATTTTCATCGTGTGGATCTGGTCGCTCTGTGTGTATAATCGACGCATCGCCACTTTTGGACAATTTTATTTTCATACCAATGGGAGATTCCACTCGTTTTATTTCTGTAAGGTTTTCCGATTTTTCTCTAAACTCATCCAATGCTTCAGATTTTTCCGGATAAATTATAGAAGCACCACCAGATTTCGACAGCTTGATCTTCATACCTAGGGGCGAATCTGTTCGCTTCTGATTCTCTTGGTCAGCGCTTGATTTTTCTCTGATTTTCGACGAAGCATCTTCTGATACTTCGGGTGGTATTATAGAAGCGTCACCAGATTTTGACAATTTGAATTTCATGCCAAGCGGCGAATCCAATCGTTTCGGTCGATCCCCACAAATATCTAACTTCTCTTTGAATTCCGGATCCTCCGTGGTTTCTTGCTGAATTATGGAAGCGTCGCCGCTCTTCGAGAGCTTGAACTTCATCCCGATGGAAGATTCGCTTCGCTTCACGTTTTCTTGCCCGACTTCCAATTTTTCCTTACGTTTCGAAGCAGTTTCTTTGCCCGAGTCTTGTACAATCGACGGATCTCCAGTTTTCGATAATTTAATTTTCATGCCAAGTGGTGATTCTGTTCGCTTTGGCGAGAGATCGTCGAATTTCTGTTTGACATCTTTACCGTCATCCGGTGAATCATACTTCTCAGGTTGGACTATCGAGGGGTCACCAGTTTTTGATAATTTTATCTTCATACCTATCGGCGAGAGCGACATGGTTCCCTCGGCATGTCGCGGCACGCCATCTTCAAGGTTCTCATTTGATATTATGGAGGGATGACCACCTTTCGATAGCTTTAATTTTATCTTTCCCAATTTTTGCCCGGGACTATCCTCTGGATTCGGAGAGTTTGCCGCTGATCTGATTTTGGGGCTTTTCGGAGATCTAGGCTCACCGCAATCGGTTATCGCAGATTTGGCAATCTTCAATATGATTCTGGGCGAACCAACGTTTTCAAAATCGTGCTTCTCAGAATCTTTTCTCGAAGTGTCCGCAATCTTGATATCACTTTTCTCTCCCTTCGGGGAGTCGAGGATTTTTTGGTACATTGATTTTCCATCTGGTCGTAAGTCCCTTTGGATTAACAGGCTCGTCTTGGGTGTAGTTGGTGCTTCGCTGAGTCTTGGTGAAATTTCAGGAACAGGGATTTCGATTTTTGGTGGTTCCTTCAATCGTTCTTCCAGAATAGAAACCTTGGGAATTTTCTCCGATCTCCTGATAATGCTATCCGATAGTTTTCGCATTTCCTGATTGTCCGGTTCTTCCGCGTGTAATTGAAGACTCGTGGATTGTGCGGATTTCTCTGGCTGATTGTCCGTCGCGGCTAACAAATTTTTCAAAATTCCAGAACTACTAACAGATGTATTTTCGTTACTCGACGATAATCGCAAGGCACTTCCTGGAAGCTTGCTCATGTCGGCAGCTAGCGTAAGTTTCTTTTCGTTTTCCAGTTTCGCAGCCTCCGATATGATCTCTGCCTCAGATATGGCTATCGAATCCGGAGTGATCTCCTCCAACTCAGATGATAACACCAAACGGTCTTCGCAAACTTCTGTTTCCGACAGAAACAAACACGATTTGCTCGATCTAGAATTGTCTGGAATGTCTTCCAATATCTTTGGCGAAAGAAGCGGAGAATCGATGCCATGTTCCTCTGATTCTTGTAAAAATTTGACCGCGCACTCTAGTTCCGAGATTTCTGAACTCTGTTGCGATGTCTCGGCATTTTCTATCGAAGCAACGCCTAAATCGGATGTTTCCTCAGAATCGAACAATCCTTTGCCCGAGAGACCAATTTTAACGTCGCAAGCTTCCAGTACAGCCTGTTCAATCAATTTTTCTTCATCCTCTTTTAAATCCATTTCAATATCTCCCTCGCAAACAATACTTTCCTCGATCGTCTTTGCCTCGTCTTCGTCTCTTTGTTCGGTTACTTCATAATCAATATCCTCGCTCATATTCAGTAAATTCTCTTCGTTTTCGATAGCAAAGTCATCGCAAGTTGTACCTTTATCGTCGATACTTTCTAAATTATCTGCGAGTGGTTCGGTGTGTACGTTTGTTGAACTCGAGATAACGTCGCTTACATAATTAGAGTTATGCGATATGACTGGCGTCGTAGTTGCAACTTCGACAGGACTTTCGTCCACATTTTCTGTGATCATTTCCGATGGTTCTATAATTTTTGAGAAATCATCTATCTCTACGGTAGCTTCTAATTCTTCGGAGGGCGCGTCGATCAGTGATGTCTGATTGTCTGGTAATATTTCCAAATTGTCTAAGCATTCCAAACTTTCTACGTTTTCATTTAATATAGAGGTCGAGAACTCGTCGATTAGTATTGCATCGACGGCTGTTAATTCTTCGCTCGACTCTCCAGCCAGAATTTCATCAGATTCTTGTAATAAATCGCATTTCAAATCTGCAACTATCTCGAAATCTTTATCCGTTTCTGCTTCGTCGTTCAATAACGGTACCGAGTCCTCTTTGTCTGAATTTTCAGGTACAACAACGGCTGATTCATCCTTGATACACACCTCGTCGTTGTCAGTGATCGAAAAAGATAGTTGTTCTTCTTCTTTTTCCAATAATTTTGTGGACTCGGAGGTCTGCTCGTCACAAGATTTTGGAATTTCTTCCAATAAACTAAGAACGTCCATAGCAGGGCTCTGAGGTATATTTAATTCGACGTCGTTTTTCGATTCCTTAGAATCTTCGCTCAGCACACCGTCGGGTAACGAGTTTTCATTATCTTCAATATCTTTCTCCGATTTCGCGTCAGAATCCACTTCTGAAAGCTCCTCATTAATTTCGTCTTTTGAAAGCTTTTCGTCAATTGCCACTTCTGAAAGCTCAGATTTGTTAGTATCGTTCATTTGTCCCGTTATCGGGTCAGACAATGTCTCGGGTTCATTATCCGCTATTGCATTTTCCCCGATAGATTCAGACTCCATTTCACCTGTTGCCATGGTTTCGGATTTTTCTTCCGTGAGTGCACCTTTGGTCTGATTTTCAGGTTTATCTTCAGTTTCTGATAATATTGAATTGTCTACTTGCGCTTCTGACTCTTGTAATTTGTCATTGTCTATGTTATCATTTGAAGCTTGTGCTCCGCTTGGCGTATCATTCAGATCTACATCCAATTCTGAGAATGCCCCTCGCTCAGCTAATTCAGACACTTCTACAGTCATTATTTCTGTTTCATTGGATACGATCATGGAAGATTCCAATTCATCTTTTTCCTCTGCTACTGCTTCTCCAGACATAGATAACAGCGTTTCTTCTTCATCTTTGTCCAATAGTTCTGTGAACCCTGAGGTTTGCTCGTCGAGAGATTTTGGAATTTCTTCCAATAAACTAAGAACGTCCATAGCAGGGTTTTGAGTTACATTTAATTCAACATCATTCTTCATCTCTTTAGAATCTTCACTTAGCACATATTCGGGTAACAAGTTTTCATTATCTTCAATATCTTTCTTTGACTGCTCGTCGATTTCCACTTCTGAAGGCTTTTCGTTGATTTCCACTTCTAAAAGTTTCTCTTCGACTTCCACTTCCGAAAGCTTCTCATCGATTTCCGTTTCCAAAAGATTCCCGTCAATTTCCGCTTCCGAAAGTTTCTCATCAATTTCCCCTTCCAATAGTTTCTCATTGATTTCCACTTCCGAAAGCTTCTCTTCGATTTCCACTTCTGAAAGCTTTTCCTCAATTTCCACTTCCGAAAGCCTCTCGTCGATTTCCACTTCCGAAAGTTTTTCGTCGATTCCTACTTCTGAAAGCTTCTCATCAATGTCCACTTCCAAAAGCTTCTCATCAATTTCCACTTCTTCAAGCTTCTCATCGATTTCCACATCTTCAAGCTTCTCGTCGATTTCCACTTCAAGCTTCTCGTCGATTTCCACTTCTTCAAATTTCTCGTCGATTTCCACTTGCAAAAGCTTCTCGTCGCTTCCCACTTCCGAAAGCTTCTCATCGATTTCCACTTCTTCAAGCTTCTCATCGATTTCCACTTCTTCAAGTTTCTCATCGATTTCCACTTCTGAAAGCTTCTCGTCAATTTCCACTTCTGAAAGCTTCTCGTCAGTTGCCACCTTTGAAAGCTTCTCGTCGATAGCCACTTCTGAAAGCTCAGATTTGTTAGTATCATTCATTTGTCCCGTTATCGGGTCAGACAATGTCTCGGGTTCATTATCTGGTATTTCATTTTCCAAGATAGATTCAGTCTCCATTTCACTTGTTGCCATTGTTTCAAATTCTTCTTCCGTGAGTGCACCTTCAGTCTGATTTACATGTTTATCTTCAGTTTCTGATAATATTGAATTATCTACTTGTGCTTCCGACTCTTCTAATTCATCATGGTCCATATTATCATTTGAATCTTGTGCTCCGCTTTGCGTATCATTCAGATCTACATCCAATTCTAGGAACGTTTGTGGCTCAGCTAATTCACAAACTTCTCCAGTCATTAATTCTGTTTCATTGGATATGCTCGTGCAAGGTTCTGTTTCATCTTTTTCCTCTTCGACTGCTTCTTCGGACATAAATAACAGCCTGTCTTCTTCTTCTTTGTCCAATAGTTCCGCGAGTCCTGAGGTTTGTTCGTCACAAGATTTTGGACTTTTCTCCGGTACATCCAGAACATTCTGTGGAGGGCTTTTAGCTATACTTAATTCGATATCGTCTGTTACTTCCTTACAATCTTCACTTACCCTATCTTTGAGTAACAAGATTTCATGGTCATCAATATCTTTTACAGTCTTCTCATCAGTATCCACTCCTAGGACCCCCGTTTCAGTAGGATCATTCAAAAGTTCTGTCATTGGATCAGATAATGTTTGGATTTCATCTGTCAACGCTGCGTACGACGTGACAGAATCAGACTTTTCCTTCTCAGATTCCACATTTGGGCGCTCAGCTTCAACAGCATCGTTCAGGTGCTCTTTTGTTAAGGCAGATAATGTTTCCAGTTCGTCTTCAAGCTCTTGATCATCCATCATAGGTTCAGTCTTCCACTCTTGAGAATCTCCCTCGAGCAGCTCGATCTTGGTACGATCGTTGATTTCCTCTGTTATCGGGTCGGACAATATTTCGAGTTCATCTTGAAGTTTTTCATTATCTGCCATAGATTCAGACTGCACTTTATCCGGTGTTGTGGCTTCGGAGTCTCCCTTTATAAGTGTACTTGAAGTACCATCATTATTTGTCGATAAGTTTACATCGTCGGAAACGTTTTGCAATGCTTCGTCTTCAACAATGTCACTTTCGGTAACTGAAGTTGTGACGTCTACCTCTTTCGAATTATCCATTTTATTCCTAAGTGTATCACTTCAGTTGAAGAATCCCCATGCAACTCTGCTCTCCTCTAAGCTTCCATTGATCTTGTTTCTACGAAACCTTTTTGTATTTCAAGTTTCTCACTCTCGCGAGACGATTCGAGAGTCAGTTATCTCTGATTAATGTAAGTCTATTCATATTTCGCATTGTGTCTCACTTATATTTGCATTAACAGTTTCCAACGCGATGTTCCCCGCACAACACGAATCCTTCAAAACTGTTAATTTTGAAGCAATTATTACAGTCTCTGGTCATCCAGGCTCAACAACTTCATCCGATAGGAAACCGAGTGAAAATTTTACGAGGGTTTGATCGTATCGTCTAAGTTATAGGTTAGCCACAAAATACGAATGCACCTTGGGGTGCGTTCCACTAAGCGCTCACAACGATCAAAACGCTCCTTAAGTCGTTCCACATAACGACCGCGGTCGTTGTGGTCGCGACGAAAACGTCACTTATGACGTCATGACTTACGCTCACGTGAAGCTCACGACGACCCATCTAGAAAGGTGGGTCGAAGTGATCGTTGAGAAAATTAGCGGTGTTTTCAAAACTCAAAGCATCAAAAATGGCGACCGTTAAGCTTACGTTATTTCATGCGGAAAAAGATATTCTAGTAGAAGTGAATGTTTCTGCAGCGGATGCTCAACGTGCCTCCACAGGTAAATATAATTATGTAAAACAAGCTTAGAAAAATTAATTGTAGTTTATAATTAATATACACGTATATTTACATTTTCCCTTGATTGCCAATAATATAGCCTAACTTTAGAAATGAAAATTAACTTAGCCTTCTTTAAATTAGTTTTCTTATTGAAAATTTATTTTGGTTATAGACACAGCATTTGCGACACAACTTTTGAACCGAGCTTTAAATGAACAGCCCGGAACATCAACGTCATCTTTCTGGAGCATTATTGCGACCTCTTACCAAATATCCAAGTGCCGCCGAAAAAGACATTTTAATTACATCTGAACGTAAATTAATTAAATACACCACTAGTATTAAATATAAAAAATTAAAAACTGACAGATTATAACCTAACCTCTTAAATCTTTTTATTAACTCGTCGTTTGTATTATTTACCTCCACGCTCGAAACGCTCTATAATCCATTCCACTTGAGTTAACGACAGTAACGCTCACAAGCAAGTGGAACGGGAAAAATTGCGGTCGTGCGCGTAATCGTTGTGAACGCTTAGTGGAACGCACCCTTGGTGTTCGGCTTCGATTTATGGCGTGTTCCGAAATACATCGGCTATGCTCATTAGTTACATATGGCCGATCGTCGTCAATCTCATCGTTGACAGGGATTTCGGTCGGCTTTGATTATTTTGACTGATTTTGACGCACTTCCCGTGGAATCCGCTCATGTGACCGTACCACGACTCGTTCGCCACCTAGCGGAATTCAATCAAAGGACAACAAAATGATCACACTTTTTCATAAAATACTCGGGGCTGGTTCCTCCTGTTCTTCTATCTCCGTGCTTGTCCCGCATGTGAGGTGGCGCTCGAGTTGTATATGCAAAAGAGGACGAGTATCTACGTACTCTTTGGTAGGTACTACTTAGTAGGGCACTACACGTGGTATTCATATTTCGCGTGCATCCCTGCGGATTCACCGCACCAGGTTAATACATAAACTTAATACAAACTAATCAACAAATGTGGAATTAAAAAACGAATATTAGATTATCCTTGATGATTATTTTTCAGCCACATTCAACGAATCTGACTTATTTTCTCACGCAATGAATGGAATGATGAAATGGATATTAAGCGGGTACCGTAAAAGAGGCTTCACTATTTTATTTTTTTAGAAAGATTTTGTGTGTTTCTCTTGACGGATTTTACTAACGCAGTTAATTCGGCATTCATTTTTTTATCTTTCTTCAATTGCTTTTGCGGTACCTATAATAATTAAGAAAAAAGGGCATTAAACGGGAATTTTTGATTGAGTTAATTATTCTAGAAGGAAAAAGAATATTACTGGGTTACCTTATCTTGTTCACCGGTGGCTCGTCGTTTCAACTTCTCTGCAATGAAAGCTTCGGTACCTTTAGTTTTTCTATACCTTGAATCGGCAGGGTCGATATTATAATGATGCGATGAAAACAGAGCGCCGAATCGTGGATCGTTCACATTCACTTGAAACTCGTCAACTACTTCTTCTTTGCCTGTGATCTTCTTCTTCTTTTTCTGACGTTTTCTCTGAGATTTCGTTAAAGATTCATCTGCCTCGATTTTCTTCATGTCGAAATGTCGCCGTTTCTCATCTTCGTTCTTGTCCATCAACAATAACTCTAATTCTGCTTTTCTTCCTTCTTGTTCAGCTTCGTGAAAATCTGTTTCAATTGCATTTTTGCGAGGTTTCTTTTTAGATATAGGTTTCATACCATGCTTAAATTCCTCGGCAAAGTATGGATCATTCATATCGATGTCTGACGGTATACTATCCTCACTGTCACTGTGCTCAGATTCACCATTGCCCGATTCTCGAGCTTTTTTCTTCTCCGCAATTTTCGCCTTCTTTTTCGCTTTGCGTTTTTCTAGGAATTGTTCAAATGGTGTCAATTGTTCGTCTTTTTTCAATTTTTCTGCGACCAATTTTTCAGACTTAGCTTTAGTGCCTAAGCCCCATGTTATCTCCATTTCGACTTCTTTGTTTTTCTTTGCTTCTTCTTGATCTTCGATTGATTTCAACAGCGATTTATACTTTCCAAGTGGATCTTTATCATCTTCTGACTCTCCATCATCGATTGCCGAGTTACGCTTCGCCTGATCTGCGTCGGATTCTGTAATAAAACGTCATATCATTCTTGCAATTAGAGAATAAAAATCATTAAATTCGTGTAAGTGGTCACAAATACCAGCTTCATCGCTGGAACCGCTTGCTAAGTATGCATGCATATCATTAGCATCAATGTCGTCGATTTTTCCGGCATTTATTTTTTGTGCAATCTCTTGTCTAAGAGGATTTGTTTCGTCCCACGTCAATTCTACTTTAACCTGTTGCAGAGCCGTAGTTGTAAATTGTCGCGGCTGATATTTAGACAATTCTGGAAGTTTGTCGCAAACTTCTCTTGGGTCCTAGAAATCGTCACGAATTTTACAATTTACATAGATAAAAATATTAACGAATGAACAAATGACTTTGTCCAGTAGAAAATTTTATACCTGGTCAAACGTTGTGTCGTCTGGAATGAATCGGAGATCTAATTTTGTCGCTGTTGATTCGTACTCAATGCCATCGCATTCCGTATAAATTTTGTTTGCAGTTTGTGGAGAGTCGCAAACTATTACGGCGTAATAATATTTCAATCTATTTAACTGATACTCTCTCAATTTTTCCATGTGATACTTGGACCCTTCTTCATTCTACTTCGAAATAATTATTTTTGTAGAATCTATTTAAACATCGAAGGTGATCAGAGAAAATTATCTATACCTCTTCGTCATCGGCGTCTTCGTCCAAACGCCCATTTTGTGATTCAACCAATTCAATTGGACCCTTAACTTCTTCCTCTTTCATACGTTTGGTACCAAATTCGGATGGATAAATCTGTAATATAAGTTTTACAATGATATACGAATACAACAAAATATATGTTTTCGAAGTAACAACGCATACGACTGTTTTCATTACCGTAACAGAGTGAATAAGACCGTTATTGGGCAAGAAAGAATTAAAAAGAACCATCAAATCAACGGCACGTATTCTATCCCAATCCATGTTGCAAGCAGCCAACCTGTTGGTTATTTCATTTGTAGTTTCAGCTTCCTTGTCCAATTCACCCCAATTGTGTTCAATTTCATCCTCGTCCTCTGTGACAAGTAATACAAATAATCATCCAAATGCGAAATAGCTTGTAGTAATTTTTTCTGAAAGTCACGTCGTTCTAGAACTTACCTTCATATTCAGAACTTTCCTCTTCCGAAGAACTTTCAGAAAGTAAAATACCTTCACCTCGTGCGTAATCCACTGCTAGGTTACGCAATTTCTTTTTGATCTCATTTGTAAATTTCCCAGACTCTATTTCCGGATCAATCTTTAATTGGTCTTCATTTTTCTGCGAATCTATTTCGGTCTCTGCTAAAGTTTCGCTTTCAGAATTGTCTTCAGAATCCGAATCATCTTTTGATCTTAGTTCAGATTTCGGCTTGATTCGTAACAAATCTCCTGGCCTGGAAACATTCTTGACTTTTGTGCTCTTCGTTCTTTGTTTTGTTACACTAGTAATGTTATTTGCATTTTTCATGTCGTGCTTTTGCAGTAAAGTGTCCGAATTGTTTGATTCTGCGTCAGAACCATCTTCGTTGTCTTCTGAGTCGTCAGCAGAACTAGATAATTCGTAGTACTTCTTTAGATTTTCTGTAGATGACTGATTTGTTGGTCTGCCCCTTTTATCAATCGTATACTTGACTGTGAATTTCTTATCTTTAAACATGGACTGAAATCTTTTATCTATTTTAACTTTACGTTCAGCTTTGGGAATTCTTCTAAATCTTGGGTCCTTTGCAACATGAGCAAAGCGTTTATCTTCTAATATGTTATCCATAGCTGATTACTGTCCTGTAAAAAAATCAAGTCATCGTACAGAATTCATTAAAATCCGATATATAGACCAATCCTAGCCACGAGTAGTAATGATAAAGCGTGTCAAATACTTTATTCTTCCTCATCGGCAGTATATTCGATCCAACAACTATCCAGAACATTGTTCGGATTCTTCCAAAGTTGTGTCTAGTCACAAAATTATCGTTCCACAAAAATATGAAACGTGCCAATGAAAATATTTTGTGTATTTTTTCATCAATTAGAATACGCAAATAATATTATTCAAGTAGTGAAACAATGATGAATTTCGTGAACTACAGTGCGCAAATTTCGTGCAACCAACTGCAATTAACGGTGCAAATACCGAAAAGTATAAATACTAAATAAGATCAGGAAACTGACGAATGATACAATAGACATGATAATACGACTTTAATATGGATCTAAAGCTTACACTCAAGTTGATTTACACTTTTCAGTTGTACCAAGCTCTTGAAGTCTTTTTCCAGTTATATTGATGATTATTCTCAATGAAAATTTGGTTAACATTCGAGGTTACATTCAGCATCACAGACACGAAACACGTGGT
The DNA here is from genome assembly GCA_963969455.1 of Arge pagana. NCBI lineage: Eukaryota > Metazoa > Arthropoda > Insecta > Hymenoptera > Argidae > Arge > Arge pagana. The sequence continues at coordinate 24,754,033 of OZ018309.1, read as the reverse complement.
CCTAATACGTACACATTGGGCAATACTATACCACTGACATCACTGACATACTATGGCCGTGTCGATATACACTGAGAGCACTGGTTCTATAATTCACGTCACGCAAACTATAGAAAACAGGTACTGGCAGTCGATATCGGACATACTCAATATGAATGAGTATGTAATCGAGTTTCGATAGTCGAGTCTCGAAATATCGAGGTTCATTAGTGGGCGGCTTGACGAACAAAGTCTGCGTTGAAAGCTGTTGAAAGCATGTCTTCTGATGATCCTGAGATATTCCTCTTCGGAAACATGATATATGCTTAAATATTACAATACAATATGACTAACAATTGCTCACAATCTTTGTGGTATTTCTGCGATATCATATAGGGACTTCTGTTCCACTATTCATCGTTTAATCTCTAATTAAATGTGCCGACACGGCCATTGTGAACGTGAGCATGTTTACGAATGCATTGAGATTATTTGGTGCGATCCTTCATATGATTTCAGATATATTTCTAAGTTTCATCGAGCAGTGTTTTACAGAATAATTCAACAAAGTATTCAACGGATAATAATCGCATGAGACTGTTTGCTTTGGCGAGCAAATTCTTACATGTGCTTTCCAAATTTTTCCAAAGCTTTCCAAGCTAACAGAACTATATACGTATTAGTGATAAGAACTCTACGCATTGAGGTTGAACCAGTTCTCGATTTTACCATATTTGCGAGGAGAATGATTCTTTATTGTTATAACAATTCAAAGTTTTTCCGAGAAGATAAGTCTGTGTGAAGCGCTATGTCAGAATTTTTTAATTTCGGTTCTTGATCAGTATAGGCATGATAAACTCAGATCGCTTGGTCGAAAGTTGCTTATGTTGTTGCTCTCAAGACGGTGTAGAAAGATGCTGCCTTGGACATAATCTAAATAGTATTACGAATAAGATACAGAAAAAAGTAGAAACTGAGTCAATTGAGTGATAAAATAAGTATGTACCTTAGAAAAATTTGGTAGCGACATGACTACAAATTTTCCGGCAGTTAATGATGCAGGTTTCTGCGTCATCATCATTGTAAAAGATATTAGTTTTCGATCGCTTAACGGCCACGAATACCATGGTATTGAATAAACAGCTCTCGATACAGCGAAGCCCTGAAAATGTATATGAAGAGAGGTCAAATTTCTCTGCTACGTGTGAAAGCAGATGTTACAATTAAAGACATTGTAATAATTATCACCTGCGTGCTAATTTCATCTGCAAGCCAAAAAAACATCAGTAATCGGCCAACTGCACCAATCAAATGTATTCCATGTATGATTACCCAACTGTTGTCCTGAGAAAAATGCATATTTCATACTGGAAAACTGTACGAGTCGAAGGAATAATGTACCGACGTTAGGAGATCTTTAATGAATAAATTTGATATTCGGTGGATTAAGAATGAAAAATGTAAAATGAAAGGAAGTAAACAGAAAGTTAGGGAACCAACTTCGATACAGGTGTCAGATGTCTGATTAGAAATCTCCACGGAATTGTGTTCCCTATACCTGATTGTTTATGATTTGATATGTGTAGATCAATAGGATTTATATTTGCTTCACAAAATTACCCTCAGGAGCGTGGCACCAATAATAGCAGAGTTAGTCACAGTGATAATAGTTTGAAATAGTGTAACGTAGTTTAGAGCATCCTCTAGTTCTTTGCAGTAACTGAAAAATGAAATGAATTAATCAGAGTGTAAGAAAGAAATATATAGAAATATTGAGAAATTCCCGTTGTGCTATTTTGATCGACAGATTTTGTAAATTGTAACTGACCTGACAACTGGGCCTTCGTACCTAATAATCCTTTGATGATGCTTTATATATTTCAGGAATTTCTGTCGTACCTGATCAGTTTCAGAAAATTCGCTGACGCTTGTATGATTCTTTTTCACTGCTTTACATTTAGCAATGTCATAAAGCCAAAATTGGACGAGTTTCATGTGGCCAATAGTGTATGAGAATAAAACAGCTATTCCTGTGTCAGTTGCTATTATAGCACAGATAGTGAGGAGACATGCTGGCACTTGCAGTGCGTACCAAATGTAATAGACTACTTGATCCTCGATGACAATTCCGATGGGCAATGGCAACCGTCTACTCGAGAACACTGTCCCATTTTTTTCACGAATACTTTCAGTGAAGAGTGGAGTTATGAGCACAATCATCATAGCAATCACAGCATGAAAAGCAAATCCATAGGCGAGATACCTTGCCTGCTTTAGAAATAATCCCATTTTTTCTAATTCCATTTCATATTTCACAGCTTGCCACAAGATTTTGCAGCAATTCAGCAGCCTTAATATTTGTTTACGCTTGAAGATCATCAGCATCACTAAAAGCGGATAAAAAAAATTGATTTGGTTGGTTCAAAAACTGAGCACGCATGATCAAACAATTGTAATCGCTGTTACGTTTGCTGAGAACGAATAATGTCTCTTCAAATATTGTTATAATGACAATCCGCTCATTCGAATCAATTTCTTCCGAAACGTTTGAGAGTCCATATATTTCTGGTAATACAAGAAAGAGAATTGCAATCACAGAGCAAGTAGAGATCATCGAATTCGTGAATGTTGAACATGATTCGTGAGGCAGAATACCGCAAGACTTTAGAAAAAATACAATAATTCGAAACTCATTCTCAAAATTCAACTTCATCATCTTCGACGACACAGAGACCAAAGTTTTATCGACAAAGGTTCGCGAAGGACTGACGCTGAGATACATTTCTAGAGATATCAGTCGCTGAGCGCCCTCACCATTCTGTAACTCATCTCAATTATATTCCAAGGTATCATCTGAGAACCTTTGTAGTAGAAGGCATCGTACGAGTAATTTCTGTTCTCTCAGTTCTGCGTACAGAAAAGCAATAGCGGAAATCTTGGTCACATCACTTATCTGAGGTTTCGAAATGCACCCTTGTTCTTCATTATTTATACTGTCATTACAGTGTTTCATAAGAATTGATAAAGTTTCTTACGACGATTGGTACGTTCACGAACATCATACATATTGTAAACTAGTAGGACGGCACGGACAACCATATTCTCAGCTTATATTGTGCCCAGTGAATGCTTCTGTCTTCAAACAGCTACAGACTAATTCAAGGTGTTTCGATTTTTGCAATAGCAACGTAGAGCTGAGTATAACGTATCAGTGCACTATGGAACTTTCAGTCTGAATTCTTAATAATCGTTGCTCTAAATAAATGAAAATAGCTAGGAATTTTGTCCACGGAATATGCTGGGTAAAAATCAAGGTAGTGATATACGTAGATCTATTGTATACAGAATGTTACTACTTGAGATTTTCAAGTATATTTTATGAATGGAACGTAAATTAAATGCTTAAAAAACGAGCGAAATCAATAATAAGTTGTTACCGAAGACAATAGATACCTGCCACGTCAATACAATGGAGAACAATCAACATTCACTTTACAACCGTACGCATTGGCATTTTTCCACCAAAGGAACATAGTTGTGAAATTTTATTCGCCCAGCTACTGAAATACTATTAATCGGATTCCAAATTTTATATTAGTTTTTTGTCGATTGATAACCGAGCAGAAGTCTTAAAATAAATTCCAATTGAGTTTTCACGTAGTTGCCAGATCATAAAGTTGATCAGCCAGATTTCTGAACTCCTCTGATGCTTCGCAGTGATTTAAAACTTCGGAACTGATTTTCTCCTCTCCATAAAAAGCGCCAGCTATAGCACCCGCCATGCTACCGATAGTGTCCGCGTCACCACCCAGACTAATCTGAAATCATATGTCATATTCCCAAATGAATTGTGAACGAACAAATCCAGTCAGCTTCAATTGAATCGTACGTTCCAATTGCAAAAACAATCAATTGCAGCGGACACTGTTATCCGGACGTTTATTTTTAATTTCACTTACAGCATACTGTATTGTGCGTCGGAATGGATTATCCGTTTGTATATCCTTAATAGGTCTCTGAGCACGAAGGAAACAATAAATAGCAATGGGCACCGAATGAAGCGCCGACACGTTATTTCCCAACAATTGAACAACTTTCTCGTCATGAGGTCCATCTCCCTCTTCGCTTATCAGCTCTTTAACAACTTTCAATTGAGTTTTGTAAGGCTGTGGATCAGCTAGTCCAAGTCTGTCCCAAAAGCGACAAATAATTCAAAATTAATCCTATTGAAGTTGGGTTATTATATTTTTTTAAAGTGACATTAGCTACAGCAAACTGATTCTCACCCTTCTTCATCGACTTCTAATTTATCCATTTTCTCAATTAGTTTGTTTGTAAATTCTAAGGTGTCCAATTTTTGTTCCGGATTCAATAAAAGACTTTGCTGAATAGCAATTGCCTGAAAAGTATGAAATAAATACTGTAAAAATATTAAATAAAATAAAACAATACTCAAAGACCCTATGCAGACTATTTTACCTGCAGTACAGCTCCGTCAACTCCTATTTTATGCGTATGGGTGATGCGTGACTGTTTTTTTGCCAAGTCAACCAAAATATCATAATTTTTATAACAAAACAAACAAATGGGAGAGACTCGCATCGCACTCCCGTTGCCTAAGGAACCTTCACCATTGAATTGCTCTCGTGCTGGACTCAAAACATCCGTGAACTTGTTGTTGCGAAGCTTGTGGAATACCTAAGCATGAACGATCATAGTACCAGCATGTGATAAGATAAGTATTTTTGATTCGTCTATTAGTCGAGAGTGCTTACAGTCAGGACGCCAGATCCATAACCACGTTTCGGCTCCTGATAATACGATTGAACAAATTTTTTTGCCATGTCCTTTTGATCAAAGATAGTTTGCTCGATGAGAGATTTGGCTACACCCCTGGTCATCGCCGCATCGTCAGTGAATTGAATGAGTGGAGCTTAACGATTGAAATTATTCAGGTAAATACATCGTCGAGGTTTTTTGTCTTTTTCGGACAGAGGATCTAATATCTTTTAACGCTCGTCGAGACGACGATTCGCGCGTATTCTAACCTCTAAAATACGGCCCCTCCAATTTGTCAAACGATCGTTGTAGGACCAATTTCATTCCCGTGGTAAATATCTCCTCGCCTTCGTAAGATGAACCAAGACAATCTCCCACCAATGCACCGAGCATCGTTCCACGGAATTTACTTTTCAAAAGTATCGCATCCATTTTGCCCATTATTTTGGTAAACTGTTGCTCCGGTTTATACTTTCTGTCTGCGTATTCCAACCTGAGATTGCGAGGGTGGTACCTAGCAGACGACCAACCACCGAGGCACGCCGGCCGACGACATACGTCTCGCAAATTCCTTGTCAATCTAACATGCCTTGACAGTGAGATTTTACTTTGTGTTTTGCCAAAATCATAGTCTAAAATGGTTCAGGAAATAAATGCCAGGACGTAAACCTACATTCAAGCTACTCCAATATACGAGAAGATTAGTACGTATATCGAATCGATATGCCCGACGATGAACATCGAATTTATCCTGACAAACGATGACGATACAATGCACGCAGTTGAAATTGAAGTTCTGTAGAGAAATTATCACGTATTCAGCGACGTGAGAAACTGTATATTTTTTGCTTCAATTTGGAGAATCCAGATAACGGACACGTTGTCGCCCGACTGACATGTAAATACTTATGGGTCACCGACAGACACTGGAATCACGGGTAGTTTCACGATTGATGTGCAACAAAACTCGGTTGAATTTTTTTATTTTGTCACGTAAAATGTATCTTATTCAAACGATTACCAGCGAATAACAACTCAGATACGAAATGCGATCATCGTCGAGGTAATTTCGGCTAGCGACGAGTATATGAGATACATTAGGTATAGTGACTAGAAGCATTGGCGAATCATGCGGAAAAATTTCATCCCTAGTGGAAGACAGCCAATTGAGTGGATTTTTTAACTCCCTAATGTTAGATTCTTTTGTTTTATGCAGTGGATACGTGGGGCGCTGTATTGGGTCATCTATCTGCAGTACATATACATACATAGTTTCGGACTATACTTGTTTGAAAATTGACGGTTGCACGGGTTCGGAAATATGAGAATCGTAACGTCCGGTATCTAGGGAAAAAAGTGAAGATCGAGTTAGCAATCCAAGAGACAAAAGACAACGGCGCAAATGCTTGCATAGCAACAGCCATATTTATCGAGCACTAAGCGTCCGGTGTAACGGTTGAACGGTGAAGTAATTCAGATTTTTTCGTGCGAGTGTGAGGTAAGTACCAATTTCTGCAATACGACGACGGTCTTGTCGCATTTCTCTTAGTATTTATACAGAACTCTTAGAATTGGTGCGTTTTCTTTCAAAGTGCAACGGCGCTCGCGAATGATTCAACTGTCGAAATACCGGTATCATAGATCTGAAGTTTCCTTTGTTTCGCGAGTGGCAATTGCATCCACTACGATCAAATGCCGCGGTATCACGTATCGCGAGATTTCATCAACGTTTATCGTAAGAATAGCCATGAAGGTTGCCACAGTATGTGGCGACAAATTTCTGACCCGGTTCGAAGACATTTTTGTAACGTACTTTTTTGAATGATGTGACGCGAGCGCACATAACGGCACGTCACTGCAACAAGTGACGATCGCCGACGTACAATTAACGAAGCAGCGTCTACTCCGCGTTAAATCGTGTCATATTCGAAGAATATCAGGAACATATCGAGTGAGATTATCGGGAAAAGTGTTTGGACGTTACACGAGCGAACATAGTACTCGCGGAGTCGGGATATTCGTGTCGCGTGTGAATTTGTCACGGAAATTTTCCCGCGTCTTTCCAGTCCATCGCTCTTTAATCGAACGATGCGTAATTTTTGACGCTAGCCAAATACATTATCACCGCTAGATTTGCACATCGTCGACTCTGCTTTGTGTTTTATCGTTGATGGAGAGTAAATATCGACACATATAAAATTGTAGGCGAAAAAACAGCGCATTTTCACGAACGTTGTCGTTCAAACTCGAGGGGGCGCGTCGGTCGCTGAAACAAATGACAGACAGTGTAGCTCGTTTACATGGACGCCCGAGCTCTACATACCTCGCGATAAATTCTCACTTTTTTCAAATATCCGCGATATCATGGAGGAACAACCGCGGTATTGTAAAAATTAGTGTCCCGGCCTCGCGGATCGTGTGTTTTGGTGTCTCGTTTTATCGGCTCGGAAGATATATGTAACTTTTCCGCGGAGTCAGCGATCAACGGTTCCCGCGCAATCATTGTAGTAAGATATCGTCGATGTTCAATTGGCGCGAAAGATGTTTCTTTCTCGCCCATTACAGAACGATCATCGTCGTTGTATTTCAACTTTCATTTCACTAGCAATTTTTATTGTTTTTCCACGTCGAATATTTCATTAATTCCCAATCATTCTCCCGCGCGTTTTCTCACACCGTCGAAATGTCGTAGCGTCTTGTCGACGTCTCAATAGTATGTTCAACTGTGTCCAAGCAAGGAGACTTGTATCGTGGATATGCCATTGAGTTTTCTATAATTATTGAAAAATAAGCATAACGCTCGATCATCGATTTGTTAACAATCGTTATCATTCTTTCAAATCCAGATATTCGAATGTGAGTGGTGCGTGTCGTGATGATGGATAAGTATTCACCTAAGGATATATTATTTCGGAATAAAGATGCGCACGACGGACATCCAGTCTCGCTAGGATTAAACAAGTGACATGTAACCAACCTACAAATACCACCTTTAACCCCGGTGAGTCGCATGCGTTTCAGTACTTCGGAATTCTAACGATGGCGAATCCCGATGGTCCGAATCGTTAGTCTTTTCGATGCCTATCTATCTTTCTCTCCCTCTTTTTGTATAGGTGGTATGATTGCATCACGAACTAACGCTTCGTGCATATTGCGCGTCACTTGCATTTCTTATGTTAGCTCTTGTTAGTTGGACGCTGCGCGAAGTAACGGAAAATGTATCCACTGATTTATTTTTCTTGAAACTTGCCAATCAGAGTCTAACATTCGTTTAGATTTAGATTTAATATACTTTCCTTTACGATGCAACTGAAGTATCGCGGCATGAACTATTGTTGCCTATGCGATTATTGAGAAGATCACTTTGTAGCTTCGTCCTTCTCTCTTATCGAATACATCGCATAAGTGACAATTCTCCGAAAAATTGACCAAATATTTTCTAAAGTCTGGCAATATCACAGATATTATATCAGTCTCAGACCGCGCGATGTAACGAAAAATGTAACTACTGATTTATTTTTCCTGAAACTTGCCAATGAGAGTCTAACATTCATTGAGATTTAGATTTAGTATACTTTCCGTTACGATGCAACTGAAGTATCGCGGCACGAACTATTGTTGTCTATGCGATTATTGAGAAGATCAATTTGTAAGTTCGCCCTTCTCTCTTATCGAGTACATCGCATAAGTGACAATTCTCCGAAGAATTTACCAGATATTTTTTAGAGTCTGGTAATGTCACTGATCTTAAATACACTCTCGAAGAGTGCATAATGTAAATTCATTGAGCCAGCATCGTAGTAGCCTTGGTAGATGGTCGAGTAAATTGTTAGGATGTCTAATCTTTCTCTTTCCCTACAGGCACGAAACAGTAAGTTAAAATCCACGGTGTGATTGAGAGTGTGAATGTGGATTAGATTTCTCGTTTTCGACGGATATAGGTGATAGGTAGGGACCAGTTCGTAAAGGCGCGCGCGAGAACTGGGAACGCGATTTTTTTGGGGTGTATGCATGCGAGGATATTAATTTTAAGCCCGATGGGTAAGTAGGAATCAAATGGGGCAAGCAGGTCGAGCATACTAATCGTCTTTCTCCCAATTCTATTTCACAGCGTCGAATTGCTACAGGAAAATGATCATCGCATGTTCCACGTGTGATGTATGTATACAGTCTTATTGTGTAAAATCAAACAACAATTTACCGATCTGTAGCAATTCGAATGAACTAGGACGTTGCTAGCCCTGAGTTTTCGTGGTGCTCGGGGCTACGCGACGCGTTCCAAGTTCGAAGACATCAGTGAAGAAGACCAACGGCAATCATACCACCACAAATGCATGCGCGCGTTTCCGATTTAATAATAATTTCGTCAACAAATAATCATTGAATTGAAATGGAACGGTTCGAGTTTCATACCGTAATTATTACGGTTACATCTCCACTCGGTAATATCAGTTCCAAGGTGCAGGTCAAATTCGTGGATACGATGTTTTGCCATGGGCGGCGTGCTAATGGCGTCGAAACCATGGGTATGGATTTTTTTTCAAAATTATTTAGTCCGACAATCATTCGTTCTGATTGAAATATATTTCTTATAATCGTTATAAATACAATTGCTATAAATAAATTTGTTTAACGTTACTTCTGAAATCCACTTTCTTCGATACTGAAGACGGTTTATCGCGTCAAACTATCAAAAGCCTCTTGTTCGTCTCGTGCAGTACTCGTCGACCGATTGAGTATAACGTAACGCGTTACGGAAGGGAGTTCCGTAACAGAGTCACGTGATGCGTTGATTCGCTTTGTACGACTATTGCACTGACGTTATGCCGAAACGTTACAATCCTCTGGATGTGAAATTTCAACAACGATCCATCTGCCATCATACAAAGTTATCGTAACCCTCGAATTTCTGGACATACAACAACGCCGCATCGTAGAGATACTCCAATTGTTCCTAAAAATCGTAATCATCGTTTATATCGAACGCGACGAGATTCCCCCATAGAAACTCACCTTCGTCCGTATAAAGCACGGTCTAGATCTACGAATCGCTCGAACAGTCCCGATCACATCGCATTCCTTGTCGATCGAGATTCTTTCCAAGAGATAGCAGAGTGCCACGTATAGGCCACAGCCCGTGAGACCGTCGCTAAAACGATCGAAAATCGAGTAAGTAAGTTGATGTGTCGATAATCGACGAGGCAAGGATTTATCATACTCGAAATGGCTACGTTATGATTTTGCCACTAAATTCGACGGATTTGGCATCACCGAGCCACATACATTGATTTAGCACAAGATACTTTCCGTGATCCGTAAAAGTTTGGTGTATCACTGATACCTACTGGCAAAGTACCAACGTTGGCCCAGCTCTTCGTATCCTCCTTTCAGAGGAGTGCCAAAGATTCATCAACGAAATGGGCGGCGGGGGATGAAATCCATTAATTTTTCCAGGATCCCATTTCTTGCAGGTGAACAGGGTAACGCTGTAATTCACTTCGGGTTTCTGAAAATGAAAACGATAATCAGCATCGCGTTTGATGTGATCAGTGTACAAACTACAGTTTGTTTGAACATTGAATCCAGCATTACGTTTGGCGATTTTATATTTTTTGTCACGTTATAGAAAAAATAATGAATATGTGAATGCCTTTGATCGGGCTCTAATCATTGGCCTCCAATCACTTACCTTCGAAGTGTCCGTGAGCATCACCTCCTTAGTTTTGAAATATTCGCTCGGACTCGAGCGCTGCTTAGGTTTTATCAGTACATGAGGTAGTCCTGGAATCGATGAGTCGTCGGGTACGACCTGACAGCAGCTCTGCGTAAAAACACGTGGCATGTGATTTCGGATGGAGAATCGAAGTGAAATATCGTTAGGGATCTTATGACTCAGGTTCGATGAGAACGCGTTGTTCCATACGTACAGGATCATTCAAATCGGGGGGCTGCAGAATCACAACGCACTCCATATTATATTCGATGATCATTCTCCAAAAAGAAGTTATCGTCGAGGGAAGAGGTAGCTGCGAGGTCACGTATTGTTTCTTCATTCTCCATCCATCCACAGCGACCGCGCTGATGTAGTCGCTGTACGTGTCATCGGGCGGGTATCGTTGCAAGTAGATACAACTGAAGCTAACTAAAAATCACGCGAATCGTAAGTCCTTCATAGTTCGAACTCCATAATCGTAGGATGTTGGAAGAGTATAAAACAAACCTGGGGCAAGATCTGGGAATCTATTCTTTTCTAAATCTTGAGGGACCAGCTCGATCGGTTTGACCTTGGGCAGCAAGGCTTTATCCTGCCAACCAGTCTCGTTGAGCCTACGTCGCAACGGAAACATAACTTCTGCTAGAATCAACGCATAAAGAACAACGCGGATAGAATACCTGTGCATTTGCGCTGGCAAAGACCGTTTCATCTCTTTTATCCGCTGCTTGAATCCCTCGTTGCATACTATTTTCGTTCGGCTTCCTACCAAGCCCTGCGCAAGAACTAGGTGTACCAATAAATACTGCTGCATATTGTCCAAGATGTGTGGTCTACAATTGAATATTATCCCGGCTGCTGCGAAAACGTCCACCTCCTGCGAAATTGTTCAATTTTAATTCTTGATACTTTCATAGATCATTGCGCAGCGTGACCTATTGGTTCCTCGGCGATTGTTGGAGGAAAACGGAATTTCTCAACGATACTTACGCCTTCCAAAGCTGCACGGCGAGAACACATGTCGCACAAGATAATTGCACCGATTCGACCGATATCGACGCAGCAGTGGAATACTACTGGTCCTCTACCAGGAGGAATACTCAATAGTTTTGCCACATATTCAACTATCAAACAGGTATCCTGAGGCATGCCGTATTTCGGCCAACCGGTGTAATGAAGATGAGTCACCTGCGACAAGCAAAACCAGCAACGTATATCGAAAGATGTGAAACATTGGGCTTCGAATATTTTTTCTTCTTCCACTTCTCGAGAGGGTCACCTACTTTTTGCTTCTCACCGTTGCAACTCAAGAGAAAAGTTCTGATCGTATATTCGGAAAGAACGATCGTTTTCTCGTTCAGTACAGTGATGTTACCGTATTCTTCTCGCTTATTGACGTTCGGCCAGTACTTCATGTGCGAGTTCTGAAAGGATAATTTTTAGCACGCATCCGTGTCTCTGCATTCATCCAATCTATTATCCACCTAATCACCTCTTTGTCGTTCTCCGTGATATTTTCCATCATGCATATAATTTCTATTTTTCTGTACCAGATGAGTTCCCAAAAATCTGCCAACGTGTCTGGTTGCGGATCCGGTACGATGAGATACGCTTCCTCTTTGTCGTAACCCTGCGAACAGCAACGAGCAGATGAAACTCGAGAGCACATCATCGCAACGTACATATTTTTTCACTCGCTCACCCGAATGCAACCCGCTGTCTGGAGCCAGACGGGATGACGTTGATCCTGAGCTAGTCTACTCGTGCTTCCACGTCGATCGTCTATTGTTAGTGAAAGGAGCAACAAAATCAACGTTTGAGTTTCGTACGTTTCTCGACATTAATTCTCGATGGATTGTACTCACCTACGCCCAACATCGCGTAGGCTGACAGTTCCTGAGGATGAAAACACAGAGTATTCGGTCATCGAGGAGGTCTATAGGCCTTCCCTATTCAACAGCCTTTGTCGCCTAGTCGTTAGTCATTAGAATTTTTACTCACTTCGTATTGCGACGCCAGACTTCCGTTCCTCAAGGCTGTCTTGACGTAATTTTCAAAATCCTTGATCTTCACTCGGCTAGCTTGTTCGCTGGGCAGTAAAATTTTGTAGAGAAATGCTGCGCTAAACCACAAACTCGTCGTTACCGAGTAGGATTTGATTTCGTGCCCCTTCTTTATTCTCGAAGCGTCCAAACTCCGTTTCAACGCTTTTTTCAGGCGCGCCAGTTTTTTGCGTTTATATCTGTAAGATCAATGTTCTCAGACGATACGCGGATCCGTTCGCCAACGACGTTGTGGAAAGTACACCGTACAGTATAATTCTTTGAGAATTGTCTTACCTCTTGTAACTATAAATGACGACTAAACTAAGAATCAACATAGCGAACAGTGATATCGTCGAATAATACATCGAAACGTCCGAGGGATTTTCGGACGGTGGAGGGTACTTTATTCCGATTTCATCGTTCCGCATCTGCGATGGGATCGCAACGGATATCGTAAACCGATAATCGTGGTCGCAGTCTAACGAAGAATTTCCCTGAAATTCAGACATCTTGCTAAATTACGTTCTTCCTTAGGAAACGAGTAACTTGCGATGAGAGGTGAAACTACAGAAACAATCTTATACCAACCGGAAATTTATTAGTAGCCAATCTCATCTCAAAGTCCGATTCGTTCGTCACGTTGCAAATTACTTTTACGTACGAGCTGTTTTCACTCTCGCGGCAGGTTCGATTGTATACCAGGCAAGTGTTGTTGCTCGTTACAGACGAATTTATTGAATTGATAGTCAATTTCAACGTCTCGTTTGTCACGACGTTTCGACAATCCTCCCTCGTTCGATTCTTCTCGATCACGATGTCGAACGATGCTTTGGGTTGGTACTCCGGATCGGTTTTCCGTTCGCACGCAGCCTCATCTTCGTCTTCAATGGATACATTTTTTTAAAAAAATAGGGAAACGAATGGCGAAATGGTCGCAGGATGTTCTTCACATTATAAATCGTCGGCGACGTTTTTTCATTCTTCTCGTAACGCGTTACTTACCTCTGCTGGAATTTTGTTTCCATACAAGCCGCGTCATTGATGCATCGGTAGTATTTTCTTGATCGGTTCTCAGGCGAAATATTCCAAACTCGTTGATTTCCAAGCAAACGATAACGTCGCTCGTTTCCTCTCCCACCGACAGCGAGAATGATAGCAAAAATATCACTACACCTCCGCATTTCGACGTGAAATTCATTCTAAGTAAGCCTCGCGCCCGCACAGTGGTCTCTCATCCAAGGAAATTCCCTCGGTTCTTTGTCAGACCCCAGCGCCGTTTATAGCACATTTACACCTTGCCTACTCGCAGAATCGTAGAAATCCGCTATTTGCAAATCCGAGGCGAGTAAACTTATTTTCATGCTCCGAGAAATGAATGACGAACGAGCCGAAAAGCCAATTATTCTTCACCCCCGAACGAAAACTTAGCCCGAAACCGGGAAAACAGTCCTCTTACTCGCACTTGTAATCGCACTCCATTATCGTAACCGACGCGAATGGATTTATCCGTCGCGAACCGCGAGAGCGCTGCTCGTTCTAATGACGTAAAATCGTCATGACAGAACTCTGTCAGCTTTGCCCTCTATCTGATCACGGAACGCGCCACGTAATTGCATCTTTCATTTTTCCTTCTTCGCGGAATAACGACTTGTTACAGACTCGATCGCGCGAGCGTTAAAATAATAATCGCGCTGCTTCCTGCTCCTACTACGCTCCTACCAACGACCAAACTAGGCCTGTGGTTTTCGCTTATCAACCTCGTACGTTCAATTCCTATACAATGTATCGGAGCGATAAACAACTTGGTTCCCCCGTAAAGCACAACGCGAATGGTGAATCACGTCCGAATCAGACATCCGAAACTGGGGTCAAAAATTTACCCACTAACGTTGTATCCTTAGGCGTGTCTAGCGATCCTCGTTGATACCGCGCGTCATTCGCATCTCTTGCCTTTTCGAGTGTGAAGACCCAGAACGATGCTTGAGATAATTAAGTGGTAATCAAGTGGTAAGCTCGGCTACGGCATTTCCTTTCATCTTTCCTGTTGCACCATACTGTCATTACGTTTTTCCCAGTACCGGCAGGCTATGTCTGTGGCTCCTTGTCTCCTTCCCGCTCTCCGCATTCCGCAAACTCGCACGTAGGCGACATATCGCGGAAACAGGATTAGCGGAATCAGCACTCGATCCGCGTCTGATCCGCGGTCATGGAATACTCGAGCCGAAATCGAATCATCCCTGGGCTTGCCTCTCGCTGATAAACAAATATTGCGAATTCTGCGATTCGTCTGTAGTTGATATCGTAATATGTTAGGCAGTGTTCGTTCCAATCGGAATATAGGAATAGCATGCTGAACCTTCAACTTCGGCATCGTTCAACCCTTTCAATGCCATACGCAGTTGAAAGTTTTCCGTGAAGTTTAACACACAAAATTTATGACTACTTTTTTTTATGCAAAATTCCAATTTCATTACAGATTTTTCTGCTTTTTGTTGTAGTTCTAATTCGATCGAGAATAGAATTTTCAGGAACTGGCATCCCATTTTTCATATTCGTTGCTGTTTCTAACTTTTATGATGGACAGTCTACGCGGAACGATTCGGTAAAATAAAGACAATTTTCATGTTTCCATTTTGTTTCCATTTCATTGGCACTTTGAATATTATACATGCGATTAAAATCGACTTGGAAGTCACAGCACTATTTTGCATTACATATTAAACGAAATTATACGTGGCTTGAACTTTCCATAGAAACTTGATTTATTGAAAAGTGTTGTTCTCGTGTAAATTTAATGTACGAACAAGCTACGGTAAGCTTAACATAATTAGTAATTATTAATTACGTTGAAACAGAAGAAATATCGTACATCGTATAGTTTTACTATGATATAGTGCTATAAAAATATTCTATGTCAGCTTAAATAATATCATGCGATAGCAATCCCGATATAATTACGTTGTATGTATGTACAGATGATCGGACCCCGAAATTAGAATTAATTAACGTATAACGTGGCAAATATACAGATACGTGTGAGCGCCATAACACATAGAACTGGCGAATAAAATATTCAAATGAAAGAAATAAGAGTTGACAATTTCGGTAGGAACTATTTCAAACGTAGACTGATTACCACACTTTCTTCGGTGTGTATCTGGTCAAGTTTGTACGAATAAATTATCTCGGTAGTGGTCGTTTAGATTTGGTTGATCTTTCAAAGGCTGAATCCTATGTTACGACGATGCACCGGAGCGTATGTTACATGCATATATTTACAATCTAGAAAAACTTATAGAACCGACAAAGTAGCACCCAACGAGTTATCTATTTACATCTATACATTCATCATATTCATCTCTGCTATCATTATTCGTATAAACGATTAATTAAATAACTTACGTGTCATACGTTACGCTTTTTACACCGTTACTCGACGAGTTTTATCAAACCTCGTCTACGCACCACGTGTTTATACCTGGATTCCCTTTCTTATATTACCCCAATTCTTATATCGACAATTTACGTATTTCTTTCCATCGTACGATTCATATATAACTCGGAAGTCTCTGTTATTGTTCGTTAAGTACAATAATTATTCGACGATTGAAGTCATCTTTCCTGATTGTCAGGAAACGATGACTTCAATTCTTTCACGTTTCGTCGCTTTTACACCTTGATTTGCATTTCTCGACACACAGGGCAGCAGCTTCCTCGCATAGGTAAGCGCTCGATAAGCCTGTACTTTTATTCTAACGTGAGCAACAGATCATCTCCTTCTAATTTCATTCCTTGACTGATGTCGAGAGACTTGATCTTTCCTGCTTTCGGAGCTTGGACGACCATTTCCATCTTCATTGCCGACAGAACAACCAGTGCTGCACCCTTTTCGACGGTGTCTCCGACTTTCACTCTGATGTCGATGACGGTTCCTGGCATCGGTGCTCCTACTTGGCTCTTGTCACCTTTCGCGGCTTTGGGATGAATGTGCAACTCCTGAAACGCGAAGGTTGTTCGGATCAATGTTCTCCACTTTTTACCTTAACAAGCGAGGGAATGCATCGCTTTGCAGGCTTACCTTAACGGCTTCCTTGTCCTTGATGAACACCGATCTCAACTGTCCGTTCATCTCGAAGAAAACTTCTCGTTCTCCGTTCGCCGTCAAGTCTTCGGCCATCGCTAGTGTCTTTATTCCGAGAGTTTTACCCTTTTCTATCGTCACCTCGAATTCTTCGCCAACTTTTGGTCCGGTCAAAAATATTCTGGTGTCCAATTTGTCGACCGGTCCGAAGCTTTCCTTGAAGTTGAGATAATCCTCAGTTACCTGCGGATACAGAGCTGCCGACATCACGTCTTTGTCGCTGATGTGAGGATGAGATTCCTTCAGGCTTGCTTTCAGGCCGGTGAAATCTAGCGGTGGCAAGCTTTCGCCTGGCCTTCCAACGACACGGGGCATATCTTTCAGGATTTTTGATCTACGGATTGAAAAATGGGCAACCATCACGCATCTTCCAGGGCATATAGTTCCTCACGTGCGTGGACCGACGAGCAATGAGAAAAGTCATACCTGAGCGGCTCTGGGAATCCACCGTAAGGCTCACCGATCGCACCCTGAAGAAATTCCACGACGGATTTTGGGAAAGATAGTTCTTCGGCCTTCGCCAGAACGTCCGCAGCGCTCAACTTGTTCTGAACCATGAACTGGGCAAAGTCACCGACGACCTTGGAACTTGGCGTGACTTTGATGATGTCACCGAGAAGCAAGTTCGCCTCCCTGTAAGCTTTTTTCACGTCCTCGAAGAATTCTCCCAAGCCGAGGGAATAGGCCTGGAATTGTAGATTCGTGTATTGACCACCAGGAATCTCGTTCAGGTAAACATCCGCGTTTCCGGATTTCATGGTAGTCGTGCATTCGAATGGCGCGTACAGGGTACGCGTCTGTTCCCAGTAAGCGGAATATTCCGAGATATCTGTCAATTGAAGTCCGGTGTCCAAAGGAGTATCTGCGAAAGAATCAATCGGTGTCTCGTTTATCCATCGCTGGGTCTTCGCTGGACTTCAGGCAAGATAAAGAGATCGCAAGGGAGCTAAAATACCTTGAAGAGACGCGACAATGGCTCCCATCGACGGTTGACTCGTCATTCCAGACATGCTGTCGACCGCAACGTCCACGACGTCAGCACCAGCCTCGGCACAGGCGAGCATAGACGCAACACCAGCTCCAGCAGTGTCGTGAGTGTGAATGTGAATCGGAATATCAGGATGTTTCTGTCGGATCGCATCGATCAGAAGCTTCGCAGCTTTTGGTTTCAAGAGTCCAGCCATATCTTTGATCGACAGCACGTGAGTGCCAGCCTTGACGAGTTCGTCAGCCAAGTTCGTGTAATACTTCAGGTCGTATTTCGTGCGACTCGGATCGCTGACGTCGCCGGTGTAGGAAATGGCAGCTTCGACGACACCGCCAGCTTTTCCTGCCGCATCCATTCCTGCAATTTCAGGCAACGCGTCGTCGTGAGACTAGTAATGAGAAATGTATCGACGAGATCCCGGCAAGTGCAAAGGTTAAAAAGGTTAATTCGGTGACCGCGCTCACCTAAAATCAGGTTAGGTAAGTAATTCAGCGAGTCGAACACTCTGAAGATGTCCATTCCAGTTTGCACGGCCAGTTCGCAGAACTTGAATACAACGTTGTCCGGATAATTCGTGTAGCCTACGGCGTTCGCACCGCGCAGCAACATTTGGAACGGGATGTTCGGAATCGCTTTACGCATGTCTTCCAAACGTTCCCACGGACATTCGTGCAAAAATCTCAAAGCCACGTCGAAGGTCGCTCCGCCCCAGTTCTCGAGGGCGTACAAGTTGTTGAATTTGTGAGCGACGTAGGGTGAAATCAGCAAGAGATCGTGGGATCGAACTCGAGTTGCTAGCAACGATTGGTGAGCATCTCGAAACGTGGTGTCCATGAGCAGAAGACCTTTATGGTTACGAATAGCTTTGGCAAACGCCTCCGGACCCTCTTCTTTGTATATATGACGGTATCCTTTCGGTGGATCCAGTATTCCTGTAACGTGGTTCGAAAGCACGTGGTAACTTTTCATTCGGATCCTTGGGGAGTCGAGGGTAAGCGAAGCGAGGCAATAAGTTACGCGGTCTAGCTTCGACAACAAAACAAGTTCACGTTTCTCGCATCGACGTGGTGGAAAATTATTTGCACCACGACGAATATACCGAAACGATGCTCGATAACGTTATTGCCTCGTCGCACTGGGTGGATGTTGAAGATTAAGACACTTAAGAGAGTCGTACCTGGTGCATCCGGATCGTTGGTTTCTTCAGCCGCAGCAAGTTTAGCGAAGTCTAAAAAAATGTGTCAAACAAAAGGGATAAAAGCATGCGATCGATGCGAATTATAGACAATTGCCAATCGATGAAACGAATTAAATTATTCGGATGAAGATCGGTGAGATAAGTACTACGTGAGTAGGCATGTCTGAGAATCTCAGATAAATGAAAACGCATCGTCGTCAGATGCTAGCGAAGGAGCTGAACAAAGAAACGTGATGCTAGTTCAGCCGATACGATTGAAAAGCTGAACATCGATGATCATGCCGCTCATATTTGACAGTCGTAAAGAAACCAACTTCTGAATAATTCAGCGAACTCTGGTATACTTCCACTGGAATGTAATCTCGTTTCGTGGCGATGGAATGTACATTCGTTCGACGAAGTAGCATCGCATACACGAAGCGTGATTCACAGTCTCTTTACAAATCTCTGACGCTATATGGCGTAACACGTACGATATGAAATGTGAATATGAAATGCTATTGTTACTCGCGAGGAGATCTACCAAACGCTACGTCGACTACTCCTACCACTTATCTGACTATACCTCGAGCAATTTGTGGAATATGTGGCTTGATCTCGGCGGGTTTCAACGAAGTCGCGAGCGGGGTGCTCGGACCGTTGACGAGGACGGTTCCCAAGTAATTGAGCAATTTCTGGGCTCGATTTTGACTCGGCTGGAATTGGAAAAGCTGCGGATGCTCGTCAATGAAGTAAGTATCGACTTTCCCGTTGAGGAATTTCTGGTTCTCCAAGACGTTCAGCAAGAATGGTATGTTCGTCTTGACTCCACGAACTCGGAATTCCCTGAGAGCACGATTCATCTTGGCGCAGGACGATTGCAAGTCCCCAGCGTGAGCTATGACCTGAAAATACAATGGAGCATTTAATCGGAGCCACATTCGTCTCGCCTACTACATCATCGAGCATCGGCAGCTACCTTCACGAGGAGGGAATCGTAGTAGGGCGAAATGATGGCTCCAGCAAATGCCGAAGCACTGTCAAGGCGAATTCCCATACCCTCGCCAGACCGGAAAACTTCGATTCTTCCAGTATCCGGCTGAAAGTTCTTCGCCGGATCTTCGGTAGTCACGCGACACTGTATAGCGAACCCTTGCGGTTGTATTTTCTCCTGAGTCATACCCAACTCCGGCAGAGTGATGCCCTCCGCGATGCGGATTTGCGACTGAACAAGATCGATTCTGCGAACAGTAATTCACAATTAAATCTACCCTTCGCCTATTCAACGATTCATTTTTCCCTACCCGGTAATTTCCTCCGTGACCGTGTGTTCCACCTGCAATCTGGCGTTCACCTCGATGAAGTAGAAATTACCAGATTCGTCCGCCAAGAATTCTACGGTTCCCGCATTCGCGTAGCCGACGTGTTTCGCCAGTCTCACCGCATTTTCCGTCATCTTGTCTCGGATCTTGGGGTCCAGCGCGGGTGCCGGAGCTATTTCGACGACCTGAAGTAGATAGACAGAATCACGTCGCGTTCCTTATTCCCCTGTCGCCGCTCATCTACCTTCTGATGACGACGCTGCACCGAGCAATCGCGTTCGTACAAGTGAACCACGTTTCCCGCGTGGTCCCCCAGCAGCTGGACTTCGATGTGTCGAGGCCTCTCGATGAACTTTTCGATGAACATGGCTCCATCGCCGAAAGCAGCAGCCGCTTCGGACGACGCTCGTTCGAACATTTCTCGCACCTCCTCCATCTGCCGCACGACTCTCATGCCTGAAGCGAAAAACGCCACTCATCGAGCTGAACGGGAATCCCGTGAAGAGCCGAATCCTTACCTCGTCCACCGCCTCCGTAAGCGGCCTTGAATATGACCGGTAGTCCGTGTTTCATGCAGAATTCCTGCGCTTCGTCCGCAGTTCTCACCGGTCCGTCGGTACCAGGAACGATGGGGACTTCGGCTTCGATGGCAGCTTGCCTAGCGGCAACCTTGCAAGACGAACCAATTATTATCGTTACACCATAATCGTAAGTCGCTGCGTCGCCGACGCTCTCACCTTATCACCCATCTGTTGCACGACTCTTGGACTCGGTCCAATAAACCGGATACCAGCGTCGATAACAGCCTGGGCGAAGTCGGATCTTTCCGAGAGAAACCCGTAGCCCGGGTGGATAGCATCGACGTCGTTTTCCTTCGCGACGCGAATGATCTCGGGGATGTTTAGATACGCCTGAACCGGCGGCAATCCGCGACCCACCACGTAACCCTCGTCCGCCTTCTGTCGATGCATCTGCATTTTATCCTGCTCCGAGTAGATCGCAACCGATCGGATCCCAAGCTCGTTGCAAGCTCGGAACACACGGATCGCGATCTCACCTACGACCAGCGAATTCGAAAATCAAGCATTTCGTAACACGCACAGTCCGAAAATCCGGTTCTCCAATCGCGTTCAGAATCGTTCGGCGAACCGGTTTCGATTCGGTGATCTTTCATCGCAAAACCCCACCGAGGTGGTACCAGCGCGCTCGGTGTTGCAACGATGCCGTGCATCGAGCGTGATGCGAGCTGTCACGAGTAACAGGCGGACGCTGTGACTATAGACTCTTTAAAAATACTTTCAACGACGGTAAAATCTGACGTTGTATTTGGAGGCGGAGTTTAGAAATGTGTTGGTCATTGACCGTCCTAATTTTGAGCTGGACAGAATAACAGATAGCACGATTATTGACGTTCCATCGAAAGATTATGACGACTCTCGTCGCCGGTGCGTAGGATCGAGGGAGTCGGTATACTTTGGCTGCTGTGCGTATTAGAATTCCTTCGGAATAATAATACTGGTAATAAAATTATCCGAAGCTTTCTCGATCGCCGATTACGAATTTGAGGTGAAAATCGATGGAATGACTTCGAGTTTCGAAGAATAAAATCGTACCAGATCGCGAATCTGTATCAAGGATGTTGCATTCGCATCGAGAGTCTCAGCACTGAATTCTCGAGATGCGGAGGCGACCACGTGGCAAATTGCATTACACTTTCATTCATACACGCGAGGAACGCTCAAATTTCTAGATACAAATTCGTCAAGCATACTCTCGACTGTCGTAGACTGATAAGCAAATCTTCCACCACTCCGTAAGGTTGAAGTTTATCAACGGACCTACGATCTTTTATAAACATTAAATAAAATTCAAGTTCCGTCGCTGTTTATTTACCGATATAAACTCGAAACGTTGCACGATTGCTAGGATTAACGAATCGTAAACAACTGTCGCACTGTCGCGATTAACATCGACGCGACGTTTTATTTGTGCATTTTATCGCAGCACCGAATCTGTAGTTTCTGAATAGAGTGTATCACCTCTTAGGGTGATTAGAAAAAAGAAACATTATTTTCTTTCTTCCAAACAGGCCTAAAAGCTTCGTCTCGGCGTAAAACACAGGAACATTCCGATTTTTATAACGAGCTAATGGTGCGCGACAAAAAAAGTCTCCGTACACATTTTTGTAGAGAATTGAACGCTCTACAAAAAAGATCTCTTAGCATTTATCTCTAAATTCACTGCTTCAAAAGTTATTCAAGGTCGAATTTCAATTTTTCGTAATTTAGGCCGATTTTTGGAATTTAGGGACTTATTCTTTTGTCTAAAAGAAGCTTGTGAGCCTGTTTGGAGGGCTTATTTGGGTTTTTTACATCGCCCTAATACCTCTGTTCGCCACGAGGACGCTCCTGATCGGTTTGTACTCGACATCCGTGCCGAATTTCTTCCTACTGGCGACATTCCACGTCTGGAGAACCACGCGGTGCTGCGTTAGGGCCTTCGTGACTCGATTGCTCGCGTACATTTTTCACGTTGACCCCGGACTTCGGTCTCGAGTGACGACTTGGCCAGAGCCCTTGATGTCTCGAGTACGGTTTTCTTTCGGGGGCTCGTTTTCTGCAACAACAAAAAAGAGGGATAGCGATAGTGCTCGTTTCTTTATGCCATTTCGAATGGGAATCGGTAACCGATCGAGAACGAGCAAACAGATTTCAAGGCAACTATTTCCGTTCGAGTACGTAATTACAGAATTCATATTCGGGTCGCAGTTCGTTGGTTGTCTGACATCCTTACATAACTTGAACTCCAGTCGGCTTGCGATTCGCTCTGCTGGTGGTTACCCTTGACGTCGCGACGCATTCGCAATGTGCACGACAACACTGACCCGTGACATTCAAGCATCTTTCGCACGTGTTGCGTAAAATGAAAATAAAAGTTGAGACTTTTCAGAGGAATCGACTGGAGAAAAAGTGGATCTCGCGTTTTTGCGCGTTCGATCGAGGCGGTGGGAAAAATTTAATCGAATACATTCCGTCGCGGAGGCTATAAATAGACCTCTCTTCCGCACACCGTGCCAAATTTGAGAATAGAACGGTAAACTTTTCGCGAAATTCTTAATCGGCGTGCGCGCAATCGCGAGTGGAACGATAACGATCGAATGAGAATGATCAGCGATGGCGAGGGAAATTACCAGAGAATTTCGATTCCGTTGCTTTGATTATCGGGCAATATAAGTACAACGAGTTATCGACTGTTTCAACTCTCTCATATCTGTTCGCCACCGCTATCGTCGCCCAGGAAATCTTACCGCGATAATACAACTTAGCGCAGCGACGCTCGCATAAAACTCGATGAAAAATCTCATTTACGCTCGCGACGGTCATTTTCTATTGGCACGGAGGTCGCGCGAGCGATCATCGGACGTAACCCGTTCGCACGCTGCATCGCGCGATTGATGGATAGATCTCGAACACGTGACATTGACTTATCAGAGATTACATAATCGCGCGTATCACAGCTCTTCGCAGAGGGTCGAGAGTAATTTACGTCATTATCGACGCGTCGCAGACGGATACTGCCGGAGTTTAACCCTCGCGTCACAAATTATTTCAGCCATGTTTTTTTCATCAAATTTGGTGCCCGAGGTGTTTGTCAAATTGCTGATTACGAATCGGCCACGTTGAATCCGCCATTTTGTATTTTATAAGTTTGACAACAAATTCGTTATCAGTGACCTCAACAACGCCTATGTACCAAATTTCAGAAAAACTTACCACATTTCGAAATTTTGAATCTGCCATTTTGTAATTGAAAAATCTGACATGAGATCCAAAGTTAGCGACTCGAAATACCTCCGTAAACACTTTTTCCGATAATACTAGTTTGTTATTAGCAATAATTATTTAATGAGTTAGTTGTTAAATATTATTTTTTTAACGCTTATTGGATTCTTGATAACAAACTGCTCGTAAACGTTGAAAAATCGACAGTTCTAAGGTGGGACACTGGTGTCCCGCGTTGCGACTGGAAGGGTTAACAGCCAGTAAGTACGTCACGATTTGACGACTCGATCGTTTGATTTGAAACGGCAATTGGACGAACGGCGATCGTTCTTGTTTCGCGATGACGCGATCGTATACATATCATCGTAACGAATCGTGGCAATGAAATGTAACGAAAATCGTTCGAAGGAACGCGTCGCGACGGAGGGATCGGATCAATTGTCGAGCAATTGCTTCGTTCATCTCCGCATATCGTTATCACGCCAAAGTTCTCGCGTAACGCGGATCGTTGGAAATTCAGCGCGGGGGATAATTTGTTGAAAAAGTAAGCCGAAAGCGAAAGCATCGATTAACTGCTCGTTAATTTTTTGCGGACTGAACGATAGTTTAATTTTGTTTCTCGCTCAGCTTATAATGGGGGAGACTATTGCAGCATTTGAAAGTCGAGCGAAACGTGTCAAGATCGACGGACGCGAGCACGCGCCAAACATGTCGATTTTTATCACGCGCTCGTAGCACAAAACCGGCTGTAGAATTGATTTATCCGCGGAAAAATCTGTCGAAACTCGCATCGACGATCGACGAACGGATACTCAAAGTCGGTTAATGGGTTTGCGACAGGTAGGACTTATCGTAGCGTTGTTAGCTCGCCGTTCGTCTGTACGGATTCAGCGCGGCCGATTCGCGATTCCATCCAGCATTATCATTCGTATTATCTTCGCACCTGAGAAACGTCTGAATCCGTGCCATAAAATTCTGCTATCTCAGAGACACTTTGATCGTTCGAAAATCCCGTAAATTATGGGTTCCCTTATCTGTTAATTATCTGACATTCACGCCGATCGAGATGACTACTGTTGCTGAAATTCGACTTTTCGCGACCACCAAAGTGCAGTAACTTGCAATCGCCGAAACGACTACAGTCGTTCGTCAACGAGCAGTTTTCTGAAAATTCCATCCAATAAATTAATCCTTTCAGAATTTTCAAAATCACTTCCTACCGCTGAATACGAATCTGCTGTCAGATTTTTGAAATTCAAAATGGTGAATTCAATATGGTGATCACACGACCTTTATACACCAAATTTCATGAAAAAACAAGATGAATGAAAGGGTTGAGAATACATTTGTACTCCACCTACGAATACTTCGTATTCTAATCGAGGTGAAATCGCTATCGCGAATTTTCGTTGTTAATGCGAGGAAAGAAAGAAAGAATACGGGTACCACACAAGCGAAGTACAGGTGGCTCGTTCGACGGTAAGACGGAAGATAACCGGTTTTTCGAGGGCTCTGAAATGAGTCTGTTGTTCCATGCGTGATCCTCGATCCGAGACTTTTATGTAAGAATGTAAAACGAATACATTAGCTGCATTTTTACCCTGAAAACGGAAATAATGCCGGCAGGAAAACGGGAGAGATACGCGGTTGTCGACCGCGACGATCAATCGATACAATAACTGTAATGAAACTCGTACTCGGAGCGCCCGAAGAA
Organism: Arge pagana; assembly: GCA_963969455.1. Lineage (NCBI taxonomy): Eukaryota > Metazoa > Arthropoda > Insecta > Hymenoptera > Argidae > Arge > Arge pagana. The sequence goes on along the minus strand of OZ018309.1, from coordinate 24,728,393 downwards.
AAAAAAAACTTAATTCTAAGTATTAGTGACGGACAATGGTGAGATCTAAAAAAAATGATAAAGACCGCGATTCCAAATTATCGTGTTTACGTCTGGGATATTTATACGTTCGCCGGCGAATCGCGTTCTGTTACTAAGATTACCTGTCGTAATTTCGCGTAAACAGCTTTTCGCACAGTTTCGACCATTTTTTCCTTCTTTAGAAGTCCGCAAAAAATCTCGCGCTCGGTTGAAAACTATGAAAAATTATCGCGTCAATTATCACGAGTTGAAACGCGAGAAGTATGCAACGACGAGGTTGACCTTGGGAGCGCGGATGCACGTTCCTGCAGATTCGTATTATACAAGCACCTAAATCGCTAAATATCGCCCGATGACCCTCATTTCGTACGTAACGTGTAAAAATGAGGCGTCATTTTTTCCTACACTATCAGAAAGCAGTCGGCGTATCTGACGCGACGTGGAAACTGATGTCGATATATTTTCAACGCGAGAATGACTGGTATCGCTTTCCAAAATTGCATCGATCATTTTTACACTCACCGAGACTCCTCGATCATCGTTAATCGCTGATCGCATACCAATTTTACGATATTTTCCACTTTGCCAACTCGTAATTTTCCACGCGCTCGACAATTTTCCAACTGTTTTCTAGTTCTCGCAAAAACTCGGCGGAAATTTTTCGAAGCGCGCAATTCAAACGATTCGTATTTGCTGACTGCGATATCATTCTGCCAAAGATAAATGACTGACACGGAAAATTTCGCGCATTCTCAAGGTGGTAATTTCACAGAAATTTTTCAGGGATGCCTCAACGTTTGAATCGTTATTTACGAACGAGAATGGTCGATTGAGCGCAACTGAACAAGCACCACGCGTTCAAAGGTGCGCGAGTACGCGATGGTTTGTTGATCGTTGCGTAAGTCGTCGTTCGGTTAATATTCTCTCGTCTGTGATAAACCTACGCGAACGCTCCTTGTCAATTCATGTTCGGGAGAAGAATATTTTTTTAACAAAGTTTCCAAATTTACAAGATTTACTAACTAACCGTTTGCAAATTGGATTTTCTTTATTTTCATCCGAGACCTTCGTTCGTTGGCGAGATAAGCTTACTGATTGTAAGACGGAAGATAAATATTTATTCCGTTACGGATTCGAGCTTTTGTAACACCGATAATCACGAATTGTGCAACATACTCGTGTTCGTTCAATGTAAATAACAAATATACGGATTACTTATCGTAGAAACGACTAAAAAATGTACGATATCTCGCACCACAGCGAATGTTGTAGAGCTTAGATCTCCTCGAAAGTAACTTTAACACGACACAGCCTCTTCGTCGCACATCTTGTTGCGAATTCGTTTTTCTCCGTCTACGAAATGTCGATGCCTTCACGTCGATTTTTCAGCTTCGTTATCCAAGTACGAATCGAGTTTTTCAAGCGTAGAATGTACAAAAATCGACAGATTTTACCTGCCATTTCGTAAATCCGTTTTGCATGTAACGGCGATTTCTGTGCTTGATCCTCGAACGAGTTGGAATTATTTAGATCGAGTGAAATTTGCCCGAGGCGTTCGGTACGACGATGAGAGAAAAAAAACTAGCAGTCATCGAAAGTCGGTCCCGAATGGGATTCAGCTGTCCTGGTCACAGCTCTCGGACGACTAGTCGCACGTATCGAGGATTCCCGAATTATAGATTATGATTCTGGTCATTGTCGAACGTGCGTCTGGAAAAATGTTCCGCGACCGAAGTTCAAAGCCAAGCATCGCATCGGTCACTTCTCAGCCGAACGCGGCGTTTCAAAGTGCGGTCGATAAATTATGCACGATTTATGACACAACGAATGTAAAAAACACGGGAGACGCGTAATTCAGAGATAATCAATTTTATTATTATCCGTAATCTCGCGACTGTGAGATGTTTCTATTCGAGCAGACGTTTGTGAACGTGAAAGATATAGCGTAAACACAGCATCATCCGCGATGCGTCGCGATCAGTTTCGTCACTCTATCTATCTCGCCGAGTCACGCTCGTTACGCGTCGCGCGCGGATATGAAAAATTCTCGGGAAAATTTAATAACGGATTCATCCCTATCGACCTGTACTTGCTCCGTGATAATCCCCGTCGAATAGAATTCGTTCGATCAAGTTCTGACGGGTCGGCGAATATCCGTGTAGAAACGCGCATCGCAGCAAGGTATTGCATGTATGTTAATAATGTTAATGTATATATTTTTATATTATACGAATATATACATATATATGAGCCATTCCACTAAATTCTGTACGCAATACCGGTCTCAACATTTCTAGCACTTTTTTACGACTTCCTCGCATTATTCACGTGCCAACTAACAGAGATTGCTCGAGTACTATGAAAGATCTCTGAATTAGGTCAGAAGAGGTTTTCATCGTTTTTGAAAATTGTACTTTTTTTCTGAATGTTCAGAAAATTTTCGATGAAAACCGTATCTAAACATTTCTTGCTCGTTTATCTATATACATAGTATAGAGTTATATGATAGTCAGGCGCGGGAACTCGAGATCGCTTGTGATTCGCTATCGATGATCGGTCGACGGATGATCAGTATCTAAGAATTCGTCGCAATATCGGTCGATAGTATACGGGTCATTCCATGCCAAATCGGATAATGTGAAGAAAAAAAACTATTTTTGATTTCCTCGAATTTTTTATATTTTCTGCTACCCTTCGAAAAAATCTTCCCGTAAATTTCGAGATTTTCCCAATGACCCGTTCAAAAAATCAGATTTCAGTTTTTAGACCGTAACTTTTTGAATGATACACCCAATTAGATTTTTTGTCTTAAATTCCATTTTTTTATATGCACTTTTCAAAACGAAATACCTACGCAAATTTATTTCGTACGAAGCTAAAAAAAAACATCTAATTTGGTCCATTATTCAAAAACCGAAATGGGGTGATGAAAAAATCTCATACGGTTTTTTCGCAGGGTACGAGATGATGTTTGAAAAAAATCGCGGAAATGAAAAATAAATTTTTCTCAAACTGCCCGATCTGGCGTGGAATGCCCCGTATGTGGTAATTGTACGCAGCGTACGCGCGATGATCACGTTTGCCTGCGCGGTGCCGGTACGTTTACCAATGAACAGTAACGCATCGGCAATCTGCCAATTTACGTCGATGCCGCGCCGCCGCGACATTCATAACTCGAAGGAGATAATGATCGAGTGAACCCGCGAACGTATCGTCGAAGAATCGTTCGCGCGGTAGGTAGGTTGGATCTGACGCGGGCGAAGTACGAGGGCGAGAAAGAAATCAAAATATTTCTAACGTTGTCATCCGAGCGCGAGGAATGACCGTAATACGAGCGAGAGTCAGTTTCGACACGTGACCCACATTCGGGTGCGCGAAGCGTGCGAAAACAAAAGATATCTGCCTCTCGTTAGATTTTGGCTTCCCGCGAAGGTCAACGCCTGCTACGACCAACGTATATTCGCGAATTCGCCTACATGGTATGTCTGTAGAGCGCGTCTCCTATCGATTCCCCGGCACGTTTCTATACCTACGTACGTACATCGCAACACCGCGTTGTGTAGTAGCTCGCGACGAGCTAACCCTTGCCGTTTCGCAAACCGCCGATCAACCCCGCCGAATGTAGGCGGAAAATTGATCGACTTCGCGAACACGAGGAGGAAAATACTCTCGTCACATTTTTATTATCGCTCGTTTGGTAGCAGACAGGGAAAAACCCGAGCTCGTCGTAATAAATCTCGACAAATCTTTAGCACTGTTCTTTAATTAGTCCAATTGACCTTCGCGTTAACGTATATTTATACTGATAGTTTCTCTCCTTCGACCTACGTAACAATAAAATGACGAAATGCGAGCGGTGAAATTATACATTTACGCCTTTCGCCCGTCGAGCGAAAAACGAAATCGATAACCCAACGCCGTTCGAAATTGAGAAAGAAAACAACAATCGTCTCACCAACCGTTTCGCGCTTGATTCGAGTATTCCATTGTCATCGGAAATTAGGAGAAAACTCTACTCCAACGACAACCCGATTTCGTCTCGATTGTTTTTCCCGAACGGTCTCGATGACTCGCCGTATGCATATTTTTTTTCATTTGATATCATTCCTTCCGTCGATTCGAATCGCGTCGACCGAGTGATCCTGATAGTTACCCACGTTTCACGACGCGTTTAACATAATCCCCTGCAATCGCGGTGCATCGAACGTGTTACATAAATATTATTCAACACGCGTGATGTTCCCATCGTGTGTCGTGATTAAGGGAGAAAAAATCGCCCCCGTTGTTGTCGATGACTTTTCGTTGGTTATCTCGTCGTTCGATCAGCGTTAAACGCGTGGCAGTTTATTATTCTACTTACGGGAATCGCGCGGTGCTGCGTGCGGAATACTCGAGATCCGATCAAACACTGTCCGTGTCCCAAACCGTACTAAGCGAGCAATGGTAATGGGACTCGTTCGTGTACGACCTCTACCTCCGCACGGAGTCGCAATTCGATACTATTCGCGTACTACGCGACGGACGATGGATACAACGGCTAAGACAGCCGACAGCGCCATCTCTTCGCCACGCGCGCGGTCAACTCTCGCTACGTATACGTCGATAAGGTAGGAAGCGACAAACGAACGCGCGATCTACTTGCCACGAAGCGTCAAAAAGGCGAGTTCTATTTCTTCTTCAAATCCCTTCGTCCGTCGTTGGGAGACGTTCCTCGTCCCGAGGCTGAACATCGACCGGTTTTTCGTCGAGGGTAATGATTAGTGGTCGCGAATGAAATGGGCAAAGCGTTGTAGGTATCAACGATTTATTTGATTTGTGGAATATTTTTTTTGTTTTTCACAACGACGCCCTATTCATTCGAGTTTACTCAACGATTGAACTTATCCCGTGATCGATAATTACGTTAACGTTAGTATAATGACATGTAATTTCAATTATATACATATAATTGTTTTGCCTACCTAAGCTAGCTAAAGGCAAGATAATATAACAGAGTTTTAATGGAAGGAGTTGAAATTCATTGATTGCCACGTCACGTCAGTCGTATTATTCCAATATGCAAATTATTTATTCACTAGGCTCCGGTTGTCCCTCCAACTAGGCGAACTTCCGGCGATGGGGAAAATTTCGTGGAGAAAACGAACGGCGGGTGAATCGTTGAAAAAATCACAAAGCGATAACGTGGAAAGCTCTGTTAAGTCGTCCTGCCATAATAGAGGGTTACATATATACAATAATCGATTGTTACAGGTTGTTTGTTTGTTTGTTTGTTTGTTTGTTTGTTAGTTTGTTTGTCTATCCATCTTGGAAAGGGTTGATTCCTTTTTCGCCTAAATTATTCGCGGAGTCAAAAATGAATCGAGTTAAAAAAATATGATATTCAAAATAGAAACTATAACCGTATTTGATTTTATCTCTTTCTCTCACTTTTTCTTGCTACCGTGCGCCTAGAGAATTCTCATCGAACATTATTTTGTACGAAAATTTACACTAATATACGATACAAAGTCGGGCGATGAAGACTCGTTCGACTCGCTCGCGTCTGACGGATGATATAATTATAGCTGCATTCTTATGTTTGCAATTTCATTTCGTTATCGCGTGGGAAACGAGCTCCGAGCATGACGCAATATAAATATCAATATACGACTCCCGAATGTATCATCGCTCTTATCTCGGCTGCTCAAAGCAAAATTGTCGCTCGAGAAATCGGTCGCTCGTCTTGGGACGAGCACGAGTCGAGGCGAGCGATCGTTCCCGATGATTTGTACTCCTTCCCCGTGCGATTTCCAATACTCTCGTCGATCGCGGAATGATCGTTCGTTTCGGGTTCTTCGTCGCGTCGAGGCAATGATATACGTACTGCTACAACTAAACCGACTTTCAACTCATAATATCATTTGTCACGTGACTACGAAACTATGTTAACGAACGGCGAAACTGTATCGTTCCTCGTTGCATCGAAAAATTCAGCGAAGATTTTACGCGGCGTAACGATCGACATTTCGATTAACTTACACGTTCGATTTTCCGAGCTTCGGAGATTCCGGTTACGCGATGCTGCGAGCCCAGCGGAGGGTCGAGCTTCGACTTCGAAGTGACTCGTCGAATGTAAAGGGAGAAACGAACGTCGAAACGAAATATCAATCGCGTGTTACAGTTATACGGCGAATATTCAAATTACAGACGAATTTTCGACTTTTCTGGTGGCGAGCATCGGGATTTTTTCGTTTCTTCTCCGAAATCCTCGTCCAATTATGGAATCTACGGAATCGCGATCAGTGCGGAATCGCGAAGGCGTTTTGTAACAACGAGGGCTCACCGATCGCGAGAAATGGTGGTACCCCGAGAACACTGCGAATCTTCGTTTCGTTAGTTCGACCGGCCAAGCTGTCCTGCGTCTACTCTTCGACGACCTTCGGATCGCGTTTGATTTATCCAACGAAAACGATCCGAAAGCGATCGTCGCACGAAGCTGGATAAAGTTTTACAACACTCCGCGTACGTACATTCGGGTTTATCCGAACGTTCGTCTTCGCGGTGCCGGAGGTATAGATTTTTGAAAAATTAATTTCATCCTCGGTGATTCCGATGCGTCGTTCGTCTCGCACACCCGAACGCGCGTACGAGAAGTTTACGCGTAGGTACATAGAAAAGAGCGGATCACGATCGATCGTGTCGCTGGCGCGAGCTGCTGTGTTTTTTTTTTTAATCATCTTAGAAGCAGTGATTGTTGTCCGTTTGACACGCGATTATGCGAATATTGTCTGGTGAGAAGCGTCGAGTCGCTCCGGACAATTTATTCCCCTTCGTTCTTCACGTAGGTAAATTCATTTATTTATACGCGCGGAAGACCTACTTCTAGCCGGATGTGTCGTTAAGATACGCGATTACAATCAAACTGTGCGATTAGAATTTTACTCCCTCTCCGCAGTCTCTCGAGTTTCCGGGGCAAGAAGCGTAGATTCGTCTTCCTCCTGACTCTCGATTTCCGATACCTCGGCGTTGCCTCGGTGACGTCGCGACGCTTTTCTCTGGATGTAGACCATTAGAATGATGCTGAGGGTCGCCAGTAGCGCGAGTCCTGCCAAAACGATGTACATCATCGTCGGTATTTGGCTCATGCCCTGCAATCGGAAATCGCCAGAGTTTAACCTGCTTGTAGAAAAAAAACCCACAAAAAACACACGCACACACGCGCGAACAAGAACTTGAAACGTAGGTACACATTTTCGGTGAAACGAGTACTACGTCAATTCTAAAGTATATCGATCGACGAACCTTCGCAATATTACCCTTTACCACGCTCAACTATGCTTTGCTCTGCCGCAACCTGATCAATATACGCGCGCCAAGTCTATGCTAATTACACCATTCAGTTTCAATTTCTCCCTTCTGCAATCCCCTTCATCGCGGACCTCGCGTTTTCACATTCCATAAAACGATTTGTTTACCCGTCAATTCCGCCAAGGAGCACGAGTTTGACGGAAATCCCGTTTTCCGAACGAGCATCGCAATGAAATTCGATCGGTGCTGGTTTCGGAACGGAGACTGTAACGTGACTCGAGCGTTTGGCAGCGAAGAGCATGGAATTTCGCCACGGATCAAACTGGCTCGTTCAAAACTGATTGGACATGCTACGGTTACTTTTGACGAGTCACGCGCGATACCCGATTCTCTCGCACAAAAATGAAATAACAACCACAACAACAACAATAATAACAACAACAATACAAATAATAACAACAACAATACCAATAATAACAATAACAATAGTAATAGTAGTAGTAATAGTAATAGTAATATTGTAATAACAACGCAATGTCATTCTGAGAGAGCACGCGCGCGAGTTTATCGAGGGAAGAGTGATGGAGTTTCGTTCGTATACTTTGTTCGATTCAAGAAGAGCTCGAGTGAGGGAGGATATGAAAATTTCGCTTACCTTCCATTGAAAGTAGGACGCCGCGTCCATGAACGAGCGATTTTGCGGCCAAGGTTTGATGGTTCCTTCCGGTGTTTTGAAGATAAGACCCTCGAGGCTCAATCCGCGTGCGAGAACGCTAGTTGTGATATTTCCTTTCTTGTAAGACGCGATTCCTGCTTTCATGTACATCTGCGGTATGGTCTCGTTTTCCTTAAGCTTCAACGTGACTCTGGGTAATTTTTTGGGAGCACCGGTCGACGATTTGGTCGAGGGCGAGCCGGTCGACGGTGATCGGAGCGTCGTGTAGAGTTCCGTCGACGTTTCGTCCCGAGTCGTCGTGGTCGTCGTCGTCGTCGTCGTCGTCGTCGTCGTGGCCGTCGACGACGAAATCGCGGAAGTCCTCGCCGAGAGATTCTCGTCGAATTCGTCGGGATCTCGCGGCGTAGTTTCGACTTCCGTTCCCCGTTCGATCGGAATTTGGAAATTCTCGTGCTCCCCGTCCTCCTCCCCCTTCTTCACGGTGATCTCCTCCACGTACGTTTTCGTCGTGTTCGTGTAAATGCTGTGCTCCACGCGACCCATGCTCAACATCGCGTTGCCGAATAAATTGTGGTCGTTCTGATTGATCAGGAACGGCGTTGCGATGCAGGACAGAATTATCACTACCATTATCAATGCCATCGTGTATTTCAAAACTCTCGGTTGGGCTTTGCTCGACGTTGGGGGAAAACCTGTCACGTTGAACTGATCCGTTTGTGGTAAAATTGTGTACTGCAGAGACGCGTCACCCTTGCGTACCGTTTTGTACATCGTGCAACCTGTAGGCGATAATAACAGAGAATGAGACGACAATCGCGAACGAACCCGTTCGAATATTCCGATCGACGACATTTCTGTAAGATTCGGGCAAATTTTTTACAAATTCGCACCCAATCTGTAACAACTTTTTCGGCCAGAAGGGATATTTTTTTAGCACGCTTGTCCGACATATGTTACCCCACCGAACACGGTCGGACCAAGACGTTCGAAAACGTTTCTTAGAGACTCGTCGCACGCGAATAATGAATATTGTCTTGATAAATTCTTGACCTTTCGAATTGACGCGTTCTCGAGACGTGTCTATGATTGTTTCTTTGATCCCGTTGAGATATCATGCGAGAAAAAAAAACATTTGAAATTTTGATCCGAGCATCGCTAAAGTTTCACGTTTATCGATTGGTTGCACCGATAGAAGTGGATTTTCTCTCTGTGTCTCAACAGCTCGGAGATTTTGCGATTTCTATATCACTCCCGTGCACCAATTCCTAATTCTCGTTCGCGCGTGCCTCCGTAAATATGGATGCATCGTTGTCAAAAATTGGATCACCCAAAACCGAACGAATTCGCGACGTACGCGAGCTATGCAACGCGAACTGTGTAAAAAAAAAAATTAAAAAAACAACCACTTACGATATGTCCTCGGATTGACGATTGATATTTTATTTTTGGATACTTTTCGATACTCCGACGAACCTTGACGCGCAGGAGATTCTACGGGACAGGCCGAGCCTCGCCTGAGAAATTTTCCACGGATATGCGCAGACTCGTTCCCGAGGGTGGAATCGAACGCGTCTGCGTACGAACTTAGCCCCGATGCTCTTTTTTTTCATCCAGAGTTAGGAATAGAAAAAAGTCCCAGATATCTCGCGCGCCACTTAGCAGCGCGAAAACTTCGCGTCGAAACGAACAACTCCGCGACAACTTCCCAACCACATTTTTTCCGTCCCATCTCCCTGTTACCAATTTGTTGACGCGTCGTTGCGAAATTGTTCGATCCAACGTTTGTAGCGGAACGACAATCGACGTTTCAATAAATGGGAATCGTTAGATTTTCATTCGACGAATATTTTTATTGGTAACAATAACATGTCATAGGTGGAAAAATAGCAATTAGTATCGTTGCTCGACTATCCTCGCGTTTATCAGCTTCGTAAATGGAAGACTTCGTTTCGAGCGAGAAAAAATCTTTAGTAAGTAAACAAGTGCAGATACATTCTCTCTTTGGTACATCGAGTAGATTTCAGATTCTGGCTACCTCGCGAGCTTCGGAATTTCTTTTAACATTATGTACACGGGGATTTCGTTGAGTTCCCATATATACACACACAGATATACCGACCAAGCAGACACGGAGTCGACGTAGTCAGTTTTTCTTCTTTTTTCTTCATTTTTTTTTTCATCTCAGGTATTCTGAAAGAGTCGGATTTTTCTCTACTGCATCGTAGGCATAGCTGTAGCCGACGTAACGTGCGTCGCGTCTGCCGCTGGCCACAATTGAGTGATGGTTTTCGTTTGCGTGTGGAAATTGATACCCTGAGGGGAAAAAAAGGATGGTAGATGTTAATTTATTGCACGTTGTGTTAGTGGAGGTATTGTTCTCCTCTCGAAGATGCTAGAACGAGGTACTCACGTATTTCCCGTAGAAGTGATTGTCGCCGAGGAACGAGCCTCTGGTTCCGGTGAAACTGAACATCGGAAGTGGCACGGGAATCGGTACGTTGATACCGACGTTACCAGCGTCGATTCTGTGAGTGAAAGATCTGGCAGTCGCTCCGTTCGTCGTGAAGATAGCTGTACCGTTTCCGTAGGGGTTGGAGTTTATGATTTGAATAGCTTCGTCGAGACTCGAAGCGTTTATGCACAACAAAACAGGGCCAAAGATTTCCTCCTTGTAACAACGCATCGTTGGCTGAACGTTAGTGACGAGAGTTGGCCCGACGAAGTTACCGCTCTCGAAACCGTCCACCCGAATGCTTCGTCCATCGAGAGGAACGGACGCGCCTTCCTTTATCCCGGACTCGACGAGTTCGATGATCCTTTGCTTGCTCTGCGGCGATATGACCGGGCCCAAATCAGCACCGGGCACGTGACCGGCGTTGACCTTCAAATTTTTCGCCGCGTTCGCCACGTCCGCTATCCAATTTTGGGACTCCCCGACGAAGATGGCAGTCGACAAGGCCATGCAACGTTGTCCCGCGGCGCCGAATGCAGCTCCGACGATTTGACTGATCGTTTTATTCTTGTTGGCGTCCGGCATAACGATGCAATGATTCTTCGCCCCCAAGTTCGCCTGCACGCGTTTCCCGTGGGCAGAACCTTTTTCGTAGATGTATTTACCCTGAAACAGACACGACGGTCAGTCTATTACGAGCGAGTTGATAACTCTGTCGTGGCGCGTCTTGGCAACGATAGGAATCTCAAATTCGTGGCCGAATGCTACCTACAGCCTGATCGGAACCAACGAATGAAATGGCTTTGATGTCCGGGTGTTCGCATATGAAATCTACGGCCGCGTGTTGACCGTGGATCACGTTCAAGACTCCGGGCGGAGCTCCAGCTTCGGCGAACAAATCGGCGAGAATCATGGTTGCCCCTGGCACTCTCTCGGAAGGTTTGACGATCACGGTGTTTCCACAAGCAACGGAAAGTGGAAACGACCAGAGGGGAATCATAGCCGGAAAGTTGAACGGGCATATCGATGCCGTGACTCCTATCGGAAGACGATACGAAATCGTATCCATATCTGTGGCGATGTTAGGCATCGTTTCGCCGAGCAGTAGAGACGGTATTCCAGCGCAATTCTCGACGACCTCTGTAATTTCAAGAAACATTTTTTAGTATTCCTAGCAAAGAAAGTATCAGATTCCTGTGATACTTGAGCCTGGTTATCCGTTTCCATCACGTCGTTACAAAATTAGTCCAGATGTACCAGGCTTTCCGGCTCTAAGCGAAGATCAACGTAGTGCTTCGTAGAGCACGATTGTTTTCAGAAAAATCTGTATTCTCATCGCACCTGCGAGGCTGCGGTATGGATACGTTTTTATGTTTTTATTGCGCATAGATAATTCTTATATCTTCGAAGCGAGGATAAAAAAGTCGAGATATCATCGAAAATGATACAAAATTTTCTGGAAATGACGATTTTCGCGATACATGTGTCCTCGCTGGTTTTTCAGACGAGTTTTCCACACTCTACAGCTCGCCGGATGTTCGAATTTCGAAACAAAGTATATGATATACGTGTTTACGGAAATACATTCGTTTTTGGTGTTCGCGCGAGCCTCGATGGTTAGTTAAAAAAATCGGATAATAGTCGCTGAAAAGCGGAGAGACGAATTCACTCACGAAGACCACGCAGGACGTCGCCCTCGGCGTCGACCATTGTCTTTCCATTCTCCAGAACGATGTTCTCCGCGATTTTTTTCTGTAAACAACAATCATTGCCTTAAGGTGATGAACTTTCGAATTAAGGCGAACAATTCAGCATTTCAATATCGCACTTTGAACCGAATAGCGTATTCTTAATGCTTATTTAATTCGTATCGGTAAACGTAATCGGAAGCAACGTCAACAACGACTGACCATGTTGGCACGGATGAGAGCTTGATACTTCAACATGACTTGCTGCCGCGTAAGAACGCTGCTCCATCGCCATTTTTCGTACGCGGCCTTTGCAGATTCTACGGCGCTTTCCATTTCAGCGATCGTCGATTTCGGGGTCCTGGAAACGACCTCGTTCGTTGCCGGATTATGCACATCCGTGAACTCCGTGGCTTTCGAGTCTGCGGCAGTAAATAATCTCGAATTACTTCTTCAGTATGCGGTCGGTAATTTTTGACGAATTTTCAAATCTTGTCGCGTGACCTTCGACCTTGAGATATGGTAGCTCGAATCGGCTAACGAAAGATGATTATTACCTACAAATTTGCCATCGATGTACATTTTAACAGCTGGCGCCAGGGAACCGGAAGACGAGGAATAAAACCTCGCGTTCATAACCTGTAAGAAAGAATTCTAGTCAAAACTAGTGGAACCGTGTTCGTTTGTCTTGTTGTAAGCATAAATCGGCAGTATTTTTTATGTACCGTCCAAGCTGACGCGATGAAAAACTAGAAACGTTATCTTTCGTGATCTTTGAGATTGCGCCTATCGTTGTTTGAATTGTTTAACGTATTTCATTTTTATTTTTTTTATGATAGGGAGTATTAGCGCAACCGAATCGTTCGTCACGGCCGGTTATCACGGCACACGTCAGGGCTAGATTGCATAATTAGCGGCTCGGCTGATAATTAGCAAAATGTGTAAACATTCGGTACGATTATTTCTTCGTGAGAATAGATTGCGCGAAAGTTCGACCGGCGCTTGTGAGTTACGATGGAAAATGACCGATATGCCTGTTTGTTTCTTCGGAGCGTTTCTATTTTTGAATCGTAGCGCGAAAAGCAGACGAAAAGCTGACGAGAAGAGCGGGAGTCGAAAACATTTCCGTACAATTTATCATTTTTGCGAGTTAATTATTCGCGTTCGTCGTTTTTTTCTCCCAGACAATTTTGAAATTTCCCGCATCTAATCGTTCGTCGATATTAGGTTTTTTTTCCAACGCGACATTCGCGGACAGCTTTCATTCTTGCGACCGTCTGACAGTCGCCTTCGGTTATTCGCCAAATGGTATGATAAATGCTCACTCGGGACCCACCTCGCATCTCGATAATTTTGCAAGTAGCGCCATTTCGATGTTCTATCACTCGTGAAACTCGGCTGACTGGATTCGCGAGTTTCTGCGACCAGAAGTACTCGCACGGTTTTCTGACTGATCTGGACTGATCAATGCGCGGGGTGATGTTTGCGACGCGACACGACGTCCCGATCGGCGGTCGATGTTTATCAAAATGTGCGTACAATCGCGCCACCATCGTTCGACGCTTCGAAGAGTTACGAAGTGCGACGAACGGTGGGGCAGATCAACGACCAACACGCCGCGAAGCTGCCGGTCACCTTCACCCCTTTTCGCGTCGACTACGATAACCCAACAATCATCGTACATCACATACGTACCTACCGCCTCGTTGACTCGTTAAAGAAAAACTTACGCACACATCATTCAAGATAAGATTCAAACGTAAGCTAGTTAAAACACGTAACACGGCGCATATTCGGCAGAAAACTGTCGGAATCTTAACTCTTAACTTAAATCATCAGCGACGAATCAATAACGATGCTTTGAAAATATGCCACGAACAAAGAGTCTCACGGCTCCTCGAGCCTGAATCGAGACCGATTGTAAACGCGAACACGAGCATCGTGATCACGATTTTGATCTCTCGAGTCGGACTCTCTCGCTTCCTCTTTTTCTCTCTCTGTCTTACCGGCCGTAGTTACGTAGCGAGGTTCCACGCGGCGGCCACAGATGGCGCCAGCGACACGTGCGGCGCGCCTTCGGTGTCTCGTTGAGCGCGGCATGCGTACGGATGTAGCTGCGAGTGATAGAATAACGAATCCGAACGTCGACGAGTGGAATGATTTTGGATAACGTGACGAGTCGAGGATTGATATATCAGGGTTCGCGTCAATAGTGTGCGCGGTTTTGTTATCTTTCGGCGATGATACGTTGATAGCGTTAAATCGGGCAATGCAAAGTAGTCGGGTACACGATGTTTGCGAGATAGCGGAGCAGGCGCAACAATGACGAACCACGGCGCCATTCCATTGAGATAATTACCATCCCTAAATTCGCGCTCGCGGTGTACATATTCACTAACGCGTATTCTCGTACCGCGTGCAAGATCACTGCCGCGTCATACTCGTGTCGCGAACGATTGTTTGCGAGAAGGAATGAGAAGGCTCAAGGTGATTGATGATTGGACACCGAGCGAACACGACCCGTTCACGCGACGTGTCACTCGTCGCGAAGTCTCGCTCGATGCATTTATCGCGTTCAACTTCCATTACATATTTCGCCTCGTTCGTTCGAAACGGACGAGCAAGTAATCGGGAGAGAGAGAGAGAGAGAGAGAGAGAGAGAAAGAGTAACACGCTCGCGTCTCGTCATTCGTGCGACGCCAATGTTGCCCGCATCTGTATCTACGATTTGAAATTTAAATCACGGAACAAAGTTGACTTCGCGCGATCGACGTATACTCACGTTTAAATAAATGCACGAAGACCGTTTCGTTCGTCAGCGAAGTGCATTCCGCGAAATTCGTCCGTCACGCCCAGTTCTGCTCGTCGTTCGCAACTCGTCGCGATTTGCCATACGAATCGCGCGACTAGCATGATCTTGAAAGCTGGGAAAGAGGATCGCTTCACGAATTACGTAAATAGATTCCATTAGGTACTAGTTTACCCAAGAGAATTGTAATGCGTTTTCGTTTTGTAACGCGTGCTTTCTCGACTGGAATATTAAACTCGGGGTACTTGCGCGTTACACGACACGCGAGAGAGCGCAAGCCACCGACTCCGCGCGAGGCGAAACGTTACGGCGGGCCAACAGCAAATCGTTCCGATTGATATATTGTTGATTTATAACAACCTCGCGCAAATAACAATAACAACAACGGCAGCAACAACTTATCGGTAATAAATAATTCCGTGCGTTCCCGCGCGATAAAGATCGTCCGCGAGCCACGGAACGCTTCTTTACCCTGCAGTAAAAGTCTCGAGAAGTGCCACCTTGAACGACACGGTCGTTCGCGTGTGTACCTAGCCCACGAGTCCGAACACTCGCTCGCGAGCGTGCGTATGCACCGATGCCTCGAGAGGTTGTCCTAAAAACACATCGAAGAAGGCCTACCGAGATCTCTCTCACTTTCATTTTCCAACGTTCACAAAAACAAGGAGAGTCGGCGAATAAAAGATGAAATAAAAAAAAGAGAGGGAACATGATCGCGAACCTCGATCAATTATCGACTGGCACGAACGTTCGTCGATTATAATTACCGACAATTTCATTGCGCCACAGGCTAGTTGACAATTTCTGGAAAGGAAATTGTCGCGGTAAAGTTGCCGCGCGCACGTTCTCACGTGGTAGGTATGGATGCTTTTATCGAGAATACTGTACTCATGCCCGCTGTAATTCGGACGCGTGGACTCGGTAGATGCTTGCTACCACGTTTCGTTCGCGGGTTCCCGAAGAATTTTACCGCGATCCGTACAGGAGATAGCTGTGAAAGTTGTGTCACCAATGTTAGGCCACGTAGAAAGTTTTTACCTGACGTCTCCCTCTTCCTCTGCCTCTCTCGCGCGCACACAAGCGCGGGCGTGCACGTACACCGATGTACACGCGTGGATATACCTCGCGTGGCGACGCGAGTGTGCGCTGCCGGTGATACGCGCGAAGTAAAACTCGACGCATACGTAATCTAGCTTAATATTCGACGCGGTGAGACGCGCGTTACAAAACGTCGTTACAACAACTTCGTCGAATAGTTGAAGTTTGAGCAACGTCGAAGCTCTCGCTCTGCTTTGCTCCTCGTTTCGACCACGCGGATCCGTTCAAGAAGACGCGGAAATGCGAATCCGTTACGTTTTCGCTCCCCTCGAGCGGGATCGGGCAAATTATTTGAGAAAAAAAATAAAAAAAATTCTGCAAAAGAAACGCGACATCGCGCTCGTGTTTTGTTTCTTTTTCTCGGACACGCGGCTGGAACGTAATACCGAAAAGATAGGCACCTACCGACGCGCGCTCTGTGGTAGACGGACGTCCTCTGTTTCTCGCGGGGCTGTTCGTTAGCATTCTCCAAACGAAATATACTCGGCGAGATGGAGGAGAACGTTGCCGCTCGAATCGTTCGACGCGATTCGAACGTGTGCGTGCAATGTAATGGAGATGTTTACCGGAGAGTAATGCCAGCCAGGGGTCAACACTACGGGCTCGCGTCTCCCATCGCCGGGCTGTTCGTCGAGGCTTCTAGTTTAATAGACACGAATTACAAAACCCGAATCACTCGATGTAAAAAGATTACGAGGAGGAAATCGTGCCCCCTCGAGCATCGAATAAAAACGCCTACATACGTCCGAATCGAGAGGTTCGTTCGTGTTCTCTCGAAGAAACTCGCAGTCCGTTGGGTGGCATGTAAATATAGGAACTCGAGCACTGGCGTACGCGTACCGCGGCGTGTCGGGGTCAGAAGCCGAAGTCACTCGTCGAACGACCCAACGAAAAAAGAAGAACCAAACGAACAGATATACGAACAGGGTGCCAAGAAATTGTCGCGAAGTATCTCATTGTGAAAAGCCGCGACGAATTCCACGATGATAACGCCGGTCGCCGTGCTCTCGCATTCGCGTACCGAGCCGAGCTGACCCGACCATGAAAACCCGCGGTTCGTCCCGCATATTTGCAACAAGTTTGCGATCTACCGAGATTTTCATTTCGTCGTCCTCGTCGCGCGCGAAAAAGCGGGAGGTCCATCGATATCGGATTAGAAACAATCGCGCACGACCGTTCCGCTAATGGCCATGACTCGCCTCGTTGTCATATATTTTTTTCCCTCAACTTGACAGTGAAACTTGACCTCGATCAGCCTTGAACTCTCCGCACCTCGTCGAAAGTATTCGCCGCGGACCTTTTTTGTCCGTCGTAAACTTTCTTCTCGTATTTTCACGAGCGGTCGCAATTTTCCGCGAAACCGCGCTCGATGTCACGCGTCGACGGAGAGAGAGAGAGAGGAGAGAGGAGAGAGGAGTGAGAATGAGATGATATTACGAATCGCGACGCGCTACGCAACATCTCGTGGCGTCGAGTAGGGAGAATCGCCGCATTGTCTGTTTTTCTGTCCTATTCGAGCGTGATTTCGAAACGAGATTAGGTTCTCGCTCGCGACGTCGTAGAAAAGAGGCTAATTCGCGGTATTTTGCGAGTGACCCGAGTACGAGTGGAGAAAAAAAAATGGAGCGATAATGAAAGAGAATTTAAACGCGGCGCGTTATAAAGCCTCGAATTATGCAAAGGAACAAACAATGATTGTTCCCAAAATGGTTCGACTGAGGTTACAGGAATTAGCTGTTCAATGTTCTAGCGCGCAGCGTAGGTAACCTTCGGTGTCGTTTCCCTGTTCCGCGTTCTAAAAATATTTACGTGATGTGATTTCGTCACGACGACGACGACGACTACGGGAACGGCAACGGCAACCGGACAATCGAATCTATTCCTTCGTTAAGGTCGGCAATACAGGCCATTTATTATCGACAATTTATTCCCAGATCGAGTCACGTTCGCGTCTCCTTTGGAGACTTGAATTAATATTGCCTTGTTTTTTCCACGCTCGTTTTTATTCCCTTCCTTATTTCCCGCCTAATTATTATTCCGCCAACTCGGCTAGCCTTCGCCATCGATTTCGTCGTTGTTACGTCCATTAGAAGGGACAACGTACGACGTACAGACCAGCGAATTCGTTTCCGCGAGGGAAATACGCGCTGGAACGTCCATTCGCATCGAACGGGCGGAAATACTCGTTCTGTGACGTATTCGCGGTACATTTCACTCGGCAAACTTCGACGCGCGAGTGTTCAAACGAATCGCAAAAACATCAATTTTGCATGATTTTGCGATGGGTCTTCCTCGTATTTTCCGGATTTCTCGACATCCAGCCAACATAGTTATATGATTAGGTACTGTTTGGGATCCGCAAGGGTCGACTTGGATCCATTGGGCATGGTCCCGATGCTGTCCGACGACCAGAACACATCGAGAATCGCAAAAACATCAATTTTGCATGATTTTGCGATGGGTCTTCCTCGTATTTTCCGGATTTTCTCGACATCCAGCCAACATAGATATATGATTAGGTACTGTTTGGGATCCGCAAGGGTCGACTTGGATCCATTGGGCATGGTCCCGATGCTGTCCGACGACCAGAACACATCGAGAATCGCAAAAACATCAATTTTGCATGATTTTGCGATGGGTCTTCCTCGTATTTTCCGGATTTTCTCGACATCCAGCCAACATAGATATATGATTAGGTACTGTTTGGGATCCGCAAGGGTCGACTTGGATCCATTGGGCATGGTCCCAATGCTGTCCGACGACCAGAACACATCGAGAATCGCAAAAACATCAATTTTGCATGATTTTGCGATGGGTCTTCCTCGTATTTTCCGGATTTTCTCGACATCCAGCCAACATAGATATATGATTAGGTACTGTTTGGGATCCGCAAGGGTCGACTTGGATCCAATGGGCATGGTCCCGATGCTGTCCGACGACCAGAACACATCGAGAATCGCAAAAACATCAATTTTGCATGATTTTGCGATGGGTCTTCCTCGTATTTTCCGGATTTTCTCGACATCCAGCCAACATAGGTATATGATTAGGTACTGTTTGGGATCCGCAAGGGTCGACTTGGATCCATTGGGCATGGTCCCAATGCTGTCCGACGACCAGAACACATCGAGAATCGCAAAAACATCAATTTTGCATGATTTTGCGATGGGTCTTCCTCGTATTTTCCGGATTTTCTCGACATCCAGCCAACATAGATATATGATTAGGTACTGTTTGGGATCCGCAAGGGTCGACTTGGATCCATTGGGCATGGTCCCAATGCTGTCTGACGACCAGAACACATCGAGAATCGCAAAAACATCAATTTTGCATGATTTTGCGATGGGTCTTCCTCGTATTTTCCGGATTTTCTCGACATCCAGCCAACATAGATATATGATTAGGTACTGTTTGGGATCCGCAAGGGTCGACTTGGATCCAATGGGCATGGTCCCGATGCTGTCCGACGACCAGAACACATCGAGAATCGCAAAAACATCAATTTTGCATGATTTTGCGATGGGTCTTCCTCGTATTTTCCGGATTTCTCGACATCCAGCCAACATAGATATATGATTAGGTACTGTTTGGGATCCGCAAGGGTCGACTTGGATCCATTGGGCATGGTCCCAATGCTGTCCGACGACCAGAACACATCGAGAATCGCAAAAACATCAATTTTGCATGATTTTGCGATGGGTCTTCCTCGTATTTTCCGGATTTTCTCGACATCCAGCCAACATAGATATATGATTAGGTACTGTTTGGGATCCGCAAGGGTCGACTTGGATCCATTGGGCATGGTCCCAATGCTGTCTGACGACCAGAACACATCGAGAATCGCAAAAACATCAATTTTGCATGATTTTGCGATGGGTCTTCCTCGTATTTTCCGGATTTTCTCGACATCCAGCCAACATAGTTATATGATTAGGTACTGTTTGGGATCCGCAAGGGTCGACTTGGATCCATTGGGCATGGTCCCGATGCTGTCCGACGACCAGAACACATCGAGAATCGCAAAAACATCAATTTTGCATGATTTTGCGATGGGTCTTCCTCGTATTTTCCGGATTTTCTCGACATCCAGCCAACATAGATATATGATTAGGTACTGTTTGGGATCCGCAAGGGTCGACTTGGATCCATTGGGCATGGTCCCAATGCTGTCCGACGACCAGAACACATCGAGAATCGCAAAAACATCAATTTTGCATGATTTTGCGATGGGTCTTCCTCGTATTTTCCGGATTTTTCGACATCCAGCGGACATAGAAAAAAAATCAAAGGGGTGGAGCACCTAATTCGGGCGATGGATTTTCGTGGAGCATCTAATTAGCACTTGATTCCTGCCCAAACAGTTTTTCGAAATTGGTCCTCCTTCGGTTGTGGTGTTTCTAGCATGATCTCAAGCTAGCAACACCACGGGTATTTTTCAAAAGATGAAGAGCACTTAATTCGGCAATAGAGCATTTAATTAACATCTAATTAGCACTTAATTCTCAGATATCGCAGAATTCGATTCGATCATGTGGTGTTTCTAGCTTGATAGAGGTTCAACGCGTGATAGCAAACTCGCGTCAGCTCGAAGATGATCAGATCCATCCAAACGCTTGTCTCGCTCGGCATGCATATTCGTATGCAACGACTGATCGTCGATACGAGGATATAACGTGGGTACGAGAACGTGTACGGTGTACGTACATCGCGGTGGAGATGAAAAACGAGGAAAAAACGCGAAGACACGGACTTAGAGAGTAGGATATACCGCGCGTTTCCCACGTTCGTCTTATTCAACTCTCGGACCTCTCCGCATGGTTCAGCCATTGTTTTCCATCGGACGAGGAAAAAGCTATCGTTTGCATATTTACAATTTATAAAACGAGCGGTTTTCCCGCTACAAGTCAGGTAAAGTTCGAACCGGTGTTCGACTAGGAGGAAAAGTTGCCCCGAAAGAATTTGCAACTCGATAAACATCGTCGGTACTCTGTGAGCCTGGTTTTCTAATTATCTCGTAAAATTTCGGTTTTGGAGGAGGAAAAAACAGGGGATATAAAAATGTACAGTTTCTTTTCCCTCTAACGTCAGATTTTTCCGTTCGGTGGGAAGCTGCGCGTCGAAGCAAGAAAGCATGGAATCTCGGGAATATCGAACGTAACGCGTAGGTCTGTTTCGAGCCGCGATCCCGCGAGACTGATTATCAATTTTGTTTTTTGGTTTTTTCTTCCGTACGGTGACGCGCGGGTCGTTCTTGTTTTTCCACAGCCTGCACCGTCCGCGTGTCCCGAGAGGTATTTACGACACTCTCCCGCGGCGCTTATGATATTTCGAGTCAAAAGTTTAATGACGTCGTTTCGTCGAGTCGCGCGTCGCTCCCATCGCCCACGGATTTCGATGACGCGTATATCTTGCTACGCGTTCGCGCGATGTTGACGGAAGAAATTGATTCGAAATCGAAAAATATCGCATCCGCATTTCAACGGTACGGAAAAAAACTTCGCCCCACGTAATTCGCTCGCTAGCTCGTCACAATCGCGAATATCGGGAAAAAGAGACAGACAGAGAGATAGACAGCTAGATAGATAGATTGATAGATAGACTTTTAATGTATGTCCATAGCAATATTGGACAACGTCACAGCAAGTCAAACCGAGGGGAGCGGTGATTAGAGAAAAAACAAGACCAGAGAAAAGTATAGATAAATACGTGATAATAGATCTATGGAGAATAATACGTGGGTAACTTAGAGCTAGTTTCGATTTAATTGAGTTAATTGAGTTGCCAAGAGAGAAAGAGAGAGATTTATGTTGTACATACGTTCGAATTATACGTATTCCGCGTAATAAAAAATGAGCTGACTTTATCGGAGATCGAGCTAAAAGAAACACAAATGGAAGTAGATGGCAGAAAAATAATAATATGGAATGATGTGATAAATAAATAAGTGCAATGGAAATAAGTAAAATGGAAGGTAAGAGTAAAAATCAAAAGGGAGAGAGAGAGAGAGAGAGAGAGAGAGCTTCGGGTATAGCGAACCTCAACCTTCACCGGAAATGGCCGTTCTTCGGTCATATCCGCCGATTAAACGGATCGGTCACTTCGAGAAGGCTCGCTTGTAAAACGAGCTTTGGAACTTCGGTCGTCCACGGTGAAACACTTCGCTTGAAATCACCCACGCGCGAATCAACCTCGCGACGTACGCTTACCCTACCTATGTATCTACCTACCTACCCACCTACCCGCCTACCTCCCTACCTCCCTGCCTGCCTGTCTGCCTACCTACCTACCTGACTGCAGTCCAACCAACCGATCGGATTGAATTCAACGGGAAATTGCATATCGGTAGAACGCGGTGATCGCCGGTGTAATGCTGCTCAACGACTCCGACTACTGGTTCTGCAACGACCGCGTTTGCAGTTCGAATCACCTTTTTTTTACATCCGTAATCGAAAAGTGTTCATACCTCGAGTCGGTTCGCTGATCGTACCTCGTATCGAGTCAACCTCTTACCCGATCTCTCGCCACTTTCGCGTCGTCGTTCGGTTCGTAACAGCCGAGAAAAGCTGAATGAAGTATTCGCAACGACGATCTCATTGAAGGTTTCTCTTCCCATCACCCCCGTGCTCGCCGAACCGCAGCAAAGGAACGAATTTGACCATAAACGAATAACAGCCTCGGACCAAAATTTCCACCAACATTAGCACAATAAGAGAAAATTCCTCGAATAACAGCACCGTGCACATTTTTTGTTGTTGTATTGATAAACACCTTCCGTGCGCATATCTCGAGTACGCGATACGAAAGAATTATTGTGGTGAATACTGATTAATATATCAGTCCATTCAAGGCGTATGAAATTCGTGTTACGTTTAACAACAAAAAAAAGAGTGGAATTACGTTGTTTTGTTGCAAGTATTGTTAGGATATATTTTAACGCAAAATGATGTTTGCGAGATGTATTGCCTTTGGGTCCTCGAATATTTATGAGGTAAAGCAAAATACAACATTTTTCGCTGTTAGTATTCGGGATAAAATCGAGTTTGGTGCTATTGTCGATATTCTATTTTTCTTCGCGATCGTACCGCAGATAAATAATCGTGCAAGCGGGTTTGTCGCGAGATTCCTCGGCGATTTCGCAATTGTACGTATTTACCGATCGTCGAGACAGGTACTTTGGAGTATTTTCGTTATCGCTAGAACGACGTGAGAATTCCGCGAGTTCGTCTGCGTATTCGTGGAAATGGAATGGCGACGCGATAAGTCGCGAACGTTCGATGAAAAGCGTTGAAACGTCTTGGATCGGTAGCTCGAGCGCGGTAGATTGACGCTTCGAACGGATATCGTCACGAAAATGTAGAAAACTATCGCGACGGGAGTAAATATTTATGCAACGCATACATCCGCTTGGAATTCTGCCCGCTCTTGAGTACACGTACGCGTGTGATACGCGGTTACCTGCGCGCCGGCTATCTCCGTGTAACCTTCTACTTTCAATTGTAACGGCAAAGAGAAGCGGCGGACTTTCCATTTCGTCCGTAGTATTGTTTACGCTCGGCTCTTTGTCGCAGTCATCGGTGCGAAGAGGAATCTCGTGAAAATAGCCGTTGGAAAAGCTTCGAAATCGATCGCCTCCGCGCGCGCGAATCGCGGCAAAAAATGAATCGGCAAAAAATGAATCGATTCGTCGATTTCACCGGAAATCGGTGGCGAAAGAACGGCAAAGAAAATGGGAAAAAGGGCGAGTTATTTATTTTCGATAAACGAAGCGAACGTTTCGCGTTCGATGTTTGAAACGCGACCATCGAGGCTACCGAAACAAAACGTCGGGACGGGAAGAAATAAATGAGGAAGGCGCGTTTCCGTGCGTGCAAAATTCACGGCAGGCGTCGATGAGTCGCGAGATAGTAGAAATAAAAGTGGCAAGGTTATCGGTAACAACCGTGTTTATTCCCTCGCTTGACGATCCGCGCGCAGCGGAAGACAAAAAATCGCGGATGCCGAGTGGAATAACCGTGCGAAATTACGCGGACCATCGGAATATTCGCTCGTTGCGAAATAAAGATTTGCCCCGGGTCGTGTTGTTTTTCGCGTCCCGTCGCGTTCGCGTTTTTTTTTTCTCTCTTTTTTCCTCCGCCGCTTCCTTCTATCGAACGAGCAACAAGTGTTCGAGAGTCCCGAGGCGATTAGAGTTATCGCGAATCTACCTCGAGCCGGTGCGTCGTCGGGGTATTATCCGTTCGCCGTAGCCGAGGTACGTGCGTTCTAACTTCGTTTTAATCCGGCGATAATGTTCTCGAAGAGAAATGACGCAACGAATATATTTCTCTGTCCTCGTCGATTCGCCTCTCATCTTTCTCTCTTCTTGATTACACGCCCTCTCGACACGGCTCTCGAGCCTCGAAGCAGCCCGTTATCGGTCCCCGCGTGCGTCACCGCGTTAACAGATACGTAATACGCGATACACTCGAAATCAAAGTACAACCTTGCGAGAAGTCGATCGTCTTTTTTTTATTCTTCATTTTTTCTACTTATTTCTTTACCTTTTCGTCACTTTTTACTCCTCGCCCGTTCGCCGCGCTTCCCTCGCGACGATGACGCGCGCGCGGTAAAAAATGATGATGATCGGCGAGTTGAAAACAAGCGACGAGCGCGCGTGCGAAGAAAGTCTCGCGGAGAGTTTTTTCGAAAGCGAAAGTTTCCGAGGCGTTGCGCCGTGCTCTCGACGAGAACGCGCCGCGGCGATGGATAATCGACGAAATCCGATCGAAACGGAACGGAAAATCGCGCAGCAGCGAATAATCGACTCGCATATTCGGCGTCAGTTGAACTTTGGCAGGGTAGTAAAAATCCCAGCGATGAAAAATAACGAGATTCGCGAAAAAGAAATTTTCATTACGAAATACCGTTCAAATCACAGGAATCTTGGGACACTGGGAAATTCAATGTAAACATATACAATATAACGAATCAAGCAAAACTTCATTTATTCTTATTGCAGCGACACGGTAAAAATTGATAAACCTGCAAGATTAATTGGACACACGAATGTTTGCACTTGTTTTAAAATTAAAATATACCGGAACAACTAATGTTTGTGCTGCAGTCGTAGCAAATTTTATTGTAGTCTGTAGTAATGAATACCTAGTGAAAATACCGGTGTTGTCCAACGTATTCTCGACTCGTAAAAACATAAACGATTCTACTTCGTCATATTTTTGGGAAGATGACACGAAAAAGGTGTCAATTACATCGTTACCAGAACTTGATCGTTATCCGCGACTAAATAAAGGTAACAAGGATATTTCTGAAAGCCGGAAATTTTACTTTCATTTCTTATATTTCGTCTCCGGCAGAGAGCGCGAATTTGACTTGAAACGAAACTGATTCTCGGCTTATAATTGTAATTGTGATCGGAACGTTGGATTCGATCGAGCGATAGTTCGCTGCCGGGGAGGAAGGAGATTTTCCGCGACGATGGTGCGACGCGGACGCAGGCGCCGGCGCCTCCTCCTCCCGGTAGATCGTCACCGCGAACAAATCGACCGATGCGTTTTCAACGGCGAAACACAAAGCTGCGTTCCAAACTCGGCTCAAGGATCAACGTCAACTTCTATTAATAACTAAGCAACCCCCGAAGTATTTCGCGCGTGATTCTCCGATCCGTACCAACACAGCTGGTCGGGAAATCCCATGGCACACGATCGTACGCGTAGCGAATGGCTACTCGGAAATTTTCATCGCGAATCGTTCTCGTGGCTGTGTAGGTGTTTGTCACCGGTTCGCGAAATGGCCGAGAAATCGTGCTCTTCCCATCGCGAAGAACCGCCATCCACCTCGAGATCGCGCGGACGGTGGACTCGAAAAAAACGTAAAAAGATAATAAAAATAATAAAAGACAAAAAACATCGAGTTAAATTTCCTTTTTTTCCTCCCTAAATCATTTTCTAAACTACCATCAATCTTTTTCTTCAACTTCGCTCGAACTTTGGCGTCCTCCAGCGTTTTTTTTCCTCCCCTCGTTTCGTAAATCCCGCACGCGCGGACATTCCATCTCGCGTCGCGTTGATACTCGTCGCTAGGCTTTTTTCTTCTTTTTGGGCCGATTATTTCATTTTGCATGCGACGACGTTGATTTCGTTCTTTCAGTCCGGTTTAGACGCCCACCGCGATGCGCACATCGAACGTTCGTAAATCTTTATCAATTGTTTGCTGCCGATTGCTTTGCGCGAATCGTCACTCGGTGCGATATCAATCGACGAGTTTCGTTAATATTCGAATTCGTCTTTCATCAATCGTCCCATTTAACGAGCGTGCATCCGATCGATGATCGCAAAATCTCGTTGTATTACGGCGCAAAGTTAAATTCGCGAGCGCGCCAAAACGTCGATACATCCCGCGTAAAATGAGTTATCTATCGCAGCTATAACCCAGATATTTCCTAATGCCGCTTATGTACGTATGCTCGCGCGTGGGAGATAAGGACGCTGCGCGAAGGGATACGATCGCGTACGTAACGCGCGCTCGGAATGATCGTTACGTTCGAAAAGTACAATAATTCATTGTACATTCGCAATAATAAAATCTTATCAACGGTTCGAGGCGGAGTGAAGGATTGATAAAATATGGCGCGAGCAGTCGCAGGATTTTGAACTCTGCGTCGTATTGACTGCTGTGTCGAGCAATCTTATCGGGGCACCGCGTTCATTTTTTCTTCTTCGTCGTGTTTTTTTTCTTTCACTTCTTTCGTTCTTTCTTTTTTATTCTTTCAATTCCTTATCAAACGCTTCGTATACGCGTCGTGTGCGTGTAGTTGGCGCTCGCCCGTTCGTCCGTTCGCGAGCGCGTCGCGTATCAACGCGCTCGTCCAACCGCGCGCGTTTGCGTGATAATAGACGCATGCACGTGATATCGCACACCGATCATGGACGGTGGAGATCGCGGACCGCAGGGTTAACAACATCGTTTTTTCTTCCCGTTTCAAACTACGCACTCGGCTCGCTTGAAAATAACTCGAATGCGACGGAAAGCGTAGAACCCCTCCGTGTATTTCACGGAGGTCTGCTCTCGAGACAATTACGAGCACTTTTCACCGCGAGTAGAGTGGTGGAGAAAAATAATCCATTTTTTTCAATTCGAAGAACGGTGAGAAATCGTCAGCGCATACCTATACAAAAATCCTGTCAAAATACGAGCCCTTAATATTAATATTTAGAGGCAGCGATCTGCACATTTCTACTTCCCATTTAAATAACATTGCAAAAATTTACTTTCAGCTTTGGAATTTTGTATCTCGAGAACGAATCGTTGTACGAGGATGATCGATGCATGCTTTTGTAGGAAATTAAACGCTCTACAAAAAAGATCTGAATGAAGTTTTCCGCAAGTCGTGCCGTTCCGGAGATATAAGGCCTGATATCGTTTTGGACAGTTGAACACTTAAGGCTCGATATCTCTGAAACTGCTCCACTTACGGAAAACTTCATTCCAGCCTTTTTTGTAGAGCGTTCAATTCCCTACAAAAGCGTGCCTCGATCATCCTTGTACACCGACTCGTTGTCGAGTTACAGAATTCCGAAGCTAAAGAAAACGAAATTCCATGTTGTTTCGATGGGAGATAGAAATTTGCGAATCGCCACCGCTAAGTATTAATATGATTTTGACTGAATTTTTGTTTAGCGATACGCTGACGTTTTTCCATTGTTCTTCCGAAAAAAAAGCGATGTTTGTTTAAACACTCTGACCGCGAGGATTCGGATATATATATTTTTTCTCCGCGCGCGTAGGTACGCAAGTACAACGGTCGGGACGCGTCGATCGAGATTGTTTTCTAGATTTTTCCTCACCTCGCCAACGGAATACACACGTCGCACCTGTAAGCAAGTATTTTACAATTGACGCACGGTCAGCACATCGCGTGGACTCGGACGCGCATACGCGTGCGATAAGTAGTTATGCATACGTTTGAACTTGGCTATCGTCGTTGCGAGAAACAAACTGGTTTCAGTTTTTGCGCGCATTCGCATCTCGAAATTCCTCGGTGATATTCGCGGATGAGCCGCGCGAATCGAGTGAAATTTGCAAACTCGACGGTCGAGGGTCGTTCGAAATGTGCCGAAATGGTAAATAATTCGATAAATTATCCGGCGGAGTCGCGAGGGACGGCGATACCGAGCCGCGTGAACGAACTCCGTTTCGTCGATGATAGAAATTATAAAAACAAGCTCCGTCCTTGTCCCCGGCGTGGGCAAAACGAGAAGACGAACGAGAGCGCGGAGAGGTGAAACGAAGAAATAGGTACGGAAAACGCGACGCGTAAAAAGCAGATTCGAACGAAAAAGAAGCAACGAGCCCGGAGTTTCGAACCACGTGGCTACCCTCGCGACTCGCGTTTATTGTGGCTGTAAATTTAGTAAATTTTGGCCGCGAGCCTGTGGCTCTCCCTCGCTCTCTCTCTCTCTCTCTCTCTCTCTTCCTCTCGCCGCCGCGCTCCTCTCCGTCTCCTTCTCTCTCGCTCGCGGCGAGGCTCTCGTCGTCTTTGTTTCTCCCCATCCGTTCCTTCAATCTTACTCCTTCGTAGAAAGTACGCCTTTGTCTCTTCGCGAGGTGTAGCGTCCGTCCGCCATACCTTCGCGAGAGTCGCCATCTTTTTTTATTCCCTCTCCCTCTATTTTCCCTTTCCCCCGCGTCACCTTGCAATATAGTCCGCGAGACTGGACCTACGAGCTCGGAGGAGACACGCGCGTCCCACCTCAATCGCCGATCGACATCCTGCCAGCTTTCACGTCGCGGGACGTTTCATACTAGAATCTCCGTGGTAAAAAATCCGATCGCCCATCGTCCAGTGGTCTGCGAACAGCGTTCGAAACGATCCGATTCGAAATTCGAATCCACGAATTACTCGAAACTTTCCAATAATTTGCAAATTCCTCGCCTAATTTGCCAATTTTCGCCAATGCGTCGTTGCGCGACTTTTCGATTCGTCTACGCCACAAAGCGATCGTCATCGCCGTCGTGCTCGTCTTCTCCATATTTTCGTGTCGCCATTGTTGTACGTAATCTTTGTCGGATGTAATTCCAGACCGAGGCTCGATAGTAGCAGAGAGGTACGTATGTGGCATACAGGTAGTAAGCGAGTAGGTGTACAAACGTACGCGCCTCGGTGACGTTGCTCTCGCGCGCTAGCACCGCTCGTTCTCTCGCACGACGAGCCGAACGACTATCAACGATGCAATTTATTCATCGTTTCATAACCGCGATAAGCGGGTCGTGGGATTCGGCAAGTGATACCGACGAGCGCGAGTGAAATTCGTCGCTCGGCCGGAAAATTTCAAAAAAAATTCCAACTTTGCCATCGCCGTTGTTTTCCCGTAACCTAAGCGACGAGTTTAGACTCGATGGCGCGTCGCACCTACCTCCAGCTTATCGAAACGTTTCGGGGGAACGATCAACGGAAATACGTGATCTCGGGGAACGCATCGCGATCCGGACATCTGAAGAGCAAGGAGGGACTTATATAAGAAATCAAAATGGCGACCGGTTGTCCCTGAGCCTTTCGAGCCGTTTATTTGCCCATTTTTATTTATTTTCCGACCCGCGAAAAAAGTACGCTTAGACAGCATGCCGGTTTGCCACGTTGATCGCCGTAGCGTTCGCCAGACGCTCCCAGAAACTTGGCTGGAAATGTAAGTGGAATTTTATTCCCTCGATCGCTCGTCGAAAGTTTTCATCGTATTGAAAAACGTGCGAGGAATCGACGATTTCGCGGGTATTTTTCGACTACGAAGCGCCGTCTCCCGCTCGCGGAGGACGCGATTGCCCTTTGTTTTTTTCTCCCGAAATGGATAACTTTCCTAACTCGGGCTGGTCAATTCCAATCGAGGCGAGCGACGTGAGCTGCGGTTTGCGATACGATCGCGAACCTCTCGGAACCAAGATGCTAGATTTATTCGACGCGGTACGACGGCGGTGTGCTCGCGAGAACGGTGCACGCGGCGCTGCCACCTGGTGACGGCAGTTGGTACGAGAATCCGGCCGCTCGCGTTTCAGACGAGCTCGCCGCAACACCCGTCTTCGCATTATTATTGGAACGTGAAACGTCGCGATCAGCCGCTCGAAGCTCCAGAGGTGTGACGAAATTCCAGAAAATAGCTGATACTCGCGCGATGGAGGTAGACGCATTCGAGTTCCGTCGAGATCGATGGTCGCATGCTCCGGCAATATATTTGTCAATTTTGGGTCCCACGGATGTCGTAAAGCTGGAGGTAACATGTTCCGAGTATTTTAGCCGACCCCGGTGATTCTTTACTCCGCACCAAAGTTTTCTCCGCCGAAACTTCTGGCAAACGGACGGATCGCAACGAACGAGTCGCGTTTAACGAAGCTCGTAAAAATTCCGGTGCGCGGATAATCGAACATGCATGAAAATAGCCGGACAACTGTTATCACGTACGTTCTACGAATAGTGCCAACGTGAATTTTCCAATCATTGCCATCGATGGTTTTACGAAAGACGAAAACGAGGGAAGATACAGACGCGATTACGCGACCGCGCGTAATTGGGCGTGAACGGAGATGCGGCGAACCTCGCATCGAAATATTTCCGACCCTTCGTCGCCGTTAACAACTGTTACGTAACGCGATACGCGTCGGATTGGATAATAAATTCGAAGGCTCTCGTTTATCGCTGCTTCGTAACGTACGAAATCGTACCTCGAGCACTTTTCCACGTTGTTTACATTGGAAATTTGCTCAGATGTTGCGTGGATTCGATATGCCGCGGGCGAACGTTCGGCGTTTCGTGACGCCTCGAGAGTGTCGGTGTCGCGGAAAGAAGAGAGAGAGAGCGAGGGAGAGGGAGAGAGAGGGAGAGAAAGAGAGAGAGATGCGAGAATGAAAAAAAAGTGACCAAATAAAACGAACGTATCCTCTCGCGTAGTAGTAGGTAATTCGAGAGGCGAGTCGTCGTATCGTTTCGGTGGGGACTGCCGCCGCCGCTGCTGCTGCTGCTGCTGCTGCTGCTGCGCCCGCAGCTCGCGATACCTCGACGCCTCGAATCCGCGGCCCGAGAAGCGACGAGCCTCTCGCATCGCAGAGGTATACTTTCCTACGCATCTCGCGATACGGCGCGTCGTGTTCTTGCCTTCCGTCGCGGCGATAATATTGCGACACCCCTGTCGCGCCGTCCTGCTACCTGATTCAACTCCTATCCGATCTCGAGCCGATCGGTACTCCTGTCACGCCTCGTCCCGCGCGTTCGCCCGCGATTATTCGATCGTTTCGCGAACGAACGGCTCATTGTCAACCGGGAACGTTTAATTACTTTCGCGCGCGTTCCCCGACTCCC
This sequence comes from Arge pagana, assembly GCA_963969455.1. NCBI lineage: Eukaryota > Metazoa > Arthropoda > Insecta > Hymenoptera > Argidae > Arge > Arge pagana. The sequence goes on along the minus strand of OZ018309.1, from coordinate 24,697,019 downwards.
CCCACCGACTCTCCCCGACTCCGTTGGCCAACGGCCGTCCGGCGCGCCGGTGAAAAGAAGAAACCTTCGACGCTCGTCGCGATCGTCGATCAACGTGGCCCAAAAAAACACTTTTCTAACCAACTCGAACCGACTGGAATAATATTCCACGCGATTTCATGTAAATTCGACTGATAATTCATTCCCATTTTCTTTCTTATCCACCGTCCGACTCGTTTTTATGCGAACGTAGTAGACGGAATTGTTATTCGTCAGCGATATTGTTTCCAACGGAGGGATGCATGCCTCGTCGACGCGTCATCGCGAAACAATTTTCCGTCTCTTTTCTCCTTTCCCCAACAATGATGCCGCTGCTCTCCGTGCGATATCTCCATCACGCGTGGCCTGTGAAACTCGCCTCGCTATTTTTATTCCAATTTTCGTCGATTTGTGCGTAAATTCCCGCGATCATTTTTCGTTATTAGACTTCTCTGCCGAATGGTTTCCTCCGTACGCGTGAAATCGGCGGACAAATAAGTCGCTGAGATCCGGTCAACGCGCGTTAATATTCTCCAGAACTGGACGAATTTGCGTTCATGAATACGAATACGAATAAATCCATAATCACATTTTTTTTAACGAATTTCGCGAAAAAATTTCACATTTTTTCCAAGTGAAATTCGTAAAAAAAAAAAAAACGGGAACGCGAGCGAAATTCGTGCTAAAAAAAAGTGAGTTTCGGGAAATTGGTAAAAAACGCGCGAGTAGGGATTTATTTCGGTTGAGGTGTGTGAAAAATGTGGCAAATGTCGATCGAGGAGCGGACGTACGCGCGTCTTGGCGAACGTCCCGGGGACAGGATGGTACGAGTTTTCGTCGAACAGTCGAATGGTCGTGTATTTTTCTTCCGTCGATCAACTTCCGGTTCGACTTCCACTCGGGATTTGTTGAAACGTCGCGGCTATAAACGCGCTGGTAAATAAAATGACTCGGCGAGTTGTTGGGGGGAAAATGCAGAGACGTCGAGGGGCACGACGTGGCGCGGGCGCGTATGCACGCGTAGAAAATATATTTGATACACAATCGCGGCGCTATACAACGCAACTAGTTCGTGACCAATGGCGTGCCGAATCATTTCGAGGAACCGCGCAGCCATTCGCCGGTTCGCTCCTCGCGTACGCGTCTCGCTCGACGCGCGTACCTACGCGGGTAACGTGAAACAGAAAACGCCTGCACACGCGTAATTACGCATTCATTCGCTTGCACTCGCGCACGCCGATGTACGCGCGCGTATACGGATGCGCCTGCGCGCGTGTGTATAGACGTCTGATTCATTTCTTTATGCCTCTCGCGCGTACGTTTCCGCTCGAATTTCGGCCCGTAAACCGCGCGCAGCGGACGAGCGTGTCCTTTGGGGAAAAACGACTCCTGTCCGAGTCCTTTCTCCTCTCTCTCTCTCTCTCTCTCTCTCTCTCGTTGCTGCGCCTCTCGCGGAACAGAGATCGAGGGAATGGAAGAGGGAGAGAATGCCGGACGGATTGGCGGTGGTCGCTCGTCGTTCACCGGTCGAGCAAGGAAACGAGAAAAAAGAAGGAAAAATGTGAAAACAAATGGGAAGAAAAGCAACGAGGAGGAACGAGCGTCTATACCGAACGTCTATACCATTTTACATCACAATGACTCTTATTAGCCGTAATTGACGGGGTCCGAAGCGCGCGAGTAACGACTTTCAACTGCCCCATCGACGAGGTCCGCGCTCCGCTGCCAACCGGACTCTTTCGCATCTCGAAACGGCGGTCCATCTGTCGCTCGACGACCAGGATCCGGAGGAGACGATTACGAATCTCCGATTCTCGTCGGCGATCGAAGGGAAACCAAAACGACGCGCGAATTGTTGGAAGCAACTCCAATTTTCGGCTTGTTTGAGCCGGCTTTTGGTAGGCTGCGTGCTAAATTTTACATTATTCGTAGCGCAGAATGAAACCAAGCGCAAAGTTCCATGTTCAGTCTCTTTCCCCATTCATTCCTTCGACGCACCGCCAGTTCTTCAAAAATCTACCCATAAAAGTAACCCAAGCATTTCATGGAATAAACTACCTGTTTAACGAAGGTTCAAACAGCTAGGCAAAATTAGTTTCTACTTTTATGAAATTGGTTGACCGTCCCAAGTTCAAAATTTCCAAAAACTTCAGCGCTATATTCAACCTAACTGAAAAAATAATGTTTGGTTAAGAAATAGTGATATGAATTATTGTGCAAACAAAACTTTTTGCCCATACCAACATGTAAGGGGTTCCACCACGCCGAGAGGCTGAAATAAGACACAATTTTCATGATTCGTTTGGAGCTAAAATAATGCATGTTTTTTATTTCCGTTTTTACACACTTTTAATATAACATTTCAGCTTTCCAAACGTATTTTTTTCATGTCAGAATATCAGTAACTGTCGCGGATATACGCCTCCGCGCGCATCGATATTTTTTCGCAGCACGGCTCTGCGGGAATCATAACGGCCTCGCGGTTCATCTGAAACATACGCGATGAAGATATGTTCTTTAGTATGGTCAAATATATGGAACTACGTAGAATCTTTCCGAAAAAATCAAAAATGGTTTTTTGGCAGCACGCGTTTTTTTCGCTTTTCGCAAAAAAGTCCGACCTAAAAATATTAATAAAAAAAAGGTCAACGATATCGAAAAAATCCACCGTAGCGCCGTAGATAATAGTGTTGCCAACGTGTTGTACAGATTTCAAGTCGAGCGGAATAACCGTTGCCGAGTTCTCGGCAAAATTCCGGCAAACTCGAAAAATGTAGTTTCGAGAAAAACGCGTTCAGAATTTCGGCAATAGAAAACATTGAATATTCGTAGCTTACCTCGGTATGCGGTTAATCGGCGATTCGTGCTGCATATTGGGGTCCTTCCTTGGCAAGTTGCTGGTCTTCCAGAGAACCGGCGATTCGTCGTTATCTTTATGACGGTGAACTCGTCGCGGAGAAACGACGTTCCATGTTGCGAAAATCGTGGTTCCGTCGAAAACCCACGTGGAGCGGTACGACGCCGCGTCGCGAGGCGCAGACTCGGCGTTTCGGGCGCATCGTGAGGCAATTTTCGATCGGTTCGAGCGAAACCTGTTCGCAAACTGGTTCTTTTAAATTTCCTTGACCATACCAAACACGAAAATACTCCAATTATCGCAACGAAAAGAAACGCTTCTGCTGCGCGCTGCTGCAGCGAGTTCGGCGCGCACGAGAGTTCGCGAGGATTCGACAAATTATTATTTATCGCATCTCGCGGCTGCGCGGACGATTCGCGGAATTCGCGCGATTAGGATTCGCGACAATATAGGCTACGCGTTCGACTTCGCACGTAGGAACTGGGCAAATACGCGCGGAGCAAAATCAAACACGAAACTCGACGCTGGGTAACGCTCGTAACTTCATCCGCCTTAACCCTTTTTTTACCACGTTTTTGCCGCCCAAATATCACGAATAAATATCACGACTAATGGGAAACCGACTCCGCACTTGCCAGATAACAATTTCGTTTCCCTCGACCCGCATTTTTCCATTCTCGATTCGATCTCTCTCCAAAGAGCCGTTTCACGTTGCAGCGTAACAAAAACCTGCCGATTTTTAAGAAAAATCCGCGAACACCTTTCACTTTGGCTCGTTTCTCGGCTGGCAAGAAATCCTCTCGCAAACACGCCTGCAGAAATTTTCATCGCTTCAAAAAAAAATTGAAAAAAAATCGTTTTTTCCAAAAACAATTATTCAGAAATAATAATTCAGTACCCCGTTAGTTTCTCGAGCACCTCTCGAATTCGCGAATAGGTATCTTCGCGAAACCCGGCGTCCGTATCTCCTCCGCTGCACAGCGTCGAGTAAGGTTCTAGTATTTCGCTGCGCAGCGAGTTCTCATCAACGTTCTCTCCCCATGCCCGACTGAAACGAGCGTCTCCAACGTCGTTGCCGATTCCCACACCAAAAAAAAAACGTATCGCCCGTTCAGAAACGACTAAATAAATTGAATAATAACAATAATAACAAATTAAAAAAGCATATCGCTCCTCTCCGCTCGCCAGTGGCAAGCGCGCGGTCGACAGCGCGAGACCACGTGACTCGTCGCCCTCTTAAATGGATCTGATTGACGGTGACGTCACGCGATCGCCCGTTGCGTCTAAAACAAATACATAATTCAATGGTCTCAACTGACGAATCATCGGCCAACGCGACGGCGAATCGTCCTTGCCACTACATAAAACGCCGCGCGATACGATTTGCGTACCTACATCTGCGCGTGCACGGTTCACGGAGAAACGAGCCCGTCGCACCCTTTTCTTTTTTTTTTTTTAGTCTTTTTTACGACATTCTCGTTGCATTCCTCTCCGACGCAAATGTTGCTCCGCTCGAAAGTCGCGGTGTACCTGTACCGTGCTCCTGGCACGCGACGCCCATAATCGCTCGTCCGTCTATTCTATTCCTATTCGAGGTACCGATGCCTAGCTTATACTTTCTTACGGCGCCGTCGTGTGTCTCCCAGCACGTTTCCTCTCTCTTTTTGGTCTTTACCTACCATTCGACGGAGATTCGAATGCCCAGAGCCTTTGTCGCAGGTGGAGCAAGAAGATCGGCGCGAGAGGTTTCTGGTGCAAGGTGAATGGCGACGAGAGTCCGAAGAAAAAGACGAGGAGCGAAAAGTCCGACTCGCGGAGAGTACGCAGCTTTCGTAGGTTTTTCCAGCTTTCGCAGAAATTCGCGTAGCACTTGGGACAACGGAGGACCGGGGGTCGTTCGTTTGCCGGCTTTCTTCGTAGGCACGCCGGCGCGCGGGGAGACGGGGAAAGGTGAGCGAGGAAAGGTGAAATAAACGTAGGCGAGACGGTGTGGTTATTTTGTAATAATAAAATGTATTAAATAGGTAGTGTATTGTTGGCAATACTTATCAAACTACATGTTTTGCGGTACATGAGGCGTGTTTTTAATAATGAAAAAATTCCTGAGACAAGATCTGCCAATCGCTCTTGAGTATATAATTAATAATTAATAAATTTAGCGACTCTTCGACTTCGCAAAAGCCCAGAACAATCGAACTCCCCGCCAACTCAAGCGCGCTCGTAAAATTTATCCCAGTCTTTTGTTTTTTTTTCTCTTCATCTTTTTTTTTTAAATAACAAAAATCTATCTTTATCACTTTTATGGTCCCATTGTGTGGATTGTGTTCGGTCGAAATCGCTTGGATCGCGCGTTTTTACGTTCGCGTGTCGCTTTCTCTCTCCGTGCTTTTCGTCTCGTTTGTTTTTTGTTGTTGTCTCATCTCGTTCTAATATTTTCGACAAGTGAACGGAAAATCTGCGGAGTGAAATTTCGTCGTAGCGAGGGGAAATCAAATCGTGGCGCTTCGCCCGATCGCCGTAATATTATCGACAATAGGAACAGGATGGTGGCGACGATAACAATGGCGCTGACGATAATAATTACAGGAATAATAACGACACGTGCGCGGTGTCCGAACGGAGAAAAAACGGAAGAAAGGAAACAGAACAAAACGGAGGGAAGAAAAAAAAATGGAGGAAAAAAAAAACAGTTCAACAACAACAACAGCAACAACAACGACGGTAATACGCGTTTCTCTTGCCTCGCGTCGCAAGCGATTTCAGACCTTTCTATCAGCCCCATCAGTTGGCTCCCAGTACGTATTGTGAGAATAGGCAAAAAAAAAAAAGGAAAAGAAAATAGAAGAAACATAACAACGGCGTTACGATATTTTGTCTGAATTTTGTTTAGTCCCGGTTTCATCTTCGTATTTCGTTCCCGTACGTTCATCGATATTCAAGTCCCATGTTTTTCATTAATTATTCACACAAATTAACTATCACAAAAAATTAAGTATATGTATACATAATAGCATATATTTTATATACATAAACACACGTCCACGCACGAGCACTTATATTTATATATATATGCGTGCACGTGCATCTACATATCGAAATACAAAGTATAGAATATTCGTGTTTATTCGTATAATTGCGTCTCGTTGGAAAAAATATAGTTGTTTGGTTTTTCATCGCTCTTCTCCCCCTCGCTGAACCTCCCGACAAATGAAATCGAAGCATCGAACGAATATAATAATAAATTGAGAGCCAAAAGATCGACCTGCATTTATGTAAATCTGAGAAGAATGCAGTATAAAATATTGTATAAATATATAAATACGTTTGAAAAAATAAATATATTAAATTAAAAAAGACATACACGTAAAGAATATTATAATAATGGTCAAGTCTATAACAGTAACCCGGACCCGCGCGCCAAACTCCTCCGAGACCTCGCATCATTTTTTTTCTTCCGTTTTCTCATTTTTCGTTCTCCGCCTCCGCCACGCGATCGGCATCGGGATACGCATCGAGAGGCGCCGAGAGAAGAGAGAAAACGCAGAGAGCGCGAGAGAGTCGGACGAAAAAAGGGTAGATCTCCGGTGTGAAAAAAAAAAAAAAAAAAAAAAACGATCGTCTCGCACCGTCGACGAAGAATATCGCGAAGATAGAAAATAAATTCGTTTGTGTAAAAAAAAAATGGATCGTGCATGCATGATATAAAACGCGGGTTTAAAACTCGCGTCGTTTCCATACCGAAACCGCGCGACGGAGCAACGCGCGAGGCGTGTGCCGTGTCCCGGGATTCGAGAAGAAAACTTGGTCGTTAAAATGAACTAAAATTAGAAAATTCATTTCGAGTGTGAGACAATTTCTTTTCGTTTTTCTCTCCCCGTCCCCGCTCTCGCTCGCTCTCTCTCTCTCTCTCGCTCTCTCGCCATCCCGCCCGCCGCTTCTTATTTTTCGTTTCTCGCTTTCTCCCGCACATCTCGCGACTCATTCTCGCGCGTCTACCACCCCGACGTCGTGCCCCCGAGGAGTTTGCGCGCGGATCCCTGCCAGATTGTCCTGGGGCCATGTTTACAAAAATTAGTTCTGGGTACACGTTAATAATAACTTTCTTCGCCTTACACAAGCTACTCCTACTACGAAATTCTAATCGCACTTGCGTATCACTTAACACTGTCGAAGAACAAAAGTAACGAAAAATCAGGGGCGGGGAAAAAAATAGAAATGACGAGAAAAAAAAACCGGAAAATGAAAATTGAAACGGGGTAAAAAGAAAGAAAGAAAGAAGGAAAGAAAAACGTGGTAAAAAATTAAATAATATTAAATAATACATCGTAACTTCTAGTAATAATAATTATTGGTTATTGATAATAGGCGTTTGCTAGGTGTTTATTGGTCGGGTGACGTAGTAACAGACGTGCGCGTAGATAAAATAATCAAAGGTAGGATAGAGATAATCGACGAGAGTCGTCGATCGATTCGTGTTTGCTTTTTCAAAAATAAAAATAAAAAAATTAACGTTTTTCGTTTCGCGAGTAAGAATGACGAGAAAGTTACGTTGACGACGATGGTAACGGTAATAATGACAATAGTAGTAGTAGTAGTAGTAGTAGTAGTAGTAGTAGTAGTAGTAGTAGTTGTTGTAGTAGCAGTAGCAGTTGCAGTAGCAGTAGCAGTAATAGTAGTAGTAGTAATAATAATAATAATAATAATAATAATAATAATAGTCCGTGAAAATGTCGGTTGCGGCTGCGAATTTTCCTCGTCAAAAGAAAATGAACGTCGAATGATCGGATCGAATGTGAAGAAAATCGGCGAAAACAAAAGAAAAACATACATGTATACGACGAGTGGTTGTGGTTAGTTCTTTTTCGTGTTTTTTCGAAGAGAACGGAAATTGTGTTACTTTTGCAGGTTTGGAGGCTCGAAGGAAATGAAACTCTCTCGCCCGGATTCGATGCGAATAATAATATTAATAATAGTAATAATAGTTAATAATAATAATAATTAATAATTAATAATAATATAATAAACTAAATCTATAATAACATTTTTTTTCAAATATAAATTAAACGAAAACATTTTTTTTTATGTAAGAAGTATATACAAAATGTATTCGATTTTCAAAAACCACGTCATTTAGGCACTTTAACGGTGTCAGGCTTTGTGAATCAGTTGCAAGCGCGCGCGCGCGGACAGTTTTTCTCACGGTTTCGAGGCGAATAGATCTTACAATTTTCTCTTCTATCCCCTTTCTTTACCTCCCGTCTCTTCTGCTACCACCGAATATATATTTATACATATATTTCGTTTTTTCCGTTCGCATCCGGTCGCGCGCTCTCATAAAAAGACCCCCCCTCCCTCCCCCCCTCCCCCCCAAACACCCGATCTCGTGTTTTATAATAGAATATTTCTTTTATAATAGTAATTAGTAATATTTCTATTGCAAAAGTTACATATCACATACTTAACGGGAAAGAACAACGTTACTTCGAAAATAATTTTTCTCCTTCGTTATTGGTTTTTGCATCGATTTTGCTCGTTTGATTGTTTTTTTTTTCTCTCATCCCATTTTTCACTGTTATTCTCGGTTTGTTGCCTTTTTTCGCCTACCTCATTTTTTGTTTGCATTTCTGTCTCGTCTCGTTATTATTTCTCCTCCTCGATTTAAATAATCGCCGGTCGTGGAGATTTTTTTCTTTCTTTTTCTCGTCCTGTCGCATATATTAGGTATAAATATTTTCGAAATCTTGCACCGATCAAAATTCCGAAGAGCACACACACACACACGCACACTCGCACGCAGACAGCCCGTTCGCAGTGAATCCTTGCGTAACCCAACTCAACGCGTCGCCGCCAACTGGTCAAAAATGCATCGCTTTGTTTGCTTCCGAATCGATCTCTCTAATTGTAAATATAGAATTTCTCTCTAGCCCTAATTTTTGCATTACTTTGCCAATAAATCGCGCGTTATTTATCGTTTCTATTCACTTATCAACCCCCTCGCGTTTCTCTATCGTTGGAAGACAATCGGTTTGTTATTTTTTTTTGCTTTTCTTTGTTTTTTTCACTCTTTCTCGGTTATCCACTAGAAGTTTTCTTATAATCTGTGACTTTCATCTCTCGCTCTCTCTCTCGTTCTCTCTCGCAGTCTCTCGCTCACTCGCTCGTCTCGCATTCATACCCTCGCGTTTCGCGCGCTCTCTCTCTCTCTCTCTCTCGCTCTCTTTCGCTCGCGTGCACTCGCTCTCTCGAATATAAGAAAAGTTGAATAGACTATCGAATGTTTGGAATATTGCATCGTTGCACCTGCTCCGAAGGTCTATCGATCATCTCTCCTGCTCTCCCCGTCGCTCGATAGGGAGCAACGAAACGATAATCGGAACGAAAGAACGACGCGATGCGATAACGAGCCATCGATCATCTCCTCATTTTCGACACTATTTAAAAACGGCTCCACATTTAAAATTCACGCGACGTTTTCGCGAAAATCGGATGACAATCGGCAGGCCGCGTCGTTCAAATGTTCATCCTGGTTCCTCGTCGCGTTTCGTTGATCCCCCGCAACACGAGACGCGATAAGCCCCCGGACTTCCCCTTAAACTACGTAAAAGTTCGTTTCGTTTGGATCAAAATTGTAAAAAAAAAAATTAAAAAAAAACAAAAGGAAAACATCTCTCTACATAAAAAACCTGCATCACGTTGTTTCCATTAAAAATTATTTCCCCATCCCGTTATTCGCTTCCTTCCTGGACTTGTGGTTAATTTGATTGGAATAAAAAAAAAATCATAATCATAATAATAATAATAATTGATGTTCGTCCTTCGAAATCGTACGACTCCGACGGCTAGAATATCCTTTTGTTTCTTTCCTTCTTCCCGATACAAATTCCGTTGCGAATGTTCTTTTTCGTTCCCTTTTGGTGATGACCACCACCTCGCCTTAGCGCGGCGGAAATGTCGATATTACTACGCGTCGCAGATTCGCGGCTCTGAATATTGTTGATCGTCATCGTGATCGGAGATCGTTGTTGCGCGTCAAATCGTTTCCCGCATCCGTGTGTATGCCGGTTGCGTTTTTCACGCGCGTCTTTTTGCGTTCACGTGTTCGCGCGTGTCCCCCTCCCCTCCCCTCCTCCCCGTGTTGGTGTGCCCGTGTGTCCGTGTAGCTCTCTGTGCGCGTGTACGATTATACTTTATATACCTTCGTGAGCTGTACAGGTCGCGAAGGTCGGAAATTAGGGTGGCACCGCGTTCGCCGCACTCCTCTTAAATTTTCAAGTTCTCGAAGCCGCTGAGGGGTTTGCTGATCCTGTTGAACACCGGGAGCCTTGACTCGGCGTTCGGCGAGAGCGGCGAGGGTGTTCTTGGCGCGGGATCCTCGACGATCGAGCTCGGTCCCTGCGGGCTGGGGCTGTGTCTCGTCAAGAGACCGAAATCTTGGCCAAAACTGAACGGTGTCGTCGGTACGGCGTCGTCGCTGAAGAAGCTGGCCATCGAGTTCGTCGGGGATTGGCTCAAGCTCGAGGAAGGTGATACCGAATCGGCTGTACTACCCAGAGAGAAGGTAGGACTTAGATTCAGGGGTTTGGGCCGGGAGCCGATTACGGATGCGGGTGCCTGATGATGATTGTGGCTCTGGGGATGATGGTGATGGTGATGCTGCGGCTGCTGCTGCTGTTGCTGCTGCTGCTGCTGCTGCTGTTGCTGCTGGTGCTGGTTTTGCGAGCTCTGCGAGGCTCCGAGGCTCAACGAGTTCGTTCTCATGAGAGAGGGATTGTAGGCACCGCTACCACCGAACGACGTTGATCTCATCAACTGCTGTTGGGCGGTCGGTAACTGTTGGCTGATCTGTGGCGCGATTTGCTCGAGAATCGTCGTCGCGTTCAAACTTCCGTTGCTGGCGCCAATGATCGGGCTCAGGCCCATTATGTTCGGCTGCGCCTGACCCAGCTGAGCGCTGACCTTCTGGTTGTGAATACGAGCTTCCTCGAAATTGTGAATGAAGTGGCATCGTGGTCCGTACGGGCAGAAACCGATCGTGTGGAACGTTCGGCACAATTCCGTTTTATATTTCGGATGACGCGCCAAATTTCGCAGCTCGGAGTATCCGTGGGCGAACTGACACTTGTCGCCGTACTTGCAAGCCCCGCTCTCCTCGAAGGGTCTGCACAGCTCGGTCTTGTATCTGGACGTCGGCTCGCTTACGCTGCGATCCAATTTTCGATGCTGCTCGATCAATGTGACCAGCGACGCGTAGCTCCGTCTCAACGGCGTATGGGCGACGGAATCTTTAGACTTGACCGGTGCGGCATTCTGCAAAGAGAAGAAAAATTAACACCGAATAATAATCACCGCCGTTAGCATCGTCCTCATCGTCGCAGTCATCGTCGTCGCTGCGACGAATCGCGTCCGCGCAAAAAATTCGCGAATCCTCCCGCGACCTCGAAAATATCGTAACGAGTATCCAGCGAAACCTTCCGGCAATAGGATATTTCGAACGGGAAATGGTTTCGAATTTCCGTAGAAAAATTTCAACGGGGTGGCGGCTAGTGTTGGGATTTTTGAAGGTGAACTACCTCGCCGAGGTTCGAAGAGGGGGGAGGGGGGGACAGCCGTTCGAGGTTGTAAACCGGTTTTATGGTTTCGGGTCCCGGTAATGTGGGTTCTAGGTAGGTACACCCCCTGTCGATCCTCGTCCCCTCGTAATCCAAGGTCCCGTAACGGCACGGACAGCGCATTGTTTCAACAACTTGGCGCATTTGCGGAAAAGTCTGGCGACGCTTTTCTCGGACTCGAACGATTCGCCGATTTCACGCCGCGAGATACTCTCTCGCGGGTCATTTTGAAAGTGGACATTTTCGACTACGGGTATCTCGATCTGCCATCGTTTCTCTTACGCCCCGGGCAAAGACAGCCCCCGTTACTGACATTTACCAACACGGATACTACGTACACCTACACGCGCGCGCGCGCACGTATATGCATGCGCGTTCGGACGATAGGGAAAAATGGAGTGTAGTCGTTGATAATCGGGCTAATTCCCCGTTTTCCAGCTTGTTAATAACACCGACAAGCTTTTTGCTTTGTCGTGGGCGCGCTGGGGACGGGATAGCGACTCGATTACATTTGCATTTCGCGTCTCTCGTCGCTTCGACTCGCTCGCGAGTGATAAAATAAACTGTAAAAAATGTAAAAAAACGGACCGACCGAATCCTATCGGGATACAGCGATCTTTCGACTCCGTATCCGGGTGCGAGAGAAAATACGTATCGCTTTCACGATTTTAATTTAAAAACCCGCCGGTCCCGTGGGTATCATTCGAAAGTTTGCGCGTTTTCGGTACCGTCGAATCTTTTCAAAGTGGCTTTCGCCTCGCGCGTAAACTGACCACGTACGCTGGTCGATACCTCCGCGACCTTGACAGCAAAAATGATAATAAATGCTTATTGCTATTCGGCGAAAAGCGCGGAGATCGACGAGCCGCGAGGCGAGAGATGAATAATTGTTATTCGAAAATTGTTATTCCACCCGTTAGATCGTGCTTCGTCCAATCGACGAAATGCTAAAGGCGGAAGTCGCGCGAATGCAATAAAACGTTTCGACTTTTGCCGGATCCGATCAACATTCCATTCGACTCGTTGGAACGAGATTAGCGAGTCTACGAGCGAAACCCGAGATCACGTTTTATTCGAACAAACGTTTGGTCGGCCGTTGTCAATAATTCCAAACGGATTCGTCCGTTGGCGCGGAGGCTGCGAAGGCGAACGCTTGGAAGCGACTGTACCTCTCTACCTACGGCGCGTGGGTTTACGATACACGCATCCCGCCCGAACGGCGTAACGTACGTTCGCGATAACACTCGCGGAGTATCGCGCGAGTCGAGTACGTGAAAAGGTGGATGAAAGTAAAAAAATGTACACGTTTACCGCGCGTACGTCGTGTGCGTTGCGAGGCTCGAGTTAACGTACACAGCCTGGTACAGGTCACAGGACGTGCGACGACGACGACGCGGCGACCACGCCGGGCGCGCGGCACACACGCGAGAACGCTATCGCGCGCGCGCGCGTGTTCGTGGGTATTACATAAAATACAGGATTTTGAGAAACCGGTCCTAGACGTCGAGCTGTTACGAAATACTAATAATATTCACTTGCTTTCGGGCATTCCGCGCGACGAGGGATCAGCTGCATCCGCCGAATCGGCTGGAATCCAAGTTCGAGAATACGGATCGAAAGGTGGGAAGCGAGGGGAATGCTCGGAGCGTCGAGGAGAGAAACGACAAACGACAATCGTCTTATCGTAGAATAAATAGAAAAATCCACGCGGAACTGCGCGAAGAGCGTGTACGTGTGGTCGATCAAAGTTTATTTTCAACTTCCGCGTCACGGTCACGAAATCACGTCACGTGTTTACCGGTAAGCGCAGAGATTGACTTTATCGACGAAGCGTTCGATGAAAAAAGACAGACCAGATAAAGTAAACTGTCCGATATTTAGTTTGAAAACAATTTTCCTCTTCGCTCCGAGACGTTTGCTGTTTATTTATTTGACTCGTATTTATTTATTTATTTATTTACGTTCTTTCCCGTCAGATCGTTTAATCGTTTGTTTATTTGCTCCGCGGCGAGAGAAAAGTGGCGGGAGATGCGAAACAACCCGTAACGATCGCTGCACGTGCATATCCGGTTGACGAAAGTCGGAGCTCGTGACGAAACGCGTTCGCTTTGTGGAAGCTGAATGGATATTTATTCGCGAGAAAATCGCGTTTCATTCGAGAATCACGAACGATCGCTGCTGCTCGCGATGCGCAATATCCGCGATGCGCGCGTGTGTTCGTGCGTGCGGCGGACGATCGTCGGCTCATTCAGCGAGGCGGCGCTGCTGCTGGTTCCGACGAGTCCTCTCCTTCCCACGATTCCGCGAAAACCACGCGAAGCGACACGCACACGCGTCCGTGCTCGTCAGCTGACGATGATTTGCCTCCGCTATAAATACGCGTACGCGGTACGGCGAGAAAAATGAAGGGAGCGAAACCAGCAAAAATGGACGACGAAGCAAAAAAAAAAAACAAAAAACAAACGAATCCGATGATTCCCTCCAACAATTGCGAACGACAACGACGACGACGAATTGCGATGGCGATTGAAGGGGAAAATTCGCGAGCGTTCGGGTTCTGCTCGATACACTCGAAGAGGTGTGGTTCTCTTTCGATGGAATCGCTTCACGCGCTGATTATCGCGCTGGCAGATGTTATCGAATGGCTAATTAAGCAACCGCGAATCAACACGATCGCGAGCCTAATTTTATTTCATTTGTCATCGCTACCAAGCGGGTTTGACGAGCGTCGTACTTCGATCGAGTAAAATAATTCGCGATAACGTTTCGTCAAAGGTTCGTCGGTTACCCGGTAACGGGGCAAAAAATAGAATTAAATGATTAGATACATTTATCGCAACGATCGAGTTGGTCGCCGCGACCAGAGCTTAATCACGTTCGTTTCCAACTAACGCGGGATTATTCATAACTCGATTACGCTTCAATGAACGGCCTCGCCGTCCCGCCTTTGTCCGTCGATATACCGAGAATTCTCAGCGTCGTTCGGTCGTGTTTTTTCTTGCCCCTCCTTTTTTCCCTCCAAACATCGTTTTTCCCTCTTCGTCGGCGGAGGGAAGAAAAAATGAACCGGATCGAGTCTCGCGAATTTCACAACTTCGCCACGGTATGATTCAGGCCCCGACGTCGCGTCGCGTGCACACGTCCCTGCAGAAAGCAGCAGCAGCAACGAGCAGAGAGACCACGTCCTCGCGCACACGAACGTATCGCGCCGCGAGTATCGCGACTGGTTTGCGCGCGGAAAAAGAAGAGGAGGAGGAGGAGGAGCAGGAGGCGGCAGCGGCATGGGAGCTAAGAATTTATTTACGCTATGTTTATTTTTAATCGGTACTTGGTGAAAAAAGGAAAAAACACCGCGATAAATACACGCGCGGTCGAAGTACGTCTGCCCAGCGAGATCGATCGATTCGACTTTTTTTTTCAACGACATCGGCGGGAGATGTCCCCGCTCGGGAGCTCGGTCCCGCATTTCGCCGTGTAGGGTAAAACGACGGAGCAAGGTGTACGGAAATCCCCTTTCCTACGCAACTCCCTCGGTCGGCGTCGTCGTCGTCGCCGCCGCCTCCTTTACTTCAGCCCCCTTTTGTGTCGGGTTTCTTTTCAGGAATATGGGAAAATTTCGAGGCGAAGCCACGACAAAGAAACGCGTTCGGGGTCAAACTGACGGCGGAGCATTGTGGTTGTACGGTCGTTACACGTCCGCGCGCACACGAGGCGTCGTGCGTGTGCGTCGAGTCTGTCGGTTGGGTCGTTCGAACGTGGTGTTGTTCGCTGCGTGTGCGCGCGGCGAGTAACAGGTCCGCCGCCGCCGCCGCCGTCGACACGTGCAAGGTATTCTTCGATGGCGTTCGATGGTGACCGGCGAGAGGAAATGTATAGATGATAAATATAAAAATAAAAATAAAAATAATGCCCGGACCACGCAAGTCACCGCGCGCGCACGTATGACTCGCGCGACAACCAGCGAGAAGAATAAAATAAGATGAAATAAAACGAGAGGAATAATTTTGAATCGTTGGGAGAAAAAAACGCGAAGAAAAATCCGCGCGGCTGTCACGTTCGCGAGAATGCGATCGTTTCTCCTACTTGTGGCGCGCTGACACAAGGTGACGAATCGTCGCGTCATCGGATGACCGCGAGTTCATCACCACGATTGTAGGAATTTTAGATAACGCGTGGTCTTTTTTAATGTTTATTCTTCCGCCATGGTCTTCGGTGAACGGACGCGAACGAGCGGAGATCGTCGAGGCGAGCGAAGAGAAGTTCGTACCGAGTCGACGAGGATGTGTTGGCTAGTTGGTAAACATCGAACGCGTAACGGCTGCACCTTGCCAACGAGACGACGACATCGTGATCCGTGTATACAATGCGGTAATTTATGAAAAATGTCCGCGCCGCGATCTCCTCTCGACTACGGAACATGGCTCGATTTGCCCGTTAGTTGTGCGGTGAAAACTTAGAAAATATGTTTACTGCGAGGTGATTCATTTTCGCGCGTTTCCAAACGGATATTTGGTCGGTCGGTTTTGTCGCGGTAACGATAATACGCGTGCAAACTCGAAGTTCGCAGGGTTCGAAAATGAATAATAATCATAATGGTAGAGGAAACGAAGCTACGGGGCGACCAGACTATCGTACGCTCGTCAAACAATAATATAACGTTTCAGCCGGCTAAACATCGCTTCGTAGAAAAAGTCGGGGTACAAAAGCGATGACTGTGATCGAGAGTATCGTTCAAGGTTTCCGATGGGCAGATCAACGAGGAGGAGACGATGTTCCGGATATAATAAGATGTACGCTTTCTGGAAAGCCGTGGCAAGAAACGGATTGGCGGCGACGAGGAGCGAACGGGCGACACGCGCGAACGTAGTTTTCCCCCTCGACACTTTTATTATTACGAATATAGTGCGTTGGTGCGCACGAAAATAGCGCGGAATGGTTGATCGTAGCGTAGGTCGGTTATTCTCGAACAACGAACGAGTCTCTACCGATGTGTTCTCGGAGCAAAACAAAACTTAATTTCGGACCAGACTGACCCCCCATCCCCCTGGCCGTCTCTCGCCGCGCGCGTTACGTGTCAATAGAGCGAACCGCTCGGCCCCCCCGAACACCGCGCGCGCGACGCTTTCGTTATCATTATCATCGTCGTCGTAATTGTTATTACCGAATATTCGAGAAAAGTCGAGCTTCGCAGCGACTCTTGGACGCGTGCATTATTCGGCGTGCCTCCAACGATAGACTTGGCATCTCGGCCAAGTTACAATGTTGCGCCGACCGGGTGTGCGCGTTATCAAATTGTTTCGTTTTTATTTAGCTCGATCCACGACGCGTACGAACGACGCGAATATTCGCCGCCCCGTTGCATCGTGCGTGTAAATTTAACCGCGATTCAAGGCTCCGCGAGTGTCACGCTAGTTCGCACTGTTTTTCTTTGTACTTTCGACGAAAACTTCGAATAGCTGGGATCCGTTCTATAACCGGTACGCACGCGCTGTTTGCCCGTCTTTGTCAATGCGACTGTGATAATAACCAACTGCCTGGCGATACCTATTTCTACGCGGCGACGAAAAATCTTCCTTCCAACTACCGACAACTCGCCGGGCAGACGCGTTCCCTTCTTATCTCGCCTTCGGAAGCAAAATTAGTGGTATATTTCGTTGGTTAGACCGATCAAATGTATACATTTCGAGGCTATTTTCGAGTCCAGGATTATTGAAGTATACACGAGTAGTATACGTTTGTCCGTATTTTATACACATTCGTTAGGAATATACGCGTATATATATATATATATATACGCGTATAAACGACGGGGATACGGGGGGAGGGAGATCCGTAGAAGCGTGTGCGTATCTCCTACGCGCGATATACGGACATTTCGAGGGAGAAACGGGCGCGCGGTGTTGTGCATGCGTGTGTAAATTGGTATAGAGCCGAGCGTTTGGACGGCGAGAGAGAAAGAGAGAGAGAGAGAGAGAGACGTATGAGTGGTGAAACTCTTCAAAGGTGAAACCAAAGAGAGTGTTCCGAGTTCTCCGAGGAGAGAGTTGTTCCTTCGTTTCGTTTCGTTTTATTTACACGCGCTCGCGCTCTCTTTCTCCCGCGGCACCGCGTGTCCGTCTCTCTTTCCCACTCGTTTCCGAACCAAACGAGACCTCGGTCTCTCCGTCTCCTCGCTCCGTCCGTCTGTCCGTGTTTCTCTGCGATCGGCGACGGAGAGGAAAGTCGGGTGGGCGGTTGGACGCGTATCGGTAATTGTTTTGACGAAATTGTATTAAAAAAAATGTCGCCTCGCCTGCTTACCTTGAAGAGCAGTTCGCTGCACTCGTACATAGGGGTACTCAAAACGGCGGTAGACATGCTGACGACTGTTCAACGCCTCGCGAAGTATCGTTGGACTCTGAATGTTTGATTCGATGATTGAGATTAATCGTGTAATAATAACCGTACGTCAACTCAGTACACAAAAACTGCCACTGTTTGGTTTTCTCGTAGTTACATTTAAGCACAGTCGTCGATGCGTTTAATTTTTAACGTATAAAATGCGTTTATCGCTATCGATACGATTATCACGCGGAGTACAATGGCTACTTAAAAAACTTGGCACTTTTTTGGTCTGATTTTGGTCCGACTCGGTCGGCTTGCGGTTCGTGCTTTCAACGATGTAGATCACGAAGCTTCCGACAGCTTACTGAAGTAGATTCGAAGTTGCCGGCAGAGGCTAGTGTCGAGAAAGGCGGCGCTGCCCGCCCCACCAATCGCGATTCTCCTTCCGTCCGACTTCGAAACTCCGTCGTTTCCCCTCGGCGGTGTTCGTGGCGCTCCGAGCGATCGTCGCTCGTGGTGGGGACAGTCGTCGCGCCGCGCGGTGGGGACCGCGGACGGTGAAACGGCGAGACGGGGGGTACGCGCGCAGGCGGAGACGTCGCACGATAGCGCAGCATCTCGGCGGCGTGCCTGGCAAAGTTTCCACGATTTTCAACTATCTGATCCCGATATTCGTCGCAGGGATTCCCGGCGCAGCGTACAGGTCTGGCCGCTACCCGTCGCCGAGCTCACCGCGACACCGTACCACCGCAGCAACGTTGTTGAGCTTTGAAAAATCAACGGCGAACGCAAGGTCAAAATGTTTGACTCGCTTGGAAGTAGCTGACGTAGTAGCTTCGCTCTCCCCCGCTCCGCGCCTCTCTCGCGGTCGCGTCGCGGCTCGGGTTTTCGCCTCCCACCGACTCGCTCGCTCGCTCGCTCGCTGAATTCCCGCGCGATACGAGGCTCGTCGCGTTTATCGCGAGTTTTCTCGAACTTGGAACGCGAATACACCGAATACGCGGAACATCGTCGCGAGTTCCCCGGTCCAATAAACGACGCCTGTCACTCGCGAAACGGTGACTCACGCTCGCCGTGCGTCGCGTGACCTCGCGAGTTTTTGGAAAAATTAAAACTCCCTCCTCCCAGCGGTCGATCGCTCGTCGTGTTTATAAATACGCGCACGCAACGTACGTACGCGTACGCTCGACCACCCGAGGTAACGCGCAGGCTAGTCCCGGTCTCTCGCTGCGTCGAGTTCGTAGAGATATGCGCCGGTTACGTATATACGTGGTACGCGTACGTACGCGTAGGTATATACCTATACCGACGAGCATGAATGAACTAGCCGGCCTCTCTCTATTCATACATACCTCGCAGGCTGTGGGCTTTGAAGAGTAATTGTTGCTATTGTTACGGCAGCACGCTAAACTAAATACGGTTCGACTCGTACGCGCTTGATTTTAACCGACGGTTAGCTACGTATGCCGCGCGGTGTATGGTATACGTACCTCCTAGGTGTACGCGCGTACATATAAAGCAGCCTCGGTTCACCCCCGGAGCGCAACAGGTTATACCGCGTGCTCGCGCCGCCACTTTCTTTCCCTCCGACGATGAGAAATTCATTTCTTTTTTCCCTTCTTCAATCGCGTCCGTCTTTTCCTGGCTTCAGGTACGCGCACGCGCACGCACGCGCCCACACATGCCTACCGCGGCGTGCGTTCAAGGTTAGCCGTTCGAATTTAATCACGTCGCTTCGACGACTAGTCATCCCGTGAATAATAATGACCACGTTTGTTGTTATCATTATCATTATTATTGTTGTTGTTGGTGGTGTTGTTGTTGGTGTTGTTATTATTATTGTTATTGCCGCTCACCCTTCGCCAAAGTACGATGGCGTAGGTACGTTGAACAGCTTCGAATCGTTCCCCCGTTTCTGTTGCGAGTAATTTCCGCGAGAATAACAAACGCGACTCGACCTGTTTTTGCTTTATCAGCCGCGATAACGCCGGTATATTGAAATTCGACGGAACGAAGAGTTTCCCGTGCGACTTCCACCGACGTACGTGGTCACGGATTCGTTGCGACGGTAGGCAACGGTGCATGGACCGTTTACGAAGGGGCGGATTGATAAGTGGCGTGGGAGAACGAGAGCGCGGTCGACGAACAATCGTCCGGTCGATATTCGCGGCTCGGCGCGCAGGTATACATACATATGTATTTGTTTGAAAACGAAGGAAAGAAAGGAAAAAATCGGAATCGCGTACAACTCGGAACGATTGTACTTCCGGAGATGTGCTTTTTCGAGCGAAAAGAAAACGACACCGCTGGCCTCGTCTCCGTGAGATTTGGGAACGCCGCGTCGTCGTCGTCGAGTACGTTCGCGTGTGAAACGTACGAGGATGAAAGGAGTCGTAAAATCACGCGACGCGCGCCACCGTGACTGTCCGCAACACGCCCGCATGTCCGCATGGGCTGTATGCTTTGGTCGCGTAGGAAAGAGCGATAACTAAAAATGACCCCATTAGCTGGTATATTTAGCGGCATGAGAATCTCGAACGGGCGGAAAGACACCCCCATGGGGTGCGGCGGTAGCGGCCCTCATCTACCCGTATGCCATGGGAAATACCATGACACCCCTAATTGGGCAGAAGTCACGCTGATCGTCGAGTCTTTTCGTCCCGAGGGGTGAAACCCTAACGCGCGACGTGCCTCGTAGTACTAGTAGGTAGTGGTAGCAATCGGGGTAGGTCATTGTTACCGATTTCTCGCAACAAGATCACGATCTTCCGGAGTCTTTCGCTTTTCAGCGCGGTGGAAAGCGATATGAGAACGTTAACGCGACTTACTCCCCGAGTTTCCACTCGTAACCGTCGTGAAAAATGTGGGTACCGACGAAAAACATCCGCTGGTAAAGTATTCCGTTGGAGGTGAAAGTTGAAGCGGTTAGCGATTAGATCGAGAGCGAGTATACGATATACGTATTGTTCGATGAAATATCATCCGATCGATCGGATACCAAATCCGTACGACCGACGAAGGAACACCGACGAGGGCAAAAGTTACGCGTGTATCTACGCGCGGAGTGTCGAACCGGCGCGATGTTCGAAATAGGCCACGTGTAGGACGAGGCGCGCGGTACCCCACTCGATATCTCGGTACTATCTCCGTCATTCGTCGCGTTCGCGGAGGACGCGAATCTGACGGGAGGCGTTCGTCAGGACTCGCGCGGAATAAGCGATGAATAGCCACTTCGCATCGCCCGGGAGACGTCGTCGGGTACCGCGTGCGTCGACGAATATCTAATGTGAAAAATAAATAGCAGGCATCTCCGGGCGATAGCGGTCGGCTAATGGCGCGGGCGTCGTGATTTCTCATTTCGCAATTCATTTGGAACGATCGCACGAGCGATAGGTAAAACTCGAGTTGGCGCAATAATTGCTGAAAGACGCGAACGAGGCGCGGAAAGGGAAGACGAGCAGCTTGGACTGGCGAGGGGGGGAATAAACGAGGCAGCGATCGACGAAGGAGCCATTAAATCTCGAGTTATTCCGCGTTTCCTATTTATTCGATGAAAAATGTAATTAATTAAGAAACGTAATTGCGTTCTGTATTTTAATTGAAAATCTCACGGTTCTCACTTCGGTACCGCGCGATATACCATTTCAATCGCTTCGCGTCGTTGCCGTCTAGCCTGATTAAAAGCTACACCTTGAACCGAAGCGACGAAGCCGTTTATTCAACGGTCCTCGCCAAAGGTTACGACATTGGGCTCCGCGGAAGCGGCGGACCTGTTCGACTTCCGCTCTACGTGACCTCGGACATTTCTCTTCCGGCTTTCGATCCTACAATTGCACCTTTCATCGCGCGTGAATATCGAAAACCGACAACCTTCGCGCAACAGAGCTTTCCATTTCCGACCGACTGGATACGCGTCCCTCTCTCTCTCTCTCTCCCTCTCTCACTCGCGCGCACGCACCCTTCTCAAACGGATGGTATATTTTTGGTATCTGTTTTTATCGCGAGCAAGCAAGTGTGCGCGTACGTCCGTGCAGGTTTACGCGCGATGCGACGTAATCGCAGCCGCGAATGCAAGAGGCTAATAAAATGTCAGCGTATTCCACGTGTCTCAATTTCTCTCGATCGTCGCAATAAACCCCGGTAGGGGTGTTCGAATCATTCGAATTGTCGAGTTATCAAAAAATTTACGATATTTTATTCGTACTCGAAGTTTCCAAATTACTCGGCAGCTTCGAGCTACGTGAAAAATCTTCGAATAATTAGGTTCCAATGGTACTGATCGATTCGTTTGGAGCGCTATTAGCACACCGCTACACGCGAGATAAAAGAAGCACGCGAGGACTCGCAGAAGCGACGACGATGAGCCTGGTGACTTCGAACTCGATGGCCTTGGAACTTCCATTTGATACCTCGCGCCTTACCGGCCAGCGGGTAGCTCTTCGTTGCTCTTAGTCGTCGAGTTTCGCTCGTTTCTATCAGGGTTTCGATAAACGCGGAAATCGTTCCGCGCCAAGGCAGAGCGCGCGTGCTTCGCGGGACCAAGGGCACGTCGATAAGTTTTCGAAATAGAGGAAACTGCCGGTGCGTAGGGAACGAGCGATCGCTGCTCGGAGCGTAACAACGTGAGCGTCATTCTCGCGTATCCGACGATAAACGCGTGCTTCGCTCTTCTCTCGCAACCACCACCGGCACTAGATCGTCCTGGCTCGTAGACGCGTACGTACGCAGAGAGTTGTTATCTCCCGCGTAACTCTACGCAATCGAGGAGGTGTGACGCGTCGTCATGCGGCTTTTCCATCTTTCATTACGCGTTTCCCGACGTTTTCGTCACGAGAAATAGTCGTAGACGCGCGAGCAGCGGACGCGTATGACGCGGGAGAATCGGCGCTGATTTAGCGTCGCCAATTTTGCCGGGATATTTTATTTGCGCGCGGTACTATCGTGGACTCGCGACGCTCCCTCGCGCGCTTTCGCAGACGAGACGAAAGTCCCGGAAAAAAATCTGCGAGACACGTGAGAACGATCGTCGCGCGTCGCGTATCGGGCTTTTCCATTTACTGTTTTCGTACTCTGCGTGACGTCGCGTCTGTTTGACATCTGCACCGACTGCCCGAGGCTCGGGAACCGCGGGTCTCCGGAGAAGGATAGTCGAGGACGCGCGGAGACGAGAGACAGATAGAAATGTGTGTAGACAAAGATGGGAGAGAGAGAGAGAGAGAGAGAGAGAGAGAGAGAGAGAGAGAGAGAGGCGAGTCGAGGCAGAGGCAAGTGTCCGGCAGATGTTGGCCTTCTCGAAGGAGTCGCAGAACTCGAAGACGCAGACGGAGCCGGGTTAAAAGTAGGAGAGAGAGAGAGAGAGCTTCGGCGCGATGCACTTTACGATGCGTTGGAACACGGGAAAACGAGAGAGCGGGACGGAGGAACCGAGAAAAACAAAGGCCGATGAGCAAAGCCGTGCTGCGCGAGAGGGTTTCGAGGCAAAAAACGCAACGAGCGGGGGGAAACGGAGGAGGTGGCGGGAGATAACGAGAGAAAAGGAACGAAGCGACGAGGAAATGTCACACGCTGCGTTCCGTGACGTCAGAGTGTCGTTGGAATATTTTCTTTCGGGCGATCTAGTCGACGCGCGTCGTCCAACGAGCGCCAACGTCGACGGATGGAAACCGCAGCGGGGGCAAAATGAGATGCGTAAACGAGTGTACGAGTATTACGCTGCGATTGTCATTTCCGGCGAGCTGCGTCTGCAGGATCGTCGGTAAAAATCGGCGAAAGAATCGCGGCGATGGCGTCAAGGGAGTCGGCGGGGATCGCCTGGTCGAGGAATCGCGAGGAGAGAGATTCGCAAGGGGGTGCGAAGGACCGAGGAAACACGTCGCGGCCGCCCGGCGATCGCGTCGAGGCGATGCTTCGACGCAAATAAAGACGGACGATGGGACGACGTTATCGCGACGAGGTTTATCGAAGCGACTTATCGCCACGGCGACTTTCGTTTTATCGGGACAGAAAATGATCCGTTTCGATCGTTCCGAGTTATTATTATAAAAACGTTGTAAAATCGGTTGGCCAGAAAATTTGCCCCGTTCAATTTCTACGTTGTTATTCGACCGTAATCTGACGGGAGAACGAGCGACGATTAGATAGATAAGGTGCGCGGCGTTCGCTCGTATTATCTCGATATTTAATTAACATCCTCGGTAATATCCACCCGGTATTATATGGTATTACGCGCTTATTATCGTCGGTTGCCGATTTATCCTTTCGCTCGCTCCCGATTTTTTAACGCTTACGAGTAGTTCGTTATCGATTTCGTTGCCATTTTTCGATCCCTACCTTCCCAAACCTCGGGAAAGTGTTGCACGATAATAATATTGCCTAACTATTTGAAATAATTATCGCTGATAACAATTTAGTATTAAAAAAAATTGAGAAATTTGGTTGACGAGGGTTTTCAAGGTCACTTGTTTATAGGCGAGCTTTTGGACAGCTTCGCACGGAAAGTTTCATAAAAAAAAAAAAACGTTGGCTGACGAAATTCTGGAGAATCGAAACTCGCGAGTTTCATATCGCCGCTCTTCGCGGCGTTTTTATCCAGGAATTGACTAATTAACCGCGACGCTCGAGTCTCGACACCGATGCGTGCATTTCGCAATTTCCACTGCTATTTTTAATCGTAAAAACACGACATCGATTCGACGAACAATGGGGAATCTAACGTTCGTACACGGGAACGTCGATGTTTGCGGAGCTCGCGCGAGTGAAATCGCGCGCGACATTGTCTCGTCGGGGTGCGGCGATGGGTGATGACGGATGGCGCGCGCGACGTTTACGCGGCGGTAGCAGCAGGTCTGTATCGGGTAGTGGTCATCTATCGCGAGGGAACGACGAACGTGGACTTTCACATTTCACGTTAACTTTGATCAATGCATCTCTCGCTTACGCAACGGCGAACACCGTACATCGCGGCGAGTTTCCCCGAGCAGAGGCGAGCATATCGCGTGGGGAAACGTTGGAGCCGCCGAGTCCGAGGCTCTCGCGAGAAGGAGTCTCTCTCGCAATCGTCGATCCGCACCCGTTGCCCCCGACCTTTTCGCGATTTCATCCACTTCGATCGCGTCGGAAAGAACGGGGAACGAGAGGTGCGACGAAGTCGCGACCTTTCGCGCATCGAAACGAGCATCGACGCCGACGACGTAATCCATTCGCACCGAAGTGGAGAGAAGACGAAACAGAAAATCGTCGTAGGTACCGCGCGTTCGAGCTTGCGCAATCGTTTCACTTCGATCGCAACGTCGTTGCCGCGTGAATTGCGATAACTCGTGGCTGCTGCTTCTTCCACCGCCGAAGTTTCGAAGCATCCGCATCCATCCCCGCATATTTCGGGGCTGCGGCGAGCGCGAACTCCGCGAGCGGCCCCGACACGCGGATACAGGGATACCTAGGGAAAGAGATAACGCACCTTCGCGTAATCGATCGCGACCCCAAACTTCCGTGTTGGACGAAGATGCGGCACGCGCGAGAATATTATTATCGACGTCGGCGTCGCGAACGTACGATTGTTGTTATGATCATTACGGTCGCTTACCAATATCGTTATATCCTCGGAGACTTTCACCCGAGTAGCTTTCCCTTTCTCTGAGCAAATCGTTCGACCAAGTCGTTCTAGCCAGACCGTCGAATCGGTCTGCGGGGCATAGCCTTGGAACGGAAAGCCGTTGCAACACGTCAACTTCCGGTTTCGGACGTCGTTAATTGCTGTCCGATCATTTTTTTACTTCATCGCACACTCGCGCATATCAATACATACGTAATCATGTCTTCGTTAACGACACGTTCTCTACGTCGAGATGAACAGAAACAGCTTTATGCGCTCGCTCGTACATCCAAGACTCTGCACACACGCCTCTCTCCGTATATACATATATATATCATACATCAACATTTTTGTGTGGATTGGCGTGGTCATTCGCAAGTTGTGACCTTGTTGAAAATAAATTTCAGAAAAAAAATTCTTACACGCAAGGCGTACAACGAAACCACTTTGTTATACGCGTTGTAGAGTACATTATAGAGTGAAATAACAACAACAAAAAAACGGTAATACACTGACGAATAAAAAAGATGCGGAAGTTTTATTGGGGATTTTTGGGAATTTTCGAGTAAACGCTAAAAACAGGCTGCACGTGTGTACGTGTATACGTAGATATGTATATGGTATATCTATACAGCTACGCGGGTAGATTCGGTATGCGACAGGCTTCTCTGGGTGAGGTGACGCTTATACGGAGGTATCTCTCGGTTGCGTAACGAAGCACGGACACACGCGTCGTCGTCGCGTGCAAGATGGCTCTTGAGAATGATCGAAAGAACGCGGCGGCGATGTGCCGTTGTAGCGTTGTCGAAACTTTTACGCGATGAATATCATTCCTCTCAACCTTTGTCGGTCGATAATTGGCTCGAGCGTGTGTATAGCAATCCGTATAAATTATTCCGTAAAATCATCACATTCCCGAGCACGTCGCACGAATTATCATCGTTATCGTATTTCCGGCAATTCGGTTCCCGCGAGACGTCGCGCGACGTACAAGTGAGACGACATTTTTCCTTCCTTCGATTGATAATCGCGTCGGGTTTTCGCCCGTCGCCCCGCGTTACTACTTTCTTCTCGATACGTCGACGCTATCGGCGCGCCTAGAATCGGAACGAAAACCGATACGGATATCCGAGAGTTCGTTTCTCAAGGGTCGAACAATTTCGTGGGAATCTTACGAACACGCGGGTAGGAGACACCTATGTAGTTCTATTCGTGCGGACGTAACGGAACGCCGCTTGCGCGCGCGACGCCTCCTCGTATCATCGGTGCGAAGAGGCAAAAAGACGAAAACGAACATGGAAAAAAATATATAATACGAAACAACGCGCAGGTATTCGTACGCGACGTCTTCGACGGTCGTGCACACGTCGGCCTAGCTATCTAATTTGTTTGAGACCGATAACTTATCTTTATTTATGTGTCAAAGTGAAACACAGGGGCGGGAGGGAGGCGGAGAGAGAGAGAGAGAGAGAGAGAGAGAGAGAGAGAGAGAGAGTTGGATTTCGCAGCGGGACCGACGATTCTTGCTGCTCGCGAAAAGCCTATCGATCGATCGATCCAACGATTCGGTCGACCTATTTTTGCACCGTCATCTCATTCTTGTCTCCTTTTTTTCTTCTACTCGATCTCGTACCCGATTCACTTCCGTTAAGGATATATGAATATGTAATGAGCGAGCGAAGACTGTTTCGTCTCAACGTTTATTTATTCCTCTATTTTTAGACAGAATTCTGAAATTCTTCGTGCCCTCACGCGTTGCAGAATCACCTCGTCGGCGGGGGGATCCCAGATACATTCGTCCAACAACCGTGTCGGATCGCGTTGCATTTCACGCGTCTCGAGAGACGAGACCCGAAGCGCGTTTTAAATTCGACCGTTATCCGCTATCTCCGAACGTATAAATCGCGTTGATCCCGTGCCCTCCGCTTCCCGACGAATCAACGATCCTCCTCGCGTTAGCCACGACGAATATCGACTTCTCATTGGTCCCGAAATACCCGCGTCGCGTCTTCCGCGCACGATTCTCCTGGAACATTTTCTGTGGAAACGTCAACCCGTCTCTCTTTCCCTTTTATCTCCCACGTAGCTTCGACGAGATGGGGTTATCTCGAATACATATACAAACATCTTGCACTCACGAATACAGGCACGCCAGTTTTTGTGCCGCGGACGAAGCCGCTGCACGCGTGTTGCGCCCGTCCCGCGTGCTCGAGGCGAATACGCTACGCGTACACACATTATTCACGCGCGTACGCGCCCTGCCCTATCTGTACGAGTAGGTATCAGGTATACGACGCGTATCGCGGGATCCCTGCGTTTGCATCGCAGCTCCGTACAGCGCGATAACGCTCGAAGATGATAGGGCTGGAAAGTTCCACGAACGTCGCGTATCTATGACAATTATAATAATATCTTTCGTCCACGCGGGCATACTTATTTTCTCTCTCTCTCTCCCATCCGAGTCTTTTCCCGCTTTCTTTCGTTTACCCGGGATTCTCGGACCTGCGCTTTCGCCGGCACCACATTTCGTCGTTCCACGCGAATTGGCAACCGTCGAATTCCGCACAATTCGCTTACTACAGCGACGCTAAATTCGTGAAATTCGCGACTTCGGTCGACGCACTAGTTCCGCCTTTTCCCGTTTCCTTTCGCATTTTCGCTCGACTGATTGGAATGGAAAGAAAATACGACGACTCGCTTTACACTTCTTCGCGAAGGAGCGTCAGCAGACGAATGCAAATCTGGACGCCTTTCCGTAAAACAGGAGGAGAGGAAAAAATTAAACGGAAAAAGAAATACAATAGAACGAGCGATGCGTGAAAAGTTACTCGGCGCTAATTTTAATAGCATCGCGAAATTAAACTTTTGTAGATAGCAGTCGGAATATTTGAACGCGAAGTGCGCGAAAATTAGCGTTCAATTCATTCCAAAACGATTACGCTTTTGTCGTTTTTTTTACGCGTGCGAATGAGAGAATTAAATTTTTTTAAAAAAATTGTTTTCTCAATTGTTTTATACCCACATGTTTGAGACGCCTCGGTAGAGACGTTCCGGAAATTATTGAGAGCGGAAGAGTCGAACATTTTGTAAGATGGCGTGGATAGATCAAACGTGCGGGAATTCTGCCAATTCACCTGGCGCACGTACCCCAAATTTAAGAGAAAGCCAAACACCGCGAATCCCTGCAGCGAGAGATGCGTAATTCGACATCGACCATTTTTTCACGCGCTCGTTAACCAACGAGCGACACGACGGGTTTTCGCGATTTTCCGATTCGAATTACCAACGGCGAACGGCGCCGACGAATTCGCGCGATGAATTATGAAAATAATACAATTGTTTTCCCGACGCTCTTGACATTCCGCCGCTCGCGATTTGCGTTGTTCCCTGATTATAAATATGTATTTTTCCCTCGATCGTAACGCATTGAATTAAATTCAATTATCGCAAATAACTTTGTAAATGTTGTTAGAAAAAAAAAATCGTCATTCAAGGTCACACCGATGAGATAATATTATTCGCGCCGTATCATCGTTATTGTTCCTCCCATTATCATCCTCGTTATTTTCCTCGCCGTTATCCGAGCGCAAACGTTTGCACGCCGGAACACCTACGAAAATTCTCGACTACTTTCGCGGAGAATATAACAATCGATCGCGATCCGTTAAGCGAGCCCGACGCAGCGGCAGCAAGAAAAGCCATAATTCGTGGTTTTTTCTCACTTTTGCCGTCCGTTTCCGCCGAGTCGGCTACTTTCGCGGGGATATTTAACGAAATCTCGCGGTATTTCTCGTCCGCCAGCGCGATACGGCCACGGGCACGAACACACGAATAAAGGATCAAGGCGTAGCTACTTTATTAGCGGTACTAATTCTGGATCGGAAGTGGCTAAAACAGCCGCGAAACAGACCTTTGGGATTAAAATAAACTTTCGTCGGTTCCTGCTGTAGCCTACGCGTAACAATAACGACGCCGACGTCGGTATATCCGCGTCGTGCCACACGTATTAATAAACGCGTCTACTCATCTACGCGGCTATTTTATTATATACGTACGTAACGTAGAACGTTATAAAGTGCAAGTGCCAGATGAACGGCGACGCGGAGACAGACACGCCATCGGCTCGTATCCTTTGTATTCGTAATTATCGGGCCTTTGCGAGTAAGCCGTAGTTTCCTTTACGCGCGGATTACATCGGTCGAATCGACCGAAATTAACACGTGAAGTTTGGACGAAGAGGGGAGAAATCGTTATACCTGGCTAATAGTTTCGCAGGGTTGGCATCGTAGATACGTAACCACGCGTCCATTTCGGTCGAAGGGTCGTTAGGGATATTTCTTTCGAAGAATCGATGAAAAAGGTTGAAACATATCTAGCCTCCGGATCATTTTTCGTCGATCGCTTCGGAAAGTCAGGCGAAAAGTAACGGAAACGCCGCGCCGCCGAGGCGTCAGCTGCGTATTTCGCCAAATCTCCGAAGTGGCAACATTCCGAATCGGCTCGACTGACAATTATTGTCGGTTGGTCACGCCTCGGGCGCGGAAAAAAGAGCGGAATGATTTCAAGGTCGTCGGCGTAAAAGAGCGAACGGAGGAAAAATAACAAAGAGACTCGCCGATACGAATCGATGAAAGTGAGTATTCGCAGTTTTGCGATGGCGTTACGGGTCCGAGGATAGAAGGAAAAACAAGCGATAGATAGGTGTACACGTACGAGCGCGCGAAACGCTCGGCGCGCGTCCTTGTAACTAATTATTGTAAAATCTGAATAACAATAATATCGGTGTACAAAGACGCTCGAGACCTTGTTCCCGCACTTTACCTTCTCGCAAATAAACTAGACAGCTTAAAACCTGGAACTTCGAGAGATTTTAATTAATATTTGCGCAACGAGAGATCTCGGATTACGTCGTTGGCTCGGCAAATTGTAATGACCAAATGATACAGGAATACCGACTCGCGCTATTGAGAATATAATCAGCAACGTCCTTTTTTCCCAACTAGGCGTGATTTACGACCGTTTTTTTCTTCCTTTTTCGTTTATTTCCCAAGCATACGCGCGCGTCGTCTTTTTTTCCTCGCTCTCTTACGATTCCCCATACGTTTCGCGCGCTACGCATCGCTGATGGCTTCCGCGGTGACCACTCGCGCGGCAAATGCTCGCGCGTACGACGAGTATGTATATTATCTCGACAGCAGCCGAACGACGATCCAACCCATCGAAATCGAAAATATTATACGAAGCTCCTAGAAACGACATTTCGCCTCCATCGCCCAATATCATCCCCTTGTTGTGAAAAAAAGTGGAAAAATCCCTATTACACGTAAATTAGCCCCGAATGATCAAACACCACACACAACACTGCTCCATCACCTATTAAACATAATCAACAACCCTTTTACTCTGTTACAAGCTCCAAGCATATTTTCTTTGGCACCTAACGATATCGTGATCACAATAATCAGTACGCAAACTTAAATTGGATTCATAATGATAATTATTACAAAAATTGTGTACTCGGTAGATATATTACAGCAATTAATCAATCATTGGCATGGTTCCAGTAATTATAATCCCCCAGGCAAATTCTACGGACAAATCTTTCGTTGCTACAGCTTCAACATCTCCCACGATTGCTTCAGGATGCCACAGCTTTATCTCCGGTATCTACAGAATGAGGGGAAATGTTCGATAAATTGGGAAACCGGTGGTGGAAGATAAACTCAAGAGCAACGCGACGGTACCTAAATGTCGTTACCTAATAGCGGGCGACACTAAGTCTACGTGGAGGACGTTATCAGGAATTTGCTCTTTGTGGTAATAAACATTCGTTGAAAAAAAGCTTACGTCGTAACCTAATTTCTCTTCTATCGTTTTGAATCGTACGTAACGAGGAATCACTTTGTCGACAGTTTCGTTTCAAAAGGTCGAGCGTATCGCTATTTAATCGAATTCGGTAATACGCCAATCAAGAACTGATCTTGGGCAGTTCTTTTTATTTGGAAATATATTGGTGTCTCGTTGCCACTTTTTTGGTGTAGTCGAACTTTGCGCTCGGAAAAAAGGAAGGGGACGGAAGTTGGGTTCGGAGTCGAAATTTGGCGGCAGTATTTTTTAGTCCTCGTAGATCGATCCAGCTCGGGGGTCGTCGCGCGAGTAGGTAGGCAGGTAGGCGAGTGGGCGAGGGGTAAATAGGTAGGCGGCCGATAGGGCGCGCACCTCGGCGCCCCGTGTTTGCGGTAGATAAAAAAACCACCCACCACGAAGGGAGAGGAAGAACGAGGAAGAAGCGTACGACGCGTCGTGCCACGTACAAGTACGACGCGTATACGTTTCGTGTCTCGTCGGGGATTTCGGACCTCGACGCGAGACTACGAAAGATCACCGCTGCCATTTCCGGCCGAGTAAAAGACATTCTTGCCGATGTCATTCTTATCGGATCGTCGTCCAGCCTTGCCTGCCCGATCGTTCGAATCTAAAATGGTGTCGCGAAGAAAAATATATGTGCATACGAAACCTTTGGACATATACATACGTATACATATGTAAACGTCTAACCTATATTTCAGCTCGGACATCTGTATAAACTTGCTGATTTTTTACTCCAAATTCAAGCCATTTGACTTTTCAAACAGCGAAAGTATAGCGGGAATTTCTTAACAGTTTTTTGACCTCTCTCGTTGATAATCTCGACTTTACTATCGCGACGGACGATCGACTATCTCGCTTTCGATACCGTAGCTCGGGCTCGACTTTTCCCCGCGGCGTCGAATTTTCAGCGTCTCTCCGAAGTATTTCGACAACTCCGCGTACGCGAACGGGAAAGTGTTTCTAATTCGTCCGACGATCGAGTAAACAAGATTCGACAAGGAATCGCTACCGGCCTTATCGCGTCTTCGTTCAAACCCTCGCGAGTTTGTTCTTTTGTTCGTTATCTCGTTACGCGCGAGAGTATTTTCGAAGCGGTATAACGTATTATATCAACGACAATAGATTAAACTCGATTTTTTTACCCAACCGTACGTCGCGATAACGCAACGTGCGTGCTCGTCGCGTTGCGCGCCCGAAACGCGCCGTCTTCTTCCTCCTAATCTGTTTTATCGAAAGTGATCGATAAATGAAATTTTAATCAACGACAACGTCGCGTGTACGCCGTAGAACAGATACGTAGGTGAAAAAAAAAAAAAAAATGGAGACGTTTCGATCGGGAGCGAGCCGATTTCGTCTTCGATATCTGCTGCCCGATAACGATATCTACGAGCTCGTTGATACGCGAGTCAATCAATTTCAAGATTACGTAGCGCCGATCTTTTTCTCCTCTCTTTTACTTCTCTCCTCTCGCTCTCCGGCTCTCGATACCGACGACGCAAGTGTCGGGGACCGGGGGCGATCGTGGACGGGGCAAAAAAGAAACGGAGAAGAACCCCTAAATTTTCCGAACCATGTGCCGACGAGTCGCACGGCGTAACCTTCAACCTCGAACCCCTCGGTTGTAACGCACGGCCGAAGGGATCCCTCTGACCTGGGTCTCGGCCATTTTTTGCGATAGATCCATATGTGAAAACAGTTCCTCGTACGCCCCCGCGACCTTACAGGTTGTCCAACGGTTTCTCGAATGGGGTGCGCGCGTTACGGTCGTGGGAAAGAAAGAACGGGGCCTGAAATCTATTGAACCTTTTTCGTGGTTTTCTTTGGAGAAAAGAGAGTTTCCTTTGGAGAAGACGAGGCGCGAATTCGCCGAGTCGGAAAAATCGAGCGAGCGGAATCGAAAGCTTTTCGGCCATCCGCGTGGGTCTCGGATGGGGAAGAGTATTGCGAACGCGCAGCAGGTACCAATGGATCTATCATCGATGGTCTCGGTCAATAGTTTCCCGAGCATTCCTCGTACATGTGCCACGCATCCCCGTTCCTACGAGACGATTAGGATTCCCCCAACGGCGTAGGGGGAATCCTTAAGCTAGAGCGCAGAAGCGTCGACGCGTCCTTGTCGTTTTAAGGGCAATTCGCGAGATAGGTGGGTCAAAAACGGTCGTGGCCGGGATTCGCGTTGGGTTCTTCCGAATGTGGGCTCTCTCATTCGACGAGAGATCGGAGACTCGAGTTTCCACACATTTCCCGCAAGATTCTACGCCCTTGGGATCGGTTCCCCGAAGTTCGTAGGTGGCAGCACCTGCGGCTTTCATCCCCGGCCCGATGGGGGGAGTGACAATAAAAAAAGGGCGAAAAAAGGGAGAAAGAAAAAACGAAAGATATTCAACGTTTTCCCCTCGCGAGAGACGAGAGCAGCGATCGTCGAGACGGCGAGAGCGGAGCGGGGCGCGCGAGGGAACAGGGGAAGAGGGTCCTAAAGACGAGACCCCGTCCAATTCCCTTTTCTATGAGACACCTGTACGAGCTACGAGCATTTCGTACGGGCAAACGCATTCGTACACGTGGGCTCTGCTCCGATCACGCGCAGACGTCTCCGCTGTATTATGAATTTATGAACGTTCCGCTTCCCTTCCCGAGGGGTTCTCCTCTCCCGTGTTGTGATATACCTGAGCTCGTAAGACGCGCGTCCCCCCATACGTGGGACGCCGTACGTGCGAGAAGGAGAGAGAGCGAGAAAGCGAAAGGAACCTCTTCTATTCAAACTGCCCAAGTACCTGCCGAATCAAGGGAGCCTTCCAAATTTGACCCGAGATGTGGGAAGATTTTCGGATTACGTTCTTTCAACGTCTAACGTAATCCTGATGCGAGGTGGCAGACACCTGTTGTAAATTCACGCGCGTAACGGCCACTTTTGGGTTCCGTTTCAACGTTTCTCTAGCTTTTTTCCATTCTTCACCGTTCAATGAACGAGGTCGTTGTTATTATTAATTGCAGTCGGAGCGGCGGTGCGGTAGAACGTCGTCGGTAGTAAACAGACAGACTCGGTCTTACGTAACCTCGCAGTAAAACGTATCTCGGGTGTGTGCAAGCAGTTTTATTTGTACGTCGGGACTGATTCCGCTCCGCAGCTTCGCTGTCGTCCGTCGCCTTGCCGATTCCTCGCCGAATCGTATCATCCGCCCGAGTACTCGTCGCATCGCGACGACTCTTCGCCCGTGCGGGGCGAATTGCACCGATGTGGATCCGATGTGGCGGGACGTTTACTCGATAAGCGGCGATTACCAGCGGCATTCGTCCGATCGCCACGATCGACACTCTAGTCTCCTATCTCGCGTTCGTGCGCCGGAGCTACTATTTGGATTCCATTCCGCGGCTCAAAGCTAGCGCGTAGCCCATAAGTATCCGCGTGTCAAATTCGCACGGAGAGCGGGAAACATATGTATGCTTTTCCGAAGAGAGAGATCGCCCGTCGAATTTCGACTCCGACGTTTCCGAGTTGATGAATGTAGGCCGCGACAATAATTATATTGCCAAACGTAGCCGACGTTGCGTAACCATCCAGCGCCGACTCAACATCATCGACGACGTATCGTGTGCAGCTCGTGTAACGAAGCCGAGGATCCGCCGCGACGATTCGTCGAACGTAAACGGTCCGTTTACATAAGCTCGAACGGATCGAAACGCGGAATATTTTGTAGGGAACGGACCGATTGACACGATAACGGAAAGAAATGATTATTTGCGCGGCAAAAGAAAGGTGCGCGCGCGTCGTCGAACGCTGCGTGTACGGAGAGGCGACAAGTGCATTTGCCGGATCGTCGGGCGCAGATGCGTACGCGGAAAAAAGTTTTCATTAAAACTACCTCAATCACCTCATTTCATCCGAAGATTCGCGTATACAATGTAAAAATGTACGAAAAGGTTCGATTATTTTTATTGCAGCGTCCCGGTAAAAATTGATGAACCTGCAAGATTAATTAGATATGTAAAGTTACACAAAAAACAGTTCTGTTTTTTTTAAATTTATTTTCAAATGAAAAATTACAGGAAAAGCTAACGTTTTTACCGCAGTTGTAGCAAATTTTACCGTAGTCTGTAGTAATAAATAGTTCTGGCGGTGCGGCGATTGCTCACGGCTCGTGAAAACATAAACGAAGCTACCGCGTCATATTTTTCCGAAGATGACGTAAAGGAGCTGTCAATTATAACATTATCAGAATTTTATCATTATCAGTCTCTAAATAAAGATGATAAGAATATTTCTGCCAGATAGAAATTTTGTTTTCATAAATTGTATAACGAATGGCGGAGTGAAATTGATCCTATTTTATGTTCATAGATTTGACGGCACACCACGGTAAATAATGTTGGCACGAGACTTAAACATTATCTATGTTAGGGAACAAATGATAACGTTGCATCGAGACGTTCCACGATTACCGTAGACTACGGTAATTTCTCTGTCGAATTTAACAGGGAAATGTAACGAGCATTTCTTTCAGCGCAGGGAAGGGAAGAGGGCGACGGAGAGAGAGAGAGAGAGAGAGAGAGAGAGAGAGAAAGGTGATCGGTAAACCGGTTGCTGCTATCAGTTTTGCTACCAGATCGGAGACCGGCTACGAATATCGGTCGCGTGTGCGTGAATCGGCTGCATCGTCGTGCTCGTCACGTTTATATAAACGAGCAATTGTTGTACGAAGCGATATGCGTCACGCGCGTTTTTGGTCAAATGGAGGGCGACGAATAATTGGGGTGAATTAATGTACGAGCGGTTCGTACGCTCGACGCAGCTGTGAAAACAGGAGAGCGGTTATAATTATTGTTGGTAGTTGAAGGCGCGACGAACGAGACGTGCGCCGATACTCGTTCCGTATAGCCTCGATGTACGGATCTCGATGTCGGGAGGAAATTTCCTCGGAAATAGAAACTTTCGGAGGAGGCGACGGATCCCGAGTGAAACGTTCCGCGGAGCGAGAGAGAGAGGAGGCACGGAGAAAGTGGTTCCGCGGAGACGTCGCGCGTCGGTGGGTCGGAGAGGATGATACTCCCGGTCGAACATCATCGCGGAGGAGCGACGAGGAGCGGTGCGAGGGAGACGGAGAAAGAGGGCGAGAGGGGGAGAGGGAGCGAGGAGAAGAAATGAAGAGAGACGGCGAGATCGGCGTGGCGAGGAAGGGAAAGAGATTTATTGGGATCGGAGGAGGAAACCAGGCTGGCGGGACCAAACAAGGCGGTATTACGAGAGAAAGAGAGAGCGAAGTATTAATATATCGGTGACGGCGAAAAAACGGCGATCGCGAATAAAAACTAATTCGCGATGACGCCAAAGGCGCGTTTGATCCGATAAGCTCGAATTCCTTGGTCGTTCGCGTAGGGAGCGACGACGAGGGCCGAGGTGGCGGGGTGGGAAGAAAATCCGTGGATTCAGTCATTTAGAAAGTAAGGATTATCGTCGCCGGTGTCGGAAATGCGCCGGCAAAAGGCTAACGAGCAGAACGAGAGTCGAACTACCGTGTTAAGTGGATACTAAAAGCGAGCTCCGAGCCAGAATCGCGTTTCAGGGCAGGTTACGGTAACGAAGCGGTAACGAGAGGCAACTCGCGACGCAGCGGATGACGGGGAGAAGCAATCGGTAGATAAGTAACTGGTACCATTCCCGGCGCGCGGTACCATTTTTCCGCCGTCCCAATTTTTCCTCCGCAGTTTTCCGGACACTATCGTTATCGGTGGCAGGTACATAAGCGTGGTCGCGTGGTCGCGGAGCCGATTAAATTTCGCCCGCCGAGGCGCTTGTTTGTTCGTTGTCGTCGAGAAATATTGCGTTTTCGAGTTCGTCGTACGCACGCGCGTTTAATGCGCGCTACGATTTCGAAGCGTTTTACATTTGGCGAGAAAAACGAGAAAAAACAATTCCGAGCCAACGATTGCTGCGAGGACCGCGAGCGACGTCACGTCCGGATGTGCGCGACGTTGCTGCTAATTGTAACGACGATAACGAAAGAAATAATCAGGAATACGTATTTATCGCCACGGCGTCGTTGTGCGCCGTTCGAAACGGATGAATCGCTACGCCTGGGCAACGGCGGAAGCGAAACGGCGCACCTAGCCATTTTCCAGGCCTTTTTACGGGGTCGTAGATCCGCGGGGAAAGGGGGATGAAGAAGGGGGAAAGAACGAGGGAGCAACAAGCGAAGACGACGATGAAAACGGGAGCAGCCGATGGTTCGCGCAGATTCGCAGGATGCTGTTGTTGTGTTGTTGTTGTTGTTGTTGCATAGGAAGCGCGGGAATATACACGGGACGACGTAGGCGTGCGGCGAGCACCCTTTTTGTATGCCGGTTAAACTGTATCTCGACCGCTTCTCGAGACTCGGCGTGGACCGTCGCGGCCATATTGAAGGTCTGGCCTTGAGAGGATAAAAAATCTCTCGAGATGCCTCGGCCTCCGTCCTTGCTTCGCAGCGGTGATCCAGCGCGACGTTATCCTCGTCGCACCCGAAGCCAGTCGAGCCGCAGGGTCAGACGGACGATGGGCGGGGGGTTCGGTTATGTGGGGTTATATCAATTCCTCCGCAATAACAAAACGATCGTAGGATCGTAATACAGTCGCTTTCAAATTACCTCGTCGGTTGGGTGGTAGAGGAGGAAAAAAGTCAAATAAAATAATAAAATACGGCGTCGGTGCGACGCGGTGAAACAAAAGAACGGGGGGAACTTCGGGAGTCGAGTAACGCAACGACAACAACGCGAAATAACGGCGAAAGAAATCCGAGAAACCGAAAAGCGGCAGTAAAAAAAGGGAGAGGAATAAAAATTCGACGAATTCGGCAGATTTGCTTTCTCGTTTTGTTTCCAGAACGGAAAATTCGGCGAATCGTTTCGCGATGGAATGACAAAAAATGCGAGCGTGATTTTTTGGTGGCACGTTTTCCGGTTTTTGACGAGCGCGATTGTTTTCTTTCCCCTCCCATCGTTTTTCGTCTAGCAGCTCACGGCGATGGGAAGAGGAGATCGGTTACGCGGCATCGGCCGTATAGTACCGCGTCGTCTCGTTGGACCAGGTCAGTAATTGTCGGTCTAGGAACTCGATGTATCGAGGTAGAAAATAAATTATTATCGTAGAAAGTCGCGCCGCCTGCTCGATCGCTGCTCGGTCGTGTACCTGCATCGCGTAGCTTTTAAAACAGATATCCGCGGATCGTACGAACCGTGTCGATACAACCCGGTACAAATACGTGCCCGGTTACGCGCGGAAATACATACCGGAACGTTATGCTTCCGTGGACCTTAGGAATACGGACAGAGCGCACCCTTCTCACCCGGAGCTCGGGTGGGAATTTTTATTGTCAGGTGCGTCTAGGCGAGCATTACGGATCGAGACGGAGCGTTGGTCGAGCGTCGTCCTCGGCTGATTTTCCGGCCTCGTTCAACCCTCCGAACTGCGGCGAAGAGTCTCGAGGTAGAGACAGAGCAAGATAATAAGAAGAATAGGTTTATTGATGCTAAGGGCACCTCGTGCCCTTCCTAATCATCAACAAGATCTGACATTACATTATTTACATACGTGTAGGAGGAGCGCTATCGTCGCATCAAAAAAAAAAAATAAAGAAAAGAAGAGGAAAAATACGGAATTGCAAAACGAAACGAAATGCGTAGAGCAGTGACAATGATACTGGCAATCGTATGGGGAAAATATTATTACTAAGTCTTTCTTCAATCAGGTTGGGTATCGACTAGCAAGGTTTTTCGATTTAGCTAGATTCTGCATATCGAAGGTGTATTTATGCAGCCTCTCTTTGAAGGGGAGAAGATATAAAAACAGACAGATAGGTAGATAGATAGATAGATAGATATCAATGTGATAGTTATCTACGGGGTGATCTTACAATTTCTGTGTTATTGGAGTACAATTTGTTGTTTGCATTTATGCGTCTGCTTCTTAATCGAACAAAACGTGAGATGGAAATGAAATAAAATGACCTGAGAACCTAAAAGTGAAAAACTGAGTAAAAATTAAAGATAAAATGCCCGAAGAACAAATAGATGAAAAAGCGAAACAAAACCAGCGGCAATAAGTGAACGGATGACGTAAATATAAATTAGATATAAATGCTGCGGATATAGTTGGAGAAGGATAAACTGTTGTCCTTCTTGGCAGTGCGATATTATAAAAGTACAATAAGATAACGTGAAATAAAATAAAATAAAATAAAATGAAACGAAATAAAATAAAATAAAATAAAAAGAGCAAGAGAGAGAGAGAGAGAGAGAGAGAGAGAGAGAGAGAGAGAGAGAGAGAGAGAGAGAGAAGGGAGACACGAGAGACGGGGCAGCGGGACCGTTTGTTTTCGAAAGGAAATTTGGCTTTTTGAATTTTGACGCAGGTTAGGGATTGCCGAGCGTCGAGCCAAGCTCGGGCAAGAGGCTCGAGTCCCGAACCTCAGCCCCCCGCTGCCCGGCGACCGCTCCGCGTCTCTCCTCCTCCCACTTCGGCGTCGTCGGAGATTCATTTTTCAAGGG
The DNA here is from genome assembly GCA_963969455.1 of Arge pagana. Lineage (NCBI taxonomy): Eukaryota > Metazoa > Arthropoda > Insecta > Hymenoptera > Argidae > Arge > Arge pagana. The sequence continues at coordinate 24,657,229 of OZ018309.1, read as the reverse complement.
ACCTAAGGACCTGCTTCTTCGCTCTCTCGGGCCTGGCTTCGTCGCGAGGGCTGTCCAAAAGTTCCCGACGATGGAAGAAAACGGACCTCGCACGGTATACATACCTACGCGGGGACCTGCCGTAGGAGCTGCCGGCGTCGCCACCACGACGAGCGTGACCGTTTCCCATATCGCCGACGCGCTCGAAACTTGAAAAAATACCGCGGTGCCCTCCTAGGTGCACGTATGAATTTTCGTTTCGTTTCGTGATCACCGCGTCGAGCGACCAGAGCTTGCCAGGGTTTCCGGCGGAAAATTCCAAGAGTTCGATAACGATTCGATAAGGAGAAAAAGGGTTCTCCTCGCGGCTCCTTTCCAAAATGGCCGCCGCGAAAATACGATTTTTTCGCTCGATCGAGTTCCCCCCTCCCGCCGGTGGCATCGGAAAGCGAGCGGAATTTTTGTTGCCCCTGCAAAACCGGATCCGAGTGTTTTCGACGCGAAAAGTCGAAACGACGAAGGACCACGAAGGTCGGTCGAAAATATCGTCCGATCGCGCCGAAATTCGCCTCGCATCTATTTCCACGTTTCTTGGCATCGCCTCGAGCGACCGACGCGGACGATCGCGGAAGAATGCAATGACAACGCGAGAACGCGATGACTCGCCGATTCGGCAATCGGTCGGATGGAAACGGCGTGGTTCGCCGGGCGGCACGAGAAAATGGACGCTTACGCCTCGCGCACGGGGCGTGGACACCGCGACGAGGCGAGAAATTTTTGGAGCTCGTTGTACCTACCGCTGGTCGGGAAAGTTCTCTCGCGCGACTGTACGCTCGGTTGTTTACATTTTAACCGAGCTGCGTTGCCAAGTCTGCGGACCTGTTGCTGCCGCGACGTCGAAGACCTGCCATTAATGAACTTCTTAATTACGTACGCTCAAGCGAGCGACGAAATGAATTCGGAGCCGGTCGTTTTTTGCCTCGTGTCGTTGAAAAAAATCGGGGCGCGACGCTTCGGGGGGATCGCGGGGACTCGGAAAGCCTTTTCCCGACGACAGAGCTCCCTTCTTCTTCTTTTCCTTCCTCCTCCTCCTCCTCCTCCTCCTCCTCCTCCTCCTCCTCGTCGCCCCTCCGCGAGACGGGGAAAAAGCGGCGGTACGAAATAACGGGGGGGGAAATTCGAAACGTCTCCGGCACGTCGCGATGCCCGTTTCACGTTACGTAAGAATGTTTATCTTCCGATAAAGCTGCTGGCTTCGTTTCGAAAAGGTGGTAGCCTCGCTCGAGACGGAATTTACAAAAATACATCGCAGATAAGAAATTATAACGTAAATACCGCGATACAATCGTATTATATTATAACGCGAGTATCGTATCATATGCAGGCGCGCGGACGTCACGCGGTGAGCGCGAGCGCGCGTACGTTTGTCGAGCGACAAAAGCGAGATTGCGTCTCGCGTTCGATTTCTCTCGTCTCTCCTGCGTCGTTCGTCGCGACCAACGATCCGCGACGAGCTTATCGTCCGGAGATTTCTTCCACCGACTCGCCTATTTCTCGCATTTCCCGTATTTCTCCTCGCTCGGACTTCGACGATGCGTCCGCGGTTTCGGAAACGCGACGAAACTCTACTCTCCGCGTTTATCGGTCTCGCGTGCGCGCGGCGAATAAGGCGAACCTTCGTACACGCGTTCGTAAGCGAAATCATTCGAATCTCAGTTTTTTCCCACGTAACAACCAGCCAGGCTCGACGCGTGTCCTGTTCACCCATTTCCGAAGGACCTTACCGAAGCATGACCAACGTAGGTAGAGGTGTACACCTCGCGTACGAGACGTCGACGTCGCGGAGCTACAAAGACTTTACACTGTAATCCGTCCGAGGCGTATCCCGTGTACACGCGGCACGCGGAATATACGTATACGGTATATCAGCTTACCACCGCGGACTCTGTACGCTCTCTCGAATCGGGACGGTCGGTTTTTTCACCTACCTACCGACTATTCGTCGTTCGTCCGCAATACGTGCGACCGCGCCGTCGTACGGTGGTACGAAACGATCGCGATTCCGCGGGACACGGCGAATGCTAGCCGAAATTTCTATCGAATGATCCTGTGAGCCGTAATCCGCCATCTTTTTCGTGCTCGAACGAGAACACCAAACGAATTTGTTTTTTTGCAGCGTATTATCCGGCAAAATAATGATTTTTGACAAAATCGTCGCCGATCGAAAGTGATCGTCGAAGATTCGGTGAAAAAACACTGTTTTCCTTGTTATAGAGAAAAAAAAAATCCTCCGAACACGGACTGCCTTTTGGTGTACGAACAATGTTTGGGAAATTTAAAGCGGATAGGTCGAGGCGTTTTAGAAATCGACTTCTTTCCAAAAATTCCAACCATTTGTAACTCTCTAAAAACTTTACACTCTAAACCCTTGAACTCCAAATCCTCGTACCCCTAACCTTAAAAATCCAAACGTACCGAAACCAAATCCTTGTGCATCATTCGTATTTTAAATCGCAGTGTGTAGACGGATTCTAAAAAGCAGTCCGCTTACTCAGCCTAGAGTCACGGTGTGTTCCCGTTTCCGAAGTGCACCAGAGCGCGCTTTTTTCTGCCTTTTTTTTTCTTTTTTCACCGTTTTTCGGTTACGTGGATATTAAATTTTGGACAATTGCACATTGAAGGCTGCTTTGATCGACTACGCTGCGCGGAATTTTGAGCTTTTTGCTCCGCAAAAAACGCGGGGAGTAAAACTCGCATAGGCAGCTGAGCGCGAAATGAAAACGAGGAAGTTCGTTTCGAAACGCGGGAAAAACCGAAGACATTCCGACGGAGGGAGAACATAAAGGAACTTGAGTTTCTATCGTACGATCCGCGCTGCGGCGCGCGCGTGGGCGCTCGTTCCAACGATGACAGTTGAAATCGTGTACCACCTACGCGTTGTTATCGTCTCGTTTCATTATACATATCTCTGCTGCGGCGCGACCACGAGCGCGCTTTTAACGAAGACGACAAACTTCGACGGCGACTCGCGCGAATACGACTCTCGCGAGACGCGACGTGGACACGCTCGCGTTTACTACCGTCGACGTGCCCTCTCGTACCTCTCGCCGCGCGATAAGAACCGTCCCGCGCGCGCGAAACACCACCCCGAGCTCTCGCCGCGCCGATGCCTCGTATTTCGCGCGTACGTATGCGCGTGGTCGTCGATCGTTCGTCCGCGTCCGACGCTCGCACCCTCCTCGGCCGTACCCTCGGCACTCTTGTATCGCGTTGCCGCGGCGAGAGGGATCGCGTGTGCGTTGGAACGATAAGAACTTATCGCCGCGTATCCGGCTCTCCGCGTACGCGCTCGACTCGTCGCGAGTTTATCGGATAAGTCGGATACGTTAACTGGAACGCACCGACGAGAGTCGACTCTTACCGACGATCATTACGCCCGATCAATTTTCACGCGCGGAACGTCGAATGGAATGGAAAAATGAGCCCGACGTTCTCCAAATTTGAAACGTGGAAAAATCCTCGAATTTTCTAGAGAGACATTTTTTTCTTCCACCGGCTCGTTTTGACTCGCTGACAAATTTCACGCAAGCACTTGGGACGGACGCGTGTTTTTGTTTTATACCGGTTTTATTTTCGCCTTTTTTTTCGGTTTCGTAGACCGTTTGGCTGGGGTGTCGGGAACGGAGAGGAAAAATCATTTGTTTACCGAATGAAAATGGAACGGGGCTAACCGGCCGAGAAGCTTGTTTGCTCGACGGCCATTCATCGCGATCGCGGCGAGGAGCCGTGCGAGATCCGAGTAAAGTTCACGATCGAGCCTCGCTTCTCGAGTCTCGGCTGAGATTTTCCGCACGATTTGTCAGACTCGCGCGCGATCGGATGGGCTCGCGGCCAAAATTTCATCGAGGCGTCTATCAAAATATCTGCAGCATCTCGAGGAACAGCGGCCAAGTCTCGCGGCCGCGTTGTGCAACAACCTCGCGGGTACGTTGACTCAACGGGCGTCCGAATCGCGAGGGCGATAGGCGAGGAACGCTTGTTTTCACTCGAATTTTTGGCAACCGACCGACCAACGATTATACGCGGGCGACCTTGAGGACGGGTCAAGTGTACGGGCCAACTTTGTTTCTCGGCCAGGTAAAATTGCGCAGAGGCGCCTCTTTGTGTCCCATCCCGTTTGTTCCCCTGATTTTCCCTCCTCCCCCCTCTCTCTCTCTCTCTCGCCCTCGAGCTTCCCCCGGCGCGACCGTCGCGAAAATTCCTACCGATTTTCACCTGTCTCGATTTCAGGGGACGGTTCTTGAAAAGAGTGCACCTGCACGCTTCGAACGCGCCATTGAGAAAATTCAAAAGTCAATTGTCACTCCCTCGAAAACAGGGGACGAGGCATAATAACCTGCGGTCGACCGGATATTCCCCCTTTTCTGGAGCTACCCTCCCGTAGAGAACCCCTCGTTGTCCCTCTTCCTTTCACGAGCGTCGCGAGGCTCGTGCAAACCTCCGAAAGAAAAACCATCATCGCTGCCATTGTCCTTTTTCCGGGGCGGTTGTAAATTTTCGAAACCTACCTTCCCCCCCAACTTTCGCGTTATCACGCCCTTCTACGCACCAAGTACGGCGCTACCGATTCGCCTCGGTACCCGATTCGATCCATCTCCGTTACATCTAGTTGGAACTTTTCGGGAAAACCGATTTTTCCTTTTCAACGAATTCTCCGTAATATAACCTCTCGCAAATACTGCTCGAAAACTTCAAGTCGCTTCGTTGAAAATTGGCGGAGACAGGAGCGTCTTCTTTACTACACTTTATCATAAATCATCGATGTGATCGTACATTCGTTTTCTCTTTTCATTTCAAACGGAGTAATCAACGCAATTTTCTGTATCTCCGTCGTTTATAAATATTTCCCAACATAGAAAAATTGCAAAAGATACTCAAAGTGCTACCAAATGCTGTGATATAAAAAACAGTTGGACACCTGCCCTCGTTTCAAAAAAAAAAAAAAATCTCCAAAACACCTCTCATTTTCGGCTGCGAAGTAGGCGTAGTCCCTCGAGAAGATAACGAAGTTATCCCCGGTTGTTCAAAAATTCATCGACCTTCCGTCGAATTAATCGAGACGGACCAAAGATGAGAATGGTGGTCGTTCTACGAATATAAAACAGTCGTTTTTCGTTCATATCCAACATGACAAGAAATATTTCACGCCCTCGCACGAGCGTCGACATCCAAAGACGTCATCGAATGGCGTGAAATAGCTCGATTTCACAAGTCGAGTACTCCGCGTTACAAACTCTGAGGAATGGCGATTTGGCTTTGGATTTTTTTTTTGTTCCCTGCAAACTCCCACGTTCAATGAATTTTAGTGACGCGAAGAGAAATTCACTTTTATCCGCCGTTCCTGCCATTCGAAAAATAGGAGTTAGAGAAAATAGATACAAACACAAAGACAATGATGGAGGAAAAAGGAACTACACGCGTCATTTTCTACGTTCACCTCGTTAACCCTCGATAACGCGCAGAGAAACTATCGTACGCTTATCAGTAACAGTCTCGCAACGCGCACTTTTTTTTACGCGCAATAGCTTGGATATTTTCACTCGAGAATCGTAATCAGCGATACAGCAAAACCAGTACTATTGAGACAACGAGATTATTTGGGTGTCGGTAACCGACTAGAAAACTCGATGGATGTCGAAAGCCTGTTTCCCGCACGTTCGCGCGAATTTCGCGTAACGAGAGCATCGCGTCTGCGGGGAAAATCCCGGCCCTCGAAAACGCTAAATGGCAGCTCCACTTACCATTGCGGTTTACGGTTAAGCCGCGAACCGATTGCTGCTGCTTTCCGCAAATCGCGTCTCGCAATTTCCATAAATAATATCTCGCCAGCTTTTATCCGCGGCGCGCTACGGCTGTCACCGCAATCGCAGGGTGTCTTACCGCTCTCTCTCTCTGTCTTCTCGCGGTAAACGCGGAATTGCGCTGCTCGATTTGAAAATACCGAGTCTTCGAAATTCGCGACTCCGCGGAAAAGTCGAGCCGACATTTCCGGCGAAACGATCGTACGGATGGATTCGAGGTACGTACTCGAATTACCGATCGATCAGGCGTGAAAGAAGTTGCCCGGTTAGTTTTTCCATGTCGACTGCCATCGACTCGCGTGCCTATCGATTGCAGTAACGCGAACGAGCTCTGAAAACTGCTAGCGATCGTTGAATACTTAATTGTCAAAGCGGAACAGAAATTGTTTCGCGAGCGAAATATGCAAATCGCTTTGTTCGAACGTATTGAAACGATTGTAATCACATTTTTCCTTCGCCAATATTTTCCCACGTTCTCGTTGCTTTTCACGGTGGCTCGCGCGACAACGGAGACAACCGCCTCTCTCTCTCTCTCTCTCTCTCTCTCTCTCTCTCTCTCTCTCTCTCTCTCTCTTATCCTCTTTCGTATCAGCGATGATCGTTTCCGCCAACAACTTTACGCCCCATATTGTCATCCGGGCTCGACGAGAACTCGGGATTCGCCTCGATACCGTCGAATAGCACCGAAAAATTCGGCAAGGAAAGTATAACCGGAAACGAGGTCTACTCGCGAATAAAAGCATCCAAAAACATGTCTTCTTGGTACAAAAGTACCAAACTGAATTCTCGGTGCTCAAAAATCGGTGCTACTTTTCGATTCCAGCATCGCGCTTCTCGAATTTGCAACAGGCAGTCGTCGTCGTCGACCGACCGACTCCGCGTACGGATGGTTTCACCCGCTGATTGGTACGCCTTGTCGCGCTGACGTAACCTGTTGTGGAAATCTATGCAAATTCTCTAACATCCTCGATATTCGGTCCGAATGCCGCGACTCAACGTGTTCGCCGTGGGCTCGCGGCGATAACAGCTCGAGATCGAATCTCGCCGTTCATTTTTTTGCCAAACACGTAGTCGAATGAAGGGAAGGAAGATGGAGACGATCGAAATACTCCGCGAGATGGGCCAGAAGAGAAACGGGTTGGCTCGCGGTTTTTGACAGGACGGATCACCGACTGTTTTCGCGATCAGAGTTCGAGCGACCAGGAAATTCGCAAATTCGACGAGGTGAAAAATCGCGGATGAACCTCGTCAGATAAATCCCGTCCGTTCGTTATCGTCGACGAATCAACCGAACCTCGACACCTGTGCGTGCCAATTCCAGTCGAGATCCTTGAGAATAGGCTATCGAATCCGTGGAATCGTCACGCGTCGCGCGTGATATGAAATACCTGGTATTTCAACGACAACGTCGAGCAGCGAGGCGTGCTCATTTTTAACGACCGAACGCGAAGATCTTCGTTTGTAGACGAATTCGTCATTTTTTGCCGAGCCCGTGGAAAACACCCAACGGCGAGGCGAGAGCTGCGAGGGCGCCGGATTTTCCAGGCTGAGACTACGTCTGGTCTGCTGGGTCGTATCTTACGGAGTTGGCAAGGGACCGGAGGTTGGGACCCGGGGTCCTCTCGGCGAGTGGACGCAGATAGGCCCGCCGAGAGATGGACCCGAGATAGAGCGCCGCTCCGTAGGTTTGTTTCAGCAGGTCAAAATTTATCCAAAACCCCGACGAAACGTGCCCCACGTACCGAACGGCGAAAGCGCCCGATGCCAACACTCAGCTTCGCGACACGTGATCTCTTTCTCGTATTACGAGAAAGCGTTCCCTTCTGCATCGTTTCAACTGATTCCTGCCCAGGCTCGACGCTTGAGGAGGGCAAGAGAAACGAAAAAAAATATGAGAAAAACCAAAACAACGATTAATGGGCCCGAGAAAAAACTTGGCGCGGTTGAACGTGAAACCTCGTACCGTGCGATGAAAATTTGAGCAACGTTGGAATTAATTAGAACAGGAATTACTTTTTCGAATATTGGAGTACCTAAAAATTCTATGCTTTCCATCTCGTGTCTACATCTACGTTGGGTTGTCAAACTATTGCGGAGAGTACACGGATTTTTGTATTTTCTAGTTTACCTGCTTTTGTTTTTGCCACATAATTAATAATAGGTTTTGTTATAGCGAATTATTCGAAAAAATTCGAGTCATTCGTTAATTCTCGAATAATTCGCGTATTTTCGAGTATTCAGAATTCGCAGTTCATCGCTTTGTTAATTTACGATATTTTATTCAGAAATAATACACATTTTTATACATAACACCCCGAATACTATAAACAAGTGAGTTTGTATGTAACTATGAATCATATTTAAAAAACCGAAAATTATTTAATTCTACAAAGAATTCATAAATCACTCGAAACATCCGAATAGATAGTTCGATATTTTTTTATGTCCTTAGCAATATTGGACAATATCACAGCAAGTCAAGTTAAAAGGGAATCTAATTGAGATACTAAAACAATAATTTCCAGGAGCTGAACTTTTTATTTCTTGAAAAAAAAAATAAAGAATAAATTGAAATTTGAATTTTGAATTCTGTTACAAAAATACGCAAAACTAGTTTGTTAAGAAACGAAATTTACTCGTTAAATATATTGGAACGACTAGCTTCCAAAAACCGATTTTAAAGTATTTATTTAACACCGCGCAACAAGAGTTATTTTGAACAAATAATACGTGGAGAACACTAATTCAGAAGCAATCCTAGTTATCTTGGCACACGACCAGTGCTGTCACTTTATAGTACCAGTACCAGCATCAATACCGCGTAAATAAATTCGACGAATACCGAATTTGTTAGCTCCAAAGATTAATTTAACTCCAAATTACAAAGATCTGTCTACAGTCCGATAAATTGGTAACCCACTAATAATACATTCGAGGATCCGTAGCTACAGAGATGCCAGATCCAACTTAAAAATATCAACAACCGCGCAGTCTTTTTTTTTGGCAATTGTTGGAAACTCGTTTGCGCACCTAAGTTGCACCTAAAAAGCACCTAATTCCGGCGTAGTTGAAATTCAATATTTTTAAGTTGGGTTTGGCATCTTTATAGGGGTACCTCGACGAATCTGTAAGCTTTTCGTCGATGGCGGGTGCGAGGAGTCATCGAACGTCGCCGGTGATCGGCGTTCCCGCGGCGCGTCTACCTCTTCGCGTTGGATGCAACTCAAAGATCCGTCCTCGCTTGCCGGAGCGGCTGGCTACAGCGTTGATTTCATCCGCGGTTACGCGTTCATATTTCAAGGGTTTAACGCATCGAGAGGCGTACCGGCGAGGTGCACGCTGCGCGGACCATCCTTCGCTCCTACGCTACTCCTCGCGACCCCGACAAAGAACCGAACGCGGCGGAGCTGCGCGGCAGCTTCCGAAGGCGTTTCATATACCCAAACAAAACTCTCGTACTTTTTCTTCCTCGATCCTTTTTGCGTTCGTGACTTAAGCCCGTCGCGGAGCTGCTGCACGCCGCGTTCTCTCCGACCGTTCGTAGCGGATCGCGGCGGGTTAAAATCCATTCGTATAAATACTGCTCGCAGCGGGACGGCGAACGAAAAATAATCGTATCAGTTTCCACGCGAAAGTTGGTCGAGCGCGACAATTTTTGGCCGCTCGTCAACATGGATGGAAATAGGAGAGCGAAGAAACGAACGAAACAAAACGAAGAACGAGAAGCTCAGGCGTGACTTGGCGAAGTGGATTTTTCCCACCGTCGATGACGAATGCGAAGAAGACGCGTCGCTGTCTTCGAATCGCCGCGGCCCCTGCGTCGTCGTCGCCGTCGTCGTCGGTGAATCAGCCCATACAGAAAGAAGCTGGTGAGGCGAACGGGTTTTTCTTTTCCTTTCCAAATCTCGCTCGTGCAGACTAATTCGCCGGGCCGGTAAACGTAAACTCGGACACCTTTTTTCGTCCTTTTCGTTGCTTTCGAATAACACGGGGAGAAGAAAAAAACAAAAAAGGCCGGCGATGGCGCGTATTAGCGAAAACGCGTCGGCGTGGAATTCCAAAACAAATCTCGCGACCGAATCGCGGCAAATTCGGCGCGTATTCCGTCACGTAGGTGTACCTCTGTCGCGAAGCGGTTTCGTTCGATCTCGTTCTCCCGATTTATTCGCCAATTTCCCGGAGGAATCGAGAGCGATCGTCGATTTTCCCCGATTCGAGTCCCCCGACTCTTCGCTCGCTGACTCGCGGATCCCCGAGCGACGAGCTCTAGGTATTTTCGCGCATCGGTTAGTCAACGACACGCGCCTGCAGCTCTTGTCCATTTTCATTAAGAACGCCTACCGAGAGAGAGGTTTTTGAACTGTTATTTTTACAGCCGCGACGACTCCCGGCCACAATGCAGCGAGTACGACGAACACGCGGAGGAAGATAGAGGGAGAGAGAGGGAGAGAGAGAGGCGCACGACGTGCCATGCGTGGATCGTTCCATCTGAAAACTTGCAATTCCGGCTCGGTTCGTTCGTTCGTTCGCCGCTCGCCGCAGGTATCCATCGCACCTACCGCGACTGCATATACGCAGAAGCCCCCCGCCGCCCCCGTTGCCCATTCTTATCTATCGGTATGCGGTTTCGCGCACGTGACGTCACCGGGCAAAAACAAAAGAGACGCCGATCGAAAGAGATAGATACTTATAGTTTGTTATGTCCACGGCGATATTCGACAAAGGCACCGAATTTAACGCGCAAGTTTGCGTCGACTTTTTTACACAAAATTTATGTTATTCCAACGCAGTGGACTCGTACCGATAAAGCAACACGGCTTTGGGTAAGCGAAGAGCACAAACCTTTGTTAAAGTTCTGCGAAACGGGAATAGATTAACGTTTCGGCGTGTTAAAAAATGGAGTAACGACTGTGTCGAATCGACTATCGGTAAAGCGTTCGGTATGCTACACGAAAATGTTAACACTTCGCATGACGATGAGCAAATTTTGGACGTGAAGCAAAACAGAAACGGAAAAGCAGGAAAGCAGGTAAAAAAGTAACTTGAAGGAGGTGAAATTGAGAGAAGAAAATTATAAAATCGGATCATAGAAATGCGAACGAAAGGAGAATAAACCTTGCGAAACAACGTGTGAAAGTATTGCAAAAGTAAATAGTTATTGCGGTTACTAGAGAGAGAGCGAGAGAGAGAGAGAGAGAGAGAGAGAGAGAGAGAGAGCGATGGTTTATTATGACTATAGCGATATTGGGGGAAAGACACTGAATTGATACAGGAAATAGCAAGATACAGAAAAACAAGTAAGCAAACAGAAAAGGTGACTTGAAATAGATTTAGAAAGCAAAGTTGGGCAGAAAAATGGAGGCAGAGTAGAATAGTTGGTGAGATGAGAAGAAAAAATGGACAGAAGCGAGAGAGAGAGGGAAGGAAGGATGAGAGAAACGATGAGGGGATATCAGCAGAGTCGGCGATATTTTCTGAACGAGGAGAGGAAGGTGGCGGGAGGAGGAGGAGGAGGAGAAAAACGTTCGGAAATTGAATAACGCGAGGCGGTCGTCGTACGCGCGAAAGATGAATAATAATGGCGATTTAGTGGCGAGCGCGAGTTTGGTGATCGATAGCGGGCCGAGGCTCCTTCCCGGCTAATTAACCGTTCGTCATCTTTGGATGCTCTTTGGGCGCGTCGATAAAATCTCGCGATGCTCGCGAGAGGGTGATCGTCCCGCGCGCGTTTCTCAACAGCACCGAGGTCGACCTCCTCGACCCTCGACCCTCGCGGAACGGCGTTTCGTTCGTGGGTAATAACAAAGGGGAGAAAAGGAATCGTGGAAACGATTCTTCGATGTCGAGCGCGATGCTCGCTCGCGGTCGCTGTCTCGCCGATACGCGACTCGTAGCGAAAATCCGTCGATCGCTGTCTCGCGCGGCTGATCCTCGGAAACTTTCGCTCGCGGGAAATCGAGACGGCGGGCGACGCGGGTAGAGACGGATGGACCGGCGACGAATCTCCGGGAGACGAGAGCCGATGCTTTTGACGGGGACTGTACGCTTCTCGGAATTATACCGATCTCGTACGGGAGAGACGCGGAGACGTGCGCGTGTGGGGGTCTGGACCATTCGCTATCCGCGGCAGTGTTTCTCAGACGCCAGACTGCCGGGAGTAGTTGAACAGGTTTTGAATGAACTCGCAACAGAGGGACGAATCAGTTCGTAGAATCACTCCGGCTGGAGAATGAAAGTCCCTTGTCGACGACTATCGCCGTATCGTCGGCCTCTATACTCCGTTCCTTCCTTTGTTCTCCTATCAGTGGAACGGGGGGGGGGGGGTGGTAGCACCGGTCACGCTACAGGACGCCTCGCGCGTCCCCCGGCTAACGTAACCTCCGCGACCGCGTCCCTCCCGCCTCGTCGTCTCGCGAGTCGCGGAGTACGGCGTGTGCACGCCGGAGACTCGAAACTCGCATCGCGAACGTTGGGTGGTTCGCGCGTTGCGCGTTACCGCGGCTCGACGACGTACGTACCGTACCTACGCGGAGCCACCCCTGCGGCTCGCTACCTCGCGCCCGATCGTTCGTTCTCCGGATGAACGGAATTAGCGTCCGCCGATTCGTCGAATCCTCGTTACATCGCATTCGTCGAGGCGAGCGAGGGGAATAAACGGGCGCGTCGAAGGTGTCGCGTCACGGCGAGCTCGGCTCCTCGAAGCGAACGCTCGTCCGACGCGAGATCGACTCGGATGGAATGATCCCGACGAGAGTACTCGTCCATCTCGAGGATGCGGCGGATGTAGCGGCGGACGAGGAGTAGGAGTAAAGAGTTTATCAACGTTCTCTTTCATTGCCGTCTCCCGAGTTCCTAGAATATTTTTTGAAGAGAGTTACGCGCGAGAGGCTATCGGGGGGTAGGGGAATTGGAGAGGTTATCGGCTGCGACGATATCGGTAGGAAATGAAGCTGGGCCGGACGCGTCGCTGGGGCACGGTGGCACGACGAATCGACCTCCGATGATGCCGCCTCGCGATAAATGACGAATAATCCTCGCGGATTTCTCGCGTGAAAACTTATTATTGCTCGGGCGAATCTTGCCGCCTCATCGTACTTTTACGTAACGAGAAAATTACCCGGCATCGAGAAGACGAGTCGCGACGGAAAATCGTTGCGCGTCGATCCGATCCTCCGCGTCGACCGACCAAGGTGATCGCGTCGCCGATTGGTATCCTGCATATCGCGGGAAAGCGTGGAAATCCGCACGTACGCGCGACTGTGATTGTGAATTATTCAATTGTTTCGACGAGCGAACAACAATTCTCGAGATAAATCTCGCGAATCCGAATATTTTTACCGATTCTCGTCGCTGGAAGCTGGCGGAAAGTCTGACAATGAGGATCGGAGAGAGGTCAAGTCTCGAGTCTCGGCAGAGCGGGTTGCTCAATCCCGGCGAGCTTGATATTCGATAAATACGTACGCGCGGGTGACACAGAAAAACGATAATTGATAACCGGCGTGACATACATACGTACACGTTCGTACGGATCCGTTTCATTTATTTATTTATCTTGGTCGCTTGTTTTTTTGTCTTTGCTCTCGGCGAGGCAGAAACTCGTCGGCGTCGCGTATCTCCGGGGATCTCGAAAACGTTTCAAGGGCGTATTTTGTGCGAGGAACGAAGACGCGGTATCGGGCAGGGAGTAAACGCTATCGGCAAGTAAAGGTCATCTGTACGGTCAACGTGTAAACATAATTGAATAACGTAACGCGCGTGTAGCCGCGTGGGTATTGCTCGTGGACGCGCGAGCTATTGTTATTTCTGACGGTAAATAAAGCGTAGCCAAGGAAGCGGAGAAGAAGAAGAAGAGGACGAAGAAGAAGAAGAAGAAGAAGAAGAAGAGTCGGGGAAGGAGAGGGGAGAGAGAGAGAGAGAGAGCGCGCGAAGGGGGGCCTTAGTGAAACGTTCGTGTGGATCGTACGACGAGGAATGTATCGTGAAGCTGATTGCGAGGCGTAAAGATTACATAGGTCGTGTTTTCAGGTTTGAGCGAGTGCGGTAAACAAACCTAGCGGGCTATCTGTGAAAAGTTCAACGCGAGCTACAAAGAATCTCCTCGCAGATAAAAACTTACTCTCTTAATGGGCGACCTTTGAACCGTTTCGACGACAGATTGTACGGCGCTATTTGAACCACGGCGAGGCTTATCAGCAACCAGGCCAACCGGGGTGCCAAGTCTACGTCAAACGGTCCATAGATAAGTCTCCGACGTTGTTGACGAACCCAGCGGCGGAAAAAAAAACCGTCGTGACGTAGGAATTAGACGGAGAGATATTTTGATTTGAACTCATTTATTTTCGGACCGCACATCGCCGTTGCAAAGAGAGCTGCCGAGAAGGAAAATGATCGCGCGTCTAGTATACCGGTATATTAATATACCAGTGACCGGAAATAGACAAGTAGCAATCGGAATTGCTCGTTAAGCAAAGAATAACGAACGAATCGCAGCCGCGGCTGCGTATCACGAAAAATAATCTATTGCAAAATATGATGAAAGCACATCATTGATATTAATAGCACTATCGCGTACATCAGGAGAGAGAGAGAGAGAGAGAGAGAGAGAGAGAGAGAGAGAGAGAGAGAGAGAGAGAGAGAGAGAGAGAGAGAGAGAGAGAGAGAGACGGTCGATCGCGTGCACCAAAGGTTGGGACCGTGCGAAAAAGAACGGGGAAAAGAAAGATTTCTCGCATTTCGTTTTATATCTCGTCGAGAAAGGGGAAGTGTCGAACGGTCGAGAATGGAGAATGGAATACAATAAGGTCTTTGAGCCGTCGTTTTTGTGGTCGATGCCACGGTAGCAGCCACTAGACGTTTCTTCAAATCTCTTCGCATCGGCAGACGGCGGATCCGTGATGAGACTGCGTTGCGGTTGCGCCGCTTCTTCTCCATTTTCGTTTCTCTCTCTCTCTCTCTCTCTCTCGCTCTCTCTCTTTCTACGTTCGGATGTTGCGTTACGTAGTAGGCTCTCGACGCCTCTCTGAGACGCGAGACACGTCGAAAAGATATCAGTCATTGACCAATTAGGCAGACCTTGCGATTGGAGGGGACGTGGCGCGACCGCTCCGATTGACCCAGCAGTCAAAGTGCATCTCGCTATTGCATATTAAAAGAAGCGCAGTCTCGTCTATGCCTCCGTGACGCATCTCCGGACATTCGTGCGTACAGGTTTATCTTGATTTCCGGTTCATTTCTCTCCCTCCCTCTCGCTCGTTCCTTCCTCTCGACAATCAACAAAAGAACATTGTTTCTACAACCCTCTTATTACGAATTGAAACGCGAGCCACGTACACCGTTCCACGCCGCTCGCAGACACCGGCGGTTATCCAGATACGTTGACACCTCTCCGCGAACACGCGTTTCCTGCAACCGCTCGACTCCCTCTACCTTTCGCGACCAACGCCCCGAACATTTCGGCTGCTCGATCCTTGTTTACGTTACTTCGTACTTGCATCGATTCGTCGTCGGGTGTGCTGTTCTCCGCGCGGGTGCAACGCGGCGGAAACGGACACGGAACGATGCAACACGCGAATTCTTGAAAACAATCAATTTCCTCGTATCTTACGAGCGCGCTGTTTCCATTCGGCGAATCGTCTTCGACGCCGGATCGGGAAACTCGACGGTTTCATCCGCGCGCCATCCGCTCTCCTATCCGGATATGACTCGGGAAGCATCCGAGTTGACATCGGTTACGCGGCTCGTCGAACAACGTTCGTTTCGAAAACAGGCTCATCCTCGTCGCACGTCTATCTATATCGTAGATTAATTCCGTCAGCGCGAGCGATTTCGTTGTCGGCCTGTTTACGCGCGCGCCGAATCGCAGCGCGAGGAACAATCGAGTCGCCTCTCCTCGAGAAGGAAACTAAAATAAGCGGCTAATTAGTGCCTCCGTGAAACTTTGAAACGCGAACGATAGCAGCGCTTTCGTGCCGACGATAGTTCGACGCCGTTCGTCGAAACTATCGCCTCGTCGCATCCGACGTCGATCGTCTCTTATCTCGGACTCGCTTCGATTCCGATTTATCGCCGCGCGATTCGGATCGCGCGCGCACTCGAGGCTGCCCCAGATTTGGCAAATTGTTTTCGCACACCGACGAGTCACCTTGACTCACCTTGAGCTAAAATCAATCGAGTAAGACGTTATCGCATCCGCGAGCCAGGTAGCCTTCCCGTGCCGATTCCGACTCCCCGCCGGCACTTCCAGCCGCGAAGCTCGTCGTTTCGTCATCGACGAAACTCGAACGGCGAGCATCTCTCCCGTCCGCCAATCAGAGCCGCCGAATCGACTCGTATCATTTATCCACCTCGAAATTTGCGGAAACAACGCCGACTTCTCGCGACAACTCGGATGCTTTTTATCGCGAGAGATCGAGAAAGAGAGAGAGAGATAGAGGCGTTGGGCAGCGAGCAGATGAAACACAGGTTTACCGATGCTGGATGAACGTGAATTTCGCATGAAACTGGACACCTGAGCGGAAACACCGATGGAACACGGTTGGATTCGCGACTTCTCCCACCCCAACGGTGACTCACGACTCTACGTATCGAAGATTTCGCGCCGTGACGTCATTCGAGTTATCCCAAGTTTCATCAGATCGCATCGAAATCCCATCTACATCACCGATTTCTACGATTACGCGTGCGTAATCCTCTCGGCTTTCGATTGGTTCCAATTTGGAACAAAAACGCCGTTCGTTTTGCGGTGAAAAGCTCCGTAGCGCGTCGTGCCTCGACCTCGAGTGATAGGTTATCCGCGAAGAGGAACAACCATTGTGCGATCGCCTCGTTCGCGTAAATATAGAAACGGGGTTACGCAAAAAGAGATGAAAAAAAAGTCGACGGTTGGAAGAAATTGCATATAAAACGTCAATTGTTTTTATAACGATCCGGTTTCTCGCGAGGCGTGGAGGCGGAATTTGCATGGCGAAATTATACACTCGGCTCGAATATCCGAGTGTATGATCGGGGATCGACAAAAACGGTTGTGAAAAACGGACAAAACGTCGAGCGTAGCGTTACGCGAGATGAATTCGAGGAGAGATGAGTTTGAATCGGCGGAGCGAAATGATTCGTTGGGATTCTAGAATCGTAAATCGTGAGAGAAGAATCGGCGATCGATAATGGTTAGAAACAGCCTTTTTCGAGGAAGGAAAGAAATGGAGAGAGAACCGCGTGCAATTAACGCGATAGGTGGGAAAAACCGAGATCCGTTGATTCGTTCGAGATAAAGGAGGCGATTTTCGTCCGGCCCGATGCTTAAAATTCCTCGCGCGAGGAAAGGATTTCCACGGCTAATGTAAGTAAAGTAGTAGCCTTTGCGCTTCGGAGATGGGAGAGAGGCAGGTTCGTGATGCGTCTACGGTGCGCAAGCTTCGACAAATATTTCACGTTCGTTCGACCGGATGTCGAGTTTATAGCTACGATAGGATGCGCTCGGTAGACGAAGGCACGATACGATTGTCCGAGTCCACGTACGTACTCCCCGCCAGCGACACTCGCGTGGCGTCACGCGGCTAGTAATTACATATTCGTAGGTTTTTTCGGACTTGACGAATCATCGATGACTCGCTAATTGCCTTCGTCGAGCGAAACGATGCTAGCAGATTACCTTGCCCGTGCGCGCGTAGTTCCGAATGCCGAGCGACGCGACCGACTAACTTGATTTCGTTGAAAATTCGTCCAGCATCGAACAATAGGGGAGACCGGGGCACGGCGGTACGAGTGCTTCGGTCTAACTCGAACAAGTTCATAATTGGTTTGCGATAATTCAGCAACAAAAAACGCGAGGGGGTCCGCGGTGCCGCGGTCTCCGTACGTTTTCGAGGGAGTTCATGGTGCCCCGGTCTCCCCCGGCTCTCCGCAATACGTCTCTGGCTCGAATGGGAATTTATACGCGTTGCAAGTAACACGCGTTGCGAGTAACAGGCGTGTATTCGGCCACGCGAGGGAAAAACAAAAACGCCCATGGGAGAGATACGTCGCGGCGAGGCGGGTTTTGTCTCTACATCGTTCGTGACGCGACGACGACGACGACGACGACCTTCTGACTCGGACTGTACATAAATTTGTATCAATTGCTGTACAGCTGCCTCAATTTATTGTGGGATTAGAAACAATGAGTGAGGTCAAATGGTCCCTTCTTATACCAACTTACCATTCCTTATTCCTCCAGCTTCGCATGACGTCACGCGACGACCAAACTTATCAGCGCATGATTTTTCCGTTGACCTGCGATCGGGTCGCGCGAGTCATACCTGCCGACAATTGCCTCGCGAGGATGGGGCGAGAAATAATTCGCGATCGGACATATTTCCGCGAGCTTTCGACGCGGTGCGTAGAAAACGAGTCGCCGCGTGACTCTCGCGAGTGGGGCGAGCAATGGGTTTGGAAATTATGCACGCGAGTCGCGCCGCTCGCGAGGATATTTCTCGATTCTCTTTGTGCGAGCGAGGAAGGTGTGGTGGGCTGCTGCGAGGCGGTCGCCGCGAGGTGGATGGAAAATCGAGGGAAAAAATTGCGAGATATTTGTTATAGTTGTTATCGCTGGAAACGAGTTGTGTAATAACGGTGGTAGCTACATGTGATCAGCTGTAAGTCGTTTCCCGCGTGTTAATACGCTGGTAAAACACTCGCGCGCGCAAACAGCACCGAGGAACGTGTTAGGTTTCTTCGGAAGGAGAATTTTATTTTTACAACGTTGTACCAGTTCAATTCCGCGTATCCCCGCCCGTCCGATTGCCGAACGAACGACCTATTTTTTTTTGTTGTTGTTGCCCCGTGGAGCGTCATTCTCGTAAGTTTTCCCCAATTTTGATTAAATTTGTCTCCTTTTTTTACATGCCGCGGAAACGGACACGAACGCGCGGAAAATTGTCCTCGTATCCGTTGCGTTGGCTGGACGTCGTTGGAGGAGTCTTCTGGTCGACGAGACCAATTACCGGGTCGCTTTATTTTTGTTCTTATTCCGAGGAAACTGGTTTCCAACGATGTTCTTTTCGTCTTGGACCATCGCACGAATTATCCTGAGGCCGCAGCCTTGGGGGGTCTGTCTTTGTTTGCTTGCGGAAATAAACGTCCGCTGCGCGTCCACGGGCCATGTACTCCGTGTACGCGAATATCCCGCTCGCCTCGCGTGTATCGCGGCGATGCGAACTTGAAATTTCACAATCGAGACCGAGCGATACGCAACGAGGATCGAACAGCGAGACGTCTTCGAGGCAGATGTGTCGTCTCCTTTCTCTCGCGCCCCCCTTCCCGCACCGAGGTGAGGATGGATTTTTGTCAAATCAATGCCGATAGATGGACGCCGATGGTTCGATGCGCGGAACGAATTCCGTGACGGTGGAAATGGAAACGCGACATCCTCGCAGGAGGAGGAGGAGGAGGAGGAGGAGGAGGAGGAGGAGGAGCGAGAATCCCTTCTCGCGGTCCTTCACACCGCCGATAATACACCAACGTACACGGACGTACCAGCTATGCGATTACATATGCGCGGTAGACTGCTGAATGGTATTATATTTTTCCGTGCTTCTTTTGTTTTCTTGCCTTGCTTCCTCGCGTTTCGTCTCGTTTCGACTCGTTTCCTTTTTTTTCTTCCCTTTCTTCCTTTTTTTCATTCCATATTTTGTTCCTTTTATGTATTTTTATTACCCACCGCGAGTTGACAGGATCGTCACGTTTCAGACTTCCTTGCGCTGGGTGTGCTTTCTTGAATACATAAAATATTCATTCCCCCGGCGACTCGTGGGTATTTTCAAAGATCTCGTCGAGATACGATACAAATAAACTTCGCCGGCTCGACTTTCAACTTCCAATTGCAATTTTTCAACGACCCTCTCTCTATCTCGCTACCCAACTCCATGTATTATTTATTCGATTACTTTTTCTTTAGTTCTTCCTTGAACCTACGCAGTTTTTCAGCTTTTCTGAATTTTCATTTCCGTCTCAGCGTGTGCCTGCAACAATCGCGCACTGGGTACTCCAACGTTACGAGTTATCCGTAAACGGCGGTCCTTAGTCGAGTCCTTAATCTTCAAATGAATCTCAATTTCAATTTTAATTTCAATTTCAATTTCAATTTCAATTTCTCGCTCTCCCGAGCGACCAAAAATCGACTTCCGTCCCGTTGATCGTCGACGAATCTGATTTTTTAATCTGCTTTCTATTCGACCTCGCGTTGCTCCGCGAAACGTTTCCCCGAGATCCTACGAATGATACCTTGTTTTCGGAACGGCAGCTTCTCCCTCCTCGTCGAATAAATTTCAGTTTCGGGGGCCGCAAAGTCTCGCGAGTAGGTCTGTTTCGCGTTGCTCGATAGATCGATGGATCGGCGAGTGGTTGGTTGAATCGTTGGATCGTTGGATCGTTGGATCGTTGGATCGTTGGATCGTTGGATCGTTGGATCGTTGGATCGTTTCTCGACCGGACGCCGGAGGAACGGGCCGAGATGCGTGTCACGTATGGGCGGCCACCGCTGGCTCCTGGCTTCTGGCTCCTGGCTTCGATCGGCCAATTGAAAGAGGCAGTGGCAGAGAGGTAGAAGGTCGCATCTGACGTACCGCGCATACAAACCGCGTATACGCGCGCCGCCGCGTGTGTAGGAACATCTAAGTGGCTAGACATATAAATGATTTACATTCTTGATTGCCGTGGCTTCACCTTCCGCGCGCCTCTCCGCAGCGAGAGTCGAGTGCCTCCACGCGGATTCGGCCGGTACCGTTCCCGCGATTGGCTCATCGATCCGCGCTTATTCTCGATCCCGTGGAAAAAACAGCGGCGCGGCGAGGCGCGGCGCGGCGAGGCGAGCCAAGAATCCCCGGATCGTAGGTGTCTATCCGAAACCTATCATTATGCTCCGGACAATCCAAACAATATTATTACAACGCGCCGCCAAAATCTCGCCTCATCGCGATCGCGCGAATTCGGCGAGTGAAAAAGTACGAAAAAAACGCGCGGAGAAAAAGTGGAGGGAAAAGGAGAGAGAGAGAAAAAAGACGCCGACTAAAAAAGAGAGAGAGAGAGAAAAAAGGCGAGCTAACCGCAACAAAAACAACGCTGATCAAACCCGGATACGGCGCGGTGGTTTTGCGAGATACTCACGCGCGACGTATGCGTACGCGAGCGAGTTGAAAAAGGAACGAGAAGAAGAAAAAAAGTGGGGAAAAAAATCGCGATCTTGATAGTTTCAAGGTCCCGACGTTGTTGCTACGATTCGATCGTCGTCCGCGCCTGTCGGAATCTCTGAATGACGAAAATGTTTATCTGTTCCGGACTACATAATTCGCAACGGATTGTTATGTATGTCAGCAGACTTTGACACCGACGACGGCACTTCGTTCAACCTTGGTTATCGGATATCGTGCCGGTCGCTCCTCCACTTCCCGCAATTATTTACAACGCTTGCATCGGCGTCGCGAGCCGGGAGAAGAGGAACGACGATTATTCTTCTTCCTTCGACTCGCGCGGCTCACTTTTCCCGGATCTGGCATCGAATGTCGCCGCTTTACTCGTCCGATAGAAAAATCAACGGCGAACCAGAAAATGCGGACGAGTATGCTTTTGTTGTTTTCCCCCTCCTTTTTCTACTCTCTTCGTTCCGAATCGAGATGATCTCGAAGGTGAGAAGTTTGACCGCGAGGTCCGGCTTCCGTCCGACCGGTTTTCGCGCCCGATGGCCGCGCGCGGGGTATGGAAACGATGCAATTTGGCGCGATAAAAGCCGATCTTCTTTTTTCACTCGCGAAATACCGATCGAGCATCGATCAGGTACCCGAGATTCCGCCGATCGATCCCCGACATTTCTCGACGCGGTCGTCCGATTTCTCGCGGGTCGCCGAAGCACGTGACTACGACGACTAGACGTCGACGAAGACTCCGCTCCGCGTTCGCGCGGAGTGCTCTACGCGAGTCCCGAGCGTCCGCTCGAGGCGAGGCCCTGTCCATTCAGGTGTACCGCGCGCTACCAACGCGTCGCCTCGCGAAACCACGAATTAACTTTCACACCGATACCCGAGCTCGCGTAGAAGACGAACGGCAGAGGCAGACGCGTCGCACACGCTCGCAGACGTCGATGGTAGCTACGTTACACGGGGCCGTTCGGTAGGTACAGCTCGTTTGGCAAGTTTCGCCCGATCTCGCCGTTTTTCGATCGTATTTGATTCGCTTTTACGCGAATTCGAGTTCAACAAACTTTTCTTCGGCCCGCGTAAAGGAGGTTTCCGAATCGTTGCGTTACGCTCAATTGACCTTTGTTATGCGAGCGCCGTCCGCGTCTGTCTGCGCGGAGACGTAAGCGTTTAAAACGGAAAGCGAAAGTCGCAATCATCGTGGCTTTTTTTCCTCTTTTTTCATTCAACGGCGATCCTTACCTCACGAATACCGTACACGTTCGCGGATCGGTAAGTGTACGCGCTCGTCTCTCTTCGCAACGATCGCGAGGCTCTATTCGTTACGCTCCGATTCACGAGTCGCCGATTCCGGTCAACCCTCCGAGGGTTGGGTCGGGTTGGGTCCGGTTAATGCGTCGTATTCCGCGCAGTGTAGAATCGATTCCCGTCGGATTCGGATCGATATCTGGGCTAGAAAAGGAGTTACGACGGGAAAACCGATGTACTTCACATGCACGCGATATATGTACGCGATAATTGCTCAAAATATATGAAAGCTGTACATTTGAAATCCTTTTTTTTTTAGTTTTCGTATACTCTGCATTTGGGTAGTGCTGAATCAGGCTTGGAATATATTCCGCCTAAGCTCGTTGGAATGCGCGACTGGTGTGAAATTAAGGAATTAGTCTACTCGAAAAAAAGCTATCACTACAAATTTTTGTTGACGTTGCTACGATATTAATACGATGATTGTTGGGATCGGTAAATGCACTTTTGAATTATATTCGCCGCGATCTTCGGATACGAATAAATCGGAAACGTTACCCGCACGATTTTCGCGAAGGAAGTCGCGTCAATTTGCCAATAATCGCTACGCGAATCGACGTGTTTCTTTCGATAACACGCGGCGCGTAGGGCGACCATCGACAGGACGAGGAAAGCTTCGTCGATCATCGTCGTAACGCTATTAGTACGTACGAAGCAACGAACCGTAGTAGACAGCGAGGCATACGACGATTCGAAGCCACGCTCGAATGCCAAGGCATCGTCTATCGTCGTCGTCGCCGCGATGAATTACAAAGAGATCTTCCTCGGAAAACCGCACGACCAACGTGACCCGTCCCGACTTTTCTCCGTCACCGGCTGCCCGCAACTCGGGGTCGAAGTCTTTCGATTCCGAATCGATCAACAGGCCAGGAACGACGCCGAAGATGCGGTAACAAATAAAACGCGCCGCGTAGATACAGGTGATAATTATTACTCGCCGCGGCGAGGGTTGCTCCCTGCGCCGAGAGAAAAAAAAACGAAAAGAACCGACTAAAAATGAAGTAAAAAAAAATAATTCAAAAAACCCGGACGCGGTCGTAGATCGTTTCCGATGAAACTTTAATCGCCTTCGTTTCGATAGAATCTTACGATAGTTTCGGTATTTTTCCACCCATCCGCGTTTCAAGGTTCACCGAGCGCTACGATTCATTCGTGTAACTCGATAACGCGCTCGAACCTTCGGACTTTCTTCGCGCGATTGGAGCATTCTTCGTGGATCATCGAGCGATCGTGACGTTTTGTTTGGCGAGGAGTCGCGGGGAGGGGGAGCGTTGCGATGAAAATAATCGACGCTGCCTGTCTCATCGGGGAACGATGGAGCGCAATAATATTGCTGCCGTGCAATCCTCTCGTATGATTGTACGGTTGTTGTGTCGTTTATTATCGGTAAAATTGTAGCGATCTCGAGTGGGTTTGTCGACGTGGATCTGTCGTTGTCAGTTACCGTGGATCAACGGATTTCGCCTTATCATTATATTACATTTGCACCTTCGTGACTAATGATATATATATATATATATATATATATATATATATATATATATATATATTGGGGTGCTTTTATTTTCAGGACTATTTTTTTATTCTCGGTCAAAATTTTGTTGAAAATGTCCTAAACGAAACTCCCTGAAATCTTGAGCTCGTAACATTAACGTTAAGTACTTTCCCAGAGCGTGTAAAGATTTCCTATTTCGATTTTTTCTCTTCAAATGACTATAGCTCAGCGGCGTTTCATGCTATCATATTGCACTAAAACGCGATTTACTCAAGATTAAATGCTCTACAAAAGTACGCAGCGCGGCGTAGCTGTAATCTGCACTTGTAAGATTGTACGGGTCGCTACATCTGATTTCTGTATAACATTTTTGTTTTTCGATGTTATTTCATACATGACTGTACTAACATAAAAAATGTGAATGACAAACTTATGAGAAATTCAATTTACTACAAAAAAAGTCTTCTGAACTGAATCGCCAGGATTGATATTTCTCGAGATATAGAGCGTTGACTTTTTCGTAATATGCTCTTCATCAAAAATTCATATTACGAAAAGGTCAACGCTTCATATCTCGAGGAATATCAATTCTAGCGCTTCAGTTTACTCAACCTTTTCGGTAGTAAATTACATTTTCTACAAGTTTGTTTTTCATATTTCTCACGTAAGTCCACTCATTTATGAAATAACGTCAAAAAAACAAGAATTTCACACAGTGACTCGTACAATCTTACGAGTACGAATTACAGCTTCACCGCAATGGGCACTTTCGTAGAGCATTTAATCCCGAGTAAATCGCGCTCTGGTACAATACGATAGCATGAAATGCTGCTGAGTTATAGTCATTTGAAGAAAATAAAAATCAAAGCTTACGTGTATTTTAGATGGGAAAGCTTTCCACACCTTGGGAAAGTACGCAACGTTAATATTAGGAGCTCAAATTTTCGGGGAGTTTCTTTTCGGACATTTCCAACAAAATTTTCGGTTGGGAGCAAAGATTAAAAAAAGTCTCGAAAATAAAAGCACCCTAATATATATATGTATATATGTAGCTACGACGCGCGTCGAAGCAGTATAAGAGTCATTGTTATCACTCATCGGTGTACAATTGCCTTTG
This sequence comes from Arge pagana, assembly GCA_963969455.1. Lineage (NCBI taxonomy): Eukaryota > Metazoa > Arthropoda > Insecta > Hymenoptera > Argidae > Arge > Arge pagana. Next base: position 24,632,305 of record OZ018309.1, on the reverse strand, counting down.
TGACGTTCGATGCGACTTTCGCGTCTTACGAAAAATCACGTCACGATGATATTTCGGGAGAGAAACGTAAACGACTCGAGAATTTCTCACGAGAGTCGTGAACAATTCATTCACGATGATTAATGCCAAACGAATCCTTGGCATCTTTGTTCCGTCGTTGAAAAATATAGATAAGCTCGCGACGGCAGTTTCTCGCGTAGGCAGCAGCGAAAGTCGTATTCGTTCGCCTCAACGGACCCTTTCAACGTTTCGCGCGAATTACAAATAAGCGTCATCAGCGATTTGCCGAAGAAAAACTAAAAACGCTCGATCTTGTCGCTCGTTTCGGTTTTATTTACTTAGATTTGTCGTTTTCTTCTCGTCAGCGCCCGATTCGCGTGGGCTCGTCGAGGACTCGACAGCCTCCGTTTGGTATCTAGTCGTTCGTCCGCTGCTACATTTCTGCTATCTCTTGCTCGCAGATAATGAAATTTACCACAAATCCACGTAATTAATTCGTAGAAAACGGGACCAGCGTATCTTCCCAGCGATACGCGTTTACCACTCGACTCTAGTTCGAGCGTTTCGACTTGCCCTCCCATTTTCGTAGGATCTCGCTAATTCCTACTCTACTTACGACGCCGCCGAGAATTTCTTGATTCCACATCGTTGTTGCTACCGTAACACTACTCGCCGTGTGTTTTTCATTTTTCATCATTTTTCACCTTCCCATCTTCGTTGTGCTAAGAAAACGCTCGGATCATCGCTCGTACGTACTCGAAATTCAGCTCCACGCTGGCGAATCTACCGCCGCTTTGTCTTCGCAGAATTGACGATCGCTAATTCACTACCTACCGATTCGGTTTAATTCGTGCTTGTTATTCGCCGATGATCACCGCTACGTTTTTATAGCTCTCGGCTGACAAATCGCGCGCGAAAATATCGCTCGAACTTGTTTCGTCGAAATGTGGGTAGGTACGCGCGAAAATAACGAGCCTGGACGAGACAACGGCAGCAATAGTCACAACGAAGTCAATAATAAGATGTCAGCAATAGTAATAATAGCAACGGGAGCGAGATGCGTGAGATTCGTCATCGAGAAAATTGACGACATTTTCACTCCGTGTCGCCATTTTTTTTTTTTTTTACCTAGGCATAATTTTTGACGAAGTATTTGGAAAGAATCGCGCGTCATTCGCGTATTTTTTCGCGAATACCGAAGAATCGAGTCTGGAGATACGAATTGATAATAATTGGCGAACACCGGTGAATCGACACGGCGCACACGATTATTTTACTTTGTTCGCGGTGGCGTCGTCGCGTTGTCGTCGGTGTGAATAGGCGATAGAGAAGCCGGCACGAAATGTGATTTCACCGGCGAGCGACGAGATCCGTGCTAATGTCACGTCTCGGCGAGAAATGACGAAATAAACGCGCCTTATACGCGATTCGAGCCTCGTACGGAATGCCTCTTACATCTGCGGAGACGATGCTACACGGATAACGACGCTGCGATAGGTTTTTGACAACTTCCAGGATAATAAATCGGTAAGTCGAGCCGTTCGCCAGGTAGCGAATGCGTATTCAAATTAATAACAGGACACATTAATTTCGACTCGCCGCATTTGTTAAGCAGCAATGATCCTCGTTCGTTTACAATCAGACGTGCCGTTAAATTTTCATTCTATTCCCAACGAAATTTATCGCCGGGTCGTTGACGAAAAAATACCCGCTCGGGGCAACGCGCAGGTAATTAACCGTTCGGCGGTTCTTTTTATGAGCAATGCACAATTTTGGCAGGCTCACCGAAAATCCATATGTTTTGCGCCCGAATGCATCGAACGAGGCCAAAATCCCCCTTTTTCACTAATTTCGCTGAATGTTAAATCGCTTCTAAATTCGTCAAGGTCATCGCTCTTCGCTCTCTTCTTCCTATTTTTTTTTTCTCAAATATACGCTAAAACCGGGATAACGAATTTCTCGCGTGCGTCAATCGGTCGATTGACACGATTTCCAGTCGTTTAAAAGTGATTCTGATTCTATTTTATCCGATCGCTCGAACAAATTTACAATTCGGGGAAATTTGACATCCATCTATTTATACCACGGTTGAAATCGAACTTCGAATACGTTTCGTTGTTATCCAGGTAGGAAAGAACCATTGACACAGTCTAGGTCCGAATCTCGGCCAATCGTTTTTACGGTGCTCGAGCGCTGGCGCGAGCCTCGGCGTGACCATTGGGCGAGCCTTGAAACGATACCCTGGGACCTGGCCTTGGGAAACAAAAGCACCAGGGTTGGGCCGCGCTTTGGAAGACGAAAAGTACCGTCTCAAATTTGCACCATCGGAGAGAACCAACCTCGACTCGATTAATCACATCCATATACGTAGCGATATGAATATGAATGCGTAGAAAAAAAGCGCTCAAAGTACAGAAACGTGAAAATCAAATTCGAACCAAAGTTCGCACCGGGAATTAACCAATGCTCGGTTTTTGCAGTACGATGGACAGAATGCTCGGCATTGGACAATGTTTTGCCTCCTAAGCTTAACAAGTAACGCTTAGCCGTGTAGCGGGTAAATTGTTAACATTGGCAATTCTTAGCTGGGTAGTCGAATTTCTGCCGATCCGAACCGTTTGAAAAAAGGATGCCTAAATTTAAAAAAAACGTTCGACGGTTGTGGATTTTGTGGCGTGGTAGTACTACGAAAATTTGTGATGTTGCGCAGCTGCCGGGAAAATGAAACGGAAAATGATAGGGTTATCGGATAAATGGTGAACGAGAAAAACGTTGAATTTTTTTTTAATGACGGGGAAGATCGAGTTTTTTTCCTCGTTACGGTTAAGAAGAATCGCGCGGGTTTTCGGTATGTCGACCGCTATCCTCATTTTCGACGTTTGTCCGCTGCACAAATAGCTGCAGGCTCCGTATGCTCGTGTGACGACGCGATTGGAAGCATAATTTCGCCTGGGAGCGTGAAAACGTGGTGCGAGGAGAAGGAGAAAAAGAGACACGTGGAAAAGCGATTTCGAGGATTTGTCGAGCGAGGACGCGCGGTACGCGATTTATAGTACGCGTACGATTGATCGATCGTTGGAAGCCGCGCGTAGAACGTTCCATTATCGTCGTGCGCGTCGTCCATTGGGATTATTCATTCGCATACTCATCGGGCGCGTTTCCTTTGTTTTCGCAAGTTTTCGCAACTCAAGTGTCCTCGCTTTACCGTTTCCCGCGATCGTCTTTGGGAATATTTCGACGCGACTCCGCGAACGGAAGAAAGTATTTCCGGCGTCGTAGCGAAATTTCACCGATTTTCCGCGCGACGCCGTCGACCGATGGGGTCGTCGAGTCGTTGGCGATTTTCTTCGAGCTCGTCGAAGACGCGGAAACCGCTGGTCGAGAGCACCGCGCGTGGCTCGATCGTAATAATGAAAATCGCGTGAAAATGATATGTGAGGTGGAGCGAGGTTATCCGACATCCGTAGGCGAAACCAAAACATCCGTAGGAAATTTCACGATCGATCAAACTTACCTCATTGTATGCAAATGCCGGGCGACGGCTTTGCATCTGGTATTCGTCAGCCGTTCGAAATCGCGATTAATCGTGAATAACACGCGATCGATCGCATACGTTCTCGTACATCGTACGATCGTCGCCGATAATCGTGGCCGGGGGAAATGATATTACGAGCCGCGAACGAAACTGGGTAAACGGATCTGATTCCTTCGTACGGAACGGAAATGATTTTCCCCGCGTTAGAAACCATGCGACGTCACGTTATTGTCGAGAAATTAAGAGGCGAGTTTAGTCATACGTCTTTTCTACTCCGGTTTTCCTGTCACGACCAACGACGCGTGATCGTTGCCTCGTCGAAATCGTTCCTCCTCGGGTTTTCCTTTTCGTCATTATTTCCCTTCGACGAAAGATAAGCATCTCGCCGGTGCGAGTTCCCATCGGACCAGAGAACCGGAAAATGATGGAAAACCACGTGAGAATACATTACACGTAGCTTTGCGCGTATAAATCGACGCGTTGCGCAATCGCGCGTAAGTTGTAGAAGCGCACGGATATTTGTTTCTACTCGACGTACGCCTAGACTATTACATTAGACTGTGCCAAACAGGTTTTCCCCTAAATACATTGAAAATATTGCTGGGGATGACGAGGAAGAGATACTGTGAAAGTAACTGAAAGCTCTGAATATTAATATTAATAGTTTCAATTTCCCCTTTCCCCCTTAACGCGGGGAAAGATAAACCTCATCAACCGAGTGTCGTGTTGAAATTTATCGTGAATCCAACTTTAAGCCCGAATAACTTTACGAGGAGTAGGTTTATCGAAAAATTACTAGAGAGCTTTTTTGCAGAGCGTTCAATTCCCTCCAAGAATATGCTACGGTCTTGCAAATATGACAATCCGTTGATGACTTGGGAAATTTTAAAGTGTAAACGAAAGTTTTCCCCGTGTTAATCGGATGTGATATTGCGGTTTGCGATGCGCACCTCTTAATGGTAATATTCAAAGCTGAAACTTTCACGGTATCTCTTTTTTGCCGTTCCCAACAAAGTTTTCGACACATTTAGGAAAAAAAAAATCGATTTTTTTTAAACAGTCTTATATATATATATATATTATTGATGTGTTCGTGTATATATGCGTACACACGCAAAGGTAGGTACGTACGTACGCGTTATGTTATTACCCCCGACGCGGAAGTAACTTCCGGTCTCTCGTGGCGCTTCCTTCCGGTTTTTACAATACACGCATGTAAACAACGGATGACCGTACGCCGTGCCACTGCAACGAAATGAAATTTAAACGAGCGAGCAACTTTCGACTGCCTACCTACTGAAAAAGCGTCGGTACGAAAGTCGACGTCTCGAGAAATCTGGTGTAATTCGCACGTATGGCGTAAGGCGCGGCGTAGCTCGGGTCCGTATCGCGTTACGATACAGATCGGGGACTCGAATTCATGGAATGAACGAGCGAGGTTCGCTTTTCACGTTTTCGCCGATGCTGCTCGTTCGTCGTTCGTTCCCACAATTTTTGTCGCGTGACGGGCGTTGAATGACGCCCGCATACGAGCATCCCCGGATCAAAGTTACTCTCGTGAGGTCATTAAACAATTTATAAAGTAGCTTACCAGATGTGGCGGAGCGGGGCTTCGACGGGTGCGAGAGAGAGAGAGAGAGAGAGAGAGAGAGAGAGAGAGAGGGATTCGGTCGAGTCGCGTGTTACAGAAATACGGGTCCACCAAATTAATATAAATTGCAACGAAGTGAGGAACGACAATGAACGTTTCAACGAGTCCCCACGACCAAATCTCGCACGCACGACGTCGCGTGTTAACGAAATTTCTCGTCCTTCCTTCCCCATTCGCCGTGAAACTCGGGATTTTTACACGCATGTCGGATGTCGAGTTTGGGCATTCGTACATTTTCGATCGCGATGAATAGCCGTAACGTCCGTGTCGAGAATTTTTTGGGCTATTTTTTCAGCAAAAGATGGCTCGTTATTTACCTACATTTTTTGTTCGAACACTCGAAATATATTTCTCCTTTCACCGGGAATCGTAAGTTGGACAGTTGGTTTGTTCAACTGACAGCCAAGTCGTGTTAATTACCGACACTCGGCTACCGTCAGTCGAAAGAAACCGACCAAACTCGCGCATCGCGCCGTTTTGGAAGTCCACCTCGCTCGCGCGAAGAATAAACGAGAATTTACGTCGTTTTTTTGCGATCGCGACGAGCGTTGTAATTGTAGGCTGCTTGGTGTACCTACGAAAAAAAAAACCACGACGAGTACACCGTTCGCGGCCGACCATCCCAAAAATACCGTCTTTTCTAAAAAGCCGCGTTTTTTCGAGGTCGATTGCAACGATAACGATTTTCGGTATCGATTACAACCGTCAGAAAATCGTTGGACGACGCGATCGGTGCCACACGTTTTTCCGACGATTCGTGACGACGGAGAGAAAAAAGGAGAAAGAGAGAGAGAGAAAGAGCGAGGAGAGCCTTGAAAGTGAAACCAGATTCGGTTGAAATATGAATTGCTCCGAGGACTGTGAGTACCGAACGATAATAAAAGTAGCGCGAGAAAAATGTGGATCGAATCGAGAACTCGATGTACTGAATCTTTGCCAGTGACGTGGAATGCCCCATTTACGAACGGCGCAGGTAATGCGAATAAGTCAGCGATGAATAATTGCGACTCAAGGTTGTCTCCGTGTAATTTCGTTTGAATATCTTCGGTCCGGCATCGCGCGAGAGGGAAGAAAGAAAAGAACACGGTGGTCGAGTTTTTACGCTACGAACGTCGCGTCCACGCGTATATCGCGTGTTACGTACAGGCGTGATATAATACACGGGACGAAACGTCGGACGCGTACGGCTCGCGCGAGGTAACTATACGCGACGCAACGACGCAGGATCGCGATCTCGAGTCGTAATCGAAACTCCGACCGCAGGGGTTGAAGGAGTAAGATCGATACTTTGGGCATCCCTCGTAGCCGAGCGGACACCTGCAAGGATCTCCGGGAGAAAAAAGGAGGACCGACGCTAACGAAAAAGGCATAAAAAAAATTGGGCACATCTCGGAGGGGGAGACGCGACCGGTTGGTCTGGTCCTTCTTTCGAAGCCACCACACTTTTTTCCCCATCGTATCTTTTTTTCCTCCTCTTTCTCTATTTCGCCTCGCCTTTAAGCCCTCGAGGGCGTCTCGAGCTACCTCTGACGTCGCTGCTGTAACTTCTTCGAGATCTCCGAGATCGGCTCCTCGCCTTCCACCTCCTCGTCGTCGTCGTCGTCGTCGTCGTCGTCGTATACCGCCGGACAAATGATTGTTACTCGTTCGGGGTGCGCGCACGTTCGTTTGTTTCCACGTTGGATTTAACTTGACGAAACGATATTCGCGATCGTGGTAGATGGATACCGGCGATGCGCATAATTAGGCAAAAATTAGTCTTTCCGTGGGAAAATAAACGACGGCGAGTGCGATTTCGGAGGCGTGGATCGAGGAAGCGAGGAGGAAGCGAATGGTCGAGGAAAATGGTCGGAGAGCAATGGAATTGAGCGGGGTGGTCGGGAAAAACGTGGCTTGATTATTCGTTTCGTCGCGGAATGACATCGAGGCAACATAAATAGCGCAGATAACCTAAATGTAAATGTCATAAATAAAGCATCGCGTAGTTGTAGGGGGAGGGGGGAGGCGAGGAGACCGGCGGCTCGCAGGCCTCGCCTCGGTAGAGCTCCGTGGTGGTACTCGTTGGTGCTCGACGATGCTTGACGATGCCGCGCATAGCCAGGGAAAGTGGTGGCCTACTTGCACGTCACAAAGCACGTAAGGTTGCACGTATATACGTAGAGAGTATCCCGGTGTGCTCTTTTCCGCGAGGTGTGCGCGGCTAAAAAATATCAGGTACACGCGAAGCGCATCGACGTACACGGGGAAGTTACGCGCGCGAGGCGACCGTTTATGTAATCGTCGATCAGCCGTGTAGAAAGAACGCGTCGGGCACGCATCGCGGACGAGCGCGTATGAATGAACTCCGCTTGGTGACACCTTCGCCGACGCGGCGGTGAAACCGTGCAAAAAACGACGCTTGTCCGCGATCTCGTTAGAAATAATATCAGTGCGTTTGGCATACCAGCGAGACTTTCGTTTGTTTCCCGTCATTTTCTCTTCCCATTCCGCTCCAATTGCAGCAAATTTTTTCATTTTCCCGTCCGGTCGATGCATACGACGAGAGAACGGACGCGACGCGAACGGAAGGACGCATCGGTCGCTCGGGCTTTTGCCGATGGTCAAAATTGGGCGTCGAACGGAGGTGGCCGTATCGCCGCTTCACGCGTCGCTGCTGTATCGCGGCTCGTTTTCCTCGGTTCCCGATAACGATTCCGACAGGTCGGCTGGTTCGCCAGCCAAATCGTGAGTCTCGAGTTCGGCCTCGTCGTTCGCCAGGAATGGCGGCATCGAGGAGTTCCTGCTTCGAATATCGGCGGTTGCCGATTCGCGACGGTGCACGACTCGCTTGTGAGCCAGATTCAAGTCGGCGCGATGCATGCGGTGCCTCGTATCCAAATTAAACAAACGCCAGCGCAGAGCTTCCGTTTCCACGTCACTCGTCCATTGTTGCCAATCGGCGCGAGTCACCTGAAACGTACAGAGGTACTTGGATACCCAACTTACAACAGGCCTTTATCGAGAAGGCGGAAATACGACGAATCATTGCCATGGCGTCGGCCTTGGGCATTTTAGGAGGTCGAATCGACGAACGCCGCCGCTACGAACAATCACGGGCGAACGAGAGCGGTGAGAGCGGTGGAAGCGATCGTCGAGCCATGTAGCCTCTAAGACTTTGTAAACGAACGTCGTCGCCGAGTTGGATTCGCCTCGAGGCAAAAATATGTGGCTGCGAGAGACGAGAGGAGACGCGGAAAGTGAAAGGTGGTGGGCTTCTAAGAAGACGGCGCGGAGGCCTCCGGTCAACGAGGGGATCTCGCGAAAAGTCGAGGATTCGAGGCGCACCGAGGTATCGTGGGTGGAGGACGTCGATCAGGGAATCCCCGATCATTCCCAATTTCGTGGACTTTTTCTCTCCACCTTATAATCGATAATCGCATTCGCCGTTCGCTGGCTTTCGACGAATACGTTTGACTACGAACTCGCGTCGACGCTATTCACCTTATTACGAGCTTTCTCGCGAGCTTCCATCACGGTCTCGTGTATCCAATCGCTCCACGTGGACGCGTTCTCCATCACGTTGTCGAGCCATTGGCCCCAGTTTCTTATATCGGTAGATTCGACCTTGGGATCCATATTCCTGATGTCATTTATCCTCGACGCTGGTAGCGCGTCTTCCACGAATACGGCCACGTTTTCGGCAAGGATCTCCAAGACTGTCTGGTAACGAGCGAGATACCGAGATAAGTTGTATTTCGGGACAAGAGATGCCTACGTTAAATTTCGGGCTTGGCTACTCGGTTTACCTTCATGTTATCGTTCAAAGCATCGGCGTCCTCCGCTCTCACCAAATTGGTCAACTTTCCCAAAATCGCATTTTGCAGCCTCCGACGAACGTCGCTCGTCTCCGCAGCTTCGAACTTCTTCAAATTTTTCACACCGATTTCCAGCATCTTGCCGAGCGTAACGAAGGGTATATCCGTCGAGGTGCCATCCCTGGCCAGAAGTTTCCCGGCCCCGTCGATCTGCTCCATAACGGATAGTACGGATAGCTCGCCATCCGCTTCCTCGTCTGGCAGCTCCATAGCTTCGTCTTCCTCCAACTCCGCGATCTCCGCGGCCTCGTCTTCCTCGCTGGTCGTCGTTCGAAGCTCTTCCGGCTCGTCGCTCTCGACCTCTCGAGAGTCTTCTTCCGGGACGTCTTGTTCCTCCGATTCCGCCGCCTCCGCTTCATCCGCGGCGTCCTCCTCCGTTCCCGTCGTTTCATCTTGACCCGATGCGCGAGGAACTGCTACCGCGTCGTCCGAGGCTTCTTCCGTCTCATCGGTGTTCACTCCTTGCTCCTTATCGCTCTGAGTTCTCGCGTCGACTTGATCCGGATGAGTTCCGCTCGCCTCGTCCGTACCTCTCCGAGCTTCATCACTTCCGCTCGATTGTTCGGCTTCGCTCGCGTCTTCCCCGCCGTCATCCCTCGTTTGGTCCGCTTCTTCGTCATCCTCGTCATCCTCGTCATCCCTCGTTTGGTCCGCATCTCGCCGTGCTTCTTCGTCGTCCTCGTCGCTTTCATCGTCTTCGTCCGTATCTACGACGCGTCGCTCCGAGTCTTGTGATCCATCGGCTTCATCCTCCGCCCATTCTGCCGAATCGGTGTCCTCCAACTCCTGATTGCGAGGTAAAGCGAAAAATAGAAAAGAACGGCACGAAAATAGAAGAGCGTTGCACGATACCCGGCGTACAATTTTCGAACGTGACGATGAACATCTTACCCGCGACGATCGATCATTGTCGAGTTTTTCGGCGACCGTAAGATTCAGCCCGTGTATCCAGTCGGCGATCCCATTGGCAAGGACGAGCATCATTTGGAATCTGCGTTCGGAGTCACCGGACGGTTCGTAGCCGAGATGATCGACGAGCTGCTGCAGTATTGCCTCGGTTAGATCGTAGTGTTCATCGGAAGAGAAGGGACCATTGTTCGCGTGCGCGACGATGTGCCTCGTGAAACGTCGCGCCATCGCGTACTCTTGGCAAACCGCTTCTTTGTCCAAATTATCGTCGCATGATCGCGTCTTCTTATCCCTCCCTGGGCATTTCTCTTTCCTTCTTCTCCGTCGCATCTGATCGCGTTGCCTCTTCTTATCGCTCCGGTAGGCTTCCATTTGTCTGGGAACCAAAGTCCATCCGAATTAGCTATCTTCCCCCGAACGTGCGTGGATCTTCGCGAGCCGCGGAGAACCAGTCAACGAGGACTGCGATTAACGTTACAAACGAGCGAAAATCATTTTCCGTACTCCGGTGACATCGCCCAGTTTTCCCGCAGCGACTCGACGAGGCTATCGATGATCTCGGGTCGCAGGCGCGGGCCCCAATTTTCTAACAGGCTCATTGTTCGCGCCTTCGTTGGTTTCGCAAGCTCTTCTATGCGGTGACTCGCGCAATTCGCGTAGCCTGATTTCCCTCTGTCATCGAACATTCGCCTGTTATTTTTGCCTCGCACTGTTGACGTCTACGTACGACGCGCGCATCGTCATTCGGATACAAATAACGCGCAATCGGCGTATCGCCTAAAGGTTTACGCTTACGAAAATACGTTCGCGACTCACCTCCTGTAAATCCTCGGCTCCGTTTTCATTCTCCTGCGAAATAAGCCTCGCGATGAGGATGACACGGAAATTGAAATTCACCGAACACACCGAATTCCCAACGATCGATACTCGCCAGCTTTCAAATCGTTCACCCACCTGTATTCCGATCCGGCGCCCGTTTTTCTCGCTGGTGACAAAACGTTCAAATACTCGGCCCTTGTCAAGTTATCTCTGCAAACAATTTCCATTTTCGCGTGACACGGCTTCCTCGTTTTGTTCGCTCGCGGAAATTTCACTTCTTTCGCGCAACTTTTGCTTTTCAATTTCGTCTCTACCGATTTACGTCGCGACGATGCAGCAGATTTCACTCTTCTCCTGTGCGCACCAAAAAAATTGACGTGAAATTATTTTTTCTCGCTCTTCGTAATTTCGCGAGAGTCACTCGGAATAATATCACCGCGAGGAATAATCACCGACGATAACTAATCGATCGTACTCTTTGTTCACATTTTTCTCATCCTTGTTTCCCTCTAATATCGCTTCTTGCACGGATGTCGCGTTTCTAACGTCCGTAGGCTCGTCTTCGTTGTCCTCCATTTACGATAGGAAAATTTAGCTTCCTCCCGCGCAGCGTTTCGTCGCTGCACCGAATTCCTCCTCGTGTTTCACAGACAAATTACCGACTTTGTGCCTTATTAGAATTGTCATTTACCCAACTTTCGCGCCTGATTTTTTTATTGCGAATTTTACGATAATTTTTCTTTTCGAAATATTGGATTTGCGAGTTTGGTGATGCTAAAATTTAGGGGCCGAGAGAATTAGAAATGAATAATTTAACGTTTCGGAGAGGTTTGGCCTGCTGTCGCGGCCATTCGTGTTTGGTCTGCCTTCACTTTTGTCGCGATTTTTCCAATTTTTCCACGCAACCGATCGTCGATTGTTTTTGTAGCGAATCGCAATGAGAACGAGGATCACCGTTTGCTGGTTTGCCAAATTACACGCTCATGTCCGCGGATGAGCGAATCGTGGCAAAGATTTCGTTTCGTATTCAAGCTGCCATCATTGTCGCGCTAATGGCTCAGCTGCGGAAAGCTTTTTCGCAACTAGAATCGGAGAAATTGAACGAGCTGTAAGTTTTCCCGAAAAATTGTCCCGACATATTGACAATAACATACGTATTTTTTTATTCGCAGTCAACGCCAATTGAATTCGATAGATCCGAAATCACGGTCGAGTTATGTGGACGAAAAAAAAAAGCTCGACCAGAGCTACGGGATAATGCGGATAAGGGACGAATTGATAGACGGTCGACGAGCTCTCATCGAGGTTCGAAGGACGCGACTGAAACAGCTCTTTTTACGAGAAGTCACGGCTCAGGAGGCCCCGATGCGACGAGGAGGATACGCCTATATCCCGACACAGCCGTAATTTTCCAGCCGCTCGTGTTGTTCCGTGGCTATCCAGCCAAAACCAGACGTGTCTAATGCCGCGCCCGTCGTCATTCCAAAGTTACCGGAAGCGCAGCGATTTTCCAAAACTCGAACGATCATTTTTTCCCTCCGTCGCCAAGGAAACATTTATTTATGGAACCTCGGGAACACGATTTAATCGACGAAGACTCGCCGTTAATTGAAATCAGCGTGCAGCTATCGTCGCGCATTGGCAATCGTTGGTTGCACAAAAATTGATTATTCACAAAGTGATATCAACTGCGCGATCATGTTTTCAAAAATCACAAATATTTACCACTCTTCGTCGACTGACGATAGAACTGGTTGCACGCGAAGCGTCATCGCCGAACGTTCAAACGTCCAGTCAGATCTCCGCGGCGCCTGTAAACCGGCAACCCTACACGCGCGGATGACGTTTCCCTGTTTTTTTACACGGACGGAGTTCCGCTCGGTTAATTTAATACGTAAGATTCGCTCGTTGCCCCTCGAGAAATAAAGTGCTTCCCGGCAATTGACCAAAATTCGGGCACCTACGGTCCGGGAATCGACCCGTCCGTTCCGCATCACCACTTCCAGCAGAATCGAGGTCGAACAATATTTGGATTATTCGTCGCGTGCCCGCGTCAACGTCGGCGACGAGGTTCGTGATCGATCACGTTTGCCATTCATGTACCGTCTTTCCATCACACGCTGGGCATACAATGCCAACGGAAGTGGAAACGAATCTGTCGCGACGAATCGAACCAAGTTTCGCGTCCGAGCTGCCTAAAAATGCGAATGCGCTCGTTTCTCATCGATAGATTGCGATCGAACAGTTGTGAAACTGTTATTCGTCGTATTCCGTATTTATAGTTCGTACCTACGTCAGGTATTGTGGTAATATTTGGCAGACTCCGGATGCGCGACGAATTCTACGAATATATTCTCGTAATAACAACAACAACAACAACAACAACAACAGGATATTATTAGGTATCGTTGGTCCAGCTAGCTGCCTCGTCAATGAATGAACGTTCGATTGATACGAATAAATTCGGTGATTTATTTCAAGAGTTCGCGTGTTACAATCAATGCCTCGTTCGTCCGTTAATCTCGTACGCATACTTCTATCGTTAAGACATAAATAATATCATATATTGTACATTGGATATAGAAAAGGAAAAAAAAACTAAAATAATGAAACATGATCGCGTGACACGGCTTTGGTAAAACATTCGTACCAAAATATTCGTTCAACATCTTTCTTATATATATATACACACACACGGACAGACACACGCATACGTTTCTTCTGACATAAGGCCTCGTTAAATATAACTTTATCATCGTTCGTTACCTCGCAGTTTGGTATTTTCTTTTCAATGATATTTTGCTCGACAAACACGTAAGACTTACAAAAATAGTATTTGTTACTCGTCGGTAATGTGATTAGAGGCAATTTCCATTCCTTCGTACCTCGAAACTAAATCATTATCTCGTTTCACACGGAAAAAGGCACGACAAACGGACTGGTCCGTCTGTATCGGCGGGAGGTACACGAATATTGAGTTTTCCACCTTCGAATAGTTTGTAATTAGACGTAGCGACTTTTGCCCTTGAAATCAGGCTGACATGTTAACACGTAAAACTTTCATGCTGCAACTTTCACGCTGCAACTTTCCTAAAGGAATGTATACGAATCTTCATTTGTCCAACTAATCCATTTGCGATAAGCATTTCAGCTATATTATTTTCTATGGACGGTATTCTCGTATAGAATCATATTGGTTACTGGAAAATTTCCCCCATCCAGCATCGGATGTGAAGGGCCATTGTTGTCTAAGGTTTCCGGAACAAAAGGAAAAACATTTTGCCCGATGACATTTCGGAGAAAAAAGAAACGAAAACTTGATCTTGCGAAGCGTTTTGGTATGTCGGTAAAAGAAAGCTAACCATTTACCGAAGGAATTGGAATAACTTTGAAAATTCACGCGATTATAAGAAAATTCCTTAAATCCAATAAATTTGATTTTGCGAGTAAGTTTCCCCATTGTTCACGGTTAGTTGACCATCCATTGCAGGACGCTCGTATCGTTGCCACCGGTCGACGCGAGCCTCGTGTCATCTTGGAGAAACGACACGTTGGTCACGTGGCTCGAGTGTCCACCGTAGATATGATACAAAGACTGAAAAGAAATCGGAATAGGTACTCGTGTCGCAAAGTCCGTCCGAGATAGCCACATCGATTAGTACCTAATGCGTTCGCGATGGAGACTCACCTTTGGCTGACACGCCGGATAAGAAAATAGTTTGACCTTTCCAAAATCGTCACCGGTCGCAATTAATTTTCCATCTCCGCTGCGCGTACAGTTATTGACATCGGTGCCATCCGCGCCTTCTGGCCACACGCCGATGGTTTCGAAACTCACGATGCAAGTATGCGTTGCCCAATCGACGTCTCGTAGACTCGAGGATTTTGCGATTTGTCGACAAATACCAGGGTTCCCTTTTTCAACAGCGAAATGAGAATTAGACTCGCGTTTCTTCGCGGCAGATTTGCGATTCGACCAAAATTGATCGACTTACAGTAGAGCAGCTCGTAGTCTCCGCTGTTACTCCTCAGATACTGACTGTCGACCGACCAATCCAGATGCGTAATGAAGCTGGAATGTCCCTGTAATTCGATAATTATTCTTACTATCGTCGCCTCGATTCAACAAACTTTTCAAAACTCGCGGAACGAATTTGCATTCGCGGATGCTACGTTTTATTCAAATTGATCGCTACATGCGATAACCTTACTTTGTGTCTTCGACTCTTCTGCGGCTTGAAATTATAAGAGTACTTCGTTTAATTCCCCCCGTTTTATTATATTTTGGCTAGAAAGGTCGGATCAGGTTTTCCGATCAAGGAACGATCCTGGATTTTATCGTCGAAATTGCTAAACTCACCATGCATCGTCCAACGCGACTGTACTTCGTTGCATCCTCGTTGACTTGGTATATGTAAATACTATTATCTCTGGAACCAATCGCGAGCAAGGTTCCGTCGGGTGAAAATCTCACGACCTGTTTGAGGAATAAAAAATTTAGTATCATGCTTCGTAATTGGCCACAGGTTTTTTTTTCTCCTCCTTACGGATGTTGTACAATATTTGTTTGCAGACTCGGTCGAGTTATCAATTCTTATCTCGCGTGTTTACCTGCAACGGTTCCGAACCTTCGGAATGATGCGTGTACAGCTCTCTCGTTTCGCTGTCGATCACTAAAAATTTTCCAGACACGCATCCAACGACCAGTATCGTGCCATCCGGTGAAAAGCCAACGCTTTGCGCTTGCTCCTATCAAACGAACCGAATGCAAAATTTCGGTGAACCATAAGTCGGAGGTTCGCAAGATCCTCGAGCAATTCCGAATCACTCGCGGGTCTCGGATCGCCGTTAACTTTATAATTACCCCTATATCTTTACTCCAAACGACGGTGTGACTCAGACTGTCCCACATTTGTAGTAGCCGATCGTGACCGGCTGTAGCGAACTGTGGCAGAGTCGGATGACTAGCCAAACCCCATACCTCGTCGGTGTGTCCTAAAACTGCGGGATTGAATCCCATTTCCGTATCACCGACTAAAATACAATTTCGCGTCGTTCCCACCAACAATTGGGAACCGCGACCCTCCGACACCGTGCGAATGCCCCCGAAATGCCCCTCGATCTGGAATCGGGTAGTCGATTAGAACCGAGGTTATTGGGAGGGGAAGTCGTTTGATTACCTGTGCTTCGTCTCCTATAACATTTAGACCTGCATCGAAATGTAATATTCTTCCATCCTTTCCGCCTCCGGTAACCACGGTACCGTCTTTCAGCACGCATATAGAAAAAATAGACCCCTCGTGCAGGTTCCTCACCAGTCTGAATATATTATTTGTTCCTGCGGATATTTAAAAAAAAAAGAAGGAAAAAAAAACTTCGTTGTATAGTCTGCCATTAATCTGTGGGAGTAACTCTAGTCGGAGTTAGAAGTGATCGGGAAGTGTTGACGGGGTTGTTGAACTTTCGATGGAATTTCGGGAACAGGACCTGTGAAATTATTCGTTCAATTACCTCGAGCCCATACGATGATGTTCCCGTTACTGTCTCCCGTTAAAACGTCGCCATTTTGATTGAAAGCTACGCAAGTCACGTACTTAGGTTTGTCTCTATTTTCAAATACTCCCATTCGTTTGTACAGCATACCGCCGTTGTCCAACGACCAGAATGAAATGTGAGATTTGCCGCAGGTTACTATTTGATTTCGTTCCAATGGATGCCACTCCGCACAAACGACCGTGTCGACGGAGCACTGTAACGGTAACGATTTCGATCATTGAAAAGGCGTACCGCGCGAGCGAACGATAATGCCGCCCCCTCGAACGATTCTCACCTTGGTTTCCGTAATTTTTGCCCCGCGTTCAGATTTTTGCCAATCCCAAATCGATATATTGTGATCGGAAGTTTCGTCGACCGCGCACAACAAATTACCACCGTCGGACTTCGAGAACGACAGACAGCAGATAGATCCATCGAACTCGCCGGAACCGATTATATGGTTGGTCGCCAAACTCACTGAATTCCATATTCTGATGTGCGGCTGAAATCAACAACCACAACGTTATCGAGACGAGGAAAATCGGGCAAACGTAGATCCTCGTCCACGTTTCTTTACCGAAGTGATATTTTCATTCGACTCACAGCGGCATCTCGCCTATCGGTTCCAGCGACTTGACCCGTAGCGATCAGCATCTTGTTAGGATGTATTGCCATGCTGAAATCAATCGCATTAGTCATTAGAAGAATCCGGTTTCGCTGGAAATAGAAACTTCGACGTATCAACTTTTCGAATTTGTTCTCGCAATTCAACGCAATTAAACGCCGCGTAATCGAGCGTGCTTATCGACGGAAGTGTGCTAACAATTTCCGCGACTGTCGTTAGCCCGTTCCGGTTGCCTAAAGATTACATTTTCATCCTATCGAGCTAACAACGATCAACGGATTCGAGGTTGATGCAGCTGAGCATACGATAAATACGCGGAGTTAAAATTTCGTTTAGCGTCAGTCAAGCACGTTTTTGCACATTTTTATTCGAGTGGCCCGAGTTAGTTCGGCAACTGATTGGTGGTCTCGATTTTTTCCGTACAACGCTCCAAAAGGGATCTATTTATCTTTTCTATTTATTGTCAGGACATCGCGGTACGATTGACAATTTTTGGTTTGAGAACGAATTCTTTACTCGTATCATTGCTCGACAACTTTGACCCTGAATTGTAGGATCGGGTCGCTGTAGTGACGAAACGCGATAAATTGAACGTAATTACCATTTGACATCGTCGGTGTGTCCGATGTAATGTCTTTGGCTGTGCTCCTCGACGTTGTACAAAACGACGACGGCGGCGACAAAGTAGACGATTTCACCGGTTGGCAACAAATGCAAATTATTTCGACAGTCCTTGCCGCGATATCCGTAAACCCAGTCCAATTTGAGCTTGTTTTGGGGTGGCGTCGAAACTTTATGCAAATCATACGATTCCGCGTACGGCGTCGGTGGAAACAAGAGTACAGGTCTCCCCCGTAGATACATGGTAATGGTTCCCTCATCTTCGTTGTACTGCATGCTTCTGGTGCTAGAAATGGAAGACTCGATTGTGATTACATCGCCGAGTATCGTTAAAACTTCACGAAGCGTGGGGAGGAAGATCTAGTAAAAACTTTACGAAATTTACCAGGAAACAACTTTTCACCGAACCACGTTTATCACTTCTAGCTTTGTCCGTTCGCGATGTTCACAAACTCGCTGTAAGGCTACTTTTCAATAAGCTTCCAAAAACGACGCGTTTCAAAAATACACGCCGAAGCTGAGATAACTAGCTATACCGTCGCGAAAAAACCAACCGAGAACTGGATCTTCGCGCTGCTCGCTCGTTTCGCCAAAGTTATTTCACCCGAAATTCCTCAGCTGTGAAATAAAAGCCGACCTCGTCGTGGTACGGTTCGTATCCCACTGCAACTTTCCTTTCGCAGCTCGCAATTGTGTGCTGCTCGCGCCGAACAACTATACCGTACGGAGTGACTCACGGCCAACAAAATATACCAGCATTCCCTACGACTCTGATAATCGCGACCGGATGATGTTACGTCACATTTTTCATGCCCATTGCCGATCTGTGGCCTGAACGATTTTCAAATGTCACTTCGAAACGATCCACGCGTTTTGTATATCCCATATTCTCGCACGTTGATAAGCGTTTTTCGTTATCGCGGACGAAATTTGTCCGAAAATACTAGGACCGCGGCGATAAGGAGAGTATCTAAACTACAGACGTAGCATCTTACACAACTACACAGGTAACACGTATCAAAGCACGTTTCTCGGAAGGATATCAGCGAGTTTCTGTTTACCTGAGACCAACGTGGAGTGATCTAAGACGTTGTTGCTCGCGTAGCTGGGTACAAATCGTTACAAAGATGTTAGAAAAATTGTTCGTAAACGGGAAGACTCGAAGCGCGAATAGGAGCCCACGCGCGATGCGTGGGTCGCAGGTGTGTTTTTCACGTTTTTGACACCGGTAATTGATTTATTATGCAAATATACGAGACGTTTCGATTTGTTTCGGGGAAGTAGATGAACTCGTCGCCCACCAGCCGCTCGATCATCAACGCGCGAAGCGCTCTCATCCTCGATGAGAACGCGATTAACGCTGATACGCCTACATCTAAGATATTTGATTATTTTCAGACATTACCCATGTTTGACGTTGCTCAACACAGAAGGCTTGAAGAGATTGAATAGGGACTTGGTCGACGTTGATAATCTACAAAGATCAAAATGCAAACAAAACCATGCAGTGCAGAGAAAAAACTGATTTAACAACGGGACGAGGTAAGTGGCATGCTTCGAGAGCGTCTCTCTCTCTCTCCGCATCGTATAAAGTACAACAAGCGTGTGTTTTGGCGAAACAACACCGTATCTCGTCGTATTCGCGTACCGCGCCACTCTGAATCTGATCGATCATCACGTTTGTCTTCGTCGTCACGAGATACGGTTGTTTTTCATGAAAGCGGTACGCGTAGGCAGAGTCGCGACTGTTCCTCGACATTGCGCGAACGATGGCTAATAATTGTAAGACCGTTGGATGATTAATGTGGAGGTAGATTTTTGAACTCTCGTGCTTCGGAAATATTTCCCTCGCCGATTCGCCCGCACGTGTCTGAATTCAATTATTGTACACGGTAATCGAGAAGGAATCTATCGTTGGAAATTCGTCACCCAGCCTCGACTCTGCCTACGCCGTCGAAAGATTTGTTCCGTTCGCGAATCGATTAGGAACGTATGTGTACTAAGGTGAAAATCTAGCAAAAAGTTACGTAAAAGCGGCACTCTGCTTCACCGGCGACGAGTTACCTTGATGGGCTCAGCTGAGCGGTGCCTCCGCCAGGTGATTGCGGCGCGTGTGTGAAATCTCCGGTCGACGACCATCTTTTTGCCCGACGAAGGCTGCTCTGAGGTGGTCCGTTCGTTCTCGTTGTCGGTGATCTTCAAATATACAGTTTAATTAGCAACAAAGATATAGAACTCCTTATCACTACTGTGCTTGTCGTCTAGCAGTAATCGTCATTTCTCATTTTCTCGTCACTCCGTCTCAACGCGTTTTCTGCCTAAAACCATCACGTTTCTCGGTATATCTGGCCACGTACTTCGTACTTCCTCGTTACATTCTCTCATTACCTCGCGACCGGCAACGGCGTTGCTCTCGGACTCGGCGAAGGCACCGGCGAAACGCTGCTGCTGCTCGGGCTATCGGAGTGAAGCGACCCGGTCGACTGATAGTGAACGGATCTTCTGAAATGAGACTACGTTAATCGAGTATACCGATCTCGCGGGGTACAAGCTTCTCGACGAACGTTCTTCATCGCGTTACCTTTGGGGTAGTTGCGAGGGTGGAGTGTAGCTCGCTGGTCGTCGGGGGCTGGCAATGCCGTCTCTCACGTCTTGCGCCGAACCGGAGGAATTTCTGTAAGCCACCGACTGCCTCAGTCGAAGATCTTTCTGCGAACCGGTGCCTTGAGCGCCTGCGATCGAAAGAATTTTACAGCATCTGTATATCTGACGGTGATGGAATTGCGTCGGAGTAGGCGATACCCTCGTCGCAAATCCCCTAGTAACTCACTTCTCTGAGGCACGTGGCCGTTTCTTATCGGTGAGGCGATGGCACGCTCGTTTATTCTCTCGATCCTATCGTCTTCCCTTCGATCGCGTCCTTCGAGATGAGCGATCCTTCGCAGAGCATCCGCCAAAGTTGCTCTCAGACAAACAATTTCGTCACGTTGAGCTAGGGACTGTCTTTCGAGATCGGTCACCCGGCCAATGAGCGATCCGGTCTCACATTCGAGCATCTCATCTGGAATATGAATGAAGGAAAAAAAAACCAACAGCGTTACTCGATGTTTGTGATTCTCACGCGAACGAAGCATTCGCTACCTCGCGGCGTCATCGTTGTGCCGGAACAACGAGAACACGGTTCGAGCTAGTCTCTAGTATCGTTTTGTCAAGCTGATCGTAGTCTCCTGAACGTGAAGGCATTATAGATCATCTCGCGATTGCAGAGGCGAATAAAAACCCGTCACGATTTATCACTGTTTTAGACAACGGATACGAAGAGTGTGCTGGCTGTGAGAAATGTAAACGCTTTTGTTTTTTGCCCGTTACTCGTCTGCGCTATCAGTGGTATCATCTCCGTGGGAAATCGCATCGTAAATAGCATTGTGTCCGATCTATATTTCCGAGCAGATCCGACGAGAACCGTTACTCCAACGTGGCAATTTTTCATTCGCATCGTTCTTCGCCTCCCCCGATTCCAATTTCAAGTCTGTCGGGAATTATCGAAAATTTCGACAAACCGCTTTATGGCTACTCGCGCAAGCTACAGGCCACCTGAACGATAAACGCAACAACACCTGTGGCAACAACGTGTCCGTCAAAGAATGGAAAATTATAAATGCAACTCTATCCAATAACGACACCAACGTTCGCCAAGTATCGAGATTATTAGCATATCGACGACCAACGACACCGAAAAAAAAAACAGGAGCAAACAAGTTTTTTTTGCGGTTCGCGAATTGCTTCGATGATACCGAAAATAATTTCGCTCGCAATCGGTCTTAATTCGTAAAATATCTTTCGCAAAGCCACCATCACTTGGTCGAACGGAATGGCAAAATATTTGTCCCGCTCGAAAATTGTCGACCAGTCATCGTTCGATGAATCGTATTTTACAATTATCTCCATGCCTGATAGTTCATTTTTTTCCGAACCGACGTCAGCAAACAGGTCGCTGAATTTGCATTCGGTAGGTTAATCGTATATACGCGTACGTATACTCACGCCATGCTTGTTCTGCCTCGTCTATAGTGTCCATCGTGTCTGCCGTGGACATCGCTGTTGCTTTCCTGAGATGACCCCGATTTGTTATTCAACCGTAATGATTACCGAACAAAAACAGTGCTGGCGACGATTTGCCCGTAAAAGTGATCGTCTGCCATGTCGACCCCGACCCCGCGTACGTTTTATCGAGTAAGTTTGTTCTTTCGAAAATTTCTTTCCCAGCGTGGACCAATAATCTCGAAATTAATCGACGCCTCGCCACATCTCGACCAAAGTGTTCTGCGAAACTAGGTTGTTTTTTTTTGTCAAAAGATCCTTCGCGGAAGCGAATTTCCGAACCGACGAGGCGAGATATTTTTTGCCTCGATCCTTTTATTCCGAACGCGACGACGAAGTTCGCGGAGAGTACATGCAACGCGTTGTGATCGGGGACACGTATGTATGTATTCGCCGCCGACGACGACAGTTTCGCAATTGCCTTTGAGAATTTCGCCGAGTGGGGAGCGGCGATACAATCAATAATATGCAAACGTCTGATTCGGCAACTATCCCGCGCGAGAGCACGTGGCAAACTGCCTGGGCATAACCAACCAACGTTCGAGACACGTGTGCCCTCGGCGATATTTTCGGAGCGAAATTTTCAACGCTATTCTTTTGTTAATATCCCAGGTAGAGTTACGCGCGCCGCGTGTGCGTGTGCCAGAGAGAGAGAGAGAGAGAATGAGAGAGAGAGAGAGAGAGAGAGAGGATTGCACTGCGGTTGCCCACCGAATTGTTGCTTCCGTGCCGAAGAACGCGGCTCCCTGGATACTTGTCACGCGTCCACGGCGTCGTTACGTAACTCGTATCATTTCACACAAACGAATCAGCTCTACGAATCACGTCGAAGATCCACTCGTTACTGGAGCATTTAGCGCCGCAACGCGACATTTAACAGCGGGAGAGTAATGATAATGCGAAATATAATTCTCCGGCTCGTCTTAATCGAGCTTGTCTCGTCGCGAAGCACGACTCGCCGCTCGATGAAGGCCTCGAATCTGCTCGATTGTAATATGGTAATTTCGGGAATCGCTCGATACCGTCGCATTCCGATCGAGCGTTATCCTCCGTTCGTCGTACTCCGCGTATTATATACGTACGACGACTTGTGCGACGACTTGTTTTCGTCTACCCCGGCAGAACGCGCGGTTCTCACTCGCACGGTGCGCAGATGTCGTTACGTGGTCGGGGAAACTCGGCGAGACGATAATTTTGGTCCAAATTGTCAAATTCTAACCGATCGCGAAACGTTTCGTTGTTCATCGCCGCGTTTGGTCGACGCAACAACGAACCACATGTTTTCTCCGTGACACTCCTATTGCTACTGTCAGACCGGGCCCCCAACTGTTCGGTGCACGCGATCAATATATGCCAGATAATCTAGATACTCGCCCCGCTCATTTTCCCCTCGTTGCGAGATCGTTCCCCGCGCTAGTTATCTGGATCGTCTCGTCTCTTTCAATCGGTGTTCCGTCACCGCGTAACAATAAATTGCCGACTTCCTATGTATCAGATTTTCTCTTACGAATAATCGGCGCAGGCACGTTCCGCGCTCGCTTCGTATTAAAAATGGCGCGCGCGATCGCGCATCCTGCGATAGTTGCGCGATACCGGACAGACGTAGCGATCCGCGTGTTCGCATCAAATTGTAAATACATATTATTATCGGAAACCGACGATCACTCCGCTTTTCCGTTCCTCCTCGATCGGCATCTCGCAGAGTTCTTCTTTATCGACGTCTGATAGTTGCAAAATAATTCGGCAGTCGATAAAACGCGTCGAATTCGCGTATAATTTTCCCATTTTTACCATAGTTATTTTCGTAATATTAAGCGTAAAAAATGTACCGTATTGTACATTTATTTATTCACCGTGTTGGGTGTATAATTTTTTTTTTTAAAACGCAGTTGGCATATTTATCTCTCGAGATGACGTCGCACGCGCATTGCTGTTATTATGGAGACGAAAATATTCTAAACGCGTGGAAGATAAATTCGAGCGGAGTTATGGAAATCGCGTCGAAGCGTGTTTTTATATTGTGCAACGATCCGTGGTATAATATATTTGACGTTATTTCGAAAGTTGCGAGGAAAAAACGGGCGATTCTCGGAGACACGGGAAGAGCGGCTGAAGAGTGGCAAAAAACGAAAGATCGAGAGGATCGTTGCGCAACGAGTAGTTCTGGTCTTCTGATTATCTAGTGACTCCGAGTGTGCGAAATATGACCACCTCGGCTCTACGCTCGAGACCTGAACGCACTGGCGAGATCTTTTACGAGTCATTTTATTCGACGATGTGAAAATTACGGTCACTCGGTCGTCGATAGACGCGCGTGTATCTCGACTGGCTCGATAGTGCCAATATACATTCCATCGATCGATTCCGATTTGCTAATTTTATCATTGATTCATCGAGTCGAAGATTAGATTGCGCGTATCGACGCGTTGTTTTCAATGACTCGCTTCGTTGGCATTTGGAACCAATTTTAATTTTCACAAACTACCGCGTAAAATACACCCATCTTTCTTCTTCTCGATGATTGCTCTTCCCCTCGTTCGCTCGTCGATTCGAACGAATTCGAATTAGCAGTCAAAACGCGCGCGCATCGGTGATGTCGTGATTGGTATGGAAAGTAGTTGCATTTCCGGGGCGACGATAATTAATTGGTATCTTTTTTTGCGGGTGCAAAAACGAAAAGGCTAGTGCTCGCGCAAATTGGATTTTTATTTCTTTAATTATCGACGCGGTGTTTTATTCTCTGGTGGCAAAAACGATAATACCTCGCCGGCTACAGTTACGCGCGCCGACGTCGGACCACGGGTAAAAAACGACCGTTTCGAAGAAACTAATTATACATTATTGATGGGCGCTCCTCGCCTGACGACGCGACGAACAAATCGCACGACTGATAGAAGGATGAGACAAATTTTTGTAATTTAGCGACACGAGCTTCGTGCTTCGTGTAACGGTTCGATCAACCGTGCGGAATTTTCAGACAAATATTTCGTATTCGGCTCGTTTGTTTGTCGCGTCGTTTCTACATCCGAGCTTCTATATCTGTTGACATTGGTCGGTAAAGAGGCAGCGGCGATCAATATTAATGAAAGAACAGGACGAGCCAGGCGCACCTTCGTAACGTCATCGTGCTACCTTGAATGGGTTACATAACGGCCACCGTGTATACGTTGATTAAAACGAATACCTTGGGCGTAAATATCAAATAAACGAATCCCGCTTATCGCGCGAAGATCGAGCTGGTAGCGCGGAAACGTCAAGCCCGATGCCCTCGATCTTGACAAATTTATAACAGCGCGAGAATCGCGCAATTTCAACGCGCATCCCAACGCGCGATTTCCTACCGATAACTCGCTTCTCAAACCTCTACGTATCGCGATCTCGAACCGTTGAGCGATCAGCTCGCTCGTCGGTCGCAATCAAACGTATTTCGTAAAACGAATCGATGTTTACTCACCCATTTCTTGACAGACGTTGTCTCTGACTTCATCACCGTTTACGCGCATTTCTCACGTCTAACGTTCTTTTTCACGGCTCATTATCACTATTCCAAGGCGAATTCACTCTTCCGAGCAGCACGAATCTGCAACATTACGCGAAATAAATCACTTCAGTAGGGGCAAAAAGTTATACCTTTTTTTTATTTACCAAACTTTATTTTTCGGAATTGGTCGACTGTTGCACTGAACTTTTTGGACTTGCAACAACCAACCAACTCCACAAAAGTAAATCCTGAAATAAACGTATTTTGTCTCACTGTATAAACTTTCTTAAAATGGGCAGTTCATTAAATAAAATACAATATTTTGAACTTGGATTACAAAATGTTGTTTTATTATACTTAGAAACATACAAAATTGCAAGCTACTCGTAGCGGTAAAATGCGCATAAAAAGGGTTATAAGTAAAAAATGTCATCATTGTCTTGGATATCAGCATTTACGTCTTCTTGTAGCAAACTCTCGGGAGTGAAGGAGTCAATGGGAAAATGGACTGTAAATGGAACTTTGGACTCGGTTTAATGTTGCACCGAATAATATACGATTTATCACATAGCCGCCTATCGTAGCTAACTCGAATAGTGTAAAAATTGGAGTTGCTCTGAACGCGGCAAAGCGAAACGGGGATGCAATTTCCGGAAGAAAAACAGCGGAATGATTATCGAATAAACAGGAACGATCGTTAAATAAGTCTTCACTCCGATCACGCGTAGATTTAGGTACGAGACTGGCGTTGCGCGTGGTCGAGGGGAAAGCGTTTTTTATTCCATGATCCACGATTGATTAAGATCTCGCGTTACTTCCGAGAAAAGTTGCGTTTTTCTACGCCTCACGGCAATAAACGAAAGTTTAGTCTTGATCGCGAGTAAAATCTGTCGGGAGAAATGGGGAGAGGACAACGAGATTGGAAGAAGCTGGGGAATATGCTTGTTAGGAACTCGAAGGCCATCAAAGTTTAGCCGAGTTTGCTGAGTTTGGTATCGAAACGAGTATCGCGATGCGAATACGTCTGTGTCGAGTACCGACCTCGCCTATCTGTCTGCCTATGTAACGGATGGGAGGCAACGGAACGATAGGTTTTACAAAAGGCTCGAGACTCTCGCGGAATGAATCAGAAAGTAAGTCAACGTTCGAGGTATGGAAAAGTGGTACGCATTGACCTGGTCAGAATGCTACCATATTTGTTGCAAGCCTGCCAAGAATCGTTTCGCGTTCCTACCTTCCTTTGTTCGTTTGTCGGTGCGTTCCTTTTACCGAGCACGATCTCTCTCCACTTCGACTTCGGCTCTCCCGCTTTATCGAATCGTTCGCCGTTACGTGGACGGAGCCGAGGAGGAATTAGGACGGAGCCGAGGAGGAAACGTGATTTGGGATAGGACTAGAGATTACGTCCGACCAAACTTCGATAAAAAACCGGTAACCTCGCTTTCAATCAAATTACCGCGTCAGCTCTCGGTCATATGCTCGCTCACGCCCAACGAGGCGAGGCACAAATCGAGCCCGCGAACGTTGTCCATTCGTTTACCCTCGAATTTCATTGTTCTCCTCCTCAAAATCTCATAGATTTTGCTCCTCGATCCGCTAGGGGCTGGTCAGCGTGTCTCGTTGCGCGTACCAAGCGTGTATACACTGCTCTGTACTGTGGACAGGAGTCCCGTAGCGGTACCACCAACGAAGCGACGAGTTTGTCAAATAAACTTTTCAACTCGCTAATTGCAAATATTGATTCTCGATCGCTTTATAGCGTTGCCGTAGCTCCGTACGCGAAGCGATGCTCGTTCGACTGCGATGAACTTTCGACGTTCGCGATGAAAATGAACTGTATTTGTAGTGAGAAAGTGAAAACAAACTTTCTTCCCACCGCTTCGATTGTCCGCAGACATTCGTTCGTAGACGAACAACAGCTAATACAGCAACGATAAGCGTAAAATTGACAACGCTGTAACAGGCGCGTATCGTGTTCCTTATTATCTATCGAATTTATCGCGAATGCCCGCTGGTTCGAAATGCAACTGGACTCGCGACGGCGCGTAGAGTCATTGGGATCAGGTTTACGAGAGTGGTCCCTGAAAAGCACATCGGTAGATCCGTTCCGAGGAGTTCTCCGGACATTTCCAAGCCGGTCGATTATTACCGTGATGTTTTCACGTATTTTCAAACGTATCGGACACCGATGACGAACTCGACTCGGTTCTTTCTCGGGCTAAAAAAAGACCGCGGTTCCCTCGTCACCAGCCAATCGCCACACTGGCAGGTGTTTTCTGTGGGTTATTATAAAACTAGTAATACGGGTCGTCGCTCGTTGCATTTGCACGAGACTGTACGAGGTTATTGGTACGGGGTCGGTCGCATACGTATGCATTTTCTGCGTGCATGACGATGGAAGAATGTACGTCGTTTCGTAGCCGTGCGACGACGTTGCGATTCCTGTTCGCTCTGTACAATACCACTCGTTTTCAAGGTCGGCAGATCGTCTACTGGTACCAGAATGAACGAGGAAACACGTGGTCCGCGATCGTGAAAATCTCGTCGCGATACATTAGGTACACCTACGCAGTTGGCCGGTACGCTGTACGAACGGTTTGTTGCGACATTCTGCGGTACGAGTTAAACGATGTCTAGTCGTATCTGGATTCTTCGTATTCTTCGTATGTACATTAGGATGTGTGATTTTTGCGAAACTTTTTTTCTCGACTCGCACACGGATTGTACACTTCTACGAAGGTGAAAAAAGAAGTCTGTTAGAATACGAGCTCCTAATGTTAATATTAAAGCGTGCCTGATTGTAATTTTCTATTTCGCATTTAAATAATATGGGAAAAAAAGCTCTCTATGTTTGGAATTTTACACCTCGACAATGGCATACTGTACAGATTAGTTCGAGACACACTTTTGTAGACAATTGAACGATCTTCAAAAAAGGTCTCTTGGAATGTTTTGGTAAACGTAGCCAGTCAATTGATATTCGCGAGAGAGAGAGAGAGAGAAGGTGATATTCTCCGAGTTTGGAATAGAAATTGACGTGGTTATCGTTGATGTTACAGCGACGCGTGATCTTTCAACGACGATGGACTCGTGAATTTTTACGTCCCGCACTTTTGCAAAATTGTTGCCAACGCATCGAAGTAGGACAGAGATTGCAAAAGCTAGTCGCTATAGAGTTGTTCAAAACCTTGTATAGTCAACTTGTCACTCTTCTAGCAATCTCAACTTCTACGAAGTATTTTGCAACGCGATTTATGGTTTTTAGAAAAACTTGGAAACAGATCGGTGGATCGTATAGAAAATGGGTGGAAAAATTCGTCAATAAACTGGTCGTCTCCGCACTAGTAGTAGTCGTCTATCGCGGGCGAAGAGAAATTTCTTCACACGGCCAAAATTGGAGAAAGCAAAAATCACTCCACTCGGCGCCAAATTGGTAAACTCACGATCGTACCATTATACAACTAGACCGATTTCTCGTTCAAAAAAATCGCGTGTTACGATCACCGATGCTCGATCGTGGCATGTCTGCTTCTATTTCAAACATACCGTTCCCAGCTACATTTTCATGACAGTCGCTTATCGTGTTTTGTCCAGAAAATTCCCGGCGATACATCTGGATTCGGCGAAAAATTGGACTAAAATTTAAATAGAATAGATAATTATCTCGGGCGTTTGTTTATTTACGCACATGCGTGGATATTTCAACCTTCTCTTCTTCCAATAACCGTACGTCATTGCTATTCTCGAAGGAGAGAAAAAACGACGGCGGGATTCGCGCGAGAGAACGAAAACAAGGAGAAAAAATAGGAACGAAGTGGCCACCTTCGGTGGTACGCGTCGTTGTCAAGCCAACAGCCGACATAGTCCAGCGCGGCGAACAACAAACATTCTTAAATTTCTGGGCTGGAAGTGAAATTTGAAGTTCGTAGAAACTTGCGCGTCTCCGATCGGTAAATAACGTTTCGTTCCAATGGAATTCGGTCGACATCCGATCGGTTGTCGACGTAACTCTCTCGTTATTAATAATTGTTACAGGTTTTGGGTCAGCGATCGCGCGCGCCGTTCGGAGAACATTCCTTCCGCGCGGACGCAAAGGAAACGCATGATTAGAAACCGCGATTAGTTTTAGCAGCGTGGACATCGAATTGTTAATTCGATACGCTGGTTAATGCTCGGGAGTAACGAATAGCAAACGGTAAATCGAGGCGGCGTGGCCAAAAATTTGAGCAAATCGTTATTCGTACCAGAACCAAACGAGCATTCGTTTATCGACGGCACGCGATAAGTGGCGTAATCTCGTAAACTCTGGCATATGCTGCCTTTCGCGATAGTCGAGTCTCGTTACGCCATGCGAAGTACCGAACAGTGATTTTCGTTGCGCGATCTATTCGCTGTCCCATCCTTTTTCTCGTCCGCGATATTCCATTGTCTGCGAGGAGCGTTTGTTTCCTGTTCGCGACGATCTTCGTCGGTTCGTAAGACTTTTGTCGAACAAATCGGACGTCGTCGATAACAGAGTTTCGAAGAAAAATGGAAAACGAAAAATATGCGTGCGAAGAACAAAAGAATATCCCCGAGAATCGACGTTCGTTGCGCGATCGAACGTCGATCAACAAACGCACGACGAGCAATTAACGTTGTATTTACGTCGAGACTCGTGACATAACAACCATAGGTGATATTCGCTATTTTTAGACGATTACACCTACGTGAACGTGAATATCTTATCCGTTAGATCCCACCCACCAACGAAACTATGTTAATCGATAAGTTTTTGTTTTTATCGGTCGTGCACGTTCTCCTTCATATTTTCCGACTCTCACTCCTTCTCTCTCTCTCACTTCCTCTCCCTTTCCTTCTCTCTCTCTCTCTCTCTCTCGGTCTTTCTTCTGTTCTTTCTCTCTCGCTCTTTCTCCTCTTCTTTCTCTCTCTCTCTCTGTCTCTCTTTGTCACTCTCTCTCTCTCTCTCTCTCGTCCACGTCGAAAAGATTTATCAACTTACCTCGAGGAATCGAATTTTTGATTATGATAATGAACAGGCACGATCGACGGCACGCATTCCAAGAAGAGAATCCGTTAACAGTCGTGGTTAACGGAGAATATTTGCACGCCCAAAGACGCCGTCTCACGCGCCCCCGCGACAACGACGCACAAACACCCTTGTCGTCTCGATTCCACTCCTCTCAACCCTCTCGGCACTTTTGTAGTAAATTCGCAATGTTCGCGAATGAAGTTCCCTACGGTCACCACGCCTCGGAATCGCGAGAGTAATTCAATTATTTCTTTCGTTAACGAGCCGGGGAACGGGCCGCGACCCGCACGACA
Source organism: Arge pagana (assembly GCA_963969455.1). NCBI lineage: Eukaryota > Metazoa > Arthropoda > Insecta > Hymenoptera > Argidae > Arge > Arge pagana. The sequence continues at coordinate 24,601,849 of OZ018309.1, read as the reverse complement.
CGATCCTAACTACGGACTGGTCGACACCGCCGTGGCTCGGAGGCAACAGGTGAGCTGTGACACCTCGGCAGGGGCCTGTCTGCCTCTCTCTAGTATACTCTACGCTCAACGTACGTACCTATCTCGCCTTCACGAATTTCTCGCAGGTCAGTTATCGTCGGTACTCTACGCACATGTAGACGCGCTCTCCCCGACGTCCGCGGCAAGCAAGTAACGATACCTGAAAACAATAAGAGAAAATAAAAGAACGAAGCGTCGATCGGGACGCTCTTCCCCGAGAGAATCGTGCTTCTTTGCTACGACGATCTATCGTCTCAATTACAACGGATCGCTTCTTTGTCCAGATCCAACGTGACGAGGGAACGGGTTCCTTTTTATGCTCCGTCGGTAATGTAGAACCGAACCGTCGGCAAAGCCGACGCAACGGATGGCAACGCTCGGCGCGCGACTCTCGGACGCGACGCGAAGCTATGCCTCGCGCCTCGCCGAGTCACGTGATCGCGGGCCAATCGCGTCGCGGGACGAGATGCCTCGCATCTCGGTGCCTCCGCTCCGTGCCGCGTCGTACCGACAGTGGCGGTGTGTTATCAACACATCGTTGAACGTCGCGTAAGTAGGTATCGGATGTGTAGCTGTAAGCTTGCGAGCTATAAGTAGCCGGAACGTTGGCCGAAAGTATTGGATGAAGGATCAAAGGAATGCGATACAGTACAGGGCGTGACGTTGCCAATACGAGGGATCGCCGAACTCGTACGGAAATTAATCCACTTTCCGTCATTCGCCATGAGATATGTGGCGAAGTTTGAGAAACAGACGTTTGTTGCGGGGGAAACGTGAAGAGCTTAGAGGATGAGCGTCGTGATCTTATACGAGCGTAACGGAAACGTCGTGACGCGCGACACTTGCATGCAAATTAGGAACGTGTGGCTCGCGATGCTACGCGCGGCATAAAAATATACGTATGACTCGAGGAGACGATTAGTTTCGAGTAATAGCGGAAGAGAGATAAAACGGAGAAAGTAATCGCGCAGCGGTTTCGAATCGTTCGCCATTCTCATCGAAGTATGTATCGCAATAGCATAGCATCGCAATGATTTTTACTCCGTTGGGAATATATATCCATTTCAATCCGCTGGTTTAAGGTTATCTACCACCCATTTTCGTATCCTTAACGAACAACGAACGGTTATAATCATTTTTATCGTCGCTGGATCTCGCTGTTCGCGACAGGTGAGGCTCGTGTTTCGTCCATTCGAAGCTCGGATATCAATGTTTTGAAACCTCGGAATGAGCGTAAGCTACGTTTCCTCGAGGATTAACATTATCCTCGGGGGTCTCCCAACGTACGTCGAATTAATCCTCAAAGTTTGCACTGCTATATTACCAACGAAAGCTGTTTACACGTGATTAATCCCTGCTAACGAGAAATCTGGCAGACTGCAACGTCGAGGTTGGTAAATAGATGCGAAACGATCTGTTTATTTTTTTGCACAACGTGTAATTCATCTTTTGCAAACTCGGGGGGTCATCTTTGAATCAGCGCGGCATTACAGAGAGTAGACGAGCAAAATTGGATTCGTCTTCGCGGCGATTGCAGACGCAACATTCGGTATTTCGTAATCTGCTGAATCATCTGTTTCTCGAACAGGTAAACTGATCGTAAGTCTTTGTCTAAGAACCCTGAAGCTTTACAAATATGTAATCAGCGATGTCGTATTGTCGATATCGACGATAGACAAATATTATTCGTCGATAATCCTGTACGACCTTTCTCAAAATAACCACTCTCTCGAATCAAATTGAACATAGATTCAGAACAACATGTCGTCGGTGATACCGCGATACCGCGTAATTACAAACGTAACAAAAATGAAATATTGTACTTGAATTATGTATTTTTTTCTACATCTTTTGGCACCATTATTAGTTTAAACATTTTTCTTCCGTTTTTAAAAACTAGCTTATACAGTACCGCGTAGCTTTCGCTTGCGCAACATTCGCTGGTAATACGGCGTAACTAGATATGATCTGTACTGTCTACCGTTATGTAGACATGTTCGATCAGTGATATCAGAATTCGAACACAGAATGATATTGAAATCATCAATATTTAGTTGTAATATTTGATACTTTTAATTTAATTTAATTGAGGTAAATAATCGTATTTTGTGCTTATACAGATTTTTAGCAGATGTATCCTTAGCAGTTACGCCGTATGCAGTATCACCGACGATGTATTTATACCATGGAATTTTATCAAGTCTCGTTCCAACGATCAAAAACTTGTAATCGCGTTAACGAAAGACCTTTTGATTACAGCTATTTTTCTTATCTTTCTGCTCGAAAATTCACTCTATATCAAGCACCTAACCAATTTCAACTCGGTGAACATCGACCGGGGTTATCGCTATTTGGGGAAGAAACGCGTTAAATTTGACTCGCCTTGAAACACGTTGCGAAATAATGAGCGCGATTTTATATTATTTTCCCGAAAGAATTATCTCGCGTCGTTTATTGAGACGATGATGAAAAAATCGGGCTGTCGAAACGTCGCTTCGAAGAAAAAGACAGCTTCGCCTCGTTTTGCGAATAAATGCTCGCCCGTTTGGCAATTTCGTCACGTAGTGTTGAAAAACGAACGAAAACGTTTTCACCGCTTCATTTTTACGCGACGTGTCTACGAAATGAATTTCCTCGCACCGCAATCGATTCGACTTCGTCGAAGAAAAGTTCCGCTTCTAACTAAGTCGCCCGGAATTTCACAAAGCGAGAAACTAAAAAGACGTCTATTCAGCCGGGCGGAAGTTGCGAAACGGACGCAAGGATTATCGTTGCGCAACGTGGAAGAAAATTCAAGAATACGATTCTCCGGGCAGTTTCGTTCGCTTGTTAACGCGAAATTCGCCGCCCCACTTTTTTCCATTTTCCGTCATTCTGCAACTTTCTACAGAGCTGCTCCGAACTCAGAGTTTCCACACGTCGCTGATTCGCGACCAACTTCAAATAACCAGACTCGTGGTACTTGGTGAATAAATTAATCAACTGATTGAAAATTAATTGAACGAAGCTTCGCGGCGCGCGGGTAACGACGAGGACACCACGCCGTGACTTGACTTGGTTAATTGAAATGATCGAGTATCGACGACTCGGACGCCGCGAAGCTCGTTTACGAAATCGATCGATGTTATGCGCGAAATAATTTTCCTTCGCTCCGAAACTGAATTTTTCAAGGAACCGGCTCCACTGTTTTGCAATATTTATCCCGTATGCAGCAACAAATATGCTTCCGCGATATCGATAACGAGTCGAAAACATCGATACGAACAACGTTAGAGGCGTGTGAAGTATCGAGGAACTTGCAATAATATATATCATTTTTTATTGGCTCGTCGAGCGAACAGCTGCGGTGTCCGAGTGGTTAAGGAGTTGGACTCGAAATCCAATGGGCTTTGCCCGCACAGGTTCGAATCCTGTCCGCAGCGGAGGACCTTTTTCAAATTTTTTGCCCCATTTCGATGTACTACCGTCGTTAGTTGAGCAGCCTGCGAGCTCTGCAAAGATCGACGTGATTGCAAATTATAAAAAAAACTGGTAAAAAGAGGTGATAGTACAGCGCGCGTAATATTTATCGTCGTGGTAACATTTCTGGAAACGGGTTGATAATCGTTGTCGTATTCAACCGCGTTATATAAACAGATGTTTAGGTTTGTTCGAAGAGCTGTGATAATTACGAAGAAACACGGTCGTGAAACTATGCGCGGCGATTAGGAGTCCGTCTTCGAATGAATGCTTCTGCGACAGTTGTGATTGATCGACCATCGACTACAACAGATACAAGTCATTTTTGTGGAAACACTGACAAATTGCGATATTTCGAATAACGACACATTTTCGTAACGTAATTTTTTCCAGTTTATTCATTTCTTGTACGCAAACAACAGCACAACGATTCAACCACATTCGGTGAGAGCTTCTCACTTGTAGATCTTGATCTTGAACATGAAACAGCATTGCTTGTTCTCCGGATTTGACAGCGTCCATTTGAGGTCGTAGTCTCTCTGTAACATGGACGAGGACAAGATAGATGGTAGAGTCAAAATTCGTAATACTAGTGCGCATGAGTGAATCAAGCGTGGACCCATCATCTACTGGCGGAGCTACGATCACAATGATCCAACAAGCAAACGATACGACCGACAAACTCGATCGACTCGACAAGGAAAGTAGAGAATATCTGGATCTGTTCCATCGATATTATTGCGATTCGTAAATCGACGTCGGTGTATACATCTTACGTACCGCCGGGTAAGACCTGGCTATTGGCAGACTATAGGTGTAAGTTTGCTTTGTGCCTGCGGTAACGGGGCACGTCGTCTGCGTGCATCCATCAGTATCCATACCGGTGAAGGCAATATCGATGTTCGTAGCCCAGTAGGCCTGACTCGTCACCGTCGAGGCAGAAAAGTCTGAAATTGGTGGAAAATTTCAGCGATTTTCTTTACACCAGCGAGTAAGCTTCGCGAAATTTGTAGAAGGAACATTCTCAAATCGCATTCGACGATTTTGACGAATGACGGTTCGAATATACGTTCTCGCAAAGTCTATCGCGATTGCGAAGACTCGCAAGAACCAATGGAGCTTATTGCTTCGATGGGCTCTTCGGTATCGCTTACTCGGCGTGAAATCGAAGCTGATGCTCGCCTCGCGTCCTCTCTTTATGCGGCATGGTTTGTCGTTGGCAGCTTCCGCGCAGGGATCAACTCGAACTTCGTGAATAGTACACTCGGATGGTGCATTGGCTGCAAGTAAAAAGCACACGTTTCAGGGCAACCCTTTCAAGATATTATACGGTCACGCGAAACGCAGTTGTACGAAACGATCAAAGACTTTGTCACGTTAACGACGCTTCAACGAGGCACGAATTTCAAAGTCTCTTTGATGAATCGCGAGTATATCGGCGCTGGCAATTTATCCTTGTGGTCGCCGCAGGCTGGATCTCAACACCGTCGAATCATTTTCAAAATTGCACGATCACCAAGAAAAGTTTTCGTTGAACGGCGTTGGCGTTTTCCCTGCTCGGATAATTTCCATCCCACGAGGAAAGCCTATCCAGATTGATATCGAACTGCTGTTACGACTCGAGAGAATCCAACGATGGTACCAATCGAAAACGAGTGTTTTTTTTTTCTTAAACCGGCTACACGTTGCAGCGAATCGGTTTAGCCTCTATAGATCGGGCATGGAGGCCAGTTCGCATGCCACGTGCGTGATCTTAAATGACGCGAAGGATCCAAAGTCGACGATGTTCTCGCGAGCAAATCGCGGTTTCACTTGGGCTACGATGAAAAATTCAACTTACCATTAGCTTTGGGACACTGTCTCCAGGTTACGACGGCGGGGTCGGCTATCGTTGAGGATACGAAAGCGACGAGTAGGAATAAAATTCGGGACATTTCGAGATTCGCCATGTTCCTCGTTGGTCCGTAGTTTAAATTCAACTGAAACAAACGAGACGACTTCATGGCCGAGCCAGTCGGTCGTAGTGTGGGGGGGCATAGGTCAATTGAGATAGAACAGATCAGCGTCTTACGGGAGGGGAATTTATTCCCGTGTGGAAGACAGCGCACGTGGGTCGTAACGCCGTTGTTTGTTGCTTCAGTTCAACTCTTCTACGAACTGTTGATCGTGCTCCTTGGTTCCCCCGGACAAATCTCTGACGCATCCGCATCCGTTATCTAATCCTTGAACCATGGCCAATGCCGATAAGAATAACATTCTCATTTAACAAAGAGACACTCTCGAACCAAGCAACGGCAACGTTCGCTTTGTCGGAATCAAAACTCGATGTGCTAACAATTCCAGTGGCAGCCGTAATTCTGGGTCCGACAAAGTTCAGTAGCGAGTAGTTAAATCGGCGGATAATTCCAGTCCCATTATCGCGTTACCGATTGGCGATCCACCGTCCTTTTTACCATAACCTCGTCGTTTGCGGTATCAGCCGACGAATAATTTTCGCACCGATGAAATAATCGTTCGACCGTTTTCGATGTACGTATCGACGCGATACAGCGACTCCGTAGCGTGTATATTCGTCTCTTGTATCCACTTGCCGACGTCGAGATGGCAGTTTTCCTCGAGTGGAACGTTCGAAGTACCAAATTTCCGGTCCGATTCGCGAGGTGTCGTTCGGCAGGACCGATCGTCCACCCCGTCTGATCGGCTGACCGGCGCGATCGCTTTCCGGACAAGTGATTTAATTTCATGAGGAAATGCACGATTTAACAATTGGACTCAATTATTTTTACAGCGGGCTCGTCTTTGATTGGTCATCCGAGGCCGCGCGGTTGCACGTCACGCGATACGATCGTGATGCTACTAGTGCTAGTCTCGTATACCAGCCCGTCCATCTCAAGGCCGTTCATCGACTAGACCGGAAATGCATTTTTCTCCGCGATCCGGCATGAAAAGCGATCGCGTTTCGTCGAGGTGCTACGTCCATCGAAGGTGTTCAGAGGTCAGACCCGACATGTTCCTCGATCGTGTTCCATTATCATTGCCCTCGTGCCGATAAGTGGGGCCAGGCTATGCACAGCGGAGCAAGGGTCGTCGTCAGCCGCTGTCGAGCCTCTACGAACGTGGAACTCGGTCGGGTTAAAGATCACGTTGGGGGAGCAGGGGAGTCGTTAAACTTCGCTCGTTCCCTTGCCAAGATAAGACACTGTAACCAGTCAAGACTCTCTCCAGCACGTTCGGAATGCCGCGATCGTTTTAAAATCATTCTTTTTATTAAATACGAGCTAACAATATTATTAACCACGGTGATCGTTGCGCTTACACTACGAATATAAAAGTACAAATATTGTTCTACACGCGCGCACACACACACATATATATATACATACATACATGTATATATGTGTACATATATATATATATATATATAATGATATCATTCATAATATTAATAATAATAACTGTACACGGAGTTCAAGGTCAACATCGGAGAGATTGCCTGCCGTAATTGCCCGGTGTCTTCGCCTAGGTAGCTGACGCGTATCTATGTTCGTAGTAGGTACCCGTCGCGATTTGCGGAAAGGGTGTTGCGAAAGCGTGGCTCTATGAAAATCTTCCGATCGCGTTTGTTGCGCATTTTTGCGAGCATTTGGCACAAATTTGAGGATAGATTCGCGGAGGTACCGGGAGAACGGTACCTACGCTGTCGATACACCCGCAGCGTCGAAGTTAACCGAGGCGAAAGAAAAGAAGCTCGGCGACTCCGCAAATTGGTTGGAAAAGATTACGAAGCGCGCGAAACGGAAAAAAACATCTCTGGTCTCGAGGAAAACATCGTGGGAGAGATATAATGAAATTTTCTTCTGCAAGGGAATTCGTTTATATCCGCGCGTGTATCTATCCTACGTCACGTGTCGTTGCTACCGGCAACCTCTCCGAACGCAACGTTGTGGAATATTAACAATTCTTTGGCAAAATTATTTTGCGTTTTTCTTTTTTTTTTTTTATTGTCCTCGCGACATTTTTCAACCATCGAGGTTGAACGGAATGAAAACTGAAACGAACGACGACTCCCGTCGTTCCAACGCTTAGCGTACGTATCCCTCGTCGCGCCGAGGCGCGCGACCACATCGACATCGATCACGGCAGTTTTTTGTCCCGCAATTCGGACCGATCATTTTTCTTCGCTGCTTTCGGACCACCGCAGACTGTCCGCGCAGAATGGTCGCCGAGTTTTCCCTCGTTTTGGGATTTTCTCGATTACTCGACACTCGAGAAACACTCGAACTCGTAAAACGATGCTTTCCCTCGTCGCAAAGTTAAACCACGTAGACGGGATCTTTGCAGACTGATATTCGAGCCTCTTGGAGAATTCTCAGTCTTGGTCCTAAGGGCACTCCCATCTTCTGTAATCTTTCTTCGCTCAAGTACGGGAGTTCTACCATGCCAACTTTTTCCTTCTCGAAGGCGCCGGCGTATTTCTGAAACAGCATCGAACAAATGAGTCGCGTACGTGACGCGACAATCGACCGGCGATAGGACGCGCGAAAAATACAAATCTCGTCGACTCCTCGTCTCATCCTACGAGTATATCTCGAACGAATGAAAAGCACTCGAGGATTCGAGAAAGTCCGCGTGGGCCCTAAATTCCAGATTAAAACTGATCGTCGCGCGGATGAGACGAAGAACTCGTTCCCTCCGATAGACCGAACGTGGCGGGGGGGGGGTTAGTCCTCGAGCGAAGACTGCCATCTGAACAGCGGTTACTCACTTCGTATCCAAGTTCCTTCAGAAACAGTCTTATCAGCGGTGGTTCAGTGCCGAAGAACTTGGTCAACTTCTTCACCCTCGAAGGATTCGAGAGCGCCGGAAGATCGGAGTCTTTGATGAGAGGTTGAGACTGCGACCTGACCATCGCCATGCTGGTCTGCGTTCTCAGCGCGGCAATTTCACCCCGAATATTTTCCATTTCCTAAAACAAACGGCGAACCAAAAAGAAATGAGCGTCCGCTCGTCGCGTCATTCGAATCGCGGACTCGCGGAGGGATCGTCTGGCCGTTGGCATTTCCAGCCCGCCAAGCCATCACAATTGTGATTCTAGGTCGTTACTCTTCGTCGGAATGAGCAGACTTTTGCTTCCTGCCCGAATTAAACGGTTGATTATCGGGTAAATTAGGTTAAACGCCTCGATCAAACACCGCGTCGAACGTACTATTTGCCATTGCCTTTTCCGTAATAACGGAGTAGCCCGATAACCACAATCGCGTCGCCCCACCGTCCGTCATCGTGCTCGTTTGCCGGGGATTCGGGGTAAAATAAACTTGCTCGTGTGGATAATAAATCTACAAAATACGCGACCACCACCCTCGAGGTGACTCATTTTCCTATTAGAGCTTTGCCAAGGAGTTTTTACAGCTGTTGTTATAAGCCGTCACGCAAATACGCGAGCCGGCGTACCTACTCGCCAAACAGTCGATCCCAAAGTTCACTCTCTCGCTCGCACAGCGTTAAGCAGATTTAATGGATATTTCGAAGTAAAAGCTTTAAGCGCGCGACCGTTGGACTAGGATTACTCGGATTATTTCCGAGCTCTCGGGCAAAACCCGCGGTGTTAATTTTCTCGTTAGCGGAGAAGGTTGAGTGGAAAAAATCGGATCGTTACTTCGGGTTAACCGAGTCTTACGCTGGCGACCGACGAATCGAGCCTCACCTGAATCATGAGATGCTGCGTTCTCATCTCGGAGCTGAGATGAGCGACGGATCGTGCCAGAGTGACTACGTGAGACTCCAATCTTTGGAACCTCTTGTTGATGCTCTGCGGAGAGAGGGAAAAAAGAGAAATTGGTGAATACGAGAAGTCGTACGGATGACGATAACCATCCGTTTGTACGATCGCATCGATCGTACGTTTTCGTAAATACGATCTCATTTCCGCGAGTGCCGGCTATAAAATTGTATCAGCTATCCGAGAGAACCCGGAGCGCTGTAATACGTTGTATGATAAATGCAATTTCGTACAGTTTGTCCTCGTCATAGGTGAAGAACGCGGCGAAGAAAATTAATGACACTGGTCTCTCGGCGCTGTGAGCTTCTCTAATTTCGGACTTCCGGGGAAACTGTACGACCGTCTTTTAATTGCATTTATCTTCTATGGTTGTAATTCGTCGGAATGCATTTAATTATTTACCTTCACGTCTTTGGCTTTCTTCATCCTGTCGTCCGCCATGTGCGATCGTCGTTTGTCGTGGTGTCTCGTTACCGGCCTCGAGGACACCGATGACGTTGGCAAGGACGATACAGAACCGTAACTGGCCAACCCGCGTGCTTTCCGACGTTTTTTCACACTGCCACCGAGCAGTTTCAACACCTGATTGCAAACAGTTACAATTCTCGTTTATTCTTTCCAAAATGGATCTTGCCTCGTCGTTTTTTGTTGTTTTTTTTGGCAACACATTTCCTTCGCATACGTACTTCGCTGTACATATTCTCCAGTCCTTCCAGCTGCTTTCTGATTGTTCTCGCGTCGTTGGTACTTAAATCCGAATCGCTCCGGTCCAACATCGACTCCAAGTCGAGCCCCGTCGTCGTAGACGTCAAATCAGCTGCTTCTATACCGAAAACTGAAAAATTAATTGCTCGATTAATTTTCCAGGATACACCTCGAGCTTTCTCGTCGAGCCGCGAACTACGTCTACCAATCGGAGCAAGTGCAAGAGAAATGACGGATATTCGCTGCAGACGAGGAATATCCACTTCGTAGCGAGCAAAATATTCTCTATGATTTACGACTTACGGTGAGAAAATTTCTTCGCGGCTTCTTTTTTCGAAGACGAACCGCTGCGATGCTTCGAACTTCCGGGAAAGTTTCTTTTCTCACTGCTCTTCGAGTACTCGTTGTAATTCGGTTTCGATCCGTAAGGTAAACTGAAATAGCCAAGTTCTGAGAATCAGTTCGAGAAGGAGCGTCTAGCAAAGATCTTGGTAATGATCCGTTGTTGCTATAATTAGAGGCAACGTCTCGACTTTCTCAAACAATGAGAAAGTTTGACGCTACTTCTTTCAACGGTTGATTCGTCGTTTCGCGAGTTGTTCTTTACAAATTTAAACGCCAAAGAATACGCTCGGTTGATCATCCTAATAACGAGACTCGCGGTACCCGAGAAAAAGTGAAATTAATACGGACACATTAACTATTTATTCCTTCGACTTTGTTGGTAGTTCGTGAAACGGGAGATAGATCCGCGAAGAAAACTGATCGTAAGTTCCGTCACTTTCAATCGCATCGGTGATCATTTTCTCGCCGGTAACGTGCTCCGCGAACGGATTACGCTTGGAAGATATAAATCACATGGGTTCACTTTCGAACGCGTAATATTACATTTTTTATTTCCTCATTTCTCGTCCCCTCGGGATTGACTTGCTAGCGAGCAATATTTCCGTGATAATTTTCGGGTAATTCGATACTCGTTTCCTTTTTCCAGGATACACCGGCATTAGGTGGTGTTACGCGCGGCGAGTCTCATTATCTAACAGTTTATCGACCACCAACAGACGGCCCGACGTCACGTTACCTGGCCGTGTATCGATTCCTCGGAGTTCTAGGACTCCCATGGGGCGACAAGGGTGGTAGCGGTGGTGTCACGGAGGACACGCTCTCCGAGAGGGTCGAGTGCGCCATAGCCGGGACGTCTCTCGGCTCCAAGATACTTCTTAATTCAGACTCCACGATGTCTACCCATTCCGCATCTTGGCCTGCAAAGCAACACGGCATCGGTTACAAGACGTATAAAATAACAACGTATCGGACGACGAAGTGGTAGCAGGAGGGAAGTGTCCGTGAAAATAAACTTTCGGTTGGAACAGTCGTAGTTCGCCGAGTTTGCCGTGCAAACAAGGAGTAGTAGTCCGAGGAGTCTTCGAATACTCTCTCTTTCGCGCTCTCGCCAGCAGTACCGCGTACCCGCTACCCAGGGGTGTGTGTGTGTGTACGGACTCTTGGCACGAGGCCATTTCAGCGAGCAGTGCGTTTCGGTACAGATTCGAGAAACGATTTGATCGAGCGTTTTACCGTTCCTCGTGCTAATACCGATTAGAGAGATATAGATTTAACGAGGCTGCGAGCAAGGATTGTGAAAAATTGAAAGGGATGGGCGATCGATCGGGGAAGGTAGGTCCTTCCGTTTCTAGCATAAGAAAAATGACAGGGAGAATCATCGGGAGATAACGGACTTCCGGGACGACGAAACGGAGGCGAACCTTGAACGAGTATTTGATCTTCTGGTGGCGGTCTCCTTCCGCTCGAGTACACGGCAGACCCTCTACCGGAATCCACGTTCGAAGAACTTTGCCCCGCCTTGTCGTAATCCGAACCCGATCCTTGGTTTTGAATTTTCAACCGGCTTATTCCCTGCTCCAACTCATCTTTCCTACCATCGAGCTTCCCCGTTGTTTCCTGCATCGAGTAATGTTCCATTTCCGGCTTCCTGACCGAGTCTTCGACCCGTTTCGCGGCATCCGACTGCTGGTACGCATCGCCGAGTCGCTTGCCCCCGGCGCCACCTTTACAAATCTCCGGGTCGTTCGTTTTCTTCGAAGAATTTGGACTGTAGCCGTTTCCATCTACCTCGGAACGTTTCTGCAACTCTTCCACCCTCCTCGGCATCACGCCGCATTCCTTCGTCTCTTTACCCTCTCCGTACTCCGTCTCTCTCGTCGAGCCTCTCATATCGTCCCTCCTGATACCGAAGCTCGTCTCGGGTCTGCTGTACTCGTCCTTGCGTTCCGAACCGTTACGCCCGAATTCGTCTTGATTCTGACGCTCCTCGACCGTAATCTCGTACTTCTCCTTGTCCAAAATCTCCGTCGAGGGATTTCTCTGCATCTCACCGCGTTCATCCTCAAAACTTAGCTGAGGCTGGGAGGCAGCCTTCTCCATCCTTTTCGCGGAACTCCTCCGTTGGAATTCGGTCTCCTGATTGTTTTCGGACTTCATGTAGACCTGCGGCACTCCGTAGCGCGGTCTTCCCTGGTAATGATAGTACATCTCCTGGTTGTTAGCTCTACCGTCCGCCGCGATTTGCTGCCTAGACGTGCTTGGAAGATCGATCTGCGATCTGGAGATGGGTTGTCGAACCTGGTACTGTTGCTGTTGCTGATAGGGGTTAGCGAATTGCGGTGGTTGCTGCTGAGCGTTTCGCAACGGTGTCGAGCCGTTTTGCTGACTCGCCATTTGTTGCTGATGCATCTGCTGTATCAATTGTCGCTGGTGCATGTTTTGCGCGTGTTGCTGAGCGAAGTGGGGACTCTGCATCAGCTGGTTCTGGTGAACCAGCTGCTGGGGGCTCTGATACACTTGACCCGGGGACTGCAAGGCATTTCCCGGCTGCAGTTGCATCGCCTGCTGTCCGTGCTTCGTCGAGCTCGAGCCTCCCTGACTACCCTGAACTTGGCCGTGGTGTTGGGCGGATTGGTTAGCCGTCATTACCGCTCCGGCCACCGGAGGAGGTCCTTGGAATTCTCGAGCGATTCCCTGAGTCACCACCACCGGAGGAGCGACACCCGGAGGTTGGGCGAATCCGCCGATTTGCGTTTGATGCACCGTCTGTACTCCCGCACCTGGTATATGATGACTCACGTGCAACTGAGCACTCTGGCCCGGTAGGCTCGGCTGTATTTGCGTGGTTGGCTGCAGTTGCCCGGGCAATGGAACGCTTTGGATGCTCTGCACGTTTTGTCCGATTGTTTGGCCGGTCGAGTACCCGTACGCGTGTCCGTATTGGCCATAGGCGTTCTTGGGATATTGCTGCATGTTCGCGGCCGGCTGCTCGGTAGTCCTCGGTTTCCCGTAAATAGCCTCCTTCTTCTTGTTCTCCTCCTCGTTGATGCTTCTGCTGGACTTGCGAAGCTCCTCCGCGACGTTGTTGAGACTAGCTTCGGGCTCGGCTTCCGCGTCTTTTCTGCTGCTCGGGCCGAATCGACTAGATATCATATCCTTTATGGTATGATAAGTCCTCGACAGAGGCTTCGACTTCTCGTCCTCGCTCTTGGTGGCGGCCTTTGGTACCGCCCCGCCGGAAGCTGCCCTACGTAAGAAACATTAAATTTGATTTCTGTCTCTCGTTTCACGACCGCGTCGATTTATCCGACGGACCGCGAAGAAACCGAGGAGTGTTTCGTCACGCGTTCAACTCACGAATAAGTGGGCTCTTGGACTTGATAGTTTCTCGATTGGTAGTCTTGTCTGAGCTCGTGCATCTGCGTTTCCTGGAACAAAGAAACGCGGTGTCAGGAGTGCTGTCGCATTCGTTTACGGATTATACTTATTCCTTTAAATTCAACGCTCGTATTTCCGAAAGAGATCTACGACTCGTCGCTGGATATCGCGCCGGACTTACGATACCCTTCTTCCCGCTCGCGGTGCCTCCTCGTGGTGTTCCCTTCCCCTCTCAGAGCTACGTTTAACGATCCTACCGATCATAAACGATTCTTCTGTTCATTTTCGAGGGGAATATATTCGCCGCGCGGGTTACTTCGCGTAATTTACGACCGTACCCCCTTCGCGCGAGTATATTATAACCGAAACGCGAGACGATCCAAGAAACGGCCAGGCCCGACCTCCGGCCTCGTTATCTCTCGCGAGGAGGATGCACCGACGACGACGACGACGACGATGTTGGTCGTGAAATTTCTCGTACGATCTCTCGAAGGATATCGACGACTCTGTGACGCGACAGACGCGCGAGCAGCTTCGAGAATTTCAAAGTTGTCAGTCTGAATCGGTTAGTTCTTAGGAAGGGATGCCACTTGAATATCAACGATTCGGTGAGGCTAGGGCCTAGACACGCATCGCGCATACGGAAAAGGTTTTCAGACTTCTGATCCAGCCTTCGACTTACGGGCCAACCGGAGAAAACATGAAAAATTCAATTCTCCGTTTCATCGTGTGCGCGCGTGCGTGCGAGTTTGTTTGCGCGTGTACGTCGCGGCCTTTTCCCCCCATTTTTTCTCTCTCTGGCCAGCCTTTGTACCCTCCGTTACAAGTCCGGGATCCCGCGCCGGGACTCGAACCTTCCGCTTCTCGTCTCTTTCCAATTCGAGATCATCGAGCGCACGAAACCCCGTGGAAAAAGAAACATTCGCATCCAACTCTAATCGAACGCCGAGCGCCTATCATTTTTTCACGGAATACCCACAGCTACGCCCTACGCGTTTCTCCTATCCTTCCCGACGCTATTCTATTCCGATGCGTTTTGCGAGATTGTAGCAAGTACGAGCGTGCGATTAATCGTACGTGATCGGCGATCGTACTAAAAATAAATAATCAATTCGTTGGCAACAAAGTCTAACGGTTTTCCGATAACGTACCTCCTGCGTCCACGCTTGTTGCTTGATCGGCGCGTCTGGTGCGATCGCTACTCTTCCGGTCGGCCTCTTCTTGTACTCGTGGAGAATTGGAATTTTGGAATTTTTGTCGCCCGACGATAAGACAACTTCCCTCTCGATCTGGAAAATTCGAATAATTGGCACAAAAATGACGGCAACGAATCGCGATGAGAATTCGTTCAAAGTTATTCGATCGGTATAGTCGAGAGCTTAGGGCGACGCCTACGTTTCCATCGACGATGTTGCGTTACGTTCGTAAAGACGCGTGTAGGAACAACCACCAACGGCAGATACACGTACGCCGCTCGCTGTGGTAGATCGGCGTAGGTGCGTAGCGTTTCGTCATTTCATTGTTCGTCTCGTTACAATAATTCGTAAGTAGAGAAAGAAAAAAGAAAAAAGTCGTATATCTTAGCTGCGATCACGCGCATATTTCCGGTTAACTGTTCACTCTCGAGAGGGAGAAGATTCGACAAGATTCTCTTCGGATTCTTGTATCCTTTGTCTTGCGCTCTGAGAATTTTCTCATAACAGTTTTTGCGCCTACGAGTACTATAGAACTGTTAAAGGGAAAGATTTCGCAATCTAAATGTATAAATACTTTTTCTATCCTCCCACGACACACTGCTCTCGCTCTCCCCCCGTTACCATACGAGTCGCACGCGCGCGACGCGTTTTAATTTTTTGCTCCTTTCCCATTTCTTCCTCCAGCGTGATTCGTCCCAAATCCAACGCTCGCAAAATCGCGGCCGATCGTCGCGAATCTCGCGGGCTAGCGGCCAAAATAGTTCGCCCCCGAGGAGGTAACGGGGGCGAAAGCCGAGATATTCGCATGGGTAGACTTACGGGAAATTTGCTACTGTGAGTTTGCAGACTCGTCCCGTGTTGCGCGTGACCTTGACCCTGCTCATCGCCGTAAAGCGGAGGCATTCTGTACTCCGGAACCGGAGGCTGTCCGGGATTTTGACTCTGCGCCTCGTTGCTTCTCCCCTGTGCGTCGTTCGCCGAATTCCGATTTTGTCCGACGGGGGATCGCGCGGCTACTTGACCGATTCGACTCACTTCCGTTTGATTGTTAGTTTGAACTTGTTGTTGCTGATAACCGTGCGTCTTTTGATTATTGGGCACCGGTTTCGGCGGTGGTACCGGCTTATATGGACCTTCTTCATCTGCAAGAATAAACGAGAACGTGTAGAATCCACGAAACCGCGACATCGCGAAGGCTCGAATCGCCGAGGGAATCGCGCGATATTCGACAGAGATGCTTTCGGATTAATTTATTACGTCTACGATCTCATCCCGTTAGTCGTTCGCAGTTACACGCGCGGTACTCTCGCTATTTTATCGATGGGTTTTCTACGCTCGGCGCAAAATCGTGCCAACGATACGTACAACGACGCTCCGACGTTGTAACGTCTAACGGGAAAATCCGGAGAAAACTCGTGTCGCGCCGATTTTTTTTTTTGCTCGCGAATCAGGACGGTGGAAAAGTATTTCTTGTCGGTACCTTGGCATTGATTTTGTCTTCTCAGTCGATTCTCCTGTTTCACTTTACGAACGGTTGTAGCCATCGCGAATTGACTGACCATTTCTTAACACGATATTTATATCACGAAACTTATCGAATTGAGCTTTTTTATCTCTGTTCTTCTTCTTCGCTAATTCGCTCCTATCGCGGGTTTCGGTTATTTTTTTTATTCGTATTTTTTTTTTAAATCGTTTTTACTTCGCACTTTACTATCAATTGCTCACCGTCTTAGCCGCACCGTTACGCGTTACGCTACCGTATTTTATATACCTCGTCCCATTTACACTGATCCCGAACCTTTGCACTCGTCTCTTCCGCGGATATACATTCCGCAGTAAATAGCGATAAGTCGAGAAAAAAATCGCGACGTCGCACAGGAATCCAACGTCGTACGGTCACTTCTTTTCGGCTTGTTTCTTCGTTTTGGCCCGAATCTTCGCAAGATCGACGATCGCTCGTGTTTTTTCCGTCGTTTTCTTAATTTTTTTTTACAGATTTCTTATTCCAGTCACATTTTATGAAATCACATTCGCTATTAAAAGCCCTCGCGGTACTGTAAGCAACCTCGAGATCGAATTACGACGAGCGCGCGCGCGCGCGCGTTACTTTTTTTTCACTAAACCTGACGGAGCACCTCGTCGTACTGGAAGACTTCGACTTTCCATTGAGTGAGCGTCTGGTTCCGCCATTCTGACTTCATTTCCGGTATCATCACCCCCCACGTGAAGGAGCTGGGAGCTGTTGTAGAGAATAGAGCCGCGTTCCTTATTTATTCCACGATCAAATTCTACGACTACGCGAAGCACATTCGATCGCGATCGGTCGTTACCTACGATGTGACCTTCGATCGCGATTCGCTCGGTGCTGATTTCTCCCTTCTCCGTACATAGGTACTCCAAAAATCGAAACGACTCGGCAATTTTTCAGACCAGCGATCAACCGTCGACGTCGATCTACAGCTGACACGCGAAGATCACCGCGAACCTGTACGACAGTTCCTTTTTTTGCCCGCCGTACGTTTCTTCTGCCCTCGTCGATTCTTCTTCTTCTGCCTCTTACTCGGTTTCATACTTGTTCTATACTCTTATAGTTCACCTGTAAGTACCTACGAGGAATCATGCATGGTTGAACCGACTGAGTGCTCAACTACGTTCGACCGAGAACCACCAAAGTCCAGTCATTCGTCTTACCAACTTTTCATACTCGTCTCGTTTTTTTTCTTCCTCTCATTTCTCTCTTTCTTTTCTTCTGCCTTATTTCTCCCCCCACTTCCAACGTATTTTCCCACGACTCCTTCGTTCACCCGTCCTTCGCGACGATCTACGTCCGCGTAATTACCGAATCGACATGCGTAACAGAACGCGCGTTTAGTCGACGAAAAGAGAACATTCGACGAAAGTTGGATCGCGGCGATTATCTCGCGAACGAATTCGCTCGCGCGGATAGAGAGACTCCTTGCAAGAAGGCGAGCAAGAGATTCCGCATCGGTAACCGGAACGTATACGGCGATCGCCGTGAACCAGAACCTTGATGCTTGGCATTAATTATGCTTTTTCTAATGGTTAACGGACCACCATCGACTCGTTGTTACCGAGTCTCGGCTTGGCGAACACCCTCCTGCGAGCTACCTGGCGCGAGAACCGCACGCGTTCTTCTGTAAACATTGGTGCGTCATTTTTACACGATCCATCGTAATTCGTCGATCCTATCGCGATGCGCACTCGCTTAATTCGTTGAAATTTTACTTCCTGTTTTACATTAATATTATATCTTTTATCATCGTTAACGAGCTTTGTTCGACGCGGGATTCGTTCGCGAGGCGTGTGCGCGCGATACGTCTCCGTTTGTTGGGAAACTACTGCCACGAACCTTGAAAGTATATCGAGTACTCGATTTTAAGTGGCGTCTAGTTTTTCTCGGCTAACTAGTTTACCGAGGGACTTCTCGGATCGAGTTCCCCTCAAAGTGATGTTCTCCATCCAGAGAACGTATGAATATCTGCACGCAACGTCGTGAGAATTCAGATTTTTTTCGCTACGAAACTCGTCATTGTTTTTATTTAATTCGCATTTGCGAACGTCGCGTGTAATTGCTCGTCCCGTCGCGTCTCGTTCCACGTATCTTATCAACGACCGCACCGAGAGGTGAACGTTTCCATCGCCGCGTAGAAACGATTCGATCGACGTTTTCGAACGAATATGTAAAAAATGATCGGACGGGAAACGTTTGATTTGCCGTTCGGCGGAGTTTGCAAAATAATTCCGTCGATACGCGAACGGTAATGCCTGAACGAGGCCGACGCGTCTTCGATCACTCCTGGAAAACATCACGCCGCGTTCAGGTTATTTTCACGCCGTGGATCTACAAATTGCGTAATTTCAACGGTACAGCATCTAGCATCTGCCCTGTAGATCTCGCGACATAGCGGATAACTGTACCGTAATTGTAAACATATTTCCTCGAGAATTTCGAGCCGCTTGTCTCGTAAGGTTGATAAAAAGTAAGCCGCGCCGCGCGAAAAAACGAGGCGTTGAAATCTCGTCGTTTTGCCATGCGGTAAAAATATATTCGAGAAACGTACGCTTTTCTTCGTGTCCGCGCGCGGGGAGGAGACAATAAATTACGCTTTTCAATACTATTCCCTACGTTTGCTAGTAAAAACCGGAAATCGATAGCCCGCGTATCAATTAACGATCGCGTTCCTCGAATGAGATTTCTCGTCGATTCGCAAACTCGTTTCGGTCCCGACCAACCGATCTGTCGACGACGATTCGTAGTCGCTCGAGAATTTCGACTTTTTCGAACATTTTTCGCGAAATTGCAAACGCAGCAGCTTCGGTTTCGAATCCTTCGATCGAACGATCTCCATTTCCGTTGCGGTTTGAAAAAAATCTTAATTGTTTTTTTCGTTACCGACGGTCGTGGTTATTTATTTATTTTTTCTTACATTTTCGGGGAATTACCGGTGACCGTTCGCGAGACGAGGACGAACATCGCGATACTCCTTACCTGATTCGATCCATTTTAGGTCAGCAGAGATGAATTTCTAAGATGACACGATTTTCCAACGGCTCGTTCGACACGACCGACCGGAGACTTCATCTTTCAATGTTTCACTCGAGAAGACATAGAGCAAGAAACCACGACAATTTCACTGGCTCGTTGTTCTTGGCCGACACGCAACGCGGCACGAAGTCACACGGCACACGGTAATCTTTGTTGAAAAATTCTTTTGACACTTAGCATATACTACTCCACGCTCGGATGATTTTTCACTTGTCTTCTGCACATTCCACTGTGTTTTAGTGATCGTTTGCCGCCGTTTTCTGGCCTCGTTGGCCGCGGAGATCGCGGAATCGCGACGGTGTCCAAAGACTCTGCGACGTTTGACAATTTTCCCGACACTTTTTGGGGACGAAAGGGCGAAGAATTTCGAAAAACTGACTTACGATCGTGAAAGACGTGAGACGCCAGGCTCTCGCCAGTCAGCGCTGCAGGTTAGCCTCAGGTGGGAGAAAGGTACAGTCGAGGCAGTAACCATCGGTCTCCCACCTTCAGCTCGGTTTATAGAAAAATCGGAGACGACCGGCTACCAAGCCTGCAGCGTAGTAAACTTGCCGGGCGCGTTCATTCGCCGGCGTGGATCACGAGCGACGTTGGGTTTGTTTTACACATCCGTTTCGAATCGTCCCCCTCTGTCCTCGACGTACTTGGACGAAGTATCAACGAATGGGAGGCAAAAAAAATCATCGCGAAATTCGAGAACAATTTCGACGAATCGGCCGAGTTCCGGGACCCTGGAAAACGACACGCGACCGGATTTCGCCTCGTCCGGTCGCGTATTTTATTATTTCGTAACTCGGCGCACGCTCTTCCATTCCACATCGCGCGCGCCGCCTGGATAACGCATCCGACACGGATCTATCGAACGTTTGTTTATCTACTCGTTCTCTCGATTTCTTCGAATCAAACGAAATCGCGCGGATAGACGCGCGTCGCGTACACCGCTCGGTTGCCGGAGATGCGAACGCGAGAGAAACCGAAAAAGGAGAGAGACGCGTACGGAAAAAAATGATGTACAGAATGATGTTCGAGGAGCATTCTTTATACCACTGACTATACTCACCTCCACCACCAGCCGTCGGTCCACCTTTCTGTAACAGACAGGTGAAGCATACAGGTTAAACCTGGAACAGGTGTTCTAGGAAATTTTTCCTACAAAGACTAAGAAGCTCTCCGCTCAGCTCTCCCCGTAAAAGCGCTCGTCTCACGTATCCGTAAGACGTAACGTTGCATTGCTAACGAGAGACGCTCGAGTAGATTATGGTAGTAATAAACGAAAAGCTCCAGCGAAAGCACGATTATCGCATTACCGCGAATTCGAAATAGAGAAAACAACGGCGCTGCGCTCCACAAAATTCGTTGGATAACGCAGACCCACGATGCAAACAGTTTTTCAATAATTTTGTCTAATTCCTACACAACTTGGCGTTCTGAACACAAAAATAATCATACAAAAGTCGCATCACCCACCAATTTGTCACATCTTAATACATATTTGAAAAAAGAAAGAAACGTATTATATTCGCAACGTGAAGGATTTGATTTTGGTCACTTCACAGAGAAAGAATGTTATCGAGGGTAAAAGGTGTAATCTAATGAAACGAAACTACGTTTTTTTAATTTTCATACATCGAATTTGAATTGTTTCCAAATATTGGATAGATGTCGAATTGCCAGAGAGAACTCTGGGTGGTTACAAAAAACTGATACCAGATACGGTTTTGGCATACAAGTTTTACACGAGATCTGGTCGTATTGGTTCTAAAAATGTTGATAGCAATTTTTTTTAGTTGGTCCGTGTAACCGCTAGATCAAATTTTTCGAGGTTTTTTCGCCATCTCCCACGACGAGTTCGACCGATCGTCCTAGTTTCGAGGATGCATTTATCCTATCGCTTCTGTACGCGGATCGGATTTTTTCTCGGTAAGGGAAGAAACGGCTCGTGATTTTGTTGCGGATAATGGCGGGGCTACTCGTAGCTGATATTTTTCGAAATGAACGGTTCATCCGTCTCGGCCGTGTCTCTCGCTCGCAATTACTGCATAGAAGCTTTGTTAGTTGTAATTGCAGCTGCGATTCTTCTTCGCGAGCGAAAACGATCTTCGGCCAAGGACGAGCGTTACCGTTTACATCCCGAGTCTCCGCCATCGTTTTCAACTCTGACCATTCGTTTGTTTGCTTTTCCCGCAATATCAAAGGACTCGGCCAACCGGCTGTGCCACAAAGCGAGTTTAATTAATTATTTCATCTCGATCTACTACGCCCATTATTATTATCATCGTAATTATATCGCGTTTACTTACCCGATCGTTAGCAGGTATTTGGTTGATATTCTTCGTCTGCATTTTCTGTAAAGTTGAGATTACTGTAAGTAGGTGAACGATAAATCGGGTGGAGGAGAGTCGTTAACATTTCTCATCGTCGTTGCGCGCTTAACATTTTTCAACCTCGGTTTTCATTTTTACTTCTTCCATTTCTCTGCACCTCGCCATTCGGAAGCGCGAAATGGGAGAGAAGAGGGAAAATATCGCTCGTGTCGGCGAAACCCGTGAAACGGGGATTTCTGCCGTGAAAGAATAACGCGCGAACCATCGATTAACCGGATGCAACAAATTAAAATCTTTTTCGCGTTCCGCCCGTTCGATTCGACGTTCGCGCTGATTTTCCGGTGCCCCGCGACAACCATTAGCAACGATTATCCTTCATTTTTGAAAAAAAAAAGTTTTCTACAACCTCGCGATGCTCCGACTATCCTCGGCTGCTTTAGCATGCGACGCATCGTTATTCTCCGCGCGACGGCTGGTTTGCCAACGCCCATGCGGCTCGCGATCGGGTTAGATCGATTCTCTCCGCGAATTCGCGATAAACGGTAGAAATTAAATGGGCATTGTTAGGAGGAGAGTCTGGGCAGATTTTCGAGAATTGCGATGATCGCCGAGTTTTGAAGGGAGACGCGCCCGTGGAAATTATTATTCACGTCGTGGGTTATCGACGAACGTATGCGGCGGTACCATTCGCCTTCGAGCCTTCGATCGAGGAGTCGAGGCATGAAATTCTTTCGGAATCTGATTTACGTATTCATGTTCGGGGATAATGTGGGTTACGCGTGGATCGAAATGGTATACAATATTCTTGGCTCTCGCATCCCTGATTTCTCTGATTATGATTTCGAATCGAGCTGGACTAGAGAAATGCGAGATTTCAGTCGTGTACCTCCGCGTCGTGCGGGGAGAGCGATGCGTATGCTTCGTGATCTGGACCCATTATATCCTGGAGAATTTTCTCACGAGATGCCTCGGTCTAATTATATGTCTAGGGACTTCTGAAACCTACCGTTTTATTGCTAACCGTGCTCGGTAAAAACTTCGGTACGTACCGAAAAGACGAGCCTCGAACTTTCGACTTTTTAAACTTTGCTCCTTCCACTCCTCTATTTTTTACGACCGTACGCAGCGTTATCCGCTACCGGTTCTCGTCGCCACCCAACATCCGAGGCGGCACTTTGTCACCGAACACCTATTACAAAATTCTCTCTATCGGATTTCCCGACTGCTACACACCGAAAATGGATCTCTCTTTTTCCTACTCGACTCCGAATCGTCGATCTCGACGACGCTCCTCTTAACGATCAGCCGACGAGAAAAAAATGAATCAGCAGGTGAAAAATCGTCAACGCGGAGATAGATCGAGACGAGGGGACGACAGTTTTCGTCGAGGGAAGGGAGGGCGCGATTATAAGCGGAGATTACAATTGCATTACCCCGGCCGATGTACAAAGTTTCTTGCGAGACTCATCGTTTGCTTTTATCCCTCGACATCCATTCGCAATTCCTCTTTCGGCGCCCCATCCGAACGACGCCCATCATCCCCCGACTCGGTCCTCCTCAATTTTCTCTCGCTCTCGGCTCTCGGTTTCCCCGAGTTTCGATATCGTCGTAAAACTCGCCGGATTCCCTCGAAAATTTCATTGTTTCCAAACCAATTCCCGTATTACCGGTGACCCTTTATTTTTATTGCCTACCAGCTATCGGTTCTCCTCACCTTTTCACTTTCTCCGATCCTTATCTCGCGTGTTCCCGCGACTTTTTCGCACTCGCCCGATCGCGACTCGTAGGCTCGTTATTCGTGACGTCTAATAGCCTGGATCGAGGAATATTTCGTGCCTCGCGTCCGACAGGAAATCCCTAATCATGTCCCCTCGTCCCGCTCCTCTCCTCTCCTTTTCGACCGTTTCGAAGGGAAAAAGGGAAAAAACGGACGGACCTACGTCCGGTGCTACGTTTGCGCTTTACGCGTCGCTTCGTCATACGTAAATTCCGAACAGCGTCATACGAATCCTGCAACGGCGTTTCCCCCAGTCAATTTTTCTCCCGTATGCCGCACAGTGCGCAAAAATAAAACAATTCCAGCCACGAGCGAATTTTCATCGTACAGCCATAAATTTTTTTTTTAATCTCCTCCAAGTGTCGTAAATTTTCGGCTGGAAGTGTACGAATCAATAGATTTGTCGAGGTTTTTGTTTGAAAAAAAAAACAACGAAAAAACAGATAACCGCAACGAATCATTAGATCTGAGAAGAATTCATCGACGTTTCGTTTTATCGGAATCAGCTAGCGAGTAGAAAAACCTAACGAATTGAAAGATTTCTGAACAAATCATAATAATGTTATATTGTGAAAATCATTGGAAATTGGAGAATAAAAGAACGTAGAATAATGTAAAAAAAAATAAATCTTTACCCACTGTGCGCGGAGAGTAAATCGATGTCGAGATCGGGCGAGGCGATAGCGAACGTTGTAACGATTCGTGATATTAATTGTAAGTTTGACCAATTCCGAGGGGCGCCGGTCAGCTCTATCGCGCGCGTGTAGACGGACCATTATCGAAGTTTCCGGAGAAACTCTGCCGTTCGATCGGTCGATGAAAAATTTCAGTTCCAGGCGGTACATCGAGCAGGCAGATCGATTCGTTTGCGCGCGCGAATATCGCGCGAACTAGACGCGAAGTAGTGAAATCGAGACCTCGTCGTACGGCACCTGCCGTCACAATCGTTAGCCTCGCAACGTAAGTTCGTAGCGAAGATTGCGCGTTGAATGTTAAATGGAAATTGGTAAATCCTGAGGATATCGCGCGAGGCATTTCGTCGTCGTTAATAATTCGGATGCTGTAATCCGTGTCGGTTTTATCACCCGTTGCAAAACTCGGCGTCGAGCGGTAAACGATTTCTGATTTTACTTCGGCCGGAATTCGCGCGAATTCGCGGGAGAAGGTCTTCCCGAAAGAAACTGGCGACCGTGACGAATAAATATTCCGCGATCGACGCGAGTCGCGAAACTAACGGCGTGAAAAACACAAAAAACTTTTCGCCGAGTTCGAGTTCGAGCAGCAATGATTTACAGCGCGCCGACTATCGCCGCGAACGAGCGATGCTCATCGAAAAACAATTATCGCGGTGCGTTCGAGCGCCGATTCCATTGCGACTCACCTCTCGTCGACGGAGCACGGAAAATACACGCGAGACGGCCGACGTATCCGATTATCCAGGTGGTCATCGGTGGCACATCTTGCGAACGACGAACTATCCGGTGTCACTTGCCCGATTAAAACCCGTCGTTCGGGGATAATCGCAGATGTCTGCCACGCCGCAGGACCTCGCTGCGAGGAACGGTCAGTATTGGCCGAAGCGCGGGCTCGGCTCATAACAAACTGACTATTGCCCGCGATGCGGACCAACGGAAACCTCGCGGCACCGACACCGAATTAGCCACCGCGCGAGTTCCAAGTTGGGCCTTCACCTACAGGCCCATCAGGCTCCTCGTCCCCCGAACATTTCCAGCGGTCTGACAATCGACTATAATTTATCCGTCCATCGAATTTACATTTCTAAAACGAGCCTGAATCCGAAATTTCACCCCGACGAGTCGGCCTACCACGCCGTATGCTCGTGCGAAGTTGCCCTCTTTTTCGGATCAATCGCTGTAACTCGGATCCTTCGATGCCGCTCGCGCGACGCAACGAGGCGAAGACGTAAATTGCTCAAAATTCAATCGAAGCTGTACGAATCGACGGGTACGCACACTTCGACTCGACAACTCCAAATTGTGGCTGGAAATTTGAAACGAGGAACGATTTTTGCATTGAATACTCACGGATTCGAGATGCGGACGATTGACCACGGATCTCGCCTTAATAATGTTACGATTAATCAATGTCTATCGGTAATAAAAATAAAGGGAAGTAGGAAGTCGATGTCGGGAGAAAAAAATCTAACGTCCCGGCCGATTTCGTGTTTTGCGTCTCATCGATTTGCCGCGCGGTAGGGAAACACATGTTCGCGCGCGCGAGCGAGTTTCTTCTCGGGTCTTGCGTCGCCTTTAGCCAGCCTTTAGCCCTAAAGTAATCGAATCAAGTTGGGCATTTCCAAATCCACTCGAGGAAACGAGCTGATATACGTTTGGGAGCTCCCAGTTTCCTAGCTCGAACTTCCGGTTACCGCATCGCGGCTCGGTGTGCCAATAATAAAAATCCAGACGAGCCACCACCGACTTCGGTTCGTTCTCGCGATATCTTTTCGCTACGTTCTCGAATCTCTCTTATTTTTCCGCCGCCAACAGTGATTTCCAAAATTTGAAGGATTCCAAGTCGTACGTATTGATTTCTATCTGCCAGAAACACAAATTGTCGATTGCATTTGTCTATTGCGGATCGTGGGAGCGAAAGCTTCAGTTGCGGGTACGGGAAGTTATTACTATTATTACTGTTTTCTCCCCTTCCCGCGCATTTCTCGTGCCGTTTGTTCTTCACGCTTCGAGCAATCGAACAAAGCTTCTGAGCTCGACGCTCTCATCTCAATTTGATGCTGCGCCAGATATTCGCGCAAGACGTGACAGACGGATGTTACACGCGACCCGCTACGAACGAAAACTGATCAATATCCGAGGATGCGTCGGGAGATATCATCTCGACGCGTATGTCGCCTGTGCACAGCACGGCTGTAAAATTCAGCCACGCGATTCGGGCGACGACGAGCAGCTCTCTCGCGCGTTGTTTTTTTCGATATCAGAATCAACGCAGTGCCAAATCCAAGGGAGCGCGACCATCTTTCGACTATACGTGTATATATATTTCGACTATACGTGTGTGTATATGTACGCGTGTGTATGCGATCGCGACTCCAATTACCGTGAATATTACAAGTATCGAAATTTCACTTGTCACTCGATCAACCTTTCGTATCGCGGCTTCTTCGGCTCGGGACGTAAATATCCATCTACCCTGACGCCGCGAATCTATTACCACTTCGATCGTGAACGTTTCATTTTATATCCAACCGCGATCCCGCGATATTCCACACCCCGACGGGTGATAAACGAGGATGCCGAGGAAAAAGGTATCGTCCGACCTTCTATGCTCGTTACATTTTATACGTAAGCAGGAACGAAGTCGATGCTTCCAGCGATTTCGCGTGACTAATGCTTAAGCGTCCTCGATGTCTGCTCGTCGAGTTGGGTTAACGATGAAAAAACCCACACAATCCGCGCAATTTAACGAGCCAATCCACGCGCGATTCATCATCGCCCTCGCATCGTCATCGCCGTCATCTTCGAGATATCCGAATTCGCGCGAGATCCGGCGACGTAAGTGAAGAAAAGCTCGATTATGTCTCGTTTGCGTTTCGCGACGAACAATGCTCTCCGCGTACGGAGATCGGTGCCCCGGTACCGATGTACGTTGCCCGCAGAGGTGAACGAGGGAAAATTGCCACTCGAGAGACTATCGGTCACGTGGTCGACGCTCGTGTGACGACAGAACAGCCCGGAAACGTATTCTACATCTGTTATATTGTATTTTCAAAGTACAAAGGCTTTATCTCAATCGCATACCTGCTAGTTGCCAACGTCGACGCTGCAATTTCGACTCGTACTTACGTTCGTACGGACCAAAATCGTCGTACGATGGAGAGTGATACGACGGAAAAGTGACAAAATTTACAAATTCCGCGCAGGAGAGATAATCAGAAATGATAACCGCAACAATAACAACGATAAGCCGATTAATAATAATAATAATATTGATAATAAATTGAAAAATCCTATTATCCGTGATATTTAGACGCGTATAGCTCGATCAAATGTCAATCGAGATGTCAAATATCAAAGGTCGACGACGATAGGTATTATATTCCCTGAAAGAAACAAAAAACTATCGTCTTCCCTGCCGATCGATTTTCCCTCGCGTACCGCGAGCCTGGCGGTGAAAAAAAGGAGAGAAAAAATGTGGAAAATATCCCAGTGTTGCTTTATAAATATATCAGGCTGTTGAACTTGCAGTCGGCGGTCGATTACGTGGAAGGTAAATTTCGCGTACGTGTATTCGTTTGTTTAATCTATAACATCTGTTTGCCCGACCTGCTTCGAGAGATACTAGGTCGATTGGGAAGTGAAAAAGTTTGAAATAATACGAGGGGATGACTGCGTAATGTTCGCCGAAGGTTCGAAGTTATCTTCAATTGTTGGGTGAAATAATTAATTTTTTTCCCCTCGTAGAACCGCCGCCAACAGCGATAGAGATCCTCCTGTTCGCGCGGCGCGCGTGCGCCACGGACCCGCGGATTTGTTATAGGTTCAGTCTTGGCTCGCCTGGGCTGTAGGCAACACCTCGAACAGGACGCTTTTCTCTCTTTCTCTATCTCTCGCTCTCGCACACACAAAACACGTACACGCTCTAGCTCTCTCTCTCTCTCTCTCTCTCTCTCCTCCGTCTTCTCTCCGTCTCCTTTCTCCCTCTCTCTTCTTCTTCTTCTCCCTCTTTCTCTTTCTCTTCTCGCTCTTCTCACTCAAACCGTTCGCATCTCACGATTTTTCTCTTTCTCTCTCTCTCTTTCTCACCCTCTTGCGATCCTGCTCGCTCGTACTTTCACCCGGATAAACGGGGAATTCGGAAAGGTACGGCTTCTCGGTGAATTCGGTGAATTCCGTGAAATCGCGCGCGGGATAAAGAAAATGTAACGGTTAAAAAAAATGTTGGAACGAGACACGAAGGATCTATGGTGAAGTTGTAAAAACAGTGTTTAAAATGACGAAGAACGTTCGCGGCGTGGAATATCGCCGGCGAAAAACGAGTTAAAATTGAATTTTTAAAACGCACGACGACGACCGGAGGCTCGACGGGGAGACAGGAGCGAATCGATGCTGCGTTTCGCGCGAGTTCGCATCATCGATATCAATTGTAAATCGGAAGATCACGCGTCCTTAGGCGCCAACATAAAACCTACTCGCGGCTCGTTCGATATTGTGAACATTTCGTTGTAGTGCGGCGACGAATTCCGGGCGAAGTGTGCTTCGGCCGCGTGTCATTCACGAAACTCTCGTGTATTTTCATACGGATTCCGAAAACAAACGGTGCTTGGTTCACCGCGGTCGAGAAAGAGAAAGAGAGAGCGAGATGGAGAGAACGAGGTTTGGAGGGCAATCTTAAAATATCTTCCTGGATAACTCGTGGAATGATCAAAATCAACTTTTTCATATCCTGCCGTCGCGCCGTCAGGCTTCTCGGATCATCTCGACTCGGCTACACGAGAATTTTTGTATGCTCTGACGTCGGTAATACTCGGTACGGTGGTATCGTAATTCCATTGTGATCGGAAGCCGTGTAACTCGACGCGAGTGTTCGCCGTTCTCGAATTTTCCGTCGACTATTCGTACGACAATTCCACGCCTGCACGTTCGTATTCGCACGAGCGTTGAGAAGGGAAGAGAGGAAAAATTCGGTGCGTTCACCTCGAATAGAAGGTAAAACCATCGAGTGTAAGCCCCGAAAGTGGGAGCTGGAGCGCGAATTTTCCAGTGGAATATCGCTCGGTGGAATCCAGCTTAATTTTACTTTTTCGCCCTCGAAACTCGAAGTTTGCGCGAAGGTAGTCGAACGAATTTGGCGAAGGCGTGCTGGACGAGGAAAATGTAAAATAAACTGAAATTCTCGCGCGATTACTTCGGCCCACAACGCAGACATTCCACGGTAATTTACTCGAACGAAGTATTTTTGTAATATAAACAAAAATATCTCCGGCCGCCCGTGAAATTCTCGGCATATCTCGACACGCGTGCTGCGAGGGTACGTAGTACTTGAAATTCGACGCGCGATAATATCACATTCGTCCCCCGCGTAATCCCCGTGCTAAACCGCGGCGTTTTGCCCTAGACGTGTACGCGTAAACTCGCCGGATTTTGTGGTGACTCCGACGAGAAGAATCAGCCAAATGCGTCGACCGTAGCTAATTTTTCGCGCATCTGTGCTCGAACGAGCATCGAAATCCTACGAAACGGATCGAACGCCACGTTATGAAAATCTACGGGAAAGCTGTGCATTTCAACGCGCAGCATCGTGTCGCGCCTACCCTTAATGTAACATGAAACGAATAATCGTTTGATCAAATCGGAGAAAAACTAGCGCGCAAAACGCTCCATAAACACGAATCGTGCGAGACGAGTGGAGAACTGCTGTTTTTTTTCCAAATCGACTCGACGTCCATCGGATAGCTATGGGTTGCGAGCTGGGAAAACTCGCCTCGTCGGCGTCGCAAAATCAAACCGGACGCGACAGTCCTCCGCCTCCCGCGGCAACCGATCCAAGACTTCCGTTAACGGCGCGCCAAAAGTATACGATCATCGCCAGTTGGAAAGCAGTTGCCAGAGCTATGGAACCAACCGGTGTCTACATGTTTGTCAAGTGAGTTGGTCCGTTTCTCGCGTTTTTCGTTCCCCAGCAATTATTTTGCCGCGAGAAATTATCCGCAAATTATTCGCATTGCAATATTTAATGCGGGACGAAACAGGTGTCTCGTTTCTATACCTATATTTAATCGCCGAGAGTCGAGTTCCGGTTCGATACGCTGCGAGACAAAGACGCGACAAAGTTCCGTTTGTCGTCTGTATTTCCGGTAAATTGTAGGTAGACGTTGCCATCGTTTTGATCGAGTTGAAAACGATGATGAGGAAAAACGCGGTTGCCTGTTAATTCGCAGACGTAAGGAACTATGTCCGAGCGTTATCTCAATGGTGGCCGTAGCTCGCGATAGAATAGGATAGAAGAGATGGAGATTCGACAAATAACGAGATAAATCTTTGAAAATATGGACAAGCTTGGACAATCCTAATTAACGATCGTTGAGCACTGATTTTATTGCCCCGGCTAACTTTGCCCACATCCCATTTTCACCCCTCGTTATAACATCGCGAACGGGGCAGTTTGAAAAATCTCATTCCAAGCAAGTTTCCAACTTTTTGCTCTCCAGAGGAATTTGAATTTATAATTTTTATCACCGTTCGTTATAACTCTCATCGGGAATCCCGTCGGAAGGGAGATATTCCGAAATGCTTACGCCTATTCAGCCGAGAATAAGCACCGCAGCTTATTTTTGCAAAACGTCTGAATTATCGTCTTGAAAAACAAAGAAATCCCCAGCCGAATCTTCAAACAAACATTTCTCAC
This sequence comes from Arge pagana, assembly GCA_963969455.1. NCBI lineage: Eukaryota > Metazoa > Arthropoda > Insecta > Hymenoptera > Argidae > Arge > Arge pagana. The sequence continues at coordinate 24,570,873 of OZ018309.1, read as the reverse complement.
CGGTCAATTCGCGATTTACAAAATTTACCGTTCACCTCCACGCCCGCGCCTTATTTTTTCCAAGACTTATTCTTCCTTCGCGCTCTATTCGACTATTCGAGCCTCTGGCGCCATTTTCTCTCGCCTTTTCGGATGCCTCTTCTAGCCAATTAGTTGATTAAACGTCGTCCCTCGGCACAATCCAACTCCTCGGCTCGAGCTTTTCGAAGGTTTTCGACGTTTCCCAGATCCAAGCCGTTCAAAGAGGTGATCATCAAACTCCGATACGCCAACCCAATTGGGTCATCTCTAACCCTAATAAAAAAACGAGCCTCGTTCTCGGTGCAGCGAGATATTCTACCTCGTTACGGATATGGAAATGTAATATCGTTAATGACATTGTCAACACCGTCGCTCTCCCTACGAAAATTGGCTGGTTCCTCGTTATAGTTGTTCGAAAAAACTATCCAGCAATTAGGATGATTACTGCTACTACCGTCTCTGCGAGATGAGCTGAATAAAAAACTGTCGCAACTTGGAGTTTCAACACTAAAAGACTACTGGTTGACAAATAATCGTGTAAATAAATAACTATAATCGTCATGTAAGCAGGGTACCTGCCTAATGCCACTGACAAAATTGTGGTCTTTTCTTTGTACGACGACAACGTATGATAAATGGAATTGAGATGACGTTCTATGGCAAAAAATACCTACTCATCTGCATATAAATTGAAAATAGTTGTTCCTACCTAGGATTTTCCTCTCGAATTTACCAGCACTTCCGCAATGTTGAGGGGCATGTGGGGGACGGTAACGCACTGCTCCGGTATCACTGCTACTGTTCTCTGAAAATTCGGATTAGCAGCGGAGTTCGCGGCGAGTATTTATACCACCCTCGGTCGCAAATCAATTGACGTTCCCAGCACTTTTACATTTTCATTCGGCTTTTGTGCTTTGGTCTTTCTATAGAGGTGCGCCAGCTCTTTGTTCAATCATCTCGTTTTAATTGCACTAGCAATATGCCGAGTGAAAATATCGACGATTTCTTCGCAGTTATTACCTCGTAGTTCCTGAAACTCTTCTGCGTTGGATCGAGATCCCAGAGCGAGACTATGAGGCCGTTCGAAGAGTTTTCAAGAGCAAACGCGATTTATCTTGTTTATTAAAATTTTCCGCCCCCGTTTTTTCTCTACCAACTAATTCGGGTCAGGAATGTCGGCGTTGATAACGATACTCGAATCCCTGATCAACGTATTAACGGGATTACCTGCTCAGCTTATCAGAACTTTCAGTCGGAGAAGTTTTACGAAGTGGTTCTTCTCCTCGTTATCGTTAACTCTTCAGCTCTTTCTCTTTCTCTCTCTCTCTCTCCTCGGCCCTCGCTTTTTCACCCATCATACTTATCATTAACCGTCGAAACTCTTGATCGTTTACCACCGAGCAGACCGATGTAGAAGACGGCTCGTCTGTGCGCCACGAATTTCATCGCAATCCTGATACACATTTACAGTAGTCGGATACTGGGAATATTTCGAATGGGAGAATCGCGATGGCCAAACCTTTTATGCATCCACCCTCCGACCTTCGCGTGATCCCTCGTTACCCTATCGATTAACGAATCAACCCACACGTATACCATCGCGTAAATGTTACACCGGCGGTAGTCGGCGGTCCATTTGTTTTCGAGCTATTCAAACGAACCTTAACTCCTACCGAGATGCGAAAACAAAATCCAATTCTTGCTTCCTTCGTACTGATCACTTCTTTTCTGTCTTACTTTTCTCTAGAAATCATCCCCACCCAAAAATTGATCGCCCAAATCTACTGTATTCCTTGTAAAAAGGGTACGAGGTAAAAAACGTTAACGCACCTACGTTCGAGGGTATCGCTTACGTTAGCTGTGAAAACAAAATTGTATATTGCAGAAAAAATGTAATATTTCGTACATCTTTACGGTGCAGTGAGAAGGAAACGGAAAGGAGCCTGTAAGATTGCGGATGGACGACGCGTAGAATCGTTTCCAGTGTGACGAGGCTCCCAATTCCGTTTTATCGGTTTCTTCTCTCCCTTTCGATATCCCTCGGTCACTAGTTTTAATTAGAGGACCGAAACCTATGGAGAGACGCGTACAAACATAACCGCGAGATAAAGCCGATTAAATTTCAGTCCCAATCGCGTAACGTCTATGGAGGGAGCATCAATTTCTAATCCATTTTTCTCGTGGCCACGACGTACCACAAACAACGCCCACGTGCTAGTTTCATATGAAATCCGTTCCCATCGTTCCCCTCGAGCAAAACCAGCGATGCCTCGAAGTTGTGTACGCGATCTGTGGATGTTGTCGTTGACTTTCATCATTTGTTCGTCGTTTAAGGAGTCAAGTAACGATTTCCCATTAATCGTAGATTCAGTTCGCATGACTCTGATATACCTTCGATTTTTTGCGTCTCCTCTTCTCATTCGCTTCCCGTTGCACGGAAAATCGAATTAGCTGATTGATTTGCCTCTTCATTCCACCGTACACGTCGTTAATCCTCGCTAACAAACCGCGGAATACGACTCACGCACCGATATCATTCTAGCTTCGCAGTCGTGTATGATATCGATCCTAGACTCGCGATGAGCAGCGCAGCCAAAGAATTAATTATCGATTTCGGCTATTTCAGAATCTAGGCTGTCAGCTGCTGGCGATTCGATGAGTCATACGAAAGAAGAACCGCGACGGTGGCCGATGATAAAATACTACCGTCATCGCGCGAACGCGTCAACGTCCACCTTTCGATCATTTTTCTCATCGCGAAATGACATTGCATTCCGAGAGTCTCCAGTTTTTGTACCCATCCGTAACAGCCACACGGATGCGAACGAGCACCGTTGGCACAAACGAACTTCGTGGTATTCGAAAGTGGTATTCGAACTCCTGAAATGATAACTCAACGTGCTTTACCTGGAATCTCGTCCGCGTGGCTCGTATCAGTTCGTAGTTCTTTCCGACCCAGATGTGCTAGTGTGCAATGTAGACATCAAAAACGGGCACTCTATCGTCGAGCCATGCGACCGATATCGAATTTGATTTTCCCTGTGATGCTACAGATACGCGAGAAGCTCTTGCTGTTCTCGAATGAGACGGTAATCGACCTTGATCCTTGAAAAGCGGTCGGCTACTCGTCTTCAACGAGGTACGAGATTGACATTTCGTACCAGAAGAACTTCGACAGTAGGTCAATGGGCTTTCGCTTTTGATTCTTGAATGGAATCCGAGTATCGCCCTTCTGACGTACAATTCTCGCGGTGTTACTCTCTTCTTCCACGCAGCTATTGGACCTCTGCAACGAGACATCGAAGAATGCTTTCTGTCTCTCTCTTGCTCCTTTTTGCGCAGCAGCTTGAAATTTGCGAAAATGTGGGAGAAGTGAATTCCAGGAACGTCTACGCGCCAGATTACTGCGCAGCCTACCTCGAGGAAACTTGTTAATTAACTGCTTGGAAAGGGATGCGATGTAAGGAGAGAAGAGGCGACAGTGGCAAAACCGTGGCTGGGTTTGCCCGCGCAACGAGTGGCGGTCAGAAGGTGGTATCTCGTTTCCAGTAGAGAACAAGTGGCTGACGTGGAATTGGGAAAATCGATATCAACGAAAACACCGCAGAGAGCTACGTTAGCGTGAATTTCCCGCCGTTGTTTATTCGTCGGAGCGTCGCAATAATCCTGTGGCGTTCTAGACAATTTGTCATATTGTTGTTAGCCTGAATAGCGGATGATTCGCGTTCGCGGGGACCAATCAATTCGTTCCACGTTGCGAAATTGGATGGGAACAAAAAGACCTCGTCTTCTTATCAATCGTCTTCTTTCGCGCGGCTGCAAATGACGAGACGCGAGAATCGATGAAACGATTCTAGTCGGAGCTTCGATCCCTCCCGAAGTACTACGTCTACGAACCTGTCTGTCACCGGGCAACGAAGAGCCCTGATTTATTTTCCGACGAAACACCATTTTCGAACTCGGCTACCTGCATTGCTCGAGATTACCGCAATATTTCCACGAAAATGGAGACTCGATGTTCGCAAGCTTCGCGCATAGTTCCAGTTTCTACAGCGCATGCCAAATATTTGCCTTACAGATGTCGCCTGTCGAGATACGCCGCTGAGAAGTACCTTGCGTAGGTGTAGGTACACAGACAACTGACTAATTACGAGACGGAGTTGGAAAAAATTCGGGCAAATGAACGAAAGACAAATATATTCGCTCGTTTATTGACTGTTAATTCAGCCGAGCGGATAATTGTGCCTGCGCCGCAAGACAGGCACGTGCCTCCGCTGCGAGTCGAATTGTTTTCTACTCGTATTTGAAAATAATTCAACTGCAGTCTCCGTTCGGTGCGGAAAAATAACGAATCACGCTCGTCCCATGCGACTGTATTTGGTCGGACCTCGTTGATTACTTTCTACACAGCTGCACTAACGAACTTCTCTCGCAATTTCCCCGACCCACTTCGACTATTGGAATTCATGTTAATTTCATCGAGGCCACGTTATTGAAAGATTACTCGGCGTGACAATTCAGCCGGCCATCATTCGTCGCCGATGTACTTTTCTGCGTGACTCTAAATTGAATCGATAGAATTAAAGCCTGAATAACGATGCTGTCTTGGAAATATCTGACTCCAGTGGAATCGATAGCACGTCGAATGGGGCACTCGACAAAGTCAGAGCTTCGATGACCTTACAATTGTCGCGAGACTCGGAGCTTTTGACCGAGGCGACGTCGCGACTGTGTGATAAACCCAAAGACTTTCTACGCTTTGTCATCTTGAAATCTTGACTCCGCGAAGCCTCGATTCCATTGAGGACTCACGATTGTTCGGTGCCCTCGTCAGCTTCGAGGCTTCATCTCAAAGTCTTCTTCGCTAACGTAAGCCGCGAAGATAGATCTCGGTCTTCCTGTCCCTTGTCATGGGACTTTGCTCGACTTTGCGAACGAGTCTCGCTGCCACTAGAATATGAACTAGAAACTGTTCGGCAACGAAGCTTATCGCGATAACTTACAATTACTGGCCAGTATTTCAGTTACCACGAGCAAACTTCGAATGTTTCGCAGCATTTTGGATCTGACAAAAATTACACCGAATATTTGATAACCGGATCAGAATATTATTATATCTTTCCTACTCACGTAGCAGAAATTCGATCGGACGCCAATTGCAGAAATTTGTATTCTCCAAAAATAAATAAATCGCGAGAACCATCGGGAATCGCGGAACCGTTTATCCGCGGCGTTTCGCCGATATTTCGTTACAACGGAGAAAAAACGATGTTTCGGGAGAAATTTCATTTTCGATCCGCAATAAATCCTCGGCCTTTAGCTATCGGCTTACTTCTAATCAGATTAGTTATTAATTGTACCGAGCAAATCCGGGATAGATAAAGAAAAAAAAACGTGCCTGGTTACGGGAATATTTCTGGCTCGTAATCAGAAAGATGGCGCTTGATGGCAAGGGCTATATTTAAATGTACCTGCGTACAGATGAGCTTTGGATTCCCTCCATAATCCTCGTTTTCATCGATCGCCCAAGCCATCCCGGCGACTCCGTTGAACTCCTCTAAAATCTTGCAGCCACCTACCTAATTCATCCTTCCCTCGAATTCTAATCTCAATTACCACCCGGCGATTTTTCACGCGATCGAATTTTCCGTCTGCAAGCTCGTGCCTTGCACTAACTTTGTTGCAAACAATTCGTCAACCTCGTTCACGCTCGGATTTCAATACATCCGGGCGTCCGGGGCGACCCTGACTTAGTTCCCGCTGCTCGCCTTCCGCCGCAGCAAACCAAGGACATCGGCGGGTGGATTCTCCTCGGAAGTGCAGAGTTAGCGAAAAATGTAAGAACCAGGGAAAGTGAACCGATAAAGAAGATTCCGGCATTCAGCGCGGAGATTAGACGCTTTCCGTGGCTGTAGACGGGTCTGCGAATTCTTTGGCGTATCTCATCGTTTTATTATCCTCGAGGATAACACCAGAAATGTAGAACGCGAACAGCTATCCGAAAATTTGCTTATTTCCGTAATTTGTTGGCTCGCTGAGGTAATACACGGATAAACACCCGATAAGTAAATCGATCCCCACGGCTGTTTTGGTACATCGCGCGTGATCGAGATGATACGTTCGTTTTGGAAAATTCGATTCACCTGTTTTCCGAGAAATTACTGGATTCATAGTCGTGGTATTTCACTGTCCGAGAACAGTAACTGAAATCATTCATTTGTCTCCAGCTTTCCGGAGTTCCATGTGCTGGATAAGACGAACGAAACAAATTATCTCTACAGGTTTCTGCTGTATGAAAAAGTAACAACATGCTCGTAGGTGGTCGAAAATAGACGTCGCGTGAGCCAATGTTGTTATCCATAGCAGATACCGCGACGAAGGTCGTTTTCCTTATTAGGAGTCCTGGATTACCAAAATAATTCCGTCTTCGCGATCCCTTCGCGTTTCCGTCTTCCGTTACATAAACAGGGAGGAGAGACTTCTTCCGCGTTCCTTCCTGCTATCGAGTTATCGAAACGAACCACTCCGTCGTTCGGTTTTACGCGCGTAGTGCTCGGCGTACTACGATCAAAAAGCAGTGCTGAATGCACGCGAAAAACGATACGATATCGGTCTGGTGGCCCCGCGTAACTTCTCGCGTCCCACCACCATCCCCTCGGTAGACCCGCTCTGTCTATCGCCATCTCAACCTTGCAAGCCTGCTGGTATTTTCGATGGCAAGCTATTTGCGTCGAGTGCTGGTATTCTCTCCGTTAGCTTTTCACCAATGTTTGTATAGACTCTCCTCGCGCTTCGCAATGATGATCGCACCCAATCAAATTCAGTCCCGTGGGAACGAAAAACACGGACATAGCCTCTAGAACGCGCGTTTCGCGACGGTGAAACGAACGTAGGCGTACATTTTCTAATTTGTAATTATAAAAATTCCGTGGAAAACTGTTTCGCGGACGGAAAACTGTTTACCTATGCCAGTTCAAGGCGATGGGTTTTGGCAGAAAACGGTGAATATGCGGCTATTAATAATATTCACTGAAAGATAATTGGGTCAATGTCTGGAAAGTAAGAGGAGCAAGGAACGAGGAGGAGATGTTGCGCGCGAAAACCATTTCGTGGCAATCTTCGTTGACGTTGGTTTGACACGTTTTTATCAGAAAATCCGCGGAAATATATTGCTCGTAGATCTCTAGGCTTTAGGTACAGGACAGAGTGACACCCGCGAAGAAGAACGCGTGTCACGGCGAATCGTAAATCATTTTGGCACTCTTCCGACTTGGAAGATCGGTGACTATCGAGTCGCAGAAACGTAGCTCTAACAATAAGTTTATGCTGGACCCTCGCACCTCGTCTTACCGTTCGCACCCTCGTCCTGCCAATACTTATCTCGCGGTTAACCCTTCATATCTCTGTCACGTCTGTTTCCCGTTTAGCTGAAGGGCTACTCCAATTACTTCTTATCACACTTTTCGTTGGCGTGACGGTCATGCCTGCCCCCGGTTCGTCCACGAAGGCGTATCAAGGTTCAGATCGATCCTATTCCAGAGGACGACGGGAGACAGAAGCTCTCTCTCTCTCTCTCCAGCTATCTGCTTTCAAACGAGGCATGAAAGGGGTAACGACAAATATGGAATGCGGGGAATTCCACCGATATTATTATTTCATGCCATTGCGAATATTCAAATTACTTTAATTTGCGCGCGATAAGACGCATCGCAAAATTTTCTGCCAATTTTTGGAGAAAAAAAACAACGTTCTCACTTTCTTGGAAGATAAAATCATCGTCTGTACCGTGGCTAATTCCATATTTTTTCGAAGACTTTACAATTATTGTTTCTTGTTGCGCACTTCGGCAATTGTAGGTCGTTCGTTGCTCCTGTTATTACCATATCGCGATTTCGATTTGTTATCCGTTCGTTACTCCCCCCCCGCATCGAATCAGAAGACGCACCCCAATTTTTTGTCGAATTTTCAGAGTAAAAAGATGCGTCCGCTGGTCCAAAAAATACAATAACCATTCGAATCTTCGTTCGGTTTTCCATCCCAACGAGTTTTCCCACGAATCTATCGCTCGTACCTCTCCGTTTCTTTGTGTCCTTCGTCACGTCTCGCCGCTCTTCGTTTTCTCGTCCATAAATTTCCAACTGCTTGACAAATTTCATCGGTGTCCACTTCAAATTCCTTCTGTCCATACCTCGTGTAGGTAGCTCGTTCGATTTGGCGGACAAGATTTGGCGAAGTTGTACAAATTTCTCCAATAGCGACCCCAATCAACTTGTCGGACGCAACAACTGCACCGATTTTATACCCGCTGGTCCGTAAAGTATCCGTTCGCACCCCCGTCTTCTCTACACCGAGTTTCGCGGACAGCCGTTTGATCCGTAGGAAAATTGGAGAAAATAATCGCCTCTTGGAAGAATAGAAACGGCTAAAAATGGGTAAACGCAAAATTCTAAAATCACAGCCTCGTCCCTTTAATTCGCCCTACATCAAAGGACCAAAAACCCTCGCGTGTGTTACGAAAACACGGAAGCTTCCGCTGGGAAAAGGTCTTTAATTAACTCGTTGAACGAATTTGCGACGACACCGCGAGTGCAAACAGAACTGGAGCACCGGCCAATAACGATGTCATTAGCGTTATAATTGAAACGTTGTCGAAATAAAAATGTAGACGAATCTTTAGCAGCGCCGTTGACCGATCGTGCGTAGGTAAGAGTTCGGATTTTAACGTAACAAACTCCCCCGCGCCCCATATTGGCTTGTTTGGTGTTTTTTGTTCGTTCTTTTTTCACCCATCAACGTTGACGTCGCCAATTCCATCGGTTGAATTGGATCGTAACGAAACGTCCACGAGAACGAAGACACCATCTCCCGATTTCATTTCGTCTGCGCTTCCAACGAACGCCTGTCAGAAACAGTTAACGCTCGCGAACCAAAGGAAATTATGCGATCCAATAAGTATGCAGCGTACACTCGCACGCGTACCTGCGACGAATGCATTTAATCGGGAATCGGTGTGAATGCTTGGTCAAGCAAAACTTTAACAGATATACGCTCGAGTGATGAAAGGACGAGCAATTTTCTCCGGTGGAAATTTCATTTCTAATTTAATTATAACTGGAACTAGAAAATTGCGAGGTGTCCTCGAGATTAAGCGTTGCCGTGCCGCTACCAGGCAACTTATAAACTTGTAATTAGTTGAAGCCAGTGCCGGCAACGTGTTGCCTCCCAGGTTACTTCTGCTGTTGCTCGAGTTCGACCGATGTCGTTACTTCTGTCCGCAACGAAACGAGGTAATACGAGAGTTGAGAAACGTGGAATAGTAGGTAGCTCCGGCGTTTGTCGTTATATACGGCGAGAGAAATGAGGAGCCGAAGAGGGATCATGAAGTTGAGGGATGAAGAGGGATTTAAAAAGTTTGCCCTTCCGCATATCAAGTCGCAAGGGTTGCTGCGAGCACGAGCCGCGGCACTTTGGGCTGATAATACAGCACCAACGGCTTCATGTTGGAGATCGCGGGACGAAACGCCATGGGAGTGTACGCGAATGAGAAGAAATGTGGCTCCTCTCGCGGCGTATAGCGGTTAAATTGAAGCGTCTAAGAAGCTGCGAAATTTTTGCCACCGATTATTTGGCGACAAAGAGGCGCGACGTTAAGATCCTTCATTGATACGGTTGAGGGGTGGCAACAACAAAAAATTGGGTGACAAGACTCGCACGTTTTTCTTTAGTTCTCCCTTTTCTTCTCCCTTTCCTTCCGTCACTCCTTCCTCCCTTTCTGCTGCGTCTCGCAATCAGTCGACTCGTATCTCTCGGTCTGTCGAGAACGACGCCGAACGTATAACGTCACGTACCTAGCGTCGTGGCGTTACATCTCAAAACTAGGGTTACCGAGTTGGAAATCATTTTTCCAGCGCCGAATCATTCCCAACGGATCTGTGAATCCTTGGGTTTCGAAGCAAAACGTTGATTCCATCTCGATGACCCCCTGAGACGTAGGTGCTAGCGATACCGGCATTCATTTGAATACACTCTAGTTGTGGCCACGGTTCTCGCTGCTGAACGAACATAAAACGAAACGACACCCGCGAATGAACATTTTATTTCTTATTATTTTTTTCTTCTAAATTTATATTTCACCCCCTATTGTTCGCAGGCTTTTCGAGGAGAACGCGGAACTCTTGAATCTGTTCACGAAATTCCGGGATCTTAAGACTAAGGAAGAACAGACGACTAGCATGGAACTCGCTGAGCATGCCACGACGGTCATGACGACGCTCGATGAAGGTATCAAGGGTCTCGACAACATGGACGTCTTCCTCGCTTATTTGCATCAGGTTGGAGGCTCCCACTCGAAAATACCCGGCTTCGACCGTCAATATTTTTGGGTAAGCTTCGTCGGCGGTTGTACGAAAATATGGTTTATTGGTCTCCTGGAAATTTTTATTTTCGACAGTTACTATGTTTTGAGATTGGACTTTTGGCTTTTTTCACTGGACACAACACGTCGACTCGTGATCGAGCGCTGACCCGACTGTATAACTAAACGCTGTCCCGAATCGGGTTGATACAACCTTAATGTTTCGATCGGTCAATTCTGAACTCGTCTACTCCCTCTCTCTCCGTCTCTTTCGCTTGTTCTCTCCTGGGGCCCTACGTATATCCCGTGACAGGGATCGATGAGTTTGTCGTTGGAACCATAAAGTGACAAATTTGAATAATAACGAAAAAAAGCTTTCTAGAAGCGAAATAAAATGATTACTCGCCAGTCGATGAAACGTTGAAGGAGTTTTTTGCCAAAGTATATTCAACGTGGGTGTATATATTTGTTCAATTTAGCGTGTAGTCGCTGCAAACGAGAGGTTCATTTCGCTCGGTGAATATCTACTTCGATGTAACTCGTTATTCGCACTCCCAACATCTCGTTCCACCGCTACGAGACAATTTCAAATCGCGGGGAAAACATTAGAGAAACACCAGCGTTCGGCTTTATCGATCTGTCGAGCTTGCGGCGATGCGCGCCCTTTGCGACATTCGTTTCTAACGATATACTGTAATAATACTTACGACGCAAAAGATTTATCCTCACATCCAGAAATGGGCATAAAAAAAAAGCTCGAACTTAAGGGTGGACGGAATAATCGAATAAATTCCGTACCCGGACATCTGGCGAGACGAGATCGGTGAAATAAATTGATATTCCAGCATTAAAATACCACGATACGAGTGAGATTACTTTTCGCGGTCCCCGGCAGTCGAAGCTTGATTTGTAGTCGGTTGGATTGCTGAAAAACCTGGGAATTATCTGGTTATCTGTCATCTAATAAAACTACGAAATGAATAATGAGACTGAAAGCTATGTGTTTCGCTGTCCCCGCGAAACGCGAGAGTGTCGCGTCGTAATGAGATGTCACGACAGAATGAGAGCTGACCGCGTCGAGCCACGCTATTTGGTCACACGTGTTATACACGGCTCTTCGTTCGCATTTATCGAAACATACGTGAAAGAATAATCGATCTGATTTCAGACGGAATCGTGGCTAGCGTTACTTTCATTGAATCGCATCGGTCAACGTATCATGATATCCGACGGTATGAATAAGTAACTGCTCGTGTACCCATGTAGTCCAGACACGTTTGTCAACCGGCAGATTATTTGATTTGATTGTGCCGCGACTGGTATGGCCAAAGCTCGAATCCCCCCGACGAGAAAAGATGGATCTGAAAGATAGACGCGGGGTGGAATTATTTCCACCGACCCAATATTTCATATCTCGAGATAAAAGGAGCGGCGAGCTCCGAGGCTATAGAAAAAGAAGTAATACTGTTCGAAATTTGTTTGACCCCCGTTTCGAAATAATATTATAAGCGAATCGTATTTCACCGAAGAACGCCTTGGAAAAGTGTATCGACCTGAAGGAGGAGCAAACATTCTCCGGAAAAATGGCACTCGAATATAAACAGGAATATGTTTTCACACGCGTCGCAATATTTACAAAGACACGTGTTTCAAATCTAAACGTTCCCATTTCTCGTTTTTTCTCATATATTTCCGGAGATCTCTCTCTCTCTCTCTCTCTCTCTCTCTCTCTCTCTCTCTCTCTCTCTCTCTCTCTCTCTCTCTCTCTCTCTCTCGCTTCGTCGTCGGGTCTCCACAAAAGTTTCTTTGACTACCTTTTTCTCGCGGTTTTTCCATTGCGTTTCCATTTCACCTATTCACCTCGGGATTTCTATCTGAAAAATATCACCGCGACTGCTGGTTCGCGTTTGCTAGCAACATGCAACCAGCGATGCCGTACATATTCTCTCTTTCCTTCTGTTACCATTTGCTCGTAATGCCATTCGTCATTTCTCTCCTTTCATCTTGCCATCACTTCTCATTTTTGCACGACCACGTTGGTTTTCAATTTTTACTCCACCACACGCTACGAAGTCGAATGGATGGTGCATCGTCGTGTACAGTGAAGCTACTTTCGTCTATACACATCCGCAAATCCAACAGCCCAGATCTATTGACGTCGAATGAAAACTCAAACAATCCTTGATATGTCCCGGATGTTTGTGGCCAAAGCTCACCGGCGTGTTACCGATCGATGCGGTACCATTGCAATCTACTCACATCTACGAGTGCCCGAAATGTTTCCGCACGCGTGGTTATAATCGTCTTAGATCCGCATAGATCTTCTGTGAAAATAGATAACACGTCACTCTCAAAACTTGACACGGCGCTCGACGACGAGTGGGTAAAAAATTAAGTCATAATATTGGTATAATAATAATAATGATAATAGTTGTAATAATAAAATATGCTTTATAAACGAATTGTAAAGAAGCTAGCTGGTGAAAATGAAGAGAGTGAAAAATAAAGTCTGTCAGCTGTTAAATGTGAATCTTTTTCACGGGATAAGCTGCCAAGAAGGACTAACAATGAACACGCCTTGCTGGTCGCTGCTCCGTGGGTCTCTTGGTATTTGCGTTTTCCGAGAAATTATCAGGTATCAAATTGTATACGTCGCGATGTTTCGCCTCTACCATGCAACGTGCAAATACCGACACGCAGAGCGTAATATACTCGTGTTACCATTCGTGGAAGCGGGGGTTCTTATATTATTTCAAAAGGACATCCTATCGATCCGCCGCACACACTCCGGCTCGACTCTTCGTTTCGCAATAACATATTCGCGCGCGTGGTATATATTTTTTTACGATTCGCTCGTTGTGTCGAGACTGCAGTATCTTTTGGCTCCGCGAGTGACTTTTACGTGGTTCATCTATACTTGAAATCTCGGATAGAGCTGAGCTTTAATCTTGGTATCTGTTACAGAAAATAGAAGCTCCATTCCTCGAGGCGGTGAGAAGAACGTTGGAAGATCGTTACACGGAGAACGTAGAAAACATTTACAAGTTAACGATCAAGTTCATCATCGAAACGTTGATCGATGGATTCGACAAGGTACAAAAGGAGAAAGGTAACTCTTAGTTGTAAAAAAGCAGCAACCACAACAAAGAAACACGTGCGAACGCAAAGGCTTCGAAAATCACGACTAGAAATATGGTATCGCGCTGCTTCGCTCGTCGAAGATGACGTACCAACGCGAATACGAACGATATTGTCGTGGAAATGTCAAGTAATCAGATCCCCAGATGTAATCAGTTATATAGGTGAATTTAAGTGTATTCGTTTCGCGAAACGCGATGAACGTGTCGAGAGCTGAAAGTGTTTTTTCTAGAATGAAAAATGAATCTTTATTTATTCTCGATTCACCAACGTTTTCTACGTATCGCTACTCAGTAATTGATGTATATTTTCTATCGCTACTCAAGAATCATCGCTAGACAAAGATGAGAAACCCGGTTTTTGCCATGTTTGAAGCACGACGAAACGGACGCTAGGCGATACGTCGTCGACTTCGACCGTTTCAAAGAAGGTAAAAAAAGGAAGTTATATCCGCGTAAAAAGACTCCGAGGAGAAATATCCGGCGCAAACGGGGAAAAATGAAAGTCAATTTTCGTATACTATGTTTGTTTCTTCGAGACGTAAACATTTTTTTTTTTCGAAAGTGGAAGACTTGCATTCGCATGAAACGACACAATTACAGGGATAGTACGATTTTCGTTTCGTTCTCACAACTTCTTTCATGAACACGCGTACCTTTGCTTACCCGTCACTGGTCGCAAAAATATTCTGGAATTCTCAATTCCATAGGCTAGTAAACACGCGCGATGTGTATATGTAAATGTAAACGATAATCTAGCAAACATCCCTGTTCACATGTCAATTTTCATGAAAATATTCAACAAACTAGGACCAAAAGTCGAGTAATCACGGTTTCCAGAATTAATCGTAAACGAATGGGACGGCACGTTTGCGAGGTCAAAATTTCATTTCAAATACACTGCGGTGTCGTGGGTTTTCGATGTATCTGAAGCACGAATCTCGTTAGAAGCAAAAGTGTGGTATCTCTCGTAGGAACAACCGTCGGCGTGCATATTTTATTTATCTTCCCTCCACTATTCAAATCTACGATAATTCCAGGCGACCTCTGTTGAAATAACAGCCTCGTCGTTGAAATTTTGTACGTATTCGCGCATCCACGATCATTGCATTTCAACCATTTGCCATCCGCGTATAATTAACTGCGGGAATCTACAACGCTGGGAAACATCGGGCAATAATTCGCAACGGAATGAAGTAGGTAAGATGAAGAAAAAAGGAAATTCTGATGAAATAGCAAACTTGTAAAATTCGTTGATCTCTATTCAATGACGTCTTTGATTCCATAAACACGCGTATATCATCCGACGCGCCGCTTTTGCTTCTGACCATGGAAATTGTGATTCAGTTTAAATATTAGGCGTGTTATGAGCTGTTAATACAAACGTATATGTCGTTCTTACTTCCGATCTTCCGATCTGCTCGTAAAGATCTCTTAGAAGCGTGTCAATTCATCGTTGAACATTCCAAAGATCCAAAATCCCGACACAGTATGTAACG
Source organism: Arge pagana (assembly GCA_963969455.1). Taxonomy (NCBI): domain Eukaryota; kingdom Metazoa; phylum Arthropoda; class Insecta; order Hymenoptera; family Argidae; genus Arge; species Arge pagana. The sequence goes on along the minus strand of OZ018309.1, from coordinate 24,555,862 downwards.
ACAGCTTGAGGTATTTCGCGCGAGGTGCAAAAAATACCCTGTACCCTCTGTTCTCCGAAATATAATATTTAACCGAAAGTCTTGAGAGGAAACTATGTTAATTAATATAACACGATGCGTACGGGTCGCATTGTCTATCTGTTTATCCTATACAGGCCCGAATGTATTATTGTATCTGATCGAATATTATAACGAAATATAATATATTTAAACATATTTGAACCTCGTGACACGTCTTCCCCTCATCACTGTAACGAGAGGAGCGACTTTCTCGTCAAATTAATTTCTTTCACATCCGAATGATTAACGACTACCTTCGCGTTATTTTTAGTTTTCTAGTTATCTTGTTTTGCAAGTAGGTCATTCGACGGGCGTATATTCGTCGAATGCATTCGCTCGTTAAATTCGTAAAAAATCTGCACCAGCTATTTTCTTTACGAACGATGTTAGCAACACTCTGTACTCCGAACAACTGTGCTCGACAGTCGGATAATTATAATTGGCGATTAAACATTACTAGAAACTACGCGAAAAACGCAGCAGCTATCGATCTGGTCATTCGATCGATGCCCGGAACGAATATTAATGAATACTTACGTTATTTTTACGTATCATTTATTCCATGTCCTCCTTTTTCGACGGACAGTTTTCAGGTCAAGCGTCTTCGTCGCTAATAAGGTAGGAAAACGAGAGGAGCACAACCAGCAGGCGGACCGAGGACGAGCGAAGACGCGGCAGTGAGACGACGCGGGGTCGAAACTGGGCTGCATATGGTCCGGCCGAAATCTTATATCATGTTAGAACGTAGAAAATCATTGAACGACGAATCAATGATAGGTACGAGCCGTGGCGCGGATTGTCCTTCACTCCGCGAATCTGTGCAATGACTGACCGATAGCACGGTGAATAATTTGATGCTGTTAGAATAACAGCTAAACAGATTGGGACTGGTGAGGTTTATCACAAAGCAAACTATTCTCTAATCCCACGCATATTTATGCGCGAAATGTCGGATATACTGATAAACTTGTCGATTTCATGACAAGCTTTCAATTTGTCCTTGTATATCGGACGCGATCCCATTTTTCTCCATGTCACAAACTTAGAGGAGTGCTATTACGGTACGGATATCGACGCGACGTTCATATAATTAGTAGCATTATCAGGTATCGAAGTACGCTATCTATTTTGGAGCCAATGAATTTTAATCGCATCTGTACCTACTCGCATCTCCATGCGAGTCTACGGCGAACGTACATATGTACCTACCTATGTACTTATCTATTAACCTATTTATTATGCGTTCCTAAATTTAATATCAGCCGCACTAATGTACTGAGAAACGATCGCGATTGTATTTGACGTCTGAATTTCATTAATTCGAAAGTTACGAGAGTCAACTGTTTTATTGGTTTGCCAACTTTTTGCCGTGCTCCCGGTAACTCTACATGTTTATTTTCCAGATATGTTTGGAACAGCTACTTCTCATGGTCGAGATATTGCATGCAAAACAATATCGAAGTATTCCGTGAAAAGCTCGAACCAATCGCCCTGTCGAAATCAACCGCTCGAACGAATCGCTTAATCGAAATGAACAGCCCGAACCTACACGGTATAAGTAAAGATATACCATGTGCCGAGAGCACCGATGAAACAAATGACGTATCCTGATCGAGGCGATGAATTAATCATAACTGTTTGAAAAGTAGAAGTCTGTCGTGAACTACGATGTTTCAGCTCAAGATCGACGTGTTCGTTTGTAAATCATACCCCAATCTCCGTTGGTAGTCAACGGCGTCAACGTCACAATTATTCTCGTATGCCAGAGCTCTTCTGCATGGCACGAAACATAAATAACACGCGAAGACGTCTAGCAGACGAAAAAATTCGATCACGACTGACGCATAAGATGTCTCCGAAATATGTATGTACTGCAAGTTTATCAATTATTCTGCGTGAGTCGAACTGATAATTATGCGAAGCAAAACAGAGACACGATCTTCGTTAGTTGCGTGAGCGGATTATGAGCTTCACGCCATCTTTGCAAATGTTGCGGGAGCTAGTAACTACATTTGTGAGATAAAAAGGTCCCATTTCCAAGATGGCGTCACATTCGCATTCGGCATACGATATCACACGTAGTTGGTTAGTTGGTATTGGTGGAACGATGGTTGGCAGATCCGGACTTTTAGCCGCCAACAAAGATGGCCGCGTTCTATTAATGTTGACAAACGCTTTGCTCGAGTATGCCGTCTATGCCTACGTAATTTCCAAGAAACCGCTCGAATCTCCGCGAGGTAAGAGAAGTTTGTATAAAATTTGCATTAGAATTAATTTAAAGTCAATATTTCTGGAATTATATGTACGTGCACGATTTATTTCGCTTATTTGAAATTCGGCGATTTGTTTGTAATGCCAAACCTAAAGTCTTCGTTTAACGGCAGGTTTACTCTGACGATAAACTTACACGAATTAATGTATCATTCCTTTACACAATGCCCTCGTTACTAGTTCTTCTCATATCTCATTCGTTCTACAGCTCCATGTCGTTCGACAGGTTATGTTTGCTGAAATATCAATATCGTCGACTTTCACCTTATTAAACGTGCAGAATACTTTTCTTGATGAACGTTCCAAACATTTTAATGCTCGTGTATTGCTCTTCACGCTCACACAGCTTTCTATATACGTTCGCAGATGCCTAGCGTAAAGGATGAATCTGATGGCGACGGAGAAGAAATGTCTCACGACAGCAATGACAGCAATCAGAGCTCGGCATCATGCGACAGCAGTGTCGAACACAGCGACAGCGATGATTCATCTGAAATGGACGAAGACGAATGCGAAAGACGCCGAACGGAATGCATGGAAAATTTAGTTGATCTGGAAAGACAGTTTTCTCTGCTGAAAGAACAGTAAATAAACTTTCAATCATAGTACCATTTTCCTATAAATATATACTTACGTAATTTCACGCCATTGATGCATGAAAAGTGACCAAGATTCGCTTGGAGCAGCTTCGTAATCTATTTGAGTTTCGTCGTTATAGAATATTTCTACCAACAATTCAGCAACATCGTTTGGCCGGCGATAGAAAATTTTTTTTAATTACTTTGACATGGAAAAGTAATTGCTCGAGGAGGACTACATTTCAATTTTAAAAATGTACCGTCGAACCAACATTCTAGACAGAGAACACCTTTGCATTTTGAAAGTCTGTGAATATGTGTGACGCATTGTCACGATCGTGTATTGTTGTTTTTACAGGTTATATCGAGAACGCATCACTCAAGTGGACACGAAACTTGGTGAGGTGAAAATTGGAAGATCCGAAGAGTACCTAGTACCGCTGGAGAGATTGAAAGAAAACATGAAAACTAAAACAGAAGTGGCCGGCATTCTTAGGCAATATCGTTTACAAAATATTCAAAACAAATTCCTCGCCGAAGAACAAGCTGCTCTTCAAAATTTTCAAAGTGAGAAAGAACTGATCTGGGACTATTTCCATAGTGAACTTCAAGAAAAAATTCGTAGGTTAGAGGAGGATCGAAATAACGTCGATATTCACGCTGACTTATGGTTAAATTCTAGCGGTAGAAGGCGAAGAGGTCACGTAGAAAGACGACGTGCTGTATCGGTTGCAGGACCGTACATCGTATACATGCTCAATGACGCGGATATCCTAGAAGATTGGGCTGTAATTAAAAAAAGCTTAGGTAGTCGAAAATCTGAAATCTTATAAAAGTGTGATTGATACTGGTTGAATGAATGCTCCAAGTTCTGGTCATTTCAAGTTTATTATTTGTCACTGAACCGAACTACCACGACTGACGACTGCTTGCGTGGATGTTTCCTGGAACTTGTGGCTAAAAACATATGAAATGTGTCACAAATCGCGGTAGCATACCTATTTGGACCACTTCATCGCGGAATAACCCGTTCGAGCAATATCTGTAGCATATTCTCTGTTGTACATAGATCATTTGTGACGTCTCCATGCAATACCAAAAAATACAACACGAGGAACCGCGGCTGTTGCAACTATTTCGTACTAAACTGTAACATTATTTACTTCTTGTTTTTTTTTTATTACTTTGAAAACTTTCTAAACCGTGTCGTAGGGTGATTCCACCGAAATTTGGCCCTGAGATAACGCTTTCATTTTGTTCGATTACCTTTTTTGTTGCATCACTCATTACGTTTATTTTATTGTAGCTTACTTATGTCAAAATTAAAAAACAAATCCTGACGTCGAAACATTCGAAATAAAATTGACATAATTGTTACTGCACAGTTGTTTAGATGTTTTCAAACCTCAATTATCACGACGCAGATTGCTTGTTAAAACAAACGTCGTGACAATTTAAAAAACGAATGCCCGATATACCTACCGCACGACAGGATCTTTGACCAAACTTTGCTGATAGAATCATTTCCTACGATGTTTGAAAATATACCACGTAAGATCATTTATAGCTGAAATGCGAATGTGATGAAAATGTCAGGTTCCATTGATAAATGGAAATCTTTTCTTTCAAGATATCAAACATCTATTGAGGAAACGCAATAAGAAATTCCATTCGCGTACCGAAATTTATTGATGCAAATATCAAACATCCTCTCAATTTCCAATGGAGGTCGGGGATTTCCATTTGATATGCATTAGAGAGTTGCTGTTTCATCTGCCCTTCAAAGAAAACATTCGTGAGTTATTTGAATCCTGTCGAAAAAAAATCATATTCTGCATTTTAATGTACTGCCCGCAAAAACATCAACCAAGCAGTTGAAACCACTCTATTAAAAATACCTACGTGCTTCCAACTTTATTTCATAATCAGTATGATCACGCATTTAAAAATACGAATTTACAACGGCCCTCCCGTAACAACATGCGCTGTACTCTCCGCATAAAATTTCGCAAATGAAATATGCATAGTTGTATGCCGTTAGCTCTATTAGTTGAATTTTCTGCCAAGACCCTCCGGTCGAGCATAAAGTGCCTTCCGCAAAAAAGTATATAAGGATAAATTACGAGATATAAAAGGTACTCCAATCACCATGCCAAGTAATCGGTAAATTCTAAGTTCCGCACCCTAAGTAAATAAAATTACAGAAATAACGAGCAATAGGACCTTATATTACATTACTTGTAATACTCACTCGATATCCTATTAAAACGTAACTGCGTATCTTGGGGGAAAAGCATTCTCCAAAATTCTGACTCCGGTTACAAAGAAGAGGAGAAATGATAGCTGGAACGTTCATTGAATTGTTCGATAATATTTGGATTTCTTTATTTACGTGCGATATTTACAGGTTCCCCTACGTGCAGTCTCGACAATTCTTCGATAACAATTAAGCTTTTTCACATCAAGAGATCTGAAACAAAAATCATCGGGATGGATCGTTTCCGAAATATCATTTGTCCGTACGCTCCTCAGCGTCGACGAATCATTATAATACGCAATACCTAGTTGTACGAGAGTAATTTCCCGACCAGCATTACTTATTTACTCGGTGATATTCGCAATATTTGAGCTCCGGAACCAGCTTCGTAAAGCGATTGTATTTCATAAAGTGTAAATTCAAAACTCTCGCCAATAAAGAATCAGCTCGCCGCGTTTTTCCCTAGAAACGCGGGCACAGTCGTGAATCGTTGTTCAATTCGGTTGATACTAATGAAATGAGAAATCGGGATCTCGCGTCTAGTCGTTTCCATTACATCGACTAAATTTCGACACTCAACAAATACATTACGATTACGAAACTATTTTTTCATCTACATCGCATTATATTACAATTACTAGGATGACTTTCGACAACTTATCGTCCCCGATGAACTTCTAATTAATAAATAAACGTCACATTGTATATATATATATACATATATACTGTATATTATTTAATAATTCCACCATTTTTATGCGACACGTACGTCGGAATACGCAGCTCTGCGGTTGGCTATTTAGAATTTTATCGAAATCAAAGTCCTGACTATTTACAAATAAATTTTTCGAAAAAGTTACTACGACTCGTACTTTTCTTAAATTACGTAACACAACATACAATGTGATGCGGGCGAAACGGAAAATACACGGGTCAAAACGAAGTTTTCAATAACTCGAATTCTAAATTCGTTCGCCAAAACAACGTGAAAAATGAAGCACAAAGTAGAGCGATGAGTGGTGTTCGCGTCGTTTGCCACTGGAGCTTTAGCCTCGCGCGTCGAGGCAGAGCTTCGAATTTACCGTGGAGTACGACGAGTTGCCTGACGACAGGCGTCGCGCGGCACACTCGATAGCTACTCGACGCGCGGCGATGATCACGAGGAGCTCCGTCCTCGCTGCGGCGGCGGTACCCGCCGAAAATGTGCGGACGTATACGACAACGACGAGAGAACGATGCGCTTAAAAAAAGTAAAATAGTCCGTAATAGAGAGCTTCAGCGAAATAAAAAAACTTTTTATTCTATCGATACAAAATTCAATGACACGATTTAATTAAACCGGCATTTCTCGACAGCCGAGTAACATCCAATAATATTTATTACGATTACTTGTAGAGAATACTGTGATAACAAAATGAGTAACACTCGAGTACTTTTTCGCGAGTACACGTCCGTCACAAGCCTTAAAAATATTCAGTCTTTAAGGAAAAGGACCTTCGGAGCTTCGTCGACATTAAACAAAATCTCTGTCAGACTCTCGAAACATTCCACACGGATGTATGTATTACTATATCTAATCCCATTGATCCGTACATGTTTCGAACGGAAACACCTCGATCGTACGAATAATGAAAAGTGAACGGCGAAAACGTTCGGCGGAACACGAAAAACGAGCAGGTTTTACACACTTTAATAATCTCTCGGTCAGCGGGGTGCGAGGAAATTCGCGTATACAAAGATTCGATCGAACGTTTGCGAAATCGAATCGAAAAATATTATTCCTTCGTCTCCGTAATTTATTCAAAACGTATGAATATTTCCCGCTGTCAATCGTTCGACTACCCTGGCAATTCTCCTCGGCGAGACTATATTTCGTCGATCGTTACGTAGTAGGTACGGGGACGATAACATTTTTGAGCTTTTCGAACATTCAACAGTTGCCAATTTTATGCCGTTGCGATCAAGCTGCGTCGCACTGCCGAACATATATTTGACACGTACATGTGCATACCTATGCATAAATTACAATCAATATAATGTATGGATGTACACATTTTTACGTTATTTTCGATGATTATTCAATTTTCATACAAACAAAGACCTGTAATTGTATCGAATTTAAATAAACACCTGAATATATGCGCGGATGTGTGTTGAAAGTATACTTGCCCGATCGCATGTTATGTGTCGGAGAAAAAATAGATCGTCCGGACGAACGAAATACGAAAACAATCAAATTCTTTTACGACTTACCTTGCCGCGCGTGGGGGTCCCCTTCTGGTAAAGTTCGTTGAAAAAGAACAAAATTAAGGAACACCGATTACGTAGAGAAATAACAAATAGGTAGCATCGCAACGTGGCCGAAGAGTCGTAAATGAGGAACGAGATAGTTTTCGTATTTTGAACTTTGCCCAACGATCGCGTCGCGTAGGTACAGGTTCCCCGTACATTTCGCGCATATGTTTGTTTGATCCGCTTTTTTTCATCCGTTCACGCAACGTTCCCCGGATGGTTTCGGCTGCATTCCCTCCAAACAGCGAAAAGTCTACTTGCTCGGTGGTTTTTTCTTGTCCTGATTACCGCCGCTCGGTTTCGCCGATACGGAATCGCTTCGACAGAGTAGAACATTTTTGTAAGCACTCCTGTACTCGGAGCTCATTACCACGTAGATAACCGGATTTATACAAGTCGTTAGATAAATCAGAATGTAACCAGCGATATTTAAACCCCGCCAATCGACGATTTCTTTGAACGTTTTCGTGATGGTGATCGGTAGATAACAGATGAGAAACGACACGAATATCACGAGTATCATTTTCAACAACTTTTTGTCCTTGTTAGTCAGTTTTCCAGTCTCGGAGTGGCGATTTCTTATGCTACGGAAACGCGATTCCCGACGAAACGTCTGCGATTTCTTGCCGGAGCGCTTCTCGGACGGAGAATCCGACCTCGAGCTCGCGTAATCCTCGGAAACTTCGTCGTATCGCGACAACTGCGAGTTGAGAAGGTTGTCGGAGGAGTTTTGAATGAAGGGAAATCGCCGTGGTACCTGCAAACTGTTTTCTTCGAATCGCAACTGAAGTTTCGACTCGTTCGCTTCGGAAAATTGTTTGTCGCACGGCACTTGCACGTTAACTTCTTCGAATCTGATCTGCGGTCGTGTTTCCAAATACACGTCGTTCGATCCGGACGTGTCGTTCGCGTTCGCATTCGTCTCAGACTCCGCGCCGAAATTCTGAACGGGTAAATTGCCGTCGATGAATGGAATCTCATCCACGCGAGCTTCCATGCTCGATGTCGCGACCGATGGTAGCGGCCTCGACCTTTCCCCGTCTGGTTCCTCCAGACTGTTAACGCTGAGACTAAAAACGACCTTCTGACTCCCGCGAGTCGCGTTTAAGTCGTTTCCTCGCAAAGTCTCGATCGTAGGTATCGACGATTTCGCAGATGTCTCCAACGACGCGTCGTCTTTGTCCCGATGTATGTTCGGCGACGAGGCCGAGTGCTCGTTCGCCGCGCTTCTCAAGGTCATCGGTTGATTGTTCACCGAGTCGACGCCATCGTTCGTCGTGCTCGCGAGATTTACCGCGGAGTTTCGAAGAACTCCGCGAAATTTCGACCCAGCGTCGTGGTTAACGTCATCGGAGGATCGTCCGTATCGACGATCGACGACTTTCGTCGAGGATCGACCGGAGAAGTCGAACTTCGGGGATTGTCGAAAGTTTTGAAAGCTGGAACTAAGCTTCGGCGAGTTAGTTCCGACGAAGCTGAGTTTGTCCTGTTGTCTCGTGGGAGAATTTCCATTCTCGATGGTCGTCAACGTTGCAACGCAGCTGGAACCGATGGCCGAATCCTCGAAGTGCTGGCTCTTCGTGTACCTCACTTCCAAGTTAGACTTGGTAAGGTCCCGGGTGACCTTGTTACGTCTGCTCCGCAGCGCCGTCTTCCTAACGATGTAGAAGATCCTGGCGTAACAGACGACGATCGCGAGACAGGGAGTAACGAAGGCCAGAATGAAGAGGAACTCTTTGGGACTTCGACCGTGAACGTCGGGCAATATGGAACAAGAACCGATCACCGGGTCCAAGCCAAATCGTCCCCATTGTTCGAACCACGTGGCCACTAATGCTCCAAAACCAGATATCCATATAGCTACGACCATCAGAGCCAAGTACTTCGGTTTGTAGAGCCTGAAATGAAAAGATAGAGAAAAACAACGTTCAGTCATCGATCAGCCGACCCGAGGGTCCCTTGTAAGACGATCGTCTTATCTTCTTGTCAGCTACCCGAAGACTGTTACCAGAGATTGATTGTCCGTTATATATGTATACATCGTCCATGCTTGGTATTCTACGCTCTATAGATTTCGGATAATACAACGCGATACCGCGACGAGATTTTGATAGAAAAATGGCGACAGCTTCTTCTCAAAGAGTATTCCCCAAGAAGATATACGATCGATGCACCAGCAACCAAAACCAACAACAAAAAAACGCCGACTCTCTATGCAAACGATTGCGAGAACGCGTCGTTTTCTTAATTTTGTTTATTTTTTATTAAATGGCTACTCACTTGCGATACAGCCGGGGATGTCCGATCATTATATATCGATTAATGGTAATGGCCAAGACGGTAAAAATACTGACAGCCAGCAAGCTGTACCTCAGGAGTGGAAAGAGCCGGCACAACAGTTGACCATGAAGCCACGCGCTGTGCCAAAATGTCGAAGTCGCCAGTGGTAGGTTGAAGCAGCAGAACATCAGGTCCGATATCGACAAGTTCATTATAAAGACCGCTGTGGCGTTCCGCAGCTGTAAAATAATAACAGACACGTGTTAACTCGAGTGCGAGAAAGTACGTGAATTTGAAACCGAAAAAACTGAATTCAACAAAATAACAATAAAAGCCACCAATTGCCTAATTGGATCTTCGCCCGATGCCTTCTATTCGTGGAAAATTCGTCCGAGCATCACTCTCCGGAATGATTGAAATTTCGCGCATAGTTTACCCGCGGCGATATTATTACAACCGAGGTCGGAATTGAGTAGGGTCTTCGAGGGTGCAAAGTTTACACGAACACTTAGTTATCCCAGTCACCGTGGACCGTTCGAGATTAATGATTCTCAAGAAATACACCATTTCCTTCGACCATTATACGTACGCGCGTATAATACTATATACGAATGCGGCAAAGTAATCGGTGGCAAGTCCCAATCCGCCTAATTTCCTCGTCGAAGACCAGCAATCTAACATTATCATTACGAGCTTCTTGAGAAAACGCCATTCGGGCAATATCTATCTCGGGATGCGTCATTTTTCGGCAGCTTTTTTTGACTCGCAAACAGGTCGTATACTTTTAGGAAGGTAAAAAACGAGGTCTGCTGAAATTTGAAGCCTCAAGACTAATATTAAGAAGCGCGTCATTGCGATTTCTATTTTCCATTTGAATAACATCGTAAAAAAAAAGTTTTTTATGCCCAAAATTTTATAGCTCGAAAATAGCATATTATACAGATTAGTCCCAGACATACTTTGCATAGGAAATTGAACGCTCTACAAAACAGGACTTTGTTGATAAACATAAAAAACAAACATAAAAAACTTTTTCACCATCTTAGTTAGATGGAAAATAGAAATTCGCAACGACGCACCTCTCAATATTAATATTAAGAGCTCAATTTTTAACAGACTTCCTGTTTTACATTCTTGAAAGTATACAACCTGTTTGCGAGTCAGAAAAAAAAGTTTCCCTAAAATTGCACCCTCTAATTTACATATGTAACCCTTCATGGAGTATTCCGTGCATTTTTCTTCTCGGTTAGTCGTCACGTCCTCGGTGTCTACTGTTAGTGCGATCGAACGTGCATTCGCGAACAGGTCCGTGTTATTCTTAAGGAATTTCCACATATTTTTTTAACGATGAGAAAAACTATGCTCGAAAGGCTCGAAAGCACACAGTGAAAGTTGTAAACGGGAAGAGCGTAGGAGTTTAGTGGGTGTGACAAATTCGTTGGCGAACAAAAGAGCGAGCCTTGGGCATCCCATCCTAACAAAACCAGTCGCTTTTGTTCGAAGCAACAACTTGGACGGCTACACAGGAAGCTTTTCCACCTCCGGCCACCTTCCACTTCGCACGTAATACAACCTGCGAACTCTATCGTTCCCTCTTCCTGAATTATTGCCTCATTGCTCCAACTTCACGTTGGAATTAAGACAACTTTTCTTATTCCGTCGAACATACTTTACCTCAACCCAACTTTTCATCCGAGCCTTCACTCCTTCTAAATATATTGTTTTTTTCCCGCTGCTGCCTTCGTACGTCGAACAGTTTCCCAGACATTCTTCGACAACGGATACCAACCACGGCACGTACCAGCCAAATCGTTTTCCAAACTTTTTCCTCTATATACCTGAGCTATTGTAGAAACCCAATTTACCATTTTACGATCCAATCCTCTGGAGTCTCGGTGATTTCCGGAATTAACAAACGTAATTGCGTTTCATTGACTCTTCGGCAAAAAACAAAATAAAAAATAAAACACCGCATCGCGGTTGCGTTGGAATCCAAATAAAACGATCGCTGTATCCTCGAATGAACATTTATCAAGCATCCAAGACAGTAATCACACCGATCATACAAAGTTATTCGGTAACTGCCAAAACACGTCTTGGGCTAGTTAATTCTAAAGCCCAGCTGCTCGATCGTATTAACGAAGATGTTAGGATCGTCTTCAATTTACTGACACGAACTTTTTTCTCCTCCATCCCTTCTTTCCAGGGAATCTAGACACACCCACGTACACCATCATTTGCGCGGAGTACTTTGCTGAAAGAACTTTTAGCTGGCTCTGCTATCACTAAACCAAGATGCGAAATCTTACTTCCAACGTGAGATGTATAAGATTGTTCGGGAGAATCGTACTTTCCATCGACCTTTGCTCTTAGTTGTAAAAACCTCACCGACCTCATCGGCGAAAGAACGATTTCGAGGTCATAGATGATAATGTCGATCGCGAGGCGAAAGGAACGACGGCGAAGTATTAACTGCCGCGAGATCTTGCTACCATCTCCAAAGTTCCGATGGCCGATCGTATCGAAACAAATCTGCCATTTATATTTGACGATCGTGCGGGTTTTATTGATGTGGCAACTTACGCTGAGACCGAAAAGAAAGACGCTTCAGAATCAGTCCTCGCGCAGGGACGAAGAGAGAAACGGAGAGAGTGGCCGTCGTTATTTTGCAAATCTCTTCGAATTTCTCCCCGACGCGCGTTCATCGTGTTTTTTAAGAGACACCTTTCAGCTACAGCTTCAGTTATAAAACCAGGGACGAGCCATTTTTGACGCGTGTTGCTGGATGTTGTAAAAAAAGTGACGTGGGCTCGCGTTGAAACGTGTCGGGTGTAAATCTCGGAATTATTGGAGTTATAAAAACAGCGGTAAAGTGTAACATCGAGGGATGTTTCGTTTGTTACTTCTCTTTTTTCCTTCGCCCGACGCTGCCGTCTGGCGAAATAATAAAATGATGGCGAAAGGACGGAAAAATGGAAACGACATGGCGGCAGCGTGGTATGGTACGCGGGTATGTGCCAGAAATACGCTGATATCGAGGAGGAAAAAAAAGATGGCGGCGAATTCGACGGTGGTCTGATTAAAAAATTCCATAGCCCGAATTTTCGCGTTGCGTAATATACGATTGGATTTGGGAAAAAGGTTCAATTTCCATTAAACCGAGATTAACAGTTTCACGCTTCGCTCGGTTTTATTCCCATCGCGATTCACGGGCGAGGATTCGACGTAGAAAATTTCCCGCGATCTTTCGCGATAAATAATCGCGATCTCTGGATTCTGCAAGTTGCCTCGACTCGCCCTTCGGACGCGCAGATTTTCGTGCCGGATTTTACGGTAATTTGATAAAACGAAGGGAGGATTCGTCGGGAAACGACGAATGTAATGAAAATACCTCGAGATCTCGATTCGGTTAGAATTTGTAGGACTAAAATCTTATCGCGAATAATGCCCAAGCGATTCGTTCCCCGAACATTTTCGAATCTCTCCTTTTTCCCGCATTCTCTTCCCTCGCCGCTCATTGGTTGGGGGAAACGAAACATGCGAGCATCGAGTCAAGGCGGGAGATACGAAAGCGACGTCGTTGAATCGTAGATAACGGGATTACGCGAATGACCGAGTTTTGAAAAGAAGGTCGAAATAAATCGAGAATTGCAAATTTGCGTAATCTGTTAAAATTTACACGGTGGCGCCGAGTTAATCTTCGCAAATGAGACAGCCGCGAGGAATTTCGGCGTCGAATTCACAGGCCAAAAGTCTCAATATGCTGGCCGCTTCCGCATCAGACCGAGAAGCCGACTTAATTATCTCTGTCTCTCGACTGCGGGGATCGAGGTGCCTCGAATAAAAATACTCCGCTGGCCGATAAATTGCGCGAGTCCGTCTCGTCGCGTCTCGATCGAGCCGAACAAAGCACGAATCCTCATTTTGCCAATTAGATTTCCCGAACACGAGCCTACCGAGGATGATGGAGTAAAAACAGCCGAGCTCTTGGCTTTCGCCTAGGCATTATTAGGCCATCGGCTCGACTCCGACATCCAACCAAGACACCCTTATAATCTGCTTAATACTCTTGTTAAAAGTGATTAATGGAGTAAATTTGTAAGACTCACGTTAAGCCCCTCGAAAACCCTTTTCGATTTATCCGACGAAATTAGGCGTCTTGAGTTGTTCTACTTCGCTCGACTTCGTTCGAGCAACACGCATCTGGATAGTGGTACGTAAGCATGCTGCCGCGCGCAACGAATATCACGTAACGAATCGCGAAACACGCTCGTCGATTTCACGCGATATTCTCCTTTAAAATTCACGACCTCGCCTCGAAGCGTGTTCCGTCGTCGAAAAGGTATTAATCTCGTATCGATTCCGTTCCAAACGACGCGGTCAAAGGTAGCACTCGAGGACATCAAAGGCAATTTCATGCCCGTTCCACCGACTCGTCAATCCCGTTGCCTATTCAACGTCGGGAGAAAAAATTCAAGACGTTCCCGCAGCAGCGAAATTTCGCGAAAAAAAATCCTAAAGCGAACTTGATCGTTGCGATTTTCCAGAAGCGCCGCCACGGTTACTACTTTTCTTCTTACGTTTCGTCTGTATTGCCATTCTTTTGCCTTCCTTTTTCCTCCTTTTTCCTACTTTCCATTCCTTTTCCCCTTTAGAACCGAGACGACCCATCCACTTGCCAGAAATGCTAAGGAAAGCAAAGTAGATTGGACAGATGCTATCTCGCCTATAAAACCGTCCGTACAACCTTTTGTTTCTTTTAAAAGACATTAGACCTCTGACGACCACTTCGCGGTCGCCGTTCCGTTTACTTCGATTTTCATTTATTCGACTTCATTTCTTCGAGTTCGTTTCTTTCCAACCCGTTGCATCGGTCGTAACCCTGCGGCGTCAAATTAACGAAAAAGGGGGAAAAAACAGCAGAAGAAGGAAAATTGCACCGACGACGAACGCGCGAGATGAACAAGTTTCGCGAAATTCCGCGGCAAAAAATAATCGCGAAGTGATATGATCATCGAATGATGGGTTAATCTTGGCGAACGATTTTAATTAGGTTAGATCCGTGTCGAGGCAGCGAACTCACGTGCACACGGCACTGGCTTGGAAGCGAAAAATGTGGTAATGGCATAAAGAGAGGAGAGAAACTTCGCGCATCTTTGTAGCAGTTATATTTTTATGTTCCTCGGAATGTCAACGTGGTGACGTGTTTATCGTTAAAAAAAAAAAAAATCTTCACACGACGGTGAAACAAGAGCGTTTCTTTTTAGCGAACTCGGAAGCGCGTGAAAATCGCGTCGTGATTTTTTTACGATCGAGCATTACGGTGGATAGATGTGGACGGTCGCAGTATTGAAAGGGTATCGGATGATCGAAAGGTAGTAGAAGAAAGGGGCTCCCTCCGCGATCCTCCGCGGCTCTGCAGCTTTCAAACTCGAATTTTATGCGCGCGGTAGCATTAAATATCGCGTTATATACGCGACATTTAACAGAAACGTGAAAATCTTAAGCCCCCCCGACGTCCTCCGTCGTAGTCGCGAGGCGGAGAGCTACCCTTGCCTCGTAGCCCGCAGCAGGCGGATACTAGTATCAACCGCGTAACAGAAGCGTCGAGTGGCCAAGCGTGCGGATAAAACAGACGGTGGTAATCACCGATAAAGAATTCCTCGAGGGTGAAGGGTCTCAAGTTTCGTCCTGCAGGGTCCACTTCTCGACTTTCGAAACACTGCAATTTAGAGACCGATTACTTTCAGCTCTCCTCTCCTCCGAGGAAACCTCGAAGAGTCGCGTTATCGCGCGGCAGCAGCATCGGGGAAAACGAAAAAACGCGATTTCCACCGAAATTTCTCTTTCCAAATCGGAACGTTCTCCATTTTCGATTTCGCATCCTTTGCGGCACGAAGAAGATCCATCCAGAGAAGTAGGTCGACAGTCGTAAGGGTCAGACGGCACGTACGCGCAGATTGCCGGTCTCGGCAAAATGCGCGACACGTTCCGAAAATTCAAGCTCCCTGACAATTCTAGTTGACGATTGGGATAAACTTTCGGACAGGTCCCTCCGACAATTCCGGTCACAGTGGCTCTCCAAGTTCGGAGGATAAAGTATTCGGAAGATACTCCGCCGACTAGACTTCATTTGTCGTGCCTCCGAGTGTCTCTGTTTCTCGAAAAGCCGTCTTCTTCTCGGTTTCTTCGCTCGAATCGCGAAGCAAGAAATTTTATACTCCCTACGCGAAGAAGTTGAATGGTCACCGCGTTAGGAAGCGATAGAAAGCTTGACGCTCCCAACAGTTGGTCTCACACGCGAAGCTACCATCTGTTATTCTCATCCTTGGTTACTCCATTATTCGCCATTGGTTCTCGCGTCATCGGATGAATAATATACGCGTAGACCTCGCTATTCGCTAATGATACCAAACTTTGTTGATGGAACGTTCCGTGATCCGTGTCCCGAGGCTGGTGAGACGCGGGGTAAGGGAAAATGTCGGGATGAGCCTAATTGGAAGTTCTACTACTGGATAATTAGTTGAAACGGAGTTACATTGCTGGTACGCTAGGTATGTTATAATAGCAGGTCCAGACTCGGCTCGGACATAGCTTGGAAATTCGGAACATAAAACAGCAGCGACCGGTTAACGTCGGATCGAAAGTGTTACAGTGATAGCGGTCGTTCGGAATAGACGCGTTACTAGGTACGACGTTAATCCAAACGTCTAGAGCCCTGGAAAACCATAGTTTCAGCGAACTCGATTCGTATCCTATTCGACGAGGGGCAGAGATTTACCCAGAAAAGTGGTATTTCCGTTTTCGATTTCCGGAGAATCGATTGGTCGACTCGAAGATTTTACTGCTATCGACGCGACTGTCGCGTCCAGAAGGAACGGCGCCGGTTTTCGAACGTAATCATAAAAAAGAACGGAAAAAAACAGCGTTGACCTCGCAGATCAGTGGGATGGTGAAGAAAAGCGGTAAGAATCGAGCCTGAAATTATTTATTGACGCGTCGGTGTTGGGACTGCGAGTTATTAGGTTTCTTTCGATACGTTTGACGGCATTTTTATCGCCCCTTTCCGGCTGACCAATATTTTTTGCCCCCGCTATCTATATCATCCGGAAATCATGGTATTAAAATCCACGAAATACGTGAACGGGAAACCAATCGAAATTCTCCCGATGGCGTTCGATACGAACCCTAGAATGGCGAGAAGTATATAAAGCAAGGTTTCGCGGCGTTCAATATACCATGAATCACTGCCGGCTGACCACAAAGGTACCACGAACTTAGGAACCGAACCCAGAAATCCCGAGACCCTCGCGATCTGTATCGAGGGAAGAGCGTGGACGCAAGAAAAGAAAGAATATATTGGCAGAACGTACGAGTATATACAATAGTGATAAGACCTCGAGCAGTTTTCACGCTCGATTTCTCAACTGGGAAGAATAAGCATGCACGCGCGCTACATACATCCACGTACGTTTTATGGGACTAAAGTTGGCCCCTAAGAAGATAGAGCTGCCGATGGATGGATCAAGTACTTCGATGTTTTCTTATTTCCAATATTTTTCTATGTACTCGACGATAAGACGCTCCGCTACGCGCAGCTTTTCCCTCTCGCGAACATACGACCAACGCGAATCTATCCGAACGAGGGTAAACATCCCCGGCATAAAACGATCGCTGGAAAAAAATTCGCCAGCGCCTCGTATCTTACGATATTTCACGTCGCGTGAATGTAAATGAAACGAAAAAACAACGCGAAATTACAGCGCGTTATTTATTGAAACGGATGTCCCGCGAGTTTTCGAGATATAATATTTTAATAACTTCGCGTATCACCGATATTTTGGCCACGGATGAAAACGACTTCCCGTAAAATCCAATCTCCCCGAAACTCGTGTCACGGGGAAAAAAATTCTTTCCCCGGGAGCTATACTTGCAGATACGGAGAGTTCAGACCACGTGAGCGCGTATATGGGGAGTATACGCGAATATATCCTCGTATATTCGATAATAACGACGATTCATGAGCGGAATAAAATTTCTGTCCATATACTTATCGATGTCCTCCCCGTCATCGGAGATTTCCGGATTTATGGATAACTTCCAGCATTTCGCGTAGGTAAATAGCGATGCAAAGCTCCGCGTCCGCGTGCTTCGCTCGAGAACCGTATTTATTATTATTCGAAAACGTTTCTTCGACGTCGACCCGAGTGACCATCGCGGGTTGCCTATCGCGGAGTTGGAAATAATAATAGATGTATAAATACACCGCGACAACGTACGCGCAGTTGTGCCCTGGCTGGTAACGGAACGTTGGGGGATCGAGAAAATGAGAAAATGTTGTCGGAAACAAATTTCTCGCGATATTTCTGTTATGTGCCAACACCGAGTCGAGACGTGACGGGGGAAATATATGGGTGGCCGTAACTTACTCAAGTTGGAACGATGCTTCGTTGACGCCATTTTAAAATCGATTCCCTCACGATGCTGCCGCCGCCTGAAAACGTTCGCGTCATCCTTCTGCTCGCGAAGTATACCATAAAAGAAGTTTTCCCAACGTTTCCGGTAGATATACGAGATGGAAGCTAGGTTACACCTGAGGCAAGGTGCACGAGCGCGTACGATATACCTACCCTCGTATACGCCATGACCTAGGGTAATAAAGTTCTAGTAGCTCACCTCGAAGCATTTGCGTTTTCCCTCGCGTAATATTATAACGAATCTTCGCCTCTTCGTTTTTCCCCGCTCTCTTTTCATCTCATTTCATATCCATCTGCCTCAAAATAAGGGAGGCGAGTGCGAGGTGTTCCACGACTGTACCGAAGAACGACGAGCTTTCGCAGCACTGCTCGTGACGCGAAACAACCGTTCGACTATCGAGGCTTCGACGTTCTCCTTCGAATCTACAGACGAGAACACGAGATCCGAGGACCAGTAACCTCCGGTATCACCAGCATCGAGTGCTTTCCCAATCTCGGTACCGGCGTGTTTTATTTCTCGCTACCTCCGCGATAGCGAGCCGGCAGGGCGTAATAAAAGCTCGAGGTGCTGGTCCCGCGTCGCTAAAATCCTCGAGTTTACCCGTCAATTTCCGCGATCCCCGCGAAGTGCCCCCGACTCAAAATCTCGACATCAAAATTCAATCTTACTTATGGCTTTCCGACTCGAGATCTCGGATGGAACATGACCCCCTTATCGAGAAGTCCCTCTCGCGCGCGCGAACCCAGTGCCGCGGCGTTGACGCGGCAACGATACGGATAAAGCTTCGAGAGTATTCCAGAGAGACGAGCAAACCCAATTCGTGAAAACACGAAAATTTTTATTTTCCCATAGACCGTTGTGCCATAGCCGAGTAGTATCTCGTCACGGTCGATAAGATACCCTCGTATAGATGCGATCTGTTGAGGAAAAAAAAAGAGGCACGTGAACGATCGAGTTTTTAAGATACAGAGCTAAATAGATTACAACGGGCAAAAACGCGAGGCAAAATAAATGGTCGGCAGCGTTGAGAGTCGAGTAAGTATATTGAGAAGAACGAGCTAGGCGAACTTTCTCGGGCGTAACCAAAACGCGGCTATTAATTATTTGGCTAAACATAAATTTGACAAAACCCTGGAACGTGCTGCGATTTATGCTTTACGAGTTTCCGTAAGCGCTCCGCGCGTTACTGGTCGCGAAGTTCTATAAAATGCTAGTTGCATCGTTTTTTTCGAAAAAAATTTCGTTACAGAGACTAAACTTGGGTAGATACGTTGCCTACAATGAAATACGGACCAGTTGGCGTGTACCCGCGTCGCGGCATGGTGCTCGTCAATCAGCGATCCGTTATAAAGATAAGCTACCGCATATATACAGTATACGTATACAAACCAATGATATTATTTATATTTGTATACATACAACTAGATCGTACCAAACACCGTACACCTTCAGTCGTAAATGTTAGCGTAACATTTAAAAAGTGTCTCTTCAGTATCAAATAACATTTGCGTGCGTTGAACGAACGGACGGGGAGAACAACGCTAAAATGTTGAATATTCCACGCGCAAATTTTCACACTTTACGCTGTGACGGAGAATTTTTTACCGCGTACAACCGCTGCGACGTACGTATGCTCGATATAAAACGGATCTAAGGGAAAAAAGAACATTATACATTTTTTTCATCCCCGTCGTCCCACGCGCGTATCTAATTGACTTTTTTCGTACGAACGTCCTATTAACGTCCCGGGTCTCGTATACGATCGATGCGTAAAGAAAAGTCCGTCGGAATTTTACGAGGTTCCGTAATTGAGGCGGCCGCGACGTTGTTTGTAGTCCTAAACATCCAGAAAACGAATCAGCCCAGCTTTCGCGTTTGTATACGTGTTGCTGCCAGACGTAGGTGTGGGAGATCCGTGAGGTCGAGAACGTCCACGACTCGCGCGAACGAGATGGACTATTCGTGTGATAGAAAATAGCAACGACGATCGAGAAATCTTGGTGAACGGAGGAATCGTGCAGGCGGATCACGTTGGGCCTTCCTATCGATGCACGCGCGTCCGCTGACGATGCGTCCACGCGACGAGATACGATACGGTGACGCCGCGAACGTAGGTAGTATGCAGGACTACGATTCTAATATAAATAGTTCAAGCTCCGCGGCGTTGACCTGAGAATTCCTTCCGACGTCGATTTTTTTTTTCCTCCCCGGTTCTTCCGAACGACTGGAGTTTGGGAGGAGGAAGGAGACGGCGGCGGCGTCGGGGGCGGGGGAGGCGAAAGAAAAGGAAAGCGAAGTTTCCGAATCGAAGGATGAATCATAAATTCACGGGCATCGAAAGAAATCCGATGAACTCGAAAAACAATCGGCGAAGATCGTTTTTCCCTTTATCTAGCAGATTTGCAGAACGAATGTTTCGCGAAACGCCGCGACGCGCGCAATTTATATGGTGAGAAATTGATCGTATTTAGGAAAAATGTGAGAGTAGGAGTCGATAGAATCGAGATCACAAATCACGAGGATACTTCGCGAAGCCGTAGCAGCGGCGAGGGAGAAACCAAAACTGGTAAACATATTCATCAAAGCGTTGGAGAGACGCGTCTTGACGGCCGTCAATTTCGGTCGGAGAGCGGCGAGATTATTTCTTTCGATCGAAACGATCGATCCGAGGGAATATTTAGCCTTCGATTACGGAGGAAATCCTTCGTGGCTCGAAAGGGAAAAAATTCCCTCGCGTTTCCCCGGCGAATTTTTCATTCCCGAGAAAACGGGGAATCAATCTTGCCACTAGTCCCGCAGAACCGAAGAGATTGGATACGCTCGAGCGTAACGAATGGTCAGAGAGGAACGTCTCGCGTGATCGGGGCCGCGACGACGAGACTTAACATGTTTTTGCATAGACTATGGGAAATATACGTTTTTCCGGATCCGGTCAGGACTCGATGGCACTTCGCGACCGGACCGGACCGGTTGGCGAAAAACTAGCGACTTTCATCGAAGCGCGAAGGAACAGATCACTCGCGAGGAGAAAAAAAAAACTTTCCCTCGGAGTCTTTTCGGAAGTCAGACCCGGGTTCGCGCACGGGCAAACTTTATTCAAAGATTTACTTTTCCAACTTTTTTTCCGCCGAATGCCAAGAAATCATTTAAATCTGACAGTCTCGCGAATTACGTCTGTCTCTCTCCTTTTCGAAATCCCAGAGCCATCGATTGTTTCCTTCCATTATTCCCCCCCCCCCCCCCCGATTCTTTTTCCTCCCGAAGGATGAATTATTCCGCTTTCAGGAGGCACGCATAGGAGGGATTTCGACGACGAGACTGGGTCGGTGCAATTGAGTGGAAATAAAACGCTACGAGTTGAATCGCAATTGAAGGCGTGTAAAAAAATGCAAAACACGGTAAATTACGAGAAAAAGCGTCGAGGGTGTGAAATTTTTCGGAACGGAACATCTTCGCGAACCTCGTGACCCAGGATTAAAATTTGAATTCGAAAGGCACGGGGAAAAAAAGGATATTGCATAGAGAAAAAAATCGAATCGACGGTGAGATGCCGTTCACATAAATTGAGAATTTTATCCGTCTCCTGGCGAAGATCGAGGATAAGAAATGTAGAGCGATGGAGGGTGCACCAGGGAGAAGGAGCTAGAGAGAGGAAGGCGGACAACGGCAGGGTTGAAAAACGGAATGGTATAAGGAGGAAAATTGACGAGGAAAAAGAACGCGCGGACGCGAGCGAAGAAAACACTGCGACGCGGATGGAAGTATTCCGGAGGCGATTGCGTTTCCAAGGGATTTATAAAACACGGAACATTGACTGATCGTCCAACGAACTGTGCGTACCTCGCCGGAACTTATTACCGGGAAGTGAAATTCTCAATCAAAAGTAAAATAAACCTCTCGAGCTTTCGCGAAGGAAGAGAGGCTTCTCGACTCCGAATACCGCCGAGGATGTTCGATTCATCCCGGTTCTTCGTCGTCGAAGTTTACTCCACGGATCTCACCTTCGTATTCGAACGAACGGTGGACCCGAAACATCGAATGACGCGCGGTTTTTGCGTCGCGCGCGACACCCAAATACGAATCAATCAAGTCGGAGTTATCTTATCGCTGCGTAAAACGAGGCTTAAAAATCAGTCCAACGAGCCGATACGATATCTGTTACGACAGTGGGGAGATTTATCGGCTGACTAACTCGGAGCAGACGTTCATCCACGCCTTGCTCGATGATGCTTGCATGATTTCAAGGATAATCAAGTAATACATCGCTCTGCAGTCCTGTCGTTTTGCCTTATGCTCGTGACATGGCTGAGAAAGTGCCGCGTGTTAAACTCAACGATGGAAACGAAATTCCGATCCTCGGATTGGGAACGTGGAAGGTAAACGATGCTTTAAGAGATTCTATTCGAGTTTCCGTTCGTGATCATTTCCATTCAGATCGAACCTCTTGACCGCAATATTAGGAATTTTACCTCGCGTATAAATCAAAACTCCGTGCTCCACCCGCGTAGCTGTTTGAAGAAAAAGATAAATAATAGCACCGATTTTTGACTATACGCGAATAAAATCGCAGCACCGAAATCGCCATGAACAATTAAAGAAAATGAAATACGAAATGAAAAAAAAACTTAGATTATTTTATTGTAAGTATTAATTAAGATATAGTTTAATACGAAAATACGGGGACGCGTGTAGTTTGAGTGGAAACCGTGTTCAAGTCCTCACATATTTATTAGGTAAAACATAATACAATATCTTTTTAGCTTGTATTCGCGAATAGCTCGTTTTCGGTTATACTTTTCGTGCAGAGTTTTTTTTTAATGCTATTATTTGTTGGCCCCATCGATTCATCGAAGCACAAAGTTGGATGTGAACGTGGGAGCGCAAAATAATAATTGCAAGTTCGATTTCTCGTTTCACGAATGTTACAGTCGAGTCCGGGAAAACTGCACCAAGCCGTACGAGACGCGATAGACATTGGTTATCGCCTAATAGACTGCACTCCCGTTTGGGACAACGAGGTAGAAATCGGTTCGGCGATCAAAGAAAAAATTACCGAAGGTGTCGTGCGAAGAGAAGAATTATTTGTAATCGGTAAACTTGGAAAGGCTTCGCTTTTCTCAAACCCCGACCTCATAAAGACCACTCTGAAAGTCAGCCTGTCCAGGCTTAAGTTGGATTACGTTGACCTATACCTGCTTCATTGGCCCTCCGTGGAAAAAGTAAAGAGAAGTGACGGTGTGCTGCAGCATATCGAGCCCGTGAATTATCTTCACATGTGGAAGGGTATGGAAGCTGTGTGCAGAGAAGGTCTCACCAAAAGTATCGGAGTCTCCAATTTCCAAATCGACCAGCTCGAAAAACTGCTCGAACACGCTGAAATTCCACCTGTTACCAACGAAGTAAGCGACCGCACGTTTCCCGCGTACGTGCGACCCTCGTCCCGTGGAACGTTACCGAAACCCTACACATCTTCGATTCGTTTCAGATCGAAAATCATCCCTTGAGACCGCAGCTCAAACTCTCGAACTATTGCGAGAGTAAAAACATCGTCGTAACTGCCTACAGTCCGCTTTGTTCGCCGAGCAGACCGTGGGCAATGCCGAACGACGATCAACTCCTTGAAAACCCGAAACTCGTAGGTCTCGCCAAAAAATACAAAAAGACGCCCGCGCAAGTACTTATCCGTTATCAGGTAAGAGTTCCTCGGCCCGATATAACTCGAGTAGCGATGACGTACAAAATGATCAATATCCCATTAAAAGATCACATGATAATACTCATAATAATAAGTATATACGTATCAAGTTACGTAGATGTATCAAATATGAGATAATCCTCAATATCAAGTCCTGGTCATTTTTACACCGTGCAAGTTTGATCATCATCGTGACGTCGATTGTTTCGACAGATCGCTTGGAGACACGCGGTGGTTCCGAAATCGGTGACGAAGGAGCATCTCATTCAAAATTTCGACGTTTTCGATTTCGAGTTGACCGAAGCAGATATCAGCTACTTCAACAGTCTGGATTGCGAGAAGACGAGACGGCAGTTGGAAGAGTAAGTAAACGATCGATCATTCTGGCGAGAAGAGTAGAAACGTGGGTATCTCGCGATCGGTGCATGAAACGAAGACCTTTGTTTTTTCATTGCAGAACGAACCACGATAGACATCGATATGCCGTGCTGTGGTATTGATTCGCAGAGGCGACTCTCGGTTACCCGAACAAAATGGGTGATATCAAACGTAGTAGTCGTTGTACCAGATTGAAAACGCGTAACAAAGTTGTATAGAAGTTTGGAAGGGCAATAAAAATGTGCGCGATTGAAAGTTATTTTGTACTCTTTTCGGCGGGTGAAGTGACGAAACAACTACCAACTACCGAATCTACTTCGGTTTATCCACGGTCAGTAGATAACTAAACTGAACTGGCCATCGCAGTATTTACGGATGTAACATCGAAAGTACGTTGATAGACGGATAAACACACTGTAAATTCGAACTAAATATAGAAAGTCTCATGATTCGCGATGTTTGCGACGTAACGGCGTGGAAC
Organism: Arge pagana; assembly: GCA_963969455.1. Lineage (NCBI taxonomy): Eukaryota > Metazoa > Arthropoda > Insecta > Hymenoptera > Argidae > Arge > Arge pagana. The sequence continues at coordinate 24,531,092 of OZ018309.1, read as the reverse complement.
CGCCGTGGAGAAGCATCGAAATTGATCCTAGATCCGATCTATTTTGCAGATCTATTTTTAACGAATAGGAAACGACCCGTGCGAAACTGTATTGTTGATTTCACTCGTCTGCTTTGACAAAAACCATCGCCCAACGAAATCGTCGCGTCGTTCACGCGGACCGCGATGGTTCAGGGTTGCGAGTCTACCGCCGAGGAGAACTACTGGCACGCGTTCCTGGTTTCGCGAGAAATAGAGCTCGCGAACGGTATTTTATCCGAGTGATACCATCCCTCGCCGCGGATGGCGAGAAAAAAAAATGCTGGAAGGCAACAACGATCGGTTATCGAAGTTTGAGCGTATCGCGGTAGAAATCCCATTCGTTCGAGGCACTGGCCTGAGTCGCGGAACAATAAGATATAAAGTTTCGTCTCGTTTCGTTTCGTCTCGTTTCCACAAACCCGAGCTGCGTGACGGTTGCTCCAAGTTGTGAAAAATCACGCGACAAAGGGAGTGCGTCGAGGCGTTGACGCAATAATAGAAACAATGGGAGAAAACTGTCGAGCGGATGAGAAATTTCGCAGTGGATTTCTACTACAGCAGGTCGAAAGAATCAGCGGGTCGACTTTGGGGGAAATAATTCATCGATCCGATTATCGGTCGAACGTGGCCGTATTATAAAACGTCGCGGATCCATCTTCCCCTGCGGGCGTCGCGGCGCTGAAATGCTGCCCAACAAATCTTAGAAATGACTTGTAAGTAACCTCGGCGTAGCCGAGGATTCGAAATGAAGCTCGTTCCGTGGTCTCGTCGCGGACCCAAGAACGAGCTTCCGTCGAGACTCCGGCGTCGGGAAGTGTCATCGTTGAACGAGGCTTTTGCCTTGGTCGTAAACGTAACCCGCGCTCACGCCACAAACCTCGGAAAGGGTCGAAACGTCTATATAAATGTTGGCGGAAAGGGGAAAGGTACGAAGAAAAAACTAATAACAGAGGAAAGGAAAATAATAACGAACGGTAGTTTTTTTGCGCGAAACGTCGAGCCCAACGGCGCAACGTTCGCGAGTATACTAATGACGAGAATAATAAAGTGATAATAATAAGAATCCGGTGCTAATAGCCGGTAGTAAGGGAAAAACGTCGTCCCTTCGCTCTCGCGCGAGAGGAAGTAAAAGAGTCCGGGTTTTTTTGGAATTTTTCGCCTTTTATTGAATTGACGATCGTAACGCGCACGTTCGCGAGTTTTGGCAGCCTTGGCGAACGAAGCAAACACGATGTAAGGATCGACAGACTCGGCTTCGGATGCGAGTCCGTTTCTATGTATAGATACGATACGAGATTTATTTTCTCGGGGGAAAACGCTCTCCTCTCTTCCGCGACCATAAAAATTTATGCAACTTCGCGAACTCGCTTGCAATATGTAAAAGTGACGATTCGATTTTCGTAGAATTTTTTTCCCTCCAATTTTAATAAACGCGCAAAGACACCCGGAATTTTTCTAGGTACGTGTTGCCCTCGATGCGGAGAGCTTCGTAGTGTACCAGACTAATATGACGTCGAGTTGTCGATCGTCGCACGAGCGGAACGGTGATGTTGATATCGATGAAAATAGGCATCACAGTCGAAGAAACGTAACGCCGTGCGACGAGGAAACTCTAAAAAGATGGATACGGGGTTTGAAAAGAGAGTAAAAGTAATCGTCGCATGATTTGCCACGCAGCAAAGCCTCGTTACTTTATTCCACCAAGTTTCGAGCTTTCCGAACAATAAATTAGCGTCTGACGCTCGTTTACGGCCAACCAGCGAGACGCCACAGTCTTTATCGCCGTCTAATTAAATGTATATTTTCAGAGTAAATTATTCCGAGAATCGCGGTCCTCGCCACGGTTCTACGACAGCAAAAACTCACTTCTGATATAATTGACTAATGAAAAAAAAAGCCGCAAAAAAGTGTGAGAAGCGAGCCGATAGAGGTCCCCGCGTTATTGACGCGTCGTCGCGGCGTTCGACGAAGAAACGGGGGAAAGGACGTGGAAAAAAGGGGGGTAAAAAGCTCGTCGCAAAGGCAAGAAACCGCGGAGGTCATTTCTCGATGATAACAAACCATCTTCGAGCACAGGAGAGTTCGAAGCTGTGATACTTACGGACGGTTACATCGTCGTCTTAAGAATTTCCAACAACTAGGTTGCGACAAATGCGCCAAGTTTCCTCGGGAAATTGTACTTAAAATGAGGAAGACGATCGAGACCAGCGTCGGACCTCGCGTTTATTTTTCAACATCGCACGGTCAACTCGCGTCTATTCTGTTGTCTCGCGATAATGTAACTCGAAGTCTCAACTACAGTTAATAAGCGAGATACGCGAGTAGTAGGAGAATACGCGTCGGAAGTTAAGCTTCGAGGGTCGAGAAATTCCGCGTTAAAGACCATTTGAAAAGTTGAGCGCGGAGGAGGCCGATGATTATCTCGTTAAGAACTAAAACCTCGTCCATTATCACGAGCGGCTATTCGAAAACGGGAACGAAACACGACGTAAAAAGACAATGTAAATGGTTCGTTTGCGCGAGGCCGGTGGCGCCAGAGGGTCACAGGTCAACGAAGGTCAAATGACGGTAAGGGGACCGGATCCAAGGAGCAGTTTTCGTACCGGGATATATCCCCTTCAAGCGCGATGGCTCTATCGTTCATCCTGTCGACTGCACAACCCCGCCACGACGAGGAATGCCTCCCCGATACTTTGAAATTTATAGTTAGTAGTTGGCTGCCGAAATAATTGTCCTGCCTTCGTCTCCGTTGCGACCATTCTGGCGGTTGATGACCCCGAAAACGGACACAGGGATGCTCCTCGCATTTGCGTCTCCGCATCTTCGCCCGACTCGCTATTATCTGGCCTGGCGAACGGGCGAGGAAGCCAGAAACGCGATAAATTATCGTCATCCATGAAGCCTGCATCGTACCGATAGCGATACCGCGATTCAACGACTCGAACTCGCGCGACAGGGGTTGTTAGTCCTGATGATCATCGGTCACCGCGATCGCGGAATCGCGTCTATCTGCACAGGTAAGTGTCGCGTGAACGCGAGATCCATTCGCCGTTGCACGGAGGTGGATATCGACGAAGAGCAATCGACAAGAGCCTAAGTGGACGTAGAAAATCCTGATTACAGCGTACAAAGCACGATATGCGCGTCGACAGTTTTTTCTTACTCCGAAAATGAACTGTTTGATGGAAAAAGTACCTAATTTCGGAGTAAACTGGAAGTAATCGAGAAAAAATTGAAGATCTTCCATCTCTCACGCTCCACCGGATAATACGCAATCTTGTTACGTTAATAATGTATCCTCGGTCGAGAAATAATAAAGTTACCACAGACTGTACGAAAATAATCGCATTTACCAATTTTTTTAAAACTATTCTCGAGAAGCAAATATGGAATTTCACTTTACAACCCATCGACTCGTAGTTTTTCTTTCTTTTCATTGACAATTCGTGAAACGTACACTAAAATTTTACTGTTTCCGCGGTTAATTTTGTCATAAGATTGCTTAATTTTCGGGAAAGGAGTTGATTCGGCATTTTCTTAGCTCTCCAGTTTAAGCGTCATTCGAATTTAACTATATTCATGTCGTTAAATTACTCGCAGAGGTGTTAACATCAGGTATACAGATTTCGGTTAAGATCTGATTATTAGTTTTCTTTATTTACTCAGAACTAGGATTTTTGAATCAATCGTTTGTTCCACGCAGTCGTTCGATTATCTGTCACGGTTTTTTTAATCTTATCAACGGTGTCGTTCGTTTTGGGAAACGAGCGGCATAGCTTCAGCAAGCGGTTGACGCGTAGGTACTGGCGATAGGTTTCGAAAAATGGGAGGATGCTACGCGATACGTTTGTTATCGATAGGAGCTATTCCGGAAACAATTTACGATTCTACCACGAACGATATTGTTAACAATGAAGCGTCGTTTCGTAAGAGTTTAAGGAGAACTGCGTTAGGTCAGACGCTAAGATCGAGCTTCCAGACATAATAATTTCAACGGTTCGCGCCGTTCCATGGGTAATTCTCTTGCGTCAGCACCTCGCCGATGACGCGTTCGAATATCGTAAACAATTTTTCAAAACCGCTGAACTGCCGTTCCCGAGCCCGTTATCTCGCATTCGTTGCTGGTGAGCGGAACGAATTTCGCGGGACGCGGAGTTCGGAGTCAGGTAGCCCGCGCTGGGGGAAGAATAATCGGGTGGATGTAGGGGAAGAGGGGTGGAAATCCGCGAGGAACGCGCTCGCGGATAAATGAGTAAACGATAGAAAAATGAAAGCGGAAACTGTGCGAAAAACAACGAGACAAATGACAAGACCGCGATGGAGGTTCCTTCTCATAAATTACAATTAATTTCGTCCCCACCCTCCGGCACCCCTTTTTCCGGCCCCTTTTTTGTTCTCCGTTCGTTTTTCACCCCATTTTTCGGTGACACGCCGCTATCGTCGTTTTCACCGAGGGGAAACCGTAATTCCTTGGATTTCGGAACGGCATTTACCAAAGTAATGGATATTTCGGTGACGAGCCGATATTAATGCTATCGTAACATTTCTTCGCGTTTCGGCTCCCGCTCCGCGTCCGTTTTTCGTTTCCTAAGAATATCCCCGGGAAATCGCTCGTGCGAACTCGTATTTACGCGAAAATATCAGCATCGGGGCAACGAAGCGATAAACACCTGGGAAACGTTCTCACGGAATGCCAATAATACAGCGAAGATCCGAACTATAGTACCTACGCTATATGAACTCGCGTCAACGATAAATCTCATCAAACACCCCGCCTTTTTCTGGCATCTTCCTCGTCCGAGACAGCTCGTTTATCTATACATTATTTCGCGTAGGTACCCACGTATCTGCCTATTTACGAGGCGACTACGTATATAATACGAAATATAATACGAAGCAAGGAGGAAAGGAGACAATTTTTCCCCGTCAAAAACCATATTTTCGCGCGGAATAAATTGCATGAAAGTGACGCGACAGTTTATTAGCCTCTTTACGCGTCTATCGATTTTTTCTCCGCCTTTTATAATCCCGGCGAAGATATAGAACGCGAAGTCCCGACGGAGCGGAACGTGGAATGAAATCTTTTACGACAACTTCACCCTTTTTTGCATAATTACAATTTAACGTCGTTACCTTCTTTTATCTTCCCACGAACCACTGTCCTATTACGAATTAATCCGCGGAGATCCGTAGGGCTGAGAAATTGATACGCGCTGTCGACGATTCGCGGCTACGGGGGAAAATCGGTACTTGGAGAAGCACGGAACAGGAAGTAAGCCTGCGAGAAGGAGGAACATCATAGAATTCCGAGTCGCCGTCGCGATCGAGCGGGGTGTTGTGGTCCCGAGTAATTTCGGCGGAAAAGCGAGAAAAAATTACCGTCGTTCCTTTTTTTCTTCGCCTGCGCGTTGAATTTCGAATTAATTCGCTTCGTTCCCCTGACTTCCGCCGAGGATGACGCGACCGACGACGAATTTACGTCGGAGCCGCGCGGAAACCATTTTTCGAGGAAGCTCGTTAACGAAACTTATTTGTATCAGACGATTGTATCTCTATGCTCTCGACGAATCCTCCCCTTTCGACGGCATGCATCGTTCCAGTCTTCTCTATCTAGCAGAGCTCCGGGAAAATGCTGTTCCGACAACCGCGGACCTGACCATTTCTCGTAATCCTCTTGTCTCTTGGACTAGATCTCGAGGTGAACGAGCCGCGCGCCACCCCCATCAACAAATTGTGACAAACGCTGTTATATTTCCAATTTCCCGCGACGAGCTGGTCCTCGAGCGTCCAGAAAAACCATACTGGCAGAGTAGGTAGATCGATTCGGCTCAACGGTTAGTGGCGGCATAAACTCGAGAATGCTATAAAATGCGAATAAAAATTTGCGCGAGTCAAGTTCGCCGCCCGCGAGACGTTTCGCTGGTTGGCGAATGGAAAAATGGAGCGGCGGAAAAAACGCGAAGATACGAATTTTGTCCAATCGTGAGTCGGATACAGGTGTCGCGATTGATCGTTTTCTCGTCATAAAAAAACTATGCGAAACGAGCGGTAAATTAGCAGGTCGTCGGGCAGAAGAAAAAATATGGAGATTCTCACGTGACTGTTTTTCTACGCAGCATCCTTGGTGGGGCAGCGCCACAGGACTCGTGTGTCAACTCTTTGACGTTTGGTGGGTTGAAAAATGTGCCACCTTGTGTTTCGTTTTTGATGCGTGGTGAGATATATTTCAACCCACTTCGAAATGTCGAAGAGGAGAAAATTGCTCTCCGGAGATGATATCGAAAACGTCATCGAAACAGAAATGTATCATTGAAATGTTATCAATTTTTTGCGCGTATTCTGAATACCTATTCATGTTAAATAATCGAAACAAATGTTTATTGTCAATTTTTTTATAACGACAAATAATCCGTGGAAGGAGGGTTTTTATTCGTCAGTTTATAAACCAAAGAGCGTTGTTTTCACGGACGCAGATTGACATATCTTGTAGCTCTACGTATCTGCGGCCGAGAAACACGAAACAACGAACCAACGAGAATCACGCTCGGTTTTGTTTGTTTTCTGTTTTCTCTTCTCCGGTATTCGAGTAAGAATGAAATATCGGTTGGCGCGAATAAAATGACGAGCCGAGGTTTATTTGTGAATTGGAAAAATCAGCTTTTGTTGCCTGAAAAACGTGGGAGTATTTCGTCTTCGGCGGCGATTTATTTCTTAACCGGGAAAAGATACGATTTCTCATGGTTCGATGTAGCAACGAATGCGATTCTAATTTCTGTAATTCGCGAGCGCGTTCGCGTGTATATTTGCAGGTGGCGATGGACGAAAGATCGATGGATCGATAAATTGCGAAAGATAGAGCGGAATGCGAGGAAGAGCGATGAGGTCTAAAATAAGCAATCGACTCGCGTTAGAGAAGCGAGCGATGAGAAAACGAAAATTTGCAGAGAAATGGACGAGCCGTGGAATGCACTTCTCGCGGTTACAGCAACGCAATGCATTTAAACCACGATATTAGAGCGCGCGAAGTTTGGAAAATGTTGGTAGCAACCGGCGCTACTACCATCCTCGTTGTTCGAGTTAATTTACTTTTTCTCCGCTGCAAACGTGTACAATTTCTCCGGGGATTACTCTCGCATCAGAACACGCTCGCGTGGCCGAGTGGGTACCTCTAAAGGGTTTACGCGCGACGACCGCGCGTTGTCGTTACAAAATCTGTACTACCTAAATATTTCAAACGAGAGTCGAAAGTTTAAGCTCGGCAATTCAACTTTGAAACAAACGATCATTCGCGAAGAATTCAAACTTGTAATTAGATCGGGACGATAAAATATTTGTTTTTGCACCGCTCCTCTTTTCCCGTTGTCGTGGCAAGAGGAAATAAGGTCTTTGGCGAAAACTGGTCCGCGTTACGCGCGCGTTCTCCGACGCTAATCACCATTTGGCGTTCTTTTCTTCTTTTTTTCCCCCCGTTTTTTCTCAGCTCGAAATTACGGAAAATAATCAAATAAGAAAAACAAATTAGCGGTGCTTGGATATTTTCCACGGCGTTCGCGCTGCAGCCTGTATCTTCGAGGAGGTTAATTAGCGAATGCTAAATTAGTCGGAGGGTGGAAAAGCAATGCGTCACATATATTTATACAACGTACCGGGTGCGGCGCTCGAAATGTGACACCAAAACGATTCCGTTCGCTTTAGCAAATGAAAGAAAAGAGAGAAAAAAGACTCCAACTCGAACGATTCGTTATTTCGCGATTGGTCGCGAAGTACCAGCCGGAAGAAGCGCGACATCCCACACCTACGTTTCCGTTGCGCCGTTATATTGCCGATTTCAGCCGCGAGCCGCGCATCTTACGAATGAAAGAAACGGTCAAAGGGAAATTTTCCCGAATAATGAAAATAATCAACCTTCAAAGGACGGAGTCTCGATAGCCGACGCATCGCGCAGCGATAACACAACATCAAAGAAATCTCGTACCTTGTAAATCGTTTTCACTCTCACTTTTTCACGTGCCTGTTTTTTTTTTATGCATGCGTATTCAATTTATCATCGTGGAAACAAAAATACCTACACGATAATTTGTTCCCGCATTTTACGTATTGCCAAAGTACACGGAAACATGCCATCCGCGATAATGTTCGATCTTTTCGAAAAACGCGACCACGAAAAACACTTTAGATCCGGAAACGTTGATTGCCATCGAACGTTATCGCTACGACTTATGCGCGCAATTTTTCACGTACAAACCGAAAAAGTAAGTAAAATCGTCGGATGCAATCTGCTGGCAAAAGTCGAAGTTCGGGAACGAAGTGAAAGAACGGGAGAAGTTAATCGCGATAAGTTCGCGAAATACTCGATGAAACTGTAGATACCGGCGAAGCGGATGTCAATAACACGTCGCTTGGTAATGACAAGGAGCGGAAGGAAAAGGAGCAAATTTCTGTTCATTCAATGCGACCCATAATTGCTTGCGATGAATGAGCTTCGCGGCGCATTCGAGGAGTTAAATTAATGTGAAAAGTTCAATTTGAAGGAATTGGCGAATCGCGTGGACGCGCGCTTGTTTTGAAGTTAAATTGAAGCTTTCCAGCGTACAAACGCGATGTAATCTCGCCGTGTAATCTGTCGCAGTCGATGTCGCAGGGGCATTCGTTCCGAAATTTCGTCCACCGACTCTCGATCTACCGTATTTTCGCGCGTGCATCTCTGTGCAAAATCACATTTCATTTATCGATGGAAGTGAACGTTCGTTGGAATATATTTGCAAGGATTGGTACGTTGTATTTTTGCTCGGCTACCTCGAGAAGTAAAATTCGAGGAGAGATGGAAGCAACGACGAAGCTCGCGCGTATGGATTCGTGTACGCGTAACGAATCGTTAATATTAATATCCCAGTTGTGTCTCCGCTACGAATATTGCAGATCGCGATACGCTTAACGAGGATCAACGACAAAATGTATCTCGGGTGTGAAACTGACCACGCGTGTACGTGTCCGTTAATTTTCCCCTTTCCGCGCTGAATCTGGTCGTAATTCACCATTCAAACATCGGTGCTTCATGCACGGCAGAAATTAGGTGGATGAAATGAATTACCAACGGCTATCGCGAAACGACAATTTAACGGGGAAATTGGTCACGGGAGGTATAAAATAGCCGGTATCTGATCGCGAATTCATTAAAATCCTTTTAAATAGAAATTTGCATAATTGTGATCACATTCCGTCGCACAGAGCAGAGTCTCTCTATATACATGCTTGGAATAATTATCCCCGTTTGTTCTGGTTTCCACTACGCACACCGATATCGGCACATTCATCACGGATATTTCAACTAACGCTCGTGCATATTACCACGCTCTCGACGATGCGTATATACGTAGCGCAAATTAGCCCGCTGATAAATTCAAAATACAACCGAAACTTGATTAATGCGGAAACTTTTCATCGCAGGTGTAATTAATACCGCGATACGAGATCGTGGTAACTTCATTGAAATTATCACACCTTGTAAAAAATGTCTCGGACTCGTTGCGTGGTAAACGGAGGGTGTGAAAGTTACATCGAACACATTGTTGAACCTAAATGGTGCGAATTACTATAATTAATTGTAGGTAGTTTTTGGCTAAGTATATATCTGTACCCCGGAGGTAAAGGACACCATGTCACATTTTTGTAATTGTTCAGGAGAGCCGATTTTCTATATTTTTGAACTTTAAAAATTTGTTTCTTGGTGTTAAGTCAATTCACCTAAAAAATGGACATGGTGTCCTTTACCTCCGGGGCACAGATATATATGTTATACCTGCATCTTTCGCGGTGCGCGGTCCCGGTAGAAAACGAATTTTTGGGCGTGAAATTTTATTTCATAGGCGATCTTGGAATCGACTCACCTTTTTCGTGCGAAACAAAGCCGCGACCGTGATCAAATTCCCCGGGATTCCGATGAGCATGAAAAGTATGCAGCAGCCAGCTGCGAAGTAGAGGAGCCAGGGTGGATAGTCGAGGAAGAGCTCGACCAGGGCTGGATCTTGCAGAACTTCGTCGATCTGATACCGGCTCGAATTTGGCCAGGACGAATTGTTGGCCATCCAATACTCCAGCATCTGTCGAGAATATCAACGGGCAGATGTTATTTTCGTTGCGCGAAGATCTTCGTTCGTTGACGATGATCGTTCGACCGACGCAGCCGTAGTCCGTAAAGCGACGTAAAGGTCGTTGGAAAAACGATCTAGGATGGTGGCGAGTGTATTCCGTGCTAGTAAAGCAAAGCTGTCGTTTCCTGATTAGTCACTCGTTACGATAATAATCGTGCGATAAACGTGTTGCCCGCGATGTATTTCACTGCCATTACCGCACAGTCGAATTGCACAATTATTACGACGTCGCGCGAATTATCGGATCGAGATGATATTGCGAGTCTCGAGTTTGAATGTCGCCTCGGACGTTTTATTTTTTACGACCAACCGATCGGATCTATTTTATTTTTATGGATCCGTACGGGAATACCTCGAGGGAGAGAGGCGAAGACGGACGCGTCGATCATCGCCGCGGCGGAAGACGCGATCGAGAACGGACACTCCCGAGTACCACTCGCTATCCTGTCACGCGAGAGGAACGAGGATCCGCGACGTGTCCGAGGATCACTTCCGAATGCCGCTGACAAGCCGCGTGGCGTGTGAATTTGAGAGAAAATTGCTTCTCGCGAGACTCGAGATGTTATGTCATCTTGGGGATACGTTCTGAAATTTCTACCGTCAGATGTCTCGGGAGAAGATCCTTATTTTTGACGAACGTCTCGCTAGTTCACAGTTTTCGTAATTTATCGCCGTTATATCCGTTGGAAAAATAAATTGCTTTCGAGGAATCTAAACCATCTCGCGTAAACATAGATGCTGGAATGCTTCGCGCAAGGAACGTACGAACGTGCGTCTCTAACATCGCGCCGAGCCAGGAAACGTCGCGCGATAAACGTCCGACCACATCGCAGCTGAACATGTCGCCACGGCGCACTTTTTCCATTCCGTCTCCTCGTACGAATTGAAAGTTCGTCGACGAGCGGTCCCCTCGTTTTTCTCGAAAAGCACGAATCCAACGAACTTGCGTCGCGATCTGCGACGGATAAGCACGTAGATACAACGCGCGAGTTACCGAAGCGAAATTCCATCGAGATCCGTTTTTTTATATTTATCACGTCGTTGATACGTATATTTCCTACGAATTTTCAAAGAACCGCGCGTGTGATCTACGAGGATCGAGCGATTCCTTTGAAAATACGAGAACAAAGTAGCGGAGGCAGGCATGGCGTGGACGCGTTATTTTTAAAATACAGGGAACATGACGTTGAAAAAATTTGCCGGGAACATTTCAATGCAGATATCGTGTGGGTTGGTTTCGCAGAGTTTCGTTGATATATTTTCATAATAAACGTAATACGTATCGATTAGGGCTGAGCGAGGGCCAAAAATATATTTTTACACTTTTTTCGCGATGTTATGCGAGGAGGAGCGAAAAATTTCACAATTTCGAACGTAACGCGCATATCGGGTTCCTGCGAACAGTTTTCGCCATTTCCAATAACGCTCTGTCCACGTTTGTGTTTCTATACCTTTGCTCGTATCGCGGATAACACGTGGCCAACGGGTACGAAAACGCGTTGTCATGTAACGCACGTACGAACGTGCGAATATCAATAAGTATCACTCGACGTGCCCGTGACACGTAAATACATAGCGACTGGAATAGGGACGAGCGCGATTTCCTTGCCTCCTATGCGTCCATGCAGTATGCGAAGCAAGGATATCGCTTCCAATTTCGAAACGTCTCCTAGGCGACAAGTACGCAGATATTTCACTCGCCAGACGAGAACTTCTCTATCAAGCGGACGAACGAATCGTTGGGTATGCGAGTTAATAAAGTTTGCGTGTAAAAAAAAAGTCGTTTGGGAAAGTTGGACAAAGTCTTGTTAGAGGAGAGATTATGGCGAGCATCTGCTGGAACCATCCGCCAGATTATAGGTAATATAAGATTTATATGTTTGACGTGGTTTATCAATAATCTACGATTGTGTCAAAGTTTGATGTTCGTTGCAATAAAGATCAGGCGTCTCCGCGTAATGTAGGTCGGAGCGGAGATAAACCGGAGGAAACTGAATTGTTGCCTTTTCTAATAACGCAGTCGAGAGCACACCCCCCCGGGAAAAGATTAACGAAGCTATTAACCGTAGCCTGGTATCGATAAAAAAACATCGTTAAAAATCCTTCAAACAATATTAATTTATAGAAAAATTTTACCCGAATTTTAGGAGGGAGAGCACAGCGTCCGTCATCGCGTGACGAGAACGTTCCTTGGACTTATTACTTTTAATCTATTCAAACCCGCGAAGATACGCCGCGAATGTTCGAAACGACGCGAACAATGCTAATGAAAACTATCGTCAGCCTCGAATAGCCGCTGCAAGAATCGTGTCCGTGATGCGATTTATGCAAACGACCGAATCTCTTCTCATCTTCGTGGAAGAAATAATATCGGCGTTGACGATTTCAGGTAGAGAAAACGCCGGTCTAGCCTCGATCGAGCGGACTCGTCGAGGGGACGACGACAACGAGTCAAATAAATTGCAACTAGATTGCAAAAATTACGCCGGAGTCGCGGCAACTCGTAGTTTTTTGCTCTTTCGGAAACAGCAGACAAGCAGATAGTATTGCGCAACTACGTACCACTCACAAAACCTATTTTCGCTCGGGAAAATAAACTTTTTCCGTTTGAGAGTAAATGTTTAAAAATTTCCAACATATCACTGATCAAACAAATATACGAGAAAGATACGCGGCGGAGATCTTATTGGTCTGACGCATGTGTGAAAATATGTGTATTTTAATCGAATGGAAAACGCGCGTAGAGAATGCGAAAAATTTAATTGTGAAGGGATTTCGGCGAAAAGCGAAAAATCTCCGGGTTTCCATCGTCCGTCGCGTCGTCTCGCTCCCGTTTTTACCCGCATCCCGCCGATCTTCCGCTTCCAATCGCGATACCTCGACTACCGAACGTTTCACCCCGATTCGTTGGTACGCGCGAGATATCTCCCTCGCCAGGTTCGTTTTTATGCGACCGTTTGCGGAACAACTAACAGGCGTTCTCGTATAATTTTAAAATCGGAACATGCAAAGATCTACAAACATATGGAAATACCGGAAAAGCTCGGAGGTCACCTTCGCTTGTTTTTACAACTATAAGCAAATGGCCACGTGACCGTGGCTGTCACGAGTCGAAAACGTCTTTATGTCGGTCTAGACATCCGCATCAACGCGAGCCGCCATGTTGGTGAACGAAAAGATTCGGAAGCACGAGGTACGCAACGTGATCGTAAGAAAGTATACGATGCCGTGAAATCACCTCGAAAGAAACGCGGCAGCGAGGTTCGTCCACGATTTAGAAAATGAAAGAATGGAATGGAAAAAAAACCACGAGGAGAAACGACTACGGATATATAAATATTACCTTGAATTTCCGTTTGTGTATTCTCAGCTACCGGCAACGATTACTTTACAACGCATGTTTGAGCATCTTCGAACCGGAGCGTTTTTTCTTTTATCGCTTTCTTCTATAGTCTCTCGGGATTTTCTTACGTCCGACAGAAAAAGGAACCAGCCGGCGTACGGGAAGTTCGATCCATAATTACCGACTATCCCCGATCACTGTGCAATGCAATCGCGATGGTTGCTCGGATGATGTTGAAATTGAAAAACACCATGTCATTTCTAGCGCGAATTCGCTCGTGCCAACATCACCGCGGTCAGATTTAAATCTCGCCGATTCTCACGCAGCGACGAGTGTCGAAACATTGGGAACGAGCGAAGGTCGAACTTTCCGGATAACCTCAGATCAGTCGATCGTTTCCGGGTTATTTGCGAAGTTCAAACATTCGAACAACTCGGGAATTGGTTAATATACTCGGAAATCTTTCGACAGATACCGAGTCTCGATTATTTATATATCCCTGTAATTTCCAACGAAACAAACCATCGCTCACGATCGTAATTCATTTTTATGACTTATTCGCGAGAAACTCGCGGAAGTACGCTAGTTACTGTCATTGCGCGACTGCGCGAGGCTCGAAACAACAAATTTGCGGTAACGCTCGCTCGAGCGATTAAGTTTCGATTAACAATTTTATCGAATCAAGATCCGCGACGAAACGTCCGTTTTACTGCAATATCAACGTCACTTTCCCGACAATGAAACGCAACTGGTTCTCGTCCGATGTCCCAATTAATTCGACTATTCTCTTCGACGTCCATCGATCGCGTTTTCCATTTTTTTTATTTTTTATTTACTCGTTTGATTTTGCTTTCGGTTCATTCGAATTTGGTTTTTTTTTTGGTTTTTGGTTTTTTTCACGGTGGGACGATGATGTTTATCTCTTCGATATCCTCGATGCGACACGAATGTTTAAAGATAATTCGTCGGAGAGATTTGCGTGAGGCCGCGACGAGACGCGCGTCATGTTTCGGAAAAGTTCGCGAAAAATTATCACCACCGATCTCGTCCGGCCAAGCTCTGAGAGCCAACTGATACTTTGAGTTCTACAGATGCGCTCCGAGCTTCGAAACGTGCCGAGGGCTACGCTTGCGTAGTGCAAACTCCGGAAGGCGAGAAAATCAAAAACGGTACACAACAGAGGGAAACAGGAAACGAGGGCACGGAAAAGAATTTGCCGTGGGTACTTCCGGTCGCGAGAAATGGGTAAATTATAAATAAAAGACGAAAGTACAAAGGACCAGCGAGTTCGTTTCCCGTGTCGTACGCCGTCTGCCGAGGACGAGAGCCTCCCGTAGGTGTGTACGCGCCGTGTCACCGATGCGCGTACACATAGGTAAGAGAGGGACGGAGGACCAATTTTATCTGTCACCGGGAACGAAGAATTGCCAACAGTTTTGTCAAAAGGAGCTTCGATTATTCCCTCGTTTGTTTGTTCCCTCGTTTATTCGCCGAGCGATTCGTTTGACATCGAGCTTTCGTCGCGCGCGCGCCGACAATTTCTCTCGTCACGACCAAAACGAGACGAATCGCGAACAAAATTCATTTCCCCTCCGCCCCCCAAAATTTCCTCCTTCCACGCGACGTGACTCCGGCTCATCCGTTTCCCGATAACCGCAATGCTTTTCCGAAGTTAGCCGCGAAATTCTCCCGACAACGTACGAGCTCTGGCTGCGATACCTGCGCCTTTGTTTTCCTTTATTACCGCGATAACGAAAATATTTTCCTGCGAATACGCGGAATCATTACTAGGATTACGCTTGGAAATTCGGGGTATCGGATTTCCGAACTTTGCTTTCGCGAAATTCTGCGAAAAAGTGAGGAAACTGATTATCGAGCGCGTTCATTACGAGTACAATCACGTCGCTCGTTCCTTCGCCAACTCGTTCGCGAATTATGGATATTCCCGGCGACACGCGATGAAAGATTAGAAGGCTGACGATCGGAAGACCGTACAAGTCGATGACAAGAACTGGAAGTAGCGACGCATCGTTTCGAAATTCCTACGTACATGTACGTACATCCGCTCGGCGTAGTTAGACTACGAATTAATTGCCGGCATCGTAGATCAAATCCATCGACAACTTCCCAATGGAACTCGACGAGCGAGATGTATTTATCGCGCTGGGAATCGATCGGTTTCGGAAACTTTCCATACTTCATCGTTTATCTTTGATTTTGATCGAACGATGCGATGAAAATTGAAAGACAACGTCGTATTTGTATCGAACGGCAATAATAGGCTCATTTTTTCGAGAGAAACTTGCCACGTGTCATTCATCATTCTCCATTGAACGCTACGAATCCGGCTCTACAACTGGCATGCTATTAATAATAACCCGTTAAATCAACGCCTGTCGCGTAGGCAACCCACGTGAGACGGCGGCGAGCCCGGTACTCTGAAATCAGGCTTAAAGGTGACGATGCCGTTGCACCGCGAGACTTTACGGCGCGAGGTGACAACTGATACGTGCGTTCGACGTAATACGAATGATAGTAATAGGATCGAATTCGTCGTCGCCGCTCCCGTTTACTTTTTTTCCCGTTCTTCGCGAAAGTGTCGGCGCGTTTAAAAATAAACGATGAGATGTCTGGAATACGTAGGTATATATGAGAGGGAGGAATTTCGAACGGTTGAATAGATATTCCCGTATTATCGCTGTTTCCAGTGTTATATACTGATAGGTTAATTCGAGACGTCAGCCATACCTCGAAATCGAAGCGATCCGTAGTGACTGCCGCGGCGTAAGTTGAGCGGATGAAATTGATTACATCATTCCTACCCGTTCCCAAAGCAAACGCGACTCGGAATCTGCCCTAACTTTCGAGATATCGGGTTAGCTTCGGATTTCGACCTCGGGATTTTTTTGGGACCGGTGAACGATTCGATTCGAGATAATTGCGCGTGGCGCGTTGCTCGATTAGAACGAGGCGACGACGCGTTATTTTCGCATCGGAAATGATGATTTGTCGCGCGTGTTTATCGCATAGTTTCGCGGAGTTTTCAACCGGCAGAGATTTTCTATTCAAAGTTCGAACACTTGTATCGAAGAAGCTCCGATTCGTCGGAGATATATTTATTTGCACGGGGAGCTAATATTAGACAAATGTTTTTCTTCATACCTCGTTTTTCGAAGCAGACCAGAATTTTATTCTGGAATCTCTATCTGTCTCTCTCTGTCTCTCTCTCTCTCGGACTAGCGTATTCGCGTTTTTCATTTTTCCAGGCGAAGAAATCAGCGTCCTCGTTAATTATCTCGCTGCGATGCAAGCTTCCGTAAACATAATAATACTTAACTTCACCTCCTACGATCTTTCATCGGCTAACTTTTTCGCAGCTTTTATTTGACAGCTTGCACAACCAGAACTGGTCGAGCTTTTTTTTATATATTTTTTTTAACGATCGTCAGCATTGATCGGGAAGTTTTGCTTCCTGAGTGGAGAGTGGATTTTCCACCCGCGGTCATTTTTCACCGATCTTTTGTCTCACGGCGGAATCTTTGTTGCGTGATTTATTACTGAACTCGTTTATTTATGGGGAGGGAAATGTTTGTCCGTTGATACAAAGCTCCGGGCGTTGCGACAGGGCTGGGGAAATATGACGTTTCTTTGAAAAATGTCAACGCGGAACATCTCAAGCCGTTCGCAACATCCGCACCGCGCGCTTGTTTCGAGCCAACGACATCGCACAAAGCGGTCGCAAACTTCCCCAGGAACGAACCGCGTGTTTCCTTCTGTCAGGAAATTGCGGGATGCGCTTTGGAATTGTCAAGGCACGTGTGCCGCTGTAAATCCGACTCGTTACCGCTGGCGAGTAAACAAAATATTCTCGCAAAAATGCTCTCTCGCTGCGATCGATACCTACCCGATGTTTTCTGCGCAAAAAAGCATCCATCTGCCTCCGATTAGCAGGACATGAAATGCCTGTAAATGTACAAACGTAACGAGCATTGAAGTCGTGTCGACGTGACTCACGTATCACGAACCAATTACCAACCAGTGCGATGTGCGAATACCACAACGCGCTTCTCGTGTCTCAATAAACATTATTTATACAAATCCGATGACCTTACCGGAAATTTCGAATGAGATTCTCGGCAAAACACTTGCAATCGTTTCGATTCTGTCACATATATCTGTTACACGAGAATGACGCGACATTGGTATCGTTAAATTGCAAAATCACGTATTCTTTGAACGGAATTGCGCGATGCGGGAAATCTGACGAGGAAATTTTCGATCGAAATATCAGCAAAGACTCGCGTCAACTGGACGAGGATAAAAAAAAGGTGCGTGATCGATCAGTAAAGTAGCGAAAAATCTCACCGATTAGTTCGCCGGTGTTGGACTATCTGCAAGTTGTTCTAAAAATAAGGAACGGCAGACAAAAATAAACCTACTGACAGAAAATACGAGAAATAAGAAGAAACGATAAAAAAAAGTAACGTGCCTGCGACAGTGCGGGCAGCTCAGACGGAGGGGAACCGGCGCATATGTTGAAATTTTTATAATCGCTATTCAACTTTGAAATTTTACCCTTGTGGCTTGAAAGGAAAAAGAAATATACACGTGCATATGGCGTGTGGCGTTAGCTCGTCATTCTCTACGTCGGTAGCCGAACAATTAGATCCAGCTTCCCGCGATGAGTAGGGGAAGACAGGAAAAGCATAGGGCGAAGTGTTAGGGGATAAGAAAAACAGGAAAACTCGATGTATGGGAAAGAAAACGAAAAGATAGGATCACTCCGACGCTCATTCCCAATTAAACCTCGCGGCAGGACGTAAAGCTAACAAACAATCTGTCCCCGTTCGCGGCTTGATGAAACCGTAACCGGAAGCATTAAAAATCCAAATACCAAATTCGTTGAAATAAATTATTCGACGAACCTTCCAATGCAAACTCATTTCGTTGGCACGAAACGATCATCAGCGTGTTTTTATTACAATTTTATTCGGACTTGGACGAGTTTTTAATCGTATCGTGACCCGCGCTATTTCTCTTATCTGCACGCTCAATTGAAATCGAGATGCGCTCGGCACGATGATCATGTTATTTCTCATCAAACGATCTCCGCGATTCGCGCGATACGCGACGCGTGAAATGAAAACGGCGCGGCGTGACCAAGTTGCTGAAATCTAAACCCCAGTGTCGTAATCCAACTTGAAAGATTATTACGTTCAAAGTAGAAAATCGCCAACAAAACAATTTCGCAACGAGCATGTGCGAGTTACACCGGAATATTTAAACGGAAGGCGTTGGCGTTCCGCAACGCGATACTGTACAGTTCGTGCATTGTAGCGAGCACGCGTTATTATACCCACGTTGTTTTTAAACAGTTTACCAGGAGGTCAGATTGCTATTGGCTTCCGAGGTTGGGTTGCGATGTGGGTTGACATGTCCCCACATCCTTTTTAAAAATAATTGCATTTCGCTGGGACCGCACGGCTAGGGGAAAAATTACGTGCGCTGGAAGATATCAGATTTTGCCGAGAGTTATCAGCCGATCGCCTTCTATCATTTTCGTACAGGGAAATGAAAAACGTATCGTAAACGGCTAATTTCCACTCCTCGGCAAGAAACACGAGTCCAGATTTGTCCCCAAAAAAAAGGTCCACCTCGACAAATTTATACTCTCAATGGAGCGATGGAACAATTGTATTTTGATTTTAATTTTTATTTTAATGTTATTCAATTTTTGTTGTTGCGATACGAGAGACCTCGTAACACGGGAAAAATCACCTGCTGTTCCTCCGAGCC
Organism: Arge pagana; assembly: GCA_963969455.1. Classification (NCBI taxonomy): domain Eukaryota; kingdom Metazoa; phylum Arthropoda; class Insecta; order Hymenoptera; family Argidae; genus Arge; species Arge pagana. The sequence continues at coordinate 24,511,781 of OZ018309.1, read as the reverse complement.
TAAAACCGTTGGCCCAAATATGATGCCTCGATCCGCGGACGGTTTACTCGTAAAACCGTCAAAATATTATACAGCTGTAATGGATAGACTCTAGATTACGTTTCACTCCTTGTATACGGTACAATGTGCGATGGGCGATGGACATTTGTCATCACGGAGATCCCCACTCCTTGCCGGCGCGAGGAATACTTCCAGTTGACAGAATGCACGGTAAGCATTGGGCTCGTTGTGTCGGTTTGAGTGAGCAGTCTTTTAGTGACAGTTGCAGCGATCGGTACAAACCGTGCAAAATGTGGCGTACGTCGAATATTTTTTACAACTAATTCGTGCGGGTACCACGGTGATTGACGTACACCAAAACATCCGAACTCTCTAAGCGAATCGTCCGGTAAAATTCGTTGGAAAGGAAAAATTAACGATTCGAATTTAAAAAAAAAAGTGAATGAAATTTGGTGAATGAAAATAATATTGCCTTCGACAATTTTCATCGCTGCAGTTCGCACGGATTATTCGAAGAACCACTTGAATATCTTACGACGTTATAATCGTTGACGAACACCAACTGACCCGTCCAGTTTCGAGTGATTGTCATTCCTCTCGTGAGAAGTGCTCAACGGCAATTCGCTACTCCGATAATTGAATCTCGACTAAATGATATGAAACATATACCGTCACGTCACGTCGAAAAAACGACTGAGATACGTAGTCTAATGAAATAAAAAATAAATAAAAAACAAGCCGAGAGCGCAGCATCTCGAGATATATGACGAGGATATAGAATAATGGTAAAACTGTTGGTGACACTTGCTCGACAGCTGAGGAGCACGTTTTAACGTGAAAGAAAAATAAGAAAAAGACGAGAAGAAAGTTGCAGCAAAAAACGGTAAGAAGATCACTACCAGCGCGTCACGCACGACACACTCGCGTTGTCGTGTCGAAAGCGAACGCAAAAGACTTTGGGCGTGTTTAATGACTGATAGTCCAACTGATATAAGTAATAAAAATTCGACAATGTATAAAAAATGTGGAACATAACGAATCCGTTGAAATATTTTCGGTCTACAAGTTTTTAAGGTACCACGTCGACGAATATTGTTCTGTTCACACGCGTGTTTTGGCACGTATACATGATACTACGTTCGAATACGAAACTCACGCGCGCGGTGATGATTTTCCGTACGGATATGTATGTATGTACGTTTGTGTGGTATACGCCGCAGCGGTATAATAGTACGGCGTAGTGGCAGCCGGTTGCGGATGAAACATTAACATACTATCGCATACCACGAAAAGTTACACCGGGAATCTCGACATGGTCAAGTCCTTTCTCTCAGTGAGTCAGGTTGACTCACTCGTTGCCATTCATATGATTAACGCGAGAATCATTCGGTGACGTCAATGTAGGCGACGCGGTTCGTGAAACGTAGTTAGTTACGCTGAAAAACGACTATTATTCGCGCAAGAATGCCGTATCGACTGTTTAAGCGTTACGGAGAACGTGCGCTCGAATCGACGTATCGCGTCGCGATTTTTTTTCACAGATTCCCCTGTAATTTCCGTTCGTTTGATTTTTGTCCAAGTGAAAATATCATCGGCGTGACGTGGACATAACTTGATCGTCGATAATTGCGCGTCGCGAAAACGGCAACGAATTCCATGACGGATTATCAACACTCGACGCGTGTACCGCGGTACAGGGTATGTTGTACCCGCGTGTTCCCATGGATCGTGTTTCACGTAGTTTTTTGTTATAAGGGACACATACCGGGTGTTCGTTAATTTCCTCTAATTAAACTTAATCGAGGTTAATGCACCGTAGTTTAACCCCAGTTTACTAAATCCGGCACCCCCATCTTTACACCAGCATCAATGCGACGGTTTCTTCGAATCTCTCCCGCCTCCGCGCGATACTTTTTATCCGACCGATCAAACATTTCGAAAGTGGGCCACCACGCGCGACTTTGCTAGGAAAATTTACCCGGAACTAATCACTAACGCGACACCTTATCGAGCGAAGACGCGTTTTTTCGCGTACACGCGAGCATATTTGCTGGTTCTCCTACGTGCGCCGAAAAGAAATCTCGTTATTTCGCGAGTAACGCTACTTTTGCGAGGATACTCCAACTTTTTTTCACGCTCCCTATCTAAAACGGACGCGCACGTGCGATATCGCGTACGTGATATTGTAAGCGAGTGTCTCGCTCTCGACTGGCTCGGTGAATAGTCGTAATTTGCAGAAACACGCACTAGCCACGCAAAGCTATCAGGGGCGACGCGCCGTCACTCTCGACTGGATATCTGGCGTTTGAATTCGTCAATGAATAAACAAGGCAGCGCAACGACAATAGACCAACGAAGCTGGAACATTTCAAACACAATGCTCACCTCGATTACGCTTCGTTGAGTTTCAACGAAACATCATCGTCCACGCGCGACGATACGCGGAACGATCGAGGAATTCGCGTCGCGTTGCTGGGAAAATGTCGAAGGGCCGGGAAAGTGTCGAAGGTTCGAATCATTTCGAAGGCTGTGGAAAAGGAAGGACGTTGATGATCTAGATTCAACGTGTCATCCATCTTCGCGCGTAACGCGTACGTCGTATATTATAATCATATCTAATCTTCGGATAAACATCCCATGCAAATATAGGGCACGCGAAGAACAGACTTTTCACGAAAGTTGAACGCCGGAAAATCTTTGAAATACTTTGTTAATAATATTATACCGACGAGATTTACACCGCGGCCGACCGATTGATCCCAGTCTCGTTTTACTCCTCGTACGATCATGGCTTACCACGCAACATTTCCGGGATATCTTGACCGTATGGCGTCACGACGACGTTTCATCGAAATCGTTCAACCTCGATAGAATACGACTAGCAACTTCGACACGCGTGTATTCGACAGCGTTGGTTTTCGTTTGTCACGCGTATACCTGGATAACGGAAGTGACCAAACAAAATGAATCATGCAACGACAATGTGAATAATCCTTCATCATCGTACCTGGTATTAGCAACGTGCATCACCGCGGTCGACGTCGTTTCCCCGCTGGTTTCCCGTAGTTCAACGTTCCTCGATTATTCAGAATTAAATTCCGATGAAACGTTACCGCAATCCTAGCATAAGACGTCGTTTATTAGCGGTCGTGCGAGTTAATTTTTATCGGCATGCGGTATACTCTCCGATGATTTTTAATGGCTCATCAGCGTCACATCCCACCGGAATTGCGTCGCCAGGATACCGCTGTACCGGGCGTTCGAAGTCCAACGACACTAGATAGGAATATATACCTGAAATTGATACGCGAACGAAGAAGATAATCGAACTAATCGAAATCGTCCCTTCGCTCGTGTGCGGTACCCGTCGAGCGACGTAGCCTCAAATCAGTGCGGATTTTCACGAACGAATATACGAATATCATCGAGTATCGTTGCCAACGCATCGAAATATTTCCATCTCGGGGGAAATGATTGTGTTCGGAAAAGTTAACTAGTAGATCGGTGTCGCTCGACTCGCTGTGAACTCGGCGTTAAAGTGTACTACCTACCGCGAGAAATTAGGCCTTTTTCACGCACGAAGTATCACATGTGTTGCATCCAATCTTCTGAGCCCCGTATACGTATATAAATATATATGTATATACAACTTAGGTATAATGACACGACGTTGTTAACGTTCCGCGTAAATGAATAAATTCTTCATTGTTTCAGCTCACCGTTCCGGGGATATTTTGTTAAACATGGAATCGAACGCTGACTGGTTTGCGTTTAATCACGCCGCGAATCACAGCATGATCGTAGAACACTCGAGGTAATACGAATAACGTGACGTTTGATGGGTAATTCTTAGTTGTCACGATTCGGTGAAAATGTGTAGTAGCTTCTAGTAAAAGATGGTTAAGGAACTTCATTGCGCTATCGGTAACGGAATCGTGCCGTGGGAGCAACGGCTTGTTTTTTAGAGTCCCTGGGCTGCTCACAGCCATTGGGATTTACTCTCCGGATCTCGTACCACTGTACGAGAATTATTCCAACATCTTTTCTCGGCTTCCTAGGCTTTAGCCATTGTATACATCGACGGCTCTGACGAATAATAGGACCGGAACAAAATTACCACAAATAACAACACCAAACCCCAAACTACCAGAAATAATTGCTTTTAATCGTGGACAACTTGGAACAAAATAATTTTGTTTTTTTGAACGTAACATAAATTGTGCATGCCAAAAATTATTAATACGTGAATCACTATTCGGAACAATAATTTTTGAGCGGACCACTTTGAACTGACCGGTAAGGACCAGTTTTTTTTCGCGGTTGTAAGTCTATTCTCTCGTTGGACTGAATAGGGGCGTGATTTGCTAATACGTTGTATGTGTAGGCGACTAGGCAATGAGTATGCTCTCCCTGGTGCCTACATCGTTACCGGTGGCAGGTTCCTCGCTATAATTACATCTTTGTCTTTGTAGAAATGGTTATTGACAACAGGATACGAAAGCGTATTGCTATCTTAAACACGAAGAGTAATGCTGACGTTTCTCCACAGGTTTCCACAACCATTGCGGACGTTTGCTGCCGTCGTCGCGATCCTGATCACGATAGTCGGACTCTTCGGCAACCTGTTAACTATCATAGCACTATGCAAATATCCCAAAGTTCGAAACGTCGCCGCTGCGTTTATTGTCAGGTAAGTCGAAGAAAGTTGCGCAAGCAAAATCAGTGATAAACGATGACGAAACGTTTATCGGCGAACATTTTTGCGCAGAAGGCTTACTGGTCTCGACAACTGTACACTTTCTTCGCGACGCCACAGAAATGCGCTTCGATTCAGCATGCTCGAGCAATTTGTAAATTCAATCGACCGAACACTCGACGGCGAAATAAAGCGGTATTGAAACGCGTCGTGGGGGTAGTAGGCAAGCGTTTGACGAATAAAATTGATGGCGCCATTCCAGTCGTGCTTTATTTCGTATTCGGAAAATAGGATGAAATTGCCAAATTCGCGGCTTCCAATCGAGTTCGAACGTCTCCGCTCACCTGCTCCTATCTCTTTGTACTACCGCGAAATTCGATTGGCACGAGCGAACGAATAAAATTGTACGAAGTTCGCATCGATCGCTCGATTCTCGTTCACGTTTCATTGTCAAGTTGAGTCTCGCCCACGCCTAACCACGATTTCGTTTCCGTTGCAGTCTCTGCGTGGCTGATTTCATTTTCTGCCTCGTGGTCCTGCCCTTCGACTCGATCAGATTTATCGATGCCAGATGGGCAGACATAAGATTTCTCTGCGTTCTCGTACCCTTCTTGAGATACGGCAATGTTGGCGTCAGCTTGCTGTCCGTCGCTGCTATCACGGTCAACAGGTACGTTATGACAGAAGAGACTGACACATCTCTCTCAGTATTCGTATCACCCGACACGAAACTCTTCGAGCGATAAAGTTAACCTTCATTTTTATCGTTTCCCCAGGTATATCATGATCGCGCATTACGGGATTTACAACAAGGTTTACAAAAAAATTTGGATCGCTCTGATGATTCTCTTTTGCTGGTGCTTCTCCTACGGAATGCAGGTTCCCACGCTGATAGAAGTTTGGGGTGAGTCGCGTGATCCGTCTCTTTTTTCTTCTCTTCCATACGACATCGTCACCCGAATTGCCACACGCAAATTGTAAATTGTCCGCCGAAAACAAACTCCACGTTTACTCCGTACGTGAAATATTTTTTATTTTCACTCCCGAACTCCGAGTGACTAGAGTACATTTTTTTACCGTGTAATTAAATGGGTAATCATTTAATTTAATATTCGCAATTGTTCGCTGATTGTCAAACGAGGCTGAAAGCTTCGCAGCATCAAAAAGATTGCTTCACATACGAGTACACCTACGTCCTCTCTCGAGGCTGGCCAATTCTGCGTTGGCCACACAATAGCTCACGGTAACGTGTTCGTGTACCAGAGGTCTTTTTTAATTGATGTTCATTGAAAAAGATTGGTCAAAGCTCGGTCAAGAAATCACTTCGTTTGCCGTCAATACGGTCAATCGTTTAATCAGTCAATCTCGCTGCTCGACACGATCAAATCTCCCAATGAATTGCGCTCGTCTTTTGCCAACCAACGTGCCCGCGATGGTGTTATCATCGAAAAGCAGCCGACCGTTCGTTTCCGAGAGTTATAGCTGATCATCCGTCTCGTTTCAGGAAGATTCGATTACGACTCCAAACTTGAGACGTGTTCCATCGTCAAGGACGTTCACGGCCACAGCTCCAAGGCTTTCCTCTTCGTGATGGGATTCTTAATACCCTGTATCATGATCGTTGGGTGTTACGCGAAAATATTCTGGGTTGTCCGCAGGTAATACGATCGACCGCGCTTACTATGTACACAGCATACCATACATAGATGCGTCGCGTAGAGTTTTCACGAATATTCGTCGACCGTTTTGGAAATTCTCGTCTGTTCGTAAAACGCATCCGTTGAGATACGTAGACGTATCGTATCGAAAGAGTTTCTTCGTCTCGCGTTCGCGCCACGATACGCGAGCGAAGGGCATGGACCGAGCGATAGCTACGAGCGTACGTCCGCAGTTAAGGGATGAGGAGAGACAGACGGGAAACGAGAAAGATATCGGAGTAATCTTTCAACGGCATAAAGTTAAGCATTCCGTCAGTCGGCTGAATTTTTTTTTCCTTCTCTTCCAGCTCCGAGTCGCGGATGAGAAAACACACCTCACCCCCGATAAAATCTCCGCATTCTCCCAGGAAGGATACGAAGGAGATAAAGCAGCGAAGAAGCGAATGGCGCATCACGAAGATGGTTCTCGCGATTTTCCTCAGTTTCGTGGCGTGCTACTTGCCCATAACTATAGTGAAAGTCGCAGACACGGAAGTCAATCATCCGGGTAAATATGTTCGCCGACAGTCTTCCGTTCATTCCATCTTTCCGTTGTACCTACGTATCACCCAATTTCTCGGGTGAAAAGACAACTCGTCCAGCTCTCGGGATACCGGGCAACGTTGAAGTCCAATAATAAGTGAAAAACGACTTTATATTATCTACGAGGGCGACGAGTAGTTAAAACAAGAAGAAGATGGAGACATGGAGAAAATACTGAGACCCGTTCTCTTCCTATTTCACAGAATTTCACGTCCTCGGTTATTTACTGCTCTACTTCGCTTCCTGTGTAAATCCAATCATCTATGTGATAATGAACAAACAATACCGACAAGCCTACGCCGGAGTAATTAGCTGTTCACGTATCCGAGCATCTTTAACTCCTCATGGTAGCAGCGCTCCCGCTCAAAATAATTTAGTCCAAGGTAACCATCATCAGCATCTGCACCTCCACATGCCAAACCACGTCCACGACATGGTCGCAAAGGTCGCGACGGTTGCGACAGTTACGAAACTCTGACCAGTTATCGTAACGAAATTACAATAGAGCACAATTTCGTAAGTGAAGGGACTGAACTGCTTTTAAGATTGGTGGCATTGGCATGTGAGCATTTTTCGCGTTCGTGTTTAACACGTTCGGCCGCGAAGTGCTAATTCTCATCACGCAATCGATCGTTTCGGACGAATCGATCGTTGAAAAACCAAAATCCCTCTCACGAATCACATATTTCCTCGTGTTCGTTCTAACAACATCCACGTTTGCTCTTGTCTATCGATTTTAACGACCTCCATGTGATTAACGTCGCGTTTCAAGCGAACAAATTCACGTTTATCGCTTGTAGAAAAAAAAAATCACGCGCACCGTAACGTTCCCAACATTCCGAGATAAGTTTCGTACAAACTATACGATATTTCGCTTCTGTACGGATACAATTTTTTTCTGACGAAAATACAGTCCAACGACCGTGCAACTGTGACGACGGTAACCCGTTACGTTGTCGAGTACGTAGACGTTTCAACGTATTCGTCCTTCGTTCAATTAGCGTCGACCTGTGTACAATTAATTTTTAACTTCGCCAAATTTACACCAGACACGTGACGATTTTCGTTTTCTTCTCCACAGCTTCGGTTGTAGGTGTCGCGAGCTACGAAAAGTCATGTTCATTAAAAAACACGCCGTGAAACACCTTCCGAAACTCGAACATTTGCATGTTCGGTAACAGTGAGTAGGTACTAAAACGCACCTCTGTAATAGCCTTAATTTTGTTCGCAATAACCAACGCTGACAATCTCCTAACGATACTAAAAACACCATACTCTATTAACGACTTATCCACTGCATTTTATCTCGCTAAAACGAACTAATCTGGAATCCACGGCTCATCGGTGATCCGACAAATTAACCAGCAAACAAATAACATTATTGCAATTTAATTTCCTCATGTTTTACTTATTCGTTGTTTTTGCCTGCGGTTTCAAGCGTACGATTATTTTTTTAATGGAAAAATCTCCGTTTCATAACGGTCGCCATCTTCTAACGGATCAATTTTCATGTTTTCTTTTAGATCAATCAAAAGATAACTACAGCAAGACTATGGTTTCCACGGTATCCGTTGCCATGAATCCCATGAGAGGTTCGCAGTCGAACGATGTAGTATTCTGAGTTCGCGCGGAGGATACCAAAGTGGACGATGAAATCACGCGGCGGAGCCACGAGCGAGGTTTCACTCCCTTTGCTAATTAGAAAGATTGTCGAGAAATCCGAAAAGCACGCAAGGATTCGAACGGAGCGATTCAAACGGGCAGAGGATAGACGAGAAAAAAAGTGCATAAAAATTCAGTATTATTATCATCGCGTTCCGTTCGCGTGATCGGTCCTCCGAGTGGAAAAGGCATGGACCGAGATATCCCGTGACCCAAGAAGAATCTGCATTTTACGAGCGGTTTTGAAAACTAGTAGAGTATTTAAATTAATTCTCGGTTAATCTCGAATTAGAGATTCTAGTATTTAGACTTTAATTCCGGGTCGTTAAACGCCATCGAATATACGAGTAGCCGAGGCTAATCGCGCGTTAGTTTATCGTTGGAGGAAACAGAAAAACGTTGTCGATCGTTCTTAGCGATCTGTGATCTACCGATGTATCATATTTTCGTCGCGCCCCACTGACGACAGTGGATGCGTTAACAAGTTTTATTCTCATAGGCGCGAGGCAAGTTGTAGAAAGCCTTGGATGTGTAATACAAACGTGTACGTATTACATACCGGTGTAAATATCAATGTAAATGTTACAAGAGCGAACCGAACAAAGGAATATTATAAACAAGTATATTATCATTATTATTATCATCGATCAACGTTACGTACAAAGTAAGATGTTCTTTGAACAAAAATATACAATCATTGAGTTTATTTATCGTAATTTTACGTATTTTCATTTCCACTCGTTCCTTCCTTTTCTATTGCTATTTGAGCTTCGATTCTTATTTACAGTTTAATTGGAATGATACATGTTTGTCCCTTCAGATTATGCTTTTAGAAATTTCTCGTCGTCGTCGTCGAGGTCTTTCCCCGTATTTTCCCTCGTCACGAGGCAGCAGATATGTTTCGGATGATCGATGCATTCCAAAATTCGTATCGTCCGTCGGCGTCGTTCATCGTGTTTCGTGCTTTTCGACTCCTCTACGAATTTATGCTCGCATCGTAGAGACCACCGCGCGCCTTTCATCAGGTCTTGCAGCATGTATTTTTATCTCGTAGCAACGGATCCTCTCGCAGTCTAATGGAATCTCGAATCTCGTCTTCCACCCTCGACTTCAGCACATTTTCGACCAAATACCTCATCGCTTCGTCTGAAATGTTACAGCCTTTTTTCCACGATTCGGAAACACCGGATCCCCCGATCCCCCCCTACGATTTACCAACCGATGTTAACGTTGTCCTTCGCTGACGTCACGAACCACGAACCGATCGAATTTTCCTTGCAAAATTTCACGATCTGTTCCGTCGGTATCGCCGTCTGTTGAATGTCGCATTTGTTCGCCAAAAGCACTACAGGAATGCTAGATCCGTCCGGCAGTGTTATTTTCTCGCGTAGATCCGTTAGCCACTTCTTTACCGATTGGAAAGTAGCGATCCGCGATATATCGAAAACCAACGCGGCAGCGAGCCTAAAAATTTCAATTGCCAGAAAATTACGCAATTCTCTTCGGAGATGTGTTCGCGAATATTCGTCTCGCTCGCCCGGTTATCGAAAATGTATCTCTCGACTAGCGCCTAATTCTCGTTTCTCCTCCTACAGCTGACCTCCGCGCGATATTTATCGTCGTCTTTTCCGTCAAGGTTTCGAGCACCACGCACATTCTTCAACATCCGCCACGCGAAAAACAATTGTGTTAACATTGTCGCGGAATCTCGAGACGGCTAAAATATCTGGTCTGGAATAACGAATCGGAAAATTTCCGCGACGCGCTATAAATTACATTAACGTCAGCCACGTGCCGTTTGAAGTGGGGAAAAAAAGAAGAAAAAAAACAATATTCAAAGGTCTTCGTTTGGTGTAACGAGGCAACGATCGATAAGAATTGATACGAAGCAGACAAGCGAGGATGAACGAAAACGCTGACGTGCAACTTGACGCCTCACCGAAAGGCATTACGGTCAACTGGTCACTTGGACGAGATCAGAAGCGAATAAATAACTGGTAAACGAGGTCAGCTACGCGTATATCGATCAATTCGATAAATCACTCGTGCGAGGGACAAAGTTGCTCGGCATGAAAGAAAAATGTATATAATTACGCGTATTTATAATAAACTCGAGTCATGTAACCGAATCTCTCGTGTCCAGCGATGTCCCTGCAATGATAATACAATTGCCGTGAGAATGGTAAATTTCATCGAAACGTTGCATCGAATAAGTAAGAAGAGCATTTTTTTAAAAATACGAATACATTCGAAACGTTACTAGTACCATAATTGTAGATTTATTCTCGTATGAGGATCCCAATCGAGCGTTTTTATCGCAAAATCGGCGCCTATCGTGATCTTGTAATTGGAGGAAAATTTTCCTGAAAAATGTATATAAAATAGAATTTCAGAATTATTCTTCCGCGCAAATTTATTTCAATCGATGCAAATCTCTCCTCTTCACTTCGCGATAGTATTATATACGATCTCTGCTCGTAAAGTCGGGCCAACTTTCCGCGTATACGTACGTACGTACGTACGCGCGTATATATATCGTATTATCGTAAGCTTCTTACGACTCGCAAATGTTGTCGGCTTATTTCTCTCGCCACGATAAAACGGTAGGTACCCCGAGTGATGAAAAATTACTGCCGTATTTATTTGGATTCGATGCTACGATCGGAGCGAGCATACTTCTCTTCTCTCTCTCTCTCTCTCCCTTTTTTTTCAAATGCGATCGTCTATTTTCGAGCGAAACGAATTTTCCACGCGTTGCTCTCGCTCCTCGCTCTCTACCGTAGTACGTCTGTATGTACATAGATACGTTTTTCTAATAACGCGGCGCCGCGCAGCTTTCTCGCGTCGATCCGCGACGAAACCTGAACCGTAAGGATAAGTCGGATTGTATTGTATTCCGAGACTTTGTTAGCCTACGACGAATGCTCTGCCGTCTGGCCAGCTTGTTTGTCAACCTTACGAAGAAAGAGATAATGTCTCGGCTACAGAGCTTGTTTACACGTAACAGCAGGCACACGAGAGCTCGAAACGCCGAAGACCAGACGAGCGTAGCGAAAGGCAATCGAAACGAGTCTCTACGAACGTTTCGAAATGAAAATAAAAGATTTCCCTACGAGCGGGTCGATTCGTTGTCGAAAGACGAAGGTGTGTAACAAAATGATAAATACGAGCTTACCCTCCGTGTATCTGCGCACGATCGCTGTTTTTCCTGCGAAAAGAAAACAATCGGCGACTATTTAATCAGATGCCAAGGTCCATGGCGAAGAGATAACCGTGAAATGAATAATTCGTACGACGATTAACGCGGTCGTCGTTCGATATTCGAACGACCTTTCATTTAGCATTTCGCACACGAGAGAGAAATATATCGCCGCCGCTGGTAACACGGCGACTGGATTTGCCCGCGTTATTCGAATGGTGACGAGGTATAAAAATTAAAAAAAAAGAAAAAAAAGTGCACCGGTACGAAGGTTCGCGATGAGAATTTGCAGTGACGCGTATTTTTTGTTTGTTCGCTCCAACGAAGTAGAAGCGCGTATCGTGAATGCTGCGAGAAAAATAAAGCCGAAGTTCAACGTGATAAGATGACGACGCGTTCGCCTACGAAATGAAACGGTGAAATCACATTTAACGCTCTGCTACTTTTCAAATTACTTCGTTTCATTGGAACGCTATTTCAAAGTTTTCAAACTTGCGTACGACTTGTTTACCTGAGCTTTGATATTTATAGAACTCACCCACGCCATAATCACCGATAATTAAAAACTTGAAGAGCAGTTCTTTTTGATTAAAATTCGACAATATTACATCCGAGTCCCGCCTCGATTTATGGTTGTTCATTATTTGTCGAAGAAGCTCTGTTCCTTTTTTCCCGGCCTTTTTCAACTTCCACGATTTTTCACGGACTTGTTTTAGGTTAGAAATCTCTTCTGTACACTCTCGGCGTGATCATTTCACTTCGAATATTGATAAGCACCGCTCCGACTATCGGCTTACATAAGAATTTGTAAACAACGATGAAGGTTTTGAGTCGAGTGACAACGTCGACTTATAATTTCCCACCCATTCCCGATTCCTATTCCCTTTCCCGGCGCGATTTACGATTTTTCAGATACTCCCCTCGCGATGGAAATCATTCCGCGTCGGAATTTACGCGCAAGGTGTCGAAAAAGTTCGAGCAAAGACGTCCGGCCCGGACAAAAGTTTCTCCGTCAAATGGAAATCCTCCGAAGCACCGCACTAACAGGATCTGGCGACGTATTGGTGAACTAAAATTCAAAGATAAATAATTATTGCACGATTGCCGGCGTCGTGGAATCGATGCGTAAAGCGACAATCGATTTGCCACACGTCTGATCCGAAGACTCGGCTGATCTCACGTGGAAGGAGCGCGAAATTTTTCGCGCTCAATTTATGACAAAACGTTTGTAACAAAGCTGTGTCATTTGATTCGATCCGTTGTTCCGTCCGTGTTCACAGCGTTGATTCAACGAAAGAGGCACCGTGATACTTTTCTTTCGTTCCTCCGCGTGCGATAAATGAATTGTCGACGATGGAAAATCAATCACAGCGGCGCAGCTAATGTTAAGATATTTATTAAATTCGTTATTATTTCTTATTAATGTTAATACGGCACTTTATCGAGACCAATTGAGATTCGTTTCCCTTCAAGCCTTATAATTTGACGACAGTGAATTCGTCGCCAAAATACAGAGCACGATCACGCATATACGTATTATAATAATATGACTAAATATTCGGTAGTTTGATCATAAACTTTCTGTTTAAGTACTTCTTTTCGAAAATAGACATTCATTTAACATTACATTCAGTAGCTTCGCATTCTGAGTTATAAGCTATCGCTTCCTAATTACATGAATGTACGTATGTATCTGTGTGTGTGTGTGTGTGTGTGTGTGTATATATATATATATATATATATATAATGATTTATAAATTATATATACATATAATGTGTGCATTATATATTAGATATTTTGCATCATATTGAAATAATTCACTCGTGGAATAAAATAACTTTTGCCCGTCTAATAAAACTGTTCGTGCATTCTCATTTTTTTACAGGATTTGTCGAAGTCGCGTGATAACGATGCTTTTTTTGCATTCAAAAATCTACGAGAATTCAGAATTATAGAGCGATTGCGCGTTTCGAAAAGGGGGTTTCGAAGGTCGTGAAATTCGACGTTCTTTGTTAGTAGATTTCGTTGGATTTCGATAGGCGAATAGCGTTATTTTTATTAAGAAGCGATTCGAGAGAGTCGAAGGAGTTCATTTGTTTAATTAGAATTATCCGTTAAAAATCTGAGTATTATCGATTCCTTCGGAGATTTCTCAAGCTTTGATCCATTGCTCCACGTACTCGAGGGCTCCTTTCAGAATCTTTTTCTCCGTCACCCTCAGTTGAACGGCGATTTTTTTGTTCTGCGGCAACGTAGTTTTCAACAATTCCAAATCCTCCTGCAATTATTTCAATTCCGTTAGGGACAAGTGATCCAGGATACGTACAAATGCGAATAGTTTTCAAACACTCGTCGCGTCGAATTTCTACAATCAGCTTTCACGCAACGCTTTTGTCACTTTCGGACTCGGCGTTCGCTCGTAAAGCTACCCGAGTGGTAATTTCTATTTGTTCATTTCCATATCCTCGGCAAATTTCAACTCGTCGTTGAAAAATGCAAATGACAACGCGTCGAGCCGAGTATGCCCGCCTTTCACGACCATTTAATTACCTCCAGAGTCGTCGGATAGTTGGCGATCAATAATTTTAATCGCACCAGCATAAACTTTCGAACATTTTCCTCTATCACCGTTTCGAGAGCGCAGTCGATGTGCTTGAGGTCGAGGACCTTCTCCGAATTAATCCAATGTTCCAATTCGGCTTTTCGCATACTGAAGACTCTCAGGAACGCTAGAAGGTCGTCGGAGATCGGTTCCATGTCCGGTTTCAAAAGAAATTCACCGTTCGCCGGCAATCCCAGCTTCCCGAGAAGATCGACCCGTTCTTTCTGCAATGGATCGGCTTTGCTGATACCCAGTCGCAGCTTGAATCCATCCTGCAACAAACAACGCGTAACTCGTACCTCGGAGACGAGCACATCTTTTAATCCTCTGCCCACCGCGCTTTAATTTCCAATTCCGCATAATTTTGCACTTCGATTCCGCGCAGCGTAGCATTTTTTTCGCACGAGTCGTTTCACGTTCATGCATGGAACATGACGAGAAAGTCTTTCCTCGTAAGCGGAAGTCATCGCGCGAAATAAACGAATAAAATACATACGCACCTGTTTATTGTCAAGACTCACGAATCCCGAATGAACGAAATAGTCGGAATTGGTACGCGCTCCGTAGGCAATAAAAATCTGCTCGTTCGCCTCGAAATTCCTAAGCGCGTAACATTCGCATTTATTTGAAACTCGGTTGAAATCCGTGGTAATCTGTAACAGGATAATCGCATCAGGATTTTCATGTAGTATTTAATACGCTGTTAACTTTGGAAAACGCGTTGCGCAATAGAGTTTCAACGCACGCCTACCTTTCCTTCCTCGTGATTACACATATCCCACATCGGTATCAAGCCGTAAATCATCCTCGATCCATCTTCGCTGGGAATACGATTTTGCCTGGTCATAACCGTCGACACCGCCCAACTGCAACAGACAAACGGACGAAAAGATTCGCATGCCGTTACACGTGCACGAAAATCAGCAACGAGTATGCAAAGTAGCATACGACGACGGATGTGTATATGTATATATATATATTTTCGAATAATATTTCCAATAAACGTATGATGCCTCTTTGAGGCAGAATGGCTGATCGATCGGAGAATAAATACGCTTTTCGAAGTGGCACGTACGATTGTAACGCAAACAGATTTTATCTACCGTACATTCAAACTTTCTATCCATTTCTCCGCTTGTCCCGACTCATCGACGCGCTGTATAAAATCGACCGATTTGTGCAATGCCTACGGCGAACCCCGGGCCAAGGCCGGTTTTACGAATGAACCTGACCTACAAACACTCGACGTTAAAACGAAACGAGAAAAAATAAGGCGCGAGAAGAGTACTCTCTCCCTCGTGGAACAGGTTGTGGCTTTGTACGTTAGGAAAACAGCGCGGAGTAAACGAGGTGGATCGCGAAATGCGAGGCATCGTTGAAATGTACGGCGATAACGATTCCTTTGCTCGTTAAAAATGTCATACGCGCGGAAATCCACGTTTTCGCGTGGCATCGAGTCCACTGTGGTATGTGGAACGCGAGAAAATAACAGAACCGACTTCTTCGCGACGATCGAATCACTTTTCATACATCCTGTATGACAAGAAAGTTACAGGGTACAAGTGTGAAAGTGCACATCTTTCTTCCTTCGACCGCAATGCAACTTTCTGCGCGTGTCAAAGATACTACTTGAGAGTCTCGGGTTGCAGCTCCGCGTAATTCGATTCGAGGGAATGAAAATCGAGAGTTGAATTTAAAAATCGCGAAACGGATGTAGGCGATTCGTGGAGTCGAGGGAACAAGGGGAAGAAAGAATGCCACAACAACAACAAAAATGGGAATTCGCATTATCGGTTAATCGCAGCAGAACGACGCAGTTTCTGTAATTACAAAATCCGATATACGCGGCTAGCTTCGACAAGGTCGTGCGGAGAATAATAATAAATGAAGATCTCTCGATCTAAGGATGCACTTTCTATACGCGAGCGGAAGCTGCTTTAGCCTCGATATTCTTTCGACATCGTCGTGCTACTGGTCGTAGCACGGTGACGAGTTTAAACTAACTAATACCTAACATCCGAACAATTTTACCGGAATACAGCTGGCAGCCGACGTGGTCTTCGTGAAAGTGTGCGAAAATAAGTACGCATTCGTCGACAATATGATTAATTTTGATCGAAACCAAAAGTTGATTTTCTTAGCTTGGTGAACAGTGGCGTTGAATTTGCGATCCGAATTTATGGGCAAAAAAGTGGTAATTTCGTCGACAGTATACTCACTTTCGATTCGAATGGTAATAAGCTTTTTCGGGTATTTAAAAATTCGAAGGAAAGTGGTATTTAATCGGTAAATCGAAACGAGCATAATTTTGATAAAATTTGCAGGTACGTAAGAAGCGTAATTTTGTAGCACGCGTAACGAGTGATTTTTTGTAAATGTTTTAAAAAATTCACGTTCCTAGTAGTTCTCGAGCAATTCCGCGCGTTTCTCCGTTTTCTCTCTTTCGGATTACCTGCTTATTTCACACATTATTAAACTGACTCTGAACGCAACGGTCGAGACTCGCGACACGACGAGGAGAAAGATATTCACTAGGAACTTATAGAAGACGAATTAAGTTTCACCGACTTACTTACGCCGGGTGTAAGAGAAAACAGCTTCAGTCTGCACCAAGACTTTACGAGGAACAACCGTTCGGGTGGATTTCGGAAAGTATTTCTTACGGGGAACGAGCGATCAAGCGTGTTAGCATGAAAGAATGAACAGTGACGTGATTTATCATTGTTGTAACAAACTTTCCTCCCGTCAAGTGCCATTGTGAATTAAATACCATAAACAATCGAGTTGTTCGCGCAATTTACCGCTCAATCGCGTCGTTCGCGGAATAACTATTACCGTGCTCAATCGATGTCCAGCATCTCGTCGCAACTTCGATAACGAAATGTTATTTTTCCACGTCGCACGGAAATGTTTACGAATTTCGATTGAACTATAAAGAAATCAATCGAACAAAGCTGTTCGATGACAAGTTTGAAACGAATCGAAAGAAGAATTTAAGTTCGCTTCATGAAACTTCAAGACTATCTCACTGTATGTAACAGAAAAGACGTAATATTTATAATCATTCTGTTGTTCGTTTTCTACATACATCTATATACGAAAGCCAGCGTACCGAGAAACAATACGCAATATTTAAACAAATTAAAATATTTTTATAAAAATCAAAGTAAATAATCGTACAAAAGTATCGATTCCATTACCAAGATATGCTGTCCTGTGATTTTCAATAGAGCAATTCACGATGTGGAAATCGTTCGTTGTTCTGTTTGTCGTCGTCGTTAATTTCAGCGCATTTTTGGACTGTTATAAAATAACTACGGATAAAATCTCGAAGAACGGCGAGGAATATAGACAGGTAAGCTTCCGGCGATGAGATGATGACAAAGTATCTACGCGTTCCTCTTCTTCCTTTTAGATTCACACCGTAATAATCAGAGATCACGCGGTACGATAGGTGTAGAGAAAGTGTAATAAATTGCGCGTCTCGGCACGCGTTTATTCCGTCTGCAGGGAGAAAAAGACGTAGAAAACGGGACCGTTTTTCAAATTAACGTCGTCAAGTGTGCCGATTGCTTTTTGTGCACGTTTTTTTCCTCGCGGTACGTTCACGAGGTGCCTGGTCTTTTTACGCTACTTTCATCTCTCGTTGTGCAACTTTAACAATCGTAATTGCTCGGCCACTTTCTTTCTTATTATCTCCGGACACAATCACACGCGTCTGATTATTCGTCTATTTCCCGCGTTGAATCTCATCTTTCGATCGGGGTCAGATACAAAGAAGAGAGAATTCGGAGCCCGAAGCTGTTGAGCTCTTCGTTTCTCATTTCTCTGGAAAAGATGTTTCCGATTTCAGAATCCCTGATTTGTCGTACCGTATCGAATGTCTTGTTGCAGGACTCACCGCGTCGCGAGGACGCCGACGATGACGTTTATCCGAGTGAAAAAACGAACGCGCGACCGCACGCTGGCCAAAGAATTATTGGCAAGTGGCGGAACAACGGCGAGGCATTGGAACCGAAATGGCGAGACGGCGACTCCGTGCCGCTAGCACCGTTCTCGATGGCCACGTTCGAAAGTGGCTGGCGAAAAAAATCGGCGCCGATCTTGCCGGCGAAGAGTGAGAACTTTCGAGAAGGTCGCAGAACGAAATATCACGTGACGTTGGACAATCATCCGGATGAGTACGAGTT
Source organism: Arge pagana (assembly GCA_963969455.1). Lineage (NCBI taxonomy): Eukaryota > Metazoa > Arthropoda > Insecta > Hymenoptera > Argidae > Arge > Arge pagana. Next base: position 24,493,191 of record OZ018309.1, on the reverse strand, counting down.
AATTGAGAACGAGAACGACAGTCCTAAGCCGCGAAAACGAAGACCCTTGGAGAACTACGAACTCGTCGAATCCAAAGAATCGGATCCATCGTCGCGAGGAGAGCACGAATCACAGTTGGAAAATAACGGGAGAACGACGGAATCTCGCGGTAAAGATGCTGAAAACGGTGCAAGGTTCGCGAAAACAGCGAAGAATCGGCGAAATAACGCGACGGGGAACCAGGAGTCGAGGTCAAACTTGCGAAACGAGGCGAGAGCAACGGAAACGGAAGAATTAAAGTCACTCCTGAAGATGCAACGAGACAACCTGAGTCTTTTGGAAATTCTGCAACAAAAAAATCTGACCCTGGCGGATTTATTGAAAGGAAGGGCCAACGCGATCGCGGCATTAAAATCCAGCGGTAATTTATCACGAACCAACGAACAATCCGAGATCGCGGTTCTGGAATCGACGACTGCGAACGCGGAGGAAAAAAGAGTGGGCGAGGATTCTAATCGTCTACGATGGATGCCGCGTCGCAAATTAATTGTACGAAAAATGTATAGAAATCCTGTTGTTGCTGGCAAATCTCGTGCCAATGGTACAGACGTGGACGGATTCGATTCTGAACTTGGGCGAGCGGCTGCTTCGAAGAAAACTGTCGTTCGAGTGAAATCCGAATCGCATTCGGCAGAATCCGACGAAACTAGAAATGATAATTCTGCGTTTATTAAGACTAGATTTCCGGAAAGCGAAAAAGCGATTTCCCTTGAAACGAACGAAGAAATCCGCCCGAGGAGCAAAGAACAATCTAAAGCAGAACTGTTCGACGAAGAAATTCCACCTCGTTTGGAAAATGGTGAAAGTTTATTTGTAGAGACGACGACCGTAGGCCAAACGATTTCGGACTATACCCTGGATGACGAACAATTTCCAACGTCGACAGAGAAAATTGAGGCAGAGAATGGCGAGGAAGATGAGATTATGGAATTCTCTGACTATCCTGCTCATAGTCCCAAACTTATTTCCGTTCCGGTATACGAAACTGCTATGAAAGTAGACATGATAAATGATGGATTCGATACCACAACGTCGAGTCACCTACCGTCGCAAGGAAAGTCGAAGTTGACTACGCCACAGGTTTATTCCTCCACTGCGATTCCATCAATCATCATTGGAAGTAGCACCGAGAAATTCTATGAAATCAAACAAGAATCTACAGTACAAGAAATCGACAGCACAACGCTGCGAACGACAGATGATCATTATCCAGCGATGAAAAATGAATTTCAACGAACTGAGATATCTTCCCTGCAAGATATGCCCACTAGATGGCCGGAGAATCGGTATGACAAGGAAACACTGAACGAGCATCAAGGTACCACGACAGTTGTGTCGCTGGTTGTCGATGATAAAAATTCACCTGCGGGCAATAAATTCGTTGGACAAAACCACACGAGAAATGAGAATACCGCAAAGGTATTCGGAGGGAATAATGACGCAGCAGTAAAGAGTGATGAGAGGCTCAATGAGAAAGAAACTTTCACTGCAAAACGCCAATACAATTACCATACGATTCTTCCTAAAGTAGACGCAGATTCACGTGCTGAAATCGAAGAACTTTTTAGTTCCGAGTCAAGCGCAGAAAGATTAGAGCGGTTGTTGGCATCGAGAAACATGACTATTGAAGAGTTGATAGCTCTGAGACAAAGAGGTTCTAGCCATGTACATTTGGCTGAAGTATTCAGAGTACAATCCGAAACACCGAGTTTGCAGAAATCAAAAGGTGTAGCTGAGACCTCGACACGAGATCATTTCAATGGGAAAGTCAATATTGCGAGTAGTAAGGAGAAGGAAACTAAAGAAGACTCGAAGAATGATACGAAACCTTCCGTGTCGCACGTGTTCGACTCATTTGCCAGTCAGAATCATTCCAGGGATAGCTTTCAGACGTTGGATAACGTGAATCACAATTCGGACAGTGTGCGAAATCCAAACGCAAAGTTGGGTGAAATAAGATCTGATACAGATCTTGAAAGTCGTACAAAAATAAAACAAGAACTGCGTAATCATGAATCGCTTCGAAAAATGAACCAGTTTCCAACCAGTGATAACGTTCAAAGAGACTCGCAGGGTTCTTCGTACTACACGAGCATCGAAGAAGTAGAAATACCAAATGCGGACAAAACAATCAGAAAATTCCTTAGCCTTTCAGGAACAGGAAATGCTGCAAGACCAAATTTACGAAATGGTATTGAAATTGGACGAGTCGAAGAAATCGCGAATAATGAATTAAAATTCAATGCAACCATATACGACATCAACGACGGTCACCAGTATCATGATAAAAGAAGCCTGTCCAAAGTAAAGCCAAGTATAATAGCGAGCGGTGGAATATTGGGTGTGACTATCGTTGTCTTTTTATCAATATTCATCGCCTGTCGAATTCGTCAGAAAAAAAAATTTAACTACGGAAATACATTTTCGACAGCAGTTTTCCAGAATCCCGTCATGACGGCTAGAAAGTTATCCAATACAAGCAGCGTTAATACTATTATGGTCGATGTTGTGGCGACTTCTACAGCTAAAAGGTCTGTGAATAAGAACGATAGCTATGATGACGATGAATACGATTCGAAAAGCGACATCGACAGTGATTCTCTAGATGCCAATGATAGTTGGGACACTATACCTGATTTTATGAAGTAGTAGTATCAACAAGAAAATTTACACATCTCACTACACAAGTATCGAAATGAATACGCATGTGACGATCGTAATTTTCTCTAGTAATGTTAGTATGTTCTCATTTTATATTACGTTCAAGTTTTGCTAATATTATAGTTTCCTAATGCATAAGCGCAATACGTTTCAGAGTTAGTGTTGTATTAATCAATTGAAATCAATTATTTGTTTGAATAGCTGAATTATAAATTCATCCTCACGTTTCGAATCGTTGATATTGAATTGGAATTTTTTCTGCACAAATCAGTACGCAATGCTCTTTGTAGATTGATCGTGTCGGTGCGAATATCATCTTTTATATATACTCAAAGTACCTTAATACCTCTAAAATACTCTAATACTGTACAGTTAATGTATATTTATTCGTGAATTAACCGTATAAAAACCTTACTATAGATGAGAATTGTATCAGTTTAACGACTGTAATTAGGCTTCCAAGATTCTATGTTTACAAAATATTTCCAATCTATGAGATAACGAGTCTTCAGGAAATTTAAGCAGGTAATAAATTATACAAAAATGAATCTATTCAATTCTAACGCTGAATTATTACTCACCAATACGCTTCATACGTAAAAACATCCCTGAGTAATTCGGAAACTGCATTGTGGCTACTTTGAAAGAGTCTGTTGAAGTAAGAATACTGTCTAGCAATATTCCGACATTGCTTCAAAGCAGTTTCTGTAATCGAATGTAAGAGGCAATGTTCAAACAAATGACACTCAAAGACGATTATCAGACAAACGAGTAGTAAAACGGTATAATTACCTAGCGTAGGACTCCCTTTCAACTCGATCATGTCTTTCGCTGTCATGTACAAAACCGTATTGTAGTGGGTTGGTAAAATATTTAAATAAGGTTTCCATTTCGAATCTTTTTTATGCCTCTCAATCAACAATGCAATAGCTAACGCAACGTGCGGCATATGTTCTACGAGAGGATCATTTTGCAGTACGCTCAATTCTGGAGCAGCCGTAGAGGTACAAAAGATCAGCGCGCGCGGTATTTCCAAGATCAATTGGCCTTCGACGAAATTCCGTTCTGCTTTCAGGCCAAGATCGTATCCAGGAAACTCGGCTATGCTAATGCCGTCGATATTTGCATCACTTTCCTTGAGCCACCGTAAGAAATGGCCAACAGCATCCGATCTTTTCGAGGATTCTATCTTCATGTCCTCCAGCTCTTTAACCTTTTCCAAAACGGCCAAAATCTCGACGTAATTGTCCCATAGCTGCGTTACATATGCCGGACTACTGCTCACTGTAAAGTAACAAAAAGCATCGTTACAAAACAATACGAGGCTTCAGCAATCATCTAAAGAATAATGATCGTGCCACGCTGGTATTGATATCGAGCGAATTGTTTACAAAGATAATTCCGAATGAAATATTACACGGACATAACTGAAGCATCCGGGTTACAACACCTTTTATGATTAGAAATACCACATTGAATACCGATCAACTCCACATATATAACTACCCAGCGTTTGTTCTAAATATCACTGGCTTCGTATTATTATTGAAAATACAACACTGTGTTCTATCTGAACGTAGAAAATAACATTCTACGTTGCAATTTTTGAATTTCTAACCAACGACGAAGTGTGATATAATTTGTTCAACGTCATACTCACGGTGAAATAATTTTTCACACTGTAAATTGATCTCGTTCCTTTTCGTTTGCGCTATCTTCTTGGCCTTTGAAGGTTTCGTTTTATTCGATCCGTGACAATTCTTCCTAACCATCTTTAGTTTATTATTCGTCTGGTTTGATCACGGATATTCAAACGCATTATCGCGATAGGAGTGGACCGTAAAGCGAGAATAACTCAGGAAATTTGGCGTTTTTACCACTCTAAAAATAGCTGACCGCCGCGGATACTCATTCATCTACCATTGCCCAAGAAGCTCGACGTGCTCGTTCTTACTATAAACATAACCTGCAAAGCTAAGGTTCACTCGAGCATGTTTGACCTTTTACCCGATCCTTCATATGTCGCAAGGCAGCAACCCTCCATGGGATTTATTGATTGAAATTTATTTCCGGGTTGCAATACGGTCACCTACTTTCATATAAGTTCATCGCAGTGTAACCTAGTTAGCAAAATATTGTCCGATGCAACGAACCACCTGTACCCAAAGGTGACCCAACGCGACCGCCGCACCAGGAATCGAGTGTTCGCGAGCACCGGCGAGCACCATACAGTAAGTCCTACACCGTACGTACCGTACTGCATACACGGTATAATGAACTATTACCGATCGCTGTACTCACGACGCCTTTAAGTGATATGTATATCATCAATCACGGAACCAAATGATAAAATTGACGGTATCATTCGGTAAATTGAGTAAATATCAGAGATAATAATCTCGTCAATTAAATCGCCGAAGATCTCACGCGTAATTATGTACACGCGTGTGGTAAAGTTTCACGCGAACATGGAAAAAAAGAATCACATTCCAGTAAATTGAATCGAATGCCCAGTGGCTGTGGGTAACTTACAGGGAACAAATTTTATCATTTTGATACTTTGATGAGAGCATGTAAATAAAGAGTAAAACATGTACATTTCAAATTATAACTTCTTATTTGCTACAATAGCATCCCGGGCAATACGTATATTTCGATCGTCTACCACAGGATTTTTTGTTGTTGAATTTCTCGTAAACTTAATTTTAAATAATATTCACCTTTGATACTATATCTATGTCAAATGTATACAGAATATGCTTTTCAGACAGTGTTTGAACGTGATTATCAACAGTTAGAATGGATATCTTATTATTATCTTGTTACATTGTCTATTGTAACATAAACGTCATGATGAAATGACAGATTGTTTGTTACAATATTTCTACCTGATCCACTCTTGATTCGCGCAATCTAATTATCAAGCTATACTTACGACACTTACACCTACCAATATCACTACAATCTGTTGCTTCCTAGTGGGAAATTATATCTGGATCACATCCAAACTCATCGTGATGTGAAAATGTTCTCCATAAAATAATGTTTTGTCATAATCACTCGCAACGTCATTTCAGACAATTTTGATTAAACACTATATAGAATCTTTAAAAATGTTCAAATAACAGATAGTATTTTAACCAATTAAATAATATCACCAATTCAATTAATACAACTCATTCAATTAATGGAATATAAAAGTATCAGTACAAACGTACATTTCCTTTGCCCGTATGGTACAACAGAATAACTTCGATCTAAATTGTATTGAGATTTAAGTCTCCACATCGATTTCCAGAAACAATATCCATAATTCTTTCAAGCCTTCTGTCCAGAGACATTAATAATTGCGATTGTAACAGTAGCGGAATTACAGTAATAACTATTAAATTCATCAACAATAATGTTTTGCGCAATTTTATAATTTTCCAGAAACACCACGCGTGTTTGTCAATGAAACGAGTTTGAACATTGTAGTACATTTATCCAGTTGTCGTGAATTTTAATAGATATATGTGATGCAATTTAGTGGTAAGAAAACGTTAAAATCGTCGATCCGAGGTCAGCTTTCGCACCATTTCAATCGGAATAATGCAAGTGCATTACATTATAACATTAAAAGGTATTATTCCTTCTGTATTTCATTTTTCACGGACCTGTCTGTACACGAATCATACACAAGGGATAAATTTTCCCCATTAAATTAACTTAAGTTTAGAAACTATTTTTAATTTTTTCTTCAATTTCTTAACGATTTTGAATTTATACGCATTATTGAAACGAGCTGTAATAAAAAGAAACTAAAGTAAAACGTATTCGGATGAATTTATGAGCTGCAAACACGATTTCGTGTAAAATATCTTTCGTACAATTGTTTGGAAATGAATTGTTCGAGATATGTAACGCTAAGTAAATTTAAGTAGTTTCAATATTCAAGAAAATATGTCTATAATTTACATTTCAATCAGCCAGTCATTTTATAAAGTCGCCTTAATTTAATCACTGTCAACTCCGCAGGAATTTCATTAATCGATTCCATTAACAAATTAGACAAAATTTCATTATCATTTAATGTATGATAATGATTGTTATATATAGATACATATATATTTGCGTGCTGTACAAAATGTGCAAGATGTAAAAATAATATACTTTCGAGACTTGAAAATTTCTCCTTTGAAAACTTATGCACTCGTACAGATATATCTGTCGACTGTGTAATTACAGCCGACACGTGTAAAACCGCATTTCAATACACTCACCGTAAAATAAAACAAAGGTATATTTATATTCATGTGTTCGTGTGCGTGTGCGCGCGCTTGTCGGTATGTACGTGCGCGCAGGCTTTTTTCCTTACATATTTGCAGCTCAATCATTCGTACACCTTATATGCTAAAAGCTACAATAGATATCATTTTTTACAGCTGAATAACATGATTAATTTCGAATATAAATGCCGAATCACATTTTCACATGTGCCAGAGTCCTGCTAGGAAAGAATCTAACTATCTTCCAAATCAACGTAACGCATTTCACTAACAATTCAATATTAACACATTAAAAAGCCTCTACAACACTACAGAAAATCTCAGATGTCTGAAGTTGCCTTATTCTATACATCCATCGCTTGATGAATTGTTTTCCTCAGTTTTTCTTGACACTAAAAGAATCGATGCTCGAGTGTTGACCTTTTTCTCAATCAGCTTCCCATAATCATTAATTCAAGCCAATTAGCATGATCGCGTTAAACGAATGATTATCGCAAGCCTTGTTGAAGTGATGAAACATACTCGCTGTATACAGTTAATTTAGACATTTTGAAACTGTTCGACACGAGAATTCCATGCATGGAGAGATATTTGAGAACGCATCAGCATGCAATTTTTTTCATTTACGAACGACGATGAGTAAAAGGTTTTTACAGTTACTGCAACGAAAAATTGAATTTCAAGATATTCTGCATTGTTAATTAAAATGGGGGAAAAATAACTATAAAATAAAAGAAACGGGCAGCTATTAATCTATCAAGAAATTTTATTTCTTTTAGTTTGAAACGAAGCATAACTTTTCAAGTGAAATGAGTACATGACGGCAATAACGACAAGTATTGTATTCGTTTACTTTATTTTCCATTTGCTTTTCTATCGTTGTTACTGGGTCGCCCTCCTTATTGGCTCTCTCCATACATTGAACTCCACGACATAGATTACAATATTGAATTAAAGAGCAAGGTCTAATTATACATTAGAATTTTCAATAACTCAACGCTGTAAATGAAAGGTGAAATATTGAATATTTCATTGTTAAATATCATTATAAATTATTTTGAACTGATCCGGGAATCTTGCACAGCAGATGATATCAATTCTAACCAATTTACAATCATTAACGACTTGTATGAAGAATCGTAGTTATGAACAAGGCATTATTTTCAAAAGTAACAGACCAATGATGAAAAACGATTTTTATTCAAGGTATAGTATTGGACCCTGTGTTAACTTTTTTTGGCGTTACAAACAAATTCGACATTTTCAACTGCCATATTAAGATATCCAAGGGTCATTTATTCAATAAAGAGGAATTTACAAACTATGAAACTACGATCGCCATACGAACTGTACCATGAATCTCAGGATACTTTGCGAGAGAATCAATATCAAGACGATAACTTCTTGATCCGAACGTGAGCCTAAGTACAACTTGAAGGATTTTTCCACTACTATTGTAACATAATTATTAAAAGAACATTGGAGAAAATTAGAGTTCCTAATTCGACGTTAGTTACCGAATAACTTCGAATACCACATAAGTTTAAGTATACTGAGATCTACAGAACAATATGTATGGATCAGATTAGTCATCGTAAAACGTATAGAACCTTTTAAAAAGTACACTGTGAATTTGGACCTAATAGCTCGAATTCAGATCACAAGCGTTACTTAGGTAAATTGTGCAATAAGTTGGATCAACATAAAATTCTCAATTGTTATCTGTCATTCTTATTTGTAGTTTGTTTGTCTTGTTCTCATTTACTGGGTTGCCGTGTCGGAAATACTTTGCCGCCAAGTGGCATGGAAAGGTATTTTCAAAATCTTGACACGTGTTTTTGGTAATGCAGTCAGAAGCAGCTTTTGTAATTGTGGAAGGGGTAAAATATCCACCTGTGGATTCGTTAGATTTGGCTGCTGCTTATCATCACCTACAATGAAAAATAAGATGAACACGTCGCACTAAGATTTGCAGCACCAACACAACGTTATCGCAATAATGTCAACTTCGCTAATCGAAATTAGTAACTTCGCATTAATCGGAATATCAGACTTACCCTTCTGAACATCATTACTGTCCTCGTCGATATCTTCGATCAGCTTCAAGCAGGGCACTGGCTTCAGTACCGGTATGGAATCGCCTGTTACTTGCTTACTCATTTGGTTGCATTGATCCACGAATAATTCCGTTACTCGTAACAATTCGAGTGTCACACCCCACACAAAGTGCGTCAAATTATTTGACAACTCAGTGACACCACCAAGTACCATATTGTTCGAAGTCGCAGACTGAGATATGTACGTTGGAATTATGAGTAGTCTCTTGATATTCTTGCAATTAGCTAAATATTTGTCAAATCCGTTTTTCACATCAAAGTTGACCAATTCGAGTTGACTCAACTTCTCCAATTTAGACACACCCTCGAGAATATCGAAGGTGCAGCAGGATCCCTGTCCTTTTTCTAATCTAAGACGTTCCAGTTTTTGCAATTTCTGCAAAACTACAGTACCAAACTTGTCAGGGAAATCTGAACACTCGCCGAGCTCTAAGCTCTCCAGATTTGCCAATGACTCTAGGACATCTATTTTCTTTTTCCCAAGCTCTTTAACGGACGTTAAACTCTGGAAACAAGAGAAATTTTAATTTTTTTCTTAATGCTTGGTAATCTGTGATAAGCGTTGCAGTGGCACGAATGCGGAGGCAAACAACTGACTCACCAGATGCATGAGCTGTGTTAAGTCTTTCAACGGTGTAAGATCGCCCTGCAAAGACATACCACTAATTGCTTTCAGTTTTAACTCTTGACAATGTCGCAGGTTTCCAGCAGATTCCAAGTTAAGCGAATCACACTTTATCGTCATTGCACTTAGTACTTCCAACTGGGGACAACTCTTCATTACTTCTTCGACAACCGACACAGGACACCTGCATAATTCTAGTCTAACCAGACTGGTCACGCGTGGGATGACGGTGATAAATTTCCTCCAAATATCGTCCGACTCCCCAGCCACAAGCATTTTCCTCAGATCCAAATGTTGAGTACCGTGTCGTTTGAGGGATTCTGCTAATCCATCCCAATCGGTGACTTGACTATTTTTCATACGAACTGTCTTCCATAATGCGGGATGTGCTGCTAAATCTCGCCACATTTTACATACACGCGCAGCTCTGAGAAGCTCTTGAACTTTCAGATACTGGAATACACGTGACAAGGCATGATATCCAGCACAAACTGATACCATGAAATGTTGTCTCTGTTCACTCTCGACTTGAAGCTGTCTTTTTCTGCAATTGAAAAACAAACATTTTATGGCACTCAGTTCGTTTTCAGATTGAAATGAGAACTAGCAAGTAACGTGATTCATCTTCAGGCTAATTGAGAAAGTAAGATCGTATTCGTGATACATCAAGAATACTAACACGAATAACATGTCATTTCGGATATTATCATCGAATAATGAATTAACTCTATGTTCCATACAAAAACCACAGATCGTGGAAAAATGGTTATAATCATATAATTGTAAGCCATGCGTTGCTGGCTACTGAAGCATCGTGAGAATACATAAAAAATTACTTGCAATGATCATCAAATGATACTTTGACATGTGATGCAGATTTCATGAAAAATGAAACAAAATCGCACGTTTTCAATGATATAGTTAACCACGAGATAAGATATAAATAACTGGTAAGTATAGATATATCCTGTACAAGACTCTATATACAGCTAAGAACAAGTATTAGTAAGAAGATAAATGACAAAAGCATAAAAAAAGGACACAGTCAGGAAGTATTGTGTAGGGAAGGATTGTAGGAAAATTTTTGGGAAAACCCACAAAGTGTTTTTGTGTTTCGGCTCGCACATGTCTTTATATCTGTAAATATAAAAAGTAAAAATGAATTAGATTTCTTTCTGAAGCACCGTACAGTATTTAGTTATTTATTATGCTATCTTCGTAATTGTAGCATTAACGTAAAATTGTTGCTATGTTACAAAGTGATTATGGAAATATCATTAATGATTTACATCGATTTCATTTCACTCTTTACGCAGATGAGAAATTCATCTACTTTCACCTTGATACTACAATTACATTTTAAGGAAGATTCTATTATTTTTTGGTACATTTGATTTTTACGAAATTTGGCCACATTTTGAAGCTAAGGCAGTGTGCTTCGATCATAAGATAAAATCAAATTCATTTTTAATGTTGCTTATTTTTATATTTTCAAATATAATAAAGTTCTGTAAATATTGCATTTACAATTTATCATTGATTGATTGAACGGCAGCTTCAGATTAAAATGAAACTAAAAATTTAAAATAATCTGCCATGATTAAAATAAATTTAAATTAACTCATTTCAACTTCAATTTCAGTCAATCCTGCACCTACAGCAATGTTGATTATACGAACTAACAGTTTGTATTCTACCAGACAATTTACTTGTTTTTCTTTGAAATAACAAACAAAAACTCTCGTAACTTGCTGTTGAATCAAATATTTTGAATCAAATTCCCATAGGCACAGTGTTATCGTTGTACTATCTATATCACTAAATGCAGCAAAGGCTATGCCAAAGTAAATAAGCATAAAAAGTAATTTGAACTATTCATCATTTGAATGTTGCCATACCAACTTGTAAATACAATATGTACAAAGCAACTGCCAAAACCTCAGACGGGAGTAACCTTTCCCACAAGTTGCTAAAAACTAAAATGAAAAAATCAACGTCATTGGATAATCGAGGGGAAAATACTTACTTGTCATAGGTTTTTAACATTTCTTGATTCTTAGAGTTGGTTTGATTTGATGCGCGGTTTACACCCTGCTCGTCCGCAATCGATTTTCCCAAATTTTGTGGATTAGAAACCTTCAATGGGGGCACAATTTTGGAATCTCTCTCATCTGTTACCACTTCTGACGACGACTCTGTTGTTAGATATGCTTTGTTCGTATCGCTTGATTCAATGGAATTCAATGCATTTGAAGTATCTGCAGAGATATCACTTATATTCTTCAATTGTGCTTCGAGATCATCGGTATTCATCATGTTCACCTCGGTAATAGTTTCGTTTGGAACGATATTTGTATCATCGGATACGGTTGCACCAGGATAGGTAACACCGTTGTTGTCACATTTATCCACATCCATTCGAACAGCATTTATTGGCAAAGCTTTTGAATGCATAAGATAGGATAATGAATTTTCTGGCATATTTGAAATTTCGGAAGGCAATATTTCTCCAAGCGTAGGTGGCTTATCACCTATTTTGTCCGGTTTAACTGTTACAGCCGGTTGAACTGCCATGGCGTTATTTTTTGGTACAACTATATATTTTTTTCCGGCCATCAAAGCAATGTTCTGAGCTGGTTTTGGTAAAGTGCCGTCACAACTATGCAATAGCTCGTTTTTCGCGTGCGTATACCAGCTTCCTTCATTCTTTTCAACGGGTAATTTTGTAATAGGGATAGACCTTGAAGATTTTGGCGATGTTCGCAACTGTGCTTCCGAATTATCAGATTTCGGAATTCTTTGTAATTTTGGGGGGGTTGAATTTAGTTGATGTTTTGATTTTGCATTTTGAGCACCTAACATGCTTATCGGAATCAATGGAGGTGGTGTTAATGATTGAGTGATTTGCTGCTGCTGGTAAGAATCTTCGCAGTCCTGTTGACAGTTCTACAAAGAAACATTACATTTTAATGATCAATGCAACGCATTTCTTTCTTCAAATCTTTGTCCTAATAATTTCAACGTAAACGATTTTTTGTACGATTCGATATTATTGTAAAGTCGAATAACACATCGGTGTACACGATAAATGTTCTTAATATTCATCATGGATTGTACTGAAAATATAAAAAATTACAATTCTGATTTGCAGCGTACCTTGCATACGTAATTGTCACTGCTAGTAAATTCAGCTCTATTAACGCATTCCGGATGATACAGACAAAGGCAGACGCAACACTGAAGACTTGGGATCAGTCCCATACTCGTCGAACATCGTATACTGCATGGTTCCTGGAGTTTAGCTCTGTAAGACGTGCGCCGGCAGGAGGATAAGGATAAAGGAAAAATTGGAAAATTATCGTAACGGGAGTTGAGGTGTAGCAAGGGAAATGGGTGTTTCACTTGTGAATACAAGATCATTGAACGGATGATAAATATTTTTGAGTATGCGTGCAAGCATGTATGTATATGTATATGGATGTGTATATTTGCTTGCACCTGGCAATGTAAAGTCAAACACATGCACAATTTCCTCGTGTGATGTTATTCATGTAAAAATATGTCGAATCCCTGAAACTTCGGCACATTTTGATCTATTTCTATGCAAAGATATCTGTTACATACAGAAATGACGGTTTTGATACGATATTAAGAAAATTATACGGTCAACTGAAATTATTTGCCTACTGATGTAGTAGTTGTCCATGTGAAAACTGAAGTAGTTCTCTATGTAAAAATTTCTCAGAATAAATAATTAAGGTCACGTTTGAAGTACAATTTGATAGTGCAATTCTATGAAGCTCGACACGGATCAAATGGAGAAACGGACAGTAAAAATACCATTGTACTGATCAAAAGAGTTACTTTTACAGTAAAATTCTCGCAACTCAGCATTTCTCATATCAAGCGGCGTGAAAATTTTGGGAGGATTTTTGCTCTTCATATTTCTCATTACCTAACAGATGGTAATTATCAATAAACTGCTTCAACCTAAGAGCCAAAGTGTTTCGTTCTGGCAGGGTTTATAATGACCAATACCTTCCCATAACATGAAAGACACCCATAAAATGATTGTTAGTTAGAATAAATGAATTTAGAACATATTACTACAATTACTTACTTTAAGGCTCTCTTGGTTTTAGCAGGTGGGGGTTTTTCAACGGTCGACTGACTGCGCCTGGCAGCTGGTGAACTTCTTTGTGGCGGTAGCATTTCACTTTCCTCTACAGGAGGTTTAGGTTCTGCTGCAGCCGCTACGGATTAACAAATTGAAAACTGATTTCTTGAAAGTTAATTAAAAACAGAATTTCGATGTATAAAATAATATTGCTTTAAAATTGTATTGTTCAAATGTAAGTAGATATAATACCTTTGGGTGTTCCCTTCTTAGCAGGCAATTTCACTTTAAATGCACTTGCTGCAGCTTTTGGAGATTTCCCAACCGCTTTTGGCGGAGGTTCTTCGACCACCTTTTTAACTGGCATTGCTTTTTTACCTGGACCCTTTCTAGCTGGTGATGGTGTCGCAGGGGCAGAATCCTTTGAAAAAATATCGAATAGAAATAAAAAAAAGGCAAGTTAAAATTTAAATTCCAATAATAACATTCAACTTATTTTTCAGTTCTATCAATTCGCACATTACTTTATTATCATTATTCTCAAACTGGGAATTTCACCCTAAATGAAAATGCTCACTCTAATTCGTTTCGCATCTCTAATTATTTCCTTTTCTGGATCATCGATACCCAATGGTTCTTTGAAAAATGTGAAATTATCAATTGTGAGCTCCTTGTTATTGACTGAAATGTGTAAAAATGAATAGTATTATGAGAAATAAACCTGAAGAGTAATCCCTAAAACAATTTATTTGAATAATTTTAATTGCAGATTTGTACTCACGAAATTCAACAACTTCGCGGAAACTTCTAACTTTTTTTCCTTTTGGGGTATAATAATAAATATCTGCCATTTTTCTGGCACTATTTTCTGAACCAGCTCTGTAAACCATTTCTCGTTTCCATCCATATTTGAAAGGTTCTTTATATGCAGGATTGGTTATATCGACAGAAATTTTTTGTTTTATAGCGCTTCCTGGACTAGCTCCACGAGAAACCCTGCTAACTTTTGATCTTTGCGATACAGCTGACGGACTACTATTCGCAGATGAATTCGCAGATTTCATAGAAGATTCTTCCGTTTTTACTTGGGGTTCAGTTTCAGATTCTATACTGTTGGTAGCACCGATAGAATCAGTTTCTGACTTTTCTTCCAAGTCCCTCTCCTTTTTTATTTTTTGAACGACACTATGGTCCATATCTTCATCAATATGCATTTTGTTATCATCCGAATCAGCATCGTCATCTTTCAGTTGTAAAGATTTTGCATCCATATTTCTATCTAGCATTTTCGAAACATTTCTTGCTATGGAACGTTTCGAACCTTTTGGTGATTCTGCGGATTCTACTTCAGCTGTAATGTATCAAATTCATAAATTGTTTTGTGAATCGTTTCATGCAAAATTAATCACGCTAGCATACAATAAAATTTTAATTGTTATCACTAAAATGAAACAATGACTAGACTCAGTAACATGACCCCAAATTTATTACACCAGAATAATGGTATTTTTGAACGTCGCACGCGCTACCCTAATAACCAATGAAATTCTCTTATTTCCGCTTATAATATCAAAACATAGGGACTTTACTGAAACTCTAGGTTTCCAATGATGCTGACTAATTCATTGAACGTACGAATAATTATTCACGTCTTCGACACTACGTCTAATCAAAATATCGATTTTAAAATCAAGTAATTGCCAAGGAAGGCAATTTTATTTTATTGTTTTACTTTGTATCGAAAATAACTAAATCTCATACAAATCTGTGTTCTGAAAATGTTATATATACCAATATTATCATATTATGATAAAATGAAAACAATCAACGTCGTCGCATATTTTACAGAAACATTTATAATAGACGTATTGCACGATCATCAACGCTTATCTTTGTAGTAATAATTTTTCCATGCCAAATAACGAGATTAATGTATCGTCAACAGCGATTCTATCACGTAACCGTGAATTCGATCTGACACATAGCTACAACGAACTATTCAACTGATCATAATTACCAATGAGTTTCTTGAGGACGTGACTGCCAGGTTCGGTGTTCTCGGATCCTTGGGAATCGAATCCGTTGAACTCGGTTGACTCTTCCGAAGTGATATCCTCTCTCTCTGATAATTTTCTCTTACGTCCTCTCGTCTTTGGCTTGGAACCACTCTCAATTGTACTCGTGGAATTTGCTTTCGATTTACGCATTTTTCTTTTTCCCGGCAATCCTTTTTTTATAGGAGTTTTCAAGTCTCCATTCAATTCCGTATCACTTTCTTTCCTTAAAACTAATTTTTCGTCGGATTCAAGTTCGTCGGTCGTCTTTGCGGTTTCCACTTTTTCGAGGTTAGGCAATGCCTCAGCGTTCCCGCCATTTACCTCCGCCACATCCATATTTTACTTTCCTCAAACGAGTCACTTTGTTCACGAGTTAATAAATAGTGGACCGATGTGTATTAATCCTCTTCGTTGATAGTTCAACCTTTATGATGTTAATTTGCGCGGAAAAATGATCGTTCTTTTGCGTCGTGCGTTGTCGCATTCATTTATTCCCTCTTCCCTGCCACGCTATTTACACAACCCTCTTAAAATATTCCAACTGTGATTCGATCCGATAAACATCACGGCACTCACGAATATCACTTTTCGAAGGTATTCCGGATTTTCCTTAACCCAAACACAGGGTTTTTGTCGCTCGCACAAAAATATTAAGCGTAACGTTAGCTTCAACTGAGCGCGAGCGTCTATGAGATGTAAAACCGGAAGTGCCTTTGACGACTGCCACACAGGCGTCTCGATTTGAACTTTGACGGATTTCTGTCGAATTTATCGTCACTAAGAGCAAATACCAAACTGTGACCGAGGACTTCGTGGGCTGAATGCAATTACATGCAATTACATGCTAATTCTCGCCACGCAATCGACGATTACTTCGAAAAATCATCTCGGAACGTAATAAATTGTATTCGTCGAAACTCCGCCCACTGTACGCTACGCAATAGACGAGGATAGCGAATGATTGAATTTGAGGAATGCATTTTCCATTCGATAGATAAATAAGAAATACAAACACAACTGCGAGCGACTTATTAATCAACTCCGTGTATAAAAACTTAGGCGTTCGTGAAATGATAATTTTCGTGTCAAATTTGTGTTCACAGGCGGTAATTTTCTTACGTTGACACCGTTGTGAATCAGTATAACTCTTGAATGGAGTGTTATGATGCTGTTAAACTCATCCCAAAAACCTAAATCGATCAATTAATAGGGATGGTTTTTTGTCGATTCGAAAAATTCTCACGATATTGTCGTAGGTCCGTTCAAAGCTAATAAAAAAAAACATGATTAAAGTTGTATCACGTATTGCTGTGGCGCGACATAGTATGCAACCAATGAAAACTGGGTTCCCTAAGGAAATTAGTCCAAACGACCCCCTGCTAAAATATCTGGTTATATTATCTAGTTACCATGCGGAAACACATTTACAAAGACTTAAAACTTTCCTAAAAATCGGGCCAAAAATAATAATGTTCCAAAAGTTCATCAATGTTGCTGGAGACGAGTAATAAGTCGAATTGAGGAAATTGATCTTACAATGTTTTCTCACTTTATAATATAGAATATCACTAGATAGGAACTAACGGTAATTAAAGACCCACCGCCACCATAGATCGTACTTCGTAGTGCACGTAGTACGTAGTACTTATGGTGGTACTCCGAATCTTCGGCCGCGACACGCTGTGGAAGAAAACCTTGATTACCTTGCAACGAAACATGACCGATAATATTGCTCACTAAAAAGATCATCTGACGGTACGAAAAAAAAAAAGGATCGGCGCAAACCAACTCAGTCGGTATGGAAAATGTCTGAAAAACTTTAATCACGATTTCGTATTTGAGATCGTGTGCAGATTCACATTTTTTAAACACAAATCTCAACCGGTCCCCAAGTCGGCATTAATATCTATCCGAGTCAATCGACGCTAAAAATGTTGCTCGTAAATTTAACAGATTTCAATCATCAATTCCGCACATAACGAACCGGCATAAGATATTCTGCTGTTATCCACTGCGCTACGATGTACCGTTGTAAAATTTTAGAAGTCGATTCGATAGTAAGTACCAGTGCATCCTTAATAGTTAATTCATGGCTAACCTATATACGTTCATAACTGGTTATATCTCGCGTCAGTCGCATTCATTCGCGTCTGTTCGCGTCTTCGGTGTCTTCTGATGTCAAAGCAATCGAAGTTGAAGTACTTGCAACAAACATGGTTCCATAAAGTACTTTTGCTCGGCTCGTTCGGTGATTTATATATCAAAGGTGTGCGCAATAATTTCCACTATCATTCGTTCAATTGGGTTCAATGAGTTATATTACTGTGTGAATTGTATTCTTTGATATGACCAAAAACAAGAGAACATTAGCGTTCCAAGAAGTTCATGTCTCTGTCCCAAATTGGATTTCTATTTTCGCGAAGAGTTTTTCCTCATCTAGTATTGTTTAATGTAGGCTAAGCAATATTTAACCGATGACGTTTATAAATATCTGGTTACACATGACATATTCGTCGCCAATGAATATTGTTAAAGTTGTTACTAGTTTATTTAGTAATGTGTTAAATATTGCACCCGTGCATGTGTCATTTAAATCAAGCAGGCTGACAAGATTGATAACACACGTTTCCCGACTCTTGTGCATGGTTTTGCACAAGACTTTGAGTAAATGGAATTCTATTAACTTCTATAGATGCATTCATTTACACGTACTGATTAAACTAGTCGATTTCAGAAAGATAATTACGTGACATGCTAATGTGAGAAAAACCATTGAAATGGAATATCTTTTACCTATTGATTCATAACTACTTACTTCGCATTTGTTTATTGAAAGCCTACATTGTTAGATCATTATGTCGGAACGTATAATCAGTAGAGTATCGTGACGCAACATTCAGATTTCTCGCATGTGAAACAATATCCAGCTTCATCGATTTATTTCCAATTTAAAACTGAAATGATTTATTACTTTGTTAGAACAGGTGGGTGTAATGGTTGATTGACAGCATGAAGTTGTACTTGAATTTGGTTGCAATGCTTGAAAATTTTTATTACTATCAATTTTTCAATCATGTTGAAAGAAAATTTCACTTATGTCACGCATGTAAGTTTAGTGTTATTTTACACCAAATTCTCAACATGTTGATAATCGTTTCCCTGTCTAATTTGTTAGGAAAGCGCTTATTTTTCAAATGGAGCGTGCTTTAAACGTTGTACCTGTCGATTTACGAGCAACTATGGAGGCGCTTGTGCACGACTTGACACTTGCACTGGAGGAGAGTAGTAAAAGCGCAAATGTGAGACGGAGATGGGGCATTAGGCGTCGGGCTAGATCAACGGGAAATATACGTAAGTGTGCATAGTACGAGGTCGTGATATTCATCTTTGATGGAGAACATAATGTAGTGTAATTTTTCAGCTTCACTGAGCACTAATAAGCAATCCGATGACAGTTCATCCTCGGTTGGTGAAGTGCGCATTCCAAAAAACGCGACTGTTTCAAGATACCAATCAGACAGTGATGATACAAATCAAACGAAGAGATTTGCTCGATTTTCCAATTTAAATAATATCAATAATATCGAAAGTGATTCGGTCAATGAAAATTTTGTACCCAGAGCGTATACCAGACGAAAACGAAAATTCAAAAGAATGGCCGTTGATTCTGACTCGAATCCGTCAACGTCGCAAGCAGTTGCCGTCATACCCAACATGGTTGGAAAGAAGAAAAGAATATTTCATCATTGGAATTGCGAAAAAAGATATGAAATAATTTGGTAAATATGTTACATGTACTTATACTAGTTTAATGATCTTTTAATTACGATTCTCACCCAAAAAAAGGAATATCAGAAAATGGTTTAAAAGCTGATGTTATACATATACAGGTGTGGCAAGAGAAAAAGATCCTGTCGAGAGCGCTCTATTGATTGTGAAATGCGCTCTCCAAAGCCGAGTCGCACTTCGAAAACAAAAAATCGAGGAAAAGTTCAAGCTGAAGATGCTATGGAGTGTTCACATATTTCAAATTCAAGTATTTCCTCGAGTGATTCAGAAACTGGAATCATTACAAATGATGAAGACCGCGAAGGTACTGTATTTATTCGGTGCTACAATTATAACGGAATTCTATGAAAAACTTTCCTGATCAATATTATAATATTTAATTTTCAGGAGATGACGAGCAGTCTGATTGGATTGGGGAATCGGGATGGTGGGATGATGCTGACAGTACTAACGAAGACAAAGTTACTTCGGATTCTACTCTACTGCATGGTAATTTCGAACACTTGACAGATGAAGCCAAAAAAAATCACAGACAAAGAATGCAATGGATTCGAGATGGGCTCAGTGGGCGAGAGATTCGGGCTGGACGACGCCACGTAGACAACAAACCTGGTTATTCCATTATTACATCTGCCAATGAGAAGGTATCAAGATTTCTGCAAGATCCCAGCCAAAGCGAACTCAAATTACATCCAATGAGACAGCCAGAGCGTGAAAAGTTACGTAGACTAGCTAATTTGTATAGTTTGAGTCTGAAAGGTGACTTGAGCTGTCCAATTCTATATAAGACGCGGCATACCACTCAAGCCATATGTGTCGATCAAGTGTCATGGAATAGGCTTTCTGACTACAAAAGATTACGTAAAACTCCTCCAAATTCGCCGAATCCAGATTCTGAAATGCAAGACAACGGACTTCCCATGTCAACGAATAACTTTGGAACGCAAATTACCAACCAAATACAAAACATTGGCATGGGCAATAACGTGCGACAAATATCTGATTGTAGTTGGAGTGTACCGAACACAGACGTACAAGCAAAACCAAAATTTCATAGTTTTGGTCATTCAAAGTCCAGCTGAAGTTTGGATTCAGTTAGGTCAGTTTTTGTTAAGCATCACATTTTAATTATTAATACTATATTAGTGATATAGTTGAGGCTTTTAAATTATTATTATTAGCCGTCAAAATATGAAAACATTTTGACAATATGAAAATCAGGGCAACTTAAGTGCTAAGACCAAACACTTTTGTTTTGATTTCAACCTGACGATAATATGGGAATAAGGTTTAATTTGTATTTTGAATTTACCTGAAATAGATTTTAATGAAATTAAATTTGTACATATTTTTCACTCCGGATGTATTGAGGAAATATCTAAAATTGAAAGAATACGGGTAAGTAAAAATTGCCAAGATTATTATACACAGCTTAGCAAAAAATATAAATGATCATTCATTTATTGAGATAATAAGTAGCTATTAACTATTACAATGTACAATACGAGTTATTTGACTTTTATATGGATAACAAATTCGATGGTTAATTTAATTGACCTAATTTTTTAGCAGCCGCCATTGCATTTTCATTAGCTATCATTTGAAATTCTTGAAACCGTTGGGATATCCTCTGGTTCATCTTCAAATATTTTTCCATACAATTTAGTGCACATTTTTCTTCTTTGCTTCTCACATCTCGAGTTGTGAAATCAGTCACGCAATCAATGAAACAGATCTCCGACAATTTATTGTACGACGTTAGAAAATCTCGAAACTGGAAAATTATTTTCAATTTTATTAGAAACATAATATAAAACATTCGACCGTCAACTTTTAATATATTTCAGAAAAATATATCTGAATAGAATTTTATTTGCCGACAGAAGAAATTTAACCTACGTTTTTGTTTAATAGCTCGAAAATGGATTTCAAATGCATGAAAATTAGGATAATTATTTAAACTGCTAACGAAAACAGGCGTGAACAGTATATCTGAAGCCTCTACGCAATAAGTTCACAGATACACGAATTCTATTGTACGTGAGGAGCATTACTAACCTCAATGTCGGAACAAAATCTTAATTTACAAAGATGATAAGCTGAAAAATAATATCAAACAGATGTGTCTGATAAATGACAATGAATTGCAAGTTAATTACAAAATCCACGAAATAACAGTACGAAATGAGATCAATAAGAACCGCGTCGCGTAAATGTGCGCGAATATCTTACGAAGAATTCGTCATATACTTGCCGACTTAATTTGCTCCGCATCAACCTCACTTGGCATTTGCATTGCCATTTTTGCGAATGTTTCGAATTCTAATTGAACTTTTCACTGAACTTATTTAGTGAATTCGCGACGAAGTTCGATTCGTACGGAAAGCAGACGAGGCGGCGAGAAAAACGTGTGTATCAGTGTATATCGGCACTGATCGGCACCACGATCAACTACAATCAACCACGACGCTTGATGATTTTTCGCTGACAGAGATTTCTGATAATGAGTTCGAGAATATGTTTGTGATCAAGAATCAGATGGTTTTCTGATCATTTCCTGATTATATCCGCAACGTTAACAATACTGTGTGCTCTGTATTATCAGAGAGCATTATAATGCTAAGGTGCTACTCGGTGAGAGCCAGTGAGAGCACATTGTAAGTACTTTCTCTCATCTCTCGTATTGTTTTGCTGGTTCTGCTAAACAACCCCAACATTTTTTATTGGAGATGCATATAAGAATCCGTAGATGTCCTAAGTATATATTTTCTATGACTTTCGTAGTTCTGTCGGACGCACTTATTCTGTAAAAAACAAAAATTTATGTTGAGCACTGCTGCGCGTGATTCGCAATATCTGAGTCTATAAGGTGGAACGGTTCTTTACAGGTTCGCAGATGTATACCTACTTTTGAATAAAGCGTCATAATCAAACAGAATGCATACGATTATTTGATCCACCAATTAGTGATTTACAAATGGATTTAGCAGAATGTGTTGATCTGGATAATATGTCACTGGCTGAGGATAAAATTAACCTAAAAGTCCCCGGAGCATTAATTATAAATTCGAAAGATTCTTCACTGCGCCAAGAAAAATCCTGTGGAGTTCTAATTAATGGAATACACACAGACATCGTCATAAAGACTTACAAGTAAGTCGTTATGGTATTGTAGTTTGTGAGATTTTTAGACACAGGTGTTAACTTATTTACAGCTAATTTGTTTCGCCTGTCTTGGTTCAGACATTTTCCAGTATACATTTGGAATTGTAAGAATTTAGTGATATGATTTGAAAATTGCTTTTAAACTGTTATTATTAATATTATTATTCATTATTTACATTTTTTTCAGAAATCGGACATTCCTTGTTCTCAGTCAATTCAGAAAATTTGGTTCATTTATTACAGTAACCCGAGAGGAGTCAGGACATAGTGATGTTTATACCATAAAGTAAGAAAGCTGTTCGTAGCATCATGAGTTCAAATTTGTGTTCATATTAATGAAATATCTATTTCCAGAACTATACTTGGTAAGGATGATATCGATACCCATGTAGCGGCCAGGTTTATCGCCGAGAAATTATCAATTGAAAAACCGCTGCTGCTTACGATTTGTTTGAAAGACTACAGCCTTGACACCATGAAAATCCTCGTAGCTGCGATTGAGAAATTGAATCTTTAGGGATTTGCATCATTTTACAACTCACTGAAATTTCACGTTTTATTCATGCAACAATGACTACAATATTTGGGCAATTAGTAATCGGTCCGCCTGGTAGTGGAAAAACTACTTACTGTAATGCGATGAGCAAATTTTTAGAGAAAATAGGAAGAAAAGTAGCAATAATAAATATTGGTAAGTAATTACTCTACTGTGTTATTTTAGTCTACTCTCTTTCAATTTTTCTTATTAAGTTGATATTTATCAAGATATTCTCAATAATAAATTCAGTGACTCTATATAGTCAACATTTTGAGACCTAAAAATGTTATCTTCCCGGAAATATAAATAATTTTGTGACTTGCTCAATTGTCATCCAATAACCACATTTAATAAGTCGCCATAGTTCGGTGGAATAATGGAATAAATAAATAAATAAATAAAGTAATTATTTCTTTCAATACGAATTGCCAAGTATTCTTCATGCAGATCCAGCCAATGAAAATATGAAATACGTCACGGCAGTAGACATTTCCGAGTTGATCAAACATGAAGAGGCCATGTCTAAGTATGGTTTAGGTCCAAACGGAGCACTGATTTACTGTATGGAGTTTTTAGAAGCCAACTTCAGTTGGCTCGTTGAAAAAATTTCCAGCTTAAAAGATCACTATCTTATAATTGATTGCCCGGGACAGGTATAACTTAGTTTAGTCAACCACAGGTAATAACGTAGTTGACGCTGAGTATAAGTTCTAATTTTCTATTGTTCAGGTTGAGCTGTACACTCATCATAAATCAATGAGTCGCATAGTCGAGCAATTAGAGAAAATTATGATCAGATTATGCGTTGTGCAGCTGATAGATTCCCATTATTGCAGTGATCCAGGTATACGCCTCATCCGTGCATCATCTGATGTTTTCTCTACTGGTTTTATATTCATCTCTATTTAATCACAGGGAAATATTTGTCGTCGCTCGTGTATTGTACAAGCACGATGTTACATTTAGCACTACCTCACGTTAATGTCTTGACAAAAGTGGACCAACTGAAAAAATTCAACGATCATCTTGACTTTAGTTTTGATTTTTACACAGATGTGTTAGATTTGCAATATCTTCTGGATAGACTGAACGAAGATGTTTTCACAGCAAAGTAATATTATTATCTAACTACTGAAGACATATTATTATTTAAAGTTGATGTTTGATATGCGGTTATCTCTTACTAGTACATATATATTTCATTTCCAGATATAAACAACTGAATGCAGCATTGGTTTCTGTAGTAGAGAGTTACAATTTGGTTGCTTTTATTCCTCTGGATGTGTCGAACCAGGCTCTATTATTGCAAGTAAAAAATCAAGTGGATAAAGCGAATGGATATATATTTGGTGGCAATGAGCCAAAAGACATTCAAACGTTGCTCGCGTGTGCGATTGGTGCAGTGAGTGAAACTGAAAGGATGTCTAACATTGACGCATACCTGTGAAAGTCATCTCAGTGATTTTGAAAATTGCTTTATAATTTAACTAATTACATCCGGTCGTTAATACAATTATTCACAATAATTCTCACTGGTTTGTTGATGTGAACATTGAAGACGTTTTCATGATACTGCTCAACAGAAACAATGCAACGTGCTGATGAATGAATAGCGTGTTAAATTATCTGCGAATGTTCATGTAACTATTAGTAATTGACAAAAATTACTTTTCTTATATGAAATAAAATCAATCATTATTACTTGTCCATAATTCGAAGTGATTCACTTATTATTGAATGTTTGCAACGGCATGTCGGTAGTTCCTTTGGGAAGATTCAGTCCACGCCTCGTATATCCAAAAGCTGCCTGTATTATGGAAATGCCGGCATCAACTGTTAACTTCACATCTCGTTCTGTTCCAATATTTGGATTGACTTCGACCAAATCCACAGCATTTAATCGTCGTGTCCTATGGATTTCTTCCATCAAATGAATACCCTCTCGCAGGGACAGACCTCCACGCACTGAGAAATCGTGCAAACAAAAATCCTAATGATCAACGTCAAATTACATAGGCTACTTATCTGGATGACTCAAATCTGTATAGATCCGATTAAGTTAAGTGAGG
Organism: Arge pagana; assembly: GCA_963969455.1. Lineage (NCBI taxonomy): Eukaryota > Metazoa > Arthropoda > Insecta > Hymenoptera > Argidae > Arge > Arge pagana. Next base: position 24,467,745 of record OZ018309.1, on the reverse strand, counting down.
TAATGAATTTTTCATCTGAGGTTCGACGTATAATTTATTAATCATATAACCTGCAGTTCCAGTGCTTGGTGCTTCCAAAGGATCAAGAGAATCAATATCAAAACTAACGTGTAACGACTTCGTGTTATCAGGGTCTAATCTTCTCAGTGCCATATGCGTTACTTCGTGAATTCCTGTAAAAAAAGGCCTGTAATAATGTGGGATTTCCATTTATGTCGAGCAATATTATTATCTACCGTATCTTTCCACATCTTCCATTCCATATGCAATAATACCAAATTTTTCAATGACCAATCGTTCGTAAGGATCAACTGATCTCAATCCAATGTACGCTACATTCCTGATAGGCAACCTATCAAAACACGTAATTCATTAGTATGAATAATTCAAAGCATTATCAAATCATCTTTCAAATTCACAACTCACACTGGCTGTTGCCAATCCATGCCTGGCAAATGTGGCCAATAATCTGCAAGTTCTTTAACTAATAGCGCAACAGGCATTCCATGCACGTTACCACTCTCGCTGGTAGCATTTGTATTCAAATCTGCATGTGCGTCTATCCATAATACAGCCACATTATTCTTCACCTATTAAGCCAACTATATTATATCTACTTTCATTTATTGGGAAAGATCTGTAGGTACTTAAATATTGCAATACCTTAACGTGACCATCTATAGTTCCCACACCTACGCTGTGATCACCTCCAAGCGTAAGAACTTGCCTACCATCTTTTAAAACTTCCTGGACTTTTTTTGACAAACTTTCACTACAACTCACAAAATGATCGTAATGTGTCATATTAGATATGGTGCTCACATTTTGCACGCCGTAACTTAGATCTCCGTAATCTCGAACGTCTAGTCCTGATATGTTAAAAACATTATGATAAAAACCTTCATCAACAGTTAAAAAAACTGAAGTATATTTTATACGCACCCAAATATTTCAATTCTTTTATTAGACCTGCATTTCTGAGTGCTTGTGGAGCTTGTGCTACACCAATCTTTCCCTTATTGTGAAAAAAGAACTTTAAATTTATTATTCTTAAATTTACCTCACGTGCAAAAAACTATGATTTCATATCCTTGATAGAGTTATCTATAATCTTATCAATTCATGTGTATTCAGCTAAACTGAAACCTATTGCATACATTATGATAAGATTTTCAAGGTAATGGGTAAAAAAATGTACAATAAAAATTGGATAGTTTAACTTATCATTTGTAATACTTTAAATAGTAATAGAATATGAATTGATCATGTTCATTACAAAATTGTTAGTTGGAAAAAATAAAAGTTCATTCTTGAGACATTCATACGTTAATGCGTATTTTTCAGATTAAAAAACATCAACAATTTTGCAATATATTTTGGAAATTTCGAAGATTAATCTTTAAACATATGCGAACTTACTTGTCCTTTTTCAAACGGTACCCCAACTATACCAATTGTGCTCAAATTTCGTCTTCCTAATCTCGCAATCAATCCTCTAACTTTGAAATACATTTCACTGCTACCAGAGCTAAGCTACGGCAGAACTGATATCTTCGCTAAAATTGACCGAGCGTATTATACGCATATTTGTTAGCCTGTGACCCTGGGATTCTGATATGGTGTATGCTTCACTTAGTTTTTATTAGCGCGTATGTATTTCAAATGGCAATGAACCCGAAATCAGATACACATCATACGTCATATATTCAAATCTTACATGTTGAAATTTATAGGGAAACAGGTCTTATAAAACCGTTTACGATTTCATACAGAAAAAAACTGATAAGATTGTTGCAACTTGCAAAAAGTTGTTCGATAACAAAGTTGATGAATATACGGGGGAAATTATACGTGATTAATTAAACGTAATCGCAATGACGGTAATATTTTGATAAATTAGCTTGACACACCATTTCACCTTTACTACAACCAACTCTTGGCACCTAATATATTTATGATGTTAAGGTATCATTCTGACCGTGATGATCCAGGTGTAACAGTTATTGGATGTATTGTTTCCAATAGTTTCATCGTTGAATAAAGCACATAGCTCTTGTATTATACGTTTGATGCGGAATATTTGATGCTGTAGTATCGTACGTCTGACAATTAGTACTAGAACCATTAAAAATCGACCGAATCCGTACTTGATTTGTCAAAAATTTCATTCAATAAACACCAACTTCAGAATGGTCATTATGATTATGTTGTCTTTTTTATTATGAGATATAATAAAATACACTAGTTTGAATAATAATGTTAAAATTCGTTATTGGGTTTCTGATAACATTCAAATGAATTTGCGTTAAAACAGTCTATGATCTGCTGTTTTGAGATAGAGAAAAGTGTTTCTGTGTAGTAAGGTATGATCACTAACATGTTTTGGAACATTGAATAAATAATACATCTTCAAATAAATAAATGTATGCAGATGCGATAATTATTTATTAACATCTATTAAATAGTTAACGGTGATGATTCATGATACTTATAAAATAATTCATCTCACTTAGGTCCTAGCATTTCTTCGGGCTTTACCCATGCATCGAATTGTTCTGCGGTTAAGCCATTTTTCAGAGCGGATTCTTTCAGCGTTAGATTTTCTTTATGTGCCTGCTTGGCAATTTTGGCAGCCTGAAAGCGGTAAAAAGTAATTTAGTCGATTACAATGTGGTGTATTCAATACAATTATCGAGAAATGTATGGACACGCGATGTCTTCGTAAAAAGACAGTATTTTTCAAGAAACTTGCTTAGCATTGGTTATTCAGATGAATAATGATATTTTCGAAATGGAGAAGATGTAATGACCGGAGAAATAATATTTACTTTACCTTATCATAGCCGATGTGATGATTTAGAGCAGTAACCAGCATCAAACTCTCATTCATAATTTTCTTAATATTATCTACGTTGGCAACAATACCCTGAACGCAATTTTTGGAAAATACAGACGAAGCATCTCCCAAAAGTCTGACGGATCTTAAAGTATTTGCAACCATAACTGGTTTGAAGACGTTAAGTTCGAAGTGTCCATTACTTCCGGCAACAGTTGTAGCTACATGATTACCTATGACCTGGGCGCAAACCATCGTAATTGCTTCACACTGTGTAGGATTTACTTTTCCAGGCATTATAGAGCTTCCTGGTTCATTTTCAGGTAGGGACAGTTCGCCAAGACCACAACGAGGTCCACTTCCCAAAAATCTTATATCGTTCGCGATCTGTAAATGGCAGTGCAATGAAGGTGCAAACTCAAGAGTTTGAATAATTGATAAGATAACCAATTGTTATTCGTAACACCAACCTTCATTATTGATACTGCAATAGTGTTCAGAGCTCCGTGTACTTCAACCAAAGCATCATGAGCCGCCAAAGCTTCGAATTTATTTGGGGCAGTTACGAATGGTAAACCAGTCAAATTTGCAATTTTTGCAGCTGATTTCTCTGCAAAACCTTTGTATGTATTTAGTCCGGTACCAACTGCAGTACCTCCAAGCGCCAACATATACAACCTTGGTAGTGTATCTTGGATTCTTTGAATACCAAATTCAATCTGCTGTGCATAGCCTGAATAAGCAAATGACGAGAAAAAGTTATTTAAAGCGTATTTTATCGTCGATAAAGAAACAACTTCAGAATTTTTCTAATAATACCTGAAAATTCTTGACCCAGTGTTAGCGGTACTGCATCTTGCGTATGCGTACGACCAATTTTTATAATATCTTTGTACTCCTTAGCTTTAGAATCCAATGATGCATGAAGCTCTTTCAGACCAGGTAGTAGTGCTCTGTGAATCTCTAGTGCAACAGCAATATGCATGGCCGTTGGAAATGTATCATTAGAACTTTGTGATTTATTTACATGATCATTTGGATGTACTGGATTCTTAGAACCTAATTCTCCACCCAATAGTTCAATCGCGCGATTCGCAATCACCTACAATGTAATATTTCATGTCAATCATGATGCCACCCTATCCCAGAAATAGTCAAGAAGTACCTCATTCGTGTTCATGTTACTCTGTGTACCAGATCCTGTCTGCCAAATAACCAATGGAAAATGATCATCATATAACTTTCCACTAATGACCTCATCTGCTGCTTTGCTAATTGCATCAGCAATTTTTGGATCAAGTCCGAACTCCTTGTTAACCTCAGCAGCTGCTTTCTTCAATATTCCCATGGCGCAAATCACTGCACACTGAAAATCATAACATACATTATAGTAGTTGGTCTAAAACATTACAATGAATTACACAGGTTCTATAGATTCATTACTGAATGGAAGGTACGAAAATCACCATTTGATGTATTATACATTATAGAAGATCACGAGGTGTTATAGAATTGATTACTTACAGGCATACGTTCAAATTTGTCTCCAATCGGAAAATTTAGAACAGACCGAAGCGTTTGAGCACCATAATATTTATCATTAGGTACTTTTAACTCTCCAAAAGTATCTCTCTCAATACGATAGCCTTTGTTGCTCTCCTAAAACAGAAAAATATTACTTTTAGTTGGTTGTGATGTTCACGCCCTGACATTCTGTACAGGATTCAATTTATTACAGGATTTGAAGAACAAACCATTATGCACGAAAATTCAGATGAAGTATAAATATGAACAGTGATGTTTGCTCGATGCCTAACGCAATTAGACTGGTGTCTGATATACTGAACGACCTTTAAGTTCAACACAACCAAAACGAATAAACAACTGTGAATTTATCTTGCGTTCGTGTGAGCCAAGGGAAAGTGTATAGCCTTGACAGCCACGTTTTTATGTTCGAATGTTCGATTCGCTGATATTTTATGCATGAGTTGAATGAATATTGCATCAAATACAAGACCTCAGCTTGTATTCAACAAACCACCAATATAATACAAAGAATCGTTATTGTTATTCTAAGCATTAATGTAATTCATTGCTTGCATGTAGCGCGTAGAACTAACAGAGCAAGTGTTATAAAGACAGACAAGAATTTAAAAATACAGTAACCAAAATTATTTGCAATAACTTCTTCGCCTCCCAATTTTCTTAATTTTGCTGCTGGCACACCAGTAAGACTTTTATTCTCCTAAAGAATATGTTAATGCCTCTAAATATTCTTTTCTTTTGTTGATCTGCACATAAAATACTTCGTCTTTTACTCTGCTTATGCATTTTACACAAAGAATCATAATGAACACTGAAAATGTATTATTTTCAAACTGTGAGCAGCTTACATATGTACGTCTACGTTTATTGAAGATTAACACTAAGCTGTGTTGAACTGAACATTGAATATGAAAAGGTTTTCAAAAAAATACATTGTAACCACCTTTCTCTGGCATGAAAGACTTGGTTGTTGTGTAGCTAAAATATCTATAACTCTGTGAATTATTGAAGTTTTAAAATTCCCTCTCGAGGATATATTCTTAAAGGTCTAAGCTATAATAAGAATATTTTAAAAAATGATTTTTTCAAAATGTTACACCAGAATATCCCTTTGAGTATATAATATATCTGCATTATTGAATCATGTCTATTGCATTAATTCCCCCAGAGTCAATTGTTATCAGAGAATTGACAATTTATAAATCGTGTCACATGTGACAGTGTATTACTTTCCGCAATTGTTCTTAAATATCGTGTGGCAATGATTGCAGCTGATTTCAATTTTGTCCCAAATCCTACCTTTGCAAGGTTTGTCGGACTTCGACAAAATTCTGCCATTCTGATATTAAAAACGCTAGCAATATTTTGCAAGTGTTGCCCTCCAGAGGCTATGGAACGATGCCGCAGCACGCTGAATGCCATTGTTTTTTTTTCTTTCAATATTAACAAGCCGGTGAAAACAATTAAACGCTACACGTTTATCACTTGGCGACCGCTGATTGCATAACCAGAAAGATTGGCATTTCTAGCTGCGCGGACTCGCGTCGTTGGATGCAGACGACCCATGCAAAAATCATGCAATAGAAGTTAGAAGCCATGTGATGATACATGTAGTACACATTGTCGTCTTGTAGGTGTCACTAGTAAACCAATGAACCAATGAGCAATCAATGGAAGGCAGTACGGTAGCTCAATATCACTCAATATGGCATGCAATGGTACGAGCAGTCCTTTAAATATATTATGACGGTTCGTTCCTATGTATCTGCGTTTTGGTGTCACCGCTATCTGTTATCCGCATGTGGTCAAATATCAAACCGTCATTTGACCGTCAAATGATTTTGGCCCAATGAAAACAGACCGATTGCATATCAGGCTCGTACGAAGTTCATGCTCTAATTTTAACTCGTGCCGGTTGCCGTAGTCTGCCGGAGTCACACGCCAGCTCTCGGTCTCGTACGTACTGTACAAATCGCGAGAGATGGGAAACAAGAATCTTCTGATAGTTGGTTATTAATATTCCATTGCTCTTAATTTAATTTTGGGAGTTTTTTATATATGTTTTTCATGGTATATCCTAATTATCACAGTCATATTTGGTCATATTCATTCCGATTATTAGCGGCACGCTTCCATGTGACGTCCGTTTGTACAACGACGCTTGAGTGTACATTGTACATGATTGGTTGCTAAGTGCCACTGTTGTCGGTGGGGGATTGCTTGCGAAATCAAAAAACCAGACATCAGACATACATTATTTACTGCTTATTGAGGTCGCTGATCGATTGGCATTTCGAATAATGACTCTGACTGATAACGTCGAACTTAGTGAACACGAATGTATGTAATCGGACATTTTTTCGAAAAATAAAGTAAAATTTCGCGCAAACGACATACTGCAATCAGTGTGTCATAACAATCTTCGTCGCCATTTTAGTTTTACTGTTTCCGCTAAAGCGCCGTTGCGCTCGACAAGCCGATAAGAGTAAAGGTATAGCAAAACGTGAGAAATGCGGCGAGCTGCTTATTGTGCGGAATGACAGTTATGACTAAGTAAATTATGTGCAGATAAAAACGATTGCATTGTCAATTTTGTTGGTGAATATAGTGTAGGGTGATGAACGTTCTAAGAATATTCATTTTAGCCTAGCATTATTTTTCAACTATTAAGAAGTATCGTTTTTAAAGAGTATTGCCATTGCTGATGCTCGCTTGTCATTTGATTGAAGATAATAATTACTCATTATATAATTTCCGAATCAAGAAATGCTGTGTACAAGAAAAAACGTGTGAGTGATATTTACGAAAATTTCTATAGCGGGTGGCGTGTTATGAAAATGTCCGGTCCAGAGAGCTCAGCTGTTATTAGGTGAGGAATGACGATAGCCATGAATTATTCTGAACTGTAATAATAAACTATTCCATGTCAATCTCTCATTTCGTGTCATAGGTTATGTCAAACCGGATCTCACGTAACAATAATCCAGCATGGTATATTACGGAATCGATGATTAGCTCAGAACAATTCAGCAATTCCGATATTGTTAAGCAAAGTAATCATTATAACTCTTGCTCGAAAATTGATCTTATAGCTTTACTCACTCATATCTAAAAATAGAATCATGAATAGTCAAAACCTAAAAAAATATTCAATGCATTTGGAATGTCTGATTCAATGAATTTTGGTCAAATGTATGTTTGGTTTTTTAACACAATATTCTTTTCCACGAATGTTGAGTTGATCTGATTCGTTAGTTGTAGAATAATTTAACGCTGTGTGCGAAAATGTCATTATTTCACTGTTGTCGGTGTTCATTCACCTTTCAAAGTTGGTAAATCAAGGTTTTCTTGAGTTGATATTGTCTCGAAAAATTATTCTCGCCGATTATAGATTTATGAATTTTTGCATCTTATCAGCATTATAACTCGAGCAACTGATTACTGACCTGACTCTGGCCTACACACATATATATATAGATAAAGGGTTAAACAGATTATCACTTTATGTAACCTTGATGACATTACTGAATGATAATGTGCTCCGCTAGTACAAAAACCATACTTTTAGATTCTTTGACTATCCAACTTGAGCCCTAGTTAAAATGTATCACTTTGTAACATTTTATCACCGGGTTACATATTGCAGAAGACTACATGATGCTTGAAATTTCAATTTTTCCGACATGAAAAAAATTTGTAAAAATGTTTAACATGATTACCATCATATCTATTACCATGAAAATGTTAACGTTGGTATTGTCAAAAGAATTTTACATGTAATTTCATCGTATCAAATTATTGAATTTACATGTATCACTTAATGAATGCTCAATGGAAATTTAAAGGACATTGTGTGATGAATCGATTATTGCTTTCAGATTATTCCACAACGCCGTACATTTGGTAAAATGCATTGTACGCACGAGTTTTGTACTGCTGAACAACGCTTATTGTATACCTACGTATGTTGTATGGATGATGATGTTATTTCCGATCAAGTTATATCAGCCTCAAGTGTACTGGCGAATAGAAGGCCTATTTTTCCATTGGCTCTTGGCCATGGTTTCAATGTGGACATGGTCTGCTGGTTATGATAGTAAGTGTATTTTTTTTAAGAATAATAATGATAATGATAATGCTTTCTAGCTATGCTGTTATCATTACATTGCATGGTATATAGTGACTAAATTATCGAATTTGCAATCATAAGTAGACTATGTCATAGTAAATTAAGGGACGATTATCAGTAACGTCACATCGATGTCCGATATTTATACATCGATACCAGTGTATTTTCACTATATTTGAAGCTATTGATTATTAACAGTAATTGAACATGGAGATGATATACAAAGGATTATAAGTGACAAAACATTAGTCATTGCAAATCACCAAAGCACAGGAGATGTTCCTATATTAATGACAACATTCAATTCAAAACCAAATGTCTTGCCGAATCTTATGTGGATTATGGATAGGATATTCAAGTTCACAAACTTTGGCATTGTTTCCATCTTGCATCAAGATTTTTTCATTGTTTCGGTACGTATTACTTTTATTCAAGATTTATTATGTTGGCCCTGAATCCTACCCTTTCTTTATCATTTCACTCGACTCATAAAGTTATTCGTTCAGAATGTAATTCCGTAAATAATGTTTGATTATAGGGGCGTGACAGGAGAGGTGAAAGCTTGAAGCAGCTGGAGAAACATCTGAAACAATCTTACATACCACTCAATAGAAAATGGATGATATTGTTTCCTGAAGGAGGTTTTCTCCAAAAAAGACGAGAAACCTCTCAACGCTATGCGAGGAAAAATAATTTGCCTATTCTGGAATATGTGACATTACCCAGAGTTGGAGCGATGCAAACAATATATGATGTTGTTGGTCCAACGCAAAATAATAACTCTACGAGTCAGCAATTGAACAATAGATCAGGTAGAAACGTTACGAATGGAACAACTTTCTATTCGAACAAGAAAATAGTCAATACTATACTATTTTGGAAGAATGTTAATATATTTAATTTGTTATATGAAATATTACAGACATGACGATAGCTAAACCAGAAATAAGTTGGGTTTTAGATATAACTATAGCATACCCCCAGGGTAAGCCAATAGATCTACCAACAATTGTAACAGGTTCCAGGCCACCTTGCGATACTGTACTCTTTTACCGTCTCTATCCAAGTTCACAGGTATGTGGGAGATTACCCTCTGATTTGTTACTCTCGTGTGCAAACTAAATGAAATTAATTTTACATTTAAAATAAGACAATTCATGTGACTATATGATGTGTCAGGTGCCGAAAGAACCAGAACTATTAACGAAATGGCTTTATGACAGATGGGTGGAAAAAGAAACACTTTTGGAAAACTTTTACAAGTACGGAACATTTCCGAGATCGCAAGGAACATCACAGAATGGTTCCAAGATTCAACAAGATCCCCTGCGTTTTCTAGTCCTTCATTTGTTTTTTATAACTTCTAGTTATATTCACTACAACATGCTTACATATGTGTTATCCTTCATTTGGTAAATAACAGCGTACCATATGAAGGCAAAAAATGTATATTCGTCAATTGCAGTGCATACATTTTCTTGGGAGATCAGCTTTGATCTGTAACAATTTATAGTATACAAGACATATCGCGCGAGTAAGCACAGAAATCGATTTGAAAATGCGATCACTGGAATTATTTGAACCAACCAAGCTCAGTTGTGTGCAGAAAGTATTTCATTATCTCGCAAAAAAGAATCATTAGATAATAGTGATTTAAATTCCTTAGCCAATTTTGGATACTGTAAGGTAACGTGTTGAAGTCAATCGCTCTGCAATTAAAACACGGCATCAATAAATGTTGATTGGTTCTGTACAGACCTAATTTTAATCATTTTATCTAGTACGATACCGATAGTCTTAAAGATATGATTCTAAAATTTTATCCCATGAAGCATCATCGGGTTTCAGGAGTATTAAATTTAAGTACATGAGTTTATACATTTAGATTCGAATTTTACAGCGTTGGAATAATCTTCAGAACATTGCATATTAACACGCTGCAGAGTGTACTTTTATCTCGAAGACATGGTGCTATATGAATGATTTCCAATCAAAAAATCAAGTCAAATATCATGTGGTATGATCGTAAGCCTTGTTTTCCCATATTAGAATTATATGAATTCATTTCTATTCAATATTTTTAAGCCGTGTAAACTGCGTCTTTTACACGAAAAATAATATTAGGAACGTCACCCTTAAAAACGTTGAAAATTTGATTACGTAGCATTAGGTGTGTCATAACGCGACATTGTCAGCGCATGTGTTAAGGATTGTTCGTAAAAGTGCATTCGATGCCGTGCTTTGCTTACATGAAGATTTTCAGTAACCTATGAAAAGCTGGATTTTTCAAGTTGCAGTTCGCTAAAGTTCAGAGTTAGTCGTTCACTCTTATTTTCACGGTAAATTTGTGTTTAAACTGCTGCGCCTATGAGAAAACGTTTAGGTTTGCCGAATTCATGAGAAATCGTCGGGATATGAAATTAAATTCTGAACCATAAAATAATATATCGGCTTGATTTTTGTACTGCTAGATCGAATCACCTGCACATGAATATATTCTATAAATTTACCAGCTTATCATATGCAGATTGTAAAACTAAATTCGAGCTTTGTCCGCATTCACTATTTAGTAACGCATAACTGACGGTCAATTGGTCTTTTCTTTTTCTCCAATTTGTCTGTAATCTATAAAATCAGTGGGTTACGTAGGTGATTTAAAGGCTATATTTAATTTAGTAATTATCACGTTTATATGTATGTTCTCTTTGACACGCAAACAATATCTACACGTATGTACAGTGTTCTGAAATTTATACAACAATATTTTACTGTCTCGTTGATTTTGAACTTTACTTACGGAAACATCGGAACGAAAAAAGGGATTATTACGAATTCCATAAGTAATAGATGGAAAATTGGAATCGAAAATGTTTTCAGTGTTTGTAAATTTCAGAACGCTGCATTCGTACGGAGACTTACCACTACACACCTAAGAGTGTTAGGTTGTTCGTGTATTGGCACGACATAGAATGAATACTCTCTGAGATGGAATTGCATAATAGTAATGTAATAGTTTGCAAGTAAACAGTAAATTATATTTCATACAAAACTAAGTAAGTGAAAGATTCGATGGAAAAACAAATGTTTGCGACAAATAATAATGCTAATAACAATAATGATAATAATAGTGATAAATCTATAATATTCTCGATTTTTACAAGATTGTGTCATGCCCCATTAGAAAAAACGTTTTTAGAAATCCGAAATCACAAAAGCTTATTGCTCAAGCATAAGGTGATCTTCTACGACGCTATCTTGAAATATCGAGGATATTATGAACATTACGATAACGAAGAGTTTATCTCTACGGAAAAACTGTAATATAATTTTAAGTTAGAAGAACTGTATCACTTCCTGTAAGGTTTATTGAAATTTTTGTACATACGACTTTGCAATTTCCATACCCAAATATGATAAGTATAATCAGACGTTGAGAAGAATGAGGTTTCTGTTACACGGAACGTGTTTTTTCGGAATTGCAGTGCGTTTAATTTATAGTAGTGAATTACATTTCATCATAAAGAATTGCTATGTACATTTGAAAGAGAAAAAAAAACACTTGTCGATCCTGAATCCGCTGATAAGCTGCAGATCAAAAGCAATTTATTCACTTAGTTATTTCAAATTCAATTCCATATTTTCTCAGTGATATCGTGAACTTATCAAGTTCATATCGAGCAACAGATATTGATTTAAAAAAAATGTAATATGGCAGCGACTGCCAAGAGCGAACACAATTCCATATAACAGTGAAACATTTTTTTCCTATCCTTACCATTCTCACTGGCTTAATTATAGTCGTGTAGATTTGAACTTGACCATACTTGAATATTACATTTATGTTTACTTACTGCCCATTGGAGAATTCTTTAGTCACGTTCAGTAATCGAGATATTGAAATCACTGTGATTGTTTCGCTTTTCCATACCGTTGTAGTTAGTATTCTTGTCTAAAGCGTTTTTCCACACTGCAAGTATATTGAATCTTATGACAGCATAATGGTTAATAGTTTGCGTACACAGATGATGTCCGTTGAAAATAATTTTCAGATATCAAATCATTTAAGATGCACCACACAAATGATGAGAAAATTATACACTTTTTTCGCAACATTGCCCCAACAAAGGTGCGTTCTAGAATACAAACATATTCGTGAACATGCTCGAAACACTCATGATACGAGTGGCGTTGCAACTACATCCCGTTAACTTGAACTGTACTACTGATACGATTGCCATCCGATTAGCCAATATCATTATATATTATCCGAGAATCCATCCACACTAGTCTAGCAATTTGGGTCTCCCAAGCATTTAATCAAATCCCGGACGAACCTATGAATTAGGAGTATAATATTTTTACTTTCTGTCGGCATTCATGGAAATACGTATACATTATTTTTATTACAAAGTATGAGTAAAACATTCTTATAATTTATTTTCAAAATACGATGAAATCTTGCGGAGAGCAAATATTGGATAGGATGTTTCACAAAAGATACATGCCGATCGTTATATTCAACGCCTTTCTAATTCATAGGTGATACGTGCCGGTCGCATTTTCATGCATTTAATTTCTATTCAGCCAAAAGACACTATGATTTCTATTCCAGACAAATCACAGTGTTCAGTTTTTGAAATAAATGCAAAATATAAACAGACTTGATACACAATGTTCTCTATACATTTTCGATCCATGCAGCAAACGACGAGCTTATCAAGAGATGCTTATTTATTAAACAAAAGCGTAGACTTAACACAGTTTGCAGCATATTATCAGAATTCATTAATTTTAAGATGACAACTATGATTATTATAATCCAACGATGTTTTGTTTTCAAATCATGAGCTTTGTTATGAACACAAATATGCCGTATTCTTTCTGGTCGAGTAAAACTAAATGTCTTGATGACTATTGTAATTAAAACACCGAATAAATAAGTAATACAAAATTGATTTATTTTCTATATGAACTTTCAATTAATGTGTCAGGCACCACTAAAACTGTTCTCGTATAATGACAATTCGTTTGAGTAACTTTCATTTAGTTTCTAATCTGATCCATAAAAAAAATATTGGAAAAAAGGTTTTTCTGCCAGAGTATAAAAACACTAGATATCATGTGATGTATCATATGTAATTCTCTTGTGTTCCGTTTCCTCACAGCTGTATTCCATGAACATGCAAAACCCGTTAGGCGAATTTAAAATGAAAACAGTAATCCTTCTGAAATTTTGTTGACAAGAGTAATGCAGTTTAGCGCCTATGACGAACGCATAAGGAGCTCGATTTTCGATAATCGCAATTAATTATTTAATTGCAAATTGGCGGCACACTACTTACTGGCTTACATAAGTTCAAAAACAAAAAGAGCCGGGGAAACTATCGGCTACGAATAATTGTCAGCGAGACATTTGTTCCTCAGCAATCGAACAAGTTATTCGCAAAGTTTCAGGTCTATTCGACGAAAATTGATTAAAATACAGCGTCGGCGCTTGGGCGCATGGAGTGAAGCTAAAATAAGATCAAAGAGGGATCTTTTTCACCGCTGTTTTCGCGAGGAATCCAATGCCGTTTGAATCACAATTCTATCTGTGACAGAAAAAAAGTTCTGGCTATAACACTGAACATAGAATGTCGAAAAACGAATTTCGAGTGTCGAGAAAGTATAATTTATATCGTACCTCTCGAAAAACGACTAGGATCGAATAGGGGATCACTATTCTGGTGCGTTTTTTCACAAGGAATCCAATACCGTTCAATTCGTAGCTCTATCTCTTGCTGAAAAAAAGTTGTGACCCAAAAACTGTACGTGGATGTCAAAAATCGGCGAAAAAACTATTCGTCGTAGATCGGATGGTTCAACAATCGCCAACAAACCATCCAACGTGGACCAGATGGTCCAACACTCGTTATAGAGCTACTCCATAGGCATTTTAAATTCCACGCCGTGTCCCTCGCGGAATATAACTCAGGCTCCGCTTGTTCCGTAAGCTCGCGAACATTCCGCCTGCTAACCAGTTCGCACGACTCCCCGCCCCCGTACTTTTTATTCGCCGCGAGGAAATATCCCGGAAACGAATAACTCCAATCTATATGCACGGTTCCCCTCGTTTCGCCGGGTTCCCGTATCGTCGTCTAACCCGACGCGAGTATGCACGTACCTAAGCGGGATGCCACTTGGCGGTTGATGCGGTATGCCATCGCGGACGACGCCCGGGCGCGGGGAGTCGAAGAGGAAGGTAATAAAGCACAATTATCATTTATATTACCTAAGGAAGTCCACTTTACGCAAAGATATCATGAATATTAAACGTCTGCCCGAAGCTTTGCCTACCTCTCTATCTACGACCTCTGCTTCTCTCTCCGCCATGTCCTCCGACTCTCCGCTACACTCCTCTCTGTTTTCGCGCGGTTCGTTCAATATCACCGGGGATACGAACCGAACCGGTGGTAGTTCCGTGAATTTATCAATTCGTCTCGCTACACCGCGGTACTATCTTCAGAAATCGAGTCAAGGGTGGCAGCTCGATGCGAACGGGCTGCCACCGCCAATAAATTATCAGTCTTCGATATCCCTCTCTCGACGACGATAACAACCGACGAAATCATTCGTCATCCATCCGTATTTTTTCGAACGGACGTGTGACCCAATGTCCGTTGTCGTGATTCTACGCGGTAGAAAATTCTCCATCGTTGTGCAAACCGTACGAATTTCTGCGTAGAATATTAAACATTTTAAAGTAACGCTTCTTAAATGTTACTCCAACGTTGGGTTGTCCTACTTGTAACGCAGAGTTGTGGTACTCTCGCATAGAGCCGCGTCACTTTATCACTACGCACTGAGCGTGTTAAGATAACGCTAATATTGGGCAAACACAGTCGTTGGCACGAATTTCTGTGTTAAATTTGACGGAAATTTTTTTACTACGTAGAAACGACGACGGCGGAATTTAATGTCGAATAATCGTCGCAGGATGGGACGCCTAATTGAATATCGGCGAAACCGCGGTGCTCGCGCGTCGCGGTGGGATCGTTCGATTCGTCCATTTTTCCCCGTCCGGGTCCCTGCGGTGGTTCTGTACGTTTTTAATCTGGAATTGGGATGAAGATTTACGCGCGCGATGGAGAAAGCCGGCGTTTCGTGGGGGTCGGACAAGACTCACCTGTATATCACGCGGATCCTACGGATTAAAGCGAGAACATCCGAACCAGGCGCGGATTAGCCGCGCGCGAGCGAATCGTTGGCGGCAAAAGACTCGTCGTGAAATACGAGGGACGTCCCGGATTATTGCACCGCATCGATGCGACCCACCGGAAGTGGCTGCGTCTGGCGAGCGGTGTACACGACAACTCCGAAGGCATCGACAGCGAGAAAGTTTGCGAAAGGGCGAGCGACGAATAATTATGAGAGATTATTCCGCTCATCTCGGAAATATTCCCGCCTCTGCTGGGATTCGCGCGATCACATCGAAACTCGGATTCGATTAGCGTAGCTGTCCGAAACTCAGCTTAACGTCGCTCGACCCAGTTTTAATATCGCCGAATGAACTCGCGGGGAATGACAATTTTTCAATCTCCGATTCTCATCCGTGACGAGCCGCGCCGCGGCGTCAATATTGGACTGCATTGGCCCGTTATTAGAAATGGCGGAAGTGAGAAAAGCGAATAAAACTCGAGGCGAATAATTTCTCCGCGGCGGATCGAGAATCGCGAGTCAGATTTCCTACGTTATCTCTCGTTACGCGAAGTTCCAGGTGGGCGATGAAAAACAGCGAAAACGGAGAACATTCTTGTCCCCGCGAATACCGATGCAAACGTCGCGGCTAACTGCGCGTAATGCCGGCAAAGGATTAAGTCGAGTTCGCCCGAGTTCCGAGTTCCGAGTACCGGTAACGCGTTTGTACTTAGGTACATCTCGTTGCTCGTTTATATTTTCAGCAATAGGCAGAAACGAGCCGCGAAATACGACGGGCTCCTGGAGGTGGAAACGCCGAACGGGCTGGAAAATTTTAGTGGATCTCTGATAACGAACGAACGACACGACGAGATCCATAAAGATTCGTGCCGCAGACGCCAGAAAAATGAAACGGGAGATAAGAGTTCCAAAAGACATCGCGAAACGTCGCTCCGCGCAATCTGGCCTCGGAGCATCTTTCAACCGAGCATCGAGGCAATTTTCTCGTAGGCTTGTTCCCAACGTCGTCTCCTCATCTCATATTACCGGACCTGGTGATCGCAAAAAATATAATCTATCGCGGCAAGGCTCGTTTTCTCCCCCATCTCCATCCCCTCTCGTACGACGTCTTCTCCTTTCCATCGGAATCCACGCACGACACACGCGTATGAATAGGTACGGACGTACATATATCGGACGTAGGCCGCTCGCGGAGAACGCGAATTTCGTTCTTCGACGCGATTCTCTTAAGACCAGTCGTTCGATCGAAACTCGGCGATTCGCGGCGAAGGAAACAATTCGAGGGGAAGATAAGTAGTAACATGACGGCGAGCCAATTGGAAAATCGCGAGCGAAAGAGCAGCCGTTGCGAGTACCCCGAGAGATATCTACCACTTCCGTCTCGTAGCAAAACAAATTGGTACTTCTTGCCCCCCTGAACTACCGAGGAAATAATAGATCTCATTTTTCACCATGAGCTGCTTCGGAGGTATCACTGATATTTACCCGAGACCTCGTTGTTGCACGGCTGCGCTCTTTCCTATCCACTTTCCTCGTATTTCCGAAAGGATTCGGTACACCGGCCAGACTCAGCCAACAAATTTCAAGAAACGAGTTTATCCGTCGTACTTGTCACTAAATTCCGCTCCCGCACTGCGCATTATACACTGTCGACATTCTTCGTACATCCGCCACCGTTTTACGAAACAACGTATGCCGATGCAAAATTACAATACCATACCAGTACCTTTCCTAGACCTGTGAAAAAACCTACAAAGACGTGTCGTAGTCTTACCATCATCACGCATAAACCCTACGCACAGTGCAATTTTACAGAACCCGTTGTCAGTTTGCAATAAAAAGCTTCGTAGATTCACAAACATCGATGCACAAAAAAATGCTGCCATTGAAATTGCAAAGAAGTCATTGGAAGCTTAAAAATCTTTTTCAAAAACAACAGTGTAGTAAAAGTACTACACGCGTTGTAATCTTACTATATTTTTGTATTTATCAGATACTTATTGTAATTTTTTAATATTGCGTAGCGAATTTCATAGCAAAATAATGCAGATTTACAAAGTATTATTACTATGGTGCAGTGCGTAAAATTTGTTTTGAAAAATTACAATACTTTGTGGTCATATTACAGAAATTTGTAGAGTTAATTTGTTTCGTATAATTACAATTCTCGTTACGTACAATTGGCGAATTAACTTCCAAACGGTGCTTAGTAATAGTACGATACTTATTTTGTAATAATATAGTTTTGACGAGGTTGATTTGGGTCGAATATTTTGCTTATTAGTTTCCAAAGCATGTTCGATAAAAGTAACATGGATATTTGTAACAGCGTGGTATTCTCGCGGTTTCATCTATATTTATCCGCGCGTCCTCTATTCGATACGCTTTACAACTCCCAGTCGATCGATTACGCGCTGAACTCCGTCGAGGAAAATGAAACAGTCGACTTTTACGGAAGCACGCCGATGGAATTGCTTGCGCTCGGCGAAATATGTATTTCTCCGTACGTCGCCGTTTTCCATGGGCATTTCGATGCTTCGAGTTTCCTTGGAAAGGAAAAAAGAAATCGTTGCGATTGCGGCGCACTCGAATGCGGGCGATCCGAGTTGACCGGGTCGACTGCAGCGGGTCTCTACTCCACGTACACGTACAAAAGAGAGACGCA
This sequence comes from Arge pagana, assembly GCA_963969455.1. NCBI lineage: Eukaryota > Metazoa > Arthropoda > Insecta > Hymenoptera > Argidae > Arge > Arge pagana. The sequence continues at coordinate 24,449,373 of OZ018309.1, read as the reverse complement.
TCGCGGATGCGCTCCGAAAATTATATTTAGACGAACGAAGTTAATACGAGCGTGAGAGAGCGAGCCCGAATTTCGCCTCGCTATTGGCGACCGATTCCCAAGGGTCCGATAAACTACGTCGTGGAGAGACGAGTACGAGAGCCGGCGTTAAAGTAACTCGATGGCCAACTCCTCGGCAAAACTGAAGGCTCAGCAGGTCTAAAGGATCGCGGGGTCTGCTATATTCGGACCGCAATTCTACCGGGCGATATCACACGCGTCGCATATATTCCTCTCGATGGCCCGGACTTTTCCGTCAAACGCATACGTCTCACATACCGTCTCCGAACTTTCGCGCGAGATGCCGACCGATAAGCTATATATACCTCGCGTGGATAACGCGACCGGCGATTATCACGACCGAAGCTGGCGATGGCGATGGCGATGGCGATGACGGCGGTGGTCGTGGTAGTGGTAGCGGTGGTTCCCTGGGAGCGTAGGTATTGTCCTTGAAACCTTTTCCTTCCATTCGTCTCGCCGCCGCCTCTCGTATCTTCGCGCCCATCCTTGCCGATATTTTTTCTTTCATCCCGCCCTGTTCTCGCCACGACCGGGGACGAGAGCGCCGGAAATGCCGACGTCGTCTGGGACAAACCGCGAGAAGTAACGCAATTTCCCGAATACGATTGATGCGGCGACGCCGAGCTACCCGGCCCGTTTTCGCAAACTCCTGCCAGCAGGCAAACCTAACTGGCCTGCCTGATGAATCTCCTAATGAAATTGTCCGGCGGTTCGCGAGACCCGTGGAACGAGCGGAGCAGGACCTGTTGGTCCGTTCAATTCGCGGGGTGCGTGTCGCGTCCCGTTTCATTTCATTTACGAGCGAACCGAATCTACTCCGCGCACGATTCGTACGTCTTCCCATTCACGTTTCGAGCTGGGCAGGAGGGTTCCGTAAAAATGTATCTGCGATTTCTCCCGAAGTAACGACCACGCGCGTGCTTTCGCCTGGTGATTTGCTTCTCTCCGACGACCTCTTCCGACGTAGCATTCCGAGTATTTATTTGGCAAAATGAGAGAAACCGAGACACGCGTGTTCGCCGATGAACAAGGAACAGCGAGGGTGGGAGAAAAAAGCAGATCTTCAGGCCTCTCGATAAACAAGGTCAGATACGAGAGCTGTTGTCTCTTCCAAAGAAAGCTTTGTTGCCCGACGTCGATTAGTCGACTGACGGCGAATTATCTCCGGCCAGCGCGTGCGCAAGCTCTCGATTGAAATTATTAGTTCCAGCTGAACTTTCCCGACGAAACGCCGAACAAACAACCAACCAAACAAACAAACGAACGAACCATAATTCGCGTCAATGGGGTAGCAGTTCGTACAAATCTCCGTCATTTCACGCGCATTCGCACATTTCGTCTCGACAGACGTGCCAGAAGAGTCGTCGCATCAGCGACGAGATACGCTCGATCGAGGATAAAATTCGCGATCTCGGAGAAAATGATTCGAGACGTGCGGAGTGGATTAATTTCTGGTCTGGTAGTTTAAAGCTCTCGTTTGCCATCGAACCGAGCCCCGCCTTTCATGTATCCGTTGCTGGCAACGGAGACTCCCATGTTCAACGCTTCTCTTCGCTCCTCGTGCGGCGTCGTATAACGACGTTACCAGCTTCCACTGCCGCGTGATAAAAAATGTATTCACCCGAACCTCGCTCCTCGTCGTTTCATCCGCTTTTTCATCCACGCGCGCTATCTCCTGCCTCGATAATGAGTAAAATACTCGTCTCTCGCAGCAGCCAACGTCGTCTTCTTACACGTCTTGCCGAAACTTACCGCCGCAGCCTCGCATTTTATACGCAGAAAAAACTGAAGATTTTTTTCCCCTATCGAATTATTGATAAGCGTTCTCGTGAATATTTATTTAGTGTACAAAATTTTAGAACATACCCATGCGTTTTGTATTTTTATAAATTTTGTTCCATTCTCACCATTCTATCGACTACTATGGTCGCGCTTCCTCGGAGCCGTGCACCTGCTCGTTCCGGCCACGTTGCGCGCCATACAGCGACGCTTCGCAAACGCGACCCCCCCGCGTTACGTACGTCGATAAACAAGTCTCCTCCTGGCAACCGAATTTTCTCGAATCCTCCCTCGTTCGCGAGTCTCACTCGGCAAAGCTCGCTCCCTTGTAATTGATCCCGAAAACTTTGATTTCAAAGCTTTTAAGCTCGGCTCCGAATTAATCGAGGCTCCTGCGAAGCGAACGGTTTTTCTTTCCCATCCGAAGAATTTCTCCGTTATAAATTTCACCCAGAGTCGCGGCGGAGCCAGGGTCGGCTTCTGCCGCCTCGAAGGTTCCAATCTTTATTACGATCTGTACTGTCCATTTTGTTCCCTCGACTTCATTCCTGATCCTCCTCGTCCTCCTCCTCCTCCTCGTCCTCCTCGTCCGCCTTTCCTGCCCGCCTCGTCGCGCGTCGTGCATCGTTGCCCCCCGAAAGATCCTCCGTCCTCCTCGCAGGTATCGTATATCCGCACGACCGACGACGATCGAGCGCTGTTTCCCGCGTAGCTCGAGGGCGAAATTCGCTTTATAAGAATGGACCGAGCGCACCGAGTAAAAAGAATGGAAGACCGACGTCGCCCGGTAATATATCACTTTATTTCACTTGTGCTTCAATTTACCAGCCGTAAGAGAGTTTCAGGCTTTTATCGTAAAACTTTCGCCTCTTCATTTTCGAGGCAGGGAATAAAAGAGGACAACCCTCGACATCGTACCGACGGACGGACGGACGGACGGGGGATCAGGCAGCTCGACGCGGGGAGGACGAAGAGGAAACTCAAACTCCTCGGTCTCGAAATATAAACCGAGCGATTTCCCTGAGACCGAGCCTTTGGCACGTGTTCGTCTTTCACTTTCGCCAAGTCCCACCGTCTCCCCTTGTCTCGTCCTCTTCGTCTCCTCGTGCAACGTCTAAACTCGAGCAGGAATTTCCAACTATAAATCTCCGATGGAAACGGGAACAACGACCAACTCTCTCGCAGCTGTAGGTACCGCGCGACCTTCCGCGTCGTACGTCGAGCCGGAAACATTGATCGTGGTACCGTAGTTACGCGTGATACGGGGAGTACTAATTGATCTCTGCTTCGCGGAACCAGAACCGATTTTTCAATTGCCGTTGATAAATGTCCACGAACGGCATCGATGCGCCCGGAGGGAGACGGTGGTGCGAGTAGGTGGTGATGATGAAACAGAGGAGCGAATATCGAGTAAATTCCAAATGATTTCGAATGTGCGGTGGTAGTTATTGGAACAGCCGCGACCAGGGAGGACGGGGATCGGATTTATTAACTTGACATAGCTCGGTGCGCGTCGCGGTGGCGGGAAACTGTGAAATATTAGAAAATATTGGATTAAAGTGCACGTAACAGGTTCGCTCGCGCGGTTCGTCGATGGACGCTCGGATTTCCCGACGACTTGCGACGAGTAACGTTACGTCGCCACGATATTTATCGCGTGATAATTCTATGCTTTACGGATTTCTACGGAGAATTCGTCGTCCTCGCGAGATGGTCGCTGCTCCCGCGGTCCGCGAATGTTAATAACCGATCGCTCCAAAACTATCGCTGGGTTCGCTAACGAGCCGAAGAAATTAGCATGGGTAAACTTCATTCTCCGATAAAATGAAATTTGCGAGGGAACGGAGTTACGCCTTTGTTGATTCGATCGCCGAAGCGTGGAAGCGGTAACGAGTGTTCGGCCGAAATCTATTATCGGAATATCAGCCGTTGTTCTCGTTCGGGGAATTCTGATGCGAGCCAATCGGGATATTCGTTCGTTGCTTTTATTAAATATTTATTTTTAATCATACGTATAATTCGACCGGTATTTACATTGTATTTCCATTATCTTGGGATTAGATCGAAGACGAGCACGTGACTTTACGACGGGTCAGCGACTCCTCTCGCGCCTGTTTCCCCTGGCGAACGCGAGCAGGAGTCTCCGGAAAAAGTAGCCACGACACGAGTCGCCGTGAATTTCTCTTTCGGATAACAAACAATCAGCGTTGTATCGTTCGAAAAAACACGGCCCGAGCTAAGCTTTCACTCTCCGCGGCAGAATAAAGTCGTTCTCTCGGTGTCTGGAAGATCTGCGAAAAATTCTGACAAATGTTTCAAACTCCCCTCGTCCAGCATCCGCCTCCCCCTCCGCCGCCGTCTCCTCCGCCTCCTCTCACGTTGGGTACAGACTCGTGAAACTCGGTATCCTCCAGCTGACGGTGGCCAGAAGCGAGACCAGAAAGTTGCTCGCCAAAATTGCAGTGCTCAGGTTACGTCGATCGCCGCCGTGCATCGCCGCGGGTTTCTCTTCCTCTGAAACGACAGGAGAGAAAAATCGATGCAATTAGGGTCGTCGTTGAGTTGGAAAATGAGAAACGCGAACGCGTCGCCTTCGCCACCTGAGATCGACCAGTTTCCCCCTTTGCCAACCAGCTACCATGCAGCCGACGCATGTATTCCACCCGCTTCCCCGTGTGTCTGGCCGATGCTTTATTTTCCCTCGCAAAGTGTACTCTCTGTCGTCCGAGAAAACAGCTTGCGTCTAGAAACTTGCCTCGTAATGTCTTCTCTTTCGCGAAACGCCAACTTTCCACGTTCCAACTTCTTTTTCTCCCCCCCCCCCCCCCCCCCCTAAAAAAGCCGCGTTTTAACCTCGTGAAAATTTAAAAGCTCTCCGCCCTAGGCGCGACGTCCTCGACAAACGCGTACAACAAACTATTGCCGGATTTCTCTCCAAACCGCGCGAATTCCGCGACTTTGGAGCATCGCAGCCGCGAGATACGGCGAACGCGTTTTCGTATTTGTTCGCCGTGTTTCCGGTATTAGACTGGAAATTGAATACTTTTCACGAACAAAAACAAGGGCTGGTACCGATTCTCTTTGAACGATTCGAAAGCTGGCAGTTTATCCGCCCGTATCTGAAACTCTGTAAATATTGATCGGAAAACAAAGGGCCGGTGTCACTCGCACCGTTGTCGTCAACTCGAAGCGAGTGTTTTACGGAAGGAAGAAAAAAAAGTAGCGAAAAAACCGAACCAATCGAACCACGTCCTCGTGACGGTGGCAGGAAGTGGCTGGAACAAGTACACGTGGAGTAGAACGAGTCGACGTTTTTTCCGTCGCCCATCGCGTAGCGAATATTTGCACCGCTGTCGACTTTAGGAAATATAATATCCTCCGAATTACATAATTAGCTCGAGACGAGGTACGGAAAGGGAGAACGAGACGGGGAGACTTGGTTGAAATTTTACCCGCGCGTATCGGGATCCCCTCGGGTTGTTGGACCACGGGTTTTGGCCGGGTTCTCCCTCTTCCTAGGGCCGTATTGTAATGAGGGTCGTATCCTCGTATCTGTCAGCGTTACATCGGGGCTCGCAGGCGCGGGAGCACAGCGGTGGCGGGTTGTCATGGTTCGAACGTATCGCGGACACCGGAGTCGAAACAAGGATGTTTTTCCAGAGGGATGTCGACGCGAAAATGTCGCCTAGCCCGAGAAACAAACGTGGGCGACGAGTTTCGAGCCCCTTGTCATTTTCTACGGTTCATGCTCGGCGGGCAACGAATGGGGGGGGGGGGGGGGGATCTTCGTCGTAGGGTTGGTCGCTTTTGTGCAGCGGGGACGGTATACCCGGGGTAAAAGCCTCCGCTAACTCGGTATATTCAAATGGCCGGAGATATTTCATCCCTCGGCCAGGGGTTCATCGAGGTGTTTTAGGAGCGTTGGCCGAGCCACGATTACCCGTTACACGATTCCTACCCCCGCGTTCCTCGTTCGTCGCGCGATTTGAGCTAGCTAGCTCGAGAGATAGTCCTTAATTGGCACCCTCGTCTCGAGGCGGTAATTAAAATCATCTCGATAAAGAAACTGTCGAGAATTCGTCCCACATAAATCTCTTTCACCAACGCGTCGCGGGAAAATAAGTTTCGCGACGTTGTTTTTGCGAGCTTTCGTGTATTCGCCTCGCGCGGATCGTTCGGGGCAGCTCGAGGGATAACCCTCCCGTTGCGACCCCCCGCCAACGAGGAAACGCCGAGATAGATAGGCGAAAAGGAAAGGGGGAAACTGTTGCTTGTCCGACTCGTTTGCATACAAGGATCCGCCGAGGATTCGAGACTCGACGCCTCGGCACGTGGCACTCGATTCGGCAAACCTTTCCAAATCCGCGAAGAGGCGTACCTATAATTCTATTCCATTAGTTTTTCGACCCGTATCCTCGTCGGCTACCCTTCATCGTAGGCCGCCAATAAAAACGAGTCGAGCCGGCACGGGTGTTTCTCTACTTCGAAAGAAGCTCGAAAGCTCGACATAGCGGATAACTCGGCAAAGTTTTTATTGCCAATTCCGCGAGACTCACCCTCGATCACGTGCACGACGACGTAGGCCGATTTGGCGTTGCTCGGGGTACAAGTGTAGTTTCCTCCGTGCGACGGCTTCGTGTTGTTCACCATCAGAACGGAGCCGTTCTTCGTCGCCTCGACCTTGACGCCCTCCGCGTCGTAGTTTATCATCCGATCTTGACGATACCAGAAGACGAACATCGGAGGCTCCGTCGACGACATCAGCTGACATTCGAGGCGAAGACTCGAGCCCTGCTTCACGTGAAGGTCCGGTGCCCCGGGAATTACGGAGTAGGCCTCGGTAATTTTCAATCTAGCGAAGTTCCGCTGAACCGGATGAGTAGCAACCTGAAACAACGGAGAGTTCCGGTCAGTTTCTCGTTCGACGCGAAGCCTCGACTCGATTCTGCGCGCGTCAACATCCACCACTTGTATACTCATCCTGACATTTTCACGAGAACGACCTTTCAATGTAGACGGGGGGTCGGTAAACGATACACGACCCGTAATCAGTTGTTTCTTTCCAACCTGATATCTCTCCCTCTCTCTCTCTCTCTCTCTCTCTCTCTCTCCCTCGCTCGCTCGCTCGCTCGCTCTCTATTTCTATCTCTCCTCGTCCGATACTCGCGAGCGGTTCTTCAGCTGCCGACGATAACTCACTCCGCGTCCTTGGTGGGAAATGGACGACGAGTGCCCAATTAAGCCGGTGAAAATTCAGCCGTGAAATTACCTGGCACTCGTAAAGACCAGCATCCTGGAGAGTTACTCTTTTGATTACTAAAGCCCAGTCGGAGCTCGATGGCCGGATCTCGAACCGATTATCCACCGAATGCGTAGTAGCTCCGACCGTCAGTAGCTGACGATTCTTATCCCGGATCCACGAAACCTGGACAAAGGTAAGAAGAGCGTACGGTTCAGAAAACTTTCAACGGAATGGAAACGTAGAATTAATATAAACGAATCTGAGATGCGTGAATTGTGTAACATAACGCGAATGGTTCGCATCGACTGGACAGACGTACTACATACTATGAAAAGTGTCCAACGTTTCACTGTCGCTCCGCGTCGCATCGGATAAATACATTCGTAGAGTAGGTTGCTAGAGCCATTTGGGTTTACTTCGCAATTACTTTCGATACTTTGGAAAAATACTCCGCGACATCAGCGAAGGAGGGAATCCCTGTGCCCGTTCGGCCATGGTCATTGGATGAATTTGATGGGCTTGCTCGAGGGTAATCTCGAGGGGGAAAATTACGGCTTGATACGAGCTTTTTTTTTCCTTTCTTATTGTTAGCCTTTCGTAAGCTTGCCCAGAACAAATGAGGACTACGACCACGAAGCACGTGCCTACGTATCTGTATATAATAATGTCGTAAATAATCTCCTGCTATTTACGAACGTCGCGACTGGATACGTACCGCACACAACGTCGCTTTGTATATCGGACTCGTTACGATTCATGTCCGTAACATCGCTGCCCTGTTTTCCAGAGGGCGGCTCGCGTTTCCCTGCGGGAATGTCATCGGCTTGAAATGCCATTTTGGATGATGAGGGTTTCGGCGCGGTAGTGGTTCGCGATAGTTGACGTCGAAAATGATACGTTCAGCGTCAAGGGGTTTTCGTTCGATAGGCGTCTGATCAAGTGCAATCAATATCGTATCTTCCCGCCAGAGACTGCCTGTCATTATCCGGAGTACTCGACTGTTTTACATAGGTACGGAATATCCTCGGCGCGCGGTTACTCTCTCGTAACAGACGCGTTAAATCGTCGTCACGGGCGATAAATTCGATCGGATCGACGAACAGCGCCGCGAAGACAACGTCGCGTGCTCCCCGAATTCTTCCCCCGACAAGCGCGGTCCTTCCAACCTGGGCGATACATAGTTTTCGGACGGAGCCGAATACCCGCGCAGCATCCGAGACACTCGCTCCGCGAAATTCGTGCTCCGTACAGCAGCCACGTACCTCGCGCGAGGCCACTGTCGGCAGCCCCTTCCGCATTGCAATTCTCTCTCTCTCCGTGATATCTGCGGATTCGGCATCTCGTGATTCGACTTAAAGTCAAGAGCGTTTCGGCCGGAGATGTCGCTAATTTTCATCAACCTCCTCCGTCTCCTCCGCCTCAGCGCCGTAATTCCAGACTGTATGTATTTAACAAACGTCAGCTGAATCGTGGCGGAAATGCGGCGAAGAGCCTCTCGCCCCCTGCCTCCGCCCGCCCCCCCCGCTCGGTCTTGTTCCGGAACGTGCCGGCGTTCCTCTCTCCCTCGTCTCGTCATCAACGCCGCGTTTTTCCTCTCGCTCGGATACGGCGAAACTTCTTCTCGCGAGCCAGCGAACACGGGACCACGTGATCCAGCGAAACTCACCCCGTTAGAACAGTCTGCCGGCATTTGTCACGAAGTTTCACTGCGCGCTTGCACCCTCTATCCGAACAAGCCGTAACGCCCCGTTCTCCAGCGCCGTATCCGTAACACTTTTTTTCAACGCCCCGATCTTCGGTTAAGCTCCGTCGAATTTCTCTCGGTCGACCTCTTCGCGGCTTTCGGGAAAAACGTCTACCCCGTTCGAAGATAAAGTGTTCTTTGATCGCGTCTTCGGCATCGAGCGAGCTTATCTCCGGATACATTCCAAGGGGATGCGCGTTTCTTAAATCTTCTTCCGACGCGACGCATCCGCGCACTTCGAGGCATTCGTTATCCACTCGTTTCTCCTTCTCGCTGCCTCTCTCCTCGTTGGAACAAATTTGCCCGGAGTTTTTCAACCTGGCGAATTCGCGCAGCGCTCCTCCCCGTGGTCTCGTTGTCGCGGGGTAGAGCGAACACCGAAGCGCTAATTCGTGTTTCACCCGTGTTACCCAATTCTCGCCAACTGCCGTTTGTACGATCCGCGTGTTCAACGGTGGTACAAAGGTCGCGTGGCCTGCGGCCTGTGGCTAACTTCAGGTTGGCTCTTCGGCTCAGCTTATCTCTTAAATTGCAACTTTCCCCCCGGCTAACGACCCGCTGTGGGTCGTTGTTGGATTAAGGTAACGAGAATGGATTCCTGAAGAGGAGTCCTCGGGAGAAAGATAGAGGGGAGAAGACGTCTCTTCGCATTCCCGGTGTCAACGAACCGTGGTGGCTGCGATGATTATATCCAGGCCTCGCGGACGCGGGGAAGACGGAGCCGCGCGCCGACCAGAGGACGTACGACGGTGCTTAGAGATCGCGGGGGATAGAATTTCGCGACAATCAAGGGAAGACTAATTGGCAATCGGGTCGACAGCGTCCGATAATGGCGCGGGTCGAGGATCCGGTGACCAGATTCCAAGCCGAGCTGGAAATCGAATGATCATCGACGCGAGCAGCTGCAACCGAAGATCGCGGTAGTCGCCACGGTAGAGATCCAACGACGCTCGACTCAAATTTTCATCCGAGAAAATTGCTCCTACGTTAGTAGAAGCGTTTCTGTCCTCTCGAAAAATCCAACGCATCCAGCCGCCGCGAGCGCGTTGCGTCGAGTGTCGGCCGTAAAACTGGCAGAATCCGCTCCAGCTAAACTCGACGCGCCAGCTTCGCTGTTTCCAAGACGTTGCTTTCTTCGGGACTCTCTTTCCCGGCTGCGTAGTCTCGAGGAGGCGCGCGGGGCAAGTCGAGAGGTGTTTCGAGGGGTCGTCGGCGCTCCCACGAAAATTCGCGCTTCCTCGCGTCTTTTTTCCCACCGACACGATCTCTCCAGCTGCATTTCAGGCAAACTAGTCGCGGCAAATAATCTCGTTTACGCTCGAGGAAGGGGAAAGGATCGGTGGAAACGAAGGAAACGAGTGAGAGCAGAAGAGAAGCTCTTGGCGGACCTTCGTGTTCGAAGCCTTCGGGCTTTTTCGACGTACGCAAAGCTTGTCGTCGATTTATTCGCGCTCGAAATTGTCCTAACGGGTCGCCCGCACCTTCCTGTAATTAATTTAGCCAATTGATGCTTTCCATCCGGTTAATAGTCCCAAGTATCACGAGGGCAGGGCGCGCCCTTCTCTCGGATACGACTCGGTCGTTCTCGCCGTTTCCCAATTGGCGCGACGTCTCCCCGCATTTTTCTCTCGCTCCTCGGCGGGGGTTGGGCGACCTCGCCGGGGCATCGCGGCGGCGAGGAGAAATTAAGCGAAGCGATGAGGTCCCGGAGCGTCGCGACGCCGTTTCGTATCTAGTTGTCCGGTCGTAGGTATTCGCAGCCGAGTAAAAAGCTGGCTGCCGCTTCTTCGTCGTTCTTTTTCTCGTTTCCGTCGCATAGACTCGACGTCGACCACTTCTCGCGAACTCGTGCCTCGAGTTCGTAGTCGGAATTGCGAGGAAGTTGTTCCGAAAAGGATCGCCTCGCGCGTTTCCCTCGGATCCTTCGTCTCCGCGCGTCTTTGAGGTATCGTCGTAAATTTTCGACGCGGCCTCTTCTTTCTCGAGGCGACATCGCTAAATTGTAAACTCTCCGGGAATCGACGCGAAATGGGGAACAAAAGGAGCCGCGAAGTTACCGAGCTGATAGCTTAATGCCGTATTGAAATGAACTCCTCAGACGCTGTCGGAATAAGAAAGGTCTGGAGAAAATGGCTAGGAGAAAAAAAGCTGAGCAGTCGTTTCGCGAACAAATTTATTAGAGGCTCGTCGAGAAAACAGAAGAAGGAAGGAGAGAAAAAAAGAACGAGCGCCGGGCGCCGGGCTTTCGAAAGATAAAACGAAATTTCCCCAAATTGGCCCTCGCAGCTTTGGATAGTGGGAAATAAGAAATTGAAATTCCAACGACGTTGTAAACGTCGTTACCATTTTTTTTCACTCCTCCCCGTTCCTCGGCGCCGAAGCGATCGACGACGAATTAAGATCCGCGACCACATTCGCGTTTTAGCGAAAGGGACAGAGAAAACGAGGGATCCGGGATCCACGACGACGCGAATGCGGAGAACAATGATACGATTCGAGCTTTATAGCGCCCGAGAAGTGGAGAACGTTTTATCATTCGCGTCGCGTCACGTGATCGCTCGACAACGAGACTACTTATCAGTCGAACGTCGTTTCTTTGAAGTTTTCTTCCGCGTTTTGTCCACGTATAACGCGGCAATGTCGCGCGAATAGATAAGAGTCGTCGCCAACAGTCGCTGATTAATCCTACTCCGAGTCCTCTAGCTCCGCGACGGTAACTACGTCTGGCACGCGAGCCGAGAGCGCCGACTAGATTATTCCCCAGGTAGGAATTGCCAATATTGACAACGAGCCACTCGTTATTTAACCAAGCTTTGGGAGCTAAGCATTGTTCCAAGGCCGGTCGATCTGGTATAACGGTTATCAGCCTAAATAACTGAGCATCGACCAATTCTCGCTGCAAGCTTCAGCTTGAATTTCATCTTCGCGTTCCGTTACTCCAAACGCTGGAAGCTCTTCTCTTGTTCTACATATTTATACTTAAATTTGAAGCCTATAAATACAGTCGATGCCGTCAATGTTGACTTTTCATGGCTCAGGCTTGGAACACTGCACTGTAAAAAATGTCGGTGCGAAAATGGTCCTCGAGGATCATCAACGCGATGCTCTACCGTCAAATCGACGATGTAAACCGTCGAATCCTCGGTGTGAATTATTGCAACTCCGATATTTCATAGCTGGCAGCACTGGTGTTTCGAAGCTATTATTATTATTATTCATCTAACGATTGAGTTTAAGCGATTGGAATTTTCTGCAAAATTTTGTTTATCGTTGTCGTGCTGGCTCTCGCGCTAAATCAATTCCTCGCTGGAGGTGCGCTCTCTCGCGTGTGTTCGCGGACTTGTTTCGGATCAACGGAGAGCAGAGATTCGAAAGCTCTTCAGATATCACGGGCGACGGGACCATTTCGTTTTGAAATTTTGCGGAATCAATAACGTTCTCGCGCGAACCGCTTCGCGGACGAGACACTTCGTCTCCCGTCAAAGTCTCGCCCTCTCGCTCTCTCAGCCGCGGCGCGGATGAATTCATCTTTTATTCATATCCCTTTGAGCGAGGCGAATGTTTGAACGTTGTGTTTCACGACGTACAATAAAACCTCGTCCCAGGTGCGCGCGCCAATTTCGACAGCGTTCGTTCCTCGGCCTCCCCGCGACCATCGACGCCGCGTCGATCTTCCCCGCGAACAAAAGAGGAATCCGTCACGTGACTTCGCGAAAAGTTGTACCTTTTTCACATTTTTTGCCAATTTATTCGAGGCTTCCGGCTTTTTTGCTCCCCTCGACGACGAATCCTCGACGAATCCGCGCCGAATCCCCGTGGGAACGGAAGGCGCATCGCGCGAACGAAGAAGCGATACACCGTAACGCTGTCTTGCCGGCAAATCCGAGGGCGAATATAAGAGGTATACGCGCTTTACTTAGTTGTTACTTCTTCGCGGCGAGAGTTTCGCTTTGCCGAAGGTTCAACTTTTATCGTTAGCTTTCCGATATAGCTGGAGTAACTTTCGTGACGTGTGAGTTTGAACTTTTCGAAACTCTGCGGAGCGCGGCGTACCCTTCGGACTTTCGAACATCTTCGAGCTAAATTCATAATAAAGGCTAGAGAATTACGAGCAGCGAATCCATCACGACGGAAATCGCCGGTTGAAAATTTACAGCGGAGAGGGAAAACTGTGATTTCCGAAGAGCCGATAAAACGGCAAGTCTTCGTCGCGAAGGAACTTCTCGCCGATGGATGGTCGATTCGCGAATTGCAGGGGAAAGTGAGAGGCGCGCGCGGAGTTTTTTCCGGTGAGAAAATCTGCGAAATTCATGGGGGCCGATAAATCTCGTGGAGCTTGCAACGGTGGCGGTCCAACGTTTGTTTCGTACATCTCTGGCAGCGTTGCGGGTACGCGAGGAACTCGACTTTTCCGCGTTTTGCTCGTCGCTCCCTTCTGCTCTGCTCTCTTCATTTTTCACACCCCTCCGAACTTCGGATGATTAAGTTTTGTCAATTTCGCGCTCTTTGCCGCCCCGCGACTTCGCAACTCGCGCGGAACACACGAGATTTAGGAGCGGCAATTATTCCCAAGAAAGTTTCTAATTTGTTTCGAGATACGGGAAAAATCGCGAGTCTTTTTCGCCTCCGGAGCCTCCGCTGCTCGCGGCTGGTCGTTTGCTCCCGAGCTTTATAAAATATTATAACGTATTCCGGGACGGACGGAAATGTGGGTTTTGGAACGCGAATCCGGACCCGATCTCGAATGCGAATCAATGGAAACCGACGTCGGGCGGAGCTGAGAATCGGTGACGAGTAGCGGTAAAATTTCAGATTCCCAGGGGCGTTCGGATCTGGATGGTTTGCAAATATTCGTAATCAGCATAAATCGACGAGGAACGTAGGTAAATAGACCACCGTCGAACGAATCGCGTTCGAAACTTTCCGCACGAATCGTTCGACTGCGAATGACAAATTTCAAAAAATCTGTATCCACGTTACCCCGTGCAAGAAACGGAAAAATGATTCCGCAAGTGTGGCGAACCGGTGACGAGAATTCTCATTTCTCTACTTATCTAGAAAATATGACGACAGATATTTTTCAACGCGACAGAAAATATGACCGATCGAACGTCTTCGAGAAAAACGAAAAAAAAATCTGGCGCGTCCGTGACGAAACTAGGCGAAACGTGGGCCAACGAGAAGCTAGCAGAACTAATATCCTGGAAAATAGGAGTTTCAGCGAAGCTCTCGGACGGAATTGCCGGGTGAAATTCACCCGGTTATTAACTAGGCATACACATTTCATCTTTTACCGGTGAACGGAGTGAAAAGGGTGAGCGGGAACCCCTTAATCTTTTCGAACGCACGCCAACCGTTATTACGAGATCGATGTCGAATGTGCCGATGCGTGCTACGATAGCGGAGCGTAGGTCGGCACTTTTGTCGCACACCTTCCCCTAATTGAAAGCTTCGGCGTGAAAGGTGGCCGAGTTTCGTGCATTTCTCGAATTCAATTTCGTTTCCATTCCCCTGCGCTCGTCTCAGCCGCGGAGACAGTTTTTTTTCCATCGCGAGGTGCAAAATCGCTGGAATCGTACGGAGATTTTTCGCGCATATCGGAAATAATTTGGCGAGAATTTGGAAACGAGTAGGAGCGATGTACTCACGATTGCTGCCCCCGGATTCGTCAGTCTGCAGGGCAACGTCGCGGTGCCTCCGGTCTGCGCCAAAACCTCTTTGGTGGGCCCGTCGACGACCTCTTCATTTTTCCCATCAGCTCCGCTCAGCGGAACGCTTAATTTATTGGCACTGGAGTCCTGCTGATGCCTCGCACCTCCCCCTGCAACAAATAACGCTGGAATCGTTATCCGAGGGCATTTTATTGGGCGAAAACTTTTTCCTCTCCGTCTCGCTTTCGCACGCATCCGGCGAAAAAAAAGGTCGCCGAACGTTTTCGAAACCAAGATTACCTTTATCGCCTCGAAGGAGGCGTCGCGCTCTCCTCCGGCCTTATCGCTCGCCGCGCAAACGATTCTCGAACGAATGTGTCCTGATGAAAATGGGAAACACTTTTCTGTTCATTTCCAGCGAGGCTGGAAATGAATTTTTTGCGGACCAGAATCGAGGCGAGTTCACGAGGCAGGAGCATGCGCGATCATCGCTCGTAAGTTCGGCGCCGGTAACATTCCGGATTTCGGTGAATCGCGCGACCGTTCGTCGGGGTGGCTGGTTTCTCCAAGATTAACGCGACCGCGAGGCAAGCTGCGGCAAGATCTCGCCGGGCTTTACGTATCCTCCCCGCGTATAACTCTTACCGTCTACATAGTTGATAAAATAAGCGAATAACTTGGTCTCCGTAATAATTACGAGGATCCTCCGGTCGCGCTCAACTCCGCCCTCCCAACCGATCGACTATTCGCAACTTCCACGCACGAGCGTGCAGAGTTTTGCAAGGAACGATGCTGCCCGCCGCACCATCCCGAATTCCACCCCCGACGCCGACGAGGACGGGCCGCTCGCGCGACTCGACTCCACCCTTTCTCGATAAAAGCGAGCAATACTTCGCGCGACCTCTCGTCGCAATCAGCGATCGTCTCGTAGCAATTTTCAAGCCAGGCTATTGGCAAGCGTCCCGCGTCCGGCATAAACTGACGCGAGAACAAAGAGACGGGGCGAACAAACGGGGCTGGTAATGCCAAAAAGTCAAGCCGCCAACGAGTTAAAAGTTTCGGTAGTGGCGCCGTTGTTCGCGAGGAAATTGCTTCCAAAGCTATCAACTCCCGGTACTTACATGCACGCTCGAATCAATCGTTTCGACTCTGACACGCGAAATGAATTCCGAGGCTCGCCTCGATAATTAGTCGGGCTCGTCTCGTCTCCAGACTCTACGGACTTTCTTCTCCCGCTCGGTGTCTACGGCTCGTTAATTTGCCACGCGTCCGAACGTCTCGGCATAACTAACTCGAAAAGCTCCCACCGACTCGAATGAATCCGTAGACGCAAAAAACAAGCTCGCCTCTCCACTGTTTACCCGCAAACTTTTCCGCCGCGTTCGGTTCGTACTTACGCGGCTAATACCCGACTTCCACGCCGTCCAAAGTATTCCGTCAAATTTAACACAAAAATTTGGGTTAACGACTCGTTCTCCCCAAAGTTAGCGTGATTTCAGCGCGCTCGGTGCGCAGCGATGAAGCAGCGACAGACACACCGAAATGTTGAACATTCTACGCAACATTTTTCACACCGTACGCGACGACGGAACACGTTTTACTGGACAGGACACTCGCAGGAGACCGAGGTTACGATTTTTCGGGATCGACCCTTCGCACGATATTGGTCGTGTCGGGTTTCGCGAGATCCGAATCTCTCGAGATTTCCTCGAGATTCGCCGGCTCCGAATTGTCGTGGGACGCGATTCCTCGTCGCATTTTTAACGGCAGCCGTTTGACCCCGTCGCTTTTCTATCTCGTTGTCAACGAGACCCTCGGCGCGATTGTCTCTCACGTTCGGATCAATGCAACGCTCCCCGATACCGGTGAGCAGCCGCGACGTCGTCTCTGCCCAAGTTTGCGTTACGCTGCTTGCTTCCGGAAAATTTCCAGAATCAAGATGGTCGCTCGTAAAAACAGATCCGGCTTTACCGTGACGGCTAAGACAACAGTGGGGTTATTAATTTGCCCGCTTCTCGCCGAATCCCAATATTTCGAGAGAGTTGAATTTTAGCTTAAATATAGGAATTTTAGCTCCTGTATATTTTGAATGTTATCTTTACAACCGTGAGCGTTATCATGGCAATAACACGGCTCGGTACCAAATGTATTTCGCTGCACAAATATTCCTCATCGTAGGTAACTCGCGCCGTCTTCGGCGCTTCTTTAAGCCGATGCTAGCGATTTTTCGTTCGCGGATTCCCGATCCAAGGAAACCTTTTTGCGCCCTTTTACAGATAGGTTGGCAATGAAGTTGAAGGGAGGATTATTCTTCGAGTTTCTTTCAATAAACTTCAAGGGAGCCGTTGCAGCGAACTTTACTCACCGGTGATGTAGAGGTTGATCTCGATCGCCAGTGCCGCGAGAACGACGTGCGTCCTCATCGTGTCGCCGCTACGCCGGGATCCTTCAGCTGCTCCTCGGCATATTTCCCGATGACCTGCAACGAGAAGAGAAATGGTATTCGTGGACGGGGGCGAGAATCCGTCGCGCGATTCTCTCCACTTCGAAATTGTTAATTATTCGGCAGACGTTTCGATGGAAAAGTTTCGAGGTTCGTTTATGTGGGCACCTCGACGAAGGTGGCGGAGATCGATACGAGGGTCAACGACGAGAGTCGGATTTGTTAGCATGGAAATCGCGAGGGGATTCAAGGAATTGGAATTGTTTGCAGAGGATTTTAGCGCCCGAACTCTATACACGTCCGCGGTGTCGTCGCCGGGCTTTCCGACTCCTGCGAAACAACTCGGGACAGCGTCGATAAAAAGCGAGCGAACAATATCGGCGAGAAAAGCGGAGGCACTCCAAGTCCGCGTCGCCATAAGTGCACAAAAATCGTTCTCCAACTTAGTTTCGAAGCTTTTCGCGCCAATTTTTTTATCGATATTCACGAAACACGAATGTCCCGCGTAAACCTGGGAGTTTTGCATCCGGGTGGCGCAAAGTAAAAAAATGCGAGCCTACAGATTTTAGTGTCACTTATCATCTGAAATCCTTGGAAATGTATACAAAGAGTTTGAGGTAGAGAAAAATCGCGAGCTGAGCATCTTAATATTTAAAAAACGCGCAGACTTGCGCGAAACCTCGATGTTTCACGAATATTTAAAAACAAAAATCATTCGAAGAGATCGACAACCTAAAGTGGGGAACGACTTTTGTCCTTTCGGGTATTTTTTCAGCCCAGTACGGTACTCCCCGTTTTCGCGCGCACAAGACGGTAAGACTACGGCAAACGAACGAAATTGGAGTGTTTTTCGCGAGGATCAACTTGTTTTTATTCTCTCTTTCCATCGACTCTCGACGAGGCGAACCCTCACCTTCCCGCGCTACTTCGACACCACCGCGCGTGGCCGTCGCCTCTTCTTATTCCGCGCTATTTTTGCGCGAAAGGATTTCCCGGACTCGTCACGGAAGCGCGGCACGTATTGTCGAAGAGGCGGCGGGAAAGAGAAGATTGATTCGTCGATGAGCCGGGTAAACTGTGCGTCAAGAAGGAAGAATGGCGAGTTGACGAGAGCGGTAGACGAGTATTGTGTCGTTGAACAGTTGTCCTTCCCCCTCGGGAGAGAGACCCCTTCACCGAGGATTCCGGGCAAGGAGGAGAATAGGCTAGGAGGAGAAGGGTGGAAGGAAGGAAGGAAGGAAGGAAAAACCACGCGACCCCTGCCGAACAGTCGAGGTCAACGTCGGAAGGGACGAAGAGATTCGCACCGGCGGTGACTCGGGGGCCGGGGAGAGGTCAATTTCTGGCCGTGCAACACGCGTGTACGTCGAAACTGTACGTCCGCGCTTCGAGCGCGGATGAACCGGAAGCTGCTACCATCGCTGCCGCTGCCGCGCGTCACGTGGCGGAGCGCGGGAGGAAGCATCAAACGGGAATGGGCCACATCGCGAACAATCCCATTTGCAGTCGACGCATGAATATGCATGCTCGCAATTTTTTTTCATTTCGCGCAAAGGCGAGGGCGAATATGTCTTGTCATATTTTAATCTCACCCGACTTAGCGAACCTCCCCGCTATTTTTTACCCAGCCCCGACTGAAAATTCAAACGTTACCCGACCGTTTTTGCCCCCCGCCCACCCTGTCATATTTTCTCCCGGGACTCGGCGCTGTTTTCAGAAATTTGGACGAGCTCCAATTACGACCGGACGCTCGTTTCCCTCGACGCGCAAAAAAACACGGCCGTCCGTTGTCCGGGGGCGAGAAATGTAAGAATAATAAGAGGATTCGCACAAATTTCGCGGAAATAACTCGCAAATTGCGCGGGCGTATTTACCTCTTGGTCCCCGACGCGTCAACAATCTCGGAAGTTGAGCTTTGAGTCTCGTTTTTCGAATCACTTCCAAGAAACTTCGGGGATACTTTATTCCCATATCTACGTTGCTATCGAGTTCCTCGCGTGGAAAACTCGCGAGGAAGGCCGCGCCGCGCGTTTATTGGCTCAATACCGTCGCCGAATAAAATTCTTTCGCTTCCTTTTTCAAACTTTCTCCGCTCCTCGTTTTTCCCCCGCGCTTTCATCTCCCTCTTATCATCCTCCCGCATCCTCCTCCTCCCCCTTCCCTTTCTCCGCTCTCTCCCGCTCCGCCGTCCTCTACGATTCTCGTTTATCTCGACGCTCGTTCGCACACGTTCGTTATTTCCCATCTTCGAAATTCCCTTTGTATCTCGCCCAGCCTCGCGGCTTTTCCCTGACGTCGCTGCCGCAAAGTTAAGCACCGGCGTCCGAAATTCCGGAACGGGAAGCCGCGCGCTCACCCCTCGCACTTCTGCGGCGAACGCTCGCGCCTTTTTATCTCAACGTTAACGCAATAATTGGGAGATTTCCGAAGCTCTTTCGCGTACCCGTTCTCGATGGAAAAAAGTCCCGATCGCGAAAAGATAAAGGTTCAGTTTAATTCCTCCCATTTTTCCACCTCCGCTTTCTCTCTGCTCGCCCGGCAGACTCGTTACCGCCGCTTCCCCGTGCAACGCGATCTTCGCATCGCCTTTGACCGCTGTAATCGTTCCCCGAGACTCGCAGCCCCCTGGCCTCGTCGAGGGAACGAAACTTTCCGAAAAAAGCGAAAAAGAAACGGTTGAAAGGGAAGGGAATTAAAAAAAAAAAAAACAGAAGACCAAGGGAACAACCATCAATCGATGACGCTCGCGAGTTACTCGAGTCCGCGTGGAGTAAGAGAGGAGGACTTTTCGCCGATGAAGTCGAGTGAAAAGCATTCCTTTCTCGTCGGATCGCTGAGGAGTAATAAACGATATTTTCTCGTCTAGCAACTGTGCATTAAAGGCTGACATCCGCACGCGCTCGACTATTCGAGAAGGTTAATGAGCGCTCGAGAGTTACGACCACGACCCTGCCACCCTCGCGTTGCAATCAATAGCAACGAGGGTCGAGGAGGTAGGTAGCTGCGAACCTATCGATATTTTCGTATTTTCCGAGGTAAGGCGCAACCTGTCGGCCGAGAAACGTCTACCTCGTTGTCGATGACCTACCGAGTGAAACAACGTCACCTTGTAATACATTAGTCTGCGAATTCTGCTCTCGATGGTTCTTCCATAACTCTAAGGTATTGAATTCAGCAGTCACAAATATGTTTTTGGTCCATAAAAGCGTCCCTGCACTATTAATGTACCGTGATATTAACATTGGGAGTAGGCTAACCAAGTTGGGCTCTTTCCATACGTATATCGATGTACCCGTCCAAATTCGCATTTCTGTTTCTATCGCACGAACTATCATGGGGCAACCGGTTTGGACAAACTCGTGACTCATTCCTGATGCTCGTTTAGGGCATTCGGCGCGGAGGTAAAATATTCAGCGTTGTAGGAATCGAGCAATTGAAAACGATATGGGTAAAGGGGGCGCGAACAGGAGGGTTGAGAAAAGGAGAGAGAGAGATAGAGAGTAACAAAAACGGTAACTTGGTCGGTATCGTAACTCGGAAGCTGGTAGAACAGGTCGATAACGATTCCCTGGCGAGAGAGAAGCGAGAACTAATCGTCGGCTAAAATTCACCTGGGTGCCGGTGAGAAATGAAAAAGAAGAAAGAAACAATGGAACGCAGGGGAAACAACGTGGCGCGAGGGTAGTTTTCATCTTTGAAAAAATAAAACTCGACGACAGAGGCGAGAATCGTCGCGACGAGTTTCCTTTATCGTTACTACGCGTCGTAAAGATACCGAGGCGCGTGAATATTGTTTCGGTGCGGGAATCGCGTTCGAAAGTCGACCACGCGGGGCTGTGACGATACGCGGGTCATCGGGGACGCGTGAAAGAGAACAACGACGTGGACGAGTCGCGAGTTCGAAAGAAGATCAATGGAATCGCTTTGTTCGCGGCGGAACAACGCGCACCGAACAAATCGAGAGCGGCCCTTCGCGTCGAGATTTTCACGTTGACGTTGCGCGAGGGTGATCGTGACAGTCGCGAAATTAAACATTTCAAAGTTCGATTCGCCCCGCTAATATCGGAACGGTCCTTCCGCCGCTCGGCGTCGCGTAGCAAACATCTATCGGGCGCCGATAACCAATTAATCAGCTGAAACCTTTGGAACGACCGTCGACGCTTCAGTCCGGATAGGCTTAACGTAACATCCCCTCGCTGGCTAGTTTTTCATTGGTTTCTCCGCACTGACATCTTGTTCGACGAAGGGTTATTGTCGTCCCGCGAAACCTCAATCTCGGGGGTGGATCAGACCTGATGGAAGGCTCAAGCCGACGTCTGGACTGACGCGCCCTTCATTACCCACGCGATTTTTGCGTTTTTCCACCCAACCGCGCCATTCTCGGCAACGCGCATTGGGCGAATATTAGAAAAATGCGGAAACAAGTAGCTTGCCCAATCACTCGTCTTATACGTATACTGCCACGTTTCCTTTCAACGGTTGCTAATGAGTTAAAAACTGAAATCCATTTGGAATTTCGTTATGTCAGAGAGTTTGCAACGTATGCATCTAGGTCCTATGTTTTTGTTCGGTATTTCTAGTATCTGACTTGATTTCCGCCAGAAAGTAACCTTCAAATGATTTTGATGTCTTTGTTAATCCATAAATACACACGTATCGTATTCAGTGGCTATATGACTGATAATTAACACTCGTCTCTTTGTCCTCTTTTTACCCTTGTCTTTCCTTTTTTTTAATTCCTTTCATCCTTTTTATATTTTTCAGGAAGACATCTGGCCCATTTTTGACTATTACCAGTCCAAAAGAACCCGACCGTATTACGCACTGACGTATACTCATTGTAAATAATAATACTAATAATAATAATAATAAATATTAAAAACCTAAAGAACAAAACAAAAAATGTATTTTTGATAAGGTCATTTTAGACAGTATACCGCCAGCAGAACAGCGAACAGACAATAATAGCGAAAAAGAATGGTAGTTAGATATAAAAGAAGAATTAATGAACGGAAACAGAAGCCTTATCGATTAAAGAATACGCACTAGAGATCTTGCAAAGTAGTACAAATGGTACCACAGCTAGTCTAAATAACGCAGGAAAGTACAAGGACGAAACCGAGGTATTTTATTCGCGTGATAAACTGATTACATTAGTAGGACAGAGAGAGAGAGAGAGAGAGAGAGAGAGAAAAATCACGCGAGCAAACAAGATTCGCGACGAGTTTCTCGTGGGAGGTAGTTTCAGAGTGACAATGCATCCGTGTTCCTCTTTCTGATCGCGGAATATAAAACTAACCAGCGTAATATAAAACGTGGGACGAACGCGGCATCGTACCGGAGCCATCGACGATATCAGCAGACTATTTCATCGCGAAATGTCCCGAGCCGGACGTTGTGAATTGTAATTCATACGGCTTTACCCGGCGGCCGCTAGCGTACGCTACGTGACTTCGGCGAGAACATAACAAACATGACGCGTATAAATATCATGCGAAAAAACGAATAAAAATAGTAAAAAAAACAACAACAAAAAAACAGCGAATAGGACAACATTTGCGGATTCGCGTACCAAATTGATTGGTAATTCGTTTTGCAGCAGATCGAACGTCTAGCTGTTTGCGAAACGTGCGAATAAATGCGGCGTCGTTAGGCGTCAAAATAACGAAGGAAATTGACAGACGTGCAAAGTTATCGGCGAGTATAGTGGGAGCGAGAGAGAGCGCGCGCGAGAGAGGGATTAAGTAGTCGAAGAAATGACCGGTCAGACGCGAAGCGTCGCGCGCGCGTTTGCAGCCGCGGCGTTTTATCATGCACGGGAATATTGCAGCCTGTCGACGACGATAGGTGAGCCGAGCTTCAACCATTCTAATCCTCTTGCCGCGTATTTATCTGCTCGTGTGGTCGTGCGTCGAGCGCAGGGATGGGCAGCCGAGAATCGACCCCGATAAGCACCTGATGTGCACGCGCGCGTCGCTCACGCTATACTTGTGCGCCCTTTCCTTTTTTTTGCTGCATCGCTTTCGAGCTTGATAAATGTGCGTTTGCTCTGATTTTTTTTTCCACCCACCTCGATTCTCGATTGCTGGCTAGCATAGATTTACATACCCCGTTTCGATTCCATCCGCGTTGCTCCGTCGACGGAATAAAAACGCGATGAAAAGAAAATAATCCGATGATATATCGCGCGTTTGCAGGACATTTGCAAAGGCAACGGATACTCTCGCCCGCCTGTGCGGACATCGATGCGCGATTGAACCATTTTTTCCACGGCAAACGGCTGTATCGTTCATCTTTTTTCGCCCTCCTCGTAGTTTCGTGATTCACCTGCCGGTTTCTTGCGTTCTCGGCCTCCGAAAGCTTTGGCAACCTAGTCTCGGGGGCGGGCTTTTCGGGACAGTTGTTTCCGCCGGGGAGATCCGTCCTCTCGAGTGTAGCGGCGCGTAGCTGGCGATGACGGTTGCGGACTACGGAAGATACGCTTCATCGAGCACGCAGGAATAACGAGGAATTGTACATACGGAGAAAAAATGCGAGGAGTTGGAAACGCAATAACGCGAGTCGCAAAGAAAATCCGTCGAAGACCGCGGATGGATTAAAACGTTCAAATTTACGACCTGGACAGACCGGTTGTTTTGCCGCTCATCGCGAAGCTTGCGGTTCGGCGGTGTCGGACGGGTCGCCGGCAGGCGCCTACGCCAAAGTTGAAGTAACAAGAACTGACGGACTTTTTACGAGAGACAGCACTCGAGAAACGACGGTTTTTGCGGCAAATATATGGTTGTTCCAGCGACAGACGAGGTTCGAAAGTAGCTCGTTGGATCAGGCGAGATTGTTCTCAGCAAATTTGTTGCTATACTCGCAGATTCGTTGTCAAGCTGACCGGAAAGCTGTTTTGCGTGACGGAAGACACTGGAAAAAATCGATTTCACGCTCAAAGGGATAAATTTGAGTGGGTTTAGGTCCGTTTTGAGCGATTTCGAGTCTTGCTGGTTTGGAGAAGACGGTAGGGCGCGAAAGTTTGGGTAACGAACACCAGATGCGTAGAATTTAGCGCTTTCTTCGTTGGTTGCAACGTTCGCGAAGCCGAGTACAATTTGAAAGGTGAGAACTGGGCTTTCGGGATCGCTTGGAGAGAAGAAATTTCGTGGAGAAAGGGGGAAAATAACGTTAATGAATGCGCGCTCGTAATTACGCCCACAACACTCCTCGGAGTTATTACGGCATTTGAATTCGCCGCGGAGGGTAAATTTATGCAAAGGGTGGAAAAACGAGAGATAAAAACGTTGAGGAGAACCGACTCGTCTTCATTCGGTAGAGTCTGCAGAGCAGCTGCGAGGAGTG
Source organism: Arge pagana (assembly GCA_963969455.1). Taxonomy (NCBI): domain Eukaryota; kingdom Metazoa; phylum Arthropoda; class Insecta; order Hymenoptera; family Argidae; genus Arge; species Arge pagana. Next base: position 24,425,110 of record OZ018309.1, on the reverse strand, counting down.
GGGTCGCTTCGCGCAGCTCGTGACGAGTCTTCGATTACCCGAGATATTTCCTCAACTTCGACGCTCTTGCAAACAGCGTAGGCAATCTGCGGCCGGGGGAGGGATGTTTTCGATCCGATGAGATACGCGCGTCGACTCTCTCGAGACTCCTCGAAGTTTAGTAACGACCATGTCCATCGCGTTGGTCCAATCTGACCGTGAGACGTCCGTTGTCGCGAGATATCCGCGGCTAAACGTAACGGATAATTTCATCCGACTCCGACTGAACTTCCCCGAATACCGATAACATCGCGAGATCCCTCTCGCCGTTTTTTCTCCATAACAGCATCGTTAGCCTGCGAATGAACGCGTCAGCGAACGTCCGAGTAAGCCGCGCGCCTGACGTTCGTCGATGCGAGCGATCCCACCGCTGCCATCAGTTTTTGTAATCAGAGTCTTGAGATCCCCCGTCCAACCATTGTTGAATTAAGGGTTGTACGCGAGTGCGTAATCTTTCAATCGTTACATTGCCTGCTACGAGCTCGATGCAGAGCTTGCGGATTCCTCCGGTGCCTCAACGCGTTGCCTAATTGCTGCCCTTGCACATTCCTTGCCCTTGCACACTCGACTTACAATGAGAGGTTTTCTTTCGGTACGAAGGCTAACGTGACCAGTTCGAGTCGGTCGAAGGATCACCGTCGTTAATAATTGGTCCTCGAGCGGAAATCTCTCTCTCTCTCTCTCTCTCTCTCTCTCTCTCTCTCTCTCTCGCAATCACGCTGTATTATTACCTGTTTCGCTCGCATTTGTAACTCGATTACGCCAGTCGACTGCGACCGTCGAAGCTCGCAGCCCGATGAAAGATCTCTCGTCCTCGTCCCTTCGAGGAACAAGCACCGAGGAATATCCCCATCGATAACAAAGGTTCTCGGCCGGATTCGCTCGATCTTGTTTCGAGGCAAAGTAACCCGATATAATAACTCGGCGTCTTATCAAAGGCGAACCACCAGCATCGCCAAACAACGTTAAAATCGAACGGCGCGGCACACCCGCGCCGAAGCTGAGTTAACTTCGGGAGTTAAACGAATTTGCTCCGATCGCGAAATTTGATATCGCAAAAGCGATCGTAAATTAGAAATTCTCGCGTGTCCACCGCCGAATCCCGAGATTCGTAGGCGATCGATCCCCGCCGAACGACTGCATCGCACGTGAAAGTTCTCCGAACTTCGCGCTGACGATTAGCCCGATGGAAAATCCGAATTTCATCCTCGAAGAATCCAAGTCCGACGCGATTAGGCACGAATTATAATAATCCGACGCTGCTCTCTATCCATTCCCATTCTTGTCTCTCTCGTCCATTTTTTTCCACCAACAATTCCGAGGAGAAATTATCGGATATCGCCGTTCCGCGTGATCGTACAATTTTTCATCACGGTAAGTGATCGGAAAACTCGCGTGAACTACGCGAAGCACTTTGCTATCGGCTCGGAAATGATTTTCTCGTTTCGGTGTGAATTTTCCCGCGAAACATCTCTCACTCGCGTTGTATATCTTCAGCCGATCCAATCACGACGTTGGCTCTCGCGAGCGAAACCCTTCTTCTCGTTTCGCACGGATGACGAGGACGTTGTAACGCGTCGGGGAATTCTCTGGATTTCGCTGACGTCTCTCGCCACGTAGAAAATCCACGGAATCATAAAATCTGTCCACCTACCGCGAACGTGCAACGTCGAGGTTACGTTTCCAGGCGCGAACCGAGGTGTGTCACCTGCGTTCGAATGTAGATTTATCGTTCGCGACGTGTAAACGTTAATGACGGGGCAAGAATGGTTCGCTCATCGCTGACGAACGGACGTGGGAGTGCGCAAACGGACGGACGAATTTTCGTAGGGTCACGAGAATTGAAACGAATCGCGGCGGCGTCCCTGTAAATCAGGAACTCGGTCGAAGCCCATGGAACTTTGTTTGTTCGGGGAATTAATCTTTGCGAGAAGGGAGGATTTTCCACGGACAGTTTTTTATTACAACGACAAATACACCCACGCGGGAGATCGATCCGGCGGCGGAGGAATCTTTCGAGAGTGTTTTCGAGTCTCTCGATCACGCAGCGCGAGCTTGTCGCCGACAAACGCGCGGAATGCGAACTATATTTATTTGTCGTTCCAATCCAGAATTCTCCTACGAATTGGACGCTTCCACAGGCCTCCGGTAGAAATACGCGACGTACGCCAATTACGACCGGGCGGGGTAGAAATTTATCTTCGCGGAGCAAAAAATGTGTCTCTGTACGGGAATAAAAAGTGAAGCAAATAGCACTGAACGAACTGTAAATACATTCGTATTAAGCGACGCATCCTGCGACCTGGGCACAATTTCGTTGACCATCGATTTTCACATCGACATATGCGGCAGCAGGTGTATTTAGTCGACCTCGTTATTTGCTCTACCGATTGCTTCCAGCCGTGTAACAGCAGCAGAGAGGAATCCGACGACTTATAAGATTAGCCTCTACCAACATTTTCTTCCATAATAACTCGACTCGACTGCTGGATGAAAAATTCGCTGTGTCGCGCGACTCTATCGTCCTCCAAATTCGACGATCCCAATGGCGTATCTTTTCCCCGCGATATTTCGAAAGTACGAAAAGCTCTCCGCCACCTCGACCATTCCGTACATAGCGAGCAAACGACGCGACGCGACTGGCCATTTTTATTATTCGTCTTAAAATTAAATAAGTACATTAAAAGTTCCGAAAACAGAGACAAACCAATCGATGTACGATCACCGATAAAGTTTCTTACCGCACGGATACTTTGAAAATTTGCGACGAGTTTCTCACGACGCGAGGAAAAATGCGACAACGATTGTTTCTCCGTCGCGTTTGCACCGCGCACCGCGTAGCATGCGTGTACGCTATTCGTATACGAATGATAAGTCTCGTATCAACGAGCTCGATCGTACACCGGCGACGGATACCGCGCAAGTGAAATTCCTCCGCTGCACCGAATCGAAAAAATGCACCGCATTCTCGGAATTTCTCCGTTCTCGACGCTTTCGCACGCCGAAGATCGGCGATAATGAAATCTCGCGTCCGTGCATTCCGTTCGTTCGTTTCAAAGGACTCGTTCGCTTTATCCGCGCGCTGATTAGTTGTACAAGAACGAACGACGAAGGGCGGCGCGACGTGGAGGGTTGAAAAACTTTGGCGAAAGGCATCCCTTCGCTTTCGAATATCTCGGCCACGTAACTGCAGAACCGTAAAGCCGAATGTGTTTTATCATCGTTTCGCCGACGAACGAGGCCCGTGGGGCGAGATAGGGGTGGACAATGACGTCATGTACACACAATAGCGAGGTACCGTTATTAATCATTTTCCTTCCCCGTTAAACTCTTCCGAAGCCCGGGCGAAATCTGCCCGCGCTTACGCTGACCGAGCCTCGGCTACATCAATAGGCAATAGGCTCCGCCATACACGCTCGCGTAACGCGTCCCCGAAAGCTCGCAGCCGTTCGATTCTGTATGGCTCCGCTCCTCCGCGTCCTCTCTACCCTCGCGACAAACTCGCCCGACGCTGTTCGCGCGAGCCTTTCGCCAATGCGTCATCCGAGGGCGATGCTTGCACGGAGAAGCTCTTGGATTCTTTGAATTTCCAAGCTCCCAGCGCCGAACTCGGCCGCTGACCCACGGCTCGTGTCAGCTGGAGCGCGTCGCCCGCTCCCGATGGAAGGAAACACGCGAGGGTCACCGAAACGCGAAACGAACATAACTCTTCGCACCCTTCGATCGGGAGCAACGCGTGGCTTAAACTCGTATCGCTCGTATCGGCCCGCGAACATCGGTTACGTTTCGCTCGCTTTATCGGGCGATAAAAAGTCGATAAATTCATTCGACGGATCGTCAACTGTTCTCGTTGTCGTAGACCTCGATACATCGCGGTAGGTCGGCGCGTTTGCGTCTCGCTTCTCATCTTCCGATGACCTTGGGAGCGAGATTCGCGATAATTTGCCTCGTTATCCCTACGCGTTCCCGGAACCTGGGAAAAGCTCGATGATTGGGACACGCGAATACAATTATGCGCTCGCTGCGGAATCGGATGACGAGCGATGAATGGTCAGCCATAATGAATCGGCGGGAGGGACGCGGAAGACGGATGACGGACGACAAATTGTTGAATTGCAACGCGTTCATCGATCGCGGGTCATCGGAGTCCAATTCGCCGGCGCAGCGCGCTTCTCTCTCACCGTTCGGCCTACGGCTACCAACCGTGTCGAGTCAGCTCTAAGCCGCGCTAGCGATTCGCCAGAGTCCTTTTGTTAGAGCGGAGGAAAATAGAGCTGGATTCAAACGCCGAATGGTAACGCGAATTTTTCAATTTCACCAAACTCCAAAGCCCATCGGTGATCACAGTCGCGTCACGCTCGTTTTTTTCTCTCTCGCTTTTGCCCCGCGACGAGGTTGGCCGCGCGTCGTTCTCGCAGCAGCTCGGCGCGTTTTCCTCGCCGAAGTCGATCCGGGTGTAGAAAATCGTGGAACGTTTCGAGCTTCCATTTTGCCCGGAGCTAATCGACGCAACCTCGAATATTCGCCCCCGCAGCGATCGAGATTCGTTCGATCGCCGACGTACGGACGTGAAAATGATAACGACGCGTTAAACTTCGCGTCGCATATCGCGCGCTCGGAACTTTCTCGCATCTGTCGACGATTTGGAATTGAAAAATTCTCGCGACAACCGCGCAAACTTTCGCCCGTTTTTATAGTCGCGACGCGTTCGGAAAACGTGTCACGTCACGGAGGGTCAAACAATCAGACAACGTCGCGATATCTCCGCGCGAACTCGACGTATATGCTCGAGCGTTCTCCTAGCATGGGAATAAAGCTGCGACGAGACGAAGAGTCGGAAATAAAATGGTAAAAGCAAAAGTAGTAGAGACCGCGAGTCTTGAGATCTTTCAGGAAGAGAGCGACGAAGACGAAGGACTCCGCGCTCTCCACGCAGAACCTTTGAGAAATTTCGAGCAACAAATTCGCGTTGTTCGCCGTCAGATGCGGACTCATTTCGCGAATCGTAACTCGCCAGGTCGGTGAAACGAAAAGAGTGGAGTAAAAGTATGCAAATCCCAAAGCTGTCTGCCGGTGACAAATGTCGCGGCTGACGTGGCTCTGGTAAACCGGGGAAGCGATGTTGGATCAACCGAAAAGTACCCATCGCCCGGTGTAAAACTGGGGGGTGCTGAGGCTACGCGGAGACGTCGGGCCAGAATCTCAGATTCTACGCCGGTCCTACCTGCTCTAGGCTTTCTGGTCGTTCCCTCGAAGAGAAACGGTACGACGCTTCTCCCGGATATCTCTACCCGTGGGAAATACGAGAACCAGCTCGTACATTATGCAATGTCAGACGGTTTGGTTAGTTAGAGGCCAGAGCCTAGCTTGACAAATGAATAGTCGGTCCGAGAATGCCCCGTGAAAGGGGGCGTCAGCTTCGCGACGTACTCGGACGCGTCTTCGAGAGATTCTGGACCCTGCGGAGCAACGGAGACGCTCTCTCGTTTCGTGGAGAGTCGGGGAGGTGAGCGCCAGCTCGCGCGGATCGGCGATTCGATTACGAGGCGGAGAGATGAAAAATTCGATACACGTACCGGGGGACGAGGAGAGAGTGAACAACGAGAGATTCGTTGTTGGAGTGTTCCGCTATCATCATCCTCTTCACCGCAAGGTATTCGTTAGCGAGCCGCAGCGTCGAGGATCTCCTTGATCTCGTTAAAAGTATAAAATGCCCGTTTCTCTTTGACGCGCGCGCGCGGTCGGGGTAAGAGTCGGGAAGATCGAGGGATACGAGTTGGAAAAGAGAAACCTACGATTAAAATTGTTCGCGGGCTCGTACGACGCTGCGCGGCGGAAGAGAGAGAATGAAAAGGAGTAGGTATGTAGGTAGGTAGATAGGTAGGTGGGTCGGAGGTAGGAGGAAGCAAGTATCGGGGACATGGAAGAGAGAAACCACGCAAGAACGCGAGAGATAAGCTGCTGCCGGAGGGGTGGGTATAGGCAGTCGAAAGGGATTAAGCTGAGCCCAACATCTAATCGATGACTTTCCAAGTTTCTCGAAGAACACGCCGCGCCCGACACGCGGATTCCATTCGCGTCACGATAGCAACGGGGCGAGAACACAACGGATTCGGTCGCGATGTCGCGTCGCGCCTTTGATTTCCCGTCGAAATTAACCCGGCGCGTTTGTTTATCGACGAATTAAGCTCGCGAGACGCGCAACCGCCGCGGACGTCGAGGTGATAATCGCGCGAGGTTTCGTCGCGTCGGACTCGATTCTCTCGGTCGGGGAGGAAACCCCGACGATTCGACGCCCGCGTCGACCCTTTTTTTATTTCCTCGCCAACTTCCACCTTCGTGAATTACGTTCCACCCGTCGGATCCTTTATTAAAAAGAACGATATCGAATGACCCGACCTCTTTTTCCCGCGTAAAAACGAGCACGACTTCGCGACGTCCGGGAGAATTCTCTCGAAAGATTCGCGTCGCTCTCGAGAGGCTCGACTGCCGCTGCGAGAGATGATCGTAGCAGGCAGGTACTTCGAGTTTCGCGCCGGTGACTCCATCGACGACGTCCATTTACCATTCTACCTCGCGTTCCCCGTCCCACCGATAAGTTCTCATCTAACTTCCATCCAATGCCGGGACGGCAGGTAGTTGGAGATCCGTTTCAGTCGATTTTCAATAAGGATCTTCCCTACGGCGCATCGGGCAGCCTCGTCCTCGTCGTCGTCGAATGGAAAGGCATTCGTACTCCTAGCTTCTCCCGTCGTCGTCGTCGTCGTCCTCGTTGCTCGTTCCTTGTTTCTCCTCTTCGTCTCGCTCTCCCTTTTCCCCGTGTCTCCGCGATTCCGGATCGTCTCCGAATTTTCACCGGGTTCGGGTCGTTTGTCAGCGATTCTTGGTTACGGATAAAAGTCAAACGTAGGTGTAATAAATTCGCGTCGACGGAAGTGGGATCGTTAGGAAAGAAGGAGGGGAAAGAAAAAAGTGGAAGTTTCCATTCGGAAGAAATTTAAAGTAGTGGAAGAAAATAAATCGAGAGTCGAGGGGATCGTGATGCGCGGCTGCGGGGGGAGAGGGATTCGGAAAAAACCGACAAGGATAATAAATACGGACGACTTAGGTGGATTCTCGTATTTCTTAAGCGTCGAGGCGTTCGGCTATTACCCTTACTTTTCTTTCGAATTGCTTTACGAGCCGCGAGATATTTCGACGCGGCCGATAAATTGCATTTATTCATTATTAGCCGAGGGAAAGCAGGGTTAGCGCGCGTCGGTGGGACGGTCGAAGAGATAAAGGGCAAATGGGCCGAGTAATCCGACCCTTTGTTAAACCAAACCAGCTTCACCCCCAACGAACGACACGACTTTTTCTCATCTCGTTCGTCTCGTCTCTTCCGCGCGGTCGTTACGCGCATCCGCCCCCGTCTCGTTCTCGGACCCCTTGGCCCAAAGTTGACCGTGACATCTGCCGCGCGATTCGATGCAGCTCCGCGATGCGGACGCTACGTCGACATCGCGGCGAAGGGGATGTAGCGCGAGGGGGTGGCGAGCAAAGATGAGAGATGCGGAGTCGGGGGCCGAAGGGTGCATAGATTAGCCAATCGGCGTGTAATCGCTTTAGCTTCCTTATTTCACGCGCGTGACTAACCGCACTTTGCGGTTAGCTGCTCGCCAGGGAGCGAAGGTTAGCCCGCGGGGGATCGAGCGGAATATTTTATTAGCTCGACAGATGCGTTCGACAATTTCACCTGAATATATGTATATACGCGCAGCTGTGCCTTTGGTAAATATTTTATTCCCGCGCGTCGCGAATCGAGGGGAGGAGAGAGATCTTGGACACCGCGCGCCGCGAGCGATTCGAATCGTAATTTTTAGCCTTCGCCCGCGATCCCATCCCCTCGGAGCTGTAGCAAGGATGCGGAAACGGCGAAGGCTGGGAGGAGGAAAATATTATTCACCCGGCTAGGCGAGGTCCTGGAAGATGCTATCGCCTGCGTCGTGATCGCGCGCGCGAACTCGAGTCCTTCGATTACGTAGGCTGTTGCCGGCGAAGTTTTTCCCAATTACGCGCGAATCGACGCTGAAGTATCGGTGCGTCGGGTCAGCCCGCGGGTTGGTGTAACGAGCAGTGACCTCCGCGAGAGCGGAGGAAACGACGCGGAGTTTTGCATAAGACATACACCGTACGCGGGGGGAGGGAATACCACTGTAATTTCGTATGCAAAAGTTATTACTCGAAATTGTCTGAAAATTGCGCTCGCCGCGCCGGTAATTCGCCGGGGATCGCGGCTTCGGTATTGGAAACGGTGGTAGGGTGTGGTAGCAGACGTCTAGGGCGCCGCAATCCCTTTAGAATAATCTGACGTTTGCATTTTCAGGGGCGGAAGCTTAAAGTATGCAAATAGTCATCTCGAGAGACAAGGGAGAGAAACAACCATGTATAATCCGGCTGCGACCATCCGAACACGGAGCATGCTACGATAAATATTACATGTGCTAGCCCACGCATGCTTCAGCGACCGCGCGCATACGAAATGTCCCAGATGAGACCGACCAAAATTCTACGGACGATTCCACTCGCGAGAGCTAAACAAAAACTACCAACAGCCCCCGGTTCTCCAATCCTCCCCGCTTCCTCCCCCCACCAACGTGATCGTCGACTACCTCGTTTCCATTTTCAGAGACGATTCGCGAACGCGACTCACCTGCTTGCCGAGACGTGGCCTCATCGCGCATCGCCAGGCCGACAGTCTCTTCCGATTACCAGTCGCGCGTACAAAAACGCGGTGAAAAATCGACCCGCATGTGACAATCACGATTACGCGGTTCGACTCGTTTGACTTGGGATTCGCGAAAAATAGTCCCGTTTTTCTTCCGTTCCCTGCCTTTCGCGGTGGCTGTATACTCCACTGTATTCCACGAATGGTGGTACACTTTTCCAAGCCCATTTTTCGTCGGCCCTGTCCTAAGAAATACCGTAACCCGAAGAAAACACCGATAGTCCGCTTCGCAGCTTGTTTGAAAAAATGTGCGCCCGGTTGTCGGATAAAAAAACGGCGACAAACAGAATCGCAAATGGATCGTGTTGAACTACTGGATGTTAAGAAGATGACGATGTCGCGGTGGGTGGACGAGGATCCCTAATCGAGCCATCGTCGTTGGAATAATCGTTGGTCGTTTGCTTGCCATCGACACCGAAATTCTCTGCATACGAGGCTACTTCCAAAATCACTCCAATACCATTTCACAGCTGGAGTTGCGGACCTCTTAGGCCCTCGTCCTCATGGTAGTGTCACGCGTATTACCGATTCGCTCGCGTCGCGCGTCAATCGTCGTCAAACGAGGCGCCTCGCGGCGAGAACGGCTCGATTATACCTCTGTCCTCCAATTTGTAAAAATGACAGATTATCAAATCGAGGATACTGCGGATAGCGTATGTCTATTGTTCTCCGATAACAACTCTCCGGGCGCTACCGCGATAAATTTCACGCTCGTAAGTCAGATAATTTCTCGCAATTTCCTCCTCGTACCACCACTTTTCCGCCGACGAGAAGTAGCTACGAGTAACTTCGATTTTCATCCGTCGCTTCTTCCCCGGTTCGCGGCAAACAATCCGATTCAATCTTTATTCACAGGTGGTCGAAGTCCCATCCGGAATGGTTTTCCGTCCAACCTCTCATATTTCACGATCGGAAGCGCGTCGCCTCGCGTCTTCGTCGTTAATTCCCGCGAAATTTCACCTCCTCGCCAGGTTTCCACCGACCGATTTCCCGTCGTCGCCCGACGCGAACTTAAAGCTCGGCGATACTTCGCGACTGGCGTTCGATAATACAACAACAATACGCGGAGGTGGACTCTCTCGCACGCGTTTTACGCAGCTACTACGTACAACGCATATTGTACACGGCGCGAAGCTGAGGACCACGCTAACGAGTTTTCACACGTGAATGAGTTCTCCTGTCGAGCTTATAATATAAATCACTCCGTGTTTCGCGCGGCTTTTGTGCCGGTATACGAGATGTGTCAGCGTATAAGCAGCAGAACATTACGCGTCCGTAGTCGTACGAACGCGCGACCGTAACTGTATAGCCGTAATTGCAGGTACTAATGCATCCCCCGACGTCATATATCTATACGCACCAGCTCGGGGAGCACATGCTGCCAAAGTTAGTCCGATAGGCGGCGAGACGTGGTTGGAACCGAAATTAGAATACATATTGAGAAAGGTCGTGGTTTCAGCCGTGAATTTCAGATCACGGAGCCCCGATTCCAAAACGATAGAAATTGTCGAAACGTAGAAACACGTTACCACCGAAAAATCGCAATTTCGCTCGTCGTGCCCAACAGCACTCACAGCCAGGTATTTTCCAGGAATCCGGGAAACGAGATGTAAAATTCAGTGGTTTGCCAAATTATCTCGGACAGCGCGCAGACTTTAGTATTTTCGAGTTGTCCCTTGTATTGACGAATCATTGGAACTCACAAATTAGTTTTTAGGCAACTTATTTACGTAGCAGTTGTGCTGATATCGTTATTATCGAAACTACCCTAATTCGCGACTCTACCCGAGCCGGTGCATTTTCAAAAACTGAACGTATCTCGATGAGCGAGCGAATCCGAGGGTAACGAGCATCCGCGAAGCTGCGGTAATTGGTCCGTCTAATTTTCGACGAAAATTCGCTGGCGTAGATCCGGATCGCGTGGCGGGGTCTTCTACTTTTCGATTATAAGCCAAGCATCCGGCTGCGATGCGATTGGACAAGCGAGAGAAATGTACGAGGAGCAAATCAGAGCAGCCCTCGGCTCACGCGAAATCGGTTGCGTCGTTCCCCTTCCAGCTGCCCGGAAAGTTTGACCGAGTTTGTCGCTACTTAATCACACCTCGATAAGGCGAATGTTTACGCGCCGGGCGAAACTATTCGTTCAGATTTTTTCGTCAGATTCAACAGCCTCGGCGCGTCTCGTTGTCGCGTTACTTTATCGCGTGACGGTGTCGCGCCGCGGTGTGCGGAGCAAGAAAAAATTACCCTCGAATCCTTCGCTTATCAGGATTCAGATTTCACGCGATGCCAATTTCGAATCGCTGGGCAGCCTCGTCGATCGCGGATCTCGCGTAGAACGACGAGAAAACGCCGTACAGGTCCACGAGAGAACGGAAAAGTAGTCGGATACAGGCGACTAGCGTCTCGTGTTAACCTCGCGCTCCCTGAAAATGAACGGTGCTAACGTAGCAAATCCACGGAGAACCGCGCTTAACCGAGAAGATTACCCCTAATACGGCGATAAGGATTATCAAGATTTGAATAAAACTAACTTCTAAGCACGGCTACGATGGAATTTGGAAGCGCGGCGAGACTAGCGCGAAGATGATGAAGCGGCGAGAACCATTTTTCACCGCTCACGCATCTTCCTCTATTTTCTCTGCGCCCCAATGACCTACAATTTTATCCGCGTCGGTATCACTCTCGCTTCCTCTCTTTTCGTTTGTCGGGCTTATCACGCCTGACGTATTATTACGCTCGTGCGTTCTTGTCGCGATGAAAATTTGTCAGAACGTGAAACGTCGAGCCTCCCCTTCCGCTCCCTCTTCATCGCGCTCATCGCTGCATCAAACACGAAAGCTGCGAGCTCGCCCATTCGCTTCGCTTCCGTATCAAAAACTTCTCGTAATTACGATTTCCCATCGTCATTCGACGCGTCCGATTCGTCCTCGCTCATCGATTCCCTCGTGTCTGGCAGAAAAACGAGGCACGAAGCTCTCGCACGCGGAGAGCTTGCAGTGGCGCGAGCTCGGACGAAGCTTCGTCAAACGCGCGTGGCTGACGAGATACCAGTTTTTCTCCCCAGTAACCAGCCACGCAAATTTTTTAATCTTCTATCTCCCGAGTTTCGTATTACTTCTCCGAGTCGACCCGTTGCCCGGCCAGGCTTCCGTATTCGGGGAGAATAATTCACGACGCGAGCGGAGCGGATGGGAAATGGAGGCGATTTAAAAATTGAAAAACGCGATCCGGAACGCGGGACGCGCGTAAATCATACGTCACGAGTATTTTCGCGAGTGATTGAAACTTGCAAAACCAATTATGAAGCTAGATTTCCACGCGATTCGTTCGCCTCTACATCGCGGGTAATTCTATCGCGTCGCTTCTGTCGATATTACCGGGTCGTCGAATGCCGCGGCGGCAGCTAACAATAAACTTGTCCGTCATTCCAACTACAAAAGGATAAGTAAGGCGGAAAAAAATTAATTAATCGAACGGAATTGCACGAGGATTCGTAGCTTCCGGTATAACGGGGAACGAGGCGATTCTGCTGGCTAGACGTGCGTTCGGGCTCGGATCGCTTCTGGAATGGACGTTCCGTTCGATCGCCTTTTTCCATACGAAAGATCGACGCGACGCCGAGGCATCGATCGTCGTGGGGAATTTGACCGGTGTTTTATTACCACTCGGAATAAACCAGCCGTGCGCGTTCAGCGAAACGCGATTCAACGAATTCGCGAATTCGTACGTTGATAAACCGATCGCAGGACACTGATCGATTCATTGTTCACTTTTCGTTACGCCACGCGGCGCCCCGTCCGTTTCGCTGCTGGCGGTATGTCCGACCAAACTGGTAAGCCGAGGGGCTCGTGTCCGTGCATTTTTTTTCCAAAGGATTACCGACGATTTTCCACGCCAACGGCGACCGGGGATTCGGAATCAATACGTGATTTGCGAAGGCAATACCCCTGCCATCGCGCTATATTCGTCAGACGTATATTCCCGCGTTAACAACGGCCATATTACGATGCGCTGCGCGTTTCACCGCGCGATCAACTTCGCCCGACAACAACTTGTTTCCACCCTTGATTAAATTCCGATCGATGCCCGATAAAAATGTCCGTCGCGTGCGAATCTCGTTTCCATGTTCTCCTCGTACGTATAAACGTAACCGATATTTATCCGCGAACCAATTCCATTCGCGAGCCTACCTCCCTCCGCCATCAAAATTCCCGCACCCGAGTTCGATTCGTCCCCACGAAAACATGAATTTCACCGCTAACCCTCGTAATCTTAACGGGGCGATACAAATTTCGACATCCTTCGTTTCCCAATCCTTCGAGCGTGTTTTTCTTATTCCCGCGAAACCGGTCGATGAAAGTGGTTTTCGCGAAGCTGGACGAAAATGATTCGACGATTGGGAATTATTTATCGTCGCGCGGAGAAACTTCCAACGCTATCGGGGCACGAGGCAAAGTTTTTATCCTCTTGCGAGTAGAGCGACTTGGAAATGTCAACATCTCGACAAAGCCGCGAAAGCTGCTGATCGCTGCTTATCCGCGAGATGATATTTATCCGAAAGTAAGCCTCGATCTGATATTTTCACGGACGGAGGAATTATATTCCGTTCGAGCAAACCCCCCCCCCGCTACAAAGTATCCGCGTCGCAAGCTCAGTTCCGAGGTACGAACAAAGGCAAGTGATGTCGCGGTTAAGGACAATCGGCGAAGGGTATCGCGTGCTCGGTTTAGCCAACGTAATGAAAAAGCTTCGGAGCGATCAGTTTCTCCGGGCGATGGGTGCTGCGTACTCGACTTTTTCTATCACAGACCCCCTCCCTCGACGATACGACGAACGCGATGGCGCTCGATGTTTCCGTTGCAGCTGACGAATTCCCAAATTCGACCGAACCGCTGTTCGCCGCGTATAATTGACGTCAAAAGAAGCGAATTAATTACAGCGAGGCGAAATCGCGGCGCGGTTACGCTGTTGATAATCAGTCAAATTAACGGGGCACGCAACAGCTGGCCTGTATATTTGGAAATTGCACGATATCGCGCGCGGTTTTGGATACTCCGCGAAAGTTCAACCGCCGTCATCGCGTTATAATTAGATGTCTCGTTCGGTTATCATTTCACCGATCCTGTCTCCGCTCCCCGCGCCGCTACTTCTCCAACGAGATAGCCGCGATCGGATCGATGGGAGCGGATCTATCGAATCATCGCGACGCACCGGCGAAATACATATCTGTTTCCCGATACCCGATCCCAGGCTTCGGAGACACAGATATTTTTCCCCGTTTACCGTTCATTTTCTCCCGTATCGTTCGCTCGTTTCGCGCGATCCCATGGGACGGCGCGATTTTCCCATGGATTCTCGACGACGCATTACCAAAGACACAGCTTCGTTTCGATACCTTTTCGTGGCTCCGCTGCACGCTTGGGATTATAAAACTTCCAACAAACACAAGACGACGAAATCCGACACAGGAGGCACGCACAATAATTTTCCCTCGCTTCACCGAGCTTCCTTATCCTCCGCCCCCGCGTCGTGCCGTCGATCGAAGTTCCCTTTTCGTTTTTTCTGCCCTTTCCTCGTTCCGCGTTTACACAGACACCGAACACATCCGCACGTTCACTGGGATCCACGAAAATCCTTTCGACCGATCACCTCGCGAGACAAGTGCAAGATTCACCGACTTGTCGATGGTCGGATTCTTAAAAGCTCGCGGTATCCTCTTATTGTTAGTTTTCTCCGTCGCGGCTCGTCATCTTCTTCCTTATACTCGCGTGTTTACGCGGTGGGACGGAGGACGGGAATCACCTTCGGCGACACGTCGCGCGCGGCTGCTGATTTCTCTCGGATGGGACGCGCGGAAATAAAAGTTGGCGCTGCTTGGCGCGGGGTTCGACGCGGACTAACCTCTGCCCGACCTGCAGCCGGGACTTGGCGCATGCCCTCTACAATCCACCTCTACTTCGGGGCCGCTACCAGTCTGCAGGGTTGCTTTTCGACGCCGCGTCATCGGCGTGTCATCAACGCGGACCGGTAAGCCGCATCCCGCGGAATCGTCACTTCGGGTTGGAGAGATCCAGCGGAACGATCGGCTATATCCCCAACGGACGAGACGTGGGGTCGGGAAATGGCGACGAATTTTAAAATGCAACGACGAGAGATCATCGAGTGGCTGGAGGGTGGTGACGACGGGCGGCGTAGATGTAAACTCGTTGTCAGTCAGCCTCCCCGAGTTAACGCCGGTCGAGGGAAATATAAAACATCGGGAACGTATTTCGCGACGCTTGGGACGAAGAAGTAAACGAGAAATGGAAATACGCGACGAATAATAGTCATAGCCGTCTCCCTAGTAGAAATAATCAAGCTCCAACTCGCCTCCATCCAGAAACTGGGCAGCGATATCGAGTAAAAACTAGAATTACTAGAGTAATTTTGATAATCTGAAAAGCTACGATTTAAAAGGGTGACAGGTTTTTAAACGTCGCCACGTTTCATTGGATTTGTAGTCAAACTGGCCGGCTACCAAACTCGATATTATACTGGTCAGCTTCTGGATTAAGTGTAGACGAACTGGCCAGTTACTGGACGGTAACTCGATTTGGGCTGCGAGGTCCGAAACCAGGAATGGCACGAGATACGAAGCGACGAGACATCATCGAACGGAGGGGTGAGAATTGCCGGCGTTGCGTTGGCTGGCAGAGAAAAAAGTAACCGGTTTCGCGCGTTCGAATGAATCCAATGGCCGCATTCTCCTTCCGTTCTCCACCCGGAGCGAACGGAATTCCGAGTCGCAAAGCTGCGCGGAGGTTGGGGTAGGCGGAAATGCTTCGGCACCAGTTGGATGCTTGGAATTTTTGACATGCCGCGTCGCCCACTCGCGTAGCTGAGACCACGATCGACGATCTGCTTCGGCTCCCTCGTCACTGTTACGGCGAAGAAGCAAAAAGACCAGGAGGACGCATTTCGCGGCGAAAACTAACTTTGTTGCGGACAACAAACGACGCGCGACTCGAACGCAACGGCGTGACCTTGAAATACCGCCGCTCGTAGGTGATACGCGCAACAGGAGGGCAGGAGCTCGAGAGGTAGGAATTTCGATCAGTCTTGCGTTTCTCGGTTCTCGATTTTTTCGTTGTCCGACGAGCGATGCGCCGAAAGTTTCGCGAATCGTGATGCTTTCCGGAGAAATTACGAGTAGTCGGCGGGGCGGGTCGTTGATAATCAGGAGCGAGGAGCGATTAGACGCGGTACGATGAGAAAGTTTGGAAGTGTATCGCGTATCCTGGCGGTGCGTTGGGCGTCGAAACGAAAAGCGTGGATGTAAGTTGCTCGCGGTCCTCGGGGTCAGAGGGTTGGCGGGGGCGAGACGGCGAGGGCAACGGCGAGGGTGGGTGGATCAAGGAGGACGGTTACTCGAGAGTTTGGCCCGTGATACTAATAGGCTATTCAACTCGCGTAGGCACCTACCTTACCTACACACCCCCGATGGCTGATAGTCTCGGCCTTCCAGGATTTGGTAAACGAGCCCGTTTACTCTTGTTAAGGTGAGCGAAGGGAGCAATTTGTCCGTTAGCTTCGCGCGGCACGGACCGATCTTGGACGAGACGGAAAAAGAAGAGGAGCCGCGTGTCGCGTGGCGACGAGGTGCGGAGCAGGACAGCGAGGGTAGCGGCCCGAAAAGAGAACGGGGGCCGAAGGTCGGTACCGGCGCAGGGTCAGGCCCTCGAGGTCCAGGCCTACCGAACGAGCGTGACACGAGCGAGAGAAAAAAACCTTTCGCGGCTGATGGTATTTGAAAAGACCTGTCGACCCGTTCGCTTCCACCAGCCGCAAATTATTGTTCGAGGTTCCCGGCGCGAAACGCGTGCCCCGACACGAGCAGCTGCCTCGTCGAAAAATAAGTCGACGTTCGGAGCGTCCCTTTTTAAAATTCATCCGGAGTACTTCGCGTCGTCGACCCGAGCACATAGAGCATCGCCAACCGTTGATCATACCTCCTACGAGCAGCCGTTTCCCTCTTCCCCTCGATTCGCTCTCCGTTTCCGGCTGACTCGTCCGATTCTCCCGACACTTTTGTTTTTAGCTTCATTTTTACATACTTTCCAATATCGCGATCGGGAGTCGCGCACAATACGGTATCGTCGCGCGGTGTTTTTCAGCGTTGGTGTCCGGTTGAAATATTGAAAAATACCAAGCGCGTGGGAAACGCGAGCGATACGTATCTATTGACCAAGCTCGATACGAGAGGAAACTCCGTGTCGAGGTGAAACCAGCAAATTCAGCGAAAATACATGCAACCTAGAAAATGAGCAGAGTTCGAGTCGAGCGATGGACGAAGCGTCTTACCCTCTCTATTATGTAAGAACTTCGCGCGGATGTTCGCTCCCCTCGAACAGCAGAAACAGCAGGTAAGTACGCGTTTCCGTGTACATTTTGTCATTTCCAACGAGAATCGCGATCGGAACAGGTGTCGCGCCTACATCGAACTCGCTGTTACTTCTTACCTATGTTTCCCTATTCGCGTATTCGTTTTCCACAAAATCTCGAGTCTCCCACTATTTATGAGCGGTCGAGACGAATAAAATCTCGACCTCGACTCGACCGCTCGCAACTGCCGATGGAACTCGTCGTTGATCGAATCACCGTCAGTTATCTGGTTACCATGCCAAGTCATCGAATTTCCTAACTATCAGGCTCGATCCGGCGTCGTGTGCCAACGGCTGCGTGGTACGAGTCGAGAGACTCCGCTAAGTAAGTGGCTTCGACCCGGCAAGCATCGAACCGTGGCGCTTGTCGCGGCTTCATCGAGTTAATCCCATTTCTTCCGAACTTCTTCGGCACTCGGCAAAGCCTCTCCTCCCCCGTTACGTCGGCGAGGCGAGAAGTTTTTATCGGTAGAATTAACAAGCTCGTTTCGTCGTAAATAATTTCTACTTCAACAACGATCAGAACGGTCGAACGGTCGCGCGCGATAGCGAGTCTCGTAGCCTATTTCAGGATACCGAAGGATTATTGCGAATGATTTTCTCGATGCGGTGCAACGGATTAGCAAACACTGCCCAAACTCTTCGATCCGAACGTACTTCGCTCGTTCTCCCGTCAGAGATGCGCGAAATTCCGCCGTATTTCACCGAAATCGGATCATTTGCATCGCGATGTGTTTCAAATAAATCAACGAAATGCATAATTGATTCGAATTGTTTCGAGTCAGCTGCATCACGTACATTTTTCATCTCCGTGAGAAAAACTACACGCGTCGCGTTTCACGGATGACGCTTCGCTCGTTCGTCATCGATGCGTTTACCCACCGATCATTAGGGAGGCAACGTTCTGCTCGAAGCATTGAAGCATGAGCTTTTATGCCCCCTGTATTCATTATTATTTTGCCGGTTCTATTTGCTTATCAATTCTATCGCCAAGTCCATCGCGCTAGTTCAATTTTCACCACCAAGAGCTAAAAAAAAAATCAAAAAAAGATAACGAATTAGTAGTCGTCGAGTCGGTAGATCGCGACGAGCTTTGTGACACGCTTCGTGTTCTTTTTACCACCCACAATGATAACAGACGTAAGGATTCGGCCGTCAAGTTGTATGTAATTGCATATTCTAACGAGCTTGATGTATTTTTCCAGATCTATTCGTACAACAACGAGGAAAGGTACGCGAATTCAGAACGTTGAAGGAACGGAAGGGAAAAGCATGTGCAAAAACCGGAGAACACAACTTGAAATGCGGGGAAAACGCAACACTCGTCAAAATTGGATCCGCGGAAACGAGTTTCTGTACCGACGAACTAGTTTTGTTCTCTCGCAAGTGGAATGATCCGGCTGCGAAATTTGAAGTCATCAGCGTGAGATGTTCGTTGGAATGTAATCCACTCTGAGAAAATAGCCCGTTGGTAGTTCAACTACCAGCTTCAAGTTGGCAATGGTTGAAAATAAAGCGTGCGAACCGGCAGATTTCCACAGCAAAACTCAGTGGGTCCTCGGGAGAGTCAGCGAGGCTGCCGCGCGATCTTAATCATAAGCTCGTAAGCTCGTATACAGGGTGTTCCTCGCGAGCCGTTCGAACCGTCCGGGTGTGAAGAGGCTTTCCATGCTCTGAACTTTTCGTTAAGGAACGGGAAATGCAACGGAACAGTGCGATCCGGTACGATGTACCGGACTTGTTGATTGCTGAACATGTACCCCGTGGACGTTTCCCAATCTGTACGAGAAACACCCTGTACACGGGTGGGAAAGGCTGGGACGTTTATAAGTGGTACGAAATAAAAGAACATCCGTGTGTTGGCATAGCAACTGGCGGGTCCGAAGTAACAAGTAGCTCGGTATCTTACGGTCGAGTGGCCGCGGCACCCAAGTGTCCGTGAAACCGTTTCGCATCTCTTGTCTCTTGTCCGTAACATCGGTGGATGCGACGGAAGAGAGCGAGAGGGGAGCGAGCGGGCGAGAGAGTGAAAGAAATTCGTTCGCAAGATTTTATTCACTAAATCTTCTTGCTCCGCCAGTCTCGACCTGTCGCCCTCGACCCTCGTATTTATAGCGGTGTGTTTTTAAGGTTTTTTCCCGACCTCCACAGGCCGAGTCGTCGCCGGCTTCCAAAACTCGGAGCCTCGCCGGTTTTTCTTTTTTTCTTCTTCGACCAGTCAACCTCGACCGAGTCCAGGGACAATTTTTCAGCACGGGCCTCTTCTTGCCGCGTACTCGTGTTCGCCGATACGTGAAAAATCGCTTTTTGCCCCGGCAGACGGAAAACAAAACGCTCGCATGCGAGGCGAGCCCCAATTCTCATCTGGCGTTTGTAGAGTCGGGGTCGCGTGCCATTGTTTCGCGCTGCCTCTTGATAAGTCGTTATACGTATGACGCTGCGTCGCTCGACAAACCACGTTCCAACCCACGATACTCTTTTCTGCTCCCGACCATTCCAAATTACACTTTCGCGAACGACCCAGCGAGTTCTATTTTCGCGGCCCCAGCCAAAAGGATTGCGTCGCGCGATTTTTGTCCGAAGCCGAAGATTGAAACAATAGATACCTAAGTTAAAAATCCGACCCAAGTATCTTTAACATTTAATTTTCAAGCCGTTTCCAAAATCGCACTGCCATAAAAAATATAAGCCATCTCTCACGTGTACTTTTCTATTAGAGCAATAAAAAATAGTAATGTCACATGGTATCGGGCCAGGTTTTGAGCAATGCCATTTAGAAGAATTCGACGCCGTTATCGCTGTTCAGCGGAAAAAGACAATGCGAAATTAACAGCCGCAATCAAAGTGGAATAATTTATCTCGAAGATTAATCAGCAAACCTTTTTTCCTTTCTCGTACCCAACAATAATTAAAATTACAAATACAACATGGCGAACGAATAGCACGGCGCGCGAACATAATTTTTTGGCTGTACGTCGCTTTCCCGTGACACGCAAACTGCGCTTCCATATTAGTTCGCTCATTTTCGGCTGGTGAACACAAAACCGAAGGGCCGAAGGTGCCTTTTGCGACCGGAGGTAGTCGA
The DNA here is from genome assembly GCA_963969455.1 of Arge pagana. Classification (NCBI taxonomy): domain Eukaryota; kingdom Metazoa; phylum Arthropoda; class Insecta; order Hymenoptera; family Argidae; genus Arge; species Arge pagana. The sequence goes on along the minus strand of OZ018309.1, from coordinate 24,404,796 downwards.
AGCCTGAGCTAACGCTCGCTCCTCGTTCGGTCCTTCTTCCGTGCCGTCGATTCGGACGAGTAGGATGGTATCTCAGCACCATGGCGGAGATGCCATTGCTCGCGAACAAGCAAAGTAGCTACTCTGCCCGTTCGCGAGACATAATTTTCGAACGACCCCGAAGCCACGCGTAGGTGGTTTGATAACGTTACGCTTCTCCTATCTCCTCGCGAACGGGTTGCCTAGGCCATTTACTACAAAAATACACACACACACACGTACGCGACGCGTGGTCTCTCGCTACAGGGAACGTTTTGCATGGAAATTGGCTCCGCGGTGTGGCGGCAGCTCGCGACTGTGTCGCCCAGCGCCTCGTCTTGTAAACTTAACAGGATCCCGCGTCCGCGAGCACGTAGAAACTACAATTCCGTTCCCACGTAAGAAATCTTGTCTCATTTTCGCGCGAAATAAGAGCACGACGCTGGCAGGAATCCCGGTGATTTGTCGGGCTCGTTTCACGTTCGCGGAGTGGCGTTTAAATCCATCTCGTTGGACGGTATTCGGTTCGTCGTCACCTTCATTTTTCGTCGTTGCCCGAACGCGTCGCGGGCGGAATAGGTGCGCGACCCTTTCGCTGCGCCATAAATTTTCTATCACCTTCCGCGAGGGGGGAATTATCGCGCGGCGGGGAACCACCGGGAGGTACGAACGATGCCGTTCAATGACCTGCGAGGCTTTTACTACGCGTGTTACACCACCGGGGCAAATGTATTTTACTACTCCGAGCGCGTAACTCGGGTCCCCGCGGGGGCGACCGTGGGGAGAAAGTTTAATTCGATTAGTTGGATTTACTTTCAATGAACAGGAATCTAGCTTGTAAAACGGTTGTAAGGGATTTCTCCATGTTCCCGCCAAGACGGGCGGTAACTAGGTATTTTCTAGGTCTATCCCCCTATATAGCCCTCTCCGGATAGATTCGAGGGGTAGATAGACGCGCATACCGCGCTGCCTCCCCCGATTTCCCATGCATCTTCGACCCGCGCCGGGAGACCAACGGAAAGCTCGTCGAAATTCGACGAGATGACAGTTTTTATCCGCCGAAACTACGAAGAACGAGCCACCGCTGTCCGACTCATCGGTCCGCGTTACAACTTTTGGATCGAGTCCTTCTCGTTGACGTGGGTCCAGCGAGAAGAAATCGAGGCCCCGAGAGACGCGAGGCGGAAGAATCGATTTTCACGGGAAAAAGTTACCGCCGACGCTGCACTTCCGCCGCGTAAAATAGCGCGGGAAATTTGGTTCACCCTAATCTTGATATACGCTCGGGATAGCAGGAGCGGCTGAAACCGGGTAGACGTCCGTTTCGGTGCCCGGCCGTTGATAAATTTCTGTTTATGGACTCTATATCGCCGGTTCGTTGGTTATATTCCCGGAGCACGATGAAATCTTGTTAACGCGTTTTCTCCTCGCGAGGCGGGGAGAGCGAGTTCTGGGGAGGGAAAGATCTGGAAAATATCGAGAGGTCAACGGCTTTGTCCTCTTCTTCGTCCTCGCGATCTCTCGGCCAAGTTTTCTTGCGCGTTAGTCGTGGTTCACGAGCTAGGTTACGAGTTCATTCGGCTACGGTTATAGGAGGAGCTTTCGGCTCGGCCCTCTCTCCCCGCGCGTATCCGGGGGAGATGTCGCTTTAATCGTGGCCATCGCGTCGTCGAATCGCGGTTATCCTCTTCGAAATGCTTTGTCCGGCGATCGTCCGCCGTGGATCCTCCGCGGCTACCCCGTTCGGATTAATATTCGTCCCGTAATCTCGCCGCGCGAAAGCGAATGCAAATTCAATTTATACGCACGCAAATATATCAGATCAATAAAGGCGGGCCGGCCGGTTCGTTAACTTCGTTCCGAGACCGATATTTTCGAACGACGTTCTCCTCGTTATTCCGCGATGTACGCGCGCGGGGATCACGATTGGATAGTTTTTCATCCGAGTGCCGGGAATAATTTCGATCAGCGATAGTCGGCGAATCGATACGCGGTTCGGGGAAAAACAGGAAGAAAAACACGTAGCCATAGTTATGCCGTGACCGATTCAATTTCCTGTCCGGCGCCGTGCCATCCATACGCCCGTGCGTATTCACGCGTGACGTATTTATCTTGACGCCCGTATCGACGCGTCTCTCTCGCGCGTAGATTTCCCGCAGCTACGATACGCGACTCTATCGGCTCGGCTTTTGTTCATCCAATGACGAGAACGTGACGCGAGTCCGACTCGTCCCGCGGTACGGCAAAAACGACGAGCCTCGTATAGGTAATCATCGAGGATGTCAACCGACGAGGAAGGACGATCGATCGAGAACCGCGTTGTTTTCCATTATTCCCCGCCTTTCGAATCCTGACGTTTATCCGATACACCTATCCTCCCCGGACGCAGCGCGGTGACGAGGGAAAAGCTTTGGTAAAAAAAAAAACGCCTCTTCCAAACGGAGTTGACCCAGAGGTAAGACTGTCGAGAGCAGCCGAGCAAATGGGAGTCTCCGTTTGCTTCCGAGTAGGAACATCGTTGCACGAGCTTTCCTTTGTGACCGCAGACAAAGAAGCGACGAGTGAGAGAGGCCGAGGAGTGCAGAGCAGAGACCGACGTGGATAATGTCTTTCTGATATCGAAATATCGTGTCGATGTTGCTGTTGTCATTTTATTCGAATAACGATAATGCGACGTTGCGAACCGAGCTCCGACGTTGAAAAAGGACCGCATCTATCGGAGGAGGCAAAGCAGAGATGCTTTCCTGCTGGACCACGCGGTTCTCTTTCCTTAAGCCATTAAACGAATGAATCTACTTGCCGATCGATACGTGACAAAATAATGGACTGGCATCGCGAAATTAAAGAAAGCTTTCCAATTTCGACTCTACCTTCGCCTGCAATAAATTTGAATTCATACAAATCTGAATGCCCGGTAAAAAAAAAAATCCGTCAAATTTTCCACAAAAATTTGTGCCGACCACTTTTTTTTTACAAAAAATTAGCGTTATCTCAACGTTCTTGAAAAAGTGTTCTTTTAGTATCGAATACCATTTGTGTGTGTTAAAAAATGGACTGTGCGAACAACACTAACGATCGTGCTGAAATGTTACGTATTCTACGCAGAAATGTTCACACTGTACACGATGACCGAAATCGTTTTAGTGAGAGTCATCCAAGGAATCTGAGAATTATTTATTCTATTCGAGCACCGGTTGCTTCGTTAATCGTGTGGCTACCTTGATATTCGAGATGTCAAACGTCGCGTCGCGTGCGATTGTCGAGTTCGTGAAATCTTGGTCCATTGAGCTTGTAACAATTACAGCCAGTTACATCGTCGAGACGTAGCGAATCTACTCAAAATCACAATCGAACAATCGCGATTGTCGGAGAATCGATTGTTACGCGATTAACGCGATGAGAACACGTATCCATACCACTGTTGCTGTTCGCACGCGAAGCGTGGATTTACGTAACCGGATGTTGGCCACGTCGTGGGATGTTGAAAGCTGGAGCTGGAGCTGGAGCCAGTCTCGTCAACTTGATTCTCTTATTCCCGTTGTACCTCTTGCTCGCCCCAAATCTCGATCCTCAAGTTTAAGCACGCTCGAGCAATGCTGGCTGAATAAATTTTCACTTTCGCGAATAATATCCGATTTAATTGATAGCAGAGACGAGCGAAGCACCGTTTCATCGCGGTGCGTTCGTTATTCCTATTCCACTTGTCGCGCATCCTCGCTCCGCCACTTTTGGAGCTGAACGAGAAGAAACTCGGCAAAAATTCTATTCGCACTCGAATCGAATTCAAATGCAGGAAATGCCGCAACGCAGCGAACGGGCAGAGCATTTGTATGGTAAGCATCGTCACCGCTCTAGATATCGTATCTCGCGGTTTCACCGGACTTTATCATACCCGACACCTCGCAACCGTTCGACGAGTTCGCTCGGCGCGGAATCGTCCTCTTTTCCTCGATTCTTCGCCAAACATTTTCCGACTTTTTCGCAAACTGAAATGAGAAATTTCGACCAATGAGAATGGAACACAGTTTTCCGAGGTCGCAGTCTTTTTTTTCTGGAGAAAACATCTCCATTGGACCAATTCCGACGGAGAGGCTCCACCGAAATTTGAAATCGGCAAGCGCGAGAAGAGAATTTCTGAGAACCCTCCGCGGCCGCGGATATCCCGTGCAAACGGTGCTTAAAGTAATCCCCTTAAGCGGGGAGAAGGAACAGATGCGGCCAATTACGTAGGGAGAACTCGTCTCTGGAATTGTTAAAATTCAGACGACAGACGGACGCTCCGCATGCATTTTACAGCCAACGTTTTTACCAGACTCGTAGGTACGATACACTTTCCTCGCCCGGAGACCCGGATCTCTCCTCAGCCGGGGGGTTTGAAATTTTCCTGGAGGAAAACTCCAGGAAAACTGTTGTTGCCGAGTCGTACGACGAAGTTTTTCGGGGAATTCCCGTTGGCCAAAACGGAACTTTCACAATTACTCGAACCGTACACCATTAGTATGTAAATTCGATCGGAGTTGTTCACTACTGTTCGGTTAACGCTGTTCCCTTGCGATTCTGACGCGCCGCCCGAGTCCGCGGATCCATTAATATTTCTTCCCTCTCGTTTGCTAGCCTTTTCGCCCTCTCACCTCCGAACCTTTTCGCCGCTCGACGCCTCAGCAGCGCGAAGAAGCTTTGATTCCAACCCTCCGCGCCCGATTGATCCCGCGCTCGTGAATATCTCCGCTCGAATACAAATGAAACCCGCTCACACGACTCTACTACACGGATCAATCGCGCCGCGATAACTTGATTTCCCGAGGTTTACAAAAATCCGGCGATATACGCGATCGGTAATCGATCGCCCCGCGAACTACGGAAAATTGAGCCCCGTAGCCGCCTGTAAGGAACGTCGAACCACATCGAAGTCGCAAGCTTCCCGTGCGACGCGAGACTTGAAAATTGTTTGCGCCGCGCCGTTATTCGAGATACGCCTCGGTGCTTCTACGTAATGGAGATTTAATCTCGCTGGATAGCAAAAATGAGATGAAATTTTTCCCTTTTTCCAACCTTAATCGTAGGCTTTGCAGCTTATTGTTAGTCAGATTGGAGATCCGAGTCTGATCCGCTCGATACACGCACGCGTACGAATATGAGAACGTAATCGTGGCCGAGTTATTAGTTGCGCGATGCGGGGACGCGCCCACGTGGGCACCCGCCGGTATTATATTGGTATCTAGATCCAAAATGCTCAAATCTGCAATCAAAGGATTAACTATTGTTCGGGAAGTCAGCTTCGTCGCGAATGGTAGCTTCCACGGCGGCTTCCGCGAGTCCCTCGGTCACGCGCGCTCGCGATTAGCTATCGAGGTATATTGACCGATCGCGGAATACGTTGTTGGTCAGACGGGGTACGGGACCAACGGCGGTGTATCCCCGACTGTAAACTAGCATTGTCGCGCGCGTAGATCACGCGTTTGTGAGGAGTAGGAGCGAAAATTTCCTCGATCGGTCTTTGCCGCCGGAAGTAATCGCGAATTTCAGAATATTGCGTCCGGCGCGTCTACCTTTTATTTCCTCATTCCCGTTATTGCGTCCGGGCAACGTTCCTTTTATTTTCATTCCGCTACCAACGACGTTGTTGAAAAGATAAGGCGAAGACCCGATATGAACTGTAATTCCAATATTGCCGACGAAATCCTCGACTTTTACGTCGCGACTCACCGTTACACGCGCGAGATCACCGTTTCGCCCTGTTGGGCAACACGAAATGCCGAACCGATTCGAGCCAGAATTTCGCGTCGTTCCAACGTTTTCCGTCCCCACATGAACGCACAGAAATTTGCGGCCACGCAGCAGCGTCGAGGTCGAAACGAATCAAAAATTCACCATCGGTCCTCCATCGATTCTCGAAGCGGCGCGCACTGGGCGAAATAATTCTATCCACGTGCCAATTTTGATCGCGTGGTGGTAACCATTTTTTTAATATCCTCCCAAGACTCTGTATTTCGTGCTTCCGGTGAGTTATTCGAGCTATCGGTAATTTTGTTAAAATGTAATTTATTCAAAGCAAATAAGAAAATTGAAATTGTTATGAAAAAGCTCTTACTATGTGTATAGATATGTCAAACAACGCCCTGCAAGCACGATGTACAAGATTTCAGGAGAATATTAATAAAAGGGAATACCGTACTATTACAATTGGCAGCTGGATAGAATTGTTTTCCATGTTTCTTGCTGTGCGTCGGTCTTTTCCTCGGACCAGAATCTCCCGCCGGTCGGAGACATTTCCTCGGTAGGAGTTATCCTTTTAAGAACTGTGCGTGCCGGAGGTGTTGCTTCTTCGAGATTTAATGGTTCGAGCGGCCACAAAACGATGGAACTCGAGAAGTGGAACTTTCTGCGTCGAGCAAACGTTTAATTTGCCCTGATTACATGCCTTTTCTTATTACAACTCTGTTGTTAGCAGTCTAGACACTTCCGTGGTCTGCTCTCCGGCCACACGGTGAGCTTTCCGTGACTACAACTGGCGTGCCCGCCTGCTCTACGTCCCAGCGCATACATGCGAGGCGGAGGGAGACAACCCGAAGGGGTTGTTGGTCGCGACGACGACGACGACGACGACGACGAAGCAGCGGGCATCCGTGTACACAGCGGTGGCAGACTTGGCTCTGATGTATGCCACGACACACACGTCGGATTAGCGGAAATCCTCGCGTGCTAGGGCATAACGGATCTACATAATTGTCACCTTATTGCGTCCGTAGTCCTTGCCTCAGACCCTCTGTTCTAACATGCGAACTTCTCAAAGGCATTACGCGGCCTTTGTGGAGATGCCGTAGGTCGATACTCTCGGCGTCTTGTACTTTTTGCGCGCAAGACCCACCCAAAATTCCCAATCCTCTCGGTCATCGCGGATGATCGACTTGTTTCACTTCCGCCGATGATCTTCCACCCGTCGTACCTGCACCCTCGCTCTATCGACGAGCAGATTCCCAACCGCTGTGCGAAATAACGATGTTAGCTGTGTACATACGACGATCACGCGTCCGATCGGGTCGACGGAGAAATCAAGGGGATGTCGCGAAAAATGTCGATGTATTTTTACCGAAGCGTGAAACGTCGTCGTTCAGTTTTACCGGTGTACAACGACGGATTCTCCTCCCATCCCGAAATCGCGGTCGGAAACGCGAGCAGAAACACGACTACGTGGGCCGGAAAATTCGATTCGCCAAAAATTTTACCCTGATTTCCATCTCGTACCCAACTTGCCCACTGTGGCTCGAGGCCTCGTCGTAACGATGCTGGTGCAGCGACTCGAACTGGCAATCAGCCGTATACACAGTCGAAAATTACCCGTCAAATTTACCACAAAAACTCGTGCCACCGATTTTTGTTCACACCAAATCAGTGTTATTCCAACACACTTCGCGTGGCGTGATACGATAACACAGCTGAATATAGATTCAGAGTGACGCAGATTTGTCTTAAGAGTAACACGAATCTGTGTTAAAAAAAAAAACACAAACCAATGTCAGAGTAACATTTTTGGGCGTTGAAAAATCGACTGATCGAACAATTTTTTTACACTTTACATAATGGCAGAGAGTTTTTTACTGCGTGGCTCGCGGATCTATCGGGACGACTCGAACCTGCGGTTTCGCACTCGTCGATATCGTTACGCCATCGGACACTCTCGTCGCAATATTTTCACGCCACGCGCGGTTCCGTTCGCCGCTGCGCGCGGGACGCAACGAACGTAGACTCCCTCCCATCGTTTGTACTTCCGAGACTCTTCGTTTTCCGCCGAAGCAGAGGTGAAAAATAGAGAAAGCAGAGAGAGAGAGAGAGAGAGAGAGTGTATCTAGCGCGGCGCGATATTTATGGGGTGTGTCGCTTCGTCGTTAGCTGGTATCTAACCTTTCCCCCCTTTCCTGTCCCTTGTCCTTGCCTGTTATCAAAGACTTTCTTTGTCGCTACCTATTCTCCTCCCCTTCGGCGCCCACCGCTTTTCCGCGAATAATTCTCCGGAGGTGCTAGCAGAGGACAACTCCGACGGGAGGGATGCGAAGCAGCGGCGGAAGAAACGGGAGAGGGAGGGCCGCGGATCCCAACCATACTTTTCCCTCGGGTCTCCGGTGGACAAAGCAGAAGAAACCGACCCAAAGACTTCCCCGACCTAGTCGCCGGATCGAGCCTCGCGACGTGGTCCTCTATTTATCGCCGTACAGCTTTCCGAAGATGCTCCTTTCACAAATCGTACAATCGCGAACGAAGGGGCGTATTCGACCCTCGAATCCGGACACCGCGCCGTTTCGTCTCTCGTCAAACGGGCTCGCTGCACGTCGATCTCGCGGCTAAACCGAATGCTTCGCCTCGCGCGCAAGCTCGGCTTGTTTCCCCCCCCCCCCCCCCCGAAACCAATTAAACAGGCGATAACGCGTCGACGCTGCCTCGTTGATGTTTCCCAATTACACGATTAACGTTCGCCAACGAGTATGATCTCGCGGTGCTTTGAGACGTTGACGTGTCGTTTACCCGGCGAGACGGGCACAAAGGCTCGAGTCTTATTCCTCGCATTTCATCCGTCACTCTCGAGAGTTCCGCTCATTCTCCGTCGCTTCGATTCATCCTCCTCCGCCCACCCCTCGCGCCCCGGCTACTTCCATCGCGTCGGCGACATTTCACGAGCGGAAAACAACGCGGGAGTAATTCGAAAACAAAGCGGGGGAAAAAACAAATCGGGGAGAAAGGAAATCTCTTGATTTCCGACTAATCGCTCCGCAGCTGCGAATAAACAGACACGAATTTCGCGCCGAGAAAAACAATGATGCAAACGAATGATGCAAACATCTGGCAGGATTGTAAATCACCGTCCATTGTTTTCCGAATTCTATGGGTACAAACCACACTTTCAATTAGGAAGCACAATGAGATAATCACCGAGTTCCGCTCGCGCCTATCATCGCGCGCGCGCACACCCTCGATCGTTCATTTTTCACGAAAACAAAACGTACCGACCAAGCGTAATACCGACTGTGGATTTTGCCCTCGACTCGCGTAAATATTTAGCGGCGATGACGCCGCGCCGATTCTATTTCCATCACCTGCGGCGATATCCCCCACGGGGGGCGAAATTGGGTCAAAAATAGGCGCGAACACCCCAAGGTGACGCATCGCCGTCGCAGCCTCCCCGCTCCCACCTGTCCTCCGTTTATCTTAGCGCCTCTTCTTCCGCGGCATGGAATTTCCAGGTCTCTCGTCGACCATCGTAACGCGATAACGTGATCCGGAACGGTCGGCCAACGGGCACTTAATTCGGCGGGCTTCTTCGTCGCCGCTGCTAAATAATAACGCGAGTGAATAACGAGGCGACCGATAGTAACGCGATTTCATCCCTCGCGCTCCTTTTGCCACCCCGACGCCATCGCCGCCGCCGCCGCCGCGGTACCGTGGATCGTCGCGTCGTCCTGCCACAGTTGAATCGGCGAGATAATGGCACGTGGCCAAAACAATCGGCGCGCGGTAAATTTCCAGTCAACAAACACTGGCTGCTAGCCAGCCTAACGTTATCTTCTCGCGTGTGTTCTCGACCCGCTGCATCTCTCTCCCGTTCTACCCCGGCTCCGTGTCCTCGTCCTCTCGCTGAGAGGACTCGCCGCTCTCTCCTTCGCCCCACGAGTCTCCTTCCCCCGCGACTCCACGATCCTCACCCTACCAACGGAAACGTTCACCGCTCACCGTTTACCACCGGCAATCATCGACCGTTTCGTTTGTTATTCCCTTCACGCGTGTTACCCATTCTCGTTCCGTCGACCGGAGACGCGCGAAAACGTTATTAATTACTCCCAACCTTCGTATTTGCCCTCCGCTCGCTCAAATTTTGTCGACCTCCCCCACTTTCTCCGCCGCTCTATTCTACTTTCTTCATTTTCTTCCCCATATTTTTCAAGCTTCGCTGATCGTCGGTTTTCCGGATTGCAAATTTTCCATTCCCGTCGGCAAGCTCGCGCGAACGGATGAAATCCTTCGAAAATAAACGAGCCAACGGCTAAAAACGCTGCATACGGTGGAAAATTTCGAGCTGTACGATTCCAGGCGACGAAGTGGAAACAGCGAGTCGTGAATTTCTCGTGAATAAACGCAGCTCGGGCTATACGTTTGGGCGATACGCGTACCTACTATAAGGAGTTCCACGGAGAATCGACAGTCTTCGATGCTCGCGATTTTTCATCAGATGGTACGGCGCTCGAGTATCGACGTACGAGATCGCATCGATCGTTGAACATTATCGCGTCGCTAGTCTTTCCAAGCTATTTACGAGACGCGCTTAATTTTCGAAGCACGCGCTAGGTACGGGTGAAAAAATACGCGGAAGCTCGACGAAACGTGGCCGATGCTTGCGCTGCGCGGATTCGTGTTGCGAAATTGACGCTGGACATACTCGGTCGAAAGTCTGCGAACCGTCGTTTATTTTTCGCTCGTAATAACGACGACCTAGCTGGTATTACTTCCTCCGAACCGAGAGCGAGCTGCCGGTGGAAACTATAAAAGCTGCGGTTACTCCGTTATTGCGGGACGTAAGTCTCGTTCGTCGCGTGTCCCGCGATCCGATGATTTAAAAGGTTCGGTGATTGTAAATAATTCATCGCCGGAGTTAACCTCGTCGTTTATCAGGAATCTAATAAATACTGAATTATTACAACTTGTAAACGCGATCGACAACCCAGCGACGAAATCCGCGGGGATTGTAAACCGTTCGTGATCCAGGTTTTCGTGATGCTCGTACCGAATGACGTCGTTTTTGAAGGGTTAATTGACGCGAGCTTACCAAAGGCCCGCCGAATGTTGAACTTTGCTACCTTTTAGGAGAGCAGAGTTCTGGGGTTAGCCCGATGCCGAAATTGAATCTACAAATATAATCAAGGGCGGCTAATCGCCGGTAACTCGGGTCAAAAGGTGAGGATGTAAGTTGGTTAGGTGGGAACCCTTCGTCACGAGCCTAACGAATACGCCGGAATGGTACGAGAAAATCGGCACGACGACAACGAGAGCGAACGTGGACCTGGAAAGAGAAAATCGACGAACCTTGTCGATTGCAGAAAAGTTCCAAAAGCATTGCTCCGAAGGAGACGGAACTCGTCAATAAAATCCAGGAAATTTCCACGCGTAGCGTGCCTGCAGCCTGCCCTGTTATCTCCGAGACCCGGGACTGCGGCTGACTGGGAGAGGCAAAAACGAGAGGTGTCGCGGGACGCCCGGTTGAACGGAAGTGCTTTTCGCTCTATTATTACGTATTCAATAACAAGCATAATGAAGAATAAACGAGCAACCGTCTAGAGCAATAAAATGTAAAATAAAGAAAAGCAGTAACCAGAATTTGAAAATAGTGATTCCCCACACGTATGCGAATGCGAGTAACTTTAAATGGTAACACATTTTGCTGGTTCAGTTGTGCGTCGTTTGCTGGTAGAGTTGGCATGGACCCCATTTCTATACTAGACATACGCTTTCGTACACACGCATAATTGCACTGCAGTGAAGGCATGGCTCCAATGTACTGTAGCAAAAGTGCAGTGACGGTCGAAGTCTTACACATTTCTGGTCTAGCTCTCATTCGCCCGGTGTCCGGAGCGTATAAGAGCGATAAAGAACTTAGTTTCAGTAACGCGTCACGGAGAGACGTTGCTCGGTCATTTTTCTGTTTCGTCTCCGCGAGGATCGACGCGATGGAAATCGCGATCCGGCCCGCCTCATCCAACGAGCCGGAGGTGTCGGCGCTGAATCCTCCGAGCGTATTTTCTTCGTTCGTGCCTCCTCCAGGCTGTCCGTCGATAACGGGGCTCTTTGGGTGTAAGTTGGCTCCTCGCTGCTTGCGCTCGCCACCGAGGAAAGTCGAGACCGTGATTTCCTTTTCGCAACCAATGCCGATACGAAGCAGCCGATTCCCGACGATTCAGGAGCTCTTTTTCTCCGCTGGTATCAGATCGGGTGAACGGGGACCACGGTTGGTTGGGCGATAGCACATCTCGCAAATCCACGGTGACCCGATTTCCCAACCTGGTCGTTTAACCGTTGCCTCTTTTTCGCATTACCCCTGCTATTTATGCTGTTCGAGTCTGCATTTCTTTCGTCCTCCCCTCGCCGAGAAGATTGCCTCTCGAAAACGAGAATAGGGTGGAAGAAAAAGTTGTCGGAAGTTTTTGTTGCGCATTTTTGTCTCGTATCTCGGAGTGAATTAGCCCCGCTAATCACCCGATGGTCCTAATTTCATCGAAAGGTCACGAGAGGCCCGGAATCCGATCTGGTCACGGCCAAACTTTGTTCAATTACGCGCGCTTCTGTTGTTCTTCTAGGTTTTCCCGGTTCGCGTTTCTTTTATTCCTCGCCTTTTATTTTATTTTCGTTTTTCTCCCTTCCCATTTCACCTCCGCCGCCGAGAGACGGCGCGGGAGAGGCAAAAAAGTTTCCCCCAAAGTTTAACGAAAATTCGGTAAAAAAGTGCGCGAATGCGGCCAAAGTTTGCCAAGTGTTTCGCTGCTTAGCATTGGCCTTGCCTCGCTTCCGTGCCTCGCCTTCGGTTGGCAACCGTACGGGTGGACGGGAAAAGGGGTAGCGGGCGAAAAAAAATAAAATGAAGATAAATAAAACTACCAACTTAACGACCAACCCCATAAATTTCCCAGCCGCGAGGCCAAGAAATCGAAAACTATTTCGCCACGCCCCGCAGATTACGTCGCGGCGGTCCTCGATGCGGCTTTCGAAAAAGCTCGAACGACTTCGAAATAGAGAAAAAGAGTCTGAGAATTATCGGTTCCTTTGCGAGGCCGGACCACCGCAATTTATCGGGGTGTCCGCTCTTAAGCTCCAACCGCAAAGCCGAGCTAACAATACGTCCTTAACGTCACGACAACTTCAATTATCTCGAGAGACCTGCGAGACAAATTTTCCCTCATCGTTCTCCGATGTAGCCCGACTACTCGCCGAGATCCAGACGTTTTTCATCAAGTTTCGATTAGATACGCGCGCTGCGAGAAAAAAAATCCAAACGCGCTTTGCCAATCTTCACCGAACCTCGTCGCCTTCGATACCGACGCGGAGCTTTCTCGGCTACAGTGCTTTATTAAACGAATCTCGGATGCCGCGCGTTTCAACTGACTTATGCAAATGGTCGAGCAACCTTCGGACTCTCATCGCGTTAACGCAGATATGCTCCCCCGTCTGTACGTCGCGCGTTGTTTGCTCGTCGTATGTATTCATAGCACACGCACCTCACCGCGCGTCGAGGTGAGACTCCGAGCGTGATAATCGACGGTCGGGGAGAAAACTCTGCGGTATCCCTCGCCAGATTTTCTCGAGCTCTCGAGGACGATCACCCCACGAGCGCGTCGTCGATCTCCTACGCAGGAAAGTTCGCATCCGAATAAACCGATTCCGCACTTTTTTTCTAGCCGCTCCTAGCTGATCGCGATTTCGCGAAATTTCGCACCGGACGCGATATTCTCGAATGGGCGCCGGAGCTTTTTCGCGATCGTCGCGTCGATGACCGAGAAACCATTAGACGCGCATTGCCGGGAAACGCGGTCCGCGGAAAATATTTCCATACGTAATGAAAGGCATCGAATCGTTCGTTTTTTGTTTTTCGCGCGGTAATGAAGTTCGCTCGAAATAACGAGAACTTTGTTCGAAATGACGTTTCCACGTATAGTCTAACGAGGTGACACTTAACTCGACTCGTTTCGCTCGACATTTTTATTCCTCTCGTAAATTCCGAAGATTTCCACAATACTGGTCGTCGAGTCGCGGATGGAGTCGTCGCGGAGCGTTGGCAGGGCACATTCTCGTCGTTATTTTCTCTAATCGCCGAGTTTCTTCGCTTGGCGAGACACTCGAGTATAATATTCGGCTCGCAATAACGTAGAATTAAGAGAATCGTGGAAATTTCGCGTTCTTCCTTCTCGCTGCTCGCTGTTCGCCGCAGATAGGCAGATGCGAGCCGCCGGCGTTCGAGCGAACTTCGCGATCGCGGAGACCGTGCGAAATTCGCCTCATCTCGCCGCCGCCGCCGCCGCCGCCGTTCGTTTATTCGACTCGCGTTATCATTTTTATTCCGCGAAGCGACGTCGCACGGCCGTTCGAACGTACAATACTCGGGTACTCACTCGCGCGGCGCTGCCTATAATTCCCGATCGAGATCTCGCGAACGATGCGCGCTCGCATCTGTACGACAAGATAATAACAGAGCATGAAATTGTCTCGTAAATTTCAATTTACGTTTATCGCCCCGCGAGAGACTTTTATTGCGTTCTCTCTCTTTCTCTCTCTCTCGCGGGGAGTCGCCGATCCTTGTTCGATCCCGCAAGAGTCGCGTGATCTCCTTAATTATTTCTCGACATTACCGAGCGCCTCGTCTTCTCTGACGCCAATAAAACTTCGAGCCCCTCAATGGAGGCGAACGCGATCCAGGTACGCTCGCGAGGTTATCCCTGTCTTCTTCGACTGTCCTTTGTCCACGGTAAAAAATAGTCCATCATTGCGTAAATTGTACAAATTTTCGTGCAGAATATTTAACATTGCAGCGTGTCGATTATCGTTGTTCTCACAGTCCGCTTTTCCACACGCAGATACGTTATCTGATACTTTTGTTACTCCCAACACAGAGCTGCGTTACTTTCAACGTAGAGCCGTGCCACTTCGTCACTGCGCGCGGAGTGTGTTGAAATAACGCTAATTTCGTGTCAAAAAAAGCGTTGACGCGAATTTTTGTGCCAAATTTGACGAACATTTTTTACTGTGTTTTGAAAAAAATTGGCTGCCAAAATACGTGCACATTTTTATTGCGAGTAATCTATCTTGCCTTGGAGAAGACTAATCATCGGGCCATGACGAAGAGGAAAAAATAATGACACGGATATTCCGAAGCTGCGTAGTTAGACGAGCTGAAGAGAGTAATTGGAACTGATGTAAATACGAGTATGTTGAGTATTTGGTTAGAGATATGTCGGAGAGTGCTGTTCTCTTCGGGTATTCGGTTGCGAGGACAAAGTTACGCTCATGATTTCGGCTAAGTATCATCTCACCGACCATGAAACACGATCTTGTGATATACGCTCCCAATTGTTGGAAGCTGAGTAAAAAGTTGCGAACGGCAGATAATATTTCGCGTACCATCTCGTTGTATCGATAAAACGCTGACAGAATTATTGAAATGGTTTCGTTTTTTCGTATCATAGTTCGGCTCTCTGCGGAGCGTCGCGAACTTCGAACAACGATCGCTGAAGATTTCGATCAAATCGAATCAGGCATCGTATACGAATCGTGGCGATTCTTCATCCCTCGGAATGCAAATGGAGCGAAATCATGTCGGCGTGGCGGCGTGGTGGTTTTTATGGGGAGAACGTCTTGTTGTTTTACGTCTTGACTAGCGGAGAAAAATATCGCTTCTGAATCTGACAAATTCGGAATGTGATCCATGGCTGATCGCGGCAAAAGTCACTTCATTGCCGGGCGGGGAGAATAAAAGGTGCTCGATGAAGTCGAAGTGTGCGTGAAAAAAGTTCGACATCGATTCGCGAGAGTCTGGCAACTTCGATGAACATTCGTTATTTTTGATAGCGCTGCCAAGTGACTTTTTTTCAGCCTCGTGCTTTCGCTCGTAATATTGCGAGAATCGCTGTCCTTACGTGACGCGACATTTTTTCTCCCCTACCGAACGATTCGCGTTGCAGTGTCAGCAAGAAAACGAACGAATTTTCCGCGCAAAAAATTTAATCAATATTACCAGTAAATTTTTCCCCGTCGCGCGCTGTACCATGTGTCGAATATCGACGCAGACACGAGCGAGTAACGGCCCGCGTAACGACCGACCTCGCTTTCGATCGGAGAGAATGGAAATAAAATCGAAATCAAATCGGTCGAACGGTATTGCTATTTCTGCCAAAGTCGTCACGTTTCTCTGTTTCCTCGCGATCTACCGCCGAAGAATTCGTCTGCTCGTCGGGCAGATTGTCGTAGTTCGATGATTTTAATGGATTTCTCCGTACAATACGCGACAATTTCGATTCCGCCGATGGATGAGATATTTCAAACTCCGATGAGCAGCGCATCTCGGGACTCGGATGCCCTGATGGCGCGAAGCGGAACTCGAGGTCGACAAAAAGGCGGAATTTATGCCTCCCAGATCACCGAATTTAATTGACCCGTGCGTGACCTCGGAAATGGAAAATTTCGCTCCCGCATCCCGGGACCGTCGTCAAAGCCGGAGATTCCAAATGCTGGCAGCTCGCGCCGACCTTCGTCCGGCCGAAAACACGGAGCTTTCTCTCTATTTGCATCGCTCCCTACAATTTTTCTTACCATCTAACAAAGGTGATACCTACTCGCGGTAGACACGGCTGGACCAAAGAGACGAGGAAACACGTATCCACTCGATCGAGAAATATGGGCGAAAATCTCGAAAGAATAAGCCCGGACTCGTCCCGCCGGAATTCTCCCGTTTCCCTCGTCGTCGTGTTCGACGAAAAATGGACACTGCGAGGCGCTCTCAAAAATTATTAACCATCTCGAACCCAGCGACGAATATCTACTTCATTCGGCCGAAGTACCGTCGCTGAGTCCAGAATGATGCGATGTAGCCATACGTTACGAAAAAAGCTCGCGATTATCCACGATCGTCTCGCATAGGTGCGAAAGCTCGTACAGAGAGATCGATTGATTGTAAACTGGCTTATTCATCGAAAGGCTCCGATTGAACCGGATATCGCCATGCACAACGATGATGAACAAGAATATAGCTAGGTTACCAAAGTAGAACAAAGATAGATATAAAGTCGCAAGTTATAGTAAGGTAGGATACCAATGTAGAAATAAATAGCCAGCATCGCAAAGTAACGAAGAGAAAAAGATAACAGCAACGAGCTCGTTATAATAATTTCGAGAATACGGAAACAGGTAATATAATCCTGGTAAACAGATTTGATCGATACAGCAAGCTAGGGAGCGAGGAGACAGCAGGGCAACCATGGAGCCCGGAACGTTTAGCCGTCTGTAGCATCACTCCCAGATCCCTGAAGGTACTCTTAAATGCATCACACGAGGGCTTAACCCGGATGTGGCCAGGAATTGAGTCCCATAACTTCATCGTTTGAAAGCGAGACGAAAGCTCAAACGTGCGAGTGGCAGGGGTTGGTAAATCAAATGACGAAGCAGCTGCGAGAGTATGGGAACGTTCAGATCTCCGGATATCGCATTTTGATTTGGGAAAGAGCGGGAGGAAGTAGCTCGCCCGGGCATCGGTTAAGGTTTTCAATGTGGCGACGGCCATGAAGTGACTTCGCCTATCCGAGGCGTTTATGAAGGGGTCCGAAGCGGGATCCTTGAGTAGTCGAAAGATGAAACGTACCAGATGATTTTGTAACCTTTGCAATTTCAGATCGGGGTTAGCGGGAAGATTGCAGAGGGCGGAGCAACAATAATCAAGGTGTGGAAGTATAAGCGAAAAATACCGGACAGAGAGAGAAAGAGCTCGGAAGTGGAGAGCATTACCATCGTTTCCAAGCTCGGATCTCAGACCAATCCAACCTGTGGCTCGCGATCCCGTTCCCATGCACGAGCGTTAGCCGGAGAGTTCATCGCGGGCTTTGATGGTCGACGATGATAACCAGCAGCGTTGAATGAAAAACCGCTCCACGGTATTGCACGGAGCTCCCACGTCAACTAAGCAAAGAAGATTAATCACTAAGCGAAAAGATCGATGCGTACATGGTTCTTATACGGGACGTAAGCTCCCGCTGGAGTATTGATTTTTCATCCATTTCCATCCGAGTAGAAACGAGAAAAAATACGTACTTCCCTAAGCGTAGCAAGGAAGTCGACTCGATTCTCATCAAACGTTCGAAGCTATCGCAGCGAGCATTACTACAATCAAACCCACCACGAATCGTTTTTGATGTACGATCGATGCGGGTGGCGATACGCAACGCGAGCCTGTTCCGATCGACGGATGAGCCGAAACTATGAGAATTAGAGCGAAACGCTGCTAATTCGTTGCGGACAAAACAGACGCGGTACGAAGACAGAGCTTTCGATGGCAAATGGCAAATCGAGGGCGATGGCAAATCGCTCGCATGTAAATTGGTTCGCTAATCCCATCCTCCTCCCGTGACTGTAAATTGGGCAGCTACTTCCCAGTTCATTGAATTCGGTACCATGGATCAGTGGCCTTCGCTCTTTGCTCGCTCGCCCAATTTACACCCGACCCATTCGAATAGCGTGCCAGTACCTGCCAGATCGCAGCAACCGTGTCGAGTCCAAGAATGTTGCTTCGGGAATCGCGTCCGTGATCGTAAGCCCCTTCGGTTAATCGTCGTTTCGTCTTGGGACGCTGATAACAATATTAGCGCGCGCGTCAGGAGGGAGGGAAAAAGCACCCGAGAGGCAATAAGACGGCGGAGAGAAGAAACGTATTCGAAAGTTTTCCAGTCGCGTAAACACCTCCGGTGGAAAAAGTTCTCGATGTATTTCCAATCGTCCGTTAATGGCGATTCGAGTGGGCGACGACGACTAGCCGCCGTAGCTGCTCCGTGCCAGGAGGTTCCCTCAGGGTCGGCATAGAGACGTCGCGTCGCTTCGAGTTCGCGTAAACTCGGCGGCAAATTTACACGTTGAACAACATTCGAAAACTTTCACGTTCCTGCTACCACACGCCGCGCGATCCTCCCGCCTCCACGCCGCTTCGTCGCTTCCACTCCGCGAAAAGTCACCCTCTTTGTCCATAGTTTCGCGCCTCTACACACACACACACGTACACGCGTACAGGCATATTCCTACGCGTACGCGGATTCCGCGCGTTCACCGGGGCATCCGACGTCTAGTGGTGTTAGCGGTGGTCGGGGTGACCGGAGCGACCGAGAATCCTTATATTCCTCGACATCCGTTACCGTTCGGGCACAGATGGTGTATCCCGTAGCTATCGACGCGCAAATCGCGCCTAGTCTTCTGTTTATAGTCCGCATTCCCGGCTTTTTCCCCTCTTCTCGCGCCACTCGCGTCGCGGTACATCTTTTTTCGATACATTTTCCTACCAACTCTCGCCACGTCGACTCGTCTTTTTATTTCCCCCTTTTAATATATAATACGCCGGGTGTGGACCGCGGAAGTGCTTCGCTATTCGAAACCTCTAGCCCCGACATTCTCGACGCTGAAAGGAAATGGAAGAGGAATAAATTCGAACGATATCACTCCCGTTATATCTTGCTCGCCCCGGATTTTCGCGCGACCGAAATGCACTCGTTTTTATGCATAAAGTCGCATCTACTTTTTCGATCCGCGTGCCCGCATCCCCAGGTCCAAAAATATTGCCAGCCTCCTAGATGCGACGTGTCCACCAGCACGCGTCCCAATACACCCGCGAACTCGTTTCCCCCGGGATTACCAATTCCGCGATCGCACAGACAAGACTCGGACTCGCGAACCAGAACGAGAAATCAGGCACGCGCAAATCAGATTTGCCAAATCTCGGACCCAAAAATCGGAGCATCGCGCGAATACAGGTGTGCTCCCCGAACGTCGTTTGCTTTCGCCGCAACACGGACTCTTTACACCTTCGGATATCGCAAACGCGCGGATCAATATTCCCAGCGTCGTAGTTGCGCTCTTCTCTACGCGATTCGGACCTTTCGTCGCAAATCGCCATGATGGTCGAAGAGACAAGAAACGAGTCGTGCCCACGGGACGCGCGAAACGAGGCTCGCATTTAAACCTTCGGGAGGGATGCTCGAGTCGAGGTACACGGGTACCTCCCGTCGTTACCCGTGTCTTCGTTTCGTCGGCGTACAACCACCGCACGCGCGCACGCGTACCCGCGTTTATTTGCACGAGGCGAGGGAAGGAGGTCGCCGAGCGTCCTTCACTCCCGCTCCGTCCTCCCGCTCCGTATCCACGGGTCAGTAACTATCGATAATCCCTAATGACGTCACCGGGGCAACGTTTCTCCCGTGGGCAAACTGAAGGGGATGAAAGAAGAAGGTATTGGTAGGGCGAGAAAAGAAGTTTGGCGAGCTACGAAGCTACGGGGATCGGCGATACGTTCCGGTCACCTCGTCTCGTTACTTTGCCGCGGTAACGCGACGAGTGCCCCGGAAGCCGCAGCCCACGTATCCTCGCCGCGTTCCTTCTTCTCGAGGATCGTCAAACGAGCGATCGGCTCGCCATCGAGCTGATCATTTCGCGCGTCCGCTCCGTCGATCGGTCTTCGCCAACCACGAGCTCCGGTTCCTCGGTCACCTCGGGCATCGACCACTTTTCAACCATCGCTCGTCGTTCGCAAGGGTCGTTAGCGCGCTACGCTTCGTTTCGTATCATTCGACGCACTTGACCTGGAGTCGCCCATTGTCGTGGCTGCTCCCTCCAACCCCCAGACTTTCACGTCGCAGGATCTTTTTTATCTCCTCGCTACGTCATTTCCGCAGGATCGATCCACCGCTCAACGACCATCGATCGAGATTCTCCCGCGATATTACTCGTCGAAGATCGACGAGAGCAGGAAAATTACACGTGAAACTTGACGACGATACATTTGCAACGATAGGACGCGTTTTCACGATATTCTCCTCCTCTTGTTTCTCTCATCCCCCGCTACCGCTCGTCGCGTGTTCGGGGAAAACGAATGATTGATCGTACGTTCTCCCGCAGAGGGGAGCAGCATTGATACGTACCCAGACTTCCGTTGTTGCTGTTGTATTACGTAGCTCGTCCAACAAATGCATCGCTTTACAAAACGTGAGAAAATAAATAAACAACTAAGCTGCTGCCAACAAATTCGGACAGATTGATCGAACACGGCTAGCCTCTGACCTGTCGTGGAATTCGGCAGTACAACGCTTCTTTCCCGTTGTTTTAGCCGTTCCAGAGATGGGGACCCAAAAACGGGGAAAATTCCGACAAGGCTGCCGAAACCTCGGCCGAGCCGAGTGACAGCCGTGGCGGTATCGAGGAATCTCTATCGGACGACAATCTCGTTCGTACAAACAAACGAAAAGACGTACATGGGTATTTCGATCAGCCGAGTTTTCCCAGCCTGCGCGAAATTGGTTAACGAAATAATAGTATCGCCTTGCGTGGCTGGAGGTTCCAAGATTGTGTTTTCCCCGGACATCTTCGAGTTCGCGCGTGGAAAAAAAAACAGGAAATTCTTCCGAACGGCGATCGAGATCCGCGCGCCTGGATCAACGGAGGACGGAAATTCGTCGCGAAGTTGATTACTGGAAATTTCTTTTCTCCCGCGCGTAACGTCTTTGGAAATTGTCGTTTGTTCCTCACTTCGCGTCTACCCCGCGCGGCGAGGCTCGCGGAGTGAAATTGGTTGAGAGGTGGGAAAAAGCGGTTGAACGAGGAAAATAAAAACTGGATAGGATATTTTTGAGCCTCGCTCCATTCTCTTTCGGATTCGACGCGCCCGGACTTGACAATGGTTCGCGCGAAAATGGGACGATGAAAATAATTTCCATTTCCGCACTCTTTCGATTTCCGACGGATTCTCGCGCACCCTCCACCCCGGCGCTCTCGCCCGCGTGCGAGGAATACTCCCGCGATAAAACGGCTTTCGTGCGCCGACAAAATCCCGATCCCCGATCCAGGCGGACCGGAATTCGCGACCAGAATCACGGCGATCTTGACGAAGCGTGGTATAATTGGTCAACGATTTCCGCGAGGTGTTCGCTCGGGCGCGAGCCAATAAATTTCACGTGGAAAAAATGTTTCCCGCAGAATTTCTACCGCCGCGCGTTCGCGTTCCCTTTATTTCCACCGTCCACGGCCCTTTTGTTTCCTCCGTTCTCTTCGCTTTTTAATTACTAAAATTCATTCCATCCGGTCAATCACGCGGCCGCTGGACCGAGACTCTCCGATGGGAGAGCCGACGTCTCCGAAACGCGAATCTCGTTGGCGAGAGGGGGCGAAGAGGGGGAAAAATAGGGGGGGGAAAAGAGGGAAAAAGAGGGAAAAAACACGCGCAGCTCGTCCCACTTTTTAATTCCGTCTGTTTGTCGTAGCTGAAATTGTATTTCAATCGATCGTAAACACACTTCGTCGAGTGGGTACTTACGAGGGGTAGCTATTCGCTCCATCGACTCCTCATCCTTCGATTGTTTTCCTTTCCTCTCCTTCGACGGGAATCTTTGGAAACGGGGGAAAATATAATTGGCATTTTCACGTTCTCGCGCGCGACTCTCGAGTCCCTCGTTTTGTTTATTCTCCGTCGACTTCTTCCCCCTTTATCCTCGCGGCAGCCCGATTCGAGGCAGACCGAGTGAAATGAAATACATTTACGAGCGATTCGCGCCCCGGCGACGACGGCAATCGCAATGATCCGAGGCGAATTCGAGAGTCGGGCGGTTTTTACACTCGACTCGGCATGGATCGCGAGAATTCCGACAATTTTCACATTTTTCTCATTCGAGGCAGCGCGAGGTGGCTGGGAGCGAGGAGTCGAGCAGCGGAGTCGCGCAAACGGGAAAAAAATCGCAGAACCGATCGCAGATAAGTCGAAACAACGGGAGCGCGAGAACGAGCACCGCGACGGGGGCGGCAGCCTCCTGGAAAACATGCCATTTATTAGGAGGAAAGCGAGATGACGGTAGAAACGATGTATTCGTTCGCTTTCCTTCGCTGCCTCGAAATATCCCCCCGCCGATTCGTTTCGCGATTTTTCACTCCAGTTTTATCAGTCCGTTTCGATTACATTTTTTCATACTCTTCTGAACCGTTTACAAATTATTTCAGCCTCGAGCCGATGCCCGAGGGCTCTAATAACGATTCCGCGGAACGAAGCCCCAGAGAATTTTAATCTTGTTGCGAACGAATTTCCATCAAGAATGGATGTAAACAATTTTTTACAAATACGGATATCGCCAACTTCACCTTTCCTTCTCTCTCTCTCTCTCTCATCTCACTCTAGCTACCCTCTCCTCCCATTCCCTCCTGTCTTCCGCTCCTTAATTCCTACAATTAATTTCAGACCATGGCTATCTCATTCCATTGACGTTGTTTGTGTTTATTTCGTTACGTTTACTGGTACATCTATGTCTCTTTTTTCCATTTATCACCTTCTCGCATCATAATACACGACACTACACTTTGTGTTATCACTTCTCAACATGCTCAACGCGTTGTACATTAATAAACTGTGAGCTTCTTCTCAGAATTTTTTATTTTTTCGTGTATTATATTTTCTTGATTCAGAATGAGTTGAAAAATACCGGTATAGGGTTTTGAACTTGTTTTCTAATCCAATAGTTAATTTAGCGCTATCTACGGCCTGGGATCAGTACATGTTTCGAGGTTGTGCTAGCATCCGACGATTTCTGACGTTCTCCGACGTCTCACGACGATTAGACGCACCAAGATCGGTAAATAGCAAGACCGGTGACGAGCACAATTACTTACCAGTATTTTGAAACCAGAATGGTTCAATTCGCTTGAGAATTGCATCGTGGGCGAGGTCGAAACCGACTGAATCCAAAACCGGCCGCTGCGCGTCGTTGGACGAACCGTGTAATAAATGATTCGTCGTAGTCTTCCAACGATCGACGACGACCCCGGTACAAGGTCTAATCGCGTTTCGAGCTTACCGCCGATTTAGTTGACTAATCGTTTCCAAACGCGAGCTTAAAGTTTCAGACTACGTAGCTTCCGCGGGGAATTCAATTTATAACCACGAGGCGAGTCACCGCTCGTCTATAGAATGACAAACACGCGACAACTTCTGAAAAGAAAATCGGAAAACTGATGAAACTGACGAGGAAAGCAAGCAAATGGCGTAACGAGCGCTGGGCGCGTCGATCGTCGAACAGAGAGCGGCTCTCGCTACCAGCAGAAACGACAAACGCGGGATCAAAATCGGTTCGCCTGTCGGCGCCGACCCAAAAACGATGCCGCCTCTTCGTACTGTATACTCGAATCGGCGACACGCGATTCGATCGCAGGTTGGAAGCGAGGAGAAATTTTCGGCGTGTAGGATCGTTTCGGCGGGTGACGCGAGGGCTCGAGCCGCCTTTCAAACTTCGGTGAGCTTTTACGAGCGAGGCGGAGCAGGAGAAGATACCGGAACTTCATCTCGACGGAAGGAATTCGTCGGTCGTTAAGGGTGGCTGCATCCTCGGGCTCGAGTGCCGGTAGACGATGGTCGCGTGTAGCTGAAAAGCCCGAAGGGAAAGGAGCTTTATTTAAAAATGTAATTTCATTACATCGAGGCAATCACTTCGCTCCGCGTAGGGAAAGCCGAAGGAAAACAGAGGAAACCGAGGGGAAAAATCAATGATCGGCCGACGAACGAGAAGATAGGAACGAATTCTGGCCGTGAATCCGAGCCGTAAGAGGATAAAAGTTTATCGAGGCGCATTCTTCCGTGCTTTTTCATTCGATCACGCGAGCTCTGTGATCGCCGGCCGTCAGCGGCTGACGAGAGTGTAGTAACGCGGAGTCGAGTCTTCTCGATGGGGCGAGAGGGACTGCCGCGGGTGGAAGCAGTTGAACAGAAATACTCGCTCCGAGTCTCTCTCCCCCACACACCCTCTCTTTCTCTCTTACTATACCGTTCACTGCAATATTTTCTATCTATTTATTACTCTAGTCTACTTACGTTTCTAATCGACTAGCTCAACATCTTCGGACTCGATCATTGCTCGTACTATTTATTGACATTACGTTACTATCACCACTGTATTATTTCTCTTCGTTCTTGCTGTAGGGTCCACGTGAGTGGTGGCATAATTGAACATATTATCTGGCTATCTATCTGTCTATCTATCGGTCTATCTGTCTGTCTCCATCTCTCTGGACCTATCATAAAATATACTTGTATCGTATTGCTGTTGTTGTGAGTTCTGTACGTACGAATCGTACGATAGAATGCACGCGAATAAAATTTACCCATCTATCTGTTTCTCACCGTAAGCGGCGATACGGCGTGATCCGGTGGATGTTGCCACGGGGGTATCTACCAACGCTCGGGCAGGTCGCGTAGTGGCGGGAAGTTGTGTAACGTAGTAACGTAATCATAGGAGAAGCAGAAGTTTAACGAGGACAGATGGGGCGAATGAAACTTTGCCGGGATGTGGATACGAGTAAAACAATTCGGCGGTATTAAGAATCGATGTAAAGTTAAGTGAGATGGAACGACGAGGGCGAGGACGAAGCGAACCAAAGTTGAGTCGAGCCGAGTCGACGATCGTAAAACTACACTCGACGGCGCTTTACCCTGATGAAACTTGGGTAACCAGACCGTACTTGGGTTCTGGGCTGAAACGTCAACAAACAAGAAACTCTCAACTCCGTTTTCCCCGTCTTCTTGCTGCACACGAATCGTCAATTTTCCATATCGAACACGACTAATCTCGCTCCTCCTTGAATTTCTGGGCGCTCTCTGCACAGAGCATCGATCGAAGCTGGTCGTTTGGGCTCGGTACTTCGCTCCCGGTGAATAATCGTACCTAATTTCAAATTATTCCCAGTATCCGATGTCGGCTGTTTCGCGCGTGCGTCGCGCCGCGGAAGTAGAGATACGCGGAGACACGTAGTCGAGGCAGTTCTCGATTGGACTCTCGTCGTTTGTTTCCAGCCACAGCATCGCTGTAACGCAATTTGCGCGATATTTTTGCTCCTCGATCGATCTTATGAAATCGCGACGAATCATCGAAGTGATACGTAAAATCTTTCGCTTCGAATCTTCTTCCACGTCTTTTGCCTGTCTTCTTTTCCCACCTCGCCAATGCCACGTACAGTCGCGGCGCGGGTTCTCGCCAATTGTTGCTCGGTTCTCGATCAATCGCCGCAACGGGCTATCTGCTGGGGAGATTTTTCGGCACGATTCGACACCCGAATCTTTCTTTCCCCAGAACCGGCGCGTCGATTTTCACCATCGATTTTCATTCCTGAAAATTGATTCCCGCGGATTTCTATGTTCTCATCGGTAAATCGCGTCCGCTGCTACCCCATTTCCAAAGCTGCGAGGCATCCAGCGCAATCGGGAGCGACGAGGAGCGCGTGCTATAGAGAATACCTGCCTACACCGTGGAATGTGGAAGCTCGAGCTCGCACGAACTTGGAATTTTCCACCGATCTTCATCCAGAGAACCAGAGACGTTCGAGTAAGATTAGCCACCCCCCGCATCGCGTGTCCTTGTTCTTCCTCCACCTTCAACCCCGCTGCGCCCCTACCTTTCCCCGTCCGTAATATCGCCCCTCGCCCATCTCTCTCGCAGCTCTGAACGCTGCTCGAGAAATCGGGCGAGAATGCTTTGACTGCAGCCGAGGAGGATCTCTGTCTCGCGGAGAGAGACACGGAATAACCGTGGAGAGAGAGAGAGAGAGAGAGAGAGTCGCGAGAGGTCCGCAGCAACAGGCGGCGGCGAGGGACGAGCGAAAGTGGCCGAGTCCTTTGAGGAGACGAGGAATCCTGGAATGAAAAAACGATGGAAGACCAAACAAATCCGCGTCGACACTCCGTATCGCCCGGGCATCGTTGTCCGCTAAGTTACCCGCGGATATCAGATTCCCTCCTATCGCTCGCGCCTCCATCGACGCGCGATGCCGATCGTTCGGACGGCAATTTCTCCGCGCGAGCCGATGATCCCACCATTTAATTTTTTTCGGCACCCAAAAGATTCCGCCGGAATCATCCGCTCCGCGGACGCGGAGGACGCGCGTAGCGAGCCGAGCGGACGACCGCGCGAAGGATATCGCGCGCTCGAGAGGCAGAGCATTCTCGGGAGCGATGCATACCAATGGCGCGCGGAGTAGGTACGGATTCGAGTAGGAACGAAGCTCTCTCCGCCAGATTCAGTGGAAATTAGGCCGGCATTCGACTGCTCGACGCGCTCGTCCTCGCTGTCGCGCCGGGGCATCATCCCCGTAAGCGAGTAGGAGATACGAGTCCATTGAATAGTTTCACATCGTCACATGCGTCTTCGAGTTCGGCGGCTGACGCCTTCGGTGCCTACACAATTCACAACCGGCGTAATTCTCCAGGAAACGTACGAACTTCCATCATTTTCCCCAAACACGACGCGTCGGGTGTTTCCCAACTTTACGAAACTTCCCCGCGCGCGCTTTGTGCGGACATGCAAATCAGATAATATTCGCGAACCGCAGCCCCGATCGATCCTACGCTCTCGATCCTCGATTAGGTACTCTCCTTCGCGGCAAAAACTTTCCGCCCTCGCACGTCCGACAAACGTTGCCCCGATTCGCCCTGGTACCGTAAACATCGTCGAAATGCCCCGCGAACGTGAGAAATAACGTCGCGCAAACTTTTTCCTCGTTCGGATCCGGTTCCACGGAATCACGAGCTACGTAAGAAGCGGGGATAATAGACAGTCGTAAAATATGATACAAAGCGGGGAATAACTCGAGACTCGAGTACGCGGAGATATTGTAAAATCGAGCCACTCTCGCGGAAACTGCAGTAAGTAGAGTGGGGAAGACTCTATCCGTTTTGCTTCTCTACCTCTGTAATCGGCTCGCGAACCTGAAACGATGAGTCCTCTCGGCCGGATTACGATCGATACGACGGATCTACCAGTGCACGGCACTCCAGCGCCAAGTTTAGTCTTCGGTTTTCGGCTTTTTTTTTAATCCGGCGCGTAATTCGAGTAAATGGAGAACGGGCAATGCACCGTTGACGCAGGCTTCGGGGTGAGAGACGAGTGGTATCGGTTGCTGTGAGCTGGCAGGGGCTAGAGAACGAACGACAAGCAAGACATTCGAGCTGCAAACTCTC
This sequence comes from Arge pagana, assembly GCA_963969455.1. NCBI lineage: Eukaryota > Metazoa > Arthropoda > Insecta > Hymenoptera > Argidae > Arge > Arge pagana. The sequence continues at coordinate 24,377,021 of OZ018309.1, read as the reverse complement.
GTTAATTACACTCGAACGCTCGAGGAGTAGGTACGCCTGTCTCGTTACTCCTCGAGTGATTTCGAATCGAGCTTCGTAAATTCCATTCATATCTAGGACTTCGCGTAGCACGGTTCTGCTTCGCTTCTCGAACGAACGAATTTGTCGTTGTACGTATTGTTTTTCTACTCGGAGGGTGCGGCGAAGCCGAGGCTCGTCGAGGCGCTGTTTGACGTCGAACTCTGCCGCAGGAGCAGCTATCATTTCGTTCGTAGCGAGCCTGGTCGTTTTTTCTTCGTTCCACCTTCGACGTTGCCCGATGGCATTCGAGGGAAGCTCATCGATCCGCGCTCCGGCGATATTCATCTCCGTTTCGAAGGGTAAGATTAAAGGAAAAAGTGTCGAAAGTCGAGCGCACGCGATGCTGGGTCGTAAATTGGGGAAAAAAGTGTCGAGTATCATTCGACGCCGCGGAGGACTGGAAGTCGGCGAATTATCGCGACCCTTGACGGGAGAGCGCTTCCGCGATTCTTATCCGCGCACTCGAATGTCGGCTGTTTGTTTCCCGGGAGAGTGATCGATACGTCTGAAAATGGATGGGGGATAAAACAATGAAACAAATATGGGCATCGAGGGAATTTTCGGAATTCTCGCTTTGTCAAGGACGTTGGGCTTCGGCGGCGGCGGCGGCGGCGGCGGCGGCGGCGGAGACGAGGATAAAAGCAGCGTCGTTGTGCAAATTTACATAAATCTATTTTACGTGGTCGAATGGAATTGGTTAATTGTAAAGTAGCGAGGTGGGTGCTTCTACTTCGCACTCCCCGGTTTTCAGCGGTCGAAAACCGAAAGCATCCCACGATGGTCGGTCGGAGGGAAATTATTCAAATGGTATACAGACTCGCGCGAGAACGACCGAATCGAAGGACTCCGCCGAGGTTTTTTCGCGGGAAAAGAAGAAATCTTTGCCACGATTCCACTTTCATTTTCAAACGAGATTCGAACGCGCCTGGCTATCCCCCGCTGGAATTCAATTCCTTCGCTCGAAAATGGGAGATTCGACGAGGAAAAAAAAAGAAATAGCGACAGCGCGACGAAGAAGAACTCGAGGACGATGCGACGAGAGACGAAGCGCCGCGAGTGCGAGGAGGAGCGAACGAAATGAAACAATGCGATCCGAATGTCGCGTTCATCTGAATGTAAGAAATCTCGCGACGTTCGTCTCGATCCACCGATCTGGATTCGCTCCCAATAAATTTTTTCGATCCTTCTTCTCGTTCCAATAGTTAATCTGATGCTGCCTGTATCCTGGATTCGGTGCATGCTTGGAGATCTACCAACCAGGGACGCCTATCGACGGTCCTGGAAGTTCTCCGAATTTTGACCAGTCGAAACCAAAACTGTGCAATATCCGTGAATAGTAGAAGTATTCGCGAGTGTTTTAAAAAAAAATCGTTCGAATCGCTTGGAATTTGCGTAGTCAGTGGAATTTATTGGAAGTGAATCCAGAATCGAGGATTCTGACGGAAAAACGACTCGACAAAATTTTAACGAATACTTTCACGAAACCTCTCGCGCTAGCCTCGCTCGTTCGGCTTTTCCGCGTTTTTTCGTGCGATTTCCCTGGACGTAATAATTTGGCTTCGACTCGTGCGTTGCGAGAGTCCGATATTCTTTCGACTTCGTTCGTCCGCCATTTATTTCCGGGTAAATCCAGGAGAGGCGAGAATTATTCCGGAATGAAATATCGCCTCTTCCTAGAGCCAGACCCCATAAACCCCATAAATTCGGTGGCGCTGCGAAATTACAGCACGGATTCGTTTCTTGGCGCGCGAACAGCGGCGGACGTTCATCAGCCTCCCGCGCTCCGCCGCCCTCGAAGGAGAACTAAGTACTCTGTTTAATCTACCGTGTTGCATAAATGCATAATCTCTGGTTTCCCGAAGCAGGTGACGGCAGCGCAAAGTGGATAGTTGCTCGTCTCCCTTTTTGCGCCGACGTTCCCTTTATTATCCCCGGTCTCTGGATCCTAGTTCGTAGTTTGCCGAATCCTCATCCTTCCGCACGCTTCGCGTCGCCCTAACTTTCATTCTTTCCGTCCCTCCGCCCGTTCTCGCCCGTTGCTACCCCGAGGTACTTCCGTTTCCGTGCCGCTTCATTGACTTTCTTGCCGAGAAGAGTCATTAGAAGATTTACAAAGGGCACAGCAGCAGGCTCCTTCGCTCGTCCGAACCGAAACAATCGGATGGCGCGACGCGAGCTGCTCGCGGATCAAGCTCTGCGATAATTCAACGTCGCGGCCGAGAAAAGTTGTAAATAACTACGACGCGTCGACGGGAGTGGAGCCTAATGAGTATTTCCGCTTCGACTGATCACGACCCTTCACCGAACTCTGTCCAAAACCGGGCGCGACTCCCGGACAAAACCCGATCCAACGCACGCGTTTCCCTTTTTTTCCTCGCCCCGAACTTTTGTCGGAAAAGTTTTAACAAGTAGCTCCAGGCTCTGGAGCCAGCTAGGTCTGATAGACGGAAGGTCTCTCGCGCCAACAAGAGCCGCGAAGAAAGAGTGGCTCGCCGAGCGCCGAGGAGGAGAAAATACCTCGTTAAAAGAGGAGATTGAAGTTAAACATGCAAATTGTTACGTGGAATCTAACGCCCCGGAAGAGCGTCGCTATATCTTTCCTAGGTTCGCCGAGAATTCATCTATTTTAACGTTAACAGGACCGGAGATACTCGGGACGAGGTTGGGATACGTTCCAGGCATACCGTCCAGGCAATTTACAGCGATTCGCCCAGCACCGCAAAGCCGATTTTGTTATCATCCGGTGGGGCGATGCTACCTCGATCCGCGTGATTTTTCCACGCGAACCCCATAATCCGAAAACCCCCAAAAAAATCGCTATAACAAGAGACATCGTGAATTTTTTTGAAACTGCGTAAAAACTTTTAAAAAACCGTTTTCTTCCTCTACAAACATCTCGTCCCGGTGAAATAGATCGAGTATTCGAAAAACTCACTTCACAGCCGGGAAGAACGGTATTCCCTCGGCAGTTTGGCCAGAACAATCGAAAATACGCACGCAAAACTTCTCGAATCACGCAGACAGTGGAGAAAAATGTAGACGAGAAAAAAAAAGCCCTGAAGTATCGCATGCGAGAGTCTTGGGATCGTTTCATCTCCGCTGTTCTTACCGTCGTTTCTTTACGCCTCTTCCTCGGTTTGGCCGGTTTTCAACTGCCTACCCTGAAATACCCATAAACGAAGAGCCCGGGTATTAACCAGTCGTAAGCCTCGGCAACGCTTATCTTTCACGCGGCGTAGAGTTACTTGCCAGATCTATGTTGCAAACGAGGAATTGCAGCGAAAGTGGGAAGGAGCTGAAAATTCGGAATCGCGTTTATTCCAAGTACGTTGACAGGAAAAAGTGTGGATTTTGGAAACAAAAATCTGGAGGTATCAACAAGCCATTCGGCCGACTGTTGCGATCGCGATGACGTTGGTGTAATGTTGGAAATTGCCGATCGCTGCTCGGTCGTACGTGAGCGCGCCGGTGGAGCAGCCCGTCAAAAATAAGGTCTGTCTATAGAGGAATTTGCGCAAATCGCATCGAGTTATTTCCATTGCAAATTGCGCGCGTAAAATTTTGCATACTTGACGAGCCGTTCGCAGCCTGGTGGTCGTTATTATTTCCCACCCTATATTCAGCTACGGGCTTCAACATAATAATAAAAAAATGGTGGAAAACGCGCGGATACCAAGGCGTCCTTGGCTCCGGATGAGATTTATTTGCGGTGGAGTTTCAAATTATTATTTCGTCAGAACGTTGTCGTCCCGCAAAGGACTAGCGGGATGCCTGCCACGCGAGTTATACGCGATCCTTTCAGCTTGCTCGCCGTACCATTTCATTCTTCCATACCTCTCCCCCCCGCCCCCCGCTCCCATCGCGGTTCGTACCGTCGGATCCATTCGTTGTTTATTTAATACGTTCCTCCATCAAACCCCGCGCGAGCAAACAACCGAAACAAACAAACAAAAAATATGAACCTCCACAATGGAGGCGAGCACAGTTTCGATCTTCTTTCATGGTCTCCCATCTTTTTTCTTCGCTCCGGTTGAAAACTCGACGCGATCTCGTTATTTCGCGATTCCCGCGACTTATCATCGCCGACCGATAAGGTCAAGGGGATATTCGTTAGGACCCTCGGGCGTGTCAATCGTCACGTCCCATCGACGTTCCCGTTTCGCATCGTCAACTCCGAAATCCTCGTCGCATAACGACCTGACATTTACGACATGGATTAACGAACGGACATCCTCGTTACTCGCCACCGATCATTTTTTCATCAATAATCCTCGGCTGCGTTTACGTTTTTTCTCTTCGCCTTGCGTCGATCGTGTTCAGTTTTTTCCGCCCTTTTTTCTCGCGATCTCTCTCTCTCTGTCTCTTTCCGCGAGTCGTTACGGCGAGGAACACGTCGCCTGAATCTTGTTGAAATTAATTTCACTTGGTGACAAGTTTCCACTCGCGAAACGTTGACGTCGCGAGCTTGATGATCGCTGCGCCTCGGGGAATGGGAAGGAATCGCGCTACGGAGCTACGGAGATACCAGTAAATAAGCGACCGCGGTAATTATACGATATATATCCCTAACACGCGTCTGGCACGCGATCGTCAGCTCGATAATCGCTGAAATACAACGAAGTAACCGTTTATCGCCACGTACCGATACACCGATTCGCGCGACGCGGCTTACACGCTCGTTAGATATATATATATATATATGCGGCGAGGAAAAGGATCCTCGACTCTCCGTAGAATAAACGGCACAACGGAGCTGATTTTTCCCCTTTATTCGGCGCGAAACACGCTAGGCGTAACAGTTTCATCAACGTGATACCGAACTGTTAGTCCGGAAACAACTTTACTGGACAGCTACTTCGTGGTCTCGGATGCATTCGTCGTGATGTGTGTCGCGAGACGAATCGAACTCCGCGCGCTAAAGGTCCGTCAACCTGAATTGGAGAGGGTCGTGAGCGGTGCGGAGGATCTTGGTAGCGTACCTCATGTCTCTGTGATGCCAAGACACCCTGAACCTCGTGAGTATCTGAAAGGAAGGAAGAGAAGAAAAAAAATGCGTCCGGAGGAATTATCCTTTGGCGCGAGGATGGCGACGGCTCGTACCTTTGTTATCAGCGTTTCGATTTCCAGTTCGGCGAAGCGTCGTCCGATGCAGACCCGCGATCCGTGTCCGAACGGCATCCATGCGAACTTGTGAGCGTCCTCGTACAACGGGCTCGACCTTATCCAGCGTTCGGGTAAAAATTCGCCCGGCTTCGAGTAAATATTGGGATCCGTCGACATCGCCATGTGACAAAGGATTATCGGTGTCTGCGAGGGTGGAAAATTCAGGCGAGTTCTTTATGAAAATCGAAGGCGGATGGAACGACGAAACAATCCGGGGAAAACGGGTATGAGAAAACAGTTCGGAAAACTCATGCTGCCTGAGAAATGAAGAGGTGAACATTTATCTTCAAAGGAACGCACGGATCTTTTGTGCTTTCCGGCGCGAGCAGCCGAGGGGGCCGCGAACGGCTCGGTGGAACTGAATATCGATAACGAAGAAAGGGGCGGGAAGGGACTTGGACTGTAACCGCAGTTTATTCTTCAAAAAAGTAAACGATTTTTTCCACCCAACTTTTTCGATTCGTCCGACGCTCCGGGACGGCGATACGCTTCGTTGGCGCGTAATAAGCTCTGGAATATAAACGGTGGCCGAACGAGCTCGACGTACCTACCGCGCGACTATCGTGTTCCTGGCGAAATTTGGAAACGAAAATCTCTCCGCGAAATTTCAATCGAGAGCTTAGATCTCGAGTTATCGCGATTCGCACGTTCGCCTCGCCCGCGAATAGGCGACGCGCAGCGCCGGCGACTCGACGCGCAGCGCCAAAGACTCGACGCGCGGCGGAACGCCTCGTTCATTGGCCCAGCGCGAGAATCTGCGAATCGCGATAACTGCCGAACCAAGGCTCGGAGCAGGATACTTCCGGAGAACATTTCGTCTCAGAATTTCCACGGGAAGACGATCGTGGCAATGGCATGGTCAGATTTCGCATCTCTTACCTTCTGGGGCACCTGGTAGCCGCCAATCACTATGTCCTTCGTCAGCAGGCGCTGGTTCGCGTATACTATCGAATTGACCCTGAAAAGTGCGAGAATATGTACGGAATGACGCATACTGCGGTCGAGCTTTTGCGCGAGGTATCGATTCGACCGCTTTCAACGCTCTCCCGATCCTCGAGTCTTAAACGGCGAGCGCCGCGTATTTTAAGACCGCCGACGGAATTCTCCGTCTTACCTCATGACCTCTTTCATGCAAGCTTTCAAATATGTCAGCTTATCGCGGTTCTCCGTGGTAATCTGTCCATTTGACGTCTTTTCCTGCAACTCCTTTCGCAGTATCTCTTGTTTCTCCGGGTTCTTCGCCAGCATGTACAAACACGAGGCGAAAGCCTCGGAAGTCTGGTTAAGAATGAAAAGAATGAGAAGAAGAAAAATGCATCACGGTTGTCTCGCGGCGACGCGCGCGGTCATATCCGCGATGTTTTGTCGTCGACCCGGCCAGAAAATCCGGCGGTACGTACCGTGTCTATGCCGGCTTGAATCATATCCATGACCATTACGAATGCGATTTTTTCGTCGATGGCGATTAGACGTTCGAGGACGCTTTTATCGTCGTCGTCGTCCGCCTTGGGGCTTTTTCCGATAGTTTCCACGGCCTCGTCGACGTATTTCTTGGCGACACTGACAGAGACGAAGAAGAAACGTGACGCGAGCGTGCGTCGATTACAACGGAATAATTAGACCCCAGAGGCGAGTCAATACTCGCCGCCTGCGGGCGGCGGAAATCGAACGGAAATGAAACCTACACGTTGAAATAATTCAGGGCCGCGACGAATTTTTTCCATCTCTTTGTCTCGATCCAGCGGTATAACGGCAGGCCAGTCTCGAGCTGGTACCAAAGTTCGAACCAGTCCAATACGGAGCGAATGAGAAGTTGAGCCTCCGAATCGGGAGACAGATCTTTGTCCAAGCAACCGAACCTCCTATCCAATGCGATAAAACCGATGGCTTTGTCGCATTTCCCAAGGCAAACACAGAGAGTCACCGCGCGTCGTCGTTGCGAGGAACGAGCGGAAAAACAAAGACGCATCGGAGAGATAAGACACAACGAGCAATGCTCCGGTACCTTTCCAAATCAAACTCACATTCCAAAGCCCATTTATTCAACTCGTTGGCGAAGTCCTTCGGCATTTCGTTGTTCTCGTCCCTGATCACCAGTATCCTGGAAATGAAACGCGACCGCAAATTACGACGCCAGAAAAAGAGAGCTTCTCGGCTACACGGAGCTTTCGCCCCCTTCGAAAAAACAAGAACAAAAAAAAGGACACAAAAAAAAAACAAGAACACAGAAAAACAAGAACACAAAAAGAACGACTCTGGGCACGAAAAATTGGCGATAACTTCTTAAGAAGATTCGACAATGTACGTCGAGCTTGTTGGCGCGTACCTCTCCACGAAGTCATCCGCAACTTTGTTTATCCCATCCGTGTAGCGACCAACGATCTGTGGACGCATCAGCACCTTGTTGACGACGGATCTGAACTTCCACCATTCTTCACCTTGGCTGAAAAAAATGTGCAGTTCTATCCTCGATTTAAATGGACTAGTCGCGTTTCGTTGGAATTTTTACCTGGTCAAGAGTCCGTACGTTCCGTCGTAGAAGTCTTTGCGCACTTTCGTTCGATAGCGCAGCAGGGTATCGATGTCGCCCCTTATTGGCCACGGTTCCGTTCGCCTGTAAACCTGAGTACCGCGAGATATGATACGGAATTTGATTCGCCCCAAATCTGTCGAAACTTACAATACGAAAGACGAAAAAAGGACCGAATCGTTAAAGATCTCGATCGATCGCCGGGCTTCGACGTCTCGCGAGATGGCCTTTTCCCGGTTAAACGAATGAATTTTCCCAGCCTGGCTGATCAAACGAAATTTCCGAGGCAATCGAATTGTCCAACGTTTAACGGTCTCTTCGATTAACGCCGTCTTCTTCGCTCTCCCCTCGGCAACATCCCGCGCGAGTCCGGGGAAGAAAAGGAAAACGGACGGAAACCATGGACGAATAAAATACAAACGACGCGGCCCAACGCAAATACAATAAACTGCTCGAGCGGAATCCTCGAGCCCAGTTTCAGCTTGGAGGTCGTTAAACGGTTCAGCAATTACGAGATGCAAACTTTTACGGGTGCTGGGGGCTGGCTGAAAGGAGAGACCGGGGACACCGAGACGGAAGGAAAGATAGGAGCCGCGATGAGAGTGTCGCTGAGGCTGGGAGAAATCGGAATAAAGTACCGAAGAACAATCGCGACGGGGAAGAAATTGCACTTTTATGAAAAGTTGCGCGACGGATGAACGTCGGATGGGAAATGAAAAGAGGAACGATGACAACAACGAGGAGGCAGCTTCACAAAGTTGAAACGATTAGCGTCGCTTCACCGATGGAACCTCGCGGCTCGTATCGTCAAAGTTAACGGCGCGGTCGTAAAAATCTCGGCGAACGTCAATTTGATACACTTTTCCGGCGGAGTGATGGGTTCGATTTGAAACTTGCTGGAAAACCAATTACCCTACGTTACTGCCGCCAACTTTGCCCGGCGAGGCGACATCGAGAGATTCCGCTGGATCCGTGAATGGGAAATCCCTGTCACACTGCTCTCGATCCCTCTTCGGCTTCGTTGGTAACGAGAGAACCAACGACGCGACGCGCGCGATGTTGCTCGTGATTGAAGCCATCGCCGCCATTATTGCCCTAGACGGCGCAACGGCTACCCCGCATCCCGCGACCCCGCCATTTTTCCGATTTTATTTCGTTCCTCTTCCTTTTTCCAACGGCCCTCAAGACAGACGACTCACTCCGCGAGAGGATGATTGCTCTTCGTATGGAAACCGTTCGCGAATAAATGACACCTCGATTCGCGCGCGATACAGCTGACAGGATACGCAAATATGGCGGAGAACAAGCTATTCGTACGCGAATAAAGGCCACGAAACGTTTCTCCCTCGATGAAAGCAACAGGACATTTTTCCCTCGGATAGAAACACCAAACTTAATTCTGTCACGAATGCTTAACGCCATCAAATTTGTACTCTGCTTTACCTAGTAAAGATTCGTGACATTTTTTTTAAACATAACACAAATAGCTTGAGTTGACCGAGCTATTAGTGATTTGTTCTATTGCATACTTGAAGTCTGATCATGAAAGTTGGTTACAAATAACAAGTGTGTATTGTGCTTTCATTCGTGGCAATTTTCGGTTTGATGCTTTTATTCTCGTATACCTAGTCGAAAATCGGTACTATTATTCGTTAGAGCCGTTATTTTTTTCTCTCCGTGTTAGCTGAATAGCGGAAACTTGAGGAAAAATGTTCGATACGCGGAGTAGGTATGGCTGCTTTTCAGAGCGGCGGCGAGGCTCGTACGTATTCGCCTTGCACTGTTTTCAAATTATTGTTCGAGCGCGAGAATGTAGGTTAACGAGAATCATGAATAAATTTCATCGCACCGCCGATCGTTGAGTTCTTGGATAAATACGTCCGAAATATCGGCGGGAAAGAATCGTCTTTGCGTTGCTGCTACCACGAGCATTCGGCCATTTCGAAGTCGAACGTAACGCGACGAGCAAAAAGAAAATCCTTCCGCGAACCGTTTTCCCTCCTACTTCGACCCACTCGACTGCCATAAAGATTTTCATTACTGTAAATCTTGGGTAAAAAAAAATAGCAAGCCTTCCGGCTCCGTCGTGCTACCCTTCAATTTTCCACCGTCAACGTTCGCTATTCCGCGAACGTTGCAAATTATTAGATTTCGTGATTCCACGATCCCGTGAATTTATAAGGGCTGTTTGAACACCGATACAATAGTTGGCGAGCGAAGTAAAGCATCAGCTCGATGCAGACTCCGTTTCCAAGGAGGATGAGCCAAGCCGAGGAGCAGCGATGAAAAGATATGCTGATAACGCGATGAAAAGTTGACGATACGCGCAGGCACGTGCTCGCGTGCATGGATTATGCAATTTCCTCGCGTCGTAGCAAAATTAGGGGAAATTCGTTCCCTCGGAGATAAAATCAAGGGGATGGAAAATTATCGACGCAAAATTTGTCGCGACGATAGGATTGGCTGCGCGAAATCCGCGTTAGATATCGTGCTTTCTCGGTATGTAACGCTCATCCGATGCTATTCCCTATCGACACGCCGCGGGGAAGGGAGAAAGTCTTGTTCGATGAAAATATGAGAGAAAAAGGAAAATATTAGGATTCGATTAATTTGAAAATTCGCGAAATCCCGTCTTAAAAGTTTCGGCCGGTTATCTCGCGCCAATAACGAAATGTTCTCCATCTGCGTCACTCTTCGTCTCCCAACGACTCGCGCCCGACTCTCGATCCGTTCGCAAATGTTGATGCGATTCGAAATAGACGCGAATCCCAACCGCGCGAAATTCTCTCCTGTCGAGCTTTCAGTTATTTATGACTGGTGAAACGTGCTTTCGTCCCAGCTTCCACGATACTTCGATCCGAGCGGCTTTCGCAGAATTTCGTTTCGTTCCGTGGTAAAATCAGCGCGAAACAAGTGCCGATCCAAACGAAGTTGCGCCACGGATCGACCGATCAACGGATTTCTCATCGGTCGCGAACGAATATGACGACGCGATTCGCCCAGAAAATCGCGCTCGTTTTTTAATCACTTCCTCCCAGTCTTCGCGGTAATCGTCAACTCGGGATGCGACTCTGCGGAGCGCACGGGGAGGTACGCGAGAACGATACCGTTTCGCTCGAGGACTGTCTGGCCGCACGAATGCTCCGCACTCGGCAGAGTTCCCTGACTGTTGTCGTATTTATTAAAACGTTGCCTCTGCAAATAACGTCGAGCCCTCTCCTCTGTTTTCCAGCCTTCGCGTTCTTCCGTCCCATTTTTCTATATGGACGCTACTCGTCTCTATTGTGTCCCTCTTTGCTAACCTTCTCGGCCTCGTCAGGGTCGTAAAGGAAGATCGCGTCTGGCCGTCCGAAAACACCGCCCATTCGCACGACGTTGCCGAAACGTTCTTTCAACTCGTGGATTAATTTTCCGAAATCATTCGTCTCCTTGTTGTAATACTCGCCTGAAACAAATCATGACCGGTAATTCGGATTGCGCGTCGCTCCCGTGCAAAATTATCGCGAGCATACCGGCTATATTCTCGTCATATCATTCCCTTCCGTTGCAAGTGCTCTGCGTATTCCCGGGCTCGGCAGCACATTCGATACCGCCGAAGACCTCGAGTCGCGTAATTTCCGATCGCTCTCAGCGTTCAAATTTTGCTGAATTTTTCACCACGTCAAATTACCTACCGCCTTTCGTACCAATTCGTTTTACCGCGGCTCATTTTACTCTAATATCCGGCCTCCCGCTCATTTTTCTCGTCTCCTGTCCACTCGCGGCGCGCGGACTACGACAACCGATTTTCGCCCAACCTCTTTCAACCAGCTCAATGATCCACCGAGCAAGCACGCCGAAGACGAGTGATAGATGACGAGATTCTTTTGTTTTACTACCCAACGAGAGCTTTGCTCCCAGAGAACTCGATTAGTGATTGATAAAAAAAAAAAAAATTAAAAAAAAATCCGATCATAGTTGCGCGAGCGGCGTTAAAACAAGGAACGAGTACAAACGACCCGGCGAATGATTTTACAGCCAGAGGCACACACCTGCTTCGAGTCACTCGGCTAATTGCACTGGCTCTTGAAAGCTTCGCGATTAGCGGAGGTGATTCGAGAAAAACGTTCTTTACCTACCGACAATGTCGATAAACAGAGAACCTCGCGGATGCGGCTACCGCACTTTACGATGAAAATAATCGAAAGCACGGCTATAAACGAAAGAGCCCGGTATCGAGTTGCTGTAAATTCTAACTAAAAACACAAATCCGCCGACCTTTGTTGCACCCACCGATTCGGATTTTTTCCCCTCGCAAAAAAGTCCATCGACGTGGAAACGCGAAACTCGTTACTTCGATTGAAATTTTCACGAAGTGCACCATCGGTGAGTCGTTTTTTACGAGTACGGTCGGGATATCTCACCCGTGCTAACGATTATAGATTTACGTTGCAGGTCTTAGGTTTTAGATTTTAGGTCCCAGTAGGACTACGAAGACTGCGCTCGCTGCGACGGAGTGGTCTATTGTTATGCCTTCCATAAAACGTAGTCGAGGTATTCAATTTTTTACGAGAAAAAGGTAGGCGGTTTATCCTTTTATGGACAAAGCTGTAATGACCTGTCGAAGGTCAGTGAAAGGCAAAAGCTTTTCACGGTATATTGCGCCAATCTTTCGTCGCTCTTCGCCTTGAAAAAAAATCTACCCGACCTCCGAGAACGCCGACGCGTTTTTATTTATTTTCCTTATCGCGAGTTTCGTTATTGTTTCTTATCGAGCGACAGAGCGTTGGTCGCGAGACGGCTAGGTTTCGGGAATCCTATTTGAAACTTACCGATCACTGGTAAAAACCTGTGTAGATTGCCAATTATTGGAAGGGCTTTCGGTCCTGGTATTTCGTTGTAGGGCCGAGCATTTTCCCACGACACTGCCGCCGCATCGCCGCCAATTTTCGAGGCCGTGGAACTGTGATTCACTGGACATCCGGCACTGCTATAGAATCTGATGCTCCATAGCCTTTGTCCGCGAGCGGAGATTCTCGCCGAGCGTAGTACGCTTTTCAACCCGTAAATCATCGTTCATTCGCTGCTATAATCAAACGTAACGCGATGTTGGTGTTTGGGTCGTGCACTTTACGCACAAATCGTTACTCGTCGCGTTCCCGTTACGTCGAATCTTATCGCGACTGACAACTGATAGCTGCGCGAGCTATCAGTCGCGGATAAGCACGGTTCTTTTGTTTTCATTTGCGCTGCTGCAGCAGCACTGTCCATCGATTTTATCGGCGAACGATCTCGATTCGTCGACTTGTTACCGATCTAACGGGGAAGTTTGCCCTCGCCTCGCTGAATGCTGATTACCTGCTCCGGTTCGCTTCGCGTGCTCTGGGTCGATGCGACGCTCCAACGACGAATCACCGCGACTCGAAAGCTCGCAATCAGCCGCGTCCCACACGCGTCTCTCGCTGAAACGATTGAAAATCGTTCGACAGAAATTTCACGCCGCGTTTCGTTCCGCCATACAAGTGGCTCCCGAAAATTCCGCGGAAGAAAGAAACAAACGCGTAATGGATTCAAAGCGATGAACGAATTACGACCGAAACGAATTACGAGTTTTCGGTGAAATTCCGTGAAATTTTCGTCCCCGTATCGGTATCGAATCGTGCGGTAATCGACGAGTTGGGACGGTCGAGTTAAGCGTTTCTGGGAATTACGAGGTAAACGATGCCGTTCCTTTCCAACGGAGATTAATGGCATTCGGACGATGACGAAAAAACGAACTTCACCTTGGCACCACGAGTAATACTCGCGATGACGGCCACGCGTCGTTGTGTTCTTTGCTAATTGACGGTGTTCAACGCTACACGCGTCGTACCTACGTAGACGATCTGTCGGTCACAATTGTCGCGTGACGTACCTAATGTGTTTACTGTGTCAAGCAGTTTCTCTACCCCTCGTGCATTTTTTAAAACTTTTCTTCGCAACTTTTAATGCCGCGACACAGTTTCACGAGAGATTGCCCGAGGGTGTAGTGGGAACTTTGGCCACTCGCGTATCACTCGTTACCGGGGGTTACCTGTCCTCCGAACTACCCACCTTCGTCGCGCGTCCGTTTATCTCTACGGAAACGGAACTCCTAATTAATCCTTCAACTTAATATCTTCCTCGTTTCGCCGACCCGAATCCTCGCCCTCTCCAACTGCGGACATCGCGTCACCGACGTCGACTTTCGGAAATTCGATCGTCGTCGTTTCTCTTTGTCGCGACAGGTGAAACGAGCATGCGAGTGGCATAACGTGGCCACTCGCAACAATGTTTTTGACGTCTGATAAGTTTTACTCCGATCAAATATACCTTGAAGTATAGAAAAAGTGTTGTTCAATGTTTGATACTGCGAGGTGGTTTTTCAGAAAGCCTGCGGCAGTGGGCGGTGGTAATACGACGGATCCCGGGAACGATTATTCCTCATCTCCACGGCGTACGAAAACTAATATACCGGTGGCAATAAAAATACCTAATAACGCAGTACTGATATCTGTAGTCCGTAGTAGCGCGAGTGAAAAATGATACGCTGGAACGTGGAATAAGCTAGCTCGTTGATTCAAACTTTCAGTAATCGCAAGCTCGTTTTTGAGTGCTTAGACTTTCGAGGCGCGAGTTAAAGAGGACACGACTACTAAACAAAAACTCACAAAGTTTTGCCACCCCTGAAAATGCGAGTCGGAATGACATCTAGCTAACGTGAACCCCGCGACTGCACACTTTTGCTCGCCACGATTGCTCAACCTCGAGTACAATAAACACGTCACGCGGCACGTACCTGGTCACCGTCACCGAGTAATTCGAAAAACACTAGCCATGGCAAACAGTAACCCGAACGTAGGAAATATTTCGATAGCTATTGAGAAAAAAAGATTCTTTTCGCCTGAACCTGTCAACAACGCGACTTTGACAAACATCGTTTCCTTCGATTGAAAACGAAAAGATGGGATAGGCTGTCGGCAAACTAAGGGAACAACACAACAAACAAGTCGATCGTCGTTCTATCACGCTGTTCGAGAGACGACTTTGATTCGTGCCCGGAAGTTAGCAGTCGAGGATTCCAGTGATTTTCCTGTAAACTTCACGCGAGGAGAATGCCCGCGGCTGGGGAAATTCTCGCTGCACCAACTTCGAAACCGCGGCGGTACATCGGTCATCGTACGATTGGCGGACGACGCGTGATAGATTATAGCCACGTTTCGCAGCACCGAAACTTAGGTATTGCTCGGAGGGTGAAGTAGCTACGGGCAAATAGTAATCTGAGATGTTTGAATCTTTGGTTCGCCGGATAACGCGTCGAATCGCTCGACAGGTGCCACGCGCAGGGTATTCGCGTGGGAGGTGCGATCAAATACAGCAACGCTACGTCTGGCAGATGTAGATAGCTACGCCGCGAGTAACGCTGATATCATACTCATCGGACGTACGCTCCCCACCGGACGCTGAAGCTGGTCGACTCGGCGCTGCCCCGGAGATCCGCGAAGCAGCTCACCTTTTCTCGCACTCCTACGCGCACACACGGTCCACCCGCGATAGAAGCTGTTTGAAAAGCCTCGGATAGAGCTACTGTCCTCGATATCGCTACCTACTAACCGCGGACCACGTAACGCGCGCGATTCGCACGGTAGCGAAGTTCTGCTCAATTACGTCGGATACCGAGCGATGCGTTACCATTCGCTAATCGCAATCGACGCGAGTATCGACCGATCGAAAGGTTCGCGAGACATCGAGATCGCGACGTACGAACATTGTTCGTCCTTGATTCACCGTTGAATAATACTCAATTATCGCGTTACCCGCAGCGTGGAATCGCGACTTTCGCGAGACTAGCGACATCTGACGATACTAGACGCCGACTCGTGTCTATTTTTTACTCGGTTCTATGATCGACGCTATCGTAGACGTGGCGGGAAGCGCGCCGGGTTTTAAAAGGCGTCGCGGGTCCGACGATCCGGACGTGGATGTTGCCGAGTACGGCGGGATGCAATTATCTCGCCGCAAAGCAGCGTCGGGCCGACGTAGAGCCAGTTTTATCCGATTATACCGTTATCTTGTTCTTGGCCAGAATAAACAAAGGCTGCCCGCCCGCGGCCCGTCGCCATGTTCTCTTCCAATCGAGAGAGAAATTCCGAGAGAGTGGTCCGACCTCGCGCGAGACTCGGACTTCTCGCCAAGTTTCGCCGCGGTGAAATACATACGCGGAGATCTATTCGCCGCGAAAGCGATTCGCGAATACCGTGAATTCGCCTGGTCTCCGGGGAAAAGTCGGCGGAGGAAAGGCGACTCCGGTCTGTTTTCCCCTCGATGACGCGATTTCGTCAGCCATGGTTGCATCCACCTCGTAGAATTCGCGAGCTCGATTGCACCGTCACCCTCGACGCGCGCGTTTATCGTTGGTCGTCGAAATTCCAAGGGAAACTCCTCGGTTGGACTCTCGTCTCGAGTACGAGGCTGATTCGAATCGGAGCTACGGAAGTCCTCCGATTTTTCGTCCCTCTTTCGTTTCGACCTCGAGTGCCGAACGATCTTCGGGGTTAAACGTCGCCATCGGCCCTTCGCGCGGATTTTTTTACTATTATTATTCAAATTTTTCCAACGAGCCGGAAATGGAAATACGCCCGGGCCACGGATCTTCGCGGGGACGCGCAACGTTCGGTACTCGACTCGCCGCGGCTCCTCGGTACCGCGGGCGATATCCGCGAGACGAGCGGTTGAAGAGTTACAAAATTACGAGCAAGTATAAAATTAGCGAACGACGAAGTTGTCGGAACGAGGTTCGCGGAGCAGGAAAAGGAAACGCTATCTTTCCGAGGGGAACGACGACGAGAAACAATACAGAGCCATAATATCATCCCCGAAGGGGAAGGAACGCTGTATCATTCGAGGCTAATTTCACAATTCAACAAATCGTCGCGTTATTTTTCCGTCCCCCTTTTTCGTTTAATTCTTCGCTCCACTCTCCATTGTACTCCCGAGTCGTCGTCGTCGTTGTCGTCGTCACCCGCCGCGTCCCTTGGGCGGTAGTAAAAATGTAAATGCAACTTCAACGTCCGACCGTCGAAGGATAGGTAC
The DNA here is from genome assembly GCA_963969455.1 of Arge pagana. Classification (NCBI taxonomy): domain Eukaryota; kingdom Metazoa; phylum Arthropoda; class Insecta; order Hymenoptera; family Argidae; genus Arge; species Arge pagana. Next base: position 24,360,178 of record OZ018309.1, on the reverse strand, counting down.
CTTCGGCGATCGACGCGAATTTCTACGCGAGGAGAAAACCCGTCCACTTCCGCCTCTACGCGTCGAATGTCGTCGGGATTCATGGCCAAAGTTGCATCCGAGGTGGCGAATCGCGCTACACTCGCAAAGACCCGACGGATGTATCGGTACCGATAAGCTCCGGACTCAGGCCCGGGTCGGATATCGTCACTTCCGGTACCGTTTTAATTCCCGGCTGGATTCGAAATTATTGAAAACTCGTAGAGCTTAGCTTAGCTCGACAACTCCGAGCGTCGCGTTGGACTTCCGGAATCGGAGCTACGCGGTGTTTTGGCGAGGTGACCCAAAAACGATGCGCGATAATCACTTCCGGTGACTTTTTAACGGGTGAAAATCGACGAGGATTGCCGATCTTTCGGACGTTGACGGCGTGGGGGCGAGGATCCGACGGTCTCTGTAAATTACGGATCAGTTCCAGAGCTCAAGTTCGTCCGCGCGCGTAATTCCGCGTGATATATTCCGTGCATGGCGTAGATGTAGTTCAGGGATTATTTACGAGGCGAGATCTCGAAGGAGATTCGACGCGGTGTCCCCGGATTTGTACGCGGGGTTCGGTACGTGTCCCTCGGTCTCCCTAAGGGCTCCCCCCTGTATCATATCAGAGGCGAGAGTAGACTCGGAAGGGTATCGCTGAGAATGGTCTGACAGCCTTTGCTGCTGGATCGCGCGCTTTGCCGTCGAGAGATATCGCGAGAAGCTGGTGACGAGGGGAGGAACGTCGACGCTCCTCGAATCTCCTCGGGAGCAACGTTATCATTCCGTGGTTGTGTAGCATTCCGGGAGCTCGATCAGTATCGCCGGCACGTTCGACGCATTCTTGATTCGCGATGCTGGCCGACTAGCGCCACGGATATCCGTGGCCTCGTCCCACCGCCGTCTGCGAGAAAATTGGAAAACGCTCTTCATTTTCGCCCGAGCAGCTCGCGGCTCGTAGCTAGAGCTTTTTACCAGCTGGACGCCAGCTCGATGGGAATCCGGAAAAAATTACCGCGCGGATATTGTGTCCCCGGCGTCGTTCGACGTTTCATTTCTGCTCTCCTCTTCGCGCTCGCCGTTCGCCGACGAAAAACGCGTTGACCCCGGAGTTTTTCGACGCGGCGCTAATCCTGTAACCGGAAGCGAAGCTCGTATTCATTCGAAAGCATATTATTCGCCCGCTCTGGCAGCATCGAAACGTATCGAGGACAGACACCGTCGAGGTGCCACACAGCAGTTCGGAACGCCCGAATACGTGGCCAAAAGTCGAAAATGGCCATAAAGGTACGTGGAAACATTTTATGTACTTTAATGGTCAACAACGTTTGTTGCGAAACGTTATGCTAACGGTAGTCGTGCCTGTCATATTTATTAACTTTTTTAGAAATACATTTACATTGATACATAAAAATGCTGACACATTTTAACGCTGACCTTGACAGGAACATGTCTGTTGAACTATGCTTTAATGAAACGTACAAGAATTAGCTGCTCGAAAATTACTCGTTTTGAATAATAACAATTTTAATGTTACCGTGCACGCTGTCGTGCGCGTTACGCACTGCGACTAATGGCGATACTCCGCTCAACTTTCTATGCTTGAGGCTTGAAAGGCCCAGGTTATGATTTTCAATTAACGTAATGCATAGTACAAAATTATGTACGAGAGGTAAAATAAATATTTACATGTTCGACAAAATTGTTTTCCGTTTTGGAATTTCAAGGGTTAATGATCTGACATGAAATTCGTAAACTGCGACCCTGCAAACCTAATACTCAGTTCCCACTCGTCGAATTTTGACCTAGGATTCTGGCGTTCTGAGCTACCGTGTGCTGGCGTCGATCGCAACGAATGAAATTGCAACTATCGCTCTCTACGACTCCGCATTGCCGGGAGATGAATCGTCGCGTAGCGTTGCGTAAATTGATCCGTTCGTAGGCCAAAGTTTCAACCCTTCGGCGTGCGGATACGATTCTCCCGGGAGCGAGGTTCGACGTGTTTTCGAAGAAATTGATGGAATACGGGTACGACGCCGACGAACGTGAAACTCGACTCGATGGTCTCGAGAAAACAAGAGGATTACCAGAAATTAATTTTCGAAGAAGGTTCGCGTCGAGTTTGCGCGGCAAACAATCACGCGGCGCGGGGCGCGTGACACACGTGGCACGCGTCTCCGCGACTACGTGCAAGGACGCAAGGCCGCGTGCGCAAGGACGCATCCGCACTTCCGTGTCCTCGCTCGTGATATTTCGAGGCGTAATCTTTCGACTGCTGGGATCGTCAATGGATCCTTTAACGTCAAACTTTCAATTGAAAATCGTCGACGGGTATGGCAGGTGCTGATATTACGTAATAAATCACCCCATTCTGTCGTTATTATAGGTACAATACGGGCGCAGGTGAGCGACGTATATAGCAATTTTCATCGTTCCCGCCATTCGACGTTTTCCCGTGCGAGCCGCCCGCTCCGGTTATCCTATCCGCGGGGTCACTTTCCGGATCCTTCCGCCGTGCGGAAGATTAATTTGTTTCGCGTCAACGAGGAAAAGTCAAGCTCTGCCCTTCGCCTCCAACTTGCCTGGCTGATAGGGTAGGAGCAAGTTCCGTCCCCTGATATTCGCGACGTACCGCCGTAAGCTCTCGCGCGATCCACCCGCTCAAGGTCGCGACCCAGGTCAACGCTCCATCGCTTCGTCGAATCCCCGCGGATTTTCGACGCGATTCTTCGACTTCGCGAACCTCTTCGTAACCGTAGAAATCCTCTCGAGGGATTCTCCCTGGCATTTTCGATCGAAGCTCCGGGATATACCGCTGCGTTTCGTTCGGGATTCACCCGTTCTCCTGGCGGGGTCACAGCGTCGCTCTCGATCCAGTCTGATATTCGAGAGGTAAGAAATCGAATGATCGCCCGCCAACGAGGGAGAGAGACGGGTCTCTTCTCCTCGCGATCTCTCTTTCCTCCTCGCTATCGGCTCGGCACGAGGCGGCCAGTAATTCCCGAAGAGATTTGGGGGAGGCAATTAAATCTGGGGGCGACGAGTTCGCGAGCGCGGAAAACAAAGCATTACTCCCGGTTCAACGGAAACTTTGTCGGAATGCCTGGTCCTCCTCCTCCGGCCACACGCGTCTCGCGGAGGGTTACGCATCTACGGAGGGAACAACACATTTGCGTCTCGCGATTTCGGAAAAGTCCACGTGTTTTTTCCCTAGAGCCTCGGCGAAAGTAGCCAACCTCGCGCGCTCCACAGCGATGATAATTCATTATCACGGACGAGGTGACGAGTTGTCAGCAATAAAAACGATCGTGAATCGGAGCTCGCGAGTTTTTAATGAGTTGCCATCAATAACTCGTTCGTGTCACGTTCTTTACGAGCTTCGCACGGCTCCTCTCTTCCTCGCATCGCGGTGTGCACGTTCGTCGCGCTGCTCGCAGTCGATGCGAGGCAAATTCTTCTCACCCTCGCGATTGCACTCGACGTCTATCGAACGCCGTAGAACAGACTAGGTCCGCGAAAACATCGATAAAGCCCGTCACAAATTTCGATTCCTAGCACAAGCTTCGGCAATCTTCCACAAATACATCGACGCGAATCGAAATCGTCGCGATCGACATTCGCGTCTCGTCCATCGCCTTCCGTTCGTATTTTTCCTGAATGCCAGAAAAATCGCCCATCACTCCGTCCCGAATGAGAAATTCTCTCTAGCTCTCTCGCGCTCTCGCTCTCTCTCTCTCTCTCGCCTCTCCATTTAATCTCGACCATCGAGGAAACGCGGAACGTTCGGCGTGATTCGCAAGATCATTCGCGTACAAGGTCGACGCTCGTACTCCGCCGGACTCTGTACGCCCGCTATCCGTGGAAATTAGTCGGAGCTCAACGTAAAATTAGGAATTACGAGTTCGCGCCGAGCGATATAAATATACAGGTATAAATATCGACCGAAATATCACGCTACATCGTTGTCACGCGACAAGTTATACGTGACGGGGAGATTATATTACGGATAAATGCTCGTTCGAAAAAGGGAAAAGCTCGAGAGCGGCACGGTTGCGCTAACTAAAATGAACTACGTATCTGTCTAATTGGACTGTGGTCTATCTGACAACCTCGTCGCCGTAGTACCGCGCGTAATCTCGAAAACGAGCTTCGTAATATAATTAGAAACGTTATCGGGACAGCTCGCACCGAGGCCGTTGCGGCGACAAAAAACTTGGCAGAAATGCATCGCGGGAGCTGGTCGATCGGCGAGATGCTTCGGTAGCCGAACGAGTGGTCGCGTCTTCCTCCGTGAATTCGTGACCCGGACACGCCGACGAAATTCCAGGAGTATCGCTTTTTCGCGGCAAGCGATATCGTTGATTCCGCGAATACGGGCAAATATCCGGTATCCACGTTCTGATTTCGCGATACGTTCAGCTGGAAGAGTACTCTCTGTACGTTCCCCTCCGTCCTCGTTCCATTCCGGTTATTACGATTCATCGTACGGAAAGTCACGGCGGTAAATATCGTAGACGCGCTAATTCACGGACGTCTGAATACTCCGCGACGATGGAGTCGTTCACCGTATCGTTCGCATCGATACACCCTTCCATTTTCCCCGTACAGCGGAAAATCGTATCGGCGGGATCGCGTCGACGCAACGGGTGCAAAATAAATCGCGAGCAGCGTCCGCCGATCCTTCGTCGCAAAATCATGCTCGTTTCGCTTACCCGAGCGGCGGTTTCCGAGCAAACAGGCGAAACGATGAAATTGGCACTCGACATCGCCGAGACCCGCCACGCCAACACACTGGGCGCCGTGATCTCGGTGAACCAGACTGTCTCCCCCTGTTTCCAGCGGTCACTCGACTTCGGCTGACCTCGTAAGTAACGCTCCGTATTATCGGTCCAACGAAATTGGTCCCGTGTCTTGGCGACGCGGCCAGGTTGCTGCGTACACCAACATACTCCAGACGCGTCCCTCGACTACGACGGTGCGAAGTCATCTTTCACGGAGCTCTCATCGCGGAATTAATCCAACCCCATCGGGACGGATTTTACACGATGTTCCGCAGTTTCTGCAGTCTCACCCTTTCACATCCGCCAAACACTGTGAAGAGGAACACAGCTCTCGCCTCTAACGCGCGGCGCGATCTAAAACTATTCGTTGAACAGAAACGTTTCGCGAAGAAACTTTCACCGGACTATTTACTCTCGCTTGGCATCCCAGCGGATTCCTCGACCTATTTCTGTCCGGCTACTCTCGCGAGAGACATTGCATTTTTCGACACGATTTGCACAGCGATATGGATTCGAACGTCCAACGACGAAATTTGTCTTCCTCGACTACAAACCGCGTTTTTTCCGTACACGTAATTTCGTCCGAATCCCAGCTGGGTGCGCGCTCTTCTTTCGGCGAATCGTCCGCGTCGCGTTAGCCAGTTGTTGGATGGAAATTTTGACCAGGGTTGAAAAGTTTGGAAGCTTTTGATAAACAAACGGCGAAAGCGTCGTATCCTCGTCCAAAAATGTCACCTTCCATTATTTTACAGCCCGCTTATGAGCGTGTCTCCGGTGTGTTTGGTAGCCGACAAGACGACAGATTGTCGATCAAACGGCGTGACGAATCGTTTCCAAGGACGAAATGGAACGAGCATAGTTTATCATTCGTGAAACAACGGCGCCGCGAAGAGATTTTTAACGTTTCGTTCCGGATTGTTTCCACGCACAATCCGCGGTGGAACACTAAAGCGCGGAACGAACGTCGCGGAGAAGGTGTACACGCAGCGACAGACGGCGTTTTGTAACCATTTTTCACGCGAACGCGCGCGTCTCACTGCTGTCAGGATCGATTGGGATCGCGGATGCGCGCCGGCACGAATTTGACGGAACTACGAAAAGCGAGAAGAGTATATTCAAACGAGTTCTTCTCCGGCCAAATCCGGTAACGACTTCGATTTTACCAGGTAATTCGGCAAATTCCAGTAAAACGAAGTTAAATATTTCCCGTTCCACGCGTGTTTCCGCGTTGGAACTATTCGAGTCCATAGCGCTTGTTGACCGTGTCATTCGGCTGCGGCAGAGGCAAACAATTTGTTGACCGGCCAAAATTGGGGACCCTCGAGTGAGAGTCCGGTCACGTTTTGATTGGTTCCGGCATATTTGATCAAAGCTGCGGGTCTTTGAAACAGTTCGCATCGACGTAGGTAATCCGACGATCGTATAATATACGTAACGCGTAGTACAAAGATGCTCGGTTGTACTCGCGATCGTGAGTAATAATTCATTCGATACCTACTGCGCCCGTGACCGTACGAGTTGTATCGCCTCTACGAGAGTCTCCAGAGTATCTGCCACTTCTATCCACTTACCTGCTCGCATTACCCGTAGCACAACGAAGCAAGCAACGTGCATTTTCGCTTTTCTTCTCGTTTCCCCGACCCATTCCGCCTGAACGGTTCGCATGCTGCGGGTAAAACGAAAAGATTGAAAAACGCTAGCTCGAAAAAAGTCCCCAAATTAGAGACAATTGTGCAGAGATGCCGGCTCTGATATGTCTGAACGAACCTTCGCATCTCGTCTGGACTATTTCCAGTCTCAAATTTACCAGTCTATTTCTGTTAATTATTCATCTTTCTAATTCGGCAGATCTGATATTTGCAAGCAGTCGCAGACAGAAAAGGACGTCCCGCGATGCTCGGAGAAAAAAACTCGGCGAGTAGCGACGAACGGAATGAGAGATGAGCCGATGCATTACGTTGCAACGAACAGCACGTGTAACCAGCTATCGCGTTATCCGCTCGTCTCGTTATCGTCAGATTCCGTTCCGCGTCGTTTGCGCTTCTCGGCTACGCGAACCCGCGCGGAGGAGAAAATTTGGAAAATGGCGACGGGAAATTTTCGGCATGCCGAGGAGAAGAGATTTTCGCGTAGATGTTACGATTCGAATGCGAGGAATGAACTTGGAGGTCCGACGTGCGAACCAACGAGAGGGAGATTTAGTTGGGCGTCGTCGAGAAAAAAAACATGTTTGTTCCGCGATGCGTCGATGTATTTCTCTCGCGATATTAATTTTCCGGCAGGTTGGTTTTTTTAGCGAGCAAATGTTGGTCCGCTCCTCGCTGGACCGCGATGCCCGCGTAAGCTGCGCTTTGAATGCAAACTGCTCCTAGTTAACTTATCCGTAGTTTTTTAAACATTTTTTACGTCGTGAGCACGGTTTCCGCTTCGGGACGGTACGCGAGCCATCGGATCATATCCGCCGAGATTTTAATTTCGTTAAGCGAATGGATGCTCTGTTGACTTTGCGTCTACCGCGTGTTCGTATAAATAATCCGGCTGTAAATTACATTGGAACGATCTCCGAGCTCCGCCGATTCTATTTTTGCAACAATAATGCGCAGCTCTCGCCTTGTCGAGCGGAAAACTTTTGCCCGACGTTGCAGGAAAATGTTGCGCGGAGTTTTATCAAAAAACAAATATTTGCGGCGAATATCGTTCGGTGCGTGTCTCGTTTATATTTACCCGATCGTATTTACCTCTCGTTTATATTCGCCGAACGACAATGATGGCGGTACGCGCGCGCGGGAGTCCCGACGAAAAATGTGCGCGTCGATGTTACGAGTTCGAGCACGATCGGAAAAACGCGACGATCCTCGCGGATCGGATCTTGACGATGGAAGTGGAAGTCCCGGTGGAAAAATCGCGGGGCATCGGATAGAAGGGACACCCGGTATAAGCTCGTCGCGTCCATAATAAGCTCGCGTGGTCGTCGAAGCTCGTAAAAAGTAGTTGGTAAACGGCAGTAGATTTGTAAATACGTAGGATCAGAATTATCGCTCGGCTTCCGGTAGGAGGATGTAAAACTCAAGTTTTCCAATTAAGTCACCTTTTCATTGGAGTCTAGGCGAGATAAGAGGTACACCGTGCCGCTACTACTAACTTTGCAACGCGATATCGGATGACGGGGATCGTAAAAGCTGGAAGATCGCTCGGTGCCCCGTGGCTCGATCGTTGCTAGACGCGAGGTGGTCGTGCCTTTTCTTGTCGGGGATTTACCTGTTGGAAAAACCAACGCGAGACGCGGGAGAATTAGTCGTCGAGGGCTCGCCCGCGAACGGGGGGATGCAGCAAGGACACCCTTCGGCCGAGGAAAAGAATGCCGATCGAGAACGAGAAAAATGTTGCGGATCGATCGCGGCGTGGAGAGGGATGGCGGTTCTTTCGCCCCTCACGTTCGTTATACCCTTGTGCTCGGCGGTGAAATCGTCGAAAGTGGGTCAAATTCGTTACCGGTACCTTCCATTCGTTCGCGAGTAGCTTACGTGTCAAGGACGTGGGTACCTACGAGCTGGGCTGTCGGCTCGTAAAAGATTTGCACTCGGGGTGCGAGCCAGAAGTTGTAGTTTCATCGCGTCTGCGAGCGTCGAGAGGGCCTTCATGACGCGTTGGCTCATAATTACTCTCGATACCGTACGAGGTAACGTAATTTAATTAATTTCGGTCTCGACGCGGCGGCGTTACTTTCAACTTTGTTTTTCTACTCGTCGTTCCTCCGACGAGTGTACTCCTCGACGACGATCGTGGCCTCGTATCGAACGCAGCTAGCGAAACGCATCGAACGGTACGAGATTGGCGAAGATTCACCGAATGCGCGCCCTCAATTTTGCGTCTTGTTTGTTTTCGCAAATTTCTGGAGCGTGTGTCGCAGAAGTTTCCTTATTCTCGGAACGAGCGAGGGATTACGGTTGAATAATGAAAGCCTCGAGTTACGGAGCATGATATCCTCTGTCCTGGCGTCGCGCGTGTTTCAACCGGACTCGAACCACCCGTCTGTTAACGTGTCTCTGCGCTCGTCCGTTTGCCTGCCAGCTACCTGTCTATCTGTCCGTTTATCTCGCTGCGAACAACCAACTGCCAACTCCAACCGACCACGATCTATCCATCTCGCAGTCGACATCGGCTCGAGCACAGAGTCGGCATCGGGACACGAGCGTTCGTACGGAACGGATCCGACCCTCGGGCGATCTCTTCATCTCGCGCCGGGAATCGATGGTCTCGCCGCGTTAACGAACCCGCCACAGCCCAGAAAGAAGCACCCGTATTTCCTCGTTCGGCGCGACCACCCACCCGAAGGATTCGAGTGAAAGGATTTCGAGATGCCAAAGTCACCGGGATCCCATCCCCCCCCCCCCCCCCCCCCCCCCCCCGATGTCCCGGATCCATTTCTGTACGAACGTCGCGCAATTTCGACAAATTGGGATCACGCGAGCAACGAAAGTTCCTCAACGAAATCCCCCGTGATCCGCACCGCGCAGCGGAGTTTGGACCTCGTCGAGCTTTCGTCACGTCCCATCTCACCGGAGAGAACTTCCGGTTGCTTCGGATGATTATTGGGACCAGGACGAGCCGTAGGATTCGGTGGGTCCGATCCGTCGCGCTCGGCGAGGTTGTCCCGCGAGAGGAACGACGCGAGCGGATTTTCCGACAAATTCGTATCTGGTCGGGCTTCCGTGTTGGCACCGCGCGCCGCGCAGCGACCTCGTCCCCGGGAAATGACGCGCGTCAAAGACCTGGCGAACGTCGACTACGTGGCCGCTGCTTTTCATTACTTACCTCGAAATACGCTCTCCTCGTTGGCGAACTTTCCGACGAAGATCTCGTCCTTCGTCGAGGCGACCCGGTGACACGGGTGCGTACTCTCGAGTACCCGGACTTTCGAGCCACTTGCGAATGCGAGGCCGGTGTTTCGCGTACGAAGCTGTTGTCTCGAAGCGTTTGGCAACGCTTCGCCAGCGTGATTATGCCTAACTTCCGGTTAAATCAACACGTCATCTCGCAGCTCCCCGAGTTGTTGCTCGCTCCCGCGAAATTCCGACCAATTCAATCGTTGTTTGTATTTCTTAGGTAGTTTGCTTGACTTTCGAAGGATGTTTATTCATCGGCTAGCGCTCGCGCCGAGTCAGATTTGGGTATCGGGAAAATGATCAATGGTGATAAACCGGGGCCACTTGAAATTCTTCGACGCTTTCGCGGAGCAGTGATCCTCGGACGGGTGGGAAATTTATTTTCGGCGAGTCGAGATTGGGCGTCGGAAATTACCTAACCCTTTCCAACGCGAAAACTTTTCGTATTAAGTAATTTAGATTTTCTTCGGGATTCCCCGTCCGCCGGAGTTCGAACAATTAAATAAACAAACACGAGATACGAAGCTCGAAAACGTACCGGAGAGTTTTCCAAGCCGGAGGAAAACTTTCCTCTCCGCGCCAAGGATCGACTATTAATCAAGCTCTCGAATCTGTCCGTGTTTCGCGGCTATCATCCGATGTCTGGCATCGATCGACGGAAATCCCGCGCTCGAATCGCGCTTTATTCCCGAACGACTGGAAACTCGATCCTTTGATACGTCACCCGCCGCCGATCTCCTCGATCCGTCGATAATGGCGCCCCCGATCCCTCAGGAATCTGCGCGCGGGATTTTCCTTGAAAATTTATCACTCCGCGAAGCAAAGTCGCGCGTTCGCCGACCATAACTAACAAAACTCGCTCGACGAGCGGCTACTTCGGTGCACCGCGGAGGAATCGATACGCTTTCGTACCCGCGACGAAGTTTCGCGGAACTTCCCTCATCCACCGAATCCAGCCTTGAACTTGTTCGGAACATTTCACAACTCCGGCTTCTAACTACGATCGGATTTGAATATTCTTCTCGCCGAGTATTTCGAAATGCTCCAGGCTACTTCCCACATCTTTCGCCTTGTACGCGATCCTCTCGAGTACAATGGTCTTCCCTCGCCTTCCAACGGGATTTTTGCCGCAGACGGGATTATGAAATGTTCGTACAACTCTTTTGAATCTAAAACTTTGATAGGTCCGTAGAAATAATTTTCAGTAATTCTAGAGACTGAGAGGTGCACAGAAAAAATAAAGTTTAGAACAACGTTACCTAATTTACAGATACCTAAACATTAATCTCAAACTCTAAGATATAAAAGTGACAGCTAGGTCTAGTTGAAAGCTGCCAGGTTTCGTTGTATCTGTAGTCAAACTGGCCAGTTATCGGACAAAAATTTGATTTCATTTCTATTAGGCAAGTCAACGGGGGACAACGTCGAAAAGGTAGCAGTTCCTTTGCTCGCCGATCACGTTGTTATTCGGGATACGTACATCGTAGGCGTGCTCCCGCGTTGCGTATCCTCTCGTACGTTTGATTTCCAACCGCGAGCGGTAACAGTCACTTGGCTCTGAACGTCGAGTACGACGAGAATTTACCTTCTAATCGTTACGCGTCTAAGTCTCGAGGGTGTCGCGGCTGGAGCAGATATTATATTATCGTCTAGATCGTTCTCCTCCTCGCTCTCCGTCATTTCGTAAGCGCGTTCGAGTAAACATTGGGTCGGACGGTGGGACGAACATCCACGGACGGATCCCACCAGCGTCAGCCCTCGGGAGCTCGTTCGGTCCATATTATTACGAGTCACGTTCGTTTCAGGAGATGCCTGCGAAGTCGAGGGGTCCTTAACCGCGAATGCCGTAGACGCGACCGTCTGAAATTACCGATTGACTCGACGCCCGTCAAGTAGCAAGTCGTAAGTGGATTACCGCGAAGCTACGCTGTTGCTGCGTCTACGAATTAACCTTTGCGTCCTGCGAAGGTGAGTCGAGAAGTGAAAAAGAAGTCGTTCGCCACCGCTGAAATACGCTGCCGCGAACGAACTTTTTCCTCCGCCACGCGAGAAGATTCATACGGACCCGGCGCGGGTTTCTTGCGGATCTTCGCGTGGATCGACGCGATACGCTTCCTCCATCCGAAACTCCGGTCCGGAGTGGAAGTTTGAATAAAAAGTGTACGCGAGCAACGAATCGGCATTCCGCAGAACGTTCGAGCTTTTTTCCTTTTTTTCTCTCTACCCGTCTCGATCCGAACCGAAGATCTACGAGGCTCGATCGTATGAAAATGTGGATCCGCCGTCGGGAGAGAACGGGTCGCGTGCGAACAGCGCTGATAGTCTTCTCTCCTTTCGCTCCGCGTCAATGGGAAAAAACGGTACTGCCAACGCCGTAATAATCTAAACGGATCTCTGCAATCGCGATCGTTCTATATATCGATATCTATCGCGCCAACGCCGAGTGACCCGCGCGCACGAGAAGTTTCCCGTGGGAGGAATAGCCGAGAGGCGAAGGGAGCGATGTTGCCCTTGGACCGCGATGATATCGGACGTCGAGGAGGACGCGAAACCGATGGGGAAAGAGTGCGAGGAAGGCGAGTCGGCAGGAGAGAGGAGGATAGCCTGTGACAAAGAGTAATGTGTCCTCCACAGGTAATTACCGAAGGATGTTGGGTTTCCTTTGCTCCATCGGGAAGCGCCTCGACCGAGCTCCACCCCTTTGCGGATATCCATCTCCTTCGCTGCGTCTTCTTCTCTTTGTCCCGCTCCGAGCCTGCCTCTCTCTCTCTCTCTCTCTCTCTCTCTCTCTCTCTCTCTCTCTCTCTCTCTCTCTCTCTCTCTCTCTCTCTCTCTCTCTCTGCCTGCTTGCAGTGCGATATTTTTCATCTCCGAGCGCCGTGCTTTCGCGAATGACGTTCAGTTTCTCCTCGGAAACGAACGCCGGATTGGGTTACGTTCGACGCGTGCTGGTAGGGTAGTCCTCGAGTTTTCGAAATCGTATCGTGACGGCGGAGCATTCGGGAAACTTTTCGGGAGAGGCGACATCCGGCCGTTTTGTATATTACGCGACGGTTAATTAATCACGAAGAGAATTATAATATATTGTCGAGCGAGAAATATGGACGATAAATTACAGCGCGAAAGTCGTAACTTGATAGCAATGATACCTCGCGAAATTGATGTACGACTCGTTGTTCTCCCGCGTGTCCGTGTCCCGACAGATCGCAGATACGACGACGAGGAGGAACGAAGTCGATCGCGCCGATGTACGTTCGAACGTCGAGATACGTTGGGGAGAAATTGATCCGCGCGCGTCGGACAAATGGAATTGCGAATGTTTTGGCCACCTCCGACGGCAACGTTAGGGCAGGAGGGTATCTCGGAGCCGAGGAGCCGCGAGACGAGTTTCGGTCGGCGGCGGGAAATCGAGAAATTGACGAGAGTGGCTGGCAATGATTGATTCGATCGTGCCGTATGATACGCAAACAAACTACTATAGTCGCGCGCTCGACCGGCACTACCACTTTGTAGGACAATGCCGCGGGGGGACAACGTTGTTTCCGGGTTTGCAGCAGCTCAGCACCCGGGGGAATCGTCGAGAGACGATCGCCGATCGAACCGACGACGTCGCGATGATACGCGGCCGATGAAACGGGGAGGAATAAAGGTAGCTTATTTCGGCTTTGAAAAGCTTTCAGAAATGGATGCCAATTTAGTTTCGACTCGAGGCTGGGAAGTTTCCGAAGGGAAATATGCTCGCACAGTCAGCCGTCGTGTTCAAAGGGAGGAAGGAACACCGGCGTTCGCAGCTGGTTATTGTCAGCGCTTCGAATACGTTTGTCGATAGCTTTGATCGGAGCGGCAAGTTTTCGGATGGGAAACGGCACGCTTATTAAATTCGGTAAAGTTTAAATAAAACGAACCGTCTCGATTGGGCGCGGTAGAGCGGGGATGCGCGCGAAATTAGGGAGACTCGACGGGGCAGCGGCGGTGGCAAAGCTTTGGCTGGTAAATTATATCTTTGCGGAGAACGAGCGATATTTTTAATTGAACGTTGTTTCGTTTCGGCAATATTTCCGCTGCTGATACATTTTTATCGGAGAAGGTAGATTCGTTGAATTCTGATGGGCTTTGCCGGGGGAATTTAATAGAATTGCCGGGCAGCTTTCAATTGATTTATAACGTCGTCTCGCGTTTAATTCCCAACTCGAGTATCGACCAAGTCGGGCGAAAATTCGAGGGAAAACAATTTTTTTTCCCTCCTCCTCTGACAATCTTTACCGATCGCTTCTTTCCTCCTCGAATTCGGCGCGAGCACGAAGAGGGAATCTTTCGGGTTCGACGGAGCGAGCTTTCGACACTTCGGGGCTCCGCGCAACGATAATTTTGCCAACGACGTCTCGACCCGATTCCCGTCCACTTTTTACCCGGCAGACGATACTTTTCCACCGAAGATAGCAGAATCCGCTCCGGATTCCTGGCAACGACGCGTAGCAGCGCGAAACAACGGGGGCGAAACAGCGTTTAGATTAGTCGGAATCGTTGAACGCGCGTGACATGCGAAGAGGTCTGTCGCGCATGGGTTTCGCCTGCTGAGCGCGGCGCCTCGGAACTCGTATGAAATTCTCCGTTTATATTACTTCTTCCCGCCCTTGTCCGTCGCATTTGCGGACGTTTCTTCTCATTTAACTCCTCGCCGAATTCCCAACCTTCGCGTTTCATCGTCGCCTCCTTCGTCGAACGCTTTCGAACGACTCGCGGCACGCGGCGAAGGGACGAGAAGAGAATTAATCCGCGTCGAACGCCGCTGCGTCCTATCGAGAAGCGTCGATGGCGATGAATTCTAACTAAGAACGTGTAAATCTTATTTATCGGGAACCGTTGCCCCGACGTACGTCGCTCTCGTGCGTTTCCAGGGATATTTTTTTTCGAGCTGCTTTACCCGCTTGTTGTTTATTCCCGCCGATGAAACTTTACGACTCTCGTTTATACGTCGCCCTTGTTTCACGGATGGCGATGAGAATGCCACGGGAAATCGCGCGCGACAACTGGTGTGAATTCTTCATAGACGACACGTTTCGCGGAATCATTAATCGTGGCGATGGCGCAACGATGGACGGTAGATTTCTCGACGCGAGTAATACGCAGGGAAGAGCTTTTCCCTTTTGCTTAGAGCTGCAGAAAAGTGGATATATTTTCCCTTCATCCTCCTCCATTCTCTCTCTCTCTCTCTCTCTCTCTCTCTCTCTCTTATTTACCTACTTACTTATTTATCTACTTACTCAGTTATCCGATTATTTAGTTGTTCACTTATCTATTGTTGTCTCTGAATTTATCCACTTACTCGTTCACTCACGCTTCCGCGTACCTAGCTAGTCTTTTACGATTTGCTCATAAATTTTTATTCACTTTGTCAGTTAATTTTTCCCTTCTCTATTTTTTATTGTTTACCCTATATCTGATGTATTCTTATGGTATTAACTTTTTATCCGTCTCGTGTGCTTCTCGTATCCGCTTGCTCACTTTGCCTACCTTTCCCATTGTGTTGTAATATCGAACTGCTCGCTTTGTAGTCCGTGTACGTGGCATATGCTTTTTGTCCAACATTGCTATGGACGTGATAAACTAACTATCTATCTATCTATCTATTAATCTCTCTCTCTCTCTCCCTCGCTCTCTTTTACGCCACTCCTGAGGCAGCACTTCGGAAGCATCTCTTCGTCTGCGGACCTTCGTGGGATGTGACCTAACGTTTCGTCCGAGTGATAACTCCATCATTACGCTGGTAGCCAGTTTCACACTTCATTGTTCATTTCTCACTTTTCATATGTCCTTTAATTTAGTCTACCTGTTATATCTAACTCTAACTTTTATTAATACTGTTCTCTTGTTCCGACCTACCATTGTACTCTCCACTGTAATCAACTTTAATTTTACTTCTTCCCTCTGCTCACTTGCTTTCTAGATTCTCTTTCCTTTTCGCTGTATCCTCTATTAATTCTCCGTCTTTATGTTGGTACTTGTCCAATATCGCCGCGGACATAATAAGCTATATCTATCTATCTATCTATCTCTCTTCTCTTCTCCATCATTCTCGTGGCCAATCGAGCCAACGTCCGTCGCGCAAGTACGGAGGCTCTGAAAGCCGCGTATAATCTGTTCAATTTTCATAAAATCTGATTGAAGATGTTATCGGGGATGGTTGTAATAAAGTGTAGCATTTCGCGGAGGAGGATCCTCCCGCCGGTGCGCGTAAACGCGAAAACAAATATTAAAAGACAAAGGCGGAGTATGAGAACGAGGTTGCGAAATCAGGTCAGACATGGGAACCTCGCGTCGTCTCACGGGCGCCTTCGCTGGCGATCCATGCCGCGTAATAACGTAGTAACGCGCCGGATCTCGTGGAAATGGGCTGGAACAGCCGTCGACCTTGGGAACGTTGACGCGATTCAATTAATTCACCGCGCATAAGATTAACATGTTTGTTGTCACCGTGACAGGGCACATCGCTCTGCCTATCCTCCGTAAATTCAAATTCGCCTGGGCCAAAGAAGTTCGCTCCCCGGTGCCTCGCATTCGTACCTGTGCTTGCGCCGCGCGTACCTCCGACGTCGCTCCGCGAAAGCTTCTCGGGGTGACACAAAATCGTTCTCCCGCGCAACGCTCGCGTCGCGGGGAAAACTCCCACGGAGATTTGCCCCGATTGGCATTCGGTTCTCCGGTCTTCCAATTACCAATCAACGCGATTCGCAAAACTTCACGATTCGAGTCGATAATTACTCCGGACGAAACTTGCAACGACGCTCCGTCATAACACCTTTGCGCCGAACGGATTTGAAATTCGATCCGCATTGCGTCGCCGAGCTTTTCTGTACAAAGGAATAAAATGAGGAAACAAATTTCACGAGCATTTGGGTATCGGCGAGGCGAATCGCGGAGCGGCGGTAACGCGCTCCGTGACGATGAGGAATTTCCAAAACGAACGCTACGGAGACGGAAAAACGGGGGAACCAAATAGTTGCGGCCGCGACACGTGGACCTTTCGTTCGACTCTCGGCTACCGTAAATTTTTCTCTGCTAGTCGTTAGGGTAGGAAAAATGGGAATAGCGCCAAACGATCGTGCGAGCTTCCAGCCCCCCGACTCTTACGCGAATTATACGTTTTCGCGTAACACCGAGCTTGCAGCGTCGTAATCGAATGTCGCTGCCTCCAACTTTCGAAATCGTCTTCGACGCGAATTCTCGTCAGTTCCGCCGCTCTTCGCCTCGATTACGCCGGATATTCGCGACCCACTTACGCGACACGTTTTTCCGCGAAGAAAATAATACGCGAGACGCAGCTCCCTCCACGTGAAAACGCTCACGTGAAATGAATTTTCCGAAACAAAGGAACGAAATATACGCAGAAATTCTTAAACATCGTTGACGACCACTCCGCGCTCGTGCGAGTCACAATTGGAAGAGCAAAACCGGGCGACTTTAATATCGTCCGATTTTCGACGAAAAACCACGATAGGAGATGGAACGGCACAGTGCGATTCGTATTATTTAACGGGTGACGTGAAAGTACGCGACGGAGGGGAGCACGTTGCGCGGATACCACGTCATTTGTCGCGACTACGATACCCTCGAGAGCCTCGTAAGAATCTCGTACCACTTGAAAGTCGAAGCAGGTGTCGGCTAGTCTCGTCGCATCTCGACGCGTCTCGATATCATGAATTTCACGTGACATCGGAAAACCGACCTAATAAATGTATCGCCGTACATCTGCGGAAAAAAGAGATCAGAGGCAGAAACTTCCGATCGATCCAATCCGTTCGAGAGATACTTATTCGGAGCTGGCGAATTCCATCGCAGCGAACGAAAGCGTCAAGTCTGTCAGATAATTCGAACGAGACGAGTGATTTCTGAACGAAATAAAGTAGGTACTTCGTGAAAAATCTCAAATAGAATACTTCTAATGTTTGTAGAAATATAAGTAATTTTTTTATTCGACTTTGGAACAACAATAAATTCAATTACGTTTATAGCTGTCAAATTTTCTATTTTTACAAAAGTGTAGGAGAGTGCAGAGTTTTTTGAAGGATATACCATATATATACCTATCTTTTTGAAAGGGGCCCAGCGTTTTATTTTTTCATCCGAGTTATCGAAAACTCGGGATGAATCTTTTCCAAAAAGGACCAAATCAACTCGTAGCGAGTCGAATGTCACAAAAAATCATTTAGAGGCTCGAGGGGGCGTCGTGCCTCGGTATACCCGTGCATGCATCTGTCCGGAGGGTTGGCCCGAATTCCGAACGGTCAAATCTGGCGGATACTTCTTGTTGGTATTAAAATACGCTCCATAGCGTAACGAGGGATAGCAAACATCGGGTAAACTCGACAGCTTATTGGAATGCGAAGGAATAAAGTTTGGAAGTAAGCCAAGCCGGTTATACGGCGAACCTTCGTCCACGAGGATCTCCGAGGGGTCGACCGGTCCAGATTCCATCTAAAATATAATATCGACCATATCTCTTCCGCGGAGGGGAGCAGTCGCTACTACGAAGCCATAGAGAGAAAGAGAGAGAGAGAGAGAGAGAGAGAGAGAAAGAGAATGGCGGTTGCGGAAACCGAGACAGGATCCGCGTGACTCCGTTTCACAATGCACTCCTCTATGTATTCGAACGGAGGGAAGAAGCTTCGCAGCCCGATGTAAGATCTACCAAGGTCTACCGTGTCTACGGTTTTGGTCCAGACCCTCTGGCCTCCTTCATTTTCCCAAGTTGCTTAACTTTGGAACTTAGTTCAGACCGGTTACTTACTCTTAACGCTGTCCCGACGACGAGCGGAGCGCTGGGTAAACTGTCGGAATTGGTCAACACCGCGTTAGCTGTAATATTCAGCCGGCGACGATGAACCTGGAAATTGCTACCCACTCGTAGATCAGGTCCGATACTCGGCGATCGATCCGCTTATCAGAATCGCCGGAATCGGAGGATTTCCACACAAACTTCGGCGGCGTTTTCTTCGCGTTTCCCTCTCGTCTCGCGGATGCTGTTGCGCCGACGGTTTCAAGAATCCGGAGATCGATCGTTGATTCCTCGTTGACGGGCAACGTCGATGACAGCGAGATATTAACCGGAAAGTTCCGGAGCAGGGTCGAGGATTATCCCCGGATTTCCACGAAAAGTGAGAGAATTTCGAGAATTTTCACGCTCTGTTAAGCCAAATCTAACTCCGCCACCTGCCAGCGCGAACTCTCGTCATTAGCCTTTGATGACGCGGGCGTGACGTCACGCTGATATATACCGCGCGTCGACCAAACAAATTTCTACCAATTACCGTTGGAATTCCGGATTCTCCGCGTTTTTCCGCTGCGTTTCTTTTTTCCAATGCGTTCCCGGGGCGCCGACACTCAGCACTTTCGAGCTTCGAGGCTCACCAGAAAATTGCGCGAGGAAAAAAGTTGCGCGATCCTCTTCGCGAATTCATTCCTGTTTCCGTTTCTGTTTCGACTCCGGATACGAGACTCACCCTCCCCGAATCCTGGCGAGAGGCTCGTGCTGTCGCTGCGGAATACCGCGGTGATTATAGCCTCGGCGAATAATCGACCACATCGTTTTTAATTACAAACCCTGGGGTCGCCGATAAGGGGACGATAACGGGACGAGGATCGGCGCTGTTGATTATTATGTCTCCGCATATTTTGCACGAGCGTGAATAAAGATTGGCCATTAGTCCGGTCTCGTCGTTCGATTTGGGATTGTGTTTTTTCCCCCGTTCGAGCCAGTGTCACCTTCGTCACGCTGGCGGCGAATAACGATTCGTTAACGACGTTTTCGCGAAAATTCGTCCCACCGAAATAGAATTTGCCTCCCAGCATTTCGAGGCAGTCAACAACGCGTTCAGATTTTTGTCGGAAGATAATGCGAAGCTGTAAGGGCGTCGGTTTATAATACCTCGGGGCATAAGATTTATAACATGTAATATCAATCATCCGCGGACTCGAGGCGAGAACAACCCCTGCTGCGTCGGTTTTATTAAATTTCTCTTTTGTACCGGGCCAAACCTCCCCGGCGCGGCGTCCCGGTAGATACAGGGGTAATTAGTTACGCTCGCATCTCGCGTGTCACCCGTTGCGCGTCACTCGTACGCGAGGGATTCGCCCGATAAGTAGTAGCTAAAGCCTTGCGAAGACTTCGCGCGAAGCGGAGAATTGCAATTCGCGTCATTCGACGTTCGTGTCGAATTTCCAACGTCGCGTTCGACGCGCGCTCGTCGAAATTTTCACCAGAACCGAAATTACGTCTCGTTCCCAAAATCCACCCGAGGCGCGCTGTCGGTGACGGGAGACAAGGGGGACCAGCCTCTGTGGTTTTGATTACGTAGACGCGGAACTTTCGCAAGGGTTCACCGTTCCGAATCGCGTGACGAAAGTATTACTTTGAATATTTTTACACTTAATCAGTCAAGCGCCGGTGCTTCTGCGCCTCCTTCGCCCGAGACTCGTCCTCCGAAAAATTCAAGACTCGCGGGCCAAGTGCTGTTCGTTACAAAGTACGGCTTTTATCTTCAAGTTTCGCTTTTGACGGCTACCACGGTCTCGCCTTGTCTCTTTTACTCCTCGCACCACCTCGCCGCCCCGCTATTCCTCTTTCCATCGCTTTACACGCGTGCGTCTCCGTGTCCTACTCTCCCCTTCGCCACCCCCGCCTCTTCCTCTTCTCTCTCTCTCTCTCTCTCTCTCTCTCTGTCTCTCTCTCTCTGTCTCTCTGTCTCTCTCTCTTTCTCTCTCTCTCTCTGTCTCGCTATCATTTCTCTTTCCCGTTCACCCTTTGTCATACTCGCGAGCCGTCCGGTTGAACCTAACGCGGTTAATCCGCGAGCTTAATGGCTCTTCTATCCGTCATAAATATGCTTTGGAAGCGAAATATGTGAAAGCACGCGAAAAAAGATTTCGGTTGCGCGTAGGATGAGTGGTGGCTCCGCGTTCTGACGAGAGATCCCGCTCGGAGTGAATATTCTTCGCGAAATGGGTACTCTCATTCGGTTAACGTCGAGCGAAAATTGGTCCCGTCGTGATAATTGATTGCAACTGTGGACGGCGTATTTCTGGTCTTTGCGCGAGCAGATAGCTTTCCAGGCCCGACGACGCGGCGTGGAGATAGAAGCGAGACCATGGAACTGACAATGAGAGCTGGAAGTACGGATAGACAGGCGCACAAAGGGATAGCTACCGGTATACTTTGAGCGTGGAAAAATAATTACGTGATTGTCATTACCAAAGAGCGGTGGTGAGACGTCGGAGAGGGTACCGCTGCCGGAACTAGCTCGTAAGGACTCCAAGTTGGTGGCGCTTTGATGCCGAGATTTCTTCCGACACGGGGAAAAATCCAAAGACGAGAACGAAAATAAAGACAATGAAGACCGGAAATCCAAGAAACGTCCGCCAACGAGGACTGGAGCGGGAAGACGGATGAAAAAAACAAACAAACAACGCTGCGAGGACAGCTCTCGAATTATGACGACGTTCATTCCTCGAGTCGAGCGGACGCTGATCGAAGACGAGGCGAGAAACGAGATGGAATCTGTTCTATGACCTCGTGATCCGGCTTCTGCAGTTTTTTTTCGCAATGGAAAATCACGCATTCAGTGGATACCTTGTTAAAAACTTTGCTAAATCCGAGGTGCCGTCGGTTCAGAGTGGCTAACGAACGAGCAAAGCTCGTGCGTTGGAGACGTCGTACTTACTTGTTCCTCGGCCTTGAGCGGGGGATGGTCGGAGTTCAAGTGCGCACCGACGCGTCAGTGCTAACACGATGATTGTGAATTTATCTCTATGGCCTCTTAGCCCATAACTCATTACAGCGAGCTCACTAAAGGCGAAATACTCCATACATCCTCACCTCTGTTTCACACCTCTCGCGAATAATTCGAACCCGTTTATTTGTTCGCAAAATACACGGATTTGTCAATCGTATTATGGAGATTCGGGGGTGGGCGAATTTCGCGCAGAACGATCTACGACAAGATTTGAAACGGTTACGTTTAGACGAGGGCAAATTCGATGTTTCTCGCCCCCCGGCACCCCCGCAGCGTCTGGAGCATTATTAAAAGGGATTTTTCGAACCAACGATCCTCGGGGTGCGGTCTGGTCGGATGGCGCAAAGCCGAAAGCGAAGAGACGTTTAATATTCGCGATATTGTCCGAGCGGGCTGCTTCACTGGACGAAAATAAAAGTGCGGCTCTCGCGGAATGACGGAAAGCCTGAGGTTTTAACGTTAGGAGGATTATCATTTGTCAATCAAAGAGCACCAACCCGACTGAAAACGTGCCGAAGGGAGGGCGCGACGACATCGAAGAGCTGCGCGTTATCATCGGACGAAGGGTGCGAGGGCTGTGATATTTTTTTTCCGTTTTTTTCCCTTTTAGTTTTGTTTTCGTCGGAGGGTGCTTTGAAAAAGGTGATTCCTTTCTCTATTGGGCTGCGATTTTCGGGAGGGTCTGGTCGTAAGAAGATTCTTCACATTTTCTCGCGGATCGGGAATCCAATTCGCGGCACGACTCCATCTCGTGCGTAACGTAGCCGTAAGATCGAGCGAAAAGTTCAATTTTAGGCTATCGTCAGCCAATATCTGCAGACTATCAGAAGCGTATCGTTCGCGGATCGTGACTACGTTCTCGTTCCCGATAAGCAGAGGTATATCGCTGTCTACGGACGGGTAACAGCACACCCTTTGTGCTCGCCTTAATTGAACGGCCAATTTCCAGGAGCATTGATTTCCGATAATTTGATATATTATGCGCGTTTTAGCGATCACTTCTTATCAATTTGTACGGCGAACCGAACGGAGAACGGAGGTCGCACGGAACATTTCGCCTTCCTTTTTCGCCTCATTTGCGATCCTAGACTTATACCTGCTATATTCACCTATCGATATATGCCTACATCGTTTCGCGATCGCCGAGAACATTCGTTCGTTGCACCCGCAAGAAGAAAAATTCTTTCTCCCGCCGTTCGCGTTTCCATTTTCCCCGTTCTCACGCCCCCATCGTCTTTCCCTCGTCACGCTGCCCATCTGTCGTGTCTCGATTTTTCTTGCTTACTTTTTGTCTTCTCTCCTCTCCTCCGCCCACCTTTCGCGGAAGAACATGAAATTGGATTCAGGAGGTCGTCGGCACTCGTCCTTCGCGACCTCGAGACAGTCTGTCGCTCGGGTAATTCACTCGCGAAATTTCTTCAGATTTCGAAGACGAGGTCGGAAAGAGATGTTGATTTTCGATTACGCAGCCGATAATCTGTTTTCAGGTGTGTTTTTTTCCTCGATATTTAGCCGAGATAACGATTCTCAGAGTCTACCCGATTCGCGGGGAGTTTCGGCACATCCCCTATTCTACCGACCCGCAACCAACCACGCCTATACTGCGCTTGCAAGCCGCCACATCGATGTTTTTACGCCTCGCCGTTTTCGCGATGAGCACGGTATTCCTCGCATCGAACTATGTCGCAGAACCACCGTTCGAATCGTGGGAGACGACGGCGCAACACGCTGGAGAACAGGCAGACGCTGCCAGCTTGAAGACCTTGCGGCGGAAAAAATCCGCCACACGTGCGAGTATCATCCGTTGTCGTATCTCGACCCATATAAATCGCAAACTCGCGTCCAAGTATTTCCAAACCACACCTGAAGCTTGCGCGATCTTTCGTCTTTATCCGGGGGAAATCGAAACGCCGCGAGCATCGTCTTATCCGATGTCGGGATCTTCCATGTAGCTGCTGAATCTTCTTATACATCGCGTGGTAAACATTGCGTTCTCGAATCTAGTACCAGCGACGCGTACCGCGCTGTGGCTTGCTTCAGCTAAATGGAAAGTAATCCGCGACGTATATCTTGATAGACGATCGTTTGTAATAGTACGAAGTTTGCGGACAAGGTTGCCGCGAAATTCTTCATCGGCCGTAACCTCAAAAATAATATCAGCGCTCGAGCTTCGCTCTTCCCAGCGTTGGTAACGATGTACATTAGGTTCCCTCGTAAAGACCCTACTTATCGAGATACCGTACTAATCCGGGTTGAGCAGTGAACAAGGCAGCGCTCGCAGTCTACACGACGCGTACGCGACCTCCGCCTCTCGCGTGTCCCCCTCCCATCCGTTTTTATCGCGACGTGACGGTAAAGTGAAAAAAAAACAGAAACAAAAAAAAAAAAATCCCGCGCGCGCGTTATCTCGAGTGTGGCCAATTTGGCGTACCGCTTCGTATTGAAATTTCATCCTGATCCCCGAAGCTTCGTCTCGCGGATTGATGAGAGTCGCGAAGGACGCCCGGTGCTGGGGAACCAGCGAAGGGTTCGTATTTCTCGAAGATGAAAAACTCCACTTCGCGTATATTAAACGGGCACGGTTCATAAACGGTAGTATAAATTCTTGAAACAACACGGCGTATTCGAATTTATATTCAAGATCGTGTAACTCCGCCGGTGTATGCATATAAATCTCTCCGAAACTTCCTTCCTCGGATCGGGACTGCGCGCGAGACTCTCCGCGACGCAGCGTCGCACGCGCCGCAACGTGCGTACGATCAAGAACTTCCGGGCACACGAGCCTGGTGTGGCAGGAGGAGGAGGAAAAACTCGATGGCGATAAAATAATCCGACGCGAGGAAAAAAAAAAAATGAGCGCGCGATTTCGTCGACGTACGGTGCGCGTTGATGGTGTCGTTTGCGGGTGGGCCGAAGATTGCGGTACCTACGAATCAAACGTTGTCGTATAAACGACGTTTATCGTGCCGCGCCGAAATCATTATTATTCCCCTCCCCTTTCGTCACTGCAATTTGTTATCCGGAGAAAATCACTTGTCACGATAAATCGATATCGTTCACGGCTATCGGATAGCGATCACCATTTCTTGCCAAATGACCTGCGTTCCCCTTGACCCTGCGAGGTCGTAAAGCCCGTCTGGACAATCCAAAGTAGCCGCCGCGAATTGCTAGCGAAATGCGAGACGTACGAGGGAGCGACGTTTAATTTAATCATCAGACATCGCCCTGCTCCGTTCCCTTGTCAGTCACGATGAAACGAAGCGAGATGAAGCTCCTTTGATCTGTGCGAACAACGTACGAGCGCCGGCTTATACGCGTCGCGTCGACACCCTGATCTAAAAACGTAACGAGCCCCGCGCGACCGAGTGTACCTAACGTGATACGCGATGATGAAATTGAATTAATTATTACGCGCGCGATACGCGATAACGTTACACAACGATGCGTGCATCGATACACCGACGAAATCGATGAGCCGCGTCGCCGGCCGAAAGCTTTCTGTTTTTGTTTTGCGACGAGGTGCGAGTCGTTCTGACGCGAAAGTCAGCGAACCTTGTCGTCGTTAATCTCTCGCGTACCATTTTGCTGCTTCAGTTGCCGGGGAGCTTTCGAAGACGGTAGACGCGTTGTTGCTCCTTGTTGCTCGAGACCCAGCGGTGTAGTGTACACTCGCGTCCTCGGACTTTCGTGTTTGAAACAGCCGCTGCATGCGATCGAAACATTTTTGCACGACCCCTCAATATTTCCATGGCACTAGCGAACATACCCAACGCCTGTGCTTCCATGGCTCTGGGGAATACCGCAAACCCGTACGAGTCATCAGTATCAGGTATTGTTTTGAGCCATCGTGTTTGTGCGTGTTTCCCTCGTTTTTTCCGCTCACCGGTTTTTCCCTCGCATTTATCGTTTCATCATTCCTCTTTAACGCGAGATACAATACACTGGAACGTTGATGGCGTTATTCGTGTAAATTCGTAAAACTTTATCGTCCTTTTTAAAAATTGGAAACTGACGATGCTATGCATCACACGCAGTTTGGAAGTCCCTGATTTTGGTCTCCACCTCGCAGAACTCGTAACTTGAACCATTAAAAAGCATACGGACATCAGATTTCCCTAACGATTCCGCGTTCGTCGTATCAATTCGATACACATAACATACGGTGAATGTTACTACGGGGTGTATGACGCAATATTTTCGAGAATCTCAATTAGTTTATTTCTACCATGGCCCCAGCGGCACGGCGGTTATTGCGCGAGATATAAAAAAATGCGACAATGCGGTAATAATTCGACACGCGAGAGCGCGAGGGTGCCGAAGTTTATAAACCGCTGGTTGTCGCGCTGCTGTGGCCGCGGCTTTCGAGTATTCGCCATCGATTCGGATGGACCGATGCAATATTTGTGCGAATTGCGACGCGGTGCCGAATCCCGGGGATCGACGAAGCATGACACGCGCTGGAAAACCTGCCGAGAGCAGCAAGGTGAACGAAGACGTTTTGTTTGTATCGGCTTATCGCGGAATATTTTACGATCCTTGTTGACCGTATATTTTCATTCTTATCAATTCGAAGTAGCGCGGCGGCACGTGACATCGCGAGACGTTTGTACGGTTTATTCGCTGCGGAATCTGAGCCAGGATATTCCTGAGCTGGGGGAGGATATTTCATATTTCTTGTTTGAGAAGCTCGAAGAGCGATCCACTTCGGTCCTTAGCAGGATAATTGTTTTCGCGGCAAATATTTTTCATTAATTCCGTTCCGCCAACGAGATTCGCGAGCTTTCGTAACACACAGGATGAGAATTCCGTTGGCTAGAGTATTTACGTCGTCTCGCCCAGTTTTTTCTGTACCGAATACTGATTTCCAGTACGATGTAACCGGATTATATACATATCTCACCACCTCACATAAATTTACGTTAATATTTTCTTGTTTTATCAGATCTTTACTTATCATTGTTTTCCGGTCACCAACGTTTGTTTAACCGATCTCAATCTTATCGTTGCAGATTCGTTCCTCGTTAGCCGATCAATCGTCTGCCGGATTCTCGATTTCATTCGCTAGCCCGACAGCACGTAATCGCAGTATCAAAACTTTGCTGCGAGTCCGGACGTGAGAGGAGCGGAAGTTTGATGCAGCGTAGCGAATACCTCAACTTCCGGAGCAATTCCTCAAAGCTTTGTTCCCTGGGAGCGGATCGTAGCTTCGATCGGATAATTCGCACACGCCGATGTCGAACGTAGCAAGAATAACAACAACGGCGGACTTCGGTTCCGGTGAGTCACGCGCGTGTTTACTTTCCTAATATTATCCACAAATTCGGCGAATGTGTCAATGCGAATCTCATTCCTCGTATCGCGACGGTCGCGTTGCCCTCGTTCGACTGTGTTTGTCATGGTCTGCAGATTTCTCCCGATACTAGTCTGCGCGAGTGTCAATTTTACGTTCCGTTCATTTTCGCAGCATATCCATTACCGGTATTCGAATAGATTTATTTCCCATTCGCAACGATTATTTCTACCGTTTCCCCGCGATTTATCGCACGAGGCGCCGTTTAGTCGTACGTTAGATCGTTGTCGACAGCGGTAACAGCACGACGTCGAACGAGATGGTATCAGCAAAATGAAGGCGAATTATTTCCGTCGATATACTCGTATGAATGCCACGACTCGTTGGCATATCAGCGTAGGAAAAATGTCCTCGCAAACGTCGCCCATTGACGTCACGTAATAGAATTTCAGTTGAATCTCGGCCGACGTCGATTTGGCACAAAAACATCGGCATATACATGCATATTAACGGAGCCACCCTCGATCAAGGGTACGCAGCGGCTCGAGGTCATTTTATTACCTTGATCATCCCCGTTCGTCACGTACGAAGCGTAATAAACATTTACTTTGATCTTCCACCGCAAGGTCGTTCCAATTAGCAGCCAACCCCGTTGACAGGCATATTTACCAAACGTACGATCGGGCGACCGGTTTTTCGCCCAACAACGCACCTCGGAAGTAATTGCCAAAATCCGTAATCCGTATATCCGAAATTCTTCCGAATACCACATTTCTATCCAGCTTTCTCGTTGAACCTCTGGCTTCGATCTGCTCGTGCTAAATGGATGATAAATAATTCGTTAAATACCCCGACACGTCCAACGTACGTTCGGCCCTCGCATGCAGCAACACGCGAGCGTCATCGCAGATGTTCGAATTCCACCTCGACCGCCGCGGAGCAATCGCGATCGAACAAATATTAGATGTACGCGGATATTTGACCCCCCTCGGAAATTCCATCGATCGATCCGGAGATGAAATAACAGGATCCAACCCTGACGCTCGAACGCCAAACGCGAAATGCAAAAGATTCCAACGTTGAAATTTTTATGGATGAAGTCAATAACAGTGAAGCCCGAGGAACTCTCTCGCCACAGACAACGCACGACGTATGGCGTCCGCGTGCATCGGTGTGGTGAATTTGACTTTCAATTTGCGCCAGCTGACGATACCGAATTTACTTCGTCTCTGTTGTCGGTGTACTCTCTATGACCAAGGTTGGCTGGAGAGCGCGTATGCGAACGGTTGGGGTGGGTAGGCCAAGGATTCCGTGAGAAACTGGTTTTCCGCGATGACACTACCAAACTAGTCTTCGATCAACGATGCAGAGTCGCCTCTGATGGGCAGGAAATATTTTCTAGCTACGGGAAATCAATTTCGGAATTCCCCGATCCACGCGACGCGAAGGGATGAAATTACAGGGTAGGTCGTGCACTTATCACTCCGCACCAATCTGACGAGCTTCGTTTATTCGATTCGAATTCATTCGAACTTTTTTCACGACGAAATTATTCCGTCGCGTCGGGTGGGATCGCTTCCCGATGCCCCGCGAGAACGGAGAGAGAGATCCCGCAGTAGTTCGGGTCTACCACCGGTCAGCCACTGCTCGCCGCGGTGGTGGCGGCGACGAAAAAAATATAAAAAAAGTTCGGGGCGGACGGATTAAATGTTGACGCTCGTCGTCGGTCCGGGATAATATATTGTCAGGGATGATTGCTCGGGTAATATTTCGCGGCCGGATCGTGCGATGATCCGAGAACAAAACTGTGAGCCTTCGCAGCAGGGTTATTTGCGCGAGGTTATAACCTACGAGCGCGGGCAAATTGTGAAACGTAAAACTGAAACTAGCCGAGTTGCTGCTTTCAATTACGTTCACGTGTAAATGAAATTAGCCATTCCGGTCGCAACATTCGCGGGACGGGACGAGGCACGGGACGTTGTCGGGCACAGCGCAACCTATCTCCTCGCCGCCTCTTCCTTAACCCTTGAGCGACCCTCTTCCGTCACGGGAGGACGAAACGTGTCGCGACGTCGCGCGTCGCAAATACCCCATTTCGCAACATCAAGACTGGACTATCTCCGACCAGCAATTATCCTCGAAGAGAAATCCCACCCCCGAAACTACGTGTTCGAAAACAGGCGAACGTTGGGAAAAAAACAACTATTATCATCATCTCGTCGAGCATTCTCTCCGAAATATCCGAACGCGTCGGGATTGAAATGGGATTTTTCCCACCTCGCCACGCCGCTTTCCTAATCCCGGGCTCGAGGTGTTTTTTACGGTCGTCTCGTCACCGAATTCCAAAATGTTCGAAGCGTTTATCGGGCATTTAGGAGGGAAACTTGACCGTATCCGCGCGAACGATCTACTACCGAATCCGATTACACTTGATAAAATATTCCCGAAGCAATATCTTCGCCGCACGAGATGTACGCTGTAAAAGAACGTTCGTCGTTGTGTAAAGTGCGAAAATTTGTGTGCAGAATATTTAACGTTCCCGTTTTTCACCACACAAATATGTTATTCGATACCGAGTAACACTTTTTAAACGCTACTCTGACATTGGTTCTTGGTACTTTCAACACAGAGCCGTACTACTTCTAGCACGGAGCTGTGTTACCTCGTCACTATTTTCTGTATCAATATTTTCGATGCATGGAATTGCTCTTTTTACTGTTGTTTTGATGAATACCGTCTTCCACAAACATCGAGAGACGTTTACCGATATTATTTTATTAACCGACCACAAAAAGGGCGAACCGTTAGCCGGTATGTTTGTTTGTTTGTACGGACTCGTTCATCTTCTGACCGAGGAAACGGATGTCGAGGGAGCTTTATCGACGTTATACGCGCGTTTTCACGTAGACGCATACGAGCAATCCGCCTCGTTCCGAACGTCGCGTTGGGCAACGTTATTCGATTCATCGGGTCAAGATTGATTAGCTCTCTCTCCCAATTCTGCCCCTCTTCTCGTTTACGTTCTGGATCTGCTTCCAGTTTTAATTTCTCGAGCGAATAATTTGCCGCAATTAGTCTCCCCGCCGCGGTCGTCACGTCACACGAACCCTCGCGTCGCGTCGAGAGGAATCAAAATTCATTCGATACAACCGAGCCATCGTCTGAAGCCTTGTAATCCGAATCTGTCGTGCTTTTCATCTCGCGTAACGCTATGGTCCTGGTCGGCCGTGGGCTTCCGTGATTCGCGATCTCTTTTACACCCAAATGCCGGTGATTAGTAACCTTTGAAATTCCCCGCCGGGCTCGTCGGCGCGTGATGAAACGAGCGTGGTAAAGGTTCGCGATTCAAGGTCACCGCTGATTAGTAATTTGTCATCGAAGTACGCGAGATAAGAATTTCGACATCCCAGAATTCGGGCGTAGCGAAGGGGAAAAACATTACGGCTCGCCGAAACTCGACGCGGTACAAGGATCGTAAAATCGGCGTAAAAAAATATCGTCGATTAAGTTTTACAAGCAAACCAAAACGGCGGCACGGCGGGCGGGGAAAGTTATATCGTATGGATTTCGTTCGGTTAAGATGGTTTTTCAATCCGTCAACTTTCCGAGCGTCGCTCGCGCTTCGCGACTATGAAATCCATCTTCGGGAATCGCGATTGTGCCGAAGTGCTTTGGACGTTTTATCAACGAACTTGACGGGGGTCTGTAGCCCCTCCGCAAAAAACAACTTCAGACATCAATTCGCAAAGTATGCTTCGAACACCCAAACGAGCTACGTGATAAACTTTTTTCCCATTACGATTCCACGATGAGCCGTGGAAGCTGCGCCGAGATTCGCGGAGGACAGAGGAAAGATGGTCTAAAAAGTCGAGAGTCGGGCACATCGTACCGGATTAACGATGGATCCGCTCGTATATTTTTAACGTCTGCGTCGTACGGCATCGAAGCAAACTCTCTGCTTCGTAAAAACCAACAACGGTACGAGAATGAAAGCTGCTCGCGAAACTATTTTATGGATTTTATCAGCGATCACTCGTTTCCGCAAAGTGTTATTGAAAACCGGGAAGCAAAATGAGGCATCTTCGATGCTATTCGTCCGCCCGAGCACGGAACTACGTCTCGCCGCGAGAAGCTCGTCGAGCAGACGTCTTGTTCGGGGTTCCGGAAGTGCGCGGATCGCGCGGATTTCATTTATTTTCGAAAATCGAGCCGGGAGTGAGTAGACGCGAGCTCTTTGCGTTTACGAACGAGGCGAGGACAGGGGAAACTTTCGAATAGTTTTAAACTTCGTTAGTAAGAAGTTTTCGAATTCCAAAGCTTGCGGCGACAGGTTTGACCTGTTTACAAAACTCACCGACTTCGATAATCCGCGTCTAGTGGAACGACATTACGCTCGGTCGGACGAAGGTTTCTGCCACTGCCAAATCTGACTACCATCGCGTTTCCGTGCCTCGCGAATCGATAGTCGACGACGAAGATTTGAAGGAAAAAAACACTCTACAATCGCACTCGAGAAAACCCGATAGCGCTGCGAAGCACTGCCGCCAAATTGTTGAAAAAGTACTCCGAATTTCACGCGTCCGCGGACCTCTATCAAGCTAGAAACACCACATGATCGAATCGAATTCTGCGATATCTGAGAATTGAGTGCTAATTAGATGTTAATTACATACTGTATTGCCGAATTAAGTGCTCTTCATCTTTTGAAAAATACCCATGGCGTTGCTAGCTTGAGTCATGCTAGAAACACGACAGCCGAAAATCAATGAAAGAGGACCGATTTTCAAAAACTGTTTGCACAGGTATTAAGTGTTAATTAGATGCTCGACGAAAAACAGTCGCGATATAAGATATAAGATCAGGTACTGTTTGGGATCCGCAAGGGTCGACTTGGATCCATTGAGCATGGTCCCGATGCTGTCCGACGACCAGAACACATCGAGAATCGCAAAAACATCAATTTTGCATGATTTTGCGATGGGTCTTCCTCGGCTTTTTTCCGGATTTCTCGACATCCAGCGGACATAGATATACGATCAGGTACTGTTTGGGATCCGCAAGGGTCGACTTGGATCCATTGGGCATGGTCCCGATGCTGTCCGACGACCAGAACACATCGAGAATCGCAAAAACATCAATTTTGCATGATTTTGCGATGGGTCTTCCTCGGGTTTTTTCCGGATTTCTCGACATCCAGCGGACATAGATATACGATCAGGTACTGTTTGGGATCCGCAAGAGTCGACTTGGATCCATTGGGCATGGTCCCGATGCTGTCCGACGACCAGAACACATCGAGAATCGCAAAAACATCAATTTTGCATGATTTTGCGATGGGTCTTCCTCGGGTTTTTTCCGGATTTCTCGACATCCAGCGGACATAGATATTCGATCAGGTACTGTTTGGGATCCGCAAGGGTCGACTTGGATCCATTGGGCATGGTCCCGATGCTGTCCGACGACCAGAACACATCGAGAATCGCAAAAACATCAATTTTGCATGATTTTGCGATGGGTCTTCCTCGGGTTTTTCCGGATTTCTCGACATCCAGCGGACATAGATATTCGATCAGGTACTGTTTGGGATCCGCAAGGGTCGACTTGGATCCATTGGGCATGGTCCCGATGCTGTCCGACGACCAGAACACATCGAGAATCGCAAAAACATCAATTTTGCATGATTTTGCGATGGGTCTTCCTCGGGTTTTTCCGGATTTCTCGACATCCAGCGGACATAGATATTCGATCAGGTACTGTTTGGGATCCGCAAGGGTCGACTTGGATCCATTGGGCATGGTCCCGATGCTGTCCGACGACCAGAACACATCGAGAATCGCAAAAACATCAATTTTGCATGATTTTGCGATGGGTCTTCCTCGGGTTTTTCCGGATTTCTCGACATCCAGCGGACATAGATATTCGATCAGGTACTGTTTGGGATCCGCAAGGGTCGACTTGGATCCATTGGGCATGGTCCCGATGCTGTCCGACGACCAGAACACATCGAGAATCGCAAAAACATCAATTTTGCATGATTTTGCGATGGGTCTTCCTCGGGTTTTTTCCGGATTTCTCGACATCCAGCGGACATAGATATACGATCAGGTACTGTTTGGGATCCGCAAGGGTCGACTTGGATCCATTGGGCATGGTCCCGATGCTGTCCGACGACCAGAACACATCGAGAATCGCAAAAACATCAATTTTGCATGATTTTGCGATGGGTCTTCCTCGGGTTTTTTCCGGATTTCTCGACATCCAGCGGACATAGATATTCGATCAGGTACTGTTTGGGATCCGCAAGGGTCGACTTGGATCCATTGGGCATGGTCCCGATGCTGTCCGACGACCAGAACACATCGAGAATCGCAAAAACATCAATTTTGCATGATTTTGCGATGGGTCTTCCTCGGGTTTTTTCCGGATTTCTCGACATCCAGCGGACATAGATATTCGATCAGGTACTGTTTGGGATCCGCAAGGGTCGACTTGGATCCATTGGGCATGGTCCCGATGCTGTCCGACGACCAGAACACATCGAGAATCGCAAAAACATCAATTTTGCATGATTTTGCGATGGGTCTTCCTCGGGTTTTTTCCGGATTTCTCGACATCCAGCGGACATAGATATACGATCAGGTACTGTTTGGGATCCGCAAGGGTCGACTTGGATCCATTGGGCATGGTCCCGATGCTGTCCGACGACCAGAACACATCGAGAATCGCAAAAACATCAATTTTGCATGATTTTGCGATGGGTCTTCCTCGGGTTTTTTCCGGATTTCTCGACATCCAGCGGACATAGATATACGATCAGGTACTGTTTGGGATCCGCAAGGGTCGACTTGGATCCATTGGGCATGGTCCCGATGCTGTCCGACGACCAGAACACATCGAGAATCGCAAAAACATCAATTTTGCATGATTTTGCGATGGGTCTTCCTCGGGTTTTCCGGATTTCTCGACATCCAGCGGACATAGAAAAAAAATCAAAGGGGTGGAGCACCTAATTGGGGCGATGGATTTTCGTGGAGCATCTAATTAGCACTTAATTCCTGCCCAAACAGTTTTTCGAAATTGGTCCCCCTTCGGTTGTGGTGTTTCTAGCATGATCTTAAGCTAGCAACACCACGGGTATTTTTCAAAAGATGAAGAGCACTTAATTCAGCAATAGAGCATTTAATTATCATCTCATGAGCACTTAATTCTCAGGTATCGCAGAATTCGATTCGATCATGTGGTGTTTCTAGCTTGATAGAGGTCGTCCGCAGCTATGAATCGTCTGACAATCGACCCAGGGCTCAAAGACGCCCGCATGCATCGATGGGGTCAGATATCACGGTATCTACGCGGAATTTCGTTGCGATTGTTCTCCATCGCGGTAATCTCGGGAAGACAATAGCGGATGTACCTTGATTCATTCGGTTAATTGGTCAACTAACGCCGTACGGCGCTTCGGGTGACTGACATAAGCGGTAGCGCCGGATAACTCGTCAGGACCTGAGAACTTTCACCGTCCCGGCTTAACTTTGGTTGTCCTAATCAGATCGAGCCACCGCCAGAACCTTTCGAAGAACCTCGTTGAAATCTCGCTTCTGGTCTCACCGGGAGACCAGCTATATCGCGTTCGTCGGAGCTCGTTCCCCGTTCCTTGTTCCTCGTTCCCCGGCGGTCTATCCCACGGCTCGCGGGCCGCCTCGATCGCGGCCGGATGTAGATTAACTATTTCACGGTCACGGCATCCGCCGCTGCTCTGCTCCACGTGCCCAAAGTGGGTGGAACTGTCTCGCTGCGACAAAGGCGACGGTATCGGCGAAGACGTCGGAGAAAAACGCGTAGGAAGTGAAAGTCGTGGGTTTTTCGCCGAAGAGAACTACTCTTACCGATCCACCTGGACCACGCACGCTCGCTGGCAGGGACAAGTGACAAGGACAAATATCGCGGGTAGCACGGGATACGCAAGGAAGACACACTGCGGCGGCAGCCGTTGTGTATTATACCTGCCGGCTGGCAAGCAGTATACGAGACTTTTGAGATATATTGCCACCTCCGCAATCTCCTAACAATAATCTATATCTCTTCGCTCCTCGCCTCGTTCACCTCCCGCGTACCTACCCTTCTCGAAGCTCTGCCAGAGAGGTAGAGGCACTTCCGAAAACTATATGGATATAGATGCGGATACGAGATGCACCGATCTAATTTCATTCCGCGCGGCCAGCGAGCTACCCGCGAGGGTCACGCCCACGTACATACATACGTACGAACACCCGCGGGTACGTTCTCGCGAATAACACTTGACGTACGCGTACGTATCGTCGGCATGCCCGTAATTTATTCAATACTCGGTATTAATTGATAACGATTCCAACAAACTGGAGCACATCCGATACATGTTTGAGGACTCCGATATTGGATGTTTGATGGTGAGGGCGGACGTTTTAATTATCGATTCGTTTCGCGCAATGAATATATTTCCGACATCGCGCGTATCTCGCCGCGAATCTACACCGCTGCCGATGACACGCGAGTTTCACTCCTCCCGCAAAGATATTCGCGCGTTCGCGTCCTGATTTTTTTATCGCAACTACGCGCGCGTCATTCGATGCAGGGCGATCGATGAGTCCATAGAAATTTTCCGCGAAATGTTTCGCCACGGCCAATTGACGCGTGCGATGCGTTCGAGCAATGCGTTTCTATCTACCCCTGGACGTTGTTCTAGCGAGACACCGACGGAGCGGAAAACTCGATTGCGATCAACGATCCGGCTTTAACCTCGCGCGGTTCACCCGTTTTCCATCCCCGTAACCCAAGCTCCTCTCCTTCGCGAAAGACACTTTTGATCCCCGTACGGGAATCGCGAGGTCGCGATTCAACACGTACGACTATCTTTGTTCGCCGCCGTAATCCCTTCCTGCCACGGTTCTAGGCTTCTTAGCACCGTGTCCCCTCCAGCCCTTCTCTCGCTTATCTTCGAGCAGCGTCGCGTAGCAAGTGCCACCGCCGAGTTGAACCATCCACGTCGACAATAATTTCACTCGCCTACGGAGAAGGGTTTAATGGGGTGTGGTGTGCTTCCGACTGCAGGCTGTCGCTCCATATTTACATAGATATTACCACTGGGAACATTGAATTTTCTCTTCAACCACCGCATATTGCACTCCTCCCGCGTCTAACCGTCTTCGTTTTAATCACCCGCGACCGAACGACTTCCGAATATGCATCGCGCACTCGTTACAATCGCTTACAAACGATCTTTGCCTCCGTGCTTCCCGCTTCTTACGGTCCTGGAAGATGCTTAGGCCGCGTCGCTGCGCCGTGATTCCGGCAAATACTCGAAACGGAACCGAAGCTCTCTCGAAAGCGCTGCCGGATTATACGTCGCTGGCGCGAAAATCTTGCCAAATGAAATACAGCCTGGCCTATCCGACACCATGATTAATTGAACCGAGTCTAGTCAAGCCGTAGATTAATTCCGACGACGCGCACACCCACGCGACCGGGTTCTGCCGCCGATCGTCTGAACGGATGATACACGGCTTCTACCCGTTCTCACCTTTCAAAAGCTTCGGCTTGCAACTTGATCCTTCTACAAACGAAGATCTCTGCCCGACATCTCCGCTCGCATCGATCGTCGGTTCTCGCGCTTCGTGCCATTCTCTACGTTCCACGTGCCGAGGATGGACGCCGTCAGCGATCAATCGACCACCAATTTGCCATCGACTAATTCGTTAGCGGGAAGTGGGCAGCTTTCGAGCAATCAACTTTAATCGCCGCGTTGTAACGAAGCAGAAATGCTTGGATAAATGCTCGTATCGAGGTCGTGATATCTCGGCACACCGGATTCGCTGACGGCAAAGGCACGTCGCTTCAATAATTTGCGAAAATTAAATACCAACGAAACTCCGATTGCGCATTCGCTGCACGATTTTGCGGCGCGGAGCCCGGCTACGGCGCTATTTGGGTAATATAGAAATAATTGGTATCCATGACTGGCAAAAATCGTAGCCATTTCACACGATCGCTCGATGAACCGATCTTTCGCCTCGATTCTCGCGGACGTCGATATCTCAACACGTTGCTAAGCCGTAACTAGAAAGTTCGTTTGCGTACTTTTTGCGGGAAGTACTTACGAGTTGAATTTTTGAAGTCAAAAATTGTCGAGGATCTGTCAAAAAATTTAATATCGATGTCAAGTTGAAAAACAATCCGTTACAATTTATTTTTTCAGAAGCATGTTCTTGTCGCAATCTTACGTTTAACTGAAAAACGTGTACTTGTCACGTACTTTGACCTGACATTTCTTCAAGAAAAAAAAAGTGTCGGAATGAAAAGTGTTAGTAGATATGCAACTTTGGCGTCGAAGCCAAAAAACTCCAATAAAATTCACAGAGAGTCCATCCAACGCGTAGCAAAAGTATAGAACTTTTTCAGAATTTTTGGAGATATCGAAAAAATAGGTAGCTGAGTCGGGGAAGAATGGCTCCCATGTATTATAATTCCCGAATAGAAATGACATTTTTTCCCGACTCTCCCGTCGGAGCCACAAAGTCGCCCCGTGATCGGGGATCGATGCCTCGGGTAGTACGTTGCAATTTCGTATAATATTTCGACGTGGCAGTAAAGCTTTACTGGCCAGTCAAGCCGTCTGGAATGGCCAGTTTTCCCCAAGCGTTTTCCAAAAATAACGATTCGCTGCGAGAAGTAAAAATCGAAGCGTCGGACCAGCGGAGGTATCGAGCATCCAGCTCCACCTGCGAGGAGATGAATTATTGTAACTGATATCTTCGCGTGTAATACGCGGAGGTTCTCCCATCTATCCAAGCGATGCTTCCGTATAAAATCTCTATCTCTCTCTCCCTCTCTCTCTCTCTCTCTCTCTCTCTCTCTCTCTCTCTCTCTCTCTCTCTCTCTCTCTCTCTCTCTCTCTCTCTCTCTCTCTCTCTCTCTCTCTCTCTCTCTCTCTCTCTCTCTCTCTCTCTCTCTTCCACATCCTCCTCCTCCTCCTCCGCCTCTTTCCCGTGCTTCGAGTTATTGCATCGGGACTTGCGCCGTGTTGAACGAAATATAACTCAGGATTCCACGTTGCAGTCCAGTCAGCCCAGCGCAATACCAGCGTGCCTCGGCGACCGACTTCCATCAGTTTGTCCCGATTATGTCTGCCACGGTGCGTATTTTTTCGCCGTGTCGTAGGTGTTTTTCCCCTATTTTCCCTTATTTTCCCCTATTTTCCACGGTACGCCGATAACTCCCGCACCGAACGTACGTACTCGCCTGGAATTTCACGCAACAAGTTTTTCACACGCCCAAACCACTTCCACGTTCGCGTCCCATTCCAGCGCGATATTCTCCAGAATTTCCGATCACACCGCGTACGTGAGTGAGAATTCTGACCTGGATTTCAAGCCTTCGAACGAATGTGACAACGTGATGGACATAGATTTCCGCTATTTCTCGCCCCTACGTTTTTACCCCAGACCATTCGGCATCGCACTCGCCGTACGATGCTAGAATTTTTATCCGATGGCAAACACCGCCGATACTTTCTTTCTCCGAACGACGACTACGCTATGACGAACTACGGTATTTTTCGCGCACCGTAATGCCAAGCTATCGCCAGCTTTTGGCCCGCTTTACGACTTGTATTGTAACGGGAAACTAATACTCGATACATTTCAGGCTGCTACGAGCGTGCTGCACTCTCCGTCCTATCGATTTAACTGAACTACAGTATTGTTCCCGGCTACGAACAAATTTATTTATAATTTTGAAAATTTCTCATCCGCGTTTCGTTTTTTTTTTTTTTTGGTTTTTGTTTTGTGTGGAGGAAACTCGAGAGGGTAGACTGGCCAGCAGAGGAAGCTGCCAGCACCCGGGAATAAAACTGCGCGATGTCGCGACATCGAAGATGCCAACGTTTCGTCGTTGCTGCGTTTCTGAAAGGCGCGAAATCCTCGGATGTTTTTCAGAGAGTTGTAATGACTCGAGCGAGCGGCTGGTGTGTGTTGGCAGTGGAATATTTCATTCGCAGAAATTTCCTGACAGCAGCCGGATACGATCTCGCGTTGCCGAGGGAGTAGGCGTTGAAACGGCTGAATATCCGGGCGAAGTGCAATTTGCACGAAACTGCTGTTGGAACTGCCATCGCAATATTCTCGCGAAATAAACGCTTCGCCAGAGAATTAGCGTCGATTAGGGAGTCGAGTTGTGTTCGTCGCGTCTCTGACATCTCTCTTGTTAGACGCGACGCGGCGAGCGCGTGTTTCGCGATTCTGTAGAAAAATCTAACGAGACGTCTCTTCGTCTGAGTGTCGCGCGAGAAAAAAAAACAGACAAACTAATCCCGAGGCAGAAGAGAGCGATTTGCGACGACACTCGGCGTAATCGAATCGTTTTCACTGGAGGCTTGGGAAAAGTGATAATCTCGAATCAATTTTAAATTTTATTCGAGAGCTTCTGCCGTCTCGACGTCGACGGCGAGGAAAAATAAAGGGGCGACATTTTTCGCGATCGAGGCTCGTCTACCGCTCTTTCTCGGCTCGGAGTGGATCCCGTTTCCTGGGAAAAAGCTACGCGAGCAATCGCGAGGACGAGGATGCGACTCCGTTGCTGCGAAATCCGTCGGCATCCATCGATCCTCGCGTCGGGAGGATCTGCCAGAATCAGAGTCGCGGGACGCGTGTGTTCGTCGCCGGAAAGTAAAGATCAACTCGCCGGCATCGCATCCGCTCGTGAATCCTACCAGGAAATTGTTCTTATCTCTTGATCTCCTAAGAGTTTACTCGTCGTGTTTTATCCCCTCTTCAAGCCCAGCCGAACCTTCGGCTCCCTAATACCTTTCCGCAGACACTTCCCGCAAGTTCCGAATGACCGAGCGACGACCCTCCGCCGAGACGGTCAAACAGGCTCACCCTCGCCGTTAAATTTCCTCCCCTGCGCCGCCTCCTCCACCGTTTTCGAATATCTTTTAGCGTGATCCTCGATTCTACCTGGAAATTTGACGAAATTGCGCGGAAAAAATAAGTATCACGGTCTACGCGTCCCGCATCGATTACACTTACACCGTCTTCCGTCTCGTTAGGCCAGCACACGGAAGAAAAAACTTTGCAATAAATTTCCGCGCGATTTTCTTGATCTCATCTAACTCACAAGTAGTATCACTTACCGAGTACAAAAATCACAAAATACGAACAAATTCCGATCATGCTAAATGTGCCACCTCGAAAAAACTTTATCGGCCGATATCTCGGAAACTATGGACTTGAGCTGAACAATCATAATAACTATTATTGTAGAGAACAAAATTTCCCATTTTTCATTTCTCATAATGTTTTTCACAAAACCTACCGTTGACGATCTATGGCTCATTCAAAGTCTTATAATTCGCGAGAAGCTGTCCTGGGCGGCGCATTGTTACAATTAACGAGTTCTAGCTGTGAGAATACGGATATCGGAAGAAAAGATTTCCTGTAAAAATTATAGTCAATAGATTGATCTTCCCAAGTTGTTCGGAGCATTTTTTCATTTGATCAATTATTAGAAGAGTTATCGGTCGAAATGGAAAAACCTGTTCATCGAATGATCCATAAATCGTAAACGGTCTATCTTACGAAAAACATTATTTGAAATAAAAAATGGGAAATTTTGTTTTCTGCAATAATAGTTATTACAATTATTGGCTTAAAGTGCATAGTTAACGAGATATCGGCTGATGAAGTTTTTTCAAGATGGCACGCTTAGCATGATTGGAATTTGGTCGCAGTTTGTGATTTTCTACTCGGCAAGTGATAGCAAATCGGTTGAAACAAAATCGTGGCGGAAGTTCAGTGCAAAGTTATGAGAGTTGACAAGGGTATCGAGCTCCTCCGTGTACATACTGTGGCATGCGTGAGTCTCGTGTGAGTTTGAATAATAGATGCGTGTATTTCTGTGATACGTATTACAGCAGATTCCAGCAACGAATCGAATCGAACGTAGAACGACGTCGACTTCTACAGATTGTACGTGGAACAAATGTAATCCGGAAATTCAAAGGAGTGATCCCAGTCGAATCAGTTGATTATCTAGACTCGGTTCGCCCGATTCCGTGGGATATCTACTCCGGAGGAGGTGATATAGCACCAAAGCCCGCGAGATCTATCTCCGCTTTAGGGTCTTTTTTTATGGGAATCGGTGAGCGATTTGCAAATAAAACACGACGCGGGACGAGAAAGATCAAATAAAGTGGAGAAACGAAGGTGGATCCGTGCGACGATGGTCGGACTGTCATCTCGCACGACGGAATAATCCCGGCTCAGGTGCTCCAGAATCGCGTCTCTTATCGCGACGTCGTTTAATTGAAATCGAATCGATCGGAGAATTAACCACGTGTTTGACAATTCGATCACGTTGCACGTGCCGCGCGAGATCGGTATTTGCAAATCTGATCGTAAATTGATCCTCGTCGATTCCGATGTACCGCGAATCAATTGAACTTTGTGAAATTTCGTTGACCGTTCACTCGACCATCGCGAGCTTACGCGGCCAGCGCGGCATGCGAAGAGATCGCGTTACGTAGATCCGTCTGAAATGAATGTGGCGAGAACACGGTTAACCCCTATAAATCTCGAGGCGTATCGAGCCCACCGATGACCATTCGGGGGAGAACGGATATTCCGCTCGTTTTGACGATTCAAAAGGGGGGGGGGGGGGGGGGGGGGCAAATTAACGACTACCAACTCCATTTCGTTGCCACGCGAACATCGTTCACGAAAATAGAACCGAGCATCGGAGAAGCGCCGAAGAACAGCTGCGAGTTGTAATGTTGGGTAAAAAACTGACGCGAAACTGGATTCTTCGACTCGCTCGATCTTGTTCCCTCGTCGCGCCTTTTTCCGGTTCTCCGCGCGTTTCGCCGCGAAGGTACGCGTTTCCGGATAAGCGCATTCCCCGATAGCGAGTGATTCACCCGTGATAATGATTTACCTAGTCGAAATTCGATCCCGTCT
The DNA here is from genome assembly GCA_963969455.1 of Arge pagana. Taxonomy (NCBI): domain Eukaryota; kingdom Metazoa; phylum Arthropoda; class Insecta; order Hymenoptera; family Argidae; genus Arge; species Arge pagana. The sequence continues at coordinate 24,318,436 of OZ018309.1, read as the reverse complement.
GATTCCAAGTCGACATTTGTCAGCCGTAAATTTCGGCGTCTCGTTCGTTGCCTATTCGACCCGAATCCGATTCTCGCGTCTGTCTACTCATCGCTAAAAGTCACATCGGCGTAAAATTCTTCGCGGTTCGCCGGCACTTTCAAGGATTTCAAAATGTTCACGCCTCTATGACTCCGTAACGAGTTTGCGTCAAAGGCTTCTGCTTTATACGAGGCAATTCTCGCGTCTCGAGGGTCTCTGGAAGGCCGCTTCTCATAACGTCTCTCTGTTTGCTCCGCTGAACGAGGCGAACCTCTCTGACACGCGAACAGAAAGGCAAAAATTTCCCTTCGATTCGGAGATCGCGAACTCTCGAGCATCCTTCCTCCCTGTATCGCCGTTATTTTAATAATTCCCACCTCGAGTTCTCGACCACGGCTGCCGTCACGAATTCCTTCAGCTATCCCACATCCACCGCAAATCTCACCTCGCGTCGTCTTCTTTTCTTTCAACCGAAACAACTTCTCATTCGAGCAGATCCCTCTTCGCGTGACGCCTGACGCGAAAGACTACACTGTAAAAACATTTCCGTCAAATTTAACACGAAAATTTGTGTCAACGACTTTTTTTACGCAAAGGTAGTGATATTTCAACACACTTAAGTGAGGGCAGCTGAAAGTAACACAGCTCTGTGTTAAAAGTAACGCAAACCAATGTTGGAGTTAGAGAGAGAGAGAGAGAGAGAGAGAGAGAGGGAGAAAAAAAGCTCTAACGCTAGCCACTAGCGTGTACGTAACGAAGTAAAAGGAAAGGGAGTTAGGTGGTACTAGGGTAGAGAGAGAGAGAGAAAGAGCGCTGAAACGTGCTGCTGCGACACGCTGCGCTTTTGTATGGTATCTGATTTTATCGCGTTCGTTTAAGCTTTGCGTGGATAAATTATTGTGCAAGCGATTTAATTCTAAATGCTCTTTAGTCTCCCTCTCGCATCCTTCTCTCTCCAACATTCTCACCCTTCTTGATCATCTATTCGTGGATTTGTTTGTACGCTGTAAGTTTCGCAAAACTGTACTTGCACCGCGCGTTCCGACCCACTCCGTTTTTTCTTCGTCTCTCTTTTCTATCGTTGCCACCTTCCTGCGCGAACAAACGTTTTTTCAGAATAATTCCCAAGGTCGCCCGCCGTTTTTGAGCCGGGATGAAAGTGCAAATGCGAAACGAACGAATGCGATGTGCGCCCGTTTCCATACGCGTCGTTTTTTTCCGACTGCGAAGTCGTTCGCGCGAAATTTTTTCCCCGCGCGGATTACCAATCCAAGGCAACGCCTCGATCCCCGATCCGGGTAGCCTGCTAATATTTATCACCGAGCCAGAGCTTTGTACCGGACGGGAGTTCGACTAATTAGCAACCCTCCAGCCTACAAATTTTCATCCCCCCGAATTTCGCGGTCGTGTCGCGCGAAGACTGGCCCGTGTTTGTTCGAAGAACCGGACGTTTTCACCGCGCAGGCGGGCAGCCCTTCGACCTTTCGCCTGCGAGACTCGAGCGCGCTCGATTATCGTACTATCGCGGCGTATCTTCGCGAGTCACGGCCCTTTGCTTCTCGCCGACGAAACACGAGTAGGTTCTTGTTACCGGAAACGCTTGACGATTCATCGGCAGTCTTTTCGACGTCTCCGCGAGTCTCGCTTACGCGATTCCAGGCCAACCTGGATCGGCTGCCGTTCGCCGGGGCACCCCTCCGGCGACCACCCTCCGGCGACCTTGGGGCGACCTTGACCGTGCGCGCGCGAGCGCCACATTCGAAGTGAATCGACGGTCGCGAGGGAAATTCCCAAGATACGAATAGCCCTACGTCTCCCTGCCTATTTCTGCCGCGGAGCTGGTTTCAAAGGCGGCCACCGAGCCACATATTGACCGAAATTGAGGGCTATTGTGCACTGATAAGGAAGAGCAGGAACCCGAAGGAAATTGCTTTGCATAAATTCAACCCTTCGCGTCGCAGGAAAACAAGCAGATTCAATTTTCCTGAGAAAGATCGCGCGACGCATTTCCGATGATTCGCGGGCGAATCTACCCCCGACTTAAACTACCTCCCGCCGCTCGGAATCGTATTTTTTATTCTATACCTTCCCATTCGCAGGGAATATTATTCGTATTATTCATTTCGTCGATCCGCGCAAGCTCCGGCAATTCGTCCAACCGACGCGCGATGGTCTGCCCATGCACCCTTCTCGTCTGCATTTTTCAAAACCCGCTCTCGATCGACACGCGATCTATTTCGGGCAGCAGAGATCTTAATCGACTCTAATTTTCGCTCGATGCTCTGTCGGTCGTGCGTAAATATTTAAGAGCCCTGCCAGCACGAACGAACGTTGCATCCACGTACTCCGCGCACGCGCGACCCAATTTCATCTTCGATTCGAAATCGTAAACTTCGAGGATGGATTTTTCATTTGCAACTTCTCTACCCGTGCTCGTACCTTGTCTCGGTCGCGAGGGTCTCCGAGTGTCCGCGCAGCGAGCGTCGTCCGATTCGTACCCGCGCCTTCGTTACCGCGATACTCCTGCGGCGGTAGATGGCTGGAGGATGCTGGCACCGTCGCGATCTTCTTCGCGTATGCCTTCGGCACTGGTATTCCGATTCGAGGTAGAACGCAGTCGGCAGTCATGTCCTTCCTCGTCTTCTTCTTCTCCTCCTCGTTCGTTTTCCTATGGCTCCGCCTCAGACCTGGAGCGGAAATAAGGAACGTTATTCCTGAAACGAGTCCTGTCCGCTCGATTGTCAACTTTTAAGACGCCGCAACGACATCTGCGGACACGTTTCGTCTCGTTTCTTCCGACGCGACGACGCGTATACGTCTCCGGTCTTGGAATCGTCGATAGGAAAATCCAATTCGACCGAGGAGCACCCCTTTGGAATTCCTCCGTACATCCGAGCACGAGAGGGGAAAATCCGGCAAAGTGGATCGAGCGAAATCGTCGAGTTTTACAACCCGGGTGGTTTTTTGCGCGGCCAATGAGAGCGCGATGAACGAGAATCGTGTGTTATCTGTCTCGATACACGCAATAAATATACTCTGCCGGTTGTAAATTGTACGTAATACGCGACACCGCTGTAACGGTAGGCAGCCAGGCGTTACGAGGAGGAGCGAGGAGTACGCGAGAGGTCGCGGAAGATATGGACTCGGTACGTGAAGGGAATAAGAGGTTGGATTGAAAATATAAGCCAGGCAAAGCGCGAGTCGGGTGGAGATTCAGCTTAAAGCTATAACGTTCTTTTGCCCGTGTATCATAAAGGAAACGTTATCTCTTTTTGCAACGTATTCTTATACAGAGGTGTAACGTATTGTCCGACCAATTCATCTTCCAGCTTTTTCCACTGCACCCTGCGATTTTCCCCTAGTTCTCGTCCCCTTCGAGTAACTCTATAACCCGGCATATTCTTATCGACCAAATATTCGACGAGCTCGCACGTGTAGCGTATCGGTTACACCTCGTTCCCCCTTATATCGCCCATGCCTGTCCGGTCGTTTTATTGCCAGTTTTACTGCTCGTCCGATTCTCATCTCTTCGCGCGAGCTGATTTTAATCGCGAACATTTTTCCTCCTCGATTTCATTATTTCCAGCCTCAACTTCATACTTTTATCCGGAGTTTTCGTTGTTTTCTCCTCGCCCTTCGACGAGCACGTTGACAAGGATCAAAGCTGTCCAGTTAATCGTAGGCGCGGAGTTTACCGCTATCCGTTGTCGCTGAGAAGACGAGATTTTATTTGCCAAAAAACGGGAGGCAAGAAGCAGTTTCGTCGAGAGGAGCCGATTCGCAGCGAGGGTCGTGGCGGAAGCCGTAGGCGAAAATTATAACCCATCCAATTTTGCCAAGGACAGAGGGCAGAGGACAGCAAACTGCGGGAGTGATGCGAAATTTGTTACATTTTCGCTTCCGCGTTTCTTCGCTCTCGCTCAAACATCGTACATACATCGCGGTCGTTACCCGTAGCGGAAGTCGTTCCCTACGCGTATGCGTAAAAACAACGGTCCGCGAAGAAATCGATGGGGAGAATTTCCATGCGTAAAAGTTTTTTCATTATAACAATTACGAAGACGCGATCGGGAATTTTAGCACGGCGAAGTTACGGCAAGTGTGATTTCCTCCGTTTCGCCGTCCCTTCGATTCTTCGAAAGCGAGATTTCATGCGGTGTGGGTGTAAAACTTTTCCTTTCTCCACGCCCTCCGCATCGAAAAAGTAATTTTCCATTTTGACGGCAGGCCCACGTCGAGATTCTGACGACGGCAGATCTCGCGAACTTAAATTAGTTAATTCGGTTAATCAGCGAAATGCGGCGAATACGAGATTCGCTGCACGACGGGATCTTCAAAGGTAATAAGTTTGATGTCGAAACTCCCAAAGAGGGGACGATTTTCCGTCCCTCGAATTCTTTCTCGGCCGACCGTGGAAACCGATGAGATTCGTTGTTTTTCACTCCGTTTTCCCCGGAGTTAAAACCTACGGTTATTCATCCGGTAATTTCGGAGACGAGAGACCTGCTCGTCGAAGAGAGTCTCCTAAACGCGTCTCGACGAATCCCGAATTATTACCGTCTCTCTTTCTCTCCTTCTCTTTCTCTCCTTCTCTTTCTCTCCGTCGCTCTCCTCCCACCCCAACGACTTTCCTCCGTCACTCTTGACACGTAATTCTCCTAACTTTCGCCGAAACGTTTGTCGCCGGAGCGGCGAAGGTAGAAAAGGCATGGGAATACGTATCGCCGCTCGCTGATGCGGACAAGGAGGTATAAAAAGGTAGATTTTTCACGCTTCTCGAGCCAACCGAAAACTGGAATCCGCCCGGCGAACTGTGATCGGGACACGGCTGAACGCGTAATCTGTCCGGTATTCCGGATCAATATTCTCGAGCTCGAGTCAAAGCTGAAATTGCAACGGGAGCATTCGGGAAAATCGGGTCTCGGACCCGCGCGAAATAACGCTCGATAAACAAGCCGACGTCGACGTACGGGAACGTCGAGCGATTCGAGAGAGAAAGAGGAAGAAAAACAAGGGGAAGAGAAAGATAAAGAGAAAGGGAAACGGTACTTGGAAGTGCAATCGATGCTCACGGATATGCGTTCGAGTGGCGGAGAGATACGTCGTGGAAATCGAGGATGTCCCGCGAGGATGTCGACTCTGCTCGCGACACTCGCAAAAATAAACAAAGTGATCGACGACGACAGGTTGGAAATCATTTCGGGACGAGTTTCTTTTCAGCCAAAAATTTACGAGAACCTCGAGTATGTTAGCGCCAAAAAATTTTTTTTTTTTTTTTTAAATTGCCGCAAATAGGTGAAAGTTGCAAGAATCGTGTCTGCACCATCAGAACAGATCTCTGAAACTACGAGCTGTTAGTATTAATATTCAGACAGTCCGCATCGCGCTGATCTGTTTTCCATGAAAATAACAGGAGAAAGAATCGTATTTGCTCCTTCTGATTTTTATAACGAGCTAATGGCGCATGATAAAAAAAGTCTCCACACATATTTTTGTAGAGAATTGAACGTTCTACAAAAAAGGTCTCCTAGCATTTTTCTCTAAAGTCCCTGGTTCAATCGTTATTCGAGGTCAAAGCGAAGTTTTTCCTAAAATTGGCCGATTTTTTGATGTTACACCGGAAAAGTTCTTTTTTTCGAATCACACCGACGCGTATAAATCTCAGTATATGTATGCGAGCGTAGAGACGCGTGGTGCGGCACCGCGCCCGGGTCAGTCGAGCCGTATCAGTTCGCTTAATATTTCAGTTCCGTATTTCGGCGACCCTCGTCGCTATATAATTCGCAAAGCACTTTCTTGATTAGAATCGGTCGTCCGTCCGGTGCTGGGGACACTCGCGCGGCCGATACGCGCGTTAATTTTGAGCGAATCGAATCAGGGGCGAGGGACGATTCCTAGTCGAGGATCGAGTCGATGCCAGGATCAGCGAACGACCGTCTCCGTGAAATTGTTCCGCGTATAAAAATGGAGAACCGCATCGTCGTTGACGTGCCAAGGGAACGTGCCTCGACGATCCGTTTATAGGATGCCGAAACGACGTCGGATCCGATTTCATCGACTTGTCCTGTTGCCAACGAACAAAGTATAATCTTTCTCTCCATCCTCGCCGGCATCCCCCTCCGAGAGAATCCTCTCGCGCGTAAATCTACGCGGCGGCATGGCCGGAACGTCTTCCAGTCAACGGAAACCGATCTCGGTTTTACATATGCTTCGCTGAAAAATATTAGACGAAGCAACTGCGTTTCACCCGCGGCGCAAAGCGGTTCCTTTTCGTATGTAATATCCGTGCTTCCCTCGGTGATAACCGTCTGTTCTAGAAGCTCGAGACAACCGGAAAGGGCGCGGGGTGGAGCCTACATATTGCACGTATACCCCGTGCGTCGCTTACGCGTCGCGCCGCGTATATTTACGTTCGCATGTAAATCACACGGTCGCGAAAAATTTCAGACTCTCGGTAGTATCCCCGAATAATATTTCGCCGAACGTATCTCGCGCGAAGATAGAACGCGGTTTCATCGCGGAATCGTAAATCGATTTTTCCCACGAACGCCGCGCGAGTCGGTGTACGCATCTACGATACACGTTACGTTGGAAAATTAATACCTTCCGGAACGGGGTGTATCGGATGTCGGGCATTTTTGTCCAAACTTCGACGGATAAATATCGCTGATTCATCGGCAATCGATGTTCCGCTACGACCAGCTGCGAAGAGTCGCCGTCCGAAACGACTTCCCGTCGACTCTGTCGCCGACTTTTGCAACTTTTTTCACATCTCGTTGCGCGAATAATTCGCGCAAATTTACTCGCAGCGAGTAAAACGAACGCGCACTCGACTGGCACCGAAATTTAACGATCATCGTCCGTACGAACGATTCGCGTCTCGTTGCTCTACGTTCGATCGGTAATTTATATTTTCTCTAATAAATATTTGCCTCGCGTATTTATTCGCGCATTATACCCCGCACTCCATGCTCCCGACTGCCGGGAAGTAATTGGTAGCAATAAATTCGGCTCGGAAACAATCGAAAGATAATTGTGAGCACCGACAGATATCCGTTGCGCGATGATATATACGTACGTACACGCGCGTGCACCTCGCTCCGCAATACCATCTTCCAATTTACGCGGAATATTCTATTTACTTGTCGGTTCGTAGGCAACCAACGGTAACGAACCAAATAGGTTCGCGAGTAATAATAATTATCCCGTCAATTCTCCGGTCATCGACTCGCGCTCGTACGACCAAATGAAAAATAACCGAGGATACAAAATCCGATGCGAAAGTTTCGCGCGCGATCGCAGAGATTTTCCTACGCTCATCCCGTCGCCGTTTTATCCTTGTTATACCCCCCCTCCCCCCTCGGCGGATATACGGGTGTACGTACGTAGGCTCGAAAGTTTCCGCTACCAGTTGCATTGGGCGCGTCGAGCGGAGATAATCCGTTCAACTTTGGTCCACTGATCTTGTTCTACCAGTAGGTATCGCTTGCCGGGCTTGTATATTAGTTCTACACTTTGTTACCTGCTTCCTCGCCGCAGAGCAATAACTATGGAAACTAGACACGGCATGTTTGTCTTTGAACAAACTTTGTCGCGGCCACGTTCGACGAGATAGTTTCAGCTGCGGACCGAAACCGCGCGATGTCAGACACTTGGTTACGACTTGGTCGAGATGTGACGCCGGCGAACGATAAATTACCCTCGCGAATTAACGAGACAAAAAAGTTGTACCGAGCGTAGGACAGCGCGGCGCCGAGCGTCGACCGGGATGCAGCTAACGATAAATCGTGTATCGGCGAGGCTTGTCTGCGAATTTCTGGAAACGCGATCGTGCTGGAAGGCGCGACATAGGTAACGAGAATTCTTCGAGGTGACTCTCTTTTCCCGCGCGTGGAACGACGGGGTGCGAGAGGGCTCGTCGTTTCGGGCGAAGAATAAGAAGACGCGGAGGAAGCAACGTCGCCGCGCGTGAGCTTTTCACCCGTGACTCGGATCGCGGGCGAGTTTTAGCCCGCGAAGAGGGTGGCTGGTACCTCGAGATCGTCGTATCGCGACTGTTTATCCGAAACAACCAAGAGAAGAAATTCCATTTCATTCGTTGGCACTTGCCGACACCGTTATTGTCACTTTTATTTATTTCGTTCTCGCAGCGCGAGCGCGCCTCCTCCGCGACTTCCGAACGCGGAGGGGTAAAAAGGGGTAAGAAGCTGCTATTCCAGATCGCAGCCACCTCTCTACTTTCGCTCGACTCGTTTCCCTCCGCCGTTCCTCCCCGCGTGGCCCCTACTTTTCGCTTAGCTCCCTTCGCGTCCCGATCTCTCCCCGTGCGCCCTGCTTTTTCTTTCATCGTCGCACGTCAACTGCGAGCAGAAGCTCCGTCGTTGACTATCGCGGACGCGGACCGTGAGATTATAGTTGCCACCGTAACTGTATCATTTCACGCCGAGGGAACTCGGCTATAGGCGGTATCGCGGAAGAGCTCTGCAGCGTTTGATTTTTCTTGTCTCTTATGGAATTTCCACGCGACGTTTATAGAGCAAGAAAACTGTGTTGCGCGACAAATTGCCCGGGATTTTCTTCGAGCCGCGATCATTCGCCGTAACAACCTTGGCGCGATACGCTTCCACGGCGGCAGTCTTGCCAGCTTTATATACGCAGCGTAATAACGCGCGTACGCGATAACGACTGGCGGAAGATTTCGATGCCGCTGAAAAAAAAATGAAAAAGTCGATGATTTACGAGGAGCGCGTTACGGATACGACGTCGCGACGGGACTTTGGACGGGGAAGCTTTCGGTTTGGACGAAATTGTACAAATTTCGCGTCGCCTGGTGTCGTTGAACGTTTTATTCTAATTGAGAGATAAATAAAACGTTGTTTTTCCCCGCATAGCTCTGCGCAGAGAGCGAGAGAGAGAGAGAGAGAGGGTGGACCAACTTCGGCGCAGGCTTCCGCCCCGGACGAATTCATTGAGACTGATAAATTAACGGAGATGGTATTCGGCGGAAAATTCGAACGTCAACCTCGCCGCGCGCGAAACCGATGTGCGATGAGAATTGTTCGTAAACTTTTTCCCAGCCGAACGAGCCCACGCGAAACAATCTCGGTAATGAATATCATTTCCAATATTTGTTTCACCCGAGCGATTCCCCGGGCGCTCGTCGACTGCGGGAATAAGAGGAGGCAAAAAAAATCAGCCGGGGAATTAATTACATTAGATGCCGTTCCTTTGTGGCGGTCTTCGAGGTCGAATTGATCCAGCGATCCGCTCGGTGCTGAAATTTAACGCGTTCAACGAGTGGGCTGCCATAAGTATCTCAATTTCGCTAACAATCGAACCCTCATCGGTATTCATCCGACGTCTGGCCCTCTCTCGGTGTACGCGTGCGAATCTGTTTGTTCGGAACCCATCTTCGGTGAATCATTGCCTCGAGAATTCGCGTCTTTCGTAGGTAGGTACATCGAGGCATGTTGCGCGCAACCAAACCTGATATTCGCCCCCGAGACTCGAGATGGACGATAATTCTGAGAACTCCAACAATTGTCGCCGAAAATTGTTGATACACGACGTTTTCGCGAATCACATTCTTGTTAGAAATGGGATTTGGGGCTGTACAAACGAGCAAAACGATCCTAGATAAATAGTCCAGGGCGAATTCAGGGTCTCGGGTACTTCGTTGATATTGATTCAGTGGCGTCTGCTGGGACTATAGTCCATCGATATCCGTACGCCTGGTTGAAAATATTCGCCCATCAGATGATAAGATTCGGATGGAACGACGCAGCCAGCTTTCGTTACTGTACTTATCTCGAGGTTCCAGCGAATCGAGTACGCAGCTGCGAGCGAGCACGTCTGCTTTATTATCGTCGACGAAACGATAGCTTGAAATAGCAAGAATGTTGGGAATTACAGAAAGTTTGCTCGCAGCTGGATTACACGCGGTTGCGAACATCCGACTGCCTGTCTTGTACATTTTCCAACGCGAATATCGATGAAGAATTTCTCATCATCTTATCGTGGAATTTCGTTTCGCGATTCTACCGCGTACGCTTCGCTTTCCAGACAGAGAAAACTGTGAAATTTATTTCGCAAAGGGTTTTCCCCTCCCTCTCTCTGCCTCTGTCTCTGTCTCTCCCTCGGCTTCGCGCGAGTAGTCTTACTCTCGAGGCCCTTTTAGGGGGAAAAAAGCTCCCATACGTACAGCGGCGTATACATCTGCCTTCTTGAATCCGACGTTTCGAAGTGGTCTATTCAAACGAGAGCTGCTGCGAAGAGTCTTCAAACATCGGACCCTCTTCGCGTAGCGTCGTTGTTGGCGAGCCGCGTTATCTTCCTTTTGCTTCGTCGAAAATGAAGAGCGAGAGCGAGACAGAGACGAGCGAATCGCGGAAAGCTCGATTCGTTTGGATAATCGGGATAAGTGAGAGTAACTGCGAGTCGAATGGTCACTCGCTCGGGACCGCGCTACGAAGATCGATGAAAGCTAAAGGATGCTGTAACTCTCGCGAATTCCAATTGCTGCCAATCGCGCTAAAGAATCGACGCTTATACCACGCTGCATCTCGGTGATTCGCGACGAAATTTTCCACTGCTGTCGCCACACCGCGAAGTCGGTGGTGTAACGGACTCGCGAAGATTTCTCGACGCTCGGCGATCAGCCGTGAAATTCCGATTTTGCGAAGAATCGCAGAAATAACCACGATCTTCGCGCTCCGTTCCGTAGAGAGGGCCAAGAAATTTCCCTTTGAGCATCGTGTTCCATAGTCACCCTGATTTAACGCGGGGAGCGGCGCTGAGACGTGAGAAGTCGCGTCAAAGGATACTACGGGGACACGAAAATTTGGGGCTGCGGAGCGCCGCGCGGTAGCGAATACCGCGGGACGGAAAAATCGAAAGAAGCGAATGACGAGCGCAGAGGAGACAAAGAAAGCGGCTAAAACGACGCCAGCTTCGATCAAACTCGATTCGGCGAAGGACGACCTTGACGCTATTTTTTTTTTTATCATTCAGTATTACTGGCTCATATTCGTGCGCCGAAGCTTCCGCAGCGCTGCCAAGGTGTCGTCGAAAGTGGCGATGAAAAAGTGCTGAAAAAATGCTGAGAAAATGCCGCGCACTCGTCCAAACGAAGTAGGTATTCGTTGGAAAGTTGCCGAGGACAAAAACTTGAGCTGACGACGCCTGTAGCCGCGCGACGCTCCGACGACGCTGGTTGTATATGATCGATGTGTCGAGCGGAGTTTCATGGAATTAGATTTTCAATTCTCTCTCCTTCTCCCGCACTCGCCTCTGATTTCTCGATCGCGTCGACGGATCTTTGTGGCGCGATGAAGGGGGGAGGGGGGGCGCCCTGGCAAAGATTTTTGACGAGTCGCGACGGTGGTTCCTTTCATATTTTCGCTCTCCTAACTCTCGCCGTAGTAGACATCCTTTGTTTCCGTTCGTAGGTGAAAGAAAATCTTTGGCCAAAGTTGCGCCAGCCACGTCGCGTCCAGGTCGCGCGTCAAGAGGCGAAGTAATAGAAAGAAATAGATGGGGGTGGGGGGGAGACAGCGAACCGAGGAGTTGATAAATGAATCGTTGGGAATTTTGAAATCTTAATTGCGCGGAAATGGAGTGTAACGTCGTAAAATATTGGCCGGAAAAAGCTGCTGACTCTTATTACCGGGGAACTGAACCTTTTAATCTGACCGGGAAGCGCTGACGATGCAGCTTTTCAACTGATTTGCCGTGGCCCGTAGTTTTTGATGTACGATTCGGTCGCTGTCACGAGGACGCGCGGAGTAACCCAGTTTCATCGTCCCTCGATCACGCGGCGTCACGTGCCGCGCGTATTACATTTCGTCCGATGAACTCGAACGACCGTCTCTATTAATTGGAACAATGAAATACTCGACGAATCTTACCGCGTATCCGTATTAAAAAGTACTCGGCGCTCGAGCGAAGCAGCGAGACCTTTGCGAATTATCGCGACGTTCGCTCGACTCGAATGACGAGTACCTAGGTACGAAGTGCTTCCGCTTTGTAGCTTCTCGTCCGAGCGGAATATAATCGTTGATTCGTCTGCTTTGCCCGGACGGAATATTTCTTCCGCGGTCTTCCAAAGCATCCGTCTTCGAAGATCCGAACACGCCGTTATCTCCTCGGTGTCTAGGCAATAGGTCGTAATTTCTCGAAATGTCGATGAATATCGAGGAGAGTGAATCGTTGGACGGAAATAGCTTCGCGTCCGACAAAATAACCGTGTAAATCATACCAACTCGCGCAATCACGTCCGTCGTCTCGAGCACCCCGGTTCAATTCGTCGTTCGACCATCGATCTTCGATTCCGCGTGTACGATTCGTGCAACGTCGTCGCGACGATTCGCGTTTGCCGTGCATTATCGTCGCGACGGTAAGTTCTTTCGAGAGCTGCCGGTAAACGAAGAAGAACAACAACACGTTTTGCTTTTCTCACGGTAACCATCGCAACAAAGCGGAGAGACCGTCCAGAGAAAAGAAAGCAACGTCTCATTTTACAGCTATATTCCGCATCCAGCGAGTATTCGCGGGTAAACACCGCGTATCTTTATTCACCAGCTCATCGCTATCATTTCTCCATAATAAAAGTGTCCCTGTGTCGGGAACCATGCGAAGGAGGGAGCGAGAAAGAGAGTGGGAGGGAGACGAAGAGCATGGTCTCCGATTCGAAACGTTGCCACGCGGATAGAAAAGCGACGAGACGAGTCTATTGTGCACGGTATTTATTGTCCGCCATCTTCCGAAGTGCGCCTCAGTTTTGCAAAGACTTTTCAACAGTCCATTAATTGTTCGCAGCGGGACGCAAAAATGCTGGCGCAGTTTATAAGGTAGCGACGCGGTTGCGTTGGGCGTCGCGGTGGGCTCGGGCGCACAGGGGTGCGGAAAGGGTTCACTCTTGCGCGGCGGAAGGAAACGTCCGAGAGTCGCGGGGTGCGCCGTCGAGGTGGTCGCGCGGGCGCTTGCGCCAGCCCCCAGATTGCTCGACAGTCTTCGGTTAACCCCAGCACGCTACGTACCGTGCGCGCCATAAGCGGGGTCGTTTGATTAACGCGCGTCACGCGTGTACTGCCGCAAGATACGTCGCGATGCGGTCGACGACGCAATGTCGGGGAGATAAATAAAAATTAGAAGAATAATTTGCGGTAAAAATAGGAGCCAACGGCGACCGTCTCGATGCGGGTAGGCTGCAACGAAGACTCGCGCGAGGAAGAGTCCTGAAATGTAGTCTTTCGTTGCTCGCTCGCCGTGGATTTGCAGACAAGTTTGCGAACGCGCGTGATGGATTTGTACGCGGGAGCAGCGGACTCCGACGCGTTTTCTGCATCGCGCGTGATGCCTCGATCTTACAGATGAGAAAAAAATAATCGACGGACGTAGTAGACCGAGATACTGCAATCGGTTAGTTTTCGTATTTTTGCGCGAGGTTGGGCTCGCTATTGAAATTAGAAGTTGGCGAGAACAGATCGACCGCCGTACGAGATAGCGACTCGTCGAGTGGTCCGGAAGCGAACTAGTAATAATAATTGATTACGAACATCCAAACGCGAATCGATCGAGTGTGCGGACGTGGTGCTGCTGGTCGGACGAGAATCTCCGCGAGGTTCCGTGTATCAGCCAAATCATCGGAAACCAGGTGTCATTCGGTGTAAATCGCCTCAGCGTCGACACGTGCGCGATTCATGGGATTCGATGACAATTGACATGCGGAAGTGGCCTGAAACGGTGAAAAATCATCGCTCGTGCTTCCCGGAACGAACGATCGACGTCGAATTTATCGCAGTGATTCGTCGTCGTCTCAGCACCTGAATTGTATAGGATGTACACACGCGTATACAAATGCATGCGTGCGCGCATCTAGGGGAGGCGAAACACCAACGATCCGTGAAATACGACGGCGTAAAAAAAAACTAGGATCCAGAGACACGAAGAGAGAGGGAGAGAGAGAGCGAGAGAGAAAAAAAGAGGGGGTAGCGGAGACTTACACGAAACGGTGACCAGATCGAAGAGGTAAAAGTACCTGCGGCAGATGCGAACTCGTAACTCTCATTCGCTTCACAAATGGTAAGAAGTACCCTGGAATTTTCTAGACGAAATTTCATTTCCAGGTAAAAAAACGGATAATCTTTCTCATTTTTCATAGTCGATGGTCGAACGCCGTTGTTTCGCGATAAAAAATGCAGCCGTTGTGCGTTTTTAAAAAAAATTTATTGTATAGAGAAATGGCGGCGATTTTACGGTGCCAGCAGTAATGAGGATATCAGAAGTCTTGGCTTCACCTGTCTTTCTCTGACCCGCGCTCGTTTCCTCATCACTCCGATCTAGTCGTGGGTAATCTTGTTGTGAACTCGAGAAAACATTGCTGAACTATGTGACAGCAATAACGCGATCGCATGAAATTTACGATTCATCCGTACGATTGTTATCGTCGCTGAAGCGAGTCGTCGCTGGCTTTTACGAGAGTTTGTTGCAATCTCGTCTGCAATTCGTATGTATTTCTCCGCATCGTTCGCAGATGGTTCGCACTGCTGTCCTTCGCGCTTTATGTCCCGTTGTTCATTGCGGATGTAATACCACAGCGCGATAAACTTGCTCTCCGTGCAGCCAACCGCGAAGCAAACGTTTGCACTTCTGCCAAGCTCTCGTCTTTCCCTCTCGATATAACGTCGTTTCTATCCGCTCCATCTCGAAACTTTCGTTAAACGAGCCACAGATGCAACCTCCACGCGATCTCAGGTGTCGCGCTGCAGCAGCCGTCGTCGACGACCTTCGATCGCGAACCCACTTTCGTACGTTCGCCCTACAACGTCTCGATTAATTCTACTCGACGCGAATCCCGTTTTTTAAATTACCGCGATCCGCGCGAACCACTCGAGGCGGATTAAAAATTACCGATGTTTTCCGTGCTCGATATCATTGCTCGTTACGACCTCTCCGAGTGCCGCCCTAACGATCCAATTAACTCCAGTATGATAAAATCACCAATTCCCACGGCTTCCCACTTATCATTTTCAAAACGCGATCCTCTTGATATCGCATCGCGCGCGTTTCCCCCGGGTTCGTTTTACACAGGTCTCCAACAAACGTCTATTATTTGTCCACGCTACCTATTTTTTCCCCACCGACTGGAATTGATTCGCTCTTGGCGTTGATTTTGACCACAGTAAACAAATTTCTGTCAAATGTCACACAAAAATTCGTGCCCACGACTTTTTTTCTCACAAAATTCGTATTATTTTAACACCTTCAGTGTGCAGCGATAAAGTAACACTGCTCTATGTCAACCCAATGGGAGTGAACTTCAAATATCTCAGCTTCTAATGAAACCAGAGAGATTTTTTTTTTAAAAACTGAAGTTCAAACATTTCTGCGCAAACCGATGGCATTACCAAAGTCATTGAGTTCGACTCAACCAATGAAAATGCGCGTTGAAGCTCAAAAAATGTTTTTTTTTTAGATTTTGCAATCGAAGGCATAAAATACATGTTTGGAACGTATATGAAAAAAACACACGCATGTTGGTGTAACATTTAAAACGTGTTGCTTTGGTATCAAATAACATTTTTATGCGGTGAGAAACGGGCTGTGAGAACAAGGCTAATCAACACACTGAAATATTCAATATTCTACGCAACGATTTTTACACTTTGCACAATTGTCTAGCGTTCGCCAAGTCTCGGTGAGACTGTAAACGAAAGAGCGTCGCGGGGTCGCATCTGGCAGCAGATTACGAGGATGTTGCAATTTTTCAAATATTCGATAAGTCATCGCGTTGCCACGGAAACGGATGACGATAAAGTTGAGGATTGACGAAGTGGGATGAGAAAAAGAGACGGGAAGGATAGCGGATCGCGGATAGCGGAGAGAGCTGACCGTGCGCCGTGGAATATATGGCCAATCGTTGAAGCTTATCTATCGGAAGCGTAAAATTTCTGCAGGAGACGAGAATCAAATATCTATAGAGAAGTGTCCCGTTGCTCCGCGCGTAGCGATGCGCGAATTGAAAAATTGTTATCCAATTTTTCGCCTCCGCAATAGTTTCGGATAAAACAGCCGCGTTACTTGGCTTCGTTTCGCGCGATGCGTTGCGCGCGATCGATTCTGCGTCCGCGCGATCTACGATCGATCGCGAGATGAATCGACGTCGATTACTCGCCTCTCGTTGGTAGGAGAAATCATTTGTTTATCGGGCTTACAGCGAATCCGACGAGAAGAAAAAATAATCTCGTTCGCGTTTTATTTTCGCCAAGAATATCCGATCGCGGCTCCTTGATCTCAAAGTATCGGAAAATGCAGGGTGTCGTTCGTTCGCGTCTCTTTTTCACTCGCAGCCTCCGTATTCAAAGATTCTCAGCGATCTTATTTTCCCGTCCTTTTAAACTTCCTCGATTCTTCGGTGCCGAGGATTCGCGAAACAGCCTACGGCAGTAATTTGTCCCATCTGCCCGGAAATCTATCTCTCTCCTCGACGCCGTCGTCGTCGTCGTCGTCGACGACTCTTTTTCAACCCAGTTTCGCAGGCAGCGTTATTTATTTATCATTTCTCTCGCGACTCCACCGCTATACGAAGTCTCCTTCGCTTGCATTCGCAAAAAATAACGGGTTCCCTCCTCGCGACTACTTGGAAGTAATTCGAGAAAATCAAATCTTCGAACGGTAACGTCGTTCCGTTTCCATCTCTACGATCGGGCCACCCGACTTTGCCGGAGATTCGAGGCGGTGGAAAAAACTGAAAAACTGGAAGCGGAAAACTACCTCTTGTTCTTACCGAGCATCCTCTTCTATCTCCGTACTTTTATCTCATCTTTGCGAATCTCCGTAATCCTTTGCCGAGGTCTTGGCAATCCGCCCGAACCGAACGTTCAAATCTTCGCAGCTATACCCAGAACCGACGAGGATTCCGCCACGGATTTCCCAGCTACCGGGAGAATCATACGCGAAGAGTTTATTTTCCATCGAGAAGTATTTTTCAAGGACGATATTACGAGGGAAAAAAATCACGTCGCCCAGCACTGAGCGGCGGATCTTCCGACTCGTTAACGATATCGACTGAAATTACAAGAAATTCCCGAGTGGACAGTTCCGTCGAATCGGTTTGGAATGCCAACTCGTAGCTCTGGCTTCTACGAAACGGAAGGAAAAAAACGCAGAGACGATCGATCGCGAACTGCAGCGGAAAGTTGAACCGAGCGCTTTCCGTACCAGCGCGACTATACATATACATGGATCTGGTGGAGCACGAAGTAGAAAACAACGAAAGTAAATAGCATTCTTTCCGCGATCTGTTCTAAATTTCCTCCACCTCGATTACCCGACGATAATAAAATACCTAAATCAACGAAACGATCTCTTCGTTTCAACCGACCAAAAGTTAAGCACGAATCATCAATATTCAAACTGTTTTCTTCCATTTACCAGCCACTTGCCGGTGAAGCGTATCGATAGGTTGCCGCGAAGTGAGCATATTTCAGAATTAAACGCGAATGATCCACGGGATTCGTCGATGTTTCTAGACGATCTCTTCGTTTTTCCACTCGTTCGAAATTTTCTCTCTCGTTCACCGGAGAATTCATTTTTTCGAGATGCCGAGTGAAAGTTCATCGGAATTCGTTGATCCACGGAGATTGGAAATCAATGGACGATACTTTATTCGCGATATTTTTTCACCATCGAGAAACAATCGCTCCACCGTGTCGAGTGAAAGAGTCGGAATTTCTTGGTACCACGTAATCTCTCGTTGACGCTATAAATTGAAACGGATTAATTACGGGAAATCAAGCGGTTGCCTCTGCTGTGCCTATTAACAGGCTTCCTCCGGCTCTCGAGAACAACCTAGCGATTTCAAGCGTTTTCCTTGGAACAACGATCAATACCAGCTTGCACGTTCCTTCTCCACTCTCATGCAAATAGATTATGACTTCGGTTTTCCAATCTCGCGATTTCGTTGTCCAATACGCGGGCCGTTGCTGAAATCTCGTTCCGTATCATCGCGAGTATAATTCTTTATTCGGAATCGTCTCCTGCTATCGTATTCGCGAGATAATTTACCTACTTTTCACGAAGATTAGCTATCGGGAATTTTTCATCGGCGAGTCGATCGATGCTGGCTTTTCTTTTTAGCCTCGAGCCTCTTCGACTCGTCGTACGATACTTCCGAGTGGTTATTTCGCATGCAAATATGCCGAAATCGTCGTGACGTGGCACCGCGATCTTCCTACTCCTCAACCTCGGTTCGCCCCCCCTTTTATTCGCGCCGTGAATATATTCGCGCTCAGCGATAACGGCGAGTTAATCGACTCGAATTCTCCACCGATGGAATAACGTCGAACTCCCCTCTAAACGTATATATATATATAGTTTTCGCCCCTCTAAACGTATATATATTTATAGAGTTCCGCGAGAGTCGAGCTGCGAAGGGGGGAAACGAGGAGATGACGCCAGAAGACTGCTGCGATTCAATTTGATCAACGGCTCCAACGGTCACGCGGATCCTTTCCCTTCGTACAACCGTGCGCGTTTCTTCCTAAAGAGTTCGAATTTCGCGTGAAATTTCCACGAGTGTTTCGCTACTCGGATATATAGCACGGTTACGCGATCGGAGAAAAAAGGCAATTTCAGCTGCGATTGCTGGCTTAGCATGAAACGTAACTCCCGAGAAGACCCAATAAGACCCAGCGAAACGACGCCAAAGGTTTATCTACCGCCATTCTTTCCACTACCCGTTCTCCGCTCTCCTAGTCCAGAGGTCTTCCCTCTGACCCCGCGTCTCGGACTTCCGGGAGGATTTCTTATCTTTCGTAATACCAATAATTTCCTTATTTCCACGACTGCGTCGGGCCATTACGACAACGACGAGACCCCGAAGTTACAACTAATTACGTTTTCTCCAATGAAACGGCGAAGTAACGGCAAGCCTGTACGAGCACAACGATTCTAGCCGCCCCGGTTCGATTCGAATTCGTCGACGGTGACACGCCCGACGAATCTACCGGCGATCGCGTTTATATGCGGGAGATCTTCGGGTCGTTTCGTCACTTCTGAATTCCTAATGTTCCCATGTCAACCAACCATCACTACTCGGGTAATGATCCGTTAAATCACGTCGCCGACACTCGGGACTAATTACCGGCCGTAATCGCGCGCGATATCAGTCCTCGCATAACTCGATCATCTTCGAGATACCGCAGCCTCGAATAAATCATTTACCGTGTCACGTCGCAGAGAATGCCAATTTATTTAGCATCTTTTTCTCGTCCTCGACGCGCCAACCCCGAATATAGACATTGAAATCGAGTAGAGACACGTCGAGTAACGTAACTCGCGCCGACTCTCGACTTACCGAAGATCCATCCGAGATTCGACTTATTTCCTTCGCGGACCTCTTCTTACCCAACCCCGCTCTCGTCTCGCGCGCAGATTCGCCCTAACAATTTTCACCCGCCCGACTTCCGCTTTGCACGATCAAACTGCACCTCACGCGCGATCTTGACGGGAAAATCGTCATTATTCCGCAATAGCGCAGTCAGCTTTTCTCGCGAGTCGCCGTGCCTCGCGCGCAGATTACAACTCGGTAGTAAAAGTGCGATGCGAGTCGCGTCAGCCTCGTTTTATGTAGCCCCAGCCCTGACGATAAAATATCTCGTTATTGAATCATAACAACGACGAATCGAGTGCCGCCGCAAGCTCGATTCCCAGTGAGCTTTTAGCCTCTCTGATTTCACCGCGATGCGAGACGCGGAGTCGACTCGTCGTGATGTTAGAGTTTTTTCGCAATCAGGCGTCCACCCTCGCTTGTTGTTGCTCCGCGGTTCCTGGGCGACATTAGCCTCGCGAAACGTCTACGTCCAATAAAATGAAGATCCTCGAAGCTCGTCCGCCCAGCCGAAAGGACATCGTCGGACAATGCTTAAATAAAGCACTTCAATCCATAGCTCTGCTCTTGTCCGTTATTGTAAAGCTCCTGTTGATATTACCTTTCATTCTTTCTCCTTCTCCTCTCTTCTCCCTTCTCGTCCATGTGTTTCTGTCGCGTCACACTCGGGATCACCCTCGCGCCTCGTTGGCCTCCGACGCCCTATCCGCCGTACGGTAACCCTCTGCAAGAAACTTCGCGCTCCTTTTCACGCTTCATTCTCCCTTTTTTCTCACCCGTTGCCGTCTCTCTCCCCCTCGCGGCTGTGCCAACCATTCTCTCTCACCTGTCCTACTCCAATCACCATTTTCTCGCCTCGGAAACAACGATGTATCAATCTCGCGATTCAGAATCGCTGGCCCGTACGAGCCGCGAGGTGTATTCGCTTCCTGTTTGTTTAATTGTCAGCCAGCTTGAGTAATGAACATTGGGGTTCTCGTCGTGGTTTGTTATCCGATGAGCGTGGGGCGCGCCAGCTCGAAAGTCGTAACACCGGGACGCGTTCTCCATCCGCGTCGCGTTGATCCAACGATGCGCTCCGTGTCGAGGCAGACGCGATTTCCCCGAGAACATTTTCTTCCCATGCTCGAGGGCGTCTTCCGTTTTTTTCGTCGTCCTCCGCGCGAAAGCTCCATCCGCGGAGCGAGATCGCGTGGCGCGCGACGATTCGTAGTTACATCTCCGGCGCACTTGCAGCGTGAGGATGACGCTCGGGGAAATATCAACAATCTACGAAAGCTCTGCGATTCCGTGTTGAGGAAACTTCCGGTCGTTAGAGACGAGAGCTGCGAATCGCCAGGTGATGGCGAGATCGACTGCTCGTCAGTTTCGTCGGCTCGATACGCGTGACGACGCAACAAGTCTGTACACGGAAAAAGCGTACGGCTGATGCGTTAATGATTGTTCTTTATCTCGCGCAAATGGTCCGAACTCCGCGGCACTGGGAGAGAAAAAGATCCCTTTCTACGTTCGATAACAGCAGGCGTAAAAACGAAGCGAGAGGCGCAGACTCGGCGAGCTGGGAATGAAAAATGATGACGAGAAGCATCGGAAAGAAAACGTGCGAAAAACTGCGGAAAACAGAGTTCAAGTTAAGTGCTGCGTGGGAAAAAGTTCCGACGTTTTGTCTCGCTTATTGGGAGATTTATACGTCTTGCGAGCGATTTTATCGCTTTTGGGTTATTGGCTCCACGGCAATCTCAACAATTCAGTTGCGGTGTTCGGGCAATTCGAAGAGCTGAGTACGTTCTCGTTACGAAATAGATTTCTACTTCCGCAGAAAACACGATAATCCGACGGGCGATCCGTATTCCTAACGATTTCCAACGCGAGGCACTCGCCGAACAGCAGATTGAAGTGTCTGGCATGTTCAAAAATTATTTGCTCCGTACGTTTACCAGCCCGTTAATCCTGGCTCGCGTCAATTCTCGTGATGAGTCAAAAAACGTAAAAAAACCCACCTCAAAGCCCGTGAAATACGAGTCGACTTTCGTTCTTCGGACTTTCACGAAGCATAATTCGACTCGATGAGATCTCGCGTCCGTGCCATTCGTATTTTCCCCTCGTTTCCTCCAACCTCCAATGAATTGTGTCCCGAAACACGTGCTCGACAGCTACGTTCTACGTTCCCAGCTCGAATTTCGGATTCCTGCCGAACGGCCGCGCCGATAAATTGGAAATTTTGCAACAGTTCGCAAATTTACGAGACCGGAGCTTACGAGAACCGTTCATCCAACATCCAGCGCCCGGATATTTACGCGGCTCTTCCAAATCGCCGAGATAACATAACTCGAGATCTTGCCTGATTTTTTTCCACTCCGTATCGACCGGTTAAATACATTCGTTAAATACGATCCTCTCGTAGCTCTCCGTTAATATGCTAACGCTACCCCGCGCGGCGGTATAACAATTCGTTAACTTGTTTTTCGCCCTCGTATTTCCCAGCCCGCGTCATTTTTGCTCGCTCGGATATTTTAATGATTTCCGTCTACGGTTAACCACGAATTCGCGCGAGCAATGAGCGCCAGCTTGGACGAACAAACTATCGGGAAATAGCGCTCTACCCGTAGCCCGTAGTTTCATCCGGGGGAAGCGTTCTCGCGGCCATTTTCACTGGCCCACTCTGCTAGTCGTGGTATATGCGTAATTGGATGATAGCTTTTATGGAGTCCAGCGTGCAGTGAAAACTGTTGGTCCTACGATTCAATGGAAACAATATTCCATAAATGCATCCGTGAAACGCGAGATACACGCGTCGAACCGCTATCGCTGCATCGCTTGGTCCAGTTTGACCATTCATTCTCAAGGATCGAACGAACATTTCCCTCCTGTATCCACTTTCCTATTCACTCGAAAACCTTGCGAAGGTTTCGAACGATCGTTGATACGTCTAATACCATTCGCTATTCTCCTATCCATCGCGCTCTCCGCGACCGAAATATGGAAAACAATTCTATCGACGTGCCAGTTCTAGTCGTATGTAGTCACTTGTATTTTGTGCTTCCAGTGTGATGAGATGTCAAGAATTTTTTTAAAATGCCCCGAGAACCGATCAACCTCGATAGGAAGTACGAGTGTTCTTGACTATTCGGTATTTAACGTAGAGCGAAAGTTTAAAAAAATTATGTGAAGTGGGTAAAATGGAAATATGCACCTAAGATGCCCAATTTGTTTGAAACGATTGAAATAATTGAATTTTTCTTTGAAATTATTATTTGTCAATTCGTTGATATACCTTAAGTAACACACTGGAAGCACAACATACAAGCTTTTGGGAGAGTATTAAAAAAATGGTACCGAGGTACGATTAATATTCGTACGTGGATGAAATTGTTTACCATATTTTCTGATGAGCGTCGATTTACGTTTATCCACGGTTATCAAAACTGGAACTGCTTTACGTGTCAGGCACACGAGAAGTAGACTCCGATACTCGTCTTCGATCGACATCGGTCGATCGGACCATCATCAGTCGCATCGGGAATTATTGATACTCGGAACGGAAATACTCGATGTTATCGCGCGAGGGAGACGCGAAGTAAGTAATGAAAACGCGCCTAATGATGCGCGAAACTGTAGCTGTTGCGAGAAAGCCTGTCTCTGCGATTCGCGTGTACATTTATATTTCCCGCCCCGCTGTGATATATCAGACTCGGACAGCGCGTCCCCAACGAAGAATACGAGATCGAGTTGGGAGTAACGCGAACAACGGGAATGAATTACGTGAAAAGAAGAGAAAAAGAGAATCGCGATGGTAATCATCGATTTGGCTTTGTTGATTGCGCGACTATTTTTGCGTCCAATTACCCGCGTATCGTTCGGCATCGTAAATACTTGGAGGGAAATATCTTTCGACCGTAGCGTTGCCCGCGATTCTGATCGATACGGTTTTACTGCCCCTCGCGCGATGTAATGAGATTTTTATACACTTTTCGCGGAAGAGGAACGGTGAAAGACTTTCGTACGAGTCAAAGCGACGATCGTTTCGAAAATACGGGCGCCAATTAAAAGTTTTCAATTAGTTCGAGACCGAGATGAAATTAGCGATGTGCGGCTCGTCGAAACATTCGAATCTCGACGAGTTCGCGAAGCGTTCGTTTCAATCGTAAAACATCCGAATTATTATTTTTTCCCTCTTTTACCGTTCACCGCTAAATCGCGACTGATCGTCGGCGCGAACTTTATCGAGAAGTTTCTAGAAATTAAATTCTTTCCTCTCGAGATCTTTATTTCGCCCACTCGAAGCTCGAAACATCTTCGAGAAAATTGGGCAACCTTACATCGATGGGTGTATTGCAACGAATCACGCTTCGAGACATTCGCCGGAAATGAATCCAGATTTCGTACGTTCCGGCGATTAGTCGCGACGTTTTCAACCGGAAGTTTCTGGTTTGTTTGCTGCGTTGGTGGTAAATCTTCTTCGCTCCGCCTGGTAAGAGCAATTAGACTCGGACGTTCATCGCGATATCGATTCCCCGGCATATTACCGTTGACGAGCCGACACCGCGGCTGTCAATACCGCGCGACAAAGGCGAATTATTCGCTGCAAGCTCCGGTTATTTTAGTTGCCCCGTCGCCCCCTCTCTCTGGGGAGGCTCCGCGGCGAATTTCCCCCGTATTTTTCTCCCCAACTGGATTCGATTCCCATTTCACTCGGGGCGAAATCTTGAAGGACTTCGCGATAGAAATCTTCTTATTCCACTCGCTGCTATTATAGATCGAATAGCGGACCCTGGTCAGTCCATATTGCGAAGAAAAAGGACCCTCGTTCGGCTGGAGGAGTCGGCATAATACATACAAATCCCTTCGCGAAACGAGTACCTAACCTGCGGGGTGTTTGCAATCGGCGGATATATCAAGAATACTACTCTACCTATCTATATCGACCGGTAAACCTCGCGCGAGCGAGCGTGGGGACCGACCTTCGGTTCTCAGGAGCCACGATGGGTCGAAGGGTGCACTTTCACCGAGATAACTCGATCTGCCTTTGGGAGAAAAAATCAGATTCCGAAACGAATATTTCGTCGTATAATTTTTCGATTACGTCGTACGTATTCGACGAACTCCCATCGATCGCGCATCTCTTATTACCATTGCGAAATTCGGAAAAACCCTTACGCGATCTTGTTCTGCCCTTTCTCCCCTTATCGAATTCGATCATTTTCCAACCTTCCGTTACCCCCGAAACGGCGAACGATGATAATCTTTTTCGCCTCATCCCCGTTGTACTTGCTATTTTCCAGGATTTTTTATACCAAATCCAACAACTCGAGATGCCAGTAGAAACTATGAATGTTGGATACCGATCGGTGTCCCTTAAAAGCTCGACGCAGCAGCATTTCCCTCGCTCGCCTATCCATATTCTCTCATCCGTTTTTCACCAATAAGTAGACGCGCTGTTTCCGTATCTATGCAGACTCGATACCGCGCGGAACTTGAAATTTTAGACACGAGTTGTTTCCGTAAAAGTGAAGCTTCACGGCTCGGACCGATAGGCGATAGTCGTTCCGCTGAAATTCTTTATTCAACAAAGTGTATTTGGATATTTCAAACGCACGTCGCGTTGTTCGACTGGACGACAAAGGACAGGCTGTAAATGCGGGGAAAACTAAAAAACTATGAACAAACATTTTCCGCAGTCTCGGTTACACGGTAAAAAATGTCCGCCATTGTGCGAAGTGTAAAAATTTGTACGTAGAATATCAAAGTAAATTACGCAAATTTTGGTGTCGAATTTGACGAAATTTTTTTCTACCGTGCACGAGGGAAAGATGAGAGAGAGATCCGCGAGAGGATACGTTGTAGGTACTCGCTGATAATATTTTTCGCGAGCATCCTCGGTTTTTAATCTCGGGCAACTTGTGAAACAGGCGTTACTCTGACGTCACGTCGAATCATCGGGTCAGTTAATTTTCTCCTCCGTTGAAACGTTCGCGCGAGCAAAACTCGAAGCATCCCGTGGAAAATAAACGAAACTGTGGATGCTGTGGTTCGCTTTTTCCATTTTTTCGCGCTCGTTGGGGATGAAGGCGTTATTTTTGTTCCATTTGGGTAACGTAGGTACATTTATTCAGCGCGCGTAATTAGTGAGAATAATTTCGGCGGAACGAATCTCTGGCGGAGTTTAATTGCGATCGTATCGCTGGGACAACGACAGTAGCAGATGCGTCGGGGATTCGAGAAGATGAAAGAAGGAGTTCGGTCCATTCGAAGACCCCTGAAATTTTATTGCCCTGCTGATAACGAAATAAGAACTTTTACCTCGTGACTCATCGCGTTCCATTCGAAGGGGAAACGATGATCCGTGTCTCTGCCGTCCCGAGGGATCGCGATCCGAGGGTGACGACAATCTGTTCGGGAGCGGCAACTGGATCCTGGATCCTGGCAAAACTGTAGCTACTATTTTCGTTGTTCTATCATCGTTGGCGTTCGCTTCTTATCTTTATTACGAGGATCCTTATCGCTTTGTTTGTTCGCAGCAACGTTTCGGCGCCACGAGCGCCGAAAACGAACGGATCGACGCGCGATTGCCCGATAACGGGATCGACAGTTGGAAGTGGAAGAGTTGGCAGGCCGGTTTTTAACGGGGGTGCGTGCGAACCGGAAACGGTCGATCAGTGTCACGTTTTTAGTACGCGACTTCGCGGACGGCTGATACGAGCCGCGACAAGGGCGCGGAGAATTTCGGGGGTGAAACAAGCGGAACGTTGATTGGCGTGCGTTGTCGCCGAACGGAACTTCCCGGACACATCTACGCCGCTCGCGATCGAGAAATGGGCCGCGGAGCCGTCGCGTGTCGCGTTGCTTTTGTATCATTGCGATCATTACCGCGATGAAACCAACGATCCACGAAGTTACGAACGATGACGCAGCGACGTTTTCTCGCCGGACGGATCGTCGAGGGGACGAGCAGCGGCTCGATCGAGAAAATACGATATTCCTCGTCGTCGCAACCGGGGAAAACTAATATCGTTCATTTTCCGCTACAAATTTCAAATCCTCTCTTTCATCTTTCTTCCCATCACTGCAAATTGCTCCGGGACCGGCGCGTCGAGCGTGGCGACGGGGGACGAGCTAACTTATTAAGCTTCGATTCGTGTCGTGGACGTCGAAGTCGCTGGATCGGAACATTTCGGAATGAAATGTCGTTCCACATCGGACCTTCCCGCTCGGAAATCTGCGATAAATAATTCATTTCTCAAATGATCAGCGGATAACGGCTACGTACGTCTGTCCACGTACGTTATACCGAGCTTGCACGATGGTTACGAAACCATCCTCCTGTAACTCGAATCAGCGCCATTCTGTCACGAGTCGCAAGCTCCCCAGATTCGGTTTCGCGTCGCGATTTCTCATCTTTCCCGTTCGCCAAGCATTTCCACGCCACGCGTTACACGATACAAAAAATGTGTCCGTCGTTGTATAAAGTGTACAAATTTTTGGCGCAGGATATTGAACATTTCAGCGTGTTTATCAGTGTCCTTCTCGCAGTCCGTTTCTCAACGCACAAAAATGTTATTTGATACTGAAGTTAACACTTTCTGAAAGGCTACTCTACTTTCATCGTTACACGCGCAGCGCGTTGATGTAGGACTACTTTTTTGTAAAAAAGAAACTTGTCAACACAAATTTTGCGCGTACCTAGTTGGCCCGAGGCAGGTTGCGAGAATGTGTTCGCGACAACGTGTTACGGCTTCGGACTTTTCGAAAGCTAATAAAACTCGAGTCAAAGGAGTGACGATCTTAAAATTCTGCGCGTCGGACGTTTTGCAAAGTAGCTGCGGTGAACCGAGTTCGTCGGGTAAGTTCCATGCTCCGACATTTCCACTCGATCTTTCTCTCCTCTCGCCGCGTTGCTTTTCCTCTCCCCCAGCTCGAAGAATCCCGAGAGGAGCGAAATTTTTCTAGCATCGAATCCGTATGCGATCTCCGCGGGTAATTTCGACTCGGGAGAATCGAGAACGAGCACGCGGATCTCGGAGGAGAGAGATCATATTTTTGCGTAATAAGTCGGGTAAGAACACTGCCCCGCGATTTTCCGGTTGGATCGTATAATCGCGATCAACGAACCGCCTCGCGTTTAATCTCTGTTGTCTCCTCGCCGCAAACGAGCCGAATCGTCGACAGCACAATGCACAACGAGGCTTTTGCGGCGTGATTCGTAAATTCATGCAAATGCCTCGTCGAATCGCTAGTGCGGGGTGGCTGAGCGCCACCGGCATCGCGGAAAGAGGAGCGCGGCGAGAGCGAGAGAGGGAGAGAGAGAGGGAGGAAGACGGAGCGACGGAGAGGGAGATAACTTTCGCATGAATATTCCTGTAGGCCGAGATTTATCCAACAGATAAAATAGTCTCCGCGGTGAGTGGGGTGATTATGGCTACAGCCGGTGTAACCTCGAAACCTTCGTTCCTTCGCTCCGCGCGTCGTACCCTGTAGGTGAGCTCGGCTACGCGGACTCCGCTCGTGTTGTTAGCCCCGTAATTCCTTCGCTTCCTATACCTACCCCCGGCGAACCGCGTAGTTATAGCTTCGTGTGCATGACAGGATTGCCGCTGGGAAGCAGCTAACAATGAGAGAAAGCCGAGGAGGAGGTACGAAGCGACACGGCGACGTTGACGTACGCCTCGTTGTTATACTCGTTGTACGTAGTAGATCCACGACTCGCCCCAAAGTCCCAACTTATTTTCAACTCCGCAGACTTTATTCCAGCGAATAGAGTTCGCTTCGCTTCCCTCTCGTTTACGAGTCTGATAAGACATGCGATGGGTTTTAAACGCAACAAAAACTTGCTCTATCCATTACGTTGGGAAATCTTTGTTCGGCGCTCTCTTCGGCAACTTTTCCTTCGCGCGCGCACTATCTTTAGATATTCATTATCCTCGGTACCTCGCGGCTTTATCCGGCGCGGGAGACTGAAAAAAAAAACGGAGATAAAATAAGAAAACGGAAAAAAGCAAACTTCAAAGGGTGAGTGGCGAATGGAATTGAAAAAAGTTACCTCGCCGCGCCTCGAACGCGCGCGACGAGCTCGAGGTCCTTCGAAATAATCCAATTTTCGATACGTTCGCGGGCAATCAGCGGAGAAACGAGCTTCGAAGATCGTTTGCTCGCATGCATTATTTAAGGCGGGAAACGAGGACGGATTTCGGATGCCGCGATCAGTCTCCCGTTGCCGAGGGGCGAAGATTTTCGCTCGAAACGCGAGCTTATACCGAAAAGCCTTTCCGCGAGGCGGTGATAAATTCGGGACGTTAGGTAAATGAAATTGAGGCCGAAAACGGGACGGCGGGACGTAACAAGCAACGATGAGGATACGTGGGGCCGTGATGCGAGTAGAATTTATAATATCCTTGAAAAATTTCGCTCCCGAGAACGTATTAATTTTACATATTCCTCCGACACCTCGACGCTGACTCGCGTAAACTCCAGCGTTTTATTTGTCGAACGCGGCGACATTTCGCCTCGTTTCACGCGACACCGCGAACAAACGAACGCTCTTCCCCTTTTATCAAGAGTTTATCCATTCTTTTTCATCTACCCACTCGAGACATCAACTATCAACCGACGTTCAATTATATTCCGATTCGTCTGTTCCCGAAAACTAAACACAAGTGACGACGACAGGTCTCCCTGTTTTTTCCTCCCTTTCCGTCACGTAGAACTGGGCGACCCGCGAAGTTCCGTCTACCTAGAATCAAAGATCCGGGAAAACGGAGCGGCGGTATTTGCTCGTAAATTTCTCGCGTCTCGTAAATGTTTCCGATGGTATTTTACTATATCGCTGCTCGTCGTTCCGACGGAATATTTTAATTCGCGCTAACGATACCTCGCGGTCCTGCTCGTTGTTTGCGAACGGTTGCTACCGCGGATCGCGTCCGCGGACGTCCGAAGTGTGCGAGGGCACGCGATTACGCGATACCCTTTCAAACTATCGACCAAATTCGCCGGCGCGTCTGCTCGAGTCGTCGATTCGCGCGAATAATTCCAAGAGAGCGAGCGAGAGAGAGAGAGAGAGAGAAGAGGAGAGGAGAGGAAAATATTTCGTCCGTAATGGATTCCACGGGCGAACAACGACGACGAATCTTTCATTATGAACCGGAAACCTTTATTTATTTCCATCCTGAAATTTAAATATCACAGAAGCATTTGCACGAGGGAGGGAAATGCTCGAATTCATTACGAGGCTTAGCAAAAATAAAAGAATTAACCTAAGGGAGAACAAGGAGAAACGAGAGAGCTGTCGTTGTTTTTAATTAAAGCCTTAGCCATGCGAGGATTCGCTGTAATAAATGACTCTGGATTAAAAAACGACAACAAAAAAAACAACGGCAACAACAATAACAGCAACGGACTGAACTCGGACGAACGAGTGGCGCTCGAAACCGAGCACTTTTTGCACTTGACCCATTTGTTCGTATACAAGCTCGGTTTCGCGAGCGCTGAGAACGAATCAACGTTACAGCGTTGCTCTCTCGAGTGAATCTCATCGAAAGTAGTTCGTAATTAAGCTACTTTCTGCGAATCGTGAACTCGACCGACGACGAACGGACGGACAAGCGGATCTGATTGATAAGCGTCATCATCGGCGAAACCCGAATTAATTAGTCACGCTGACCACATCTGAGCGGGTCACTGGAGAATGTCTCTCATTTAGAATATTCGCTGCAGGATGGTCGGGACGCTCGACGGTCGTTCGCTCGTTTATCGAACGTGTTTTTGGCAAGAACAAATTTTCTAAAATGGTCTAAATATCTTTGGTTCTCTTTCGAACGAATAGTCTTTCGCGCGAATACTCTACGTCGACATTCGTTGTAGCCGCAGCGTTGTTATCGGAATTGCCGGCTGAGCTGTGCACGACGGGAAAGATCGTGGCCATTGCTCTTCGTTTTGGAAAGCGAGGAGACCGTTTTTCCTCCAAAACTGACAGAATTTCCTCGTGACACGGTAATTTTGTTTTCGCTCGCCCTTCCGCCGATGGGGAACACAGGCTGGAGGAGCGGAAAGTGAAAAGTTAACGAGTATCTCGAGAGATTCGTCACCTTTGGACAGAGAGCAAAAATGGACGCGCCATCACGTTCAATCAGGCAGCGACGCACGTCGCAAATTTTTCCCGCGACCTGTTTGCTCGTTTCATAGCAGAGAAATGGGCGTATTTTCCAGAAAAATATACGAGCTATGCGCCATTTGATTCCGCTTCGTTTCCTCGGCTGAATAACAATTTTACAACGTACGTCGCACGCGCGTGCACTGGAAACCGACGTGGCTCGGATTGCCACTACAAAGATCTCGCGGAATAATCCCACGAAATAAACTAGTTCTTTCGCCCCGGCTTTATCGTCAAACTTTTTTCCCCGCATTTTTCGTATCGCGAAAAGTTGCGCGCTTGCAGCTGCACCGGTGCGAATATCCGGCGAACCGGCGATGCTGCGCTGCATCGAGTGGCCATAATCACGAACAATTTGAGCAGCTGAAGAGTTTTCAAAGGTCGTACGAACCGCGGGGTGAAATAGCTATAAACAATGACCGCCGACCGAATAAGGGGATGTATGCGTGTCCCCGGGGCGTGGCGCGACGTGCTTGCGCGGTGATCGTCGGACCACGAGGATTCCAACGCGTGCACTTCCAATTAGTACCGAAATCGAATTACACGCCTACACACACACACGCACGCCTATATATATATATATACGTTTCAGCCCGCTAATTTTTTTCCGATCCATCGACGGAATATCGCGCTATACGTATAAAAGAGAGTTCTCGTCAGGGATGAGTTTTATGCAATCGTGGGCATCTTTACTCGACTGTTCTCGATATACCTTTCCAGATATCGCGATGTACTTTCGTACTGGAAACTTGTCCGATGCAACGCTTTATACACGTTCATTTTATATTGCAGATCGAACGAACGTACGATGAAGGCTCGGATGGACTCATCATGAAGATTTTCGTGTCCATGCTCCTCGCGTCACAGTTCCTGATATATACCTCAGGTACGAAGTCCGTTCCACTCCATTTCATTACCGAGCGAGTAGTCGCAAAAGATCGACGCGTTTATCCGCGAATAGAGGAGAAATCGAGGTAAAAACGACGTCGTACGAGGCGAAAGTAACCGCAATTCGTCGGAACCGTCGAGGGTCGATCGTTGGGGGTTGGTTGTCGTTTGCGTCTTGTACAACGCCGAAACAGTCTACCGAGGCTAATTGGTGATCGGATAGATCCCGGCTTGTTCAGCGGTGTATCCAATCAACCACCTGGAATCGGAGCACTCGACTCCCACCGCGTAACGTTGCGGTTGTCTCCGACGAGTTACGAGAATCAACCGAAGAGATAGCACCGAGGCTCCGCGTCCTAATTCGACACCCGGATCGGTCGCGCGTCTCCATTACGCTTCGCGCGATACTTTGCCCTGCTACAGAATTATAATTATAATTATAACTATAATTACATACGTATGATTATAATTATAACTATTATTATAATTATAATTTTAATTGTAATTACCAGCAAAAAGAGACGCGAGTCGAAAATTTCTTTAATTTTCAAATAAGTAACTATCACCGCCCTTGCTCTCTCCGGCGTTTCCGGCTTACCGCCAATCGCGCACACGTCACGGTTTCACCCGTGCAGATAATTGGAAGCATACGTCCCAGCGTACCGCGGTGGTTCTCAATCCCGGACTCGCACCGCGGTCGGACCGTCAACTGGGTCGATTATAAGCGAGGAAACGCGAGCTGCATTGGGAAAATTTGGGGCACGATTTGCCGAAAACTTGGGCCATCAATTTGGAAGCGGTAGGTTGGCAGCGTTTGGGCGAAACCTCGACGCTGTGACCCTGGGGCGCGAGCATCTCGTCGATTTTCTCGCGAACACCCGTTGAATTTCGTTCACTCTCCCTGTTTCGAACGGAATCTACCGTCGGATACCACGAATTTTCGAGTTGAGAAATTCTGACTCTTCCAATCAACCCCGTTTCGGTGATCGTCTCTCGCGCGTTCTCGCGGTTATCGTACCTGTACCGCCAGGTTCCACCAACTCGCTGCCAAGGAAGTGGCCCGATAGCTAAAATACATAATTTCCACGTGCCCGCGAGAAATTGGACACTACGGATAGCGGCGATGACGGGATTGGAAATGAGACAATTGAATCGTCGTTCCACTAGAGCTGGAGCGTATGGCTACAGCTATACGTATCAACCTATTATACCACGTCTCGTTGTAGCCGCATACGCCGGCGCTACGAAGTGTAGCAATTACAAATAATGGCTTCAGGGAAATTCAATCGCGTTCGTATACAGTATCGGAAATGATTGACCACTACCGAAGCTAATTACACGCGATTATCCTACCGCGGCTATTGAATTGCATCAACTCTAACGCCGGTAAGAAACAATTAGTCCACACTCGAGGTGCGAATATTACTCTGTCGTCGTCGTCGTGCTCGTCGTTATTCCAATTACCTGGTACTGGTAGCACTGGTAATCGTTGTCTCGGTATTTCGGACGAAGAGGAGCGTTGATCCGACGGTGCTGGGCGATTAGGCGCGGGTCACGATGTCGATTGATGTGGATGAAAGAAGCGCGAGACGCGCATACGAGTTACGAGCTAGAGATTAACGATAATAAGGTTCCATTGTCTTCGTCCGAGCGAATTTCCCGAGTTGGACGATAAAGGATGAAATAATCGTTGCAATTACGAGCGATTAGCTGATCTTCATTGCTACGTTTTCCCAAATGAGCATTGCACGCCATTGTTAGTCGGATGATTAGACGACTGCGACGAAATTAATGGCGAACACGGCGAGCAAGTTCGATTCGTTTTTTGGGGGGGTCGAGCCACGGGGAATCGAGCCGACTGACTTCTACCACAATAACTACCCGATTTGAATTTCAATGAAGGGGGGAGGCCGGGCTCTTTCGCGATTGCGTCCAGTCTCTAATCAAGAAAGTTCCTTCCTTCGGCGAGCTGCTTCTTGATAGACGTTACCAAGGTTTTGTGACTCCTCTGCGACCTATATACGCTCGTGTTTCCCGATTAGGGGTGACACGACCGCTGTTTCCGCTGCGGATGCGACCGCCTCTCTCGGTCCGGTAGCATCGCGGAAACGAACTTTCCGAAATCGCGGGGAGACGACCCAGCTGCATGCAAAACAGGGGCATAAAAACGCGCGGAAGTGTGAAACCGCGAGTTCCACGATCCAAAAGCTACGAGAATCGTCGCTATCGGCATAATTATTTACACTAATTTGAAGGCACGCTCGTTAATTCCGATGGATGAAACTTCGTTTGATGCGATTCGTTCTCCGCGAATTATAGACTCGATCCGGCGGTAAGATTATTTATCTGGAAATTTCCACCGATC
This sequence comes from Arge pagana, assembly GCA_963969455.1. Lineage (NCBI taxonomy): Eukaryota > Metazoa > Arthropoda > Insecta > Hymenoptera > Argidae > Arge > Arge pagana. Next base: position 24,284,629 of record OZ018309.1, on the reverse strand, counting down.
GGGCGACCAGCTTTGCGCGTGACCAATTCGATGAAAATAATAACGACCGAACGCGAGCAATAATCATCGGCTTCCGTCTATCAGGAACACGCGTTACGCGCGAACTGTTCGAAAATCCCGTTGATTCGAATTGTGCTTTTTTGCTGCCGGATTTTTTTGCCCCGTCGCCGGTGACAACGCGCGACGAGGTTCTGAAACGAAGAGACGGAAGCGTTACGCGAAACGTTTCGTAATTGTCATTTCAACGGGCACGTTTTATCGCTCGCGCGTTCTTCGCTTCTGCCATCGAAAGTTTGTTCCGGGCGAAAATATCTCCCCGAACCCGTTTCGATAAATCTTTCCGATGCCATATAATGGTCCGAATTTTACGTGTACTTTTTATCTTTTCCCTCGGTTATTTCCAGGGAACAACGAAACGATTGCCACATTTTTCTTCCCATTAAATTTCCACGAAATCGTACCTCTCGTCACGTGTCCTATGAAATATATTCGTTCCATCGGATTTCTTATCGGCGATGAAATTTTCGACGGGTGCGACATGGATATACCTATATATAGGTAAGTAATACCTCGAATCTTCTCTTCTCCTTGTCCCCCGTATCCACGCGGATGTGTGATCCGCGCGATTTACCCCAGGGAATAATCACGAGCCTGAGCGCGAGGAAACAGCTGACAGTTGACGGTTCGTCGCCGTTTCCAGTTTTTTCGCCGATTACCCTCGTCGCTCTTTCGTCGATCGACCTCGTAACGTCGGGCGCAGACATTTCGCCGCAGCCATTATATCACGTTCGGGTTATTTTCGTCTCCGGCAACATCTGGTGGACCAGCAGGTGAACTCCGAGCGTCTCGGCGCTGCACGAGGAGAAAAACACTCCGAAAAAACGACCGGACGCCCGGTTCCTCGGAAGTTGGTCCCATACGCTTTTAGAATTGGCCAACGAACGATTTACGTCCGCCATTTACGTTTCCCCGAATCTTCGAGCGGCACCGCGCGATGTCTCGCGATAGCGGAATTCGTCAAGGTCGCAAAAAGTTCGAGCTGCTGCTCCAACTCCTCCCATTCGAACGGGGAAAAAACTTGTCCCAATATTTGCCGTATATTTTATATCTGACGGGTGAAAGGAAAAGGTCAATGGTGCTTGTCAGAAAAATATTCCGTAATCGAGTGTCCGTTGTACGCTCGCGACGCTTCCAAAGAAACGGCCCTCGATCCTCCGCGTCTTCGCGCTCCTTCTGGTCCGCGTCGCTTCTGCCTTCCACATCCGCGAGACCCACTCCGCGCACCCTCTAACCGACGCGTGTAGCTCGTTCCGGTGATAGTTATACCACCGACCCTTTGATCTGACGCGTTACTCCCGGATCCCTCGAGCTTCGGGGCTCGCACAGGCGATACGCCAGGCGAGTTTCTCGTCACGGTACCCCGATACAGTTAGAAAAGCCATGTTTAGCCAGACGAAGTTCCAAACTAAGTTTGTCTGTCGTTACATACCTGCTCCTTCGACTCTCCCTGCCGCGAAACAACGAAGAGTAGCGAGACGCGTGTCCGTGAGTCGACTTCGCTCGACGTCTCATCCTCTCATTTTCCTCCTCTTCCATTCGCAACCTCTTTTTATCCGCACCCCTTGCCAAAGTCGGTCGTCGTCATGCCGTTTCCGGACTCTCTGTTCTCCGCCCGCGTACCACGAAGCATCCGACATGTTTTTCCCCACCAAACGCCAAATTTCACCAAAAGACAGAAATAGCCGAGTGATGTTTCCCGTTGCGGAAAACTGCTCGAAACCGTTTTACCTTGGAATTATATTCGCGAACACTCCGAGAACTCGATTCCATGAAGATCCCACGACTACTAGACGACTTTTTTTTTATCTCGTCGTACCTCGCGATCCGTTGGTCCGCGCACGAATGTTTCAGCAGTGCATGCACGTGGCGGATAATTGTTTTAAAAAAGGGATAAAGGTGCCGTAGAATTTGGTGTAACGTCATTTTATTCGAGACGGTTGATTCATTCGAGCCACGTCTGCGCGAGTCTCTTCGCAGGTTTTGACGATCGTGGAATTACTTTTCACGTCAACGCTGGTTCGTTCCCACGGAGGGAAAGGGTCTGATAAATAATTGAACGATCTCGAAGAAAATTGAGATCGCGGCACGGTTTCTTTCGCGCAGAGTTCGCGCCTGATTCTGATCGAAATCAGCTTTTCTCGTCCATCTCTTCAGATTCGTCGTGGCGAATTAATTCCTATGCTAGAAAAAAAAAATGAGCTTTCGTATCCGTCGCTCGAAAACTCGTCTTCTGTTAAATATTCCACGAAATTGTGCCTCGACGAAGTCTCGATCGAATCGACGACACGAACAGAACGAACGGTTCGCTGTTTATTAATACCGACAGGGGATTTGGCGGCGACGTGGAATCTTAAGGTAGCTGGCGATGTTTTTGACTTCCTTTTCCAACAACCGATTCTCTCCGGCTCGGGACTGCGAACGAAGGCAAACGAATATACAAGCAAGTTGTTTTTGTACCTTCGAAGCGCGGAGAGAGAAGAGCGGGGAAACTATCGCAATGTTTCGTGTATATTTCAGTAGCTACCTATTTACCATAGCGAAGTTGTAAACTTAGTTTACTCGTCGTCAAAGCCTTTGCGTCCGGGAAGTTCATCGCGCCATCAGCTTCGTTTCCTCGCCATTTCTCTCACAAATAATTACAAACTCGTCGAACGTCCTCTCCAAATGCCATCTCCATTTGTCACTTCGTTCGTCCTCGTTTCTCCGATATTTACTGACCGTCGCGAACGGCGAATCCTCCGATAGTCCGCGGCACGTGATCTGACAAAGTTGGAAAACAGAGCGGAGAACGCGTGGCGCGAATTCGAGCGTGAAAAATGAGACGGCGGTGGTCGCTTTGCGGGGGATAAATATGACACTTCGATGTCTTTGGTTGCACCGGCAAGATGCTGCTGCTGCATGGAAAGTTTCTCGCACCGGGGAAGTCGCGGGTACTTGGGGCGATAATAGACATAGTTTTACGAAAGTGTCAAGTTGTAGAAACAAACTTGCCGCGAAGTGATAATGGCGTATAACTTCTGCGATGAACTGCGATACTACGCCAAGCAACGCGAGTATTCGTGTATGAAATTGTAGTTGCGAATTGAAACCGCATCGCGATGGGCGATGAAAATTATGCGATTTTGCGAGTCGAGTTTACGAGTTTACGAGAAATTACAAGATCGCGCGATTGAATTGTTCATCTTTTATTACATCTCGTAAAAGATGGAAGTATCCCGTTTAACAGCTTCGCTACTGCAATCTCGCGATGAAACGCGAATCCACGTATATATTTGGAGATGAATATATTCATTTCCAAACATATAACACCGAGACGTCCGTCCAAGTATTTGAGTCACAGGACACCACCAACAATTCTTACGTGCACTCGCGACCGTAACGTTTCGAATACTTATCAAAAATCCATCTTTATTTCGCGATATGAATGTCTTTCGGTATGCTGATGGCATAAAACTTCGAGGGACGCGAAATCCTACGACTATTATAAACGCGAAAGTTTGTATGTACATATGTATGGATGGCTGCTTCTTACTCTTTCACGCAAAAACTACTGAACGGATTTTGATGAAACCTAACAGGCTACAATTTATAACGATATTGAGTTAAGTGTCAAGTAAGTCGGAAACAATCCAGCTATCTGAGCACTATTTTGGCGTGCGGTGCATAAACCGTGAGAGTTACACAAATATAATGTGAATGGAGACGCTTATCTTAAATAGTCCTGCAAAAAAGCCCGCGACAGCATATATCATTCGCGAAAATAGTGAACCATAAATACAATGAACATTGATAATCTTCTAGAAATAAATTTCAGACTTGATAGTACAAAATCGATCCTTGAATCAAAATAAGTACTTTTATCAAATGTACATCCGTACATCTATCCTCACAAGCTATAGCGTTTATAATATCTATTAGTGAGATCGTTATCAAAAATACTTAGTTCCAATTTACATACATTACACAATGTAGAACAAGGGTCTCTCGAAGTAACTCTGTCTGTCTGTTACGCCTTCACGACTCAACGGCAGAACCAATTCTGATGAATTGTGGTATAAAAAAACAAAACCCTACCGAAACAACCCAACCTAACATTTCACACGACACTTTGTATGAGAAAAAAAAGAATTCACGCGGGGAGAGCAAGTTTCTCTGTAAACCGGAATTCGTCGAAGCTTCTGGCAGTCGATGATAAACGTGAGATGGAACCGCGAGGACAATGCAACTGCTACCGAGCTTTGGAAACAAGAAACTGTTGGGACGCATCGATGAGCTTATGGAAATACAATATTCGTTGTTCGGAGAAGATTCATTTTTTTTCACCTCGAAGGGTGCGACTCGCCGAGGGCTCTGCGTCGGAATTCGGATCGCGTCGTAAATAGTCGAATAAAACTCGAAAACCCTTCCGTCTATTGTCACTGCCACGGGTAAAAATCGAGGGATGAATTTCTAAAAGAAAGCGTTGACGCCTAGCGTTTTTTTTTTCTTTTTTCTCTCCTGCTAAAGTCAACATTTATGGTATCGGGTGGGAAAAAGTCGGTCTGCCGTTCGATTCGAATTCCGTGGAATGGTCCAAAAAATGTGCGGTTCCACGTGGAACACCGGGGGAAAGATGGAAACCCGTTCGTTTCCTCGGGCAGTATCGAGAGGTGATAAGAATTCGCGACGCAATCGTGGTAGGAGAGTTACGCGTGATAGGGGATTGCTTTTATTTTCGTGTCTTCATTCTCGCCCCATCCTCGCTCGTTGTCGGCCGCTTTTTCTGCCCTCGTCGATTTATTGTCGCGCGAAGATAACGCTCGAGACGGTATCGTTCGCGTCGTTATCGTTGTCCATCCTCGAGCTTGTCGGTATTGTTTTGTTCCTTGGAATCCTGAATCAATCCCGAACAACTATTCAGCTTGTATCGGTCGAGGAGCTCGGTTCTTGCGTTTCCCTGCAGCGCGAGAGCTTTCGATTTTCTGTTACTCTCGCGATTAATCCTTCGCCGTGACAGGATTTTAGGGTCGGCGACGAGCAAAGAGCATCTATAAGCAACCAGAGTTTCCAATCTTCGGGGAACAGAGTTAGCGCGCTCTCCTCAACGCGTCGTCGACGATTCACGGCGCTCAATCGACCCGCGTAACGGATGACAAGGATGGATCGAGGAACGCTGTAGCGAATGTTAAAAGACGGATAAACGAAGTCGTTCCCCTTGATCCCGTTTCTCTCCACCCGATTATAATTATCGTCGGAGGTTCCGCTCCTCCTCGACCACGATGATGATAACGCAGCGATCAAGACATCGCGCGGTTCCTCGACGCACCGCCAGATTCGAGGCGTTTCGCGAACGACGCGGCGAGATTCGGCCGCCTATTCCCTACGCGAAAGGAATATCTCGCCGACTTCCGTTCCGGATTACTCGAACGTCCGAAAGAACCGCCGTGAATACGCAATGATTTCCTCGATGAGTTCCATTCCGACGCGCGAAATCCATTCGTTAAACTCCGACGGAAGTCGTGATCGTCGTTCCCCGTTCCTTCGCCCGGATCACCCTTTCTCCTCAACCCTTGCGATAATGACCATTGATCGCTCCGTTCCCCGTTCTGCTCGGGGAGGGGAACGCGAAAGACTCGTCGGAGCGGTACCCGGGCCGATGGGCACTTGTTCCAGCCTCCCGTCGTCGCGGCAACGGTATCCCGCGAACCTCGTGCCCCGAGGAACATCCCCGAGGGGAATCCAACGTTGCGGGGGAAAAGTGTAGGCATTCCACGAGAAAGGATTTATACGCGCGGTTAGTAAATCTAGTAAGCAGCGAAGGGCCAAACTTTTCTGCCCTAACAGCTTCAACGGACGGAGCGCAAACGCTATGTATTGGCAAAGTTTAGCTTGTTTGGGGAAAACTTTTTGACGTTGGATTTATTTGTTTTGTTACCCCCCATCTCCGGTATCGGACCACCGATTCTCAAACTCGCGATCCGCGAGGTGTGCCAAGGCGGGCGCGGCGCGTACGCTCTACTTCCTCTCTTGCCGCCACCTCTCTCTACTCGTGCCGCCAGGCCGCCGAGGATTTTCCGCGAATTTAGCCAAACCGTCGCACCATCACGGACCATATCGATCAAAGCGCTCGCGACTTCTTATCGCGCTACCAACAGGCCTTTCCGCGGCGTCAGAAGCGCGAATAACCACCCTGATCTACTATCGATGCGCGCGAATTTCCCCGAGATAAGCGACACCGCACCGCATCGCGATCGTTATCGAAATGTGTCTCGATAATTCCCGCGGCGTCGCGATCCAATCTATCCGCTCGCCACCTGTTTTCAGTGCCACGATTTCCGGAACGGCACGAGCTCGACTTTTAAATAAAATGGTCTGGCATACCGTGGCACGTCCAGCATTTCATGCTCGGTGCTCCTCGAACTTCGTAGTACGAATTATAAGCTATTATTCGAAATATCGCGATATTTCCATTCAACGGAATTTCTCACGTCTCGCGTACGTGAATTCAATAGAAAGTTAGCCGGCTGCTAATTACACGTTGTAAAAAAGTCTATACATATATATACGATGATGAACGGTGAAAAACAAACGCAATTACTCGCGCGATTTAGCAGCGATTGAAACTTTCATTTTTACCCCGAATACTCCTGTTATTTCGCTAATCACACGAGGAAGCGTGTTTCACTCGTTGAGCGCTCTACGCGTAAAGCTTCGAACGATGTTCACTCGTACGAGAATCGTCGGGTACGGAAGATTAGCTAGGTAAATTCGGTTCGGCAGCCTCCAATCGCGAAAGGCACAGTCGGGTCCTCGAGTGCTCGAGCCAAGGGTATTAACAGGCCAGATCTAGCCGATGCAAATGCACGCGTAGTTACGTAAGAGGATTCAGCCAACAAGAGGGTAAGATTCCGCGGGACGATGAACAAGCTGTGCCACGTATCGGACACTAATTCAGCGCGATTCCAGGGACCGTGCTGTTCGACACTTCCCTTGCTATCGATTCGACGACGCGCTATTAGGTTCTTCGAACCGCGGCGCGCGGTCGCGTGAAACTGTTGTTAGATTCGATCTGAAAATTCGACCCGAATCGGCGAGCAGCGAGAGGGGAAACGTCTGCTAAAACATTCGTGGAAAACGAGCCGGTCGCGAACCGAGAAAGAGGGAAAAAAAAGCTCGACCAACAAATCGTCGGCGTTGATCAAAGCTCGCCGTTCGCGGTGGGAGAGGCGAGCGAAGTTCGCAAGGCTGGAAAAACGGACTCGGGTAAAACCACAGTGGAAATTAGGCGAGATTAGCCGCGAGTTTTGCGATCCAGTCATGTGTTACTCGACGCGATGCTTGCTTCGTCAACACCTCCGACGCTCGCCTTCTCTCTGGTCCTCAAAGCGACTCCCTGGTGGCAACTCGTGGCTGACGAGTTCTCGCGGAAGTTACTTTCGGCGAGGCGCCGACTTGCGACGCACAATCGTGGAAAAAATAGCGAAACGCACGCGCGTACGCGCGAGCATGTACTTCATACAATGTTGGACGGGATCCGATCGTTTGATTTTTTCATTCCAGACGCTTCGCTTCATCGAAGACACGTGGATGGTCAAGGCGATGATACGAACAAACTCGAGGTTTCAGGACCGACCAGAGAAGTCCTGGCACAGACCGGCGGGACTGCCGCGTTGCCGTGCAAGCTCAACGATCCGGGAGGTGGAATTGTAAGTATGCGTGAAAAAGGGTAACAATTACGCACCGGAAAGGGGTCTCACTTTTATTCAAAACGTTTCTGGCGTTTTCGATATATTCTGTACAATACATCGTAGCAATGTTGCTAAAAGCATCGCTCAAACATGGTTCATCTCCCAACGTGCATACGACATACATGTCTTAATATAAATATGCTACGAAACTTATAAATACAGCGCAAATGTATACGCGACACGATTATCGGTGGTCCACCACGCGAGACGCGTTGCTGGTAAACGGATATTCATCTCGAACCCGTTGGGCATTTTTCACGAGGCAAAACGACGTTTCGATCGGGTTCGATATTCGCGGCAGGAGTCCGCAAAGGGCAGAGAAAAATGATCGGGAGATCGTTCGTGGATGGAAAAAACTCACGGTACAGCTGTCCCATTACACTTTCCTGTTCGTCGAAAGGCTTTTTTTTGGAAAATATTTAAACTTTTCCCATTTCCCACCATTTCGCTATGATACTGATGATAATTAATGGCTGCCGGTAAAAGTTTGCAAAGGTTTCGTGCGAGATGGAGTAGCGGAAGCTTCTTCATAATTTACCTCAGCTATGGCTGGAGAACTATCTCCTCGTAACGTTACCTCGCTCCGTGCAGCATCGCGTTGTTCAGTTTCGCCACAGCGGTAACCGCTACGCTTCGGTATCTGTTTCGACCGAACGTAATCCAAACCGGCGTCATTTCAACTTCACATTTTTTTCATGCTCAACGACTTGAACGCGATATAAACGGACAGAACGACCTCGCATCCCGGAATTCACGGTACAAAACAGAAGGTCGTTAAAAAAACAAGGTGTCGCCGATAAATTTCAAGATATGAAACTTTACAGCGGAACGGAACTTTTGTTGTTGCTCGACTCGGCGAGGGTCGAGGTGGATAATCAGGGACAATGTGGAGCGCGAAACGGAGGGAGAATTACGCGGATCGATGAAAACGTTCGCGTCCACTGTAATTTTTGTCCAACCGGATCACGCCGCGCGCAAAAATGGAGGCTAACCGATTCGAGGAGATCGAATTATCGTGCGCCGATCGAAACTCTGGGCGTAGCTCTCGTCCTCCCCTCAATGACCTTGAAATGCTTGGGAAAAAAATCCGGGTTGCCGAATGTCGCCGAATCGCGATGGCACAAAGTGAAATGGGGATGAAATTTCGGGGGATGTAAGATAGCGGCTGATCTGCTTTTCCAAGTGCATTTAATGCACTCGTCGGCTTATTACCCGCCCGGGAGATCCACGTCTTGCTCCACCACTTAATCCCATTAGTAAATAACGCGGGCCTGGCGTAAAATTGGTTAAAGATTCAGCAGTGCCTTGGCGTCGGGAGCCCCGGCGTCAAGATGCTGCTGGCTGTTAGCCGGGATCATCGTCGTATAGCAGGTTCTACCCTTCGCCGGTCCCCAGATGCCCCGCAATCGGATTGTAATCGTAATGAATTCCAGCTCGTAAATCCCGCGCTCCTCGACCGACCGGGGGGATTCTCGAGAAGAGGGGGCGACCAGGGTGGCGGAGGGAACGAGGCGAGAGGGCGAGAGTGGGTCAGATCTGTCGTAAGTTCCAGGTATCGACGAGGAGCAGGAGGAGGAGCGGGCGTAGGAAGAGGAAGGTAACGGCAATGAGAAGATGAACGGGCGGCGAGGTGGCGATGGCACGGGGACGGAGGACGACGTGATCACCGGTGATCACCCCGCGAAAAGAAAGAAACGCTCGGTCGCGTCGTGCCGAGAGAGCGGCAAGTAGCCGGGATGAGCGCATGTGCCTCTGACAGCAGTTAATTACCCGACTCCGCGTCTCGAAAGGGTCCGGCTCGGGGGTGGCTTTGTCTGTATCCGTATCTCACCTTTATGCTTCTTCTCAACTGGCCCCGCCTTTGTCGCGCACCCCCGTGTCTCTAGTTTCTGTCTCTTACACTCGTCCTCGCGAAAGTAACGCGCCGCGGCACCTCGACCGACTTCCGTTACTCGTCCGGCACGCTCCTTCCAATCTCGCGTCATCTTTCTTTCATTTTCCGTTATCTCGTCAGTGTCCGTTGCCGGCCAGTCACGTGGCCTATCCCCTCGTTTCCCAGTATAGCCACTCGCGCTGCGACGAGAGAAACGGTCGCTCGCGTAAAATTTGACTGGTCCGCTTTCGGGCAAATTCACCGAACGAGCATCCGCGCGCGCTCGTACGTCGCGGTTACCCCGACCAACGAATGGTTATTCCAGCGATGGAATATCGTTTGATACTTCATAGATCCGTCGACGGTTTCACGCTACCTCGAAGGAATTTGTGGCATCTCGTTGCCGTGAAATTCAACCGATGAGGAGAGCCGATCGCGTTGCTTTAGGGTTGCAAATGTGAAGTTCCGCGTTTGTCTCGTTGGTAACTCGTATACCGCCGTCTTTGCACAATTTCCAACTACGTACGAGTGTAGCTAGGGGATTTCAGACTAAGCGACGGCAAGAACAAATCGCCCTTGGAGCCTCGAGTGTAGTTGGTTGTTGTCTGAGAAAACAAGAGTGCTGCTTTCGGCTTGAAAACTTTACCCTCGCCCGAAGTATTCCGAAATTTAATTTGTCCGCCTGATTCTTATTTGCACTTCTAGAGACTCGTTGAAATACGACGAACGAATTTTTTTTGCGTCGACAATGTAGTTAAGCTGATATTCCAGTGTCGGCGGATTCGTGACTTTTTAATTCGTCGTCGCAGCAAGCTTGATCAACTTTTCATAGCCAACAGCGTAGCGACGAGTCAAGTTTGCGACGATTCTATCTTCGTTGAAATTCACAGACGAAAACTTACCGCATTAAAAGATTACGAGACAGCGAGTAAGCCGTCCTACCTCGATCCAACGCGATAGATATTATGGCCGGGAAGTTTCTGCTGCTCGTTATCGTTTTAATCCGATGTCGATCGAATCTGCGAGAGTCTTCGAAAATCGCACAAAAACATACGTCGCCATCGTCGGAGCGTAACAGTTTTCGACTCGACGCTCGTCGTAAATTCACAATTCATTTGGATGCGACGTCGGGAGTCGATGCTTCGCCGTATCATACACGTGGAACACATAAATTGGATTTAGCTGTCCGAAAGTTTCGCAAGATTGAAACATCATTCGTCGTAAATCACTCGTTTGTTTCTGAACCGGCAACCTCTTCGAACGCGGTATCTATTCCCATATCGAGAATCAAACATTGACTTGCAAATATTGCGTCGGGGAATCCGCGACTTGTTCGCAACCGTATCTCCAGATCGGCGCCATTTTTCTGTCACGGTTCTTTCCACTTATTCGGAGAAAAGCGTACTCGATGCGATGTATCGTAGCTACGAGGGAAGTATTTCACGAAATTCCTCCGATGAAGATGCGTGATTTTACCAACAAACTTAGCCACAAACAAATTTCCATCCGATGGTGTCCATCGAACAAAAATTGCGCCGTCGAGTGCACCGGGCAAAAGGCGAATGCTTTTGTCGTTGTTCTGAGGGTTTCACCATTCGAAAGACTTATTCGTCAGGGAAACGTAGGAAGGCCAATAATTTTCTTCTTCTTCGCATTTAACGAATATTAATCTGTGCGTTAGCCAGAATTGAGCGGCGTTGGCGAGATACCACGAAACGATAGATTGGTTTTGAATTTGTATCGCGAAAAGCTTGCTGACGCACGAGGAATCCAACTGTCGTAGATCAGGGGCGCATCGAACGAGTCCGTTTCGCGCCGGCGATTTTTCCTCGATCAGTAAAACGTCCTCTCGAAAGTGTTCGTCCGCGTCCCTCGGGTCCTTCGTTTTCGGAGTCCCGAAGCTCGCCCGACTTTTTTCTCCACGGTCAGACCCGGCGGAATCGACGGTGCGAAGCGGAATAAGGCTGGACGGAGGAGGGGACCGGGGAGACGTTTTCCGTTGCTTGGACCGGAGTCTCCTCTACCCCGTAGCTTTGTCTTTTTCTTCTTTTCATTTTACGCACGTCGCCGTAAAAAAGAAAATCTCGTTTGTCGATTGATGCCCCGTTTTTGTGGAAGGCGCGCGTAACCATGGCGCCGCGCCGCCTCGCGGGGTATCCGCGTCGCCGAAGAACCCTGAAACTCGCCGACTCGTAACCGCGCGAGGGACGCGCAAGCTCTTCTCAACCGAGCGTGACGAACAAGACGGTCCCAAGGTTTTGTTGCGAGGCAAGAAAAGTTCGCCGGACCAGCCTCGTTAAGGACCAATTCGCGCGATATTTTCCGCGAATGTTCAACGCCCGATGCTCCGCAACGTGTCATATTGACTGATCGAGCGTCTCGCGTTCGGTAATCCATCTTTCCGCGATACTTCGTCTGCTTTCCCGACCAAAAGCTCCGATTCCTCCGAGCTTTAGCGAACGAATCGACGTTGCCAACAAAAAGAGCAATCATACGTCATCGCGATGGTTTTCAATGCGTGTAACTCGGTTTACGAGGTTCGCCGGAATCGCGACGTTTATTGATAGTCCGTGTGCCTACGCGCGCGACTAATTCTCGAATGTTCGCAACGGGAATAAAGTATCCCGTCGAACGCATGTACGGCAGTAAAGTCGCGGGCAATTTTACGAGGAGCGTTTTATATCGTGACAGTTTTCTCTTATCAGCTCTGCCAGTTCTCCGGCCTAAAAACAAAAGTACCTACAAAATTGCAATTTTTATTCCGCACGCGCAACAGTATGTATCGGACGTGTTATCCGGAAAATATGTAGCCCCGTGAACGCGGACGGATGCGGGTAGAATCTCTCTCTTCGTAGGTACGCGATCGTTATGCCTTGCGTCCGCGTCTGCTAACCTCTCGTCCTAGGTACCCGATCGTTATGCCCTGCGTCCGCGTCTGCCAACGCGTCAGCGTGCCGGTATACGATCGCAGGAATTCGCGTACAGCTTTCAGCTTCGTCCTCCGCGTCGAAAATGTCGGGAATTTTGAAACGCTCGATATTACACCGCGCAGCCTGAATGGATATCACCTCTTTGGAATAGATGATCCAGTCACGCTTAAGGCATTAGAAGGCAATTTGCGGCAAAAACGCGCCGGGCAAATATGCCGAGCAATAACGTTGAGCAATAGACGTATACGTTTGTGTGCACACCCCTTCGTCGTGCCGTTTATACCGACCCTTCGAGAATGCACAATAAACTTGACCTCGTCTATATTTACCCCGTCAAAGTGACGCTCCAGTCGAGAGTTCGTAACACAACTTTCCTGCCTCCGATAGGTACGTAGCAAACCGTCGCTTACGTTTCACGTCAAATCTACGAGAGGCTCCGGGCGCTCCAAATGAGCAAACACGTCGCATCAGCGTGAGATGAGCATAAAGTCGGTCGGTTTGCCCAACGCGAAGTCGTAACTGCGATTGTAAATAAGATATTATCGTCATTATTATGGTGATCGTTGCCAAAACTGCAGCGGGTATTTACGCTGCGCGATCGCGAAAGCTCACGGTTACTCGCCAAAACGTACGTTTCCGCTTCTGAATAGCGAACGACGCGTATCGCCGAGGGAATGGTCGGTTTTTGGGATCTTTCAAAATACGTATCAGCGTCGAGGCGCGAAGTCGTCCTCATCTTTCCCGAAAATATTTCCGCCACGCGCAACGCCCTCACGTGACAGGCATTTTTTCCATTTCAATTAACCCCGATATAACTTCCAGCCAACGATCAGCTTTGTGCCACTGAATAAATCGTCGCGTGAGATGAAACGATTTAACCAAACCCACCAAAGTCTCGTCACGTACGCGTATAAATATGTAGGCTATCGTATTCGTACATAAATTATCCACCTGGGATGCACGTAAGGTAGGTAAGGTATACCTACGCTCGAATACCTACAACCAGCTATCGCACCCTTGCATATTGGCGCGTTTGACACGCGAGGATTTATTAGAGCGTTGAAAGCTATCGGCACTGCTTTACCTACACGGCTGCACATTCGCGGATCATACGTGCAGAGAGACACACGTGCTCCGTACAAAAATACGTACAGGTGACACGACAGCGAAAGTTACAGGTGGAATCGAGCATGCGAAACACGTATTTCCATTCTTCTAGCAGGAGAGGCGGGATGTGTGTGCGGATATGTGAAACGCGTATCGCGCGCCGATCCCCTCGATACGCGAGGAATCATCTGTTTTACAAACATGTTTGTCCACCTTGCGTGTCCGGCGGTAGCGTCATTTTTTCATCTCGCGACGAGGCGCGAGTTGGTGGCTGCAAATTCGAGGCATTTATGGGAAACATAAAAGCCGGGTGTAAGCCGACAGTGGTACTATACAACGCGTTCGTTCTATTTTGCTGCTAAAAAAAAGGCGCCGTGGATCGTAGAAGAATAGTGTGATACGGTGAAATCGATTTCCACGCGTTCACGGTATCCAAGTGACTTTCAATCGAGGTGAGAGAACAGCCAAAATAACAACCGAAGGGTGCTCGTATTTGTCACCCGTGACAAATCACTGCACGGTCCGCCTGACAAATTGCTGCTACTGGGCCCTTTCGAAATATTACTACCCCGAATGCAAAGCGTGTACCATTTTCAGTTCTACGCCCGCCGCGTCGTTAGATCGAGTTCGCGGCTGGCATCGGCGTACTTTGCGTATCTCGCCACTATACGTACACTACTAATAATAGATTCAGCCGTAAAGGCGTAAAACTCATTTGACATTCGCTTTTTCGGACAACAGGATGATATTTCATCGAGGTCGTGGAATCTGTCAAAAATATGTTTTTCCGCTCGACATTTCCGCGCTGAGATGAATATCTTTCCAAAAATTTGAATTCGAACATCAGCAACGAGGGCAAACGCCGATTAATCACCATAAATTTCCCCACGGATATATTTCAAAAATGACCAGAGTCTCGGTGAATTATTTAACGTCGAAATAGAATATGCTATCTGTTAACTACATTTTTAACGAATATTCTTGTCAGCAAATTTCTGGATAGAAGGTGAACGTTTTTTTCCGTCTGTACTAGTATTTCGAGTGTCCGTGTCCCCCGCGGTGTTTCATGGTGTCCCCTAAAAATGTCTTGGCACGCGCAGCGTTATTAAAGTTACAACGCGTCGAGTCGCTGTTGCGATTTCTCATCTTTTTCTTTCGCTGCGATGGAAGAGACATTTTTCACGATATTGTATAGAAAGCTGTTAAAGTGCGTTTCAACCTCTTCTCTTTACTATGTATCGCGGCGGCTCGTGCCCCCGCTCCCTATCGGGCGAGACACGGGAACTTCTCCAATTTTCTGGCTCGGATGGCAGATTGTCTCCGAAATGCAATACAAACTTTATCGACGGTATCATCTGCCTCCTTATTCGAATTTTCCTTCGCAGAACACCGAGATGCGCGTGCCTCGACTCCTATAATCCGGTGGCTGTTCTACGTAGTTTTTTTTCCATTGGCTTATTTTCCAACAAATGCTCGCTCGCGTTTCCGCGTCAATATTTTCAAATAATGCCTCGCGATACCCGACCAATTCGCCGACATCATCCATTAACGTCAAAATTTCACCGAACTATTCGCAATTATTTAGTTGATGATTGAATTTACGATTTAATTGCAATTAACCCGACGTGATTGAAACAGAAATTCCTGAATTCGTAAACATTTGACACGTTGAACCAAATAATTTATTTACGAGGTACAGAAAAACGGATGTACTAATTCTATTTCGAATCGAGGAAATTCCAACCAAGTCAATAACGTTTCGCGAACGTAACGACGAGGTCAGAAATTAATCTGCATGCTTCCCACATTCAGGAAATGTTGATATATAATCCCAGGCAAAATTGTTTGCCGCATTGCAGCCATAAACAGCGAAGACTTCGCGTCTGTTACGAAATGTTATTCGTCAAATTATAATTTCTAACTAGTTTATTTGAGAAAAAAAAACGATCTCGAATTATCTGGTTCGGGTGACTTGCAAATCTTCCGTTTGCCCGATACTCGTAGGGGGGGGGGGGGGGGGGAAGCGCTAAAACATGCAAATAACCACCGCGACTACGATCCGGTGACTGAAGAGCGTCATTAAAATCTGTTGTGCAGAGCTGTTCTGGAAGACAGCTGATTATTTCAATGATATTAATGCGAGTGGTCGTTACTCCAAATAACTGCTACGGAATTCGATGGTTGAAGCTTCTTTCTGTTCGCCAGACCCTTCGCGAATATAGCGCTTAAGCTTATCGCATCCGAGACAGTCCACGAATTTACGGCACCACCTTGTATCTATCACCAAGCATATAATTTGCCTTCGAACTTGGGCCTTATCGCTAGAGGATCGATCACTCAACGAACTGCAGCTGATAATCGCTGATAGACGAGTCCTACAATTAGACGATAACTCGTACGAATGACTCGACAACCTTCCTGCCGTGTCTTCCAGACGAACCACGGCGTAACTTGCAGTCTCGTCCCCTTATTAGATCGCACATTGATTCGCGGACGGATCTAACCTTATCAGGATTCCCCTCATCCCACCTACAGAATTTCCGAGCTGGCGGCAATCCTCCGAAAATAGAATGTCCATCGGTGAACTTCATATCTTATCCTGCGAGCAAAAGGCATACCCTCGCCCAAGTTCGCTTAGTCTAATTCGACCTAAGCCGACCTATCGTAACTCGACGCCAACTAACTCGCTCTTATCCCAAAATCGGTAGATACACGCGGTACTCTCGCATCAATTACGGAACTTCCGATTACTTTTTCCTCCCCATCATCCACGAAAGATTGATGAAATACGACCAACTTTATGTTCTTTGAAATCGAAATCTATTCTTGAATCGCCGACCCTGAGTATACAGTTGGATTGCCTTTGTGGGGATCTGATGAAAAGGGTCGTCCAATTTTGCCGAAGGGTGACAAGTGATCGTTATTCATACCTTCGGAGCCGCGGCGCTGATAGACCAGAATCGCTGCTTGACTTCTAGTTACAAAAGTATCGGTCAGTCTATTCGTCACATTTCATTTCCACTGTTCATTGCCCTGAAAATATCAGATCCATTCGCTCGCTGCTCGAACCTCGAAAATTCCTAACATTTGCACGGATATATTTTACGACAAAGCATATATCTGTATCGCGCGATATCGGCGTTCCGTGGGCCGTTGTCAGACACGTGTGTCTATAAGAGGTCGCAAGCTGGCGGGAATATGACGAGAAAAATCTAACAACGTTTACCAACGTTCGTGACACACTAGTCGACAAAAAATATCAAATATTATTTCTTGCCGCTGGATTTGTGCAAATAATCGCCGGTCAAATGTCAACAGCCTGGTCAAAGCTGAGCTTCTGTTTCCAACGCGTATTACCCTCGGGCGACGTCGCGGCGCAAGCAAACGTGACGATCCAACGTACACCGGTGGTCCGAACGAGCAGAGACACGTTGTACAAGAAAAGTCCATAGGTTCGTATGGATGCGCGACGAGTATTGACACAGAGGAGGAACGTGGATTCACCGGTGACATATCTCGTTGTTCTGCACCATTTTCGCTATTTCTCCCGACTCGTTTCGGTCTGCGTCTAACCACCTGCCATTTCGTGGACTACAGCCGTGCGCATCCTGGTGTCAAAGTACACGCGTCGTATATTTTCCTACAACGACAGAGAGTAGATATTATTTGGGAAGTGACACGCTTACCAACCTCGTAGATGTACGATCCGCTGGATTCTCGTCTGGTAAAAAGACCAAGGCACGAGTTTTAAGGATTTTCACAAATTCAGGCTACCATCGAGTACGATTCAATGATGATGGCAGTACTTTCAACGGTGGCGTGAGATTTAACCAGCCTCTATTCGTACGCATCGATTTACTCGAAAACGCGGATGGAACGAGTACAACGAGAAAGGAGGAGGGAGAGCTAGATAAGGGTAGCGTTGCTCCTCTGAAATAGTTTTCCATCATAATGGGACCTTCTTCGCGGGTTACCCAAGAATTGGCGATATCCCCGCTTCGTTCACTGATCAGTATATCGCGGGTGGATTTATAGACAAGACTGCTGGGTACTTCGAGGTTCTTTCATGGTATTCAATGAGGTATGCCGGCCGCGTCTGATAAGCCATCACGATTCACGCATATGTATAATGATGAGGTTGGTACAGGAGTCCGGGGTGCATAACCTGCCGACACACCGGAGTTCTTGTCGTGCAACGGTATGCCTCCCGTTCCGAACAGGCCTCGCCAATATACGTGCGCGCGCGCGTGTCTGTGTATCTCTCTCTCTCTCTCTGTATATATATATATATAAGCGGGGGAGTCAAGCCCGAGAGATACGTACGGTCTATGAATAAAACATGACTTTCATCTGACTCCGCGTGCCTTGCCGCTAGCATATTGATTGCCCTGATACTTTGCGATCACCCGATATATGCTCGTGCTTCTATTCCCGTGTTCCTGCCCTATCCCGCCGAACACTCTACCGCGTCGTCTGTTTGCGGACGTTTGTGACGAGTGGATTCGCAGAACTGGAAATAGTCTCTCTGATTGGCTATTGCAATTCCCCGCATGAGGAACCCGTCCATATGGAACAGCTCCCTTCAAATAGATGCGTTTGGTCGGTAGGTAAACGACGTCACGCCTACGATTGCTCTACTTAACGCGCGCGCCCCCCTGTCCGTTCTGCCCACCTAACTTCCAGGCAAAATTGGCACCGAGTTTGCCAGCTTATCGTTCGGTTTCCTAATCGTTGCTCGACACGCACGTGCGCTGCTCAATCGATACCTGTTACTATCTTTTTTCATAAATTTTCCAAGATATTCGTCGGCACTCTCGACAAATGAACGTAACGTGCCTCTGCTTTTTCTTCGTTGACGAGTTAGATTGGTGCAAAGTTACGCGAGTTCGTCGTCTGCTTTCTTAGATAGCATCTTCGTCATCGTTGAGCCGATGTCGAAACTTGCTCTTCGAGACCTGATCGAGGTGAACCGAGCGATTGAAACTTCGAGTGGAGCAAACGCGACGTACTATCTTTTTCGCAGCATCGTCGAGAGGCGGAGATCGACGCGTCGAGAGGGTAACGGAACGATAATTGCGGACTCCGCTGGAGAAAATTGAGAAGTGGACAAATGTGCTTCCGTATATTCAACGAGGTCCTCGTCGGAGTTGAAATCGTGAGGTCGCGGCGCGACCCGATATATATTAGGTACCCTGTCCCCGCGGATGTTCGAGAAAACTGATTGCGCGTGGTTTTGTGGCGAGAATTATCCTCGTAATAGGATCCACCCGGGGCGGAATGATTTCCATCTTTCCATCTCCTCTTCCTTCCTTCATCCGAAATTTATCGAACTTTTTACCGCGGATTAAGCCTCGGTCTTGCCTTCCAACATTAACTAATTGAAATTCGTATTCATTCGGTGTCGACTGCCACCGAAGCGTTTCTCGATCAAATTGGATTCCGTCACTCGTTGCCATCGATCGCGTCGCCTTGCGGAAATTTATAAGGCGTTAAAACGAGCCGGTGCGATGCTCTCTGGAATCGTACGCGGCACTCGGAGTTTCGACGCGTGTATCCCTCATTTTGCATATTTTTCATGCCACCGAGAGTGGCGTTGTGGCACGCGAAGACCTGTCCGTGCATTCGATCGCACGTGCCTCGCATACCTCGAGGGTATATTCGTTACGTGGCGAGAGTCGATCATCCGGCCAGCCGGAGGCTCAAATTCATTCTCACCATTAATTATCTTCGACTAATCAAGCAGATCTTCGTCTCGATTCCGAACACGTTGAAACAGCACCTCCCCGAGGATCGTGTACGTATATACGATCCCATAGGTATATATTCCTTCATCGAACTTTCTGCTATTGTTCCTCCGGATAGAATCCAACTTCCCAACGCTCGAAGTATTCCGAGTACAATTCAACTTTGATTCGATCTCGTCTGCTTAGTAATCGTAAATTATTTCGCGCACCGTTTCCGAAACCACGCGACGTCACACCCTCGCGCGAAACTATGACCATCTCCCAGAGAACGTTGCTGTCCAACTTGGTTGAGGTGGATCCTCGAAAAAGCTCGGCATGAATTCCCGCTGGCGAACTCGAGCGGAATTGGCGACGGACCTACCGGGGGATGTGGAAGAGAAGGGCCAACCATCGTCGATGTACCTAAATCGAATGGCGTCTTCGTGAGAAAAAACACCGTAGGCACCATATTTATCCCGTTCCTAGACGTTTACGCGTTGCGAGAGGCAGCTTCGTTCGAGGACCTAGCGATCGATCGCGAAAGAATCCGATCCGATGCCAACCGAACGCGCGATGTTTGCTCGACTTGTTCGGATGTATCCATCGAAAACTTAGCGCGTTATCTGACTCGTCCGTCGTTTGGAGGAGTATTCGATTCGAGTTGCAGTAAGAAGGAACGAGGAACCAAACGCTGCAGTAACCAACCCGCTCTCTCGCGAGGGATCTCGCGAACGAGAGAAAAACGAAGAGCGGAAGAAGACAAATGACAGTAGCAAAGACAAAGTGCGCGGTATCTTCGTTCTCGAGTGCAGCCGCAGAGATTTAGTTCACGAGTATTTGCATCGTTATGGTAAATGCGCTTCGCGAAGAAAATGCCAGGGGAAGAGGAATCGATCCGCGAATCTTTGTCCTCGGCACGTTTGCCAACATCTACATCGATTCGGCAATGAGAAGGAGACGCGTCGAGGGACATTTATAATTTCGGGCGAGGAAAACGTGGTCTGGTTCACGGTCCACAGATAAGTCACGCGGAATACGACAGATGATCCGATACCTTCGTTGAGATTTTGGTCCGTACACTTTGATCTCTTTGCCTGGCAGTCGCGAGTAGCGCGCGGTGCGCGAATTAACGGGCAGACGCACCTCGGCAATGGATAGTCTCGCCGGAACGCGAAGCCACTCTTCTACTACGGCGAGACAACATTAATTAAATAGCGTGGCGATGCTATCGCATCTCCGCGCGTCGTGAGAGGGGCGACGATTGATGGTTTTCGACTGCGCGCGATTGTTTTTCTTCCATGGATGTCGGAGGATTTTTTGGTTGGATGCTCGATACGCATAGGCCGAGCAATTTTCGGCGAGCACCGTTCTCGCGTCGTTCGAACAACGAAGTAGAAATGAAAGGAATGAGACCGAGTTTGCTCCCTGGTAGGAACTTAATTGACAATACATCTGAAAATCCAATAGCTCTAATATGTTTTTGTCACAGGTAACCTGGATCAGGCGAAGGGACAGGCAATTGTTGACCGTTGGAACTGCAACCCACTCGGTGGATAGTCGCTTCAAGGTCAGAACATCAGCTTCCGATTGGACGTTGCTGATTCAAAAGGTCAACCTCACGGATGCTGGTCTCTACGAATGTCAGGTGAGACTCGTTGGGTTTACCATCGTCTAGCGAAATTATCCGTACTTTGGGTGCAATCCATCGCAATGATCTCGTGCGGGATGTATTAGTGAATTAGATGAGATTTCCCTACGAACGTGAACATTTTACTCTCGTCACATCGACGTCAAAGCGTCGCATCGCCGCGTGGTGTAATATTCTATGATATGATAAACAGGATCGAACGTTTAATCCGGTTGTGTAATCCAATATCGCGAGGAATTCCGCGCTAGTCGAGTCGAGTAACGCGTTCATTAATCTGTAGAATTTATGATTTTCCATTGCTCGATTTTGCTGGCAAGTTTCGCATACGCCTAACAATTCCTGCGGGAGTGTAGGGTTTCTATTAGTGGAAATTGAAATGGTGGAGAAAGGCGCGGGGATAGCGCGCAGGGCCGGGCAACGTAGTCGAAGCTCGAAATGTTATTGATCATGTCGAATTTGTGTGTTTGTATACGGGCGGAATACAGATACCGACGATACCGGTGCAGCATCAGTTCGTCCAGCTGGAGATTACAGAGGCGTACTCGGTCATCCCAGGAGCACCGGATCTGCACGTGAAGCAAGGCTCGAGCCTCCGACTGGAATGTCTCCTGATGTTCTCCACGGAGCCACCGGTATACGTATTTTGGTATCGGCAAGGTCGGATGATCAACTACGACGCGGAGCCCGGCGTGAAGGTCGAGGCGACGAAGAACGGTTCAATTTTGATGGTCGATAAAACGAGAACATCGCACGGAGGCAATTATACCTGCACCCCGAGCAACGCGAGGTCCGCTTACGTCATCGTGCACGTTATCGAGGGTAATTATGATTTTATGACGGACGCGCCAGATCTATCCGGCTCATTATCGCGCGTTTTACGCTCCGTTTGTCGTCATTTTATCTCCTCGGAGTGTTTACCACGGCTATTTCGACAATTTCATTTCGCTCAAAATACGACTGTCGCGGGTCGCGGGCGAAGTTTGGCGGTAAAGTTTCGGGGAACATTTTCACGAGGCAATTGGAACAGCGAGCTTCGGAAATCCTCGACGAACGCCGCTGCATAACCAAACACGCTGAAGTTTTCGACTAATTCGAAACAAAATACGATCAGCCGCGGAAATTTACTACTAATTCTGGATCGAAGTCAAATGTAATTATCGTTTGTTCGAGTCGCACGAACGCCGCGGCGAAACTTTCGGGAGTTTTGGCGTCTCTGCATTTTCAATCGTATATATCAGCAACGAATACCGCGTCTAGGCCGTCGAGGGAAATTACCAACAGCCATTAACCCCTGTCCCTCGTGAATTTTGAATTTAGGAGCGGAGAGAACGTGAAAATGCAAGTCGTCCTATTTTTCTTCGATCCCCTCGCCCTCTCCTCGCTTGCTCCCGCGCAACGAGAGGGACGGACGCGTCTTCCCGCTCCGAAATCGGAAAATAGGCAACACGCGAGTCCACCCTGACGACCCTGGATCTATATTTATTTCCGAACCTGCGCGAGACCAGGTCAAATATTTGGCTCTCGGACGTTGGCTCTGGAAACCTTTTGTTTGAAAAATCCGTTGTTTTGAAACGAACGGACCAGACGGTAAAAAATGATTCGTCATTGTTTAAAATATAAAAAGTTTCGTACAGAATAGTTAACATGTTCGAGTGTTGATTCGACACGATCGTTAGCGTTGTTCTCGCAGTCCGTTTCTCAACTCACAATAATGTCATTCGATACCGAAGTAACACTTTTTCAATGTTGGTTTGTGTTACTTTTTCAACGCGGAGCTGTGTTGCTTTGTCACCACAAACGGAGTGCGTTGAAACAATACTAATTCGGCACGGTCACGTTACTCTTGCCTCTGAGATCGCGTCGTTTGTTCCCCTTCAGCTTCTGCGGCCGACGTAGTCGTAGAAGCAGCGTGACGAAAAAACATTGAACAGCATGATAACTAATGGTTTTTGAAATGTCACGAACGAAGATCCATAGGTAGAAGTTGGAAGTTTCTGACAAACTAAATGATTCTTGAAATGAAATGTTTTGCGAACTCTTTCCGCGCGTCTGGCAGGCGGCTCGCGCGATGTTCTTCGTCGAGTAATCGCAGCGCGAAGGTAATGCAGAGCGGCTGTCAATTGGGTAGCGAAAGACGTCTGATTTTCAGCTCTGTTTTAAGCGCCACTTTCAATTACGTCTGTCTTTTCAACCTTTCGTTCTCCGGTGTCCTTTATTTTTTCACCTCTATTCCGGGGCGTTGATTCTCCGTAGATACCTGCTTGGATACGGCTGCTCTCGACTTCCGCCTCGACGCATCCAATCTCTTCCGTGTTGCCGCTTTCTCGGAGGACAACCGTTTTAATTTACGTTTAATTGGCTAGCAGCGAGAAAAGTGCGAGGGAAGGGCAGCGAGTGCACGCGAAAAGCGCGGTCGATCCCGAGTAAAATTAAACTGCTAAGAGCGACGCAAACCTGATGATACCTCGAGAGTCTCCTTCCGCTAGATTATAGCGCACAACGCGAAGTTGAAGGGGGGCGAAACTCGTTCGCCCGTATACCGATATACGTAACGCGACGTCGTAACGCCACCGCCTGTCTCTTTAGGGTGAGTTTCGTGGCACGACCCCGGGAATGGTGGGCGCGGGTTTCCCACGCCTACCACGCTACACTGGCTGTTGGAGGAGTTTCGCGTTAGACCTTCGAACCTTCGCTCGCGCAGAGATCGCCCCGTAAAGCGTGCGAAGGGAAGCAGAAGAGACAGGAGAGAATCCAGCGGGGTTTCAGGGTCGAAATAGGGTTTCGGAAGCGAAAAAGAGACAGGATCGCGGGAAAAGGTCCGGCGGAGAACGAGAAGAGAGGCGAAAGACGGAAGTAAAAAGGTGCAGACGGGGTAGGACAGACGGAGGGTGGAAGGAGGTGAAGACCTCGAGAGATTCAATTAGAGCACGGGCGTCGCCTTTAGTAGTTTGTTTCCCTCCCAACGGTCCTGGCAGCCAACGAAACGCTGCCAAATTCACCCGCTGCAAATTACATTCCTCGAATATTTTTTCTTCCCCGATGTTCATTTCATTCGTTCGTTCGCTGATCTATTTTTCGCTCCTTTTTTTCTTTACAGAAGAAGAGAAGCCAGCCGCCATGCACGGTGGGGATCGTCGAAGTTCGTCAGCCACGAGTGTCTCCTTCGATCTGCTCCCAATATTTCTCATCTTCGCTGCGAATTTCTGCCGAATCGTCATCCCGGAAATTCTCTGACGTGACCCTACGCGAGAGAGCTGATCTTTGTAATTCCGTCGAATAGAACCGCGTCGACGTTAACTTGCGCTTCGTTTTCGGTGGCTTTCCCACGCAATCACGAAACATCGACGCCAGTTGTCGTTCATCTTCGATCGGACGCGAGTATTTCGACGGCAGCTTCGTAAAGCGGACTCCGCATTGCCGTACACAAATTCTGGACTCTGCTGTTACAGGCCACTTTGGTGAAAAGTATAATGGGCTAACTATGATACCTTTACATTCAATTAAACGTTGCCTAATTCGAGGGATAATTAATGTACAGCTTTGAATGAAATATTCGAGTGAGCGAGCGTTTGATTCGCGCGAGGGGGCGACGTGGCTTGGATTAAGCGCCTGCTTGAAGCAGCAGCAGCAGCAGCAGCAGCAGAGCTGCTGCATTCGAAGATCGTAATTAACGTTTCTGAGTTCAGTTACAGCAGAGTTCTATGAAATTAACTTCTTATTCACGGAAGATAAACAGTTCCGATTCGGCTGACTGATCCAGAGTCATTGAGTTACAGCGTTAATCGAAAACTTCACTTCGAGAGTAGAACCAAGCTAAGTTACAATCTACACGAGAGGCTCCCATTTTTTGTGTGAAGTGGAACGAATTGTTACATCTTGTAAATATAAATGATAAGACAGGCGATAACACGAATGTAATTGTTCTCGCGATCCGAGTATGCTGATACGTTATCGTTATTCGTCACTTTTCGTTCCGTTATAGTTTGCCTCATTTTTTCGCCATCATTCCCTAATGACGTCGTTACTTCGTTAGACACGATAATAGGGTCGGTGAGACTCGTTTGAATTTTTATTACCTCTATATCTTCCGACAAATTCGGAGAATCGGCATTTCGTTGGACGCCCTTGGCGCGTGAATGTGGAAAGAGGCAACGCGAGCTTCGCATCGATCGACGGTGTGCTCGTTCGCTCTTAATCATCGAACGGCATAAAAAACCGGTAAACGTACGATCAATCTGAGCGTGGACAATAGCTCGTACCTGTTGAACAACCGCCGCCGCCGCAGCAGCAGCAGCAGCAACAGCAGCAGCTTCGCATGACGAAGCGACGGGAAAAAAAGCGCTGGCAGATATAATTCACTCGTAGTTGAACCGGATCGAATGAAGTTCGCGTGCAATCGAAATCAATCGCGAAACAGCTAGAGAAGAGATTTGTCAAAACTAGAATTACAAAAGTATGATAAAAATAACGATTATTCGATGATAAGGAATCATCGTAAATGTACAAGCCAACGTATCTGGAGATTGAGAATGATACGGTGCATCTGATTGTTACGCGTACACATACCCTCCAACGTATTTTATGATATTAAGATTCAATCGGATAAAATCAAGCGATATATTGTTGACAAATTGTTTTTTTTTCGGGTATGCATATAGATATCCGCTTGTATACACGATATAAATATTAACGATAAGATTATATGAATTACTATGTAACGATTGATACAAAAAAGATACTTGACAGCCGATGTATAATGTTAAGTAAGCCGTAACAAGATAACTTGCTCAGTCAATGTTTCAATGTGATCGATGTACATAAGAATACAAACACGATAAATATACGATTATGATCAAAACGCTGTCTACGTGGAAGCCTTTCGAGCAGAACTCGTCCAACCAAATCGTTCGGGCGTGGTCGGCTTTTCGTCGGAAACTAAGTAAGTTGGACTTCCGATTAGTCGTCGTCGGCCTCGCGTGAATTCTACGCGTTGCGACAGAGATTTCTGGAAGGCAGGCTTGAGCTTAACTGTTTTCACAAGATATTTGAACTAGCTACGATATGCGTACGAATTGTTTAATCAAGTACCGCGGACAAAAGCTTTCCAGGAACTTGAATCTCTACCAGAGTAGAACGTTTGCTCGGAAGAGATGGGAAGACGGACGGGAATAACTTTTCGTGGGTCCCATCTCAAGTTTTGGCTGCGGTTCGTTCCCCTTTCCGATAACGCTTAGGTACGACGACGATGTACCTACCTACTTCCAGACTCGTCCCCCGGCCCGCCGTGTGGCTGCGGTGACCCGAAGCACGTCCGTCGGCGACGATCACGAGGTATGTGGCGATAACGATGATAAGCGGTGCAACAATGAAACGTGATCAGCAGCAATGATATCGATTATCCTAGACACGGAAGACGCATCCGTGTAATGGAAGGTCGAAATATCGAGGAAGCCACCGACGGAGACACGGATCACATTATGTAAGACAAATGATGAAACGAGCGGTTTCCTCCGAGGTCTGAATTCTCCACCCCATCAGCGAGTCGCGAAACCGCGAAGTCAGAGCTTGATCTCGGAGTTCAGACTTAATCGTCTTATGAAGTCGTTTCGGGCAAAATCTACGACGAGTGGAATACATTCCCGCGCGACAGTCGTGACGATCGTGGTACGACCCGGAGCAACGCGCGTCGCGTAACTCTGTGAACAATGCACGCGCGAGTTACGGGGATTCCCAGGTATAATCGGGTCCGCGGACGAGTGACCGACCGAGGCAACCATTGCGTGCGGGGTTGTCCCTCGCTCGTTGTTGTTCGCGCATTGTACACAACTTCCTGCTCCTCCGTAGCTCGAGCATTGTCTCGTCCCATACAATTCGCGGCGAGGGATGAGTTACGAGGGTGGGATCGCGGGATGCGCTGAAAAACGCCGAGGTGAAAGAACGAAGGATCCATTCCCTTTTCGGGTTCCGAGTACCGTCTATATGAAAACAGTTGCCTACGTATCATTGTAGTCATTGTGCGGTCGAGTTCTCGCGTGCTAAACACCAGCTAACTGGCAAGAACAGACCAGAACCGCGACCCCGAATGGGTTGAATAAAACGGTGTCAGTGGGAACGACGTCGCTTGTAACGAGCGTATTACCCTTGGACTACGATCGCGTCTTTTTCACAAAGCTCTCTCGTTGTTTTTGGAAATCCGAGGAGTGCTAGCGTTTCCCCTGCATCGACGATCGGGCAACAAATTTATACGTGTATAAATCAGATCCGTCCCGTTCGGGCTCCGCGATTGGACACCGCCGGTCGAGTTCGGCCAGCTGTTCGTAGAACTTCCGATCACTACGCGGCCAAAAGCGGGCAATGAAAATAACGGTGGCACCGTTCGACGCTCCGACACCGCCCCGACTTCTGGCGAATTCTGGGCAGAAATAACACCGAGCAACCGGTTCCACGTTTTATCCGCGAGAAACTCGAGTGGTAGAAAGGGATGAAATAGCAAAGTTGGAGAAACTATTAAGTGTAAAGGTACGGAGCGAAAATTTTCGACGAGCTACAGGCATTGCCACATCTACGGAAATGTTAACGCAAGTTGCGAAAGTTAAAGTCGATTCAACCATGACCATTTGCTATTGTTGACACGAAGCACCGTCACTCGATTAAAGCCCGAGAGCCGGGGCCACGCCGAGGACGCTCGACTACGCTGCTCCTCCTATCTTCTCTCAAACTTGTCTAAGAATCGCGGTTTATTGCACTCCGTCTATAAATATTCAGTCCAAAAATTGCCTCGGCTACGGGAGCAGCGCTAATTTTCGACGGGACGGATCTCTATTAATCTCGTGCCCGAACAATCCCAAAGCGCATTGTCCTCCTTTGACAATCGGATTGTTAATTAATAATCTCTCTCCAATCGATAACCTTTCTCTCAGCGGTCGCGGGAACAACGTTCTCGTTAAGTAAGACGGAGAATAAATTTTCCCCGACCAATTTGAGACCGACTGAAGAAATTATACCGTCTTTGACGTCATTTGCATTAGTCTACCTCTGCGTACCTTTAATTCAACGGCTCGCTCGTCCGATTGAACTCGCGCGACGGATGGTTTCGCGGTTCATTTATGCAACTTGCATGACTCGACGATATTTTTGTCTAGTTAACCTCTCAATCTAAACCTCCGTTACAATTGTACAATCGAGCGCACACGTGGTAAGCTGTAGGTCCTGAAAATTCAAGAATATTCCGGCTTTTTACAGCCAAGATTCGCGATACACTCGCGAGGATAGGATCAGCAAAATCGAGGATATTGGTTTTTTGCTGCTTTTTTGTAGGAAAAGGCTACATTTGCGATGTAAATCTGCGAATTGATGCGCTCAGCTCTACCGAATGGAAGCTGCACTTGACATCGACGAGGCGGATGCACGTATTTCTAACGGACGGAAAAGTTTGATATCGTAGCTTTAAATCCCTTTGAAATGCCGAGCTGGTATCACGTAACACTGTCCACGACTCACGGCTTTCATGCAAATATCGCGAACACCGTGCATTTCTGTCGTATCCGACCCTCCGCACGGTTGGCCTGCTGCGATAAACTTCTCAGGTTTCTTGATCCAAGTAAGTAGTCGCGCGCACGCAGAGACGTACACGCGAAAAGTTTCGAGCACAAAGTCAAACTCGGGAAGTCTCGAATTTATCGAATGTGGATCCTGCTCGGATGTGGATGTACTGGAAATGATGGAAGGGATCGAGAGTTCCAACGTGTTCCGCCTCTGCTCGCATAGTTCAGTCAAGTCATTAGTAGCTACTCTCAACGCCACCTCGTCAAATTGAAAACGGGTTTCTGCGCGCGCGGAGATGAAATCACTCGGCAAAACTGGCGTTGATCTCGACGCATCAAATTGAAATTCCTCCGGATTAGTTCCAAGAGACTCGGCTTCGCAGGCGAAGTTGTCCGGCGCGGAGATCTGAGAGTTGTTCAAAAATTACCCAAAATCTGGTAGCAGAAGGTAAAAACGGTCGGCAGGCGAGGCGTTTCGAACGAGAGAGAAACGAGCCAGTTATATAAATTATACGCTCGCGACGATCTCCGCGATAAGTTGAGATTCTCGGCGTAGTTTCGGGCCGTTCAACGCGTCTGCGTTCCGCCGCTGACGATCTTCATCCCGCGCAAGTTTTTCAGCTTGGTCAATTAATTAATGGAATTAGCGATGTTAGCTAGCAAATTACTTGAATCCGGCCGCGTCGGATTCAGCGCAGCTTTCGCCCCGAGTAGCTTTCGCCTCTGTACGCTCTTCGACTCCGCGATCCTCTCAAAGCATTCGTTACCTGCAGCCCATCCGCACCGAATAATTCGATTCGGGGGAAAAAAAAACTCACGGCGCCAGGTTTTCACCCCTATCCTGCTCGAGGCTAGAAATGAAAAGAACTTCCTTCGGACTGGTAAAACTTGAATGGTCGACGCTTAGCGCTGCTGTTGAGTAATTCTCGAGCCCTCGCCTTTGAACGAGTTACGTCCGTGCAGTCTCGCCTCGCCCCCAATTTCTGCCGACTGAAACGCGCGAATCGCTATGAATAATGAATGAAAAACCGAGGTCGCATTCACTCGCTCTTCGGACTCTGTGAATCATGGAAGAAGAGTTATATCATTTACGATCTTCGTACGTGTGATACCACGTCGATACTCGTCCCACGTTACGAACGCGCGTTCGCAGGTCAGTTTCGCTGGACCCTTCCAATTAAATTCGCAACCAGTCGCACTGTGCGACGCAGAAGCTTAGATAGACCGCTGCTCGTACGCGCTCGCTAACGAGAGCACGCGCCATCAATAGAAACGTACACTTTCCGCGCTTTTAATCTCCTTGAAGGTGCGGCCAACTGTCATATTTTATCCGACGCAAATGTCCAAAACTACGACCAATATGGGGAGAAAAGCGGAGTTTTCGAATCGTGTAACAATGAATAAAACCAGCGAATTTTGCTACATCTTTTTATTCATTTTAAAATTATACCGAAAGACACTTGGAACATAAGTATGTGTAATATAAATATTAGAAAAAAAATTAAATTCA
The DNA here is from genome assembly GCA_963969455.1 of Arge pagana. Classification (NCBI taxonomy): domain Eukaryota; kingdom Metazoa; phylum Arthropoda; class Insecta; order Hymenoptera; family Argidae; genus Arge; species Arge pagana. Next base: position 24,254,507 of record OZ018309.1, on the reverse strand, counting down.
GCATTTTGAACACAGTTAGTACAAACAACTTGAATCATAACTATCTGTTTTATCTCTAATCATAAAAATAAAGTCAAGCTCGACCTGCATTATGCTTTGACACGCCTAGGGTTCTATCTGTAGTCACAGAAATGAACGTTTCTAGGGAATTTAAGCCGAATAGTGTGAAACGCTGCGTTTATTCGCGAAATATGCCATTTAATGCGCAACAGAACGAAACTCCTGAAGGTGTAAGGATGTCGAATAAATTGAAATTACTACGAGTAGGCAAACTGCTACGCGCCTATCATTGACGTTAGATTTCGATTAGAGATAAAACACGCGGAAAGGTACGACGAACTTCGATGGGGTTCGTTGCTATGGTCACGAGAAGCCAGAGTTTCGTACTTGCAATTTTCAGAGGGTTTAGAGGCATCGATGATGCGAGGAGGAACGAACGGTTTGGGAACCACTGCTCGAACGCGGCGGATTAGCACTTTGCTTAATTCGTCAAGTTGGAATAATATTCGGTACGGAGCCGAAGTACTTCAACGAATGATCTCTACGATACCCGTCTGGTGTCGAACGGGCAAGTGCTAACGAATAGACCGAACTAACGAGCTCTGAATTCCGACCGTTTCAGCTTCGTTTTAACGCTTCGCTCGTTTCTCGCGGCTCATTCGTCGGCTATCTCGTCGAGTGTGAAAAATCATATGTTAATTTCTCGATTGTTCTTTGCTTTCGGTCGGGCAGTGGGTACTCTGCTATCGATGCTATTCGCCGAGCACCGGATCAGCACAACCGAGGGACGAAAATTGCGGCGTGTTATTTTTCATTCCCGTCGAAGAATATTTCACGGTGAGTAAATTTAACGACGTATTGTGCGCGCCGCGGCGGTTTTTGGTACGTCGATTTTATCATTGGAAAGTCGACGTTGGGGCGCGCGGGGGGGAAAAGAAATGTAGGGAAGATAAGCGTCCGAGGCAACCGCCAGCGCGAACGACTCTTGGTCCGACCCGACGACGATTCTACTACTTAAACTTTTACCGTCACTCGACGAAGCGACGCGCTGAGTCGATGTAACGACTTTACGAGGCTACGAGGGGATCAAACATTATTATCAATCAGCGAGGCGATGAAATTTTCTAAAAATGAAGAAATAAAGAAAGCACCGAGGGGGAGATTGAACAGGAAATAAATTGAGAAGGAATCTCGTTAAAAGAGACACGGAAGAAAAAGAAAAAAAACTCGCGCAAAGTAAATTTCAATTCAGAAACGTCAACGAAGACGAAGAGCTGCCAACGGCGAAGGTTAATTGTTTTTTTGCCAAAGCGATTTAAGGAACGTCGGTTGTTTAAGCGATAAAATTGAATCTTAAGCGATTGTCCTTTAGCATCGTATCCACGCGGTCCGTCTCGTTTCAAGGTCAATATTTACAGGCAAAATGGAACGAGCTCGCGACGTGTAGTTATCTTCGTAAATTGGAGAGAAATTATAGAGCTCAAAGCTGGATCGAAACGACCACTCTCTCGAAGTTTATACGCCACCGCGGAGATTCACCGGATCGATCCCGCTCCAGTGAATCTCGTATTTCAGCGAGAGAGTCGGTTTTCAGTTGTTTTTTTTTACAATTCTACCTAGCTCGCCGGTCTCCTACGCCGGCTACGCTTAATTAATCTTGACAGAAGCTGCAATGAACCAGGTCGATCCGCGCTCGAAGGTCAAACGGGACAAACAAAGGGTCAAAGGGCAACGGCAGAAAAGAGCTTCGCATGAACGGATGTGACAGCGGGATTCGCGTTCTCGCATGGATGCGTGGAGAAGCAATCAACGGTATTGGTCTTCTCGATGAACGTTGTAAATGTTGCGAATGTAAATGTTTAATTCTCCGCTCGAAACGGAGATCGAACGAAGAAGCGAAAACGTATCGTGGAAATGTGGTTAGAAAATTGCTCGTGGAAAAACAGCGCCGGTTGAATTATTCTCAGTCATGTTTCTTCTTCCCGACGTGAAGGATGCTTATCTGCCGTGGCGATGGAGAGAATGGAAAAAAATCCTCTCGAAATTCTCGGAAAGCTCTTCGAAAGTAAGAGAAACGTGATGCTATTAGCGTCACTCGGCTCTACGGGAAACTATGACAAACGCGCGGCTCGACTGTCGAGTTTGATATTACCTTCGCTTCGTAAGCAACGTGTAATGACAAATTTCGACTGCGGCGTCGAATACCGCGCCGTACCGATTTTCTATCACTTTATCTTTCTTACGATCGCGGCGTTATGGCTTTCTGGAAAATTTTTGACGAACGATCGTGTCTCGCGGTATTTCGATTAATTCAACTCAACCGAAACGAAATTGTTGGAGCGCGACCAACCAACCTTGTTGGTCTGCTTTCGGTCGTACTAGCGATGAGCAAAGGTCTGGCCTACGCGGTAAATCAGAACGGGCCGACCGCCGTCTCGTCAATTTCGCCCGAGCGTCGTCGTCGTCTCTTGACTCCAGCGCGCAGAGACGCTTCGTCATCAGGCGTAGTACGTTGGTGGTCGGCTGTTTGTCCGTAAAATTAATTGGGCCTGAGACGTGTGCGTTGCACATTCCTGTCGGAGGACAAAAAATTAGCTACCCGTCGTTTTCTTGCAGCCTAATCGGCGCAGTCGGTTCTTTTCATTTTCACCGCGAGCAGATTGTTATCGTTACTTGGCAGAGTGAAACGAAGCACGGCGTAACTCGGCAGAACAAACGCGCGTGTACGAAGTGTCGAGACTAACGACCGCGCGACGACCGACTCGCGCGAGTATTTGTCAAGCGTTCGGTAAAGAGGAAAAAATTGTACGGAGTACGCGAGCTACGAATATGATTTCGAGGGTAAAAAATGGACTCGGTACTTGACGTTTCGCGTGCGGTGAAAGGCACGTACTGCAGTTCGCTCGTCGTACCGTGGAAAAAATAACTTCGCGCGAACACGGTTATACGAGCTTCGAATTTCCGTGGGCATTCGGAAAAACTTCGGCGATTCTTACGCAACGTTCGGCTTCATCCTCCTTCTCGAAATAATACGCCAGCGAGTCGCACGAGCTGATTTATCGGGTTTGTCTTTACTTCGTAATTTTTATAAGCTCAACGTACTCGCAACCGCGATGGCAAAACGTCGGGAAAAAATCTCGTTAAGGAGAAGACGAAGAACGGTCTCGTATCGACTTTTCTGTCGGCTGAAATTCCGGCAAACGTCAAAATTACGCGGCAGGAAAAATGTACCGTCTGGTTTCGAAGCTACGTGACCGACCCCGCGCTACCTACTAAACATTTCACGCGTATTTCCCGATCTCGTGCGAAATAGCCTTTGCGTGGACCTCGGTATCACACTTTCGCGTGTCGAGTAGCGACATCGAAGTTTGCAGTGCTGTCCGGAATTCAATATTGTATTCTCGGTCCACGAGCGTAAACACGTTAAATACGCTCCCACCGGTAGATTACAAGGCTAGTGCATTATCAATCGTCGCGCTTGGACAATTTGCAATCAGCTTTAGTTGAAAATCTGGGATTTATATAAATTACGAAACAACCAACGCCCATCGAAAACTAAGCTCGCCACTCTCGACCTCCGCGGCTCTTTCGCAACGAAGTTTGCACTTCCTACCTCGGAGCTCCACTTTATTCATTTTTTCCTTTTCTCTTCGCCGTTTCCAGCTTACTCTCCGAGTCGACGTCGGGGGCATTACGGAGTGACCGAATCGTAGCCCGCTCACGTTCCGCGCTACGGCGATCCCGTGTAAGTTGATCATTCGTCGTTTTTTCTCCTATTCCTCCCCATCATTATTCTCCCTTCGTCGTTATTTTCATTTTTTTTTCCTTCGCGAATGGTCGCGCCATACCCAGATTCTCTGCCTCGCTCGCGGTCAGAGCTATTTTCGGGAGTATTATCGTCGTATCGCTTTTTTTTTTAATTTTTAATCGTGTTTTTTTATACATCGCGTTATCCGCAAGCTCGAAATATTTGCGCGGCATAGCAAGAGTTAATTGCTTTGAGATGTGTCACGCTATTCGCTGCAGAGCGAAAGCGAGGTAGTCGTTCATCTCGAGGACGATGTTGTTTCAGTAAAATGAGTTTCTAATCCCTCGCTTCACTCGTTATTATTGTTGCGCGTGTTATACGTGATCCCAGCTCGGCTCAGCATGCACATGACGCACCGCGGACAATTTTCTCTGACAAAACGTGTTCGATGCGGAGAGAGAAAAAATGTGAACAGCAGCGCAAGAAAAAAAGTATCGATTGTCCGCGATCGCGTTTGTTTTATGGTGGGTATGGAAAAGGAGAAGAAAAACACGATGACGTCGCTTATCCAAGCTCGGCGTACGGCAGACCATTTGTTAGAACAAAAGAAGGTTCGAGGGCAATTTTATTCGACGATGAAATATATTCCGCTCACGTTCCAACGGACAGACGTTGTCAAGGTTAAGATGAATATAGACGTTGGGAAAGAATTTTTCAATCACGTTTATCGTTCTGGCTCCCACGTTTCTCTGTCATTTCATTACGAATTTCTATTTATTTTTTACGTATTATCATATTCCCGAGAAAACGCCGCGCGAAATGTACGCCATACATCAGGCGGGGCGAATCGACGGGACAATTTCTAAACATCTGATACGTTCCAGACGCAAAAACATCGGGGATGTAAAGCAGTCCGAAATCCCATATCTCTGGATGTCCTAGACGAAAAGAATCACATTCCGGTGCGAAGCAACGATACGCGTGTCGCGTCGTCTCGGTGAAACTACGAGGCATCGTATTGTTTTTATCACCCGTCGATGTCACGACTTTTCGATTAGTCGGGATAAGTAACGGGATTCGTGTTTCACGCGAACAGAGAATATCGGGAGCGGCGCAGGAATTCGCGTTCGGATTCGTCGACTCATCACTCGTCAGGAGTGTTTATATTAATCGGAGCGTATAAACGGGATGTTCTATAGGGTTGGCGCGTAGCACTCTCGGGCTCGATACCAGTCGACGTGTTATTCGTCGAAGTAATCTTGACTCATCCACCGTAAGCGAGAGGTCCCCGGGGTCGACGAAGACATCGAATTTGTCTTCGGTACGTGATCAAATCTTCGCGTCCGCGCGAGGCGTCGTTTAACTTTTATTAAGAAATCTTTAAAAAATGACCACTGTCCAACGAGCATCCCGAGGTGGTAATTTTCCTGCTCTGCGATTCCTTCCACGCGCGCGAATTTCTTGCCAGTTATGGCGACCGACGCAACGTGACGATGCGACGGCTGACGCGAAGGGGCCGGAGGGTCGAGGTAACGAGATTTTCTAGACGGAGCGTATCCGTAAAAAAAACCATCAACCCTTCCACGCGCGTTGGTATCCGCGGTGCGATACGCGACTTGTTCCCGGCGCGACAAGGAATCGCACTAACTTTGGATAATGCGATAACGAAATGACCATAAATTATGCGCGCGCGATATATGCGCGGATGACGAGGGTGACAGGACTTGCCAGAGGTCCGCCGTTCCCTGAACTTCCACAAAAACTCACTGCAAGCTTCGATTAGCGTCTGCACTTTGTTCGTAAAAAATCACCTGCTCGTCGCACGGATCACGATCGAATACGCAGGCGAAAGCGAACAAAAGGAGACACGGAGACTGTCCCGCGCCTCGTATCAATGCGGGTCTTGCGAAACTGCGACACGCTACAAATCCTTTCCAGAGAAAAATATCCATCGTCCATGGATATCTCGAAATAGCGAAAGCTTGTCTGACCGCAGGATTTGCTTTTACATCTGAATCGCGAAGTATAAGAGATCGAGAATCACACGGATTTGTAACGCTGATACGATCACTCGACCTATCTGTAAACGGCACCGTTGATAAAAGTACGGAAATGAGGTATGCTATTTATTTGTTGAAAAGAAGGAGAGTATCGACTCACGATTTACCAATCGATTCAGCTAATTGGTTTCACGTATTTCAATCGTGGAAGGATGATCCACCTCCCTTTCCCTAATTTGCTAATTTCGATCACGAGGTTATTACAGCAGAGAAGGGAAGCACACGAGAGTCGCGAATAGCTAGAGAGAGCGAGAGGGATTTAACGACGCAAATACGCCACGGTATCAAGACAAGGGAATTTATGAGGGAAAACTCGCGTCCAAATGAACGCAGAAATGAGGCGCCGAGACGCACCTCCGTCCAACTACCAAAGTTTCGGCTAACCCGCAGCTTCTTTTTTCACGCCCCGTTGGAATCGGACCAACGAAGGTCGAGCCAAACTTGTCTCGTGGACAAATTTCCAAGAATCTCACATATACGACGGAGAATCAAGCGGTGCTCGGTCGGGCAAGTTTCATGCCGACGATGAAAATCGAAGAAAACCTGCGCAGAGATATTTGGCACGAGTGAAAAATTGGTGCAGTCGGGCACAAAAACATGTTCGAACATTAAAATTGAGAAATTCGTTGCGGATCAGATGGAATGGAATACCCGACGTTGTAGCACGTTAATACGAAGTAAAGCGTATTATTACGAGCGAATGATTTTGCGAGTTTCCGAACGACGCCTTACGTCGAACGTATCTTCCGGTCACGATGTACGTCGGGGTATAGCAACAACGGAAGGGCTTCCATTATTTAGACTATAAGTGTTCGCCGTATTTGTACTAAATCCATAAGCACTTATAGTTCGCCCTTGACAGAAGTCTTCGGGTCTATAATTCTCGAAGTGATGCGACCGTCGTAGTATCTTCACTTATATCCGTATGCCAGACAGAACAACAGCCTGATAAATCGCTGTCCCAGAAATCTTTCCCACTAATGAAATATTAAACGAAATCCATAATGCATACGTCTGCTTCCCAAAACTGACAGCTATATATATACATATATATATTTGGTGACGAATAAGAATTCCGGACCACACTGCCCGCCACGTATCCGCGTAGATAAGATATCTCGATTTCCGTTGAAAACAAAGGTAACACCGACAGCTACGATAATCGCGAGGCCGATTGGTAAACATGTTGATGTTTCGACTTGCATAAAGTATAACCCGAAACATCGTCGTGCTTGAAGCGTCTGCGAGAGAACAGGAAACAATGCGAAGAAACTAATGGGTGAAAGAATTTCGAAATAGTCGGAATTCCAGGGGATGTTTTTATCTTCGCCGCTCAGTGGCCGGTGTTCCGGGAGTAGAGGGTAAATCGTGGAGTCGAGAAAATACCGGAGGCCATCGCTGGTCTACGGCCGAGGGACACGCGAAGCGGCGTAGACGAACGGGCTAAGGTGTACCACCTACACGCGGACTCGTCTCGTCGTAGGTATAATGAAATATGTAGATGAAAATAAAATGGTACCGAGCAGTGTGACCAACGTGGCGTGGATGAGGAGTCCCTTTAAATTGAAACCGCTAGTCTGCAGCCGCTAATGAATGCCTGGCCGTATTTCAGGACGTGCAAACGGGATTATAATTGGGACACTGTTGGCTTCGTTTTATCTCTCATTTCGTAGCAAGATACTTTTTCAGCTTATATTTCTTCCCGCTCTCCCTTTGCCGTACGCGAGGTGATTCGTGGTTACCGAAGAAAAAAGCTTTCGGAAACTGCAGTGGACGCGTCGTCGACTATGCCCTACGTCGAAGGGGAAAAACACTCGCGCTACGCCAGCCGGGCCAACTATCGGTTTTACCCCGTTAACTGCGAAAATTCTCACCCCGGGTTGATCTATCGCCCATCACGACCGGCTATCGTTTGCCAACGGACGTCGTCTACTGGCGAGCCGCGGACGTTACAGGACTCTCTCGTCTCTTTCTCGTTCTACGAGTCAGCAGAGTCTTTCGGAAAAAGAACTTTAGCGCGATGGGGAATTTCTTCTCGATCTCTGCAAACCCGCGTCAAACGAAGTTTATTCGTGGAAATCCAGCGATCGTTCACTTTTTTCCATAATACTTCGCAAGCACCGATCCTTTAATCGATGTACCCATCGTAACGGGTTTTATGTTTGCGTTCGGTCCATTCATTTCGCGATTCGCTGCATCTACCTTCGCTAATCACCGGAAAGTGTATTGGAATAATCGATCGGTAAGTGGGTACTCTGTATTCTCGTATTTCTTCCACCGAATGTAAAAAAAAGGAAACATAGTCGCGACGCGATAACGGTGATTAAAGCGCGTTTTTCATACCGGGTGCTCTCCTCTATGCATGCATGCACAGTTATCAGTAAATCCTCGCGCCTTGCAAATCAGTCCCGATGTACCTACGTCACCATTCGAAAAAATCATACTCGTCACTCGGCAATATAGACGTTCGATCTATAAATTAAACATTCCTGCACTCTGCAATCCACTCGTGACGACACCGAAGATATTGGTATTCGATCACGAGAGTTACACGGATCGTGGTTCTGACGGCTATTCGGCACATACAGACAGCTGATGTAGTTCTTGATAGTATCTTCTGGAACAGATACATCTAGATTGCGACGAAATATCAGGTACGTTTGCCTCTGTCTGTCATTTTTCTTCTTCCAACTTCTCGCGAAGTCAAACGCCCCCAATCTCGCAGCCCCGTACATAAAAGTGAGGCTCGCGAATATTCAAATTATAACATGAAATTTCGGATCCGATCCGTGAATCTTGTATGAATAATGTCATCAGGTTATCTTAAAATTAGACATTCTAAAAACGCGATACCAACTGTCCATGATACCCGATCGTACCGCGAACATTCTCACCATTTTTCTAACAAGTTCGACGAGTTGTAGATTCGTGTTAAATCGAATTGATTCTCGCGATTACGTTCGTGGAGTAGACTTACGGGGGAAACTACGTTGGAAAAAAACAAGTCGAGAGCTCCACCTCTAGAGATAGAACGTTTCTCGAATTGCGCGATGCTAACTTTCTTCTCAATTCTGAAAGTTAGTTACAGAATTTGAGGATGTTCCTCGTTGGTGGCCTGGAAACGCGCACGAGCAAGGTATATGCTTCAATTTGCGAGACGATACTCCGCTCTTCCCCGATCGAAGCACCTCGTGCATGATAATTTTTTGGAAATAGATCTGTATCGTTCAACGTGAATGGAACCATACGCGGGGTTTCCCGCTTTCGCGCGTACCCCTCGCTGATTTGCACGAATAAATCGTCATGGATTCGTCAAATGTGAGAAAAATAATTGTCCCTGCAAGGTTCCAGCAAAAATCAACTATCGACGCACTGCTGCACAGAAATCTTCGTTACCGACGCTCGAGTTCAAGAGTCGCAGCCTTACCAATCATCGATATGCACGGAAACGATCTCACGATTCAATGCACTGGGAACAGATTCAGAGGAAACATTATTCGACACTAAATAACTTCACCGCAATCAACGAAGAACGACGACGAGAATCTCTCGCTGTCACAATGCTTTACCGATGATCGGTACGATCACTTCCTACACGACTTGACTTTTTCGCGCAGTTTCACAACCTGCACCTACGATCGATGATAGATCTTCGAGTGCCAGATGGACTGTCGAAAGTGAAACAAAATTATCATTGTACGTTGATCGTCTAAGAAAACAGGTACGCATATCCAGTTGACAAGACATATATTTGCGATAGCAACGGCTGGTAATCGTTCGATATCACCGACTGTAGATAAAACTGAGCTTCACATTATCAGCGCATCGTAAAGAGAGGTGTTTCGTGCCAGGAGTCGACATGTCAAGGAGCGACGATATTTAAAAATCTAGATGTCTCTAGAAATTCAAGTATCGCGAGAAGTATCATTCACGACTGCTCCACAAGTATTGCGGTTAAACGATTTGGAATACATTTTCCGAGCTCTGGTAGGTGCCGGAAAAATTCTCGCAATTCCATTTCCTTCGCGTGCTATTCAATTAACAAATGGAATCGCGATAATTTGTGGCAACGAACGTCCGTTATATTGGATACTTCGTACGATTGAAAACTAGCACGTTGCTTTATTTACCTACTATCGCGTTTGCAGGTATTAGTGACGATAGGGCGAACACTGTCGGCCTTTTCTGTTGTTACGTAAACCTGAAGGCCGACTTACGTCTAAAAATAGACCGATATCACGTGGACTGTCCTGCCGCTTCTCATTACCATCCAGTTGGAATATGTGTAAATATAATCGATACATACGTAAACAAAACCGCAAATCGGTAATCCTCTGTACGAGTAGAGCGTTCGTACACGTAGTACGGATAACCGGCATGGAGGCGTAATGCGACACATTCTATGGAACAATACCTCCCGATGCCGATTTATGTACGCGGACAGATATGTACGTAGGCTGGAAAGTTTGTTCTTATCTTTCCGAGAGGCATACGCGGTGGGCGAGTGTTATGGACACGATTGTGTCGGAACAAAGAGGAAAAAAATGTTGGAAACGTGAAACGTGACGTATATATATCCGTCTGTTCGTGCCACGTCGCGTTCGGGTCAATTTTTTCCACGGGTGAAGTTCGCGACGTCGTTGTGGAATAACGATGAGACCTGTTAACTATAGGAGTACGGATTTCGAAGCGACTCTTTTACGATCGTGATACTTCGATGTTATATCACATCCGTTTACAGACAACGTTCGAATCTGATATTTACGAGTGCGGCATTATCTTCGGTCCACCTATAACTTTTCGATTGTCGGACTCGCGTGCGATTGATCCGCCAATAATACTCGCGCACGCGATTATATTGGCGCAACGTAGCCACCATAAAACTCGACCGCGAGTGTAAATTTTTATCAGATTGTTTCTTCCCGCAACGCCGTGTCTTTATCACTCACGCGCGATGCGGCTCGCGATGTTAAGTTTTTCCTCGATCGCCAAGCACGAGTGGTTTCACGCTCCGTAAAAAAGGATACCGGCCTTGAGAATATGTCAAGAGCGAAGGGAACCTCCGCGCGGCTCCATTCCACCATTCCTTTTCACCGGATTACAAAATTTCAAGGTAATCCGACGAAAGTGGGGATTTTTCCTCGCGCGGATAGCGTATCGACGCTTTCGGGGAACCAGTTTGCGTGCGTTGACAATGCCACGTTTCGTTTCTCATTAGATACCAGTAGAGGCGGAGGAAACGACGCGACTGACTCGGAAGGATGGTAAAATCCGGGAAGATGTAGCAACGATTCGAGCGTAAGCTCGCAGGAACGCGATACCATTCGTGCAAGCTGACGTGGATCCGTGACGTGCGACGAAACGGGGAAGAAAAAAAGTGAAACGAGCAACCGAAATTCGCTCTTGGAAAACGGGAAATCGCTGGGCGTTGAAATATTATTTAAAAAAAAAAAAAGTTGAAAAAAGTAAAAAATCTCCGAGTCTTTCGCGAAGACGCGACCAGGGGATGCCGTAAAACTGTGAAAAGCACATTACGGTAAGCTCGTAGAGTTTAATTCCAAAGACTCCGCGATACTTCGCGCAGTCGGGATGGCTTGATACGACCGCGATATATAGGTATAGGAGGTTGGAATAGGGCAGTGGAAAATTCCGCTGTGCCGGCTGAGACGGTCAATACTCTCTCCGTGGCGTAACCGAACGTGAGTCTCGCGGATGGTGTATGTACAGGTCGGTCCATTCACGATCGCCGCGGCATGCGATTCGGCATTCGTGCCGTCTCTATCGCTTGCAACCGGTGACCTCGTTCTCACTCGGAATACCACCATTTCTCGTTCCTCGTGACAATTTCTAACTGGTACAATTACCCGGATCGACGCGCGTATGCCCGCGCGATATCGGCTGGTTTAACGAATTTTGGCACTCTTGTCAAACGATTCGGACGGACAAAAGTGCGGAAAGTTTGCGGATGACGCGGTAATCCCGGTGATAATGACCGGCGACCGCGGTGAAATGTGATGCTCCGATGGTAATAGTCATCGAAATAAATTACCCGACGCGATAGAAATTCCGATTTCGAAAGACGGCGACTTCCGGAATTCGAAATTGCAGCGAACGATGAGCTGTCCAAGCGGTGTACGAGAAACCGTGGGTACGGATGTAAGCGGACGTACGTAGGTGGTTTCAGGAATATTTGTCGCAAATGCTTTTGCGGTGATTCAACCGATCGAAGACGCGCGATACCACCGCGAAACGAAACAGCCGCCTCGAGCGCATTTCTCTTCGCCCTGTTAGGAGGATTCCTGCAGCAGTTTGACGTTTCGCCGACGTAGATCCGCGATGCGCCGACGATCGGGCATCGTCCCAGACGGCGACTCGTCGTCCACGCGTCTCGCTCGCCTCGCATTGCCGTGAAACGGAAACCTCAAGGTCACGTCGTTGACCGCCATACCAAGCGAAACAGTTATATCCCAGGGCTGGTGTCGAGAGGTTACGCAGAAATGAAAGTCGATCGAGAGTCGTCGATCTCCCGGGACTCGTTACTCGCGTGGTTCCGACTCCCTATGATTCCTGAATCGCTCTGTACAGCGCGATATGCGCGTGTTGTTCTTCTACGCGTACCGAAGACGGAGAAACATGCTACGCCTCGATGTGTGAACCACGCGAACTCCAGAAGCATGTGTCGCGTCGACGATAGTCGCAGAGGTGTGCGATGGCTATTAGAAGCTCGAATCCCTGCAAGTACGAGACACTTGGCCAAAGCTCGCTGCATATTCATTCGCTGCCATGACGATCCTGAAATAACTGTCTGTAAAAATGCTTCGGTAGAGTCTACCGTGCCGAACAAACGCGGACGACAGGTAGCGGCGAGTACGCCAGCAACGAGCCTCCGCAGCGCGCGAATCGACCGATCGGAGAATCCACGATCCAACGTCGAAGGTTCCAGAACCGTCGACCAGCGGTGGGACGAGTAAATGGTAGAAAGGTGCGCCGCGTCAAGCTGCGCGCTACCAATTTTCGTTCGCCTTGTCCTCGACAATTTTTTTTTCTCTCCACGCTGCCGCACGATAGCGCGACATGTTCGCGATAACGAGCGTTTCGAACGTGGTATAAAATCGGGACGATGCGTGGTACCTACATACTTTTCCAGGCGAGTTTATCGAAACGCGACGAGCGTATTCCCGTTCTCGGATGGCGCGTCTCACTGCTATCCGCGACTTTATCAGAAGAAATCAAAGTCTATCGAACCAAAATTGACGAGTTCTCCGAATCAGATATTGACCTAGGGCGAGAGTCGTAGAGGACAGAGGTCACGTTTGCGACGACGAAAAAAAGTTCCATTGGAATTTGTCGGATCTGATCACGCGCAGTTGTTCGTAGGCTACCGGGATTCACACGGTTCGCTGGACGTGGGGAAAAAATCCGAATGAATCGTTCGAGTCGTTGAAAGTAATTGTAACGTGGTAGAAATGGCAGTATCATCGGCCGAGTAACTAGACTCCCGACGTGTCCCGACGTAATTGCTCAATCGGTGTTTCCGGTAACGTCACAACCCTCGTCTTGGTCAATTGTCGCGATATTCACGATTTATTCGCATCGTTGCGCTGGCGAATCTAAATTGACGAGCAATCGCGGACCCGCCACCGTAAAGCCGACAGGAAGTCACATGCAAATTGATTTTTACTCATTGCCAAGGTAACAGGCACGAGATAGCGAAAATAGTATTAGCAAATTGTCGCATATTTTCATTCCGTGAATGAGATTCATCGCGATACCATCGTTTATCGCTCGACCGATGTGAAATATCAGAAACTCTCCTGACACTCAGTTTGGTACATCTGCGACGGCGGTGATGTTAAAAAACGACGCCCTGAATACACCTTCGTTCCCATATCAGTCATTAATTTCTGTACGTCATCGTTCTTAAAAACGTACGAATACCAGATTACGTAAATTTCGTTCACGGTCAAAATTTTCCTCGGAAACTCACGAGCAGCAGGGCGCAACAGAAGTTACTGGAATCATTAGCACGATGGTATGTGTTGATACTGCGATATAGTTTCCAAAGTTTTCTCATTGATAAGCACCAGAGCTATCGTGTACGCTATTGGAACGTCGTCATTTTTGTCGGACTATAAATTCAAGCCAAGAAGACATCCGAGGTAAATAACGAGATCGTGGAATTTCGTTTACCATTTTCGTACCTCGTTGCCTGTGACATGCCATACATATCACGATTAGGCCGCTGTCAGATTAAATTTCCACCGGTAGATGGAATAAAGCGATGAATTATTGCCGTTCACTGCCGTGCCTCGGGGAAACATTGTACAAGATGCAAGTATGTAGTCACGTCGCGAATAGCAAATGTTATTCTTTCCCTATTTCGCACAGCCTTGAACGTTTGGTCGGTCGAAGCTTGATTCGCAAAAGAATCGGAAGCGTGGTTATCCCCAGAGCGGTCTCGCGAATAAAAACTTCTGATGTGACATTGCAAAACTAATTGTAAGCAACGCCGGGGCTGTGCGATAACAGTGATCGCTCAGCGTCGCCCGACGGGTTTGATAATTCCGAATAACACCGCGATGAAAGCAAAAAAATTGTGCCGTGACTCGATACGCAATTACGACTCGCATCTGAATCACGATTGAATCCGAACGAATATCTAATTGTTACGTCAGGCGTATCGTGATTCGCTGCGAAAATTTGGAACGTTGTTTGGCTGCTGTCAGTTGGACATTGATATTTATTGTTTATTGATTATTTCGAACTTGACAGTTGGACGCAACTGCGTCGCAGACTTTTCATCGCGGTACATCAACATCGACGCGCTCGTCCGAGGTATCACCGTCTTTGAGGTACGCTCTCGTTATTCGGCAGCATCTTTAAAGATCAGACCTTTCTCCGTTCCATTGATCGCGAGGGCTTCGTTGCCTACGGAAACGTTCTCATCCCTTGGCTTTCCCGTCGCCCGATCCTTCTTCTGTCTGAGCAAACTCCGCGATATCGTCCGAGTTAAAGCGACGCGGAGCCCTATTTTCCACGCGTCTACCTTCGTCCGCGAAAAATGTAGCCAGCGTCGCGAGATTACTCTGAAAAATATATTCTTACGTAACTTATTTTTTTGCGTTTCCCTGCATTTCAAAATATTTTGCACGCTGATTTTATCGCGACGTAGCCGTGTAAACAATCGACGGGCTCCAAAGTTCACGAAGATTGACGCGCTGCACTTACGCGTTGTTACATCTGCTGCATCCATTTTCCTCGTTGCCATCCGACATTTTTTACATCGACGTGTCGGCGAGCATTCTGCGAATAGGATACAGCAATTTCGTGGAGCTAATCTTTACTCGGCATTTCTGCCAATGAAAGGGTCGAGATAACGTACGTGTACCGAATCGAGCATCCATCTACTTCAAGTTATCACTCTTAATCTCCGGTCCCGAAGGCCATGGAAACGCTAGATAATCAA
Source organism: Arge pagana (assembly GCA_963969455.1). Classification (NCBI taxonomy): domain Eukaryota; kingdom Metazoa; phylum Arthropoda; class Insecta; order Hymenoptera; family Argidae; genus Arge; species Arge pagana. The sequence goes on along the minus strand of OZ018309.1, from coordinate 24,239,233 downwards.
CGCGCGACGTAGGAAGACCTACGTGCCGCTTCGAACGTCTGTCCTTCAAGGGATACCGACGCGACCTACATTAGGGCCGCCATTTTAGCGACCTTTTATCCCGCGGCCGAGGCCCTGCTGCGCATCAGTCTACTTAACCGTTGAAACTCCGCAAACCATTCGTAGTATACAAGCTGCAACAACTGTAAACTGTCAGTGACGCATATTTCCACGCGATGGCTTAAAGCTCAACGAATCGCACTGACATTGTCATGGTCATTGTGTCATTTTGTTCAATTCACGTAGGAAAAAAAGACGCTTTGATCCGTATTCTCGTGGATTTCGTTATTTTTCCGAAGATCAACCACAATCGACTGGTCGTATGACTCCGCAAATTGGCATACTCGTAGAATCAATTATTCGCGTCGGAATGATAGTTACATGTATTCGGTAGAATGGGGCTCGTGCAACGAACGATGGTGCGCGTTGCCCTTGGGTACTGCGTTGTACCTACGTGCAGTCTGCCACGTTTTTCTTCGCGGCTACGACGCAGTTCGGTCGCAATTTTACACGTAACGAAAAAGCGTTCCCTGCCATCTCTCGTATATTCCGTCGTTCTCATTCGAATCAACGCGGAATGCACCGCCCATTCGCAATCTCTCCGCCGCTGTGGTGGCAATTATTTATAACCCATGATATCTGACAATCAGCGTTACAAGTATCCGTAAACCAAACTTAACGCGTAGAATTATCACCCCGGTTCTTCGCGCGATGATAAAAAAAATTCAATTCAACAGTAATCGAGTGGGATCGATTTTGATCACACGCCGATCACGTCAGCCGCCGAGTCGAAACCCTACGGATGATTTGTAGAACGGAAAACGAGGTTGCGAAAAATAAAAAATGAAATAATAAGGCTTTCAGGTCACCTTGGCGAGGCAATTGAATTCAACGAGACTTTTCACGATTGCTTATCGATTGTGTCTGGTGACGTTCCCTTTTTCTACCACGCGCCGCAAGAGTGTTGGCAAACTTAATTCTCGACTCGTGGAGACGAGTTCTGTCATTTACGCGGCAGCAATTGTCTCTTCCGCCGTCTACGGCGTTCACTCCCATGGGATTGGATATAATCCATGGAGAAGTTCTGGGATCGGCGTAGCTGTGGTCGTCGTATCCTGTGCGACGTTTATATTGGTCGTGTTCTGCGTCGCCGGATATTGCGCCGTCTCCGCTATATTCGCTCGACGCTGGAGAACTTGCGGACGTATTCTCTTCCTCTCTTTTCAGCCGTGAACCTGGCATTTGACACCACTGCTCCACACGGCATCGGTCAACGTCCGAAATTGAAGCTGGTCGAAGCGTTTGCGGAGCAAATTGACTATCAATTTTCACCACTTTGTACACCTTGACAGAATCAAAAGCAAACGTTTCGCGTGATACCGTAATTACGCGTCACACGATCTCCCCTCCGTTGCGTCCAGCGAAAGTTGGTTTCGATGTGAAAAGCAGATTTTTCAAGTCACTTGTCCATCGGAACGAGTTTTAATATTGCTCGGTCATCGAGGAATAATTGGTAATTAATTTGAATCGTATCGGTTTTATTATTCATAAGCAAGGCGCAATCTCCACATATTTGGGTAAACTCTTCTGAAACTTGTCAGGCAGTCATCGGTCGACTTTTTTCCGCGTAGAATATCCGCTGCAAGTTTTGGCTCCCCTCAATTCGCAATCCCCACACGTCTTCGCGTTGTTTATACGGCATGAAATAAACGAATCCACGTGCATCTTCAGGTGTTCGTCGGGAATCCCATGTACACGTCCGGCATTCGAATAGTCTTGGATCACTGCAAACGGGACGAGCATGAAGTCGCTCAATACCTTCGTCTATCTTTCTCCGTGTAACATTTGATCGTATCAACTTGGCGAGATTTTTGTCTTTCCTAGATGCTTACCATCATCGTGCAACGACGGTCCGAAGGTGGATGTTTACAACGATGAAACCGCTTCAACGAACAAAGTCCTATATTCTACAACACGTGGCCTAGATTTATAGACTCCGAACGTTTCGTGGGCGATCTGAAAATTCAAAGTGCCCGTCGGCTGTGAACTTGAAAATGGCGTTATAAAATCGAGTCAGCCGTAAGAAAAATTCATCGCTTCGTTTCACGTATATTTTGCTCTCTTCTGCGATAAAGATTAAAGTTAATGAGATCCGATTAGCGATATAACGGAGATGTTATCGAATCGCGTTGCAGAACTTTGAACGAACGCCGACGAAGATTTCGCGTAGATTCCCAGACGTGGAAGCTCGCGAGGATCCAAGGAAGCGGAGCTTTTACGATTTTGCTCGATACCACGCCGCGAAACCGTGAGAGGAAAAACCCAGCGAATGTCGCATCGATTGGTAAAAGTTCGACGAGCTTTAAACGCAGCGCAAGCTGTACGTGTGCCTACGTACGTATCCCGCGTCTTTTTCAGCGCAGTGCCGCGTAATATCGACGCTCCGCCGCAATAGTTGGCTTTCCTCGAACGGCGCAGTTGCACGAGCATCGCGACGCCCTGGCGCCAGAAACGACGTTTCACCGTTTCTCTGCCGACGATATTCCGCCAATTTATTAGATGTTTTCGACAGTGTTGGCGAAAAGTTTGCGACGAATGCGTATCTTCGTTTCGATGATGCAACCACTTACGACTCGTCGTTGTCTGATCCTGAGATTACGAGCTCATTTGCTACTATTTTTTAATTACAAATACGTAGTTCGGAGAGAAAATCGATTGATCAATCAAATTCTTAACGAGAATTCAAGATTATCATTCTCAATTGTCGCGAGCTCGTAAATTATTGAACGTGGACTACGTGACGGATAGCATAGGATGTTTTTTGCACACGAGCCATTCCACCAAATCCTGCGCGCAAATCCATCCTGAACATTTTAGGATTTTTTTACGACTTCCTCACATTATTTAGGTATTAGCTGTGAGATTATAAATAATGTGAGGAAGTCGTAAAAAAATTGTCGAAAATTTTGAGACCGGATTTGGGACCGGGTTTGGTGAAATGGCTTGGACGTTAATTTTAAACACGTAAAATGGATAGCATATACGCAAATCCCACCTAAATAGACCGTAAAAACTCGCGCATAAGGAGCCGTAGATGCACGAGTCGTCGTGCGGCTTGAGACCAGTTATCTGCAAAGCTCTTTGGCACGAAAAAAAAACGGAAAGTGTTCGCGGTATCTGGAGATATTCTGCGTATACGGTGAATGAATTAGTTGCTGCACCATCGCAATGTTCAAATCGATAACAAGATTCGGAATGTAAAATTATGTAACGCCTTCCAGAGGTTGTTCACCTCGCGAAATACTCGGAGCCGAAGCAATCTCGTACGTATTCTATGTCACATCCAACTCGTTGATTATTGATCCGTATCGAATCGATCAAACGGCGGACTAATTTTGTAACATCTCGTTTCGTCGTCTGGCTATACATGAAGGCACGGAGGAACCGATCGGTAAAAGCGTTATCTGCCTGCTTCTATTTGCTGCGTTAACTGATACGTTTCGAAAAGGCTTCTGCTTATACGTCGTCGTGAACCTAGCATTCCTATCATCACTATCTTAGGATAATTCATTCGGTCCAAAATTTCAGGCGAATCCGAATCTCCGCAATTCCGCCATAAATCGTTGAATACAGACTAACAGTCTCGTTACCATCTTACCGAACAAGGGACTTTACGTGTCTCGTTGTAGTTTCGAAACGAATTACACTCGCGACCAGCGCGTGGCTGAGCTGGAATGTGAAAAACAGGCAGAACAATGAAACTAATAAATTAGAAGCGTTACAATTCAAAAATCACGACTCCAATTGTTCCGCAATTGCAGACTGTGAATTACGGCGAGTCTAAAAATAACGAGATCGGGTGTAATGTTCTTCTACGTATTATGGTTTACTGAAACTGGCTTTTTGTCCTTTGTACGTCGCTCTTTAATTTGTCAGCGTCGGCGATCGATATTTTTTTACGCGCACGCGGTGAATATGCACAAAACTAACAGTCTCCGTGGCTTTATGTTTATTTAAATTTTCTCCAAAGGAGGTTGCTGCGTAGTATCCGCGCTTTGTGCAGCATTTCTATTGATATAAACAGCCCGAGGCGGGTCCCTGACATTCGTTCCGTTCGCGGGCTTCTACGGACTCTATTTTCATCGCAGGTAGGTATTCACGATGCTGACAGATCGAAGCTTCTCTTTATCATAGAAAGTCAGGTTTTTGGAACGCGAGCAGCGTCGTTTCGCGTCTTTCAATGGCGTTCCGTTGAAAAATTACCCTCGATACTCGCGGAGTCGCGAATGCGAGGGACCTTGAAACTAGGAAGCTCAACGCACAGAGCCATGCGATTTAGAAGATTTACGACTGAGAAAACAACCCTCATCTCTTTTATTTTACCAATGTCTTTTCTTCTAATCTCGCGAGACATTTTTCACTCGAAGAAAGAACTTGTTTCGATACGCGTCGTGACAGCTATTTAACGTCACCTTTGATGACAAAACGCATAATCATTTAACGCGTAAACCGGAGTTCTGAATTCTTTTGGTCCGTGTTTAAAGTAAAAGTTATGACTTCGCATTACGTAATTTTTCGCCCGGTAATAATAGAGTTATGAAAGCGCCGTGCGAATTCGTTTCCCGTAACTTTCCTAAGAAAAATTATGGTAAGCTTTATTTTTTATTATAGTAGGAAGAATGGAACCACGTGATGAACGCAGTGCCGAATCTACGATTGTTCCGAACCGGAGCAGTAGGTTGCTAGCAGCGCCCCCGCCGAGGCTGTTGCGCCGCACGCCAAGGCACAAAATGAAGAGCTGTCATTCGTCGCAACTTCCCACTGCAAGACTTTGAGTGATCATTGTGATAATTTGTGATTAAAATAAATGCATTTTCGGTGATATACGAGTTTTATTCGGGATTTGAGTGATGAAATCATGAAATGTGAAGTTTGGTTTTCAATAATCGTATGATACAGAGATGGCGCGGTACATAATGACATGAATTTGTAACATTGAATCGGTATTCGTAATTAATAAATGTTGTTTCGTTAGCATAATCAACAGACTTGGTTTGCTTCGCACAACTCCTTGAGCCTTCAGATTTTTGCGATTTCGAAAAGTCGGGTTTTTGGCCGTATCTTCTCTCCTGGTGCAGCTATCGACCTGGGACCAACGGCATTCGATTCTGCTCGTCAAATTACGTCAGGAAACGAAGCGGCGATCGATTCTGAGACTCGTCGTGAATTAGGAATTCTTGAAGGCTATAGACTTCAGATTTTAAAGATTTCGAAAAGTCGGTTTTTTGGCCGTATTTTCTCTCCTGGTGCAGATATCGACCTGGAACCAACGGCATTCGATTCTACTCGTCAAATTACGCCAGGGAACGAAGCGGCGATCGATTCTGAGATGCGTCGAAAATCTGAGATTTTTGAAGGCTATAGCCTTCAGATTTTTGAGATTTCGAAAAGTCGGTTTTTCGGGCGTATCTTCTCCCCTGGTGCAGATATCGACCTGGAACCAACGGCATTCGATTCTACTCGTCAAATTACGTCAGCAAACGAAGCGGCGATCGATTCTGAGACTCGTCGAAAATCTGAGATTTTTGAAGGCTATAGCCTTCAGATTTTTGAGATTTCGAAAAGTCGGTTTTTTGGCCGTATCTTCTCTCCTGGTGCAGATATCGACCTGGAACCAACGGCATTCGATTCTACTCGTCAAATTACGTCAGCAAACGAAGCGGCGATCGATTCTGAGACTCGTCGTGAATTGAAAATTCTTGAAGGCTATAGACTTCAGATTTTTGAGATTTCGAAAAGTCGGTTTTTTGGCCGTATCTTCTCTCCTGGTGCAGATATCGACCTGGAACCAACGGCATTCGATTCTACTCGTCAAATTACGTCAGGGAACGAAGCGGCGATCGATTCTGAGATGCGTCGAAAATCTGAGATTTTTGAAGGCTATAGCCTTCAGATTTTTGAGATTTCGAAAAGTCGGTTTTTTGGCCGTATTTTCTCTCCTGGTGCAGATATCGACCTGGAACCAACGGCATTCGATTCTACTCGTCAAATTACGTCAGCAAACGAAGCGGCGATCGATTCTGAGACTCGTCGTGAATTGAAAATTCTTGAAGGCTATAGACTTCAGATTTTTGAGATTTCGAAAAGTCGGTTTTTTGGCCGTATCTTCTCTCCTGGTGCAGATATCGACCTGGAACCAACGGCATTCGATTCTACTCGTCAAATTACGTCAGGGAACGAAGCGGCGATCGATTCTGAGATGCGTCGAAAATCTGAGATTTTTGAAGGCAATAGCCTTCAAAATTTCTCAATTTTTGACGAGTCTCAGAATCGATTGACATTTCGACATCGCAAAAATCTGAAGGGCCCATTCATTATAACTAAAATAATCTCAACAATTTTATATTTTCTTCTCTATTTAATATCACCAATATTAATAAAATTTGTACATCAAATAATTCATTGACTTTAACTGAATATAAAATCAATAATTATATAAAATACTTCAAACTTAAATATCATACTAAAAAATATTCAAATTGCCGTCATTTGTTTCGTAGAAACGAATGTTCGTGGACCCATGTTGATATCTTCACCAGAAAAGAAATTATGACTGATAATCCCAGTTTCCGAAACCGCAATAATCCGGAGGCGAAGGCTCCAAAAATTCTGGATCCTCGACGCATCTTCAAATCGAGCTTCACTTCGTTTTTTGACTTCATCAGGGCCTGCGACCGAACTGCCGTCGATCCCTCATCGATAATCTTAACAGTAAATAATCCACAATTAAAAAAGCCGACCATATAAAATGGCATCAATTCCAAGGGTTTTTTGTGCAACAGGTTCAACACAAACCCTCCAATAAATATGCTCTCTTTGTTACCTATTGGGTAGACGTGGTCCCCCCTAAAAAAATACCACTACAAAATAAAAATATGCATCGTTTTACTTCGCGGACGACCTGCGTTGAACGCCAGGCGCTCGTGAAACTCATCTTCTCCCAAACGTATCAATTTGGGGCCCCCTGAAGATCTCCGAATGCTGTGTAAAATAGTAACGAGTGACGTGACTGTGGACGAAGCATACGTCGAATCAATGCTCGCGTCCAGATACGCAGACCCCGATTTCGTCAACGAATGTTGATCCGAACAATGAACGTGATTCCATACGAAATCCAGGATCCGTCGGAACATGAAAAATACGCGTATATTTTCGCACGAATCTGGCTATTTATGTACAGATTTACACGTTGCTATATTTATCTCACTCACTTGCGCTAACTTGTCGTGTCGATTTCAACGTTTTGCCAATGTAGTATCTCATTGCAGTTCCTCCGAAGCTTCGTGATAACTGTGTTGGTCTTATTCTACCTGATCTCTAACTCTGCCAAAGAATCCGACTCGCCAAACGCGGAGCTCCGTGCAAACTGGTTTTCCTTGACTAGTGCACGCGAAGAGTCAACTACCATCGAACGAAAAGCAAACGGGGAACGAAACGGAGACCACAGATTTTTGATGAAATTTGGGATGATTCCGCATCTTCTTTATGAGCTCCGTATTACGCGTCGATCAATCGATCATCGAGCAGTTATTAAATTCAGAACGATAACCCGCAATACGATCCGACTAACTTTCACTCGTTTCTCCTGAATACACGCTAATTGAACGTCCGACTATCTTCTCCGTTGGCAAAGAGCTTTGAAAATAGTTTTCCACTCCCTTTGCTCCGTGCAAACGTGATTATAAATCGTAAGGTCAGAAACCGGGCAAAGATTGACGGTAGAAATCATCGCTGGTACGAAAATCGCTCGATTATTCAAGAGGTGTCAGAAATAGTTGCGGATGACGTTGGAAAGTCATAAAAACGACGTAGAGAGATAATAAAAATTCACGTGAAGGAATTTTTGCGTCAGATGTTATATCGGAGCAAAGTGACACGAATAGCCTCGGTATCCGTTCGCAATTTTCACCTGTATACTAATGCAAATTTGGATCCGAGATCGAATATTAACAAGTCCCTCGGATCACCACGCGGCGCAGTTCTCTGCGGGTTATTTTTATTACAGCGAATCCAACTTCAGTTCGCTTGTAAAACGAAAACTTTTCCATCGGACTGCGTGATAATATCATTATCGAATGGTGCAACGTGTATACGTTTCTCAACTTGATGCGTCACTCACCTGCTCGTTGTCCCAGCAGTGATTCGAGAAGCTTCCAGAAGAATCTAGCGGAAAATCTACGAAATTAATGGCACGAACACGTAAATTCTGGACGTTTATCTAATCTCTGAACTGTTAACTTCACGTCACTAATAATTAATACCGTTCGAGTCACATCGCCGCTTCTTGATATTCGACTCTCGTCAGAGACAACGGCATGACTCATGATTAAAATGCGCGTCAAGCTGAAATTGATGTGGCGGAACGCGTATCTCGCGTGGAGTTAATTTAGTCGGAGCTGAATTATTTTCATTCGATTCACGACCACGCGAAGATAGCACGAGACTCTCTCGCACGCTTTCATCTCGATTGTACGAGCTATCATATGTTCGTAGGCAACGCGTTTGACGATCTCCGCGCATCTCGTTGCCGACTCACGATGAAGATCATACCGGAAAATAAATTTCTGACAGCTCAAGTAAACGTATCGCACTTTTTGGTTAGAAAAAAATTTCTCACGTGACCTAAGCTTCATTAAATATTGCGCAATCACGCGAATTTTTGTATCTCTGTACGTACAATTATTATGCGAATTCGTCCCAAGCGCTGCGATCGCGAGACGCTAATTCATTTACGAGCGAAAAAGCGTCTGTGTATTGCTTTTAACCTATCGGAACGGTTTTCCAGTACGGCTTTTTGCCAAGATCCTTTGGACGGAAATATCTCTTCCGTTAGCTGATGAGATTCGTCATTGACAGTCGTTCTCATCGGTAAAACAGGTTTCTCGCGTGAAATATGATTATGAGATGATCAGTCGTATCATCGTCGCGTGCCGCGCAATATGGATATGTGTTTGCAAAATTGCGAGGTAATATATGTATGCACATCTACAGCCAGCTTTTACATCTGCTAGTTTACAAGCAGCAAGACAATGATCGTAAGGCGATAGGTAACATTTAACGTTTGTGCAGGTGACACGCAAATTCGTACATACGTTGGACCGTGACTGTTTTCAGATACAAATCAAACAACGATTAATCTTTTCTACACAAAAGATAAACGAGCGTGTCCAAATGTGAAAATGATCAATTTAATGCGACCGTGCTACGTTACAAAATCTTTTTAAAAGTCAACACTGCTGAAATTCGAATGTTTGCACGAGTGTCTTCCGTGACGTATACACGAAGTGCCAAAAAAATAGCTTCTGAAAATAAGTCGGAGTCGAAACTATTTTTTTCCAACTTTTAAAGCTGAATATAAAAGTCACGAATCTACTGCAGCTCAGCATATTGAAGAGTGTCGTTAACGCGCACTTCACGGTCTAATTTTCAAACGATACTCCATTTTCAATTTTTTCGTTGTATCGAGAAATCGTTACAGCCATGGAAAATCTATACAACACCTGGCAAAATTCGATTCTTTAACTGATAAAGCAACGAGAATTGTTTCGCCCAGTTTTTGTTATCTTACCCAGATTTCTCTTCATTGGAATCTACGAATTTTCGCGGCTTTGATCGTGGTCGGATCATGGAAAAACAACCCTTATGCACTCATCGGTTGCGGGTAGTATAAATAAATCTTTCCAAGGTGATATGTTATTCCCGATTTTTGCAACGTAGATAAACATGCTACATTTGCATACATTTGTTCGCTCATATATTTTTCGCAAACAATTTTTACAGAGAGGTATACACACTTTTGGCAATCAGAATACTGCCACCTTTGAGTTGTGCCAATAATGCTTGCAAGAGCGTGGACCATCGTCACGGATGGAATAGTTTTCGTGGTTAACGACCCGGAAGATATGTCGGAATAGCTTACCTGCCGCTACCATAATGACAACGCAGTGCGTTAAGGGATAGAACACGCCGAGAGCTTAAATTGACGAACAAAGCCTCCGCACGCTAGAGATGACAGAATCAATCTGGTGTAAACTGGATCCTAAGTAACGTTGGCACGAAACGTAGTTCTCTCTCGATAGACGTCATTTCGTTGGCGACAGTCTAGTTGCCACGACAAATATTGACAACCGAACCGCGAAGCCATATGTAATCCGAACACTAAATTTGGCGTGTAAAAATAGAACGATTTGCATGGTGAAAAAATGTATCAAACGCTTCATTATCTGACGCGATAGCTCCTGACGTCGTATGTAGAATGCGAGAAGTAATAACAAATATAATGCAGTAAACGTCGGTGGTTTCGTTGATCAGCTGACAGAGATACGTACGTAAAAGCTCGAGCGTTTATTAGACGTCGAGAAAAGTCTGATTGTAAGATAGAGATTTTCATTTCGGTAGCAGTTACATGGATATTATTCAACGAAACGTGCCAAATATTCTTCGAGCATAGCGACCATCTCAACCGTATTATTACGTGGGCCTCGAGATGAAATTAGACGAGGCTGTCTCGCGAGCTGCGATTTTTTTCGGATGAGCTTTCGAGTCTGCGATCACGCAGGCACTGTTTGCCGCAAGCTTTCTCGCAACCTTCGATCGGGTTTGGAATTGATTTGCCAACCATCACTTATGCGTGCAGCGTGTCATGCGGAGAAATATCGATACGGAGCGAATAAACGGAGAGAGACTCAACAGCCTTCGAACACCGCCCCAATCTTGGCTTCGCTGCCGTGTATAAACTATTTTTGCACCGCGAATATCGTGCGTGGCATCCAACAAAATTGAACAGCGGGCACGTGCTCGCTAAATGCGATTGTGCGATACGGTTCGAAAATGGACGAGGAAAATTCGTCGTGTTTTCGTCAATTCTCTCCATCCTTCTCGTCCTCATCTTGTCAGTGGATCTCTCCAACTTGACAAGTGGTTCTGCGCGGTCCTGCGGAGATGACCTCATGTATTTGTCGAAATCCACTCGGCAATGCGAATCTCGACGTTGCACCGCGCCACCGACTCGTGATGGCATGAGCGAGCGACGACCCGCCATGTACGAAAATGACCAGGATGTAATAGCGCGAATAGCACTTCGGCAGCTGCTCGCCGAACTGCGAAGTAAACATCGACCACGTAGCTCGGCAAAAAAGTCTAGCAATAATCCTATTTAAAGGAAAGTTGTAAAAATGACTCGGTCTGTTTTTGTTATACCTCGCGACAAGAAAAATAGTTACTCAACGCGTGCCGAAAAGTTCCGGTATTTTTCAGACTGGTATTGACAGATCGGGTGCGGTTAGTTGGTTGGTCAGTGGTGAAAGAGAATCGACAAGGCTAAAGACCTGGCGATCTGACGGCAAGCTCATTTGACGCCCGTCGACTTTTTTTGCCAGTTACTTTTACGCAGTTGACTGTCTTTACTTGTCACGAGGAGGCGGCGAAACTGATGCTGATGAACCGGCCAACGTGCATCTCGTTCGTAACGAATTCGATTGTTTATTTTTGGGACTTATTCTCGTAGCAGTTATTTCTCCTTGGCATCCGGCCACATCCCGCCGAAATACCATGCCAGACGTATTAGTCAGATCCGCGATTCGTCATTATCACTACCTCGGCGAAAGCTGCGAAAACAAACCCGGCGATAGCGGCGCGTCGCGAACATTGCAAGTGCGCGTGACAATAAGCTCGCGTTACGAAAACGCTCCGAGACGCATCGGTGACGTCAGAACTGAGAATATCTGCGCAGCGAGCGCAGTGACGCGATTCGGGATGGAAGTTTGGTACTCGAGATCTATCGGAGTCTGGGACAACGCGGTGCCTGGCGTTCGCGCCACTCGCTCGAGAGCTTTGACGAAGACCTTGTTGCCCGCGGTGGCGCACGCGGATCGCACGGACGGAGGCTCGAAAGCTCGTTCGGTGATATTTCAAGGCTAAATTCAGCGACGGATATACAACGGTGCCGGGACCGATGTATCGAACACCAGCAGTAGAGTGTCAAGTCCAAGAAAACATTACTCCGGTTCGAGGACACGCGAATCGTCTGGCTTTTATTGGACGCTGCTCTCATTTCTATCACAATAAATCTAGTCTTTCGGAAAACCAGCCGTGGAAATCTCTGCGTTTCGCGGAGTTATTCCCTTTGGCACATCGTATACCGGTGTGTTTTAGATTTTGGCGTAGGAGTCGAGACGTGTCGTCAGAGCAGGCGCCAAGCTCCGTTAACATGCCCTGCCATCAATGGTATCTGTTATTTGGCATCTTAAAATAACGAGAAAGGAAGCGGAGGCGAATACGACTCGAACGCATCGTACACGCCGTGACCATGTGCTACGAATCATGCTCGGCAATCTCTCGATGGAATTTGATTCGAGGAAGGGTGACCGATGCGTCTATCGTCATTGTCAACCTGCCCAAAAATCTTTCAACCGCGATCCTAACTCGAAAGATCGTTGGTCAATCGCTCAGCAAAGTCGTCAGGTGAGGGCGCGTGATCGTAACGAGCGCCATCTTCTCAATGCAGCGCTCCATCGCACCGCGTCGCTTCGCCGAACCATTTCTCTTCATCTTATACCGGAAGCTTTCGATACTTTCGTGCAATTTTAACACCTCGTTACTCGCCCGCGTCGCGTATACTCTTCGTAATCATCTCTAACAGACAATATAATCCCTACCACGATCGACCACGAGATATCACGAAAATTAACGGAGCTTAACAAGGTGCGAATTACGCATTCGCACAAAGCTGTGCAGACCCCTAACTCCGAGTCGCATATACGCTCTAATAATTCGGATGTTTATCTCGTTGACACTTTTCAAATTTAGCGACGCGACATACGCGGTTACTACACGTGTTCGTTGAAGTCACGGGCAAACGTTGTAAAAAAACTTAGGAGCCTATGGGAATTTGCGCCCGAATGTAAATATTTATAAAATGAATATTTCAAACTTGTTTGGAGATTTCGTCGATACCTATCGATAACTACCTTCGGATTCGCTCAGAATTGGGTCAGCTGTAAAAATAACTTTCACGTATTTTCCCGACTTATCGCTATCATAAAAATAGTATCTCGCGATTATGAAAATAAATATACTTATTCTAGAGCTCTTCCGAAGTTGATAACGAGTTTTGATACACGCTCAGCAATCCCAATGTATACTGCAATTATATATTCAAATTTATAAGCAGTAAATTTGGCAAATCGACGAGCATTTTTCGAGCGTGCTGTGTCATAACGGAATACTTAAACATTTTGCAATCGCTATTCAAATCCGATGCTAAGTTCATTTTGCATGTCACTTTTAATGGCTCTTGTAAACTGTTTTCATTAGTTCGACAAACTTCTGTACCGGAATGATATTGCTTGCATATATACATTTTTGATCTTTCAGGTAATGATAAAAAAAAATACTCACTCGAAACCCGGAAACGGATCGTAGCTCAATCGAGTATCGTATAATCAAGCGGTTCATTCTCGTTCCCACGCGATGATGCCACGATAACGCGGTATCCCGATATTTATTGGAAAACTCGTGGCAACGATATACAAATATGTTTTCAACACCGCGTCAAATATTTTCCCACCTAACCGCATATAGTAGAAGCGTATTGAAAAACATCGAAAAATCAAGCGCGTTCGGAATACGTATTCGCAATCTAATGATAACGTTCGTTACAAATGGGCAGCTAAAATAAAATACCGTTGGAGCGTAGCTAACGAGAAAATCATCCTCGCAGGATGAAAACACCGTCTCGTCAAGTTCAAGCAAAAATAGAAGGAAGTTCTTCGCGTGACTACTCGAAGAATTCTCATTTCATCGTGACCGAACTACATGCTATGAATAGCGCGATAACATGCCGAGACGAGCGAAAGAAAAAACGATCAACAAGACTCCACGTTCGTTATTTTGCAGTCCCAGTTGTTTCATTATTAACGACGAAGTTATGTTTTGAATTACTGTCACCAGCGACGTACATCACGCTATTTTGCAATACCTCTGGTTCGATTTATGGATATAGTTGTTGCCGGTTACGCGTGTTATGTCACTGAGCTTTTTGATTATTGTCGTAAACAATGCACAACTGTTCCCAATTATCGTGCTGACGATTCAGCTGCGTGATGAAAACTGGCGAAAACTCGATGATGCGTTCATTGTTAGATCAGTGAAGTCATTCAGCTTCCATTGTAAACAGTGACTTCTGTGAAATATTCGCCTCCACGTGCCTACAGTCACAGCGGACAGATCCAATCTCAACTGTGCGTTATGAAACACACTACTCGTTGATCTCCGACCCGTATTATACGTAGGGAAGGCAACATTCTGCTTGAAGCATCGAAGCGTAAAGTTTCAGATCGTCATTATGTCACTTGTATTTCATCATTACTATGCCAGTAATTACGCAACTTGTATTTGCTTATTCTCGTGGTTGTAAATATGAGAAACGTAGAAAATTTGATGCTCGAGACGATCTGGAAGTTTATGCTTCGAGCAGAATGTTGCCTTCCCTACATATTAGCAAGAGCTAAGCACATGCTACGAGTCCACGTGGCAAGCAACGTCACAAATACGATTTTTCGCGCACGAAGCTAGTTCTTGAGACACGTATTCAACTGACAACTGGTAAACAGTATTCAACGAAGCGTGACGACCAGTTCGATGATTCGACAATGCAACCATTCCACCGGAATCGAGTGTAATCAACAGACATATAAGGTTTGTTCTTTACACTGCATTCGTGCGCATTGTAACGATGCAATACAACTAAAATTATGTCAGACTCGGGGTCACAACGAGACCGTAACTCAGGTCAAGGACTGACGAATTGACTATCGGAATATTGAAAGGGCAAGCATGCCATAATTTTCCTCTGCAGGAAGCATCAATACCCGCAACGAACGGTAAGGACGGACATGTTTCACCTTTTATAAAGCGATACATTCACGAGCGATGATCATATGTCATACGTATGTTCGTGGTATTGTCAGCAGAGTAGCTTGACGTCGTAATCCTAATCGGGCTGCATCTATACGAAATACGCAATCATTCGGTATTTCGCGTAAGACGTAACAACGTTCGATTAATATCGCAAATCGTGAGGAGAGCGAGACAATATCAGGTCTAGTATGTATGCCATTTACATTACGAATGGTTACTTGTGCCCTCGTTATTCTGATGAATCAGGGCCTGGACATAACCTACCTTACGTCAGCGTATCGCTCCGCGAAGTAACCTTGGCCTCGACTCCCTACATCTCCGTACCATCTAGAGCGATGGATTCTTACATCGTAGCAAGCAAGGTGATCAACTGTCCCATCGGCATACCACTACGAGCTGCTCACTTGACAATTCATCGTTGCAGGGTCAGTGAATTGATATTTTTCTTCGCTTCTTGCAAATATCATATTTGCGCACATTCCCATTTTAAAGTACTCGATCTCTGAGGACCTTCCTTATTTCCACATGGATGTATTCTGCGAGATGAATGCCATCTCTGGATGCCTATCGTACTGATGAGCAGATACGGCGAGACACCTTAATATTTAGCTTTTCGAAGACATGCGCATAACAAAAACATGATAACGAACGGAATAATTTGAATACGTTACATCGTGTATTCTCTTGTGTCCAGACTGTTCGTCTCGACGTGGTTTTAATCAGATAACGGGGACGCAAGAAAGGTGTAGCTGCTCAGCAAATTTGAGCAAAAGATGTCCCAGCGAAGTGTCGACCCTCTACACGAGTCATCTCGTCAGAGTGGGAGCAAGAAAAGTATCGGAGTGAAATTTACAAAGAGGTTGATGGCCTCGTACTTATAGGGAAATCGTGCGATTGATCGACACTGCGGTAATTCGATATGGTGTTAGCGAGTGGCGCTTATCGCGTAGATTCGCGTGGAGAGGATGTCGGTGAAAAATAAACGACTCGTCGAAGCGATGACTCGAAACGCTAATGGCGGGAGAAACGCCACGATAATGTCGTGTGATTTGCCATCTATTTTTAAACTTACTTCACTGCTAATGAACCGCAGAAAATACTGGTGCCACTTAACCATTCGCAATAATTACCTCGCATATCCTGACCATATAATTTACAAGAAACGACAATGAACAACTTGTATTTTATTTCCATTGCCAGATCTGCACGAGAGATCGTCAAGTTCGAAGAAATAACGCATCGTCTCAAATTCTTCGAGCAATTAAACGTCAGTGGCATTTTTATCGTCGTTACTTTCGCGCGTATCGCGCCGTTCTTGGTTACTGCACGGCTGCTTTACCTTAAAAAATGGAAACATTGAGCTTTGCTGCGGCCACTTGTCTCTTAATGTTACGAAGCGAAGAATTTTTTATTATTTTTTTTCATTGCCACTTATCAAGTTTCCTCGGTGCGCGTTGTGACTATATTTAATCGGGTACCTTTCGCGTTAATAAGTCAGCGGTGTCACCAGCATGAATATCACGTCGCATAGCCGCAGTGGAAATTTCCACCAACGAAACCCATAGGCGTACTCTGACGCGAATTTGTATAATTTGCGACACGCGACAGACGTCCTGAAAACGTATGAGATTAAGAAGAAACCTGAATACCTGGCGTCAGCTACGTATCGAGAATTGGATCTAAATTTTGGCGCATCAACGTATCGGCACTGTCGCTAGAACGAGGCCATCGCGAAACCGAACAAATTCCGTCTTCTCACGTGACAGCCAAGAAGTTGATGGACAGATCAGCAACCAAATGTAAACGAATATAAAAAATAATCGACGCGCACTGCTGATTCACCAGCTAGATGATAATACTATGATGATAATACTATGATACGCCATCGAATTTATCATCTATTGTATTAAGTGATTCATGAAAATACGTCGAATCAATGACGGATTTTCTAGATTATTGCATTTATTTTTCCAATCAATTTTTTATCGTCATTTGTTCGTGTCGCTGGTTGTTCAAACTCAATATGACTAATTTATTAACCACTCGTGTACTTGTAAATGATAGAGAAAAGCTTTCTCGAGCGTCAAAAATTTTTATTGATCGCTAAATAGCTTTAAACTTTTAGCAACAACGTACAAATAAACGGCTTACATTTCGAGTGGTGGGCGCGATTAAGAGATGTAACGCGGAATTATCTTTCGATACCGCGCATCGATGAGGATCACTGCAAGATCAGGTGGCCCAGTTTTATGTCTTTACAATTGCAATCAAATGGTAATCATTTGCTAATAGTGCTTCGAGTGTGCCATAAACTTGATCGGCAATAAGTCAACTATCGCGTTGGATTTTTCATTAATTAAACGACTTTCTTCGGTAAATCGGGTCTCCCATTTGGTTTGAAATATCGTCGATGATCTTCGTGACTGACGGAGATCGGCACTTCAGTGTCAAGTCAACCGTACCCTTGAGAGGATATCAAACGAATGAAAGATTCATTAGCATCTTATCCACAGCTCAAGGTGTTGAATATACGATGACATCTAGTTCTGGTTTACCCTTCTTCATTGACTCTGTCAAACGCTTAGTGTCAAACGGAATATTCCCTCGAAATATCAATTCCGAAGGGAATTGAAACTCTGGGTAATTTCTGGCATTAGGCTCTCGAGAATCGAATAAATTTCACGTCTCGACTAATTCCGAGGTGTCTGAAGTATCGTCGTCTGGAAAATTTAAAGCTGCTGTATCGAGAAACAATTTAGGTTTCATTGCCTACCGATCCTGCAAATTGCACGAATAATACACGGTGGTCGTAGAACATAAAATGAAAGTACTCACGCGCGGTATACGGAGATGACGACGCGAGGATACACGAAGTGGCGCGATGAGCAAACATTCAAGACTATCACGGTATAATATTTGAAGTCCGGTCAAGGTACGATTGGGATGAAATCCTAATACAAATGATCGACAAAATTGACCTCGTCGTTGTGGAAACACGATGTCTGCGCGTTCGTCGACGGTGTCGCGTGGTCTACGGGGATTAGGATCAGAAGATTGGACATTGAACATCAGTTGTTGATTCTTGTAATTTTATTTATTGAACATGACATAAAAATCACGACGCGTAATATGGTTAAACAAGGTCTATTGTAAGCATTCAAAACGATGTCGATATATTATTTATTTATCAATGTACGCCTAATATTTTAAATGAATTTCTTATCAAACGCTAACAGATTATTTTTACTCAATTACGCATATGTATGTGTATATATATATATATATATATATACACACGCAGATGCGCACTCATATATATATATATATATATATATATATATATATATATATATATATATATATATATATATATATATATATGCTATTTGCATGGAATGTTTACTCGTGATCCCACTTTATCAGCACCTATCATGTGCCGATATTTTTTGGTTCACTGACGAGATGTTTCCACAAATTAGAACTGTGCTTCATTAGTTACCTGTTTCTGCTTCGAACGAAGAGAAATTCTCTCGAAGCAAAATACATGCTTGCAACAAAGTCCACGCGTCAGACTATTACGCTGTTCTGTTTCCGGAACATCAGTAGATGCGAGAAAGTGAGATACGTGAGTTTACCGATAACTAGAACTACAGTTTTCATATCGTAAAAATAAATATTCGTACGAAATTGATGGCATGAAACTCGGTGAAATTTATTCTGGTTTGCAACATAGAAAATCTTTTCTCAACCAACAAAGTGACTCTTAATTCGTGGGCTTTTTGGCAGTGATTATGGTCATTCACGTTCGAGGGAAAAACATTATGAATCCGCTGAGAATCTTGTTTTTCTCGTACCATCTGGGACTTGCAGTTTTTCAATGATTCGCTTCCGTTGCTTCCTCGATCAGCTTGAGATCGCTAAGTAACGTAACGAGCATATTTTTTCCTCGATCGTGTCTTAATAAAATCAGCTCAAAACGTCCAGGGATTTTCTTACGCGTGTCGTAATGACCAACACTCTAACGAGTCGAACGAACGGATAGAAGAATGAAATCGAACGAAAGAAGGAGGAAATAATATTTCTCGAATAATAAATAGATCATACTTCGACGAGTCCTTAACTCTAGTAACACCGCATAATCAGTACAAATCATGAGTTAGATTTGTAACGAATCAAGACAGATTTTGTTCTGTGGACCAGATAAAGAAACGCTGTCTCGATTTATCCGTTAGCAAACTTTTACTCAGCACCACGATATAACACCCGATCGATATTTTTTAAGCAGTCTTACAGTGGGCGGTAACTTTTGAAGATTAATCAACGTCTGATTTTATTCAAATAGCCACACCAATCTTTCATCGTACATTACTGAAACATTGATAATTTTCAAACTTCACCGCAATTTTATTTTTATTAGGTACGTGAAAACAGGTAAACTGCTTATGCCAAATTCTGCGGCAACGATTTCGAAAAAGACAAAATTAACCATTCTCGAAAAGCGAAACGAATCATTTGCGATTTAGTCGAATTATAAAGAGATTAGCAACTGTTCGGAAATTTGATCGGTGACCTGAAACAATTCGGAAACCCGTATCATCGTCACGAAGCGTATCGAAATTTTGTAGATGGAGCTCGTAAAATCAAATCGTATTCATAGACTTGGCAGAGAAATACAGAATTTCAGTTTCAGATTTTTTTTTCAATTTTGGATTTTTTTAAATCGTTGCAAAATAACTCTATCTTAGCTTACGGTATCACAGAGTCACACACGGTATCAATAAATAGCTCCCAGTTCGTAAATTTCCGAATAAAATAATGAGATACATTTGCTGAATTCAAACAAAATCAAATTCTCTCGTAAAATTGTGATCACGTTGAAATTGCATTAGTGCAAGTAGATAGATGCGACATATTTACTGGTGTGTCGATGCGCCTTGGCGAATGAAACCGTTTGCAACGTGCCACGATTTCATTCCAAAACTATAAACAACAAATTCAATTCACGACGAAGCAATAATTTGATTTCTGTTAAATCCATCCAATTTATCCAATTCTCTACGAATTATATAATCTCATATATTAATAGACTTTCCATTTCATCATTTCGAAAATCTTCGAACTGCGCTTAAATAACGCTATGCATTTGTTAGTAGATAGATATATTCCAATGTTCATCTGCCCGATTATCCAGCGCGCGCGCGCGCGCGCGTTTTGTGTGTGTGTGTGTGTGTGTGTGTATGTGTGTGTGTGCGACTATAGGGTTGATTTACAGCGGGCTAGCAATTAATCGTAACGTAAGAATCATCCGAAAACAAACTCTTCTTCTCCCGGAACTAGGTTTTTGTAAGACTCGTGACTTGTAACGGGGAAAAGTATAATAATTTGGTGAATTTATATCATGATATTCCGTTTATGTCAATAGCCGGAAATGAAAAGTAAATCGCTGATAAGAACGAGGGTAGATGAATTTCATAGCAATGACACGTGACTCAAATAAATATGTAGTAGTTCAATTTTAAATCCGTATAACATGACGATCCTCAAGTATTTAAAATAAATCTATTTTTAGGCTTTAATTCGTTGCAATTACTGTCATTTGGAATAATAGTTAACTGATCTGCGACTTTTATGTAAATGTACATATACCATAGTTAGCGGTGATGCACATAATTTTTCGTTTATCTCTTCAGACGCCAACGTGTTTTGCAAGTGACTCGTTCGTAAATAGTTGCCAGTCTACTACGATCATGTTTCACTCGTGTTTTATGTACTAGGATGCCGTTGTGGAGGAACTGATTATTATTACACTACCTCGAATCGACGAGAAGTCAAATTCGTAATGACACACTCGGTTCTTCGTTCTTCATTCCTCATCTCATCGTACGAGGAGATGTCCGAATATCCGTTTTTCAACTTCAAGATAGAGAAGCTACTGTGAGCGACGATGATTCAACAAGCCCCAAGGCCGAAGCATGTACAGAGTTGTCGCGCTCGGGTTTCCATTGCATGGAAATAATAGATCTGCTTGCTTGAAAATATCAACGGTTCGTCAAAGTTTTCGTCTAGCTTCCGCAATTCTTCACTTTGATGGAATATTTGGACTCGCTCAATCCCAATTCTAAGGATCGCTTAGAATTCACGGTCCGCCGAAGATTCGAACGAACGTTCCGTTTTGACGTCGAGAGTTTCAACAGTATTTTAAGATGATGAAAAAATAGGAAAAGTCCGGACTCAACAAAATGTCGCTGGTATTTACTTCGCAAAGATAACATTGAGAAGTCAACGGAAATTATTTGACCCGACGTGTGATCATCAATGATCTTCGCTCACCAGACAACAGGTGGCGCCGGGTCCGGGTCTGGACAGGAACGAGCTAGTAGTTTTAGGCTTGTTCCCGAACCAGAAGGAGCCGAGGTACGGCGAATCTCAATTGGTTTTGAACCAGCAGCGGGTGGACGGCCCAAAACCACGTGATTGTTTCACGAGAGGTTGCGCTGATCTTCCGAGTTATCGTCTGCTTTCTTTAAGGATCTTTTCAATTTGTCCACCAGCCTGTTATGAAATTTGTTCAAAGAGTTTGAGCTCCCGGTCTTTGGAGGTGAACTACCGGTACTTTTGCTCGGACTTTGAAGAGAGCTCTGCGACGTCCTCGAAGATGTCCTTGAGAAGTGTCTAGATGTCAAGGGAATGGGACGATGAGCCGGTGACGTGAGATAATCCGACCCCGGGGATGTAGATAACGAAGGTCCTTCAGACTTGGAACATTCGGACACCTGGAACAGAATTAAACAAACATTTAATAAGAAATATATATATATATGTATATATATATATATATATATATATTCAGTACAGGCGGTTGCATCCGAATAATCCAATTCGATGATAGTGCTGCAGAGATCCGCCACCAATGCAACAAGTAAAAGGCATTTTGACAAAATGAATACGCAATGTGAAGTCCAAGGCGAATGAGCGGCTATGGATTCCCTTTGCAGCGGGCACTTGACCTCGATCATTATTGAACTTGTATAAAATAAAACTACTGGGATATGTTAAAAAAAACTAACAAACGATTAGTTTCGCAAAGTTTCGGGATACCCGGAATGATTTAAAATCCAAATAAAATTGAACATTCGCACATAGTTTGCAGCATTCTCACTGGGACATGACATGCAAGGTCGCAGATCCGGAAGTCTTCTATCGACGTTTACCAGTCCGTGTGCCTTATTCGGCTGATAATTAGTCACACGCGGAAATAATATGTCAATACTCATTTTGAAACAGATGTTCGTATAACCAGCCAACCAGTCCATGTGCAACAACTAAAATCTTTCGTACCGGAAAAGACCTTGAAATTCAAATTAATGTTTGCTGGACAGCATGAAATTATACCGACAATAAGTTAGGTAAAGCAGCTGCTGTCTCATCCCAGTATTATTTAGCTTTTAGATTCTTGTACCTACGTTCTTTCGGCGTGTGATTATAAGATGAAATTAATTTATATGATTAGCTATATGCGAGACTGGTGAGGAATTTGCAGTGCAATTGATTTCGCAATCCCGTGCACGTGTTTACGTTGCTGATCTTATTGTCAGTTAGTATGCCACGTAGACGCTATTGTCACCAGTAACGGTTAGTCAAAACGATCAACTTTATCTACGACTCTGCATCACATTTCCCATCGCATGGCTGGCTGCGTTATAAACGCCATCTGCTAGCATTCCAAGTAAAGACAAGGTCGGTTGCCGCTAGATCGGTTGTTAGTCTGTTTTTCGACCCTTTCACCTTATTCCTCGTTGGATCTGCCGAGCGAGTATCGGCGGTGTTCAACGAACCGTTCGCGAGCAGACAACAGCACGAACGAAGAAAGCCTACACCTTATCCGAACGAAATTACAGAGTACTAATTGCAGTCGCTCGATGATCAAGAAAAATGCGTAATAATTTTTTCCACGCTTCCCGAACTAGGCCACGATTCAGTGTTATTGAGTCAGTGTTAATACTCGAGTCAATGCTAAGTTATGCCTTGTACGTATAACGCGACCGCGGTCAGGTAAGGGACGAGCAAGCCGAAAACGGTCGGTACATTCCTTCGACTTTCTTCGGTGTACAAGCGTAAACGATAAACCGACCCGCAAGTTGGGCCGATGGCGCCGGTCACATTGAGCGAGAGCGATCAATACTTGTTCGTCACGTATCTACGTTTACTCGAAAACACTAATAGGTTTCGTCAGCGTTAATCAACGACTTAATCACCTCTATCCGTTTATTTAACATATTTGAGGCAATTGCGGCGCAGGATCGTCAACGCTTCTCCACGTTAGCTAAGGTATCGAGAAATCATAAGACGTGGATTCAAAAATCATCGGGAACGTAAGAGTACTCGGTATTATCTGACCGGAGACATGCAACGGAAAGCCGAAAGCCGTTGTTGAGTTTTTCGAAATTCAATGAGTATGCAAAATATGTACGTATACAATGTATTTTATCCTAGCGTTGAAGTAACAAACAACACGGTCCTGTGATAAATATTTTGAAATATTGGAATGCACGCGGTAAGCAAAAAAGTAGTTGACGCAGTTATTCGCAACGACGTAAGAAATGGATCGTCGGAAGTCGGAAAATTACAAGCTATAACGTTTTACTTTTTCTGTTTCGTTTCAAGGTCACCGTCAGTAGTTGCAAATACGTGCACCGTATATCGAACGCAATCACACGTTTCTCTTTCGAAATGCTGACGAAACGGGACGATCGCGAACGGTGATGGACGTTATTCCCTGTTAAAATGATATGCGGTGTGTCTGGAAGTTCTAGAAAAATCGATGGCAAGTGCTCGGTGTCTGCCGAACGGAATGAAACTTTCTAAAAGCGGCCAAGTGGACGAGAAAACCGGAGAGAAAGAGAGAGAAAGAGTGGGGGGAAGAGAAGAGAGCAGAGGGACGTTCGTTTAATCGGAATGACGAATGATTTGATACGAAAAATCAATACGAATACACGTTCTCCCGTAGCGGATGTGTAGATGTTAGTAAATACGGTCTGACGCGCACGTGCCATAAAATGGCGGACGAAGCGTACCGTAATGCAGTAGAGGAAAAGTGAAGTTATTACCTTGCGGCTTCGGCAGGCTTGAGGATTTGAGCATTCCGAAGAACGTCTGCTTCGGTTAGTCTTGTAAATATCCCATTCATTTTTCACCACGGGCATCATAAAGGCCATCTTGATTGATTAGTTCCTTTCCCGGCTCGTCAGTTATGAAAAATTCGATGAGAGCACTACCGCGTCACTCGAGCTACGGTGTCGCCACGAACAAATTGCGCTTGATAATTCGAAAACGGCTCTCCAATAGCACAATTGAAAACTTCGATGCAGTTACGATTGATAATATATAAAGTATTTGTATGTATTATTGTCAATTGATACGTTTGATTGCGAACTGGTTAATAGGAATTGCACACGTCAAAGATTCGCGCTTCTTCGTTAGTCTATCGTTCGTTGAAAGACTCGACAAGCTTCCGCACTGCACGATCGCCTCCTATGGAATGACACGCCGGCTCGCGTGCTTCGGGTATCGTTACGAGAGAGCGAGAATACCTTCCTTGAGTGGGGGGTTATGACGGACGCGATTGGCTCGTCGTAAGGCGGGACTGTGACGTCGCAACGGAGCATTGATTTTCTAATGTTTATATACACGCGGCGCGAATGACGTTGCCATTGATTTTTCCGAATACTAGAACGGAAAGAACGGTACGATGTGGTCGGAGAGTTCACATGAATCTACGATCATTTCGTTTACCCGATATTTTGATCATTTTATTTTTCTTCCCGATGAGTCGAGCATGTGTTACGCGGGTGATAGGGACAGTCCAAAAAGTCGGCAATGGATCAATCGACTCGGATCTCTTATGTCTAGATCTTTCATCGTGATGAACGATTTCGATTTACGATAGCGCTGATTAAAATCAAGGCTCATGTTTATCTGTTGCCGAAGAATATCTGAGGCTCCGGCGCTTGTAAATCCAATCGGGAAGTGGTCTAGGTACCACACGGCGTAGGAGTGGTGATAACGCGATTCGTAATGGTCGAACATACCGTTCCGAAACCATGCAGGTACTCGGGAATAAATATCTATTTACTATTACGCGACGTAAATTCGTAAACTCTTCTGACGCAACATCGCGATATGTTGGTAAACCACAAATTACACAAGGCGTGATAACAATTATGAGCATATGTATTCGCAAGTACATTTTCAACAGGTGGAACGAGATCTACTCTACCATCAGCAGCACAGTTCGCGTAGATTCCATGCTTGCTTACTGCAGGTACGCCTCCGCGGTCAAGTTACGACGGAGCCTTTACACAAAACTATCTTATCGTCAGTCACAGTACGTACGAGTTAAAACCAACGAAAGATAATATTAAAACTGACTAATCATCTTATGGACACGTTTTACCGACAAAACTCTGTTGATGGTCGACTCACTAAGCAAGACACATCGAGTGTTTTCTTTCTTTCTTTAACAAGTAACATGTATGAATGATAATCTACTATAAATTGTTGTGAGAGGAAATCACGTGAAGACAGTATTTAGTGCATCTTTGATGAAATTAATTAATTGTAAGTGGCATAAGAGTCTATGTTCGGATCTTTGAAATGATGTAAACATGGCTGATGTACAGATGTTAGATACATTATACGTACCATGCATATTTTTGACCGTATGCAGTTTGAAAAGGACTTTCAATTCAATGAACTGTCAACAAGGAAAAAAGTGAAGAGAGGTTCGATCAATCGTTTTGGAATATTCAAACGTTAGCAAACAATTTCGTTGATATTTCATTTTTCGTTGTCGTAGATACACTGATCATGTTCTTATAATGGTAATGGCATGAGAATTGTTTGACAAAAATTTGAGAACTCATTTTGGACGTACGTTTTGAAAATAATTATATTAAAAATATATTTGCGATATAAAATCATATGTGCGACATTCATATATTCATTTAATTAAAGGCACAAGTTCCCAGGATTGAAATTGCATTCAATCGTAATTTTACGTTTCCTAATGTTTATTGTGTATTGGTTACGACGCGGCGAAGGAACTCGGTCTTGGCAAATAAAATCTTATAAATATTCGCTACTTTCCATGACAATTTAAGCCTATGACAAATGTCAATCTAAGCAACCACTGTATTTTTCACTTCACTATAAACTGATTTATTATTCGAAAAAGAAAATCACGCGCAAGTCGATATAGTGCACCTTACATTAGAAAAGGCACTGTGTCATTCTGATAACAAATTTGAATAGTCGGAGCGTGCAATGTCAATCTCCAATGTTTCCCAACAGAAGGGTGAAGATAATTCATGTAATCATACACATGCCATGTGCACGATTCAAATTACAAGAGAAATATTATGATAATCTTGCCGACTAGTGGCCAACTCTCGAATTCCAAACAAATAAATAAAATCATTTATCAAAGGGGGAGTGCATATTCAACTTATCACTTTGCACTCTTCGGTGCGAGCCAGTTAGATGTATCAGTTCTTTCAATACCATGTGTATTTTCTATGTTTGTAATTTGGCTAGAAAATAAAATATAAAAATTGCTCTAACTTATCGAATTTGTACAAGCACTCTGTGAAGAGAAAAAAATCACAGTGATATTCAGTTATACGTAGAACTTAATGTAATATTTGACTACGCAACTGCGATAGGATGTCGGGCGATATCGCACCAGTATATGATGGATTTGGATCAAAAACAGTTGCGAACCGTCAAAACAGGTTTTCAAAAATGAACCACTTACTGATTATTCGGTAATTTTTACCACCACCGAAATTTCCGAGATAGAATGAATAGTAATATTGAAACATGAATAATTCTGATTGTAAGAATTTTGATAGTCGATGGAAAAATTTCGTTTCAATATCACATACGGTTAGATGATATCAAAGAAACTAAACGAAACAGATCTCAAAAAAAGGTTATCAACCCGTTTTGCAACTCTACTGCCTATTGTACGTTACCACAATGGACGTGGCGAAATTTGACACCACGTAGAGGATATTTATTTACGAGGAGTCATTGTCTAACCATTAACAGAATGATTGATTCCATCTTGATGTCTTCGCCGAGCGAACATGTATACACCAGCAGCTAAAAGAATGATAGTCGGTATACCCAGCCCAATCGCGATTATCATAATGACTAAAAACGAAAACCGTTCATCGGGAATTGTTCCATGGCCGATGACAAACGTCCTGAAATGAAGAAAATAATTGAGGTAATTTTGATCGCAATATAATTATACATTTTTGATAAATCTATGAATGAAGCAAACGTGTATTCAACTTACCAGCTCGAATAATTAGTTTTTTTGTAGAAACCATCACCTTTACTGCCGAACGATATATTAATCTTCTGCAGGTGATATTTATCTAATTCGTAACCATAAAACGAGTATAAGAGTGAGTTTCGAGCAGTTTCCACATGATTTTGGACGTCGGTTAGTAAATAATACGTGGCTTCCGTAGAGCTAGTTACATCCCGTCTCGAATTTATATAGGAAACGGGTCTCCATTGCAGATATCCACAATTTTCATGGCTCATTAAGTTATCATTGTTTTCATCAGATGCTAGCGGTCTCAGTTCGACTATCTATCAAAGGGAAATTTGATTCTCAACAAACAGACAATAAAAAATTCCCGTCATCTCAAAAATAATACATTTTTGATTCTTACCTCAAATATGCCGGGTGTATGCTCGTCGTCCAATGTTTTCTTCACGTCTATGTTCAATTTGGGTCCAGTTTTGTGATTACTAATGACAAGCAGTTCGACGGCAAATCGGCTGCTGTTAAAAGAGGAGTTGGTTCCGAAGTGGTCAAGAACAAGGTCAATTTGAGTTGCATTTTCAGAATGTAATAGATGAGGCATTATGTCGGAGTGGTCTAGTGAGTTGAATGCATCTACCTAAAATGGATTCGGATCGTTTATTATTCGGCAAAAAATTGATTAAATCAATGTTTCAACGCAAATATTAAATGCGATATGTAAATTACCAAGAACTTCATGCTCCCGTTTCTCGTATCTTGTCCATATTGATAATTAGTTCCATCCATGCTGACTTCTACGTATTTCGAACGTTCCACGAACTCCACGCGGTTCCATTGGAATTGTTTGGTATGCAGAACATTAATATTCTTATCGTTAACGTCACTTATTTGAGCCGTGTCATTCACGTCGTTGAATTCGTATACCTAACGAGGACAACGTACGTCAGTCCAGTTTCTCGCCAAAAATTTAAAGCGTAGCATCGTACCAAACAATACGCATGGCGCATCGTCCGAGCACAGAGAGGAGAATCAAACCTACCCGCAATACTACTATTCCAAATGTAGAAATTGGTGTCTCGGTAAACCGAACAGTGTTCTCTTTACCATAAAGAAATGGTTCCCAATCTATTTCCAATTCCGCTTTGGGACTAGTCACAGCTAGGAGCACGGACGGTTTACCACTAAAATCCCAAATGTAGTGCAGTGTATCGTGAGCACCTTCGGATCTTACATAAACTGTTGTAGTATTGGTATCCTGGCATAAATCCGTACAATTTGGGTTGATCCATAACTTTAGCTATGAAATAGCGAAAGATGAATTATGTTTTAATGCTCGTGTTCATGAAAAACATACTTAAATCCGTAATCCACGTGAAGCTTTGGTCAACTACCACATCGTTTCGTGGATTCGTAAAATGTTCGTTACATGCGAGGTTAGGTTTTACTGTATCAAACAAAGAGATTTCCGCGTTTTCTTTAAAGAGACTGTGACGTATAAAATGCAGTAGACGGCGGGATATCAGGTGAATCATAGAGCCGTGATAATGGAACGAGGATAAAAAATCTGGCAGTCAACAATGCGATGTGAAATGATAAAATGGAGATCAACTTCTACTATTAGACCAGCTAAACAGCGTAGATCGTATCGTGCGGTGTTAATATTCCGATACTTACGCTTCTATTAGAATGGCAGCTAGCGATAATCGTTGTAAAGATGAAAAGTATGCGGAGAACATTGTAATCACTCATTTTTACTAATACGGACAATAGTCATGGCACAGTGCGCGTACGTCCGCGAATTGTTTACATCTGGTCTGGTCGTGTACTCTGAACTGACAGTTGATGAGTAGGGGTAAGCGACATAAGCAGTCGTTGAATGACGTTCCCGAAGGATACCGAACAATGACGAAGTTGTACGACGTGAATAGCAAGCGATAAAGGAAACTTCCATGATTAAAGATTCCACTTTATAATATAATACTTGTAATAAATCTTACACTCTACGGCAACCTGGTTGATCGTAAATGTGTACGAAGATAACACGTCGTTTCGGAAGGAAACTTTTCTGCTCGTAATTTCCTTCCTGGTGGAGATATCGATCTGAATCAAACGTCATTCGATCGTACGTCCCAGAAAACGATTCGGCAAACCAATTGAACATGTGCCGGAAATCCGAAATTTCTGAAGTACTTAAGTAAGACGAACTAGGAGAAATATTCTTGGTATTTGTATCTTCCGAATATTCCATAAGCGATTTGTTACAATATTATGCGCATATTATACAAAAACAGATACCGACAATTCGTTATTTTCCTATTCTTCCAAACATTTCAAATCCTTTTTCCAATTTTTCGCAAAACGTTTGCATTATTGCTGCAATATTTCAATAGATGTCGGTACCATATAGATTTAATAGGCCAAATACATTTCTTGAATCACGGATGCGATATTATACTTGCTTCGTAGTCTTCGTATCGCACTAGACGAGTTCGTCATGGACGATAGCTACTGATGAAGTCCAGCAAACTGATCGAACACTCGTTATAGTTGTTAATACAATCTTTGGCGTGTTCAGCTTCAATTAGGTCCGCCGGTAGGTCCTCGTCTTCGGATGAAGATGGCCTGAAGGACAATTTCATTATACCGTGCCCGTCACAAATCACATAGAAAATGTATTTCCTTAGACTCACGTGAGAATTAGATGGATAATATCTCCTACCACGCCATTGTAAGTAACAGGGCTGGTCGCAGCCTCGCAGATACTTCTTAGAAGACAGGGTCTTCCCGGATAGCCGGCCCTGTAGAGATGAGGATAAATTGAATAATTTGAACTTTTCAACGAATTATTGTAGCCTTCTGTGTATAGATCTCCGAAGCTTTCAAGGAATTATCCACTTGCACACCTGTCCACAGGCCTGTCATAATAAATCTACGTAACGATTACCCTTCCAACTTTCTTTCGATGATGTCATAGGCCACGCTCCTATTGAAACTTCTTCCGCGAAAAGTACTATGGAATTCGTCGTTTATGAAATTTTCGTTGTTGGGTAGTAGATAATTAGCTTCGAAGTAGAAAGAGAAGGTCACGGATTGATCAGGAATATCGACAGGTATACCAATAGCGAAAAAGATCTGGAAAAAAATTGGGTATTTTGTTTCAGTTCTGGTAAGTGAAAGAGTGTTCGGACAAATGTTGCAAACAAAGGTTTTCCACCGGGAAGATTGCAAACTCGTGCGATTAGACTTGTTCACTATCATACATCAAAGGTAGTCAATACGAAAAAGAAGAAAGGAGTCATTATTACCCCCATGCCGCTTCCTTCCGGGAATCCAAGCGAACGAATCTGTCGGTTCACAGTTGCAGCTATGTCTCTGACCTTTGATTCACCAATGTAGAATAAAAGTTGCCATGCTATCGTTAACAACGCAATACTGCAACGAATAACAATTATTAATGTTTGAACTGAAACACGATATGTCATCATAGCACAGAAGAGTGAATAATAATACATTGTTGCCCGTTTCATATGTGAGTTTATCAAAATTGTCGAATCAATTGTCAAATGAGACATTACGAATAATAATACATAAAAAACCTCCCATTAAATTGATCGTTCCAGCTTTATTGTGAATATACGGCCGAAAGACTGACAATCAAGCTTGGAAAATGGATAATACGACTATTACAAAGATCGGACTCGAGTGGATATAACACTGCAATTACGAGCTCGATAGGCACTGTCAATGTCGGGATAATACGAAGCCACTAGCTAAGTACACTCACGTGCGCATTGTTACATCTTTTAACAAGGATTCTACGAGTTTGAACGTTAAATACTTAGGAAGTGTACGAATAACGGGTTGCCTCTTTCGCGATGTGTTGAGAAATAAAAATGACGCCTGGAATACCGACGTTGCTGCGCTAACCGTTACATTGATTAAAAATAACTCCTAGATAATTGAACGTCAATATGCCAGTGAAATCGTACCAAACAATTAATTCGTTCGAACGTAAAAATCTGCGTGCAGTAAGAGTCGGAGCTTGTACGCTTTTTGAAAAAAAAAACAAAGCGTCCAGTGATGTCCAACCTGGACAGATTGGGTCGACGTGACCAATTTGACGATAATAAATTTCCAGATGGATATCGGACTGTTCGCATCGGAGAACAACGCGGTGGTATTGGATACACCGTTTCGGACGAGCGGTTCCGCTCGACGCCGGAGTAAGATGGGTTGTCTAACAGCAGGCGATCGAGCCGCGGCCCTTTCGTTGATTGCGATGGTAACTCAACGATTAAATGGCCACAATTCTGCCGCCTACCGCAATGAAACCACTCGTGTGGGGCGAGTGTCGAGTGTAACGACGAATGTTTGTGATCAAGCTGTACAATACAAAAAATTTGTCCCAATTGATCGTCGATAGTGTTTTTCGACGTATTTTGAGGCGTAGAATAGATTCGCGTTGGATCCAGATCCATATTCCAATTAGGAGAGAAATTACGACCGAAAAATCTCTTTTGGACTTTCGTATTCTTAGATTTTCGTTAGTTGCACGTCGTCATTACTACGAGCCTCCAACGCATAGATTGAACTATGTTCGTTAGTCGTGAGCGAACTCAGGAAGAAACAAAACTGTCAGAGATGATGGAAAAATGAGCAGGGATGGAGCTGTCGGCAACGCGACGTATGCTGAAGGCGAATGCGGCGGCGTTGGTTGTAAAAACGTTCCGAAGCTTCAACGTTTTGGTTGTTCACTCTCCAGCCACCAGATGACAGCGTAGCTCTGTTTTCCACCGGGCGAACCCCGCCCATGCGATTTAAATGTCATTGGCCTCGGATTTCGACAATTTTGCATCGCGACTCCTGGTCCCCTGGCGATCATATCTATTGATATACCGGCCAGCTTTCATCAAGGTCGTTAATGCATCATACCATGACCTCTCATCCGCCAGCTCTAGGGGCCGTGGAAGCGAATGGAAAGTTCTGGTGGGAATTCACGCGACGCCTGGTCCGAATCCTCGTGGTAAACCGAAGATGATTCGATCCAAACTACGCTCAGATCACGTGATCGAACGGTGGTGTCACCCGATGTATTTTTATAGACCGTTAATAGTACGACGATAAACGAAGCAAATGATTTTCTCGGAATCCATTTATTTCCGCTACACCAGAAATCCGTGTCCGGTATCCCATTGACTCTCGTAATACCATGATAATAAAGTCGAGCAGTCGCGTCGATTCATTCTCTGCCGCAGCTTGAAATTGATCAGTAGCCGAGTGGTGCGCGTCACTTTCATGCCATCCTATTTCCACGTCGTCCAGCTTTTGATCCATTGTCGAATGGCAGGATATCAGCGACGAGAAAGAGGGTGAGCGATTCGGGGCGCCACGTAACGCAGAGGCCGATGTATACGTTAATTACATCTACCAGACGTCGCTGCGCGAAAGCTTTGTTGAATAAAAATGAAGATACACGCGATGATGTCTTGGATCGTCTTGGATCATCCCGAAGATTTTTCCCACGTTCGAAATCTTGTTGCAGCGACGTCAAAGCCATTGAGAGCGACCCGGCCGACTTGAATTGGTGCAAAGAGCCAAGGTCTCGCGTTACCTTGCCACGAATAGTTCAGCCGCTCTAAACATAACTGATATCCGAAATACGAAACAGCCATCGCCTCCATCCGTCGGTACATAAATATTTCACGAAACACCTCTTGCCGTTCTCGCTCTCGAGTCGCGCGGTGCTTCCATGCTCTAACTTGGAATCGTTAACCACGTGCTCCTCATCGAGCCGAGATTAGTTTCGCTTTGTACGAGATGTTAGATTTGACGCTGGTAAGTTTGACGAGCCAAGTGATAGCTTCGCTGTGATCCTATTTGATCCGAGATCTCGAAGTGCGTGTATATATCAAGATAAACTAATCAGAATATGCGTCTCAGCTTCGACGTCGGTCGCACGGAAACGCGTCAATTAACCGAATAACGCCACTTTCGTCTGGACGACACTTAACACCTCCTGGGAAGATTATAATAATCAAAATGATCCAAGTCTCTTCACGTTTGGGCGTTGGTTGCATCACCCGACAGGTGTCGCAGGACAGATAACTGTTTCAGTCGATCCGAGGAGCTCAGTCAGCTCTACGGGCAATGGTTACGCGTCGAAATTTTTCCGCGTGTTAGAATCGTGATTCGGTGTCGATACAGTGGTCAAAATGGAAATAACGAGTTCTCCGAAAGTGTAAGCATATCGTCGCTCGAATTTTCAGATTCATCTGAAAAACATTATTTTTAAATTAAATTTCACTCGCGAGTGTTGTTTGTTTTTAATTTCTACTCGTTTCCCCTCCGCAGAGTCGGCTTCGTCTTGTTCGTTGCGATTAATTGGACGGTGTATCACGCGACGGCATTGGATAATCGAATAACGGATGTCGTGCATCGGCAAATTAGAGCTCTAACTTATCCGGAAGATAGTGAAATGGGGGTGAGTATCGTAAACATCGGATGCGCTGTAAAATTACGTGCAGCGATGCATAACGGTGCGATCCGATTGAAACCGGACGAAAATATTCATACGGAAGTGGTCCTTATCAGAAGTTTTATCGACCGTCTGCGCGTGATAGTTTGAGCTACGAGCAGATAGCACGAGCCGTAGCGTTGACCGTTATCTAGGGAGATTGCGCGGAGTCGGGTCCGGGTCATCGGCAATATTTCACATTTATATGGAAATTTGATAGTCGATCCATTATGCGAAACAGCCAAGATCTCATTCGGTCTTGTTGCTATAAAACTTACCGTTCTCCTTCCACGATTTTCATCTCGGATCGATTCCGCACCCTTCGCGTTCCTCCGTCCCTCCGATCGAGTACTCGAGCGCGAACTTTGGCAGAAATAATAAACGTAACTATCATGCGAAATCGATTCGCGATAGGCGAGCTAAAAAATGGCCTCGCGATGCAGCGGCGATTTATGCTGGGTTTTCGTCTCATTAACACTAAGCCGAGCAACAAGTGAGCGTTGATGTTGCATCGCGTTGCCACCCCCCGAAGAACCCCTTGCAGAGACGATGAGCGTTGTAAGGGTCGACGGCCTGGCAAAAGGCCAACGAGATCTTCGGCATGGTATTTCATTGTTACGCTTGTTTAAAAAGCCATCATTTCCGCGCGTGTCTCCTCGAGGATCCAATTGATTCGTGATCTCATGCATAACCGGAATTCCTGGTCGTTGCTTCCAGATATTCTTCGCCCTAGCCATACCACTCGATGATCCGATCTCCACGAAGTCAATTTCAGTCGCCTTTTTCTTCGAGGCAAACTACGAGCTACCGAATAACATCACCGACTTCTATCCGGAGACGATTGACGACAGACGGAAACGATCCATCCAGAGACGAACGGTGTACGATATCTTGGAGTCGAAATTTCAATCGTGAGTACACGCGACTCGGAGAGGTTCCGTATAGCAACGAAAACTGAGAAAGCAATTGTGAAAAACGAGACGTCGATTCATCGACGATATTTTCATCTTTTATCGTCGATACAGGCTCGGCTTCGACGGCAAAGAGTGTCTCTTGAGATCTATCTGCGAAACGAAGAAGAATCCGATTCACGGATACAACGGAGTCCTCGGTGACTTGATGCGGATCATTTTAACGTGAGTATCGAAGTTGAACTACGTATGTCCCCTTCTCTCTCTCTCTCTCTGTTGTTCGTATTTGCACGAGCTCGAGAGTCGATACCGAATTCGGTTCTACCGCCGATGAGCCTCGCGCGATCCTCGCGAATTCCCACAAAATGTCAACAGATGCGTTATAATTTATACTAACGTCGTTTCATTCAAGGCCATCTTCATCGACTGACGAGGGTCTCGCCGCTGAATATTCCATGGCTGAAGAGGCAGGGCGCGAAGGTGGTTGTAGCGACGTTTATCCACTGTGTCCCTTCGGAATTTACGACTATATCACAACCGTGTACGAATGAATGTACCCTGAGCACCGTGCAGTTCAATAATAAACAAACTCCCGACATTCCGCTAACCCGTTATTCCATTACCAGCCACGATAATACCGATTCACTCTCATATTATCGTTCAACGAGGGTCATGTTTCACCGCATCCCCTCTTCGTTGTTCCACAAACTCCACGGCTAATACGTATCCATTCTCGAATCAGCTGCCTACAACCATTCGTCGTTGTTCTTTGCCTTCTTTGAGATTCTCGAATACGCCTCCATCAACGTTTCGGACGGAAAATTGCTCGGACTAAACACAAAAGTAGCCAGGACCACGAACGTTAACCAATCAGAATGATTCAACTTCGAATGCCAATAATACTGTTCATATCTTCGGTGCTCGATCTACTTCTTTATTCCGCTGACATTTGTTATTCGGCGCAGCGACTCGTGTATTTCAGTTGCGTCGCGGTTATTCGAGACGTATCCCACTCGTTGGAGATAAACGAAATGGCGCATCGCGATGCAGTAGAAGGAGTAGTCTGGGGAAATAGAAGAAGCGATGTCCGCACGTGCATGGGAGGAACGTCGGTGATACATTCCTAATATCGTAAGTGCTCGGGGTTCGGTCGCTTGTTAGTCGAGATAAAACATCGATTTCAGGAACAACGCGACCGTAGGAATACATCGTCAACGGTTATGCCTCTTGACGCGAATGTTGTCAGCTTTTTGAGTCGAGGTAGAACATTCGATGCGGAAGGATTTGGATGCTGGCGGTAAGTAGGTACGAGGAAGAAATTGCGAAAGATCGCGGCATATCGCGTTACGATATGGCTGTACGTACCGTAAAGCTGCGTGGAAAGTCTCGGGTATCAGGTGGTTCAGCGGGTTAATTTGCGAACGGGCTCCTACCTTGGTCGTATATCTATACCTACGAGGCAAGATTACTTTTGCGGAGTTCGAGCTTGCCGACTTGCTGGTCTCAATGTCAGCAAATTATCACCCGTGTCAACCCTCGTCAAGTGTTTCTATGAGAACTCATATCAGACGGATAATTATGTCCGGGTGATAACGATGTTCCCAAGATCTATCACGCACGACGATCAAGACGACTTTTTTACTGTCTCCTACGACATCAGATCTCAATTTAAATTTGAGCCATGACGAGTTCGTTCTGTCAGAGTTTAGTTCGTGCATCTCGTTATTCCGAGTCTCGAGAAGTAATTCTCATAATTTAATGTATTCACATCAATTTCATTCGCGAGCCGATAATCAATCGCTACCCTTCATACTCGAATTCCCCTTACTCCGGAGTGTTCTACGGGTATTCGCAATATTCGTGACCACGAGGAATGAGGGAACGATATCCTACCGTGGAGATTGGATATTTTCGCCCATTTTCACCTATCCCAAGTACGATTCGGTGATCTTATCTCGAGTGATAGATCTCGCATCGGTTCGTCGCGTTCCGTCCGACTATTACTCTCCATCGCTACTGGTGCTCGCATGACCGCGAGGAACGACACCGTTACCATTTTACAGTTAGAAGTCGAGTCGGGGCGCGATGAACACAAAACAACTGTTGTCTCATTGTCAGCAGAAATACTCGTCCAGTGTTTCAACTAGGTCAAAAGGTGGTGTTTGACAATTAGCGACAGATGCGCTGACGCGTAGCTTGTCACGTTCTCCGGTATATCGGAGGTTTATTAAAAATAGATTTGCCTACTTCGATATTATTGCAGATATTTCTCCCCGGCGGAACAACGATCGTTGCTGCGAGTGAAGGACAGAGAGTGTCGCCGCGTAATGTTGGCGAAAAGTTTTGCTTTATTAGATAAGTTTTCACGTGAAAACCTATATTCCAGGTTTAACGTGTTTTTCATGGTTGTTTTGCCTTGGCGAGCCTGATGATGATAATCAGTGTATTTTTACGGCGATGAACGAGGTAGTCCATTACGAGCCTGTGAAAACTCCAATTAAATCGAACAAGCCCACGGGACAAAGGGGGTAATATTTCGCGCAGCTTCCGTTTCTTCCGGCCTGTTCAGCTTCCGCAAATTCCGGTGGTAAATCCTCGTTTCGCGAGGTCGAAGGCCTGTAAAAAACAACGCATCGACGAGAGCTCTGGAAACCGATCGACTTATCTCGTTTTTTTTGTTCTCGTTGCTGTCCGAGTTCCAGAGGAAAATTGTCGCGAGTTTTACCCACGAGATTAATTTCATTTCTCAAGTCAGCGGGTACTTACGTCAGCATGACGTGCATTACGTCCCCCAATATGCCGTTGTGTCGAATAGGCCATTCCGACGTCTCGCAAATTGAACGAAGCAGGCACTCGCGTCCCGGATATCCGGCGCTGGAATAAAACAAAGACGCTGCCAGACTGGTGAAACGATAACGCGAGAAAGTAATTGGCGATAAATTTTTAAGCCTCATTTTCGTAGAATTAGAACGAGATGAGACGACGAATCGATTCGCGACCGATCCAGAATTAGAGATATCGCGAAACGCTGCTGTATTGTCCTTAGCAACGGAAGATCGACCCTTCGAACTCGAGATCTACCATAACATCGCTCGAAAGCTTTAAATGTAATATTTAACGAGGTGATTCGATTTCGTGAATCGGGAGGCAAAAAATAATTGTGGAAATTGGCGGCGAACTCCGTTTCGGACGGATTATTGACTGACAATGAAATGAAATTTATTCATCCGTCGACATTTTCGAACAGGCTGCCCGAAGGATGGCGCCAAATTATTACTCCCCGTAATTTATTTATCCCTTCTGCTGTCAGCTCTCAGCTCGATCTACCCGCTACATTTTCGCGCCGTTGAACGTTACCGTTAAAAAAGCCGAGTAGACGGAAATGCGTGAGAGCGTTCGTAAATGCTTTGCAAATATGAAGAGTAAATGGCAAATGACAAGACGAACACGAATCCTACCGTGCTCGCTCGCGAAACGAGGACTAGACGTTCAGCTGATTACGAACCATGTTGTTCCTCCCCCAACATCACGTAATTAAATATGGCGCTGTGCGTATCCGAATATATCTAACGAACTCGCACCGTCTCTTGCGACATGGGCGATCGAAAAAACGTTTTTCCGCGTCCCTCTCCGATTAACGTCATTCGAGTTCTCGTACCTCTCAAATTTATTCTCCAGCACTTGATAGACGATCGTTCTGTCGATGCTTCGTCGTGTTCTGGAAGATCTATAACCGCCGTCGTACCATGGCTCGAAATACGTCGCGTTATCCGGGAGGTTGTAGTTGCCTTCGAAGAACCACGACAGCGAAACGGAATGTTCAGGATCCACCAGCGGTATGGCGATGGCAAAGAAGAGCTGCGGAAAAAATGTGAAAGCTGTTCGATTCGCGAACAAATGGAGATTAGGGCTCGGCGAGTCGCGTGTACTTACACCGAGCGAACTGCCGCTGGGATAAGACAAGGCTCTGATTGGTCTGTGCAGGATTTGTCCCAGCTCCGAATTTTTCTTCTCCGCGCATTCTATCCTCGACGATAGAACGACGGCGATGGTTGCGAAAATTCTGCGGAGAGTGCACGAAGGTTGCTGAATGCGAGAAAAGGGAGGCGGAAATACGAAGGACTAGCGCGATCGAAACGAGAGGAGCAAATGCAGGATAGTAGAAAGAGCGATTAACGACCAACGTTCGCCAAGGGTAATTTCGCATTCGCATCGCGGAGTCACGATCGAACGGTGGACAACGAACGGATTATCGAGGAGCGGCGCGAGTTTTCACCCGAAGGAATCATTCGCTGCGGTAATCGTTCGTCACGGAGGGTCGATCCGCTCATCCGTAGTCTGCGAGCAGCCCGACGAACGTTTCGGAACGAGAGTTATTTAAAAACTGGAGAAAGTGGCGAAGAGTCGTCCAAGTGCAAAGAAAATCCCGGAAACGAGCGTTTCGCGCGCGACGTTGAGCGGAGTTCCCGAAAGAGGCGTAAGATTGGTCGGCCACGTTTGTAATACAATTCGTCGGAAATCGTCGACAAAACGGTCGAATTCGTTGGGGAAAGGAAAAGGCCATTCCGTGAAAAGATTCGTGTCGTTGGGAGTCCAACGAGCGGTGACGTCAGGCGGCCCGGCTTCTCAACAATTATTATTGCAATCACTTCCGGCGCCGGTGCGGTTCGTCCCTCCGCGCGAGAGACGTGTTCTCTCTCCACCTTTCGTCGGCGAGGACGAAAAAGTTTCCCGCGAGAGTAACAACTCGTGAAGAGGAAATAAAAGGGCGGAACGAGAAAGTCGAGAGGACGGAATAAAGTATGAAAGCGAGATAAAAGAGGAATTTTCAAACGAAAGAAACAACAGTCGACGAGGAAACTTACGCGGCGTGGAGTCCGGAGTACATCGTTGGAATTCCGAGTAGAAAGGCTTCGCTAATCCTTCGACGCGAAATAACGAGACCCGTTTTAACCGGCGACTCTCGGGATAGTCGATCAGCGTACCATTTGATCGTCGCGCAGCATCGAGCGTCGCGTCGCCGAGCGTCTCTCCTTGCTACTACCAGCCTTAACTCCGCGTTAACAGACGTGTACACAAAATCTCCGATAATTGATCTAGTCGATCTTCGGCCGCGCCATGAGAAAAAAATCTACTCGCGTTCGGTGAACTCTGCAGCCTCCGCGTCTAGCTTCGTACGTTCCCAGTATTATCACCGACCAGGAAAACGCTCGAAACGGCGATGGCGAGTTATCGGGGCTGTGTTCTCGCGTTGTCGCTACTGGTAGCGTCGAATTTCGCCACGGAGCTCGGAGTGCGGGATCTTCTTCGGAAGAAACGATGGCTCGTCTTTCCAGACCCGTTGGACAGCGAGACAAAAGTACAGGTAGGCGACAAATCCCTCGTTTTCTACGTAGACACGAATAATGATCTTTTTCCGCAAAAAGTGGAAAACGACAGGGTCTCAACGGAGGAAAATACTTTTGGGACCTCCATCAAAAATTTGAATGCCAATTATCTACCGGGTCGATCGAAATTATTCAGATAATCTGCGAATGGTCGGGATAAGCGTGTATTTATAAATGCAGATTACTCTACTCACGTCTTCACGAGCTTCAACCAATTTTCGCGCAGGTCCTCTTCGGCTTGGGGCTGCCCATGGAAGGCGAGATCTCGATGACGCTGGGATACGTTCTCAAGTGTAACTACGACCTGCCGTACAACGCCTCGTACTTCACGGAACCGTACGCCGAATACGCACGGTCAGTCGACGATTCGGAGACATCGGATAAGACGGGCAACGAAGCGCGCGAGACCAGAGGTGAGACTCGAATGGCGTTGTAACGTTCTATGGTCGAGATACGCGGAGAGTTTATCCGCTTGAAAAGTAGGGACCATCGCGGACAATGGAAAACGCTGACACGTTGCCTCGAACTTTGCTTTCCGCGGAAAATTTCGAGCTCCAAGCGCGTTGGTTAGCTCGAGTATGGTGAAAAAGTGGAAATGGTTGGGCGTCAGCAGTTCGTGCGGCGAGAGAATGTTGGGGTCATGGTAATCGATAGGTGTAGCGGATGACCTAACGCGTATGGGAGGTATCATAGGAGACAACGGAAGATGCTCGCTCGCGGAATCGCGAATCAGGGTTTATCCGACTCCTGGAGAGATCGAACCGCGAAGTTCGGGAGCGCGACGACTTCGGGAGGTATTGGTCGGCATAAATTTGCGGGACAAAAGTCGACGTTTCGCGCGATCGTTTGTTCTCGTATTTGCATAAAGTAAGAGCCGAGAGATGCCGGAGTCGAATGTTATTGCTGCGCGGAATTCGAGAAGGTACCTTTCGAGAGATCAAAGTCATTTCGCTGACGAAGGGTCGGACCCTCTTACATCACCATTTTCGCTGTTATCGTGGCTCTGCGACGGCGGATTATTCGTTGTATCAAATTTGCGAAAATGAATGCCTCAAAAATCGATTCGCGAGCCTCGATGGCCGAACAGCCGAGTACCGACACGTTTGCGACGATGAAAATCTACCGTTCAAGTAAACTTTGACTCCTGTCCTCTCCGCTCATTCAGGTACAACGTCCAGATGGAACATTTACCAAATGTTGGAAACGG
This sequence comes from Arge pagana, assembly GCA_963969455.1. Classification (NCBI taxonomy): domain Eukaryota; kingdom Metazoa; phylum Arthropoda; class Insecta; order Hymenoptera; family Argidae; genus Arge; species Arge pagana. The sequence continues at coordinate 24,197,856 of OZ018309.1, read as the reverse complement.
CCATGTCTACGTTCGGCAACGGAAGAGCTTGCCTTCTTCGCGCCGTCTGCGAAGCTGCCGACACGCCGTTCAAGGAAGAGCACGGCCTCCTCGGCGAGCTTCTCCACGTCCTCCTGACACCGTCCACGACCGCGGAGGAACACGCGACTTACGCGGATCGAGAATACCATGCGGCGGAGCGACTCGGCGCAACTTCCGGTGGCAATTGTCGCTCGTTGTTTCCGGAGTGTGAAAGTAGCCCGCTCGATTACTTCACTCAATTAGGACTGTAGATCGAGCTCGACGATCAATTCTCTACGCAGCCATGTTCGAGCCAAAACCGACAATACCGCTCCGCGTTATCGCGCGAGTAGTAATTTACTTCCGATTCCATTCGGATTTCAGCGACGTTCTTCGTCCACGTATCGCCACGGGGATTTGACACAAGGATCTTCTCTCATCTGTCACGAGGTTGCCACCGGAAATGCAACCGTCCTGATTTCAATCGCATTCGTAAAAATGAGAACGAAATCTTTGGATCTATGCGTGGAAATGCACGCTGAAGGATCATCGAAGCGTAGCGCAACAATCACGCCACTTGTACGATATTTTTATACTGTCGTTGCTTTGCCGTGCAATTGTTAATATTATAGAGCGACGCGTGTCCCGCAGGCACGTTTCGTCCTTTTACTTTTGTATAATTAATCGAGGTTGATATCCCAAATACAGAATTATTCACCGAGCTTGGAGAATATTTGTCTTTTATTTTCCCATCACGATGGTCATCGGCGCATCGCTGGTTGTAAATGAACTGATCGTTTAAACAAGGTTTCAATTAACGGTAAAATCCATCGCAGAAGTGACGAGGCTGCCGGGGGTATCGAATACTCGAGACTCGTTTGCATGGTAAAATGGAATGTACTAATTACGTTACCGCGAGTAACGCGTTAATTGCTGCACGGTAATTGGCAGGAAGCTTCGCAGTAGCGCGTCGATTCTTATTCGCTTCTCGAACGCCTCGCCGGACAATGAGTTATATTCTCCTCAGCCTCGTTCTGTTCACCGCGTCTTGCGAAATTCTCGCCCCTGTAAAATGTTACGACGAAGTGAAATCGCGCGAAAAAAGATACCTCGTTTATCCAAGGCCGGGAGTTGGCAACGCGCCAACGAAAGTACAGGTAATTCCTTTTTTCTCGAACCTCTCGCGAAAGATTGAACGAATCTTTGTAGTCTGAGTATCGCCGTTGACACTCGACGCTGTCTTAGCGATCGAGTCCTCGCAGCCCGATTAAATTCCTCGCGATCATTTCTTATTTTCCCTCGAATTCGTATATTCCAGCTGATAATGGGACTCGGATTGCCGATGGAGGGCGGTTTGATCATCGGTTACGTGCTCAAACATAATTACAACCTACCATACAACGCTACCTTCTTTTCAAATCCTTACGTCCGTCTCGAGAGATCCATCGATTACGCCGACAAGAATCATCGCCGGAAATCAATTTCAAACAGCAGAGGAGGTAAAATTCGTCTAATTTCAAACGATACGACGCAGACTCGGTCAATCAATAGTTCCACATCGCTGGAGGTCACTTTCACGCAGATCGAACATTCGAAATGAACTATCAAGCATCCTACCCGAATTTAATTAAAATGCTCGTCTTTACCAACCCTTTCGTTTCGTCATCTCGATCCACATCTGAAAGTTGCAGAATTAAATGAACACACGCATGTTCAACGTGTCTACGTTTCTCACCTTTGCATTTCTGGTGAGCTGCCTCAATTTTAGGCATGAAATTAACCCTGCGCTATGACACGAGGTGTGTCAGAAGGCTCAACCACAGAAAGAGAAAAATTATAGAAGAAAATTCTCCGAAGTTGGACCAATTTTTGTCAATACATTTGTCGTCGAACTCGAAGGATATACTTTTCAGGTTGATCGGATTGAATTTTTCCGTCCTTCGTTATTCATGTGTTTCAATTAATACGCAAGATATTCAGATAGTCGGAGAATTTCTGTGGATGTATGAATACGTCGACCAGTTTTGGTCTTTTTCGTGTTTTTGATTCTGTTTTTTTGCGAGTATCGTAAATTGTGCGTCATTTTTCAGATGTCTTGTCTCGCTGGGAAATGTACGCGATGCTCGGTTCGGTTATCGACGTGCTTGGGACTGGTAAAACTTGTCTGTTGAGAGCTATTTGTGAAACAGCTCGATTACCTTTCCGCAAAGGCCACGGATTGCTCGGGGAGATCCTGCATGCTTTTCTTACGTAAGTCCGCGATCGTCTAACGGTTCTTCGCGCAAATATTGGCGGATCACGTTCGGAGTCACATGCGATTCGTCGATCTCGTTTCGGTAATTTGTTGAGATTTCGCTCGCGGCAAGTCGAGTAATTGTATCCAAACACTTGGCGCGAGCGCCGAAAGAGATCTCGCCGCCGGCTCGTTCCCTTTTCGTTCTCGACCTGTTAATATTTTTACTTCGCGAACTGGGAATAATCAATGCGACGCGATCAGGCCAGACCCCTTCGTAGCTCGTTAACGCTTGTCGTTATTCCAGCCCCTCGACGACCTCCGAAGAGTTCTTGGATACGGATGACCAGGAATATTTCGCCGCTGAGATGATGGGTCGTAAATCCTCGCAGAATTGCCGAAAATTCAATTCGGGATGCGAGACAAGTCCTCTGGAATATTTCACGGAAGTTGGCATTTGAATTTTTCGTCATTTATCTCGAGGACAACTCTCGCCGAGAGACGCCAAACTGTTACCGACGAATCGAACGGCACATCTCGCGGATCGAGAATCCACAAATCTAAGAGCGCGAGAGAACAAAACCTGGCCTGATATTCGCGTACGCTCCGTCTACGTATAACGAGATGCTGACTCGTTTCGTCTGAGAATCAGAATTATCTACGAGGTGAATTTAGATTCCTGCATTTTTCGGCCCCAACAGAACTCACGAAAGCGTGAAATTGAATGTATTACGAAAATGTATGTCAGTCTGGTCGCGTTCGAAGAATCCTAAATACAACTATATCCTTCGGTAACGATAATGGCTATCAATTTCGTTCTCGCTCGTTTGTACTCGCGCCCGATTAGTTCGGAAGTCGAATAAAATCTGTATCTTTGGTTCCGCAGATCATTTGCGGTACGGAACAGTCGGGCGATATTGCCGTTTACTCTCTTATTCTTTTATTAAGAAACCCATAAACGAGTCGAAATAAAAGTTGTTCGAGATCGAGGGAGACGTCTTAATGGCTTCGTAAAATCGATCGGCTCGCTTTTCTTTGGGTTTTTTTCTTCTGTTTCTACCATCGAAGCATCCGTGACGCGTAATCGTCCCATCTCTCGCTCGTTTCTCGCGTCCCTTTCACGTTTCATCTACGTAGTAATCGTTATCCTACAAATAATTGCCGTCACGGTTGTTCCGTCGCTCTCCTACGGACAACAGGAAATGAAAAGCGTCGCGTAAATGTTGTTGCCTCTTCGCTGGGAATGAGATCGAGATGACGGGGAGAAATTCTTTTGTCATGCTCGTTTAAGAGAGCATAAAATGGAAAAATGCAATTCGAGCGAAAGAGCCTCGTCGACGGTCGATCTCGCGAGAGATATACGAAACGTTACGCGGAATCGAGGGTACACCCGTAGTTTTTTCTTCGAGATGCCCGCTGAAATTCGGGGATGAGCATTTTATTGCTCGAACAATCGCGGCCATCCGAGGGAAACGTCGAAAAACTTCGTCTCGCGTTGCGTAACGGGTCGCAGCTGCTCGCAGACCGATAAACGTCTGCTCGAGTACCGAAGTAACTGCACAGCCAACGAAACCGTTATTCCGCTTAATCGCGACCGCTAGATCTCTCATATTTTACCAGTGTTTGACACCAGCGTTTAACACGTCTCCGAGGTGTTAACGGTCAAAATTCTCTCACGCTGGTCCTCTCACGAATCCTAATCGGTAACGGTCGAAAAAATCCTCTCGACCCGTTGTCTTCAGTCTCCAACTGTCTCAGTCTCGGCTCCAACAAAGCTCGAAAGCACGAGGCTGGCGCGTGATTCGACCCACGCGGCAAATTACCCTTCAGAATATGTGTTCCCGAGGTGAATTATTCATCGTCGTTTTCATTGGGACGTTAGCTTCGAACAACGCCCGGTATTACGGTGATCATTTGTTTCCCAACGATACGGAATTCTCGACGGAAAACGATACGGTGGCGTCGCGAGAGAAAAGAACTCTGCTCTACCCGATCGCGGACTCGAGCACCAGTAATATATTGGTGAGTTGCGAATACATCTTTCCTCGGTGTGCTGCCCGGAATTTCGCTGTCGCGATTCGATCGTTGCCATCTGCTTTTCCTTCTCTTCCAGTTAATTTTCGGTCTCGGTACCCCGTTGCAACTCGACAGGGAGAGCATCATCGTTGGTGCGTTTACAAAGATGATTTACGCTCTGCCTTACAACTCGACCGACTACACCGAGCCCGGAGTCTATTACGCGAGGTCGTCCAAAAGTCGATGGAGCATCTACAAGGGATTAGAAGCTGCGAGCGAGGTTCTCGGCTACGGCGGCAAGGAATGCCTCTTGAGAGCGATTTGCGAGGCGGCCGACGTTCCTTTCAACGCCAATCACGGACTTTTTGGAGAACTCGTCCACACGTTTCTCACGTAAGAAGATCATTTCGTAGGCCATCGATTCTCCCCATGCCCGCGATAACGCGACATTTTGTCAACGGAAACGCGATTTTCTCCGCTCGTATCGCCGACGACGTTTCCCTTCGCATCCCCCCTGTCGCGATTTATCGATTCTCGTGGAATTCTCCGGCAGACTCCGCGGCGCCAACGACGTTCTCGCCACGAAAATCACGGATATCCGCGAAGTTTCTCGATGCCTCGAATAAATTCGCCGATATTCAGTTCAAGTTTCGATTGCAGTCCGTCGAGCACTAAAGAAGAGGTTGACGAGTACGACGATCGAGATTACCACGCCGCCGAGCGTCACGGACGAGCCAGCGGTGATCACTGTTCCTCGCTGTATCCGGGCTGCACGAGCAGCATCCTGGATGTATTTTCAAGGATCAGTCATTGACGCCGGGTTTCGCATAGAATTCAATGGCACTCCGCGAGGAGAGCGAGCAAAATGGATGACGCCGTTGAAAGAGCATCGAGGAGTCGATAAGTTCCACTCCTTACCACGGTGCATCTCACCTCTGAGGCGATCGACGCTTAGAAATATATCGCGCGAGACTCCGTCGCGCGTCAAAGACTGTTACGGTGCGAGTTTGGTAGTTATTTTCCGGCGAGAAGCGAACGTCGATGAGAGCAACGGATCGATGCCGATGAAATAGAGATTTTTTAGCCAAGAGCGAGGCGAGCTCGCGTTCGAATCTCTCGCGTTTTGGAATGAAAATTTATGGAACCCGTGCTGGTACGGAAGACGGATGAACGGTTATGGTCTATCGTCCCGTTACGACGCGGCGCGGGGGGGCTGCGAACGATCCCGTAAGCCACGAAATGCCGGCAACTTTTACCATCCCCGAGACGATCCAGTTGTCCTTTCATGCGACTTTCGCCCCGTCTTTTTGTTAATATTGGAAAGTTCGCCGTTAGTGGCGAGTTCATCGGCAGAAGTGGCGACCCTTGTCCACTCGTAAATCAGTACGTATAACACCGCGAGTTTCTTACGGCGTCGTCGCAACGCCCTTCCGTGCCGCCATCAACTTTTAATGCCATCCTTTTACGCATCCGAAAAACTCGATCTCCGTATACTTTTTTTTTTACGCGCTCGTCCACGCACATCGGCGCTACTTCGTTTACCGCAGGCTTCCTCGGCTACGTTTCCGTCATCCTCGAATCTCTGTGTCGATTATTCGAACGCGGAATTATGCTTCGTCGTCGGTACGTCGTATGGGGTGTGCGGTATGGCCTTGCCTTCTGCCAAACACGCAGAACGGAGAGATGCTCGGTTTTCAGGCATAAAACGCATCCGGCGAAACCAAACGGATTCCTCGCGAAAAACTGGAAGCGCACACGTTTGGACTGGCCGACCAAACACGCGAGCGGTTCCCACGTCCCTGGCGCAATGTCAATATGTATCTGACCGTAACGCGGCAATGCGCCGAAGTATACCGAAGCTCAACGATCTGTTTGGAAAACGTTAACCACGTTTCCGCGATATCTGCATTAAACGCGACAGTGATAAGAATAATCTACGTGCTACTCGCCACACATCCGATTTACGAGATTCGAACCGGCACGCCTCTCTGCCCGAGGTTTGAAATTACTTTCGCCAAGTGATCCTCGACCTGTAAACGTAACGTCGTATTAAAATAGTATATTTGTTCGCCCGTGATGCCTCTAATTACCTCGCTTCGCGTGGCAACGGTTCCGAAATATGGAAATATACTACTTCAGGTTGGAAACTATACGCCAGCTTGCTATGCTCGCTCGCAGAGTAATAAACAGTCTTGTCGCATGCCAACCAGTGTGAAATTCAAGACCCTCTGTGACGCGGCTCGTCGAGCTTTTATTTCTCTTCTTATCAAACTCTTACAGTCTGCATTGTACAGTACTTGGGATAGGTTTTGAAGTTTGGTAGGTGATCAACGAGGCGGTGGAGTCAACTCGACGAGGATTTAGTGGCTAAGCGATACGCGTCTTGCCAAGTGCTGTAAGACGAGTACTTCTTGGTTTTGACCCTACGACGATGCACCTGGACTAATTGCATAGCTCTACTTACGGGGATACTCGAGGAGAATCACCTTTGAAATCTGCTATACACCAGGGGCATCGCGTATCGCCATTTGTAACGAGCCAGTCATTGGCTCTCGCAGATATTTGCACGCGCGTCGACGGATCTTCGTGGAATCGGATCTTTCCACAAAGTACCTGTGAAGAAACGTTGCGCTTTCGTCGCACTTAACGATCGTCGAGATTACGAATAAAGTGTTTCCTAGATTTCGATTAAAAAGAACATATTTTGTCAGTTTGTTTTTGTCAAACGAACGCGAATCCGCAGAATTTACACAGCGATTACGACAGATAATTCTTATTTTCGATACGAAGCGCGTTGCCTCGAGCGGTGCCTATCAAACGAATGTGTACCTTTCGCACCTCCGTAAAGCTAACGATGTTCCGACTCCGTCGATGCGGCTTGGCGTTACGATTGTGGGCGTTTTCGTGCGCGTTTCAGACGTCAGCCAACGAGCGTCGAGCTTCAATTACTCCAGTAAATAGAAGAATCGCCTCGAGTGGCGTTGGTTATCGCTCAAACGACTCTGCTATCTCGTAACGATGTTTCGCGTGGATCTTTTACTGATTTTCTCGACCCTCTACTTTCCTCGAGGTTCGACCAATCTTCTGTTTCCACAGACTACCGCGTTCCAGGTAAGCCTAACACTCATATAACTTCGCGCAGACACGCGCTTTTGAACGATGACATCGAAAGGAATACGATCGTTGGGCTTCCGCATGAAATCAGCATAGCATTCGCACGTCCGTCTCGCTATAATTTAGACTAATTATTAGCCTCATTTTTCTGATACATCGGAGTAGGAGACAATCGAATATTACCGAAACGAAACGAGCGCCGCGACAACATCAGCGAAGCCAAGTTTGGTTTTTCGTGAGACATTCCAGGCGAGGTCGTGGACCTAATATCGCGAAGAAAAAGCTCGCGATTTCGCAAAAAGAATTCGCGAGAGCTTTATTGCCAGAATTATTTCCTTCCGCGTGGGATAATTCACATTTCACAGAGCCGCAGAGCGCGAAGCGGAGGAACGAGTAGTACGACGTGAAATTAGTCGGGCATCCGGTCATAACGGAAGATACACGCGTAGTAGCAATGGAAAATGTTGAATCGCGGCTCGAGCTGAAAAAGTAAACGGATTTGAAAATCGCGAGTTGTCTCTTGCGTGTAAAAAAAACATTTCGAGTTTTGCGATAATCAAATTGTACGACGATATCGATGCACGGTTTTCTTTCTTTTGATCAATCCGACTGAAATAAATTTGGAATCGCGAGTTTCGCGGATTTGGAAAATACGGTATTCGCTACATAGATTGAGGTGTTTTTTCGCGATGAGGTAAAAATATTTGCGACAAATTGAGGAGACCAACCGATTTCGAATAACAGATCACTTTCGGACTATCCACGCCGATCGAACTGAACGTGAAGAATAGGGTGATAGTTCACTCGGTGGGTTTCCAAATACAATACGCTCTGCCCTACAACGTCACGCAGCTGGAGCCTACGGTTGTTCCGGCACGGGCCATCCGAGATCTGACGCTGCAGGACACCTACGCGATGCTGGAGGATTTGCTGGAGAAGTAAGAAACGTTTTGAGCATACATTTTTGTAATTATGAATCCAACGATGAAATTGTTGTTCGTGGAGACAACGAAGTCACGTGGACTCGTTGCGAACGAGCTTGTTATTCGAGATGGTAAATGGGTTGGGTAGATTGGAGAACCTTATCGCGCTTGAAGTACGAGAATCATTGTAGGAGAAATTGGAACTTCGTAATAAATTGGTAAATAGTAAAATGTCATTAATTGCAAGTAACGGATGGGAATTCGGACGCGAATGCCTGCTGAGAAGCATCTGCGAACTGGCGGAATTCCCTTTGGCAAGAGACGGAGGTGACTTCGTTGAAGAAATCATCCACTTGCTTCTAACGTGAGTTAATTAGTTTTGTCAAGCCCACCTGCTCGTCGAAGAGTGAAAGAAAATACATCTCGCGAACTCTACTCGCACGATATAGATAAATGACAAGCCCCGAGGAAATACAGCCATCATTCTTTCCGGCGTCAAACACCTTCACGCCCACGACGCGTTACGCGTTACATCAAAGTAACATCTCACCGGCCTCGTCGAGTCATTAAAGCTGCGATCTCTCCTCCCATATACTCTCACATTGTCCCGCGAGCTTTTCGTCACGCTTTTGTCATATTGCAGCGGCTTGTCAAATTATTTGGCACAGCACACGGCTCTTAGCATGTTCGAGTTCAAATTAATCATTGGAGCCAACAATTCGGTTTTCGTAAAATATATTCGCGTAATATTCATGCTCGTCTCGTTATTATTCATTGTAACAAGTGACAGCATCGGTGCTGCGAGTCGTTCGCCAAAATAACTGAGGTTACTTTTGAACGAGTGTTTGTATTTGCGTACATCTACATCAAATAGATGCTCTTCTTACGAACATTACCGATAAAACCTAGCATCAATCGTTGGCCAAAAAAACTCGAAAATACAAAAATCTACGCACCGTTCGTACTAATGTGGCAACGTACCGCGAATACGTCTGCTTTTCCGTGCAATAATCCTTCGCTTCGCGAAACTCCTTCCCCGCGAGTTCGAGATACGGACAAAGAGATTGACGCGGGAGCGATAACACAGGAACGAACTATACACGCGATCTCCATATGAAACTCTGTGATTCCAGACCGTCGGAAGATTTGCCGGAGGCCTTTGATTTCAATCACGAAAGCGTCGACGAGATGTACCACGCGGCGGAACGACTGGGTAAAGCCGGAGGAGACTGCATCGTAGCTTATCCCGATTGCATCAAGTCACCGTTAGAATCCTTTACGGAGGTTTTACGATCTTACTCGTAATAAAAGCGAACATACGTTTCTGGACCGAGATTGTTCGCGCCGATGTGTCGTATCGCGTAAAAACTCTCACATACGGTTGATTGATTTTGATTATAGGAAGAGCGAAATAAATAGAGTGTGCAAAAGCATTTGTTAATTCGATGTAAAATCCAACTCCCTATAGTTTCTATGATCGCTGTTCGCGGTGAAAAATTGGAGTGGAAGAACTCGGAAACGCGAGGCACGAAGAAGTTCGTCCACACGTTCGAAGAAATAAATCGTTTTACAAGTTTTTCCGAGCTGCGCAGATGGGCGCGAGTATATAGATAACATCAAAGAAATGATTCGGAGGACTTCGCTCCTCGCAGGTCGCGGGGATCACCCGCTTCCCGAAGTGAGACCAAACAAGGTTTGCAAAGAGACGCGAAAAGTTTATCCGGCTGGCGAAAAGAGCGCGAGTCCGGAAAATAATACTGGCCGGAGAAAGTATGGCTACTTTTCCGGAATATACGAGCGGGAGGAATTAATTAAGTAGGTTTGCAATTAAAGGCGTTCGCGAGAGTCGGTAGCTCTTTTCGACTCTTCGATCATTTCTGCTCGAGATGATTCTTCAGCGCCGTTCGCGGGGACCGATAATTATCTCGCTCGCGGTGATTGATGATAAGACGAACGGCAAACTATTTCGAGTAAACGGCTCGTCGGTGGTGGTTGGCGTGGTGGGAGAAGGCTCGACGCGAAGCAAACTCATTCGTCGCGTTTACAAATTCTCGGTGGTTCTTTACGACATCTTTTTTCCTCGTTATAACCGACCGCTGCGATTTTAAGCAGCGAGCCGCGAGTAATTCAACGGAATTGATGAATGCGAGGCGAGAAGTAAACGAGATGAGAGTAAAGCTGTGTTGCGTGATATTGGCGATTAATGGATTATTCATCGCTGGATGCGGCGGCAGCGAAGAGATCGAGGAAAGAAACAAACGTCAGGCTTTCTCGCCGTTTCTCGCCTTTCCCTACGGAGGATCCGTCAAGGTAAGCTATCGATCAGTTTTGATTGGTGCCACTGGTGTTCCAAAAACACTCCGTCCTAACAGCAATTCGGAGAAGATGAGTTTTCGAATCGTTGGTCCGTCGGTTATTACGGATGCTGCGCGATGCATCGCGTGTTTTCGAATATACCGAGCAATTACCCCGTATAATGTGTCGGGAGATAATTGTTACGCGTCGAAGCTCGGCATCGTATCCGTTCGTTAGCAGTAATCATCGAATGTCCTCCGGCCAAAAAGTTCGACCATTACTGCAAATTGCATCGAAATTTGCCCGGAGACGGGTCGAATCCGATTGAATAGATTATTCCACGAATTTGGGATGGATCCGGTGAGGAGTCGTAGAATTTCGTACTGAATCCGGTTTCGATCGAGATTCTCAAGGTTGTGGGAAAAAATCGCGGGGGAGCGCGCGATCGGAGAAAAACTTCCGCGGCTGCCGGTTGAATTTGATTAAAGCTGTTGCGGACGGTTCCGTGTAAAATTTTTCATAGAAAAAGTTGACCGAGGCCGAAGTGAACTTCGAACGATTTGCATCGCAGCATCTGCAAAGTTCGGGACGCGTTCGGTGGAAAAATGTGAAGAGAAGTATAGAAATGATGGGTAAAGAATGGAGAGAGGAAAACGAGGTGGACAAAAAGGGCTGGGGGAATATAGAAGCGCGGAGAGTAAAGCCGAGCCAGACTAAAAAAGTAAGAACTTTTACGATCGCGAAAAATATCGCTGGCCGACCGAAAGCAGAGGATATTTCGGAAGAGAAAACGTGGAAGGGGAAAAGGGTGGTCCGAATTCGTAGAGCTGGTGGCTGCCATTGACGCGCGCGAACGATACGGCGGACAATGATGACGAGCGGAAGCTTATTTCACCCTCTTTCGTTCCTCGCTCGAATCACTTTTCTTCGCAACGCCGCGTCGCGTGAAATGATCAATCACGCTTCGGACGTACGATCACGATGGAACTTATCTTCGTTCTCTCGTTACAGATGATCATAGGAATCGGTGTACCGATCGTTATATCAGGACGCAACCTCGCTTACGGTCAGAACTTGCAGTACCAGTATCCACTGCCATCAAATATTTCCTACCTCAGCCAACTTTTCTCACGGTCAACGCGAAGGCGTCGCAGTACACCGAGCCAAGAACGAGAGATTGTCTATCACATGCTGCAGAAGCAGTTCGACAGGTTCGAATGACCTTGAGAAAATTAAAAAAATTATCTATTCGATCAACCTATCAGAAAAAAAAAAAAAAAAATACCAATCCGGGTGAAATGATTCGTTCCACGACCGAAGTGGAATGGTAAAACGAACCTGACGGAATTTATCCTCCGGAGATTCGATGCAAATCTGAAACATAAGCGGATTGACCATATTTGTTGCAGGGATGGCGTCGACGGTAAGGAATGCATCATGAGAGGGATTTGCGAAACTGCTGAGACTCCGATTCGCGAGCAAGGTCTCATCGGCGAACTGCTGCATCTCCTACTGACGTACGCGAGGGCCAGTTATCCTTAATTTCTGACTATCAGTCGAGCTAATAATAGAGGACCGTCGTTTGTTTTAGACCCGATTACGGTGGGAATAACGACATAGACGAGGAATTTTTGAACGCCAAAAAAGCTGGACAACGCGGTGAAAATTGCATGGAAGTTTATTCAAGGTGCCCGGAAGGTCGCGGAATTTTGGATCATGTATCGACTACAGATTGGGCGTAATAAAATTATTCTACTATCACGCTCGCCCTATTCATTTTCCCAGGCATTCATTTTCGCTGCTGGGTTGTCATTCTTCGGGCATCGTCGAGTGGTCGCGCGATCGGTCACGATACGCATAAAACCGCGACATTTATCTCGAGGATTTCGGCTTAGTCGTTTCCGGTGATTCGATTCGAGCCTCTCCACAATCCATCGTGGAGAACTTTTTCGTCGAATTTCAACGCGTTGCTCTAATAAAGCTCGAAAAAGTTTGCTCGACGATAACGTCTAGCGATACTTTAGCGAGGCAGAGAGAAACTTTTTCCCAAACGTTTGGTAACTTTGATGGTTTTATGGGCGCCGCAAAGTTGCTCGGAACATTTCTCAACGGCCTCTAAATATCACTGTTGATGGCTGTCTCGGAAACTCGCGGAACCTTGGGGAGATGAAGAGTTTTTCGACGCGTTTCTTACGGTCAAAACGCGTGGCGATCGCACAGCGGGATGCGGAGAAACGTTCGAGCGGGAGACCTTCGCTTCGTGGACGAAGTTCCGTGGCAATTTGAACGAGAGGTGCTAATTCCTTGGGTCGACGCGACGAACACTCGTCGAACGGATAAACTCGTTTTCGAGACTGACGTCACGGGGTCACGACGACGTTCCTCGAGAGGTGATTCAGTTCTTGCGCGTAGCTCCAACCGCCGATCATTTTTGGTCTCGTTTGATAATCGTCTGGTGAGAAATACGAATTCCGAGAATAGCTCAGGGCTCGCGTACTCATTGGCCCGGTGGGAATCGTTGGTTTCGTGTCGAATAGGTGTTTTCCTAGCTGAGTTCGAATTAAACGAGGCGAGCACACGATCTCGGGGAATCAGAGTTCATTGAGTTTATAGAGACGAGCGAGCTGCGAAAGCTCTGCGCGATACGAACCTTTAATGTGCTCAGAAGTCTGATTCGGTTGTTGGATAATTCTGAAAATACGAACGCAAATTCGTCGTTTCGTATTGCACGGTACAGTCGCGCGGCAGACATGAGGCTGGCGTTTTTCATAGTCACGTGTTTGTCTATTGTGGCATTGGCGACGACAATTACGCGGACGAGAGTGCGGAGGAACGTAGCGTTCCGAAAAAATTCGAAATTTTTCGTAAGCAAAAAACTCGACGATCGACGTCGCCGTCGTATATATTTGCTCACCTCGAGTATGTTTTTGTTGTAGCTACGATTAAATTTCAAAGACCAAGTGATGAGCTCTACAACGTACTTTTTTCATGCTTCCGGATTCAAAGTCACGTGGGACCTGCCCGAAGGACAAGGATTTCGGACGAAACGAACGGTGCGATCTCTACACGACGACCTTGAATTTCTGTACAACAGGTATGAACCGCTAGTTATCATCACGATTTCAGCCCAAAAAAAAATCAATTGTTACCTGTTCTTTCGTTTTTTTGCTCGGTAAATGTCGGTACTTCTTGAGTAAATAAACAATCCGTGATGACTGCCGGATGAAAGTGTTCATCGCCCCTCTGAACGAGATTTTTATTTTCGTTTCTTCTCATTCGTACGCCAAAGCAGCTGTTCGCTGTTCGTACGTCAGAAGTAGTATAAATCTTCGCATTCCATTCGGTGCGACTGCCGTGTTGAGATCACAGACTCGTGGGTGAGAAAGTTTGGTGGAAAAAGTAAAATCTGCGCACGAAAGGAATGTTCACCTGCGAGTTGAAAATAAAAAACGCACGCCTCGCGTTCTCCGTAATGGAGAGATTTATCTCAAATATGAACATCCCTCTTGCGACTCGCGAGAGGTCTGAATCAATTTTTTGGCGTTCCACGCGCCGTCCTTTATTTTACCGACTCGGTGCGTGTGTGATACCAGTTTTTCACATCTTGATACTGTAAAAGAGATCGTAAATGTACAGCAAAAACTTTGTTCCAAATATTCCTCTACAAACATTCTCATGCTACTCGACATCGATCGTCGTAATCTCCATCAGACTTGTCGCAAAATTGCGAATTTTTTTCTTATCTACGAAGAATTACGTTGCACGGTTTGATCGCCGTGAACGATAACTGTAAGGTGTCCATCTTTTCCGGAATTTCGAAATATTTTTCTAGTTCCGAATTTCGCGTGTATTCTAGACACGGCCTGGATGGAAGCTCTTGCCTGGCTCGCAACATCTGCGAAGCAACGGAATACGCGAGCCGAAAGAGCGGTGTGATAGCAAAGATTCTGAAAATCTTCACCAAGTAAGTATTGGCGACGATATATCGACCAACAAGAACGTCGCTCTGATTTTTTATTCGTAGTTTCAGTTATTCGAAGATAGACAACGATACGTCCGTACGCCAAAATTTCGACTGCGACACCTACGAAAGTCTGTGCCCCTTGGAATTCGTTGCTGCCGATGCTGTCTTAGAATAACTACGAGGACAAATTTCGATTTTGGACTTCGGTATATAAATCGTTTTTGCACATTTGTATAAGTTGGCAAATAAAGTCGCGCCAGATTTCGGAACTTGTGAAAGATCATTTCCCGACCCGATTTTCTACCGTGAAACGATGATACTGCGGAATCTTGGTTCTTTTTGCCTGCGAAAATATCATCGAGAAGAATTGTAACGGGTTTTTGGTGAGGGAGAAAAAAGAGGTCGGGTCCCATTGAATCGGCGTCATTGATGTTCACCGACAAAGTAACCAGACGAAAAGTGTATTTGGACGATATATGAAAAATATTCTGCGGCCAAATTGCGGAGAATAACGAGATTCAAAGCAACGGTGATAAATCGTTTCGTAAAATATGCGATGACACGTTAATTGAATTTATTGGGCGCATGAATTGGTTTCATTAAAATGTGCTCGGAATCAACGATCATTACGGAGAACGCGACCCGTTATTGAGTCAAGGAATTATCAGCCGAACGTAAACATACGGACGCGTCGGACAACCGTTGGATTTTATCATGTATATCACAGTAGGATGGGAACTAGACTCGAACCAGTCACGAATTGTACTATTTATGCGTTACGAGTTACGTAGGAGTTTTCGTTTCTCCATCGACATCCCAGGATCACTTTGAGAAGAGGTAAAACAACATTATCTCCAAGGTCTACCGGGCGATCACCTTCCCTCGCATCTGTCCTTTGCTTTATCCATATTTTTGTCGAATAACGTCGCGACTTATCTTTGTTTCAGATGCACGCGTCACTGGTCAATATTCTTCTCGCGGCGGCTTGCATAAATTCCGCAATTGTTAGCTCCACGGAGTTCGTGGGAAATGAAACGGCGGTGGATACCGGAAGAGTACTTTCGAGACAGAAGAGATACCTAATTTTTCCACAGGGTAGCAATATCCAGGTTAGCGTACATTCCAGCTATTTGTCGCGCGCATGCATCGAAACGTCACGATTCCAACGTTGTTTCAGTTAGTCTACTGTCTTACGATCGGTGCTTACGGCAGAGACGGTGATCTCGTTATTGGTTTGACTGCCGCCATGGCTTGGGAGCTACCCAGTAAGATTGATAAGAAGGGCGCTGATCTGTTACTGCATCGAAGCACCAGAAGCGCGATGTTCCCGAAAATAGAAGCGTTCCTAAAATCGTTCGTATATTTTTCTCACGTTTTTCTTTTTTAAATGTTAAATTCAATTTCGGACGGGGAATTCGCGCCATTACCCGCATTGCTACTCGTTCCGCTCATCCATTTATTCCTTCGGGCTTCAGGTTTCCAACAAAAAGTGCGAAAACAGACCGACCAACGTAACGGGCTGTAGATTCGATAGAACGAGAAAAGTCTGTATAAAAAATGTAGTTTGCTTAAAAGCTCTTGGGACTCGAGGATTCTATTATTCATAGCCGTAGTGTTCCCTTGTTTCGAGTGACAAATGCAACTTTTATTTCGCTATTCGTTCGTTGACATTCAGCCTCGAGCTAAACGCTCTCGCCATTGAAAATCCTGCGGCTCGTCTCTCTCCTCTCTCCCTCTCTCTCTCTCGCTCGCTCGCTGGCTGTCTCTCTTTCTCCACTCGCCTTGGTCTTCAGAGGAAATTTGAAATTGACGTAATTGTCGGTAAAATGCGATTTGCGAGTCGAATACTTATTTCAGCCACGGAAGTTCCTAGCCTCTCCAACGATTTTTCATTCCAGAACCGGAATCGACGGCCGATCTTGCGTGCTGAAAGCTCTCTGCGAAGCTGGTCAAAGAAATCCGGCAGAAATCGGCCAAGGAACGTTCGTTCAGGAAATATTGCACGCAGCCTTCACGTAAGTCTCTTTATCATCGATATCGAGGTGCTTCTGTTCAATTCGTGAAAAACTGCCCGATACCCCGAGCGCAAGCTCACGTGCTTCCACTAATTTGGAGCACCCATTTCTTCCCACGTGGATATTTGGAAATATCGATCGTCTAATATCGTCGCGTTTCTCACTTTCAGCCTACCGAATGATGGATCGAAATTTGGTTCGGTGGAACACGAGATCTATGATTACGCTCATTCGACTAAAGAAGATTGCAGCCTGCTGTATCCAACGTGCGAACATTCCATTTACACGCTGGACTTTTGAACGCGCATAAAACGCTTCGTCTCGTGTACCGTCATCTCACAACGTCATATGCATAACGGCATAATCACTTAGAATATTTTATCGGTACTTCGAATACGCGACACTTTCCGTCGAACTATACTGTTCCTCGTCGAACGAGATGACCAGGAGACCCCGGTTAACGTATAATACGACCAATCTACGTACGCGATCTTCGAAAATCGCTGGATATTTGTTCAGCAGAAATTTCGACGTTATTTCACGAGGAAACAATAATCATACCTACGTATCTAGAACAATGACACGAGCTATCAAAGAAATGAAAAACTTGCCGTAAATTTAATCGAAAAGATGATTTTCGTAGACATCGCAAATATATAGAGAAATGAATTCGGAATCATCTGTTAATATTACAGGCAATTTTTTCATTCTTTTATTTATTAGCGTCGAGATGACGTACGCCAGGTGGTTAAGTTTCGCGGGAAAATTAATAAAACGAAACGACGTGGGATGTCATTTATACAATAAATCTGTTTTTCGTACCAAGGTCTTCGTCATTTCATAACTTTTCGATGCGGAGCTTCCTTCTTCGCACTACTCGATCGTGGAAGGGTGTCCGCGGTAATTGGATCTCACAATTCTCTCGGTTTGGTATTATTATGGCAAAAGTTCTGTCGAGTAACACGATGAAAATGAACCGTGAAAAATCATGGAGTCATCCATCGTCAGCATCTTTTCGCAGTCTCGTCCCATCATTGCGAAACGCTGTAGCCCCGTCAAATGCCGCGACTCGTTTATTCGCGCATGGATTCGAGGGACTGCGATCTTATTTTTGTTACTCGCAATTCATACGCGTATCTCCCAAAATTCTTCGAATAAATTGTTCTTCTGCGCGGAGCGCATTCGTTGAAAAACATCAGACATTCCCATCAAAATCCAGTCTCGTATGCGACTATCGAGGTGTTCACGGTTTTATTTCAAAGATGTTCGTAAATTGGACTCGATATGCAAATGTGGCATGCCAGTGCCATGCGACTTTTGTGGTAGCGAGTCGTCGGTGGTGCGCGTACCACGCTTGAGATGTTTCGTATTAGAGGGAAGATGATTTTATTGTTAGTGTGATTAACGGAGTGACGTCAATATACGCACCGGTATCAGTAGTACCGTTGTAACTGTAGTACATCTTGGAGCAACTTCACCCAGTAGTCTCGTACTCTCGTTGAAAGACGCTATATATATTTCCGCGGCGCGAGGATTGGTTTTGATCGAGTTTTCGAATCGGTGGAAATGTTGTGGGCAAAAATAGTCGGCGTCGTGTCGTTGCTGATTAATTCGATCGGGAATGCACCCGCGACGACGAGCGTTTCGTTCGTCAACGGTACGGATACGAGAGGGAAGAGGGAAGTCGCTACGAACGGATCGAAAAAACGGTTCCTGATATTCCCGGAAGGCAGCAACGTCCAGGTAAATAGCAATCAACCAATCTCACGACTGATTGCGCGAGACTTGGAACTTGAGTTTTCCACGAATTGGAGTCGAGCCAATCGTGAGCAGGGCTCATCGGCTTAGTGGAAGTTCAAGTCCGGCTTCAATCTCGGGTTCAGTTGTTTCGTTGTGGCCCCGTTTCTTTTGTCGCCGTGCTTCTCTTTTTCTCGAATCTATTCCCGTTCCTTCGTATCCCCGAGTCGTACGAGGGCGAGTGGAAAATGTCCGCAAATTTTGCTTTCGTTTCGCAGCTAATCTACTGCATGACCATCGGGACTTATGCCAAACCTGAGAGTATCTTCACGATGGGCGTGACCGCTGGTCTGGCCTGGCAGCTACCGCACAGAGATTCCGGGGTTCACAGGAAACCGGCCGAAGTATATCACAGGCGCAGCAGGCGCGAACTCTATCCGAAGATCGAGATGATGCTGAAGGCGTAAGTTTGGGGGAGAAAAAAAATGCCGAGCACGATTTTCACAGCTCCTCCGTCGAAAGATCTTAGCCCGCGACGCGATAATAGTGTCACCTGTAAATTTGCCGAGGGGACGAGGCAAGGTCGAGATCCCGAGGTCGCGGTTTGCGAGAACTACGGGAGAAGTCACGTGCAGCCGAGGGTACTCCTCGTTGCTTCGAGTCCCTCTCGAGTTCATTCCTGGAGAGTAGTGATCAGTGAAGTGTGGTTACGAAAAGAGCGATATCGCGAAGCCTTCATTCATAATTCCGAGCTAGATACTTTGTTTAAAGACGGGGCAAAAAAAACACTCGGCCACTCGGCAGTCCGAAAGTTGCGCGCCTTCGAGCGCCGCTAGGAGAGTCTCGACATCCCAACACTTTCCGGAAGCATCCTCGAGATGAGTTTGGAAAAAAAATTGGCGGGAGAAAACGAAGCAAGGATCGATGTTATAAGCTGCGGTAGCGCGCGCCTGGATGTTCTCATCTGCTGCCGTACAGCTTTCAAAATGGCGATTTTTTTTTTATTACAGACAAGGTAAGGATGGTAGCGCCTGCGTTCTCAAGGCACTCTGCAGAGCCGGCAGGCGAAACCCGAGTCAAGTCGGCAAGGGATCCTTCATGCAAGAAATCATGCATTCAATATTCACGTGAGTTGAGCTACGGGAAAAGATTTCCTCGGCAACGTTATCCCCGGCTGCCAACGAGAGATACGTAATTTCAACATCTTTCCATTTCCAACGCAGGCTGCCCAGAGCTTCCTTCCACGAGGATCCCGACACTAGGTACGAGAAGGCGCATATGGATGTCGGCGCTGACTGCGAACAACTGTATCCCACTTGTCTCGAGAACATATGAAAGATCTCCGCGCAATCCATCCGCGAGCCACGACGCGTTCCAAGAGTCCTTTTCGCGTGCATGCCGAACGGTTTGAAGGGATAAATTCAATCAGTCGTCGGAACGAGGGAATTCCTCGAATGCCATTGTCCCCCGCCGAGTACTTTCATTCGCAGAGGTCGTAAAAAATGTCCCAAAGGAAAAAAGTGATCCTACCTTATTTGCTTCCGAACACGGAGTGTCGAGCGTACGAGCCGCATTTCTCGGAAAAGCGGTTCTTGTGCAGGAACAGGTTGAGAAAATATAAAATAAACATAGAATATTTCTCCGTAAGGCGCGTCGAAGAAAATTATATCAGCTAAGAAAGCGCGACGTTTCTGCGACATTTCAAACGCAGTCGCTGCTCGGTGAATCGTGGATTAATTTGATTTTTTTATTCGCATCGGATCATCCGTAAGGACATCGACTTGTGCCACATGGCAGCATGTATGAACGTACCAATAAAATTATGTGTTATTTCGAAAGCGTCTATCGTATTATTCGTGCTCGCTCGTACCGCGTGGTCACGCTCAGGTATGCGAGCATCGTTTTCCTCTTCGCGAATCGTTACCTCTCGAGCTCTTGCTGTACACGATTATCGCACGCATCGTTCGGGAACTCGGAGATTAATTGAAAATAATCATTTCATGCGACGAGTTAATTAGAACGAGTCACGTTCAGCTGCGAACTCGAATCGTACGAAACCTGGAACTGTACGTCGCACGGTTAAGACGTAATGACCGAGGCATGACTAGACGAAATTAGATTAGGTTTACGAACGTATGAGCGTATCATGGGTGTTACCTTAACTCCGTCGCGTGACGTTGTCCTTTCCCCGCGAATGTCGAGGATCGCGACGTCTGCTGGGAATGAAGTTTCTATTAATCATGATTAACAACGGGGTCCCACCTTCCAGGGAACCTGTTGTTTCTCTGGGTTCGCGCTACGTAATGAACTGATCCCGACACCGCGCGAAACATTTTATTTATTAACCAACATTTGTTCCACCCCTCGCGACTGTGCCTTTGCAAACTCTCCGTATGAAATGACTAGCAACATCGAAATGAGAGCAAATCGATCAAGTCGTCGGCGTATTTCTGTCCGGAGACGTTCTCACCTCGGCGAACGGGACAGGTGAAAAGAATCGCATTATTCGACGTCGATGCTGTAGGGAAGGTGCATGGAATCGTTGGAAAATAAAAATGGGAAAGTCGAAACAGGATTTTCGTACGACGCGAGGGACAGTATCTGTGGCGGTGATTCGCGACTTTTTCTACTCAGTTTTCGCCTCCGCTGCCCGTGGAATATTTCGACCGCGAGAAAATCCAGAATGAGAGATCCTGTGCGAAAAAAACGAACGAGATTCTTGTTCACGTGCTACAAACGTCAGGGATCAGATTCCACCAGGGTTCTACGAAATAGTGGGAACGCGTTGGACGTACTTGTCAAGTGTTACGTCAAACATACCAAGTTAGGAGCAGCGCAGGTGAAGAAGGTGATGGCGCCTCGCTGGGTTAACAAGTGACAAATGCGACGTCAGTTTTCGATTTCGAGTCGTATTATCGCGAAGTGTTATCGTGATTCGGCTTGAGCGGAGGAAGATGAGAATCTCGTTGGTATTGGGCTTGATTTGGGGGGTAACTATTTTCGGGGTGGCTACACGTTGTTCCGCGATTACCGGAAACGTGACTCGTGACTGTCGCGTCGTGGAGCAGCTGACGGGTTACGAAATGCCGAGGAGCAACGCGAAGGAACGATCCTTGCTCTCTAGAAAGCGAAGATACCTGACTTTCCCGCAAGGCAGCGCGTTTGTGGTGAGTCGAAACTTCCGTCGCGAACTTCCGGCAGATTTGTCGCGGACTGGGTGAATTTCATCGGCGATGTCGTTCGGTTTCTGGGGCAACGGACGGGGATAAACAATCAGTTGGGGAGATTGGCACAACGAAGAAGCAAGATATCCCGAGTCGACTGTTGCAAATTAATGGATCTTAATTGCTTAGCTCTGGAAACTTGCTCGGAGTTGAACCATGCTAGAATAATTCAAATAACTATCACGAGGCTGCCTCGTCTCGGCGAGAAAAAAAGTCATCCGGAAACGAGCCGACGACGGCTCAATCTCGTTATTTTTAATGACAACGATTTACCCCGTATCGAAGAAGCAGCCAACGCGTTTCTCGGATTACTATCGAAAGAAGAATCGAAAGATATCGGAGAAATAGTTCGAGCTAAGCTCCGTTAACTTGGCGTCGCGTTTTCGATAATTAACCAGGGCTTCATTTTTACGATTCGTGGATACGCCTCGAATTCCACGCTCGCGGGGCAAGGGGTTGTACTCAAAAACGTTCCCACCTGATTTTCAGATTACCTTATCGGTCCTGAAAAGTTTGCTCTACACGCAAACCACCCCGTGGAGCATGACGATAGAATTCGATGTTATTTGGCCGATCCCGAGTTCGGCGGATTTACATGGCGAGGGAAACACGAAGAGACGCATATTTTCGAAAAAGAATCGCAACAACTCGTGGGGCTGGAGAGTCCACCGCCGTCGCCACAAGAGGGAATTGTATTCGAATTTCGAAGCGGCACTCGATAGGTGAGTTTGCAGATGCCACCGGACGGGATGATTCGCTGTCGGGGTAAGAGGATTCGCCAGGGGAAAAGCTGCGGATAATACATAAGAATAGGAGAGTTGCGAAAAACGTTGAGAAAAATCACGTACCTCCGCGAAGTCGTCTCCATCTTCTCTCACCTGCTTTCCGTCTCTTCGAGGTGGAAAATCTCATTTCGTTTCATTTATAGCGGGATCTCAACAGCGCGTTACTAGACGAGGTTCTCTCGTTTGTTTTCCCCACTCGAACGCGGCGAAACTTTTTTCTACCGTACGTTTTTGGTACTTGTTAAAAATGCCCACGTGGCCCGAATCAATCGCACGGCGGGTATTTCGGCAACTCGAGACAACGCGTTACGTATGTACATATTCATCGCTCCGTCCCACTGTCCACTTACGAACAGGACGCGGCTGACAGTGACGTTCCCAATTAAAGTTCACCGAGAGTGTAGTGTGTGATTTGCAATAGCTATATTAGCGAGTGGTCGTTGGGAAATGTCAAATCAGTCGGATAATTGTAGCTTTTACCGAAGTTTACCGGGAACAGACTGGCTGACCCGCGAGCTCGATCGATTCGAATCGGGGGGATAAAACAAACGGACGACGACCAAACCAAATCTGCTGGACGGTTCTCCAATTGGAATAACAATTAGATTTGTATATTATTAGAAGTTACGACCGTCCATCGATTGTTTTTATTCCAAAGATGAAAGACTGTAACGCAATTAGCACAACGCGCTCGCGAACATACTCACGGTCGTCATTCTAAACGTCTCTGATTACTCGGAGCTGGCGCGGTAGGTGAAATAAAATACGAAACGCATTGCAGCCAAGGATTCCCGGGCAAACAGTGCGTGCTGAGGACGATATGCGAGGCGCGAACCTTCCTCTCGCCCCCCGGCTTCTCGTTCGTCGAGGATCTGCTTCGAATAATTTTCAGGTGAGTCAAGGTCCTGAAATAAAAAATATCAACAGTGCAACGTGAGAGGAGTCGGCAGCAGCGTGGAGAAATGAATTTGAAACGGATCGATTGATTTTCAGTAACGTTGCCGGATCGACGAACGAAATGGACGACTACGATCGAGCGTATCGATCGAAAGAAGACTGCGATCTCGCCTACGACTGCCCCGTCTCGATCATCGGACTGCTATTGTCGTTCGACGAGAATTATACGTAGCTATGTAATCCGACTCATGAATCGTTCTTTGTCAAAACTTGCCACAAATTCAATGATGATAAATATCCTAACCAAAATGCTTGTCTGTCATTACGAACTCCGTGGTACGTTTATTTCCATCGAAAAATGTCGGAATCGACCGACGCGAGCTGCTACAGTTATCGACCCTCCTACTTGTTTGTGTAACAGGTCTCGTCGATCCAGGAACAAACACGCGTGTCTGCGCGAGACCCGTTAAGAGAATCCCTGACATAACCGTATCACTCGTTAGCGAGTTAAAAGATCTCGAAGATCACTTGTTAAGTCTTTAAAAAAACGTTACCACCAGGTTAGTGACGAGATGCTAATATAGTCGACAGTTTCTGGTCGAACCTCAACTGTAGCATACCTGTGGCTCGCCGAAGAACGAAGCGTTGCATCGACGTCGTTCCTCGCCTCGATTCCAGCTCCGGTAAGTACTGTTTCGTCATTTTTCCAATCTTCGCGAATCAATTCCATCCCGATGGGCGTCCGCAAGCTCTCGCCGGGATCTGACCGCTGGTTCCAATCAATTCGGAAATATTAAGTGATGTATTGCCTGTCCAACGGTCATCTTTGATGCGGGGCTGATAGGTAATAACGTGACGTATAGCTTGTCAATTAAAGATGACAGATGGAAAATCGAACGATTCGGTGATAAGAAAAAGTGAATTGCACCAAGGTTCGTTCCCGTGGTGAGCTTTTCCTGTTTATATCTGTCAGATAGCCATGTCGGTTTATCGGACAACTTCCGCGGAATACCATGAGAATCGAGCGGCAGCGTTGATTGCGGAGCTTTTGCGAATAAATTCCACTTCCGCAAATTTTGTCGGAATCTACAAGGCTGATTGTAGAAATAACACGAACCTTATTTTCATTATTTACTCGCAATTGTCAAACTGTTGGAGGCAAATTTCGGAAAGTCTGCGTACATTCTTGATTTATGTTTTACATCGTAATACTTTCTGACATTCCTCGACTATTCTTGAAATAATTCGTAGTTTCATTCGATTAGGATGCTGAAATTGAGATTTAGTGAGCGGAAATTTGTCGATAAGCGAAACGAGTATGGAAAAAAAAGTCGACGAGAGTCTGATATTTTTTCCAGACTTCTTTGAGTTAACAATGGAAATCTCTCGAGCTCGAAGATCGATATCCTTTTATTAGATATGTATAACGGAGTCTCAGTCTGATCCCGGTACGGAGACGAATGCCTCGGCCTACAGGCATGAATTGTTTATTATTTTCGTGATGTATCCGAGAGAAACGAGCCTCGCGCATTTCTTATGCATCTTCCGGCGCGTATTACTTCCGTTGAAGACTAATGCCGACAGTTTTCGAAACCTCGAGAGATTTTATTCGCAGTCTTGGGTCACCGGTACGTTTCGCCAGCGCTCTAGATATATCGAGCAGTTTGAAAACACGGCCGAGAGTAATCCATGAAGCGGAGTGTAGCCAACTGAAAAAATGTCACACTGGAGCGACGTTTCGTTTTCTCATAGATACGCCAAGCCGCCAGAAGAACGGACGTATAAACGAGGAGAAAAGAATCAAAAATTATGGCTACGAGCGACCGGATATTCATATTTTTTGGATTCTTTACCCTGCTGTGCGTGTCCTTCGTGAACAGTGGTGGTGAAAAATCACTCTCCCGGAGAAAACGCTACGTCGTGTTTCCAGAGGGTTCCAGTTTTTCGGTAAGTCATCTCGGAGAACTCGGCAGAAATTCTCTTCGAACTGATTCTACAATTCTTAATTGCTCGAGATTCGACGCTGTTAGCAGAGTATGAACTCTTCTCGTACTTATTTGTTCTCGAACTTTTTTCACGAACCGATTAGTTTCCATTCCAAAGATGAAGCCTCGTCGTATGAACTGTCAGAATCACTCGCTGAAGCAATTCGACGAGTGATTTTCAGTCAACCGAGCTCCCTAAAGATTACCCTTTTCGAACTTGTCATTTTCAGATCGCTTTGTGTATGACCGTTCACACGATAACTTCGGACAACATCTTCACGGAGGGCATGAATTGGGGAATCTCCTACGACCTACCCAACGAGACCAAACCAGAACTCAAAAATTTTCTTCAGCTGAGGAGCGACAAATTCGCCTACAACAAGCAGTACAACAACAAGGCGATCGTGCCTAGGGATAAATTCAAGTATTCGGGTTGGAACAACGACAGGAATTATCAGATGAGCGCGCCGAAGAGATACTATAAATCGGAAAGGTACTACGTACAGAGGAGACACAGGCGGGATCTTTACAACAAGCTGGAAGTCATCATGAACGCGTGAGTAGAAATGCTGATGACGAAAAATTGACGAAGGTAGCCAATTTGCTATTACTCGATCGGGAAACGAGGGAAATCTGGGAGAATTCGTGACGGGCATGATTCGCTGGCGAATGGTAAATAATCGCGCGGCTCACGTTTGACAGATTATTATTGATTCACGCCTGGAACGAGCGGGGAACGAGAAGGTTGGAAACCGTTGGACACTTTTATCGACGGAGATCCCGGAAGTTATTGATTTAAGTTCGCTATTAATTGTCATCTTATCTTGACATCTATTACATTATAGAGAAAGCTTTCCGCTCTCGGCTCTCCGCACCTCGCCTCTGCATTTCGACCTCGCGATGGATCGTCCCCGTTCGCGACCTGCCGATAACAGGCGCCGCATAAAACATCTAATTGACGTTTCGTCGGTGACACGTTTCACGTCCCCGACATCACAGTCGGCGATATTCGCCAAATATTCACCCGAAACGTATGCCTCGCTTCGACGCAAAGTGTGCGCGTTACTTCTCGATCAATTTCCATCAGCGTATCTCTCGCGCGAATTTACTCGAATTAGATACACGCGCGAACCTTTCACCGCGTTCTCGTATTCCTCGGTGTCTCGATGCTGAAAAATTCCGCTCTGATCCGTGGTTCGCTCAGACGTCTTCCTCCGTCGCGGCCAAGTTCCCCGACGTTTTTTTATTCCATCAACGAACACCTGGGTCACGTTTGATCCTTCGAAGACAGGACGGGTAAAGTAAAGGGATCGTGGATTCGCGCGATATAGATTCCGGCGAGCAAAGGCGTGACCCGGACTAAAAAGACCGTTCGTCCTGGAAAAATTTCAAAGGTCGAGGAACGAAACCACCAACCATCCTCCGAACGTCTACCGTGGAAACGACCTTATTTCCAGGGAACAAGGTTCTCGGGCGAAAATAATCAAGCCCCACTTCCAACGGGGAGAATAAATCTGGCTAGCTTCGGGAATAGAGAGAACTATTTCCTGTAGAGACGTTGGTCCTAGTGGAAGCGATAAATGGCCTGCCAACCGTGTTCAGAAACACGGTCTCTCGCGGCGCCGTCTCCAGGCTTCGCCCTCGCGCGCTCGCCCCGCGATCCTCCTTTATGCCGGATCGTCTTGACAGGCATCGCGTCACCCACCAGCCGCGAAGAAGACCACTCGACAGGCTCCCATGGACCACTCGTCGCAGCGCCGTGTCCGGTTTTCCGACTTCAAATCGACGATCTCCAACGCGGGATCGGCGACATGGAAACGGCAACGTTATTATCATTCCCCGATCTAGAAGTGGCTCGCTTGTTTCTTCGTTCGCTACGGTAAACTCGCGCCGAAGGATCGCCGTTGATGAAATCAATCGCGCGAGAGTGCGGAGAGGAAATCGATTTTACTGCGGCTCATCGACGTCCTTGCTCCTATCTCCGTTACAGAGACGTACGATACCGAGGTGCACCGCGGCGCACTTGTGGACTCGCATACCAGCGGTTGCGCCGCTCAAGCGGAAAACCAACCGTCCAGTTGGTGATCCTAGTCTGTTGGGATTTAAACCCCAACTAAATCGATCTCTGCTCAACCGCGTGGAATTCAGACTTTCAACGCATAACACTCCGCTTTCCATCCCAGATTCGAACAAATTATTTTCTAAGGACGAGCCCTTCCCCTCTCTTTCGCATAGAAATCGACTCTCATCGTTATTCGCACGCACCGAGGGGGAAAACTTTCGTCGACTTCGTCTCACGTTGCCTCGGATTGAAACGAGTACTTTGCGCGACCAGATTATTTCATTTCCTCGTAGAAAACTACTCTTTACCGGAGTCAACGGTTTCGAAATTTCCGCGTCGAGCATTCGAGAAATCGGAATAATCAAGTCCGCGTTCGAGACGAATGAAAAGTAACTCCGGTTCCTCATTGTAAAGTATGATTCCTCCGTTGGACGCTCGGGACTTTCGCGAAGTTCCAAGGCATCTAACGTTTACTACCTCGACTCTTGCGATTGTTTCTCGTTGGAAATTTAATATCACCGCGCACTTTTCGCGATTGCCTCTTTGACATGAATGAAAGCGGTCTGCTAGGTCTTTCGTTACGGAAAACTATGCCGAACATCGTTCATCGTAGGGATTACAGCGACTGTAATCCCTACTCGAACAACTGTTGTTCGACTCACTCGGAGCGAAAACTCGACAATCGTATTACACGTCGATGAACGGTCAACTTCCATGGCGTGTTTCCTGGATTCATATATAGATTTCCAAGCCGTTGATGAGCACACCAGACGGGATATTCAAACCAATTTAGCGATCTATAGCACAGAGGGAAGCGCATGGTGTTTGTGGCCACACCTCTGGTTCGCACGTATTACATTCGTTAGACGAATCACCTGGTAAAAATCGTCAATCGCGAGGCCTGGAACATCCGTAGGTTCATCGAAACTTCAATCACATTGATAGCTTCACTTTCATTCCAGGATGGGCTTCGATGGTAGAACGTGTATTCTACGGGCTTTGTGCGAGGCTTCCCAACGCTTGATGCCACAAGGAAATACGCTCATCGAGGAAATGATGAGAATTGCTTTTTCGTAAGTACCGCGAGAAACTGACGTATATAACGACTTTCAATTCCCGAAATTGTACTACCCTTCGGTTGTCATTCCAAGGATTACGAAAGAAACGATCAACGTCGCGCGACCGTTACCCACGAATCCTCCGAGATCCATTTAATGCATGCATAGGTCCCGAATTACCTCTCTCCTAGCGATCCCGTTACAACCGTCGATGCTTCCCCTACTACCACCTTTCGTTTCGTTTATCTCCTCAACGGCAATATAAAGTAATCTTTCCGCGAATCGATATCGCAATCTTTATGCTCCGCGTGCAATCGCCGGAAGTCTAGAAACCGCCTTACTACTACGCGCGTGCAGCCTGGAACCTTTCCGAACGGTATTTCCCCTTCGGGAAGGGAGCTCGCAGTTGAACTCCGCGGAGGAAGACGGCGAACGCGATGTTTTTTGTCAGGAAGATAAAACTTCGACGAAATCACGCGGGGCAATATCCTGTAAAGTTGCGGATTCCTAGACACCTCCTCCGCCCTCTTTCGATCTCTTCGCCTTATCCTAAAGCCAGCTTCGAGACGTACGCGATCGCTGGGATCGCCGGAACTGAAATATTGCGCCGTGTTAGCCGCTTCCACGACGGACAGCGAACTAGCAAACTATGATATTCCCAGAAAATAAATGTTCTCGTCTCCCCGCTCGAACCACCGTCGTTTTTGAGAAGAATCAATACACGCGTTCATCAGAAATTGTCGATGCAATTGCTTTCTTCCTCCAGGTTACCGCTCAAGAAGGTCTTTTCGTTCGAACCTGCGGAGCATCACACCTACGACGCGGCACACCGAGCCGGTCATCGAGGCCACGACTGCTCGGCCATGTTTCGAGCTTGCAGTTTCTCTCTTATAGACATGGCGCTCGGGAATTACAACGTGCCCGACCCCAATTACGACCAAGTACCTGGCCGTACCGAAGGATTCACGGGCACGCCGGATTTCAGCACGACAACGCCGGGTAGAAAGTACCTCATGAAATGAGATTGAATGAAATTGGAACCGCATCGGATTACAGGCTGCCGAACCCCGCACAGATACGCGTACACGTGCGACGCGCGCGCGTATTACCGAAAGGCTCCGAAAGTTTTACCCAAACAATCGCGACCGAGAGATCGATCAGATCTTGCGAGAACGGTTCTACGTAGATCTTCGCGAAATTTCATCTGATTTTTCTCTCGATCGCGACGTTCGCTCCGCATATTTGGCGCACACCTAGTACGTAATGCAGATACGGATGGTTCGCCGTATTGTCTTCTCGGTGAACCTAATTATAGTTGAATTAGCACAGGCCCCGCGAAGGACGTACCTTAATGGTAATCAAGGTCCGTTCGGTCACTCGAATCGTCGGAGTGAAGCATTCAACGTACGGAAATTCCTGAAGTTCTCGCAAGCTCAGAAATCAATAGCTTCACCTTCGGCTCGGTAGCGAGAGAGAGATGGAGCTCGTGCGAAGTCGTTGGTTTGTAGAATCGTCGAGAAATTTAAGAGCGGGGAATTATCACGTAAACCTGCAAGCCGTCAATTTTCTAATTCCGTTTTTCTTCGCGTCCGCTTTTCCAAGGTCACGTTGACCGCGCGTTGTCCACTGGCGCGTATGGAATGGAAAAAAATGCGGGTTATCCAATAGGGAGCGATTCGTAGAATTCAACTTCAACGACGATACGAACCGTATTCATCTCTGTCCGAGGTAACGAAAGAAAATAAAGGTGATTCCAAAAGTCTCTCGAGCACCCTTCTTTGTTTCATCTTTTCTCGCGTCATCCGCAAACGAGACGCGCTCTCGTCGAGGCCATTGCAGCTGCGAGTATCGGGAAAGTTGGCAAGAGCACGAGGGTGTGCCCTATCTAACCTATCTTCGCGATGCAACGCAAACTGAAATCGATGGTTCGATGACGTTGCGTCCGCCGACGCGGAGGAGCGTCGAGGAATGATCGCGCGAACAATGCTGGTCGACAGGCTCGGTGTTGGAGAAAGGGTCGGCGATATCTCGCGACGATGACGGAGCAGGAGGTAACGTTGAGATTTTCGACGAGTACAGACACACAGAGGCTATCGCCGGAGGTCGGGAAGGGTAACGAGGGTCAGGGGTCGAGTGCGAGTTCGGGGCAAGGTCGAAGGGGAGTTGGTTAGTCGTTCATTTTTTTCATCACATTTCGTTATTTTTTAAACAATAATTTTAATCGCTCGTTTATTCGATCGTTTTACAGACGTGGATAGTGTGTAGAGTGTAGATGTTTGCTTATAAATAGGTAATTTTATTCATATACAATGTTTAGAGTACTGCTTTTAATTAGATCGATACTTTATACATAGCATTTTTTTTATATCGGGAGCGGAATTATGTGAGGATTAGACGGATTTAAGTGCCATCTGCCCGGACGCCTGGTAGCCGGTTCTCACACCGCTTTTTTACGCGCGTTCGCGGTGAAAATTATGCAATCGCATTCGACAAATTATTCTCGGTAGTCGCGACCGCTCGGAATAATTTGCCGACAGAGTTCCAATCTCTCTACGATTAACAGAAATAACTTGCAAATGGAGCGGGGAGGGGGGTTCGAAACAATGCAAAATCTACGAGCGAGACGAGTAGAAACGCTGGGAAGGCGAATGAAAAAGAATGAAAAATGCGTTTCGCATTTCTTCTTTTTTTCATTCTTCGTCCGGGCTCTTCCACGTCGCGTCTCGCGCGAAAGGTTCATTTTTCGTTCGCGTTCTTGGGAAAGACCACGAAGTATTTCGTCGATAACCTGATCGGTCGGCGTTAAACGTCAAGGGGCAGATGGCAATTGGCGAGATACGACAGACACAGACGAACAGACAAACAGACAGATCAGAATACGAGAACGCAGCTCTCGGTGATTCGTTGTTTATTCAAAACAAGTATTCTTATCTCTTTTTTCTCCTCTTCATAAATAGATAGACCAATAGTGTAATGTTGTGTTATGTACATATGTATATATTTATATATATATATATATATATCTCTTTCGTTATGGAATCATCGTAGCGATACCAGTACAATAATAAGAATGATGACAATAATAACTAACTATGCTCGTGATGATGACAATGAAAATGACAATGATGATGATATTCGTATCACAAATGATAAAACATCGGTTAATCGTAGTTGCGATAGTACTTTTCATTACGTTCTTAGCTAGCGGCAACCTGCGACCGGCCAGCGATAAACAAGTGAGAGAGAGAGGGTGAAAAGGGGCGAGAGAAACAAGGAGACACGTAGGAAGAGAGTGAGATAGAGCGAGGGAGAGAGATGAGGGGGGTCGCAAGAGAATTATCCTTGTCAAGCAAACATCGCGTGAAGTACAATTCACACGTACGCTTCTACGTATGACATGCTACGTAAACAATAATGCGGCGCATCGCGCGAGAACTCCCGAGATTTGTCGGTTGCAGATTTCACGTCGCGTCAAATGCTCGGAGTACCACGTTTTATTCGAGTGACAGCGTCGGAATTATCGTCTTTTTCCGTATTTTTACCTCTCTATTCGAAACGACACTTGCTTCTCTTCCCTCGTTCTTCACGGTGAATTACTCGGCGTTCAATCATAAGCGCGCCGGGGATAACGCGCACATTCCTCAATTATTTTTCCGCCTCCTCCCGTCCTCGTTCGTTTCGGATAGGAGGCACGTATCCGCCGCACGTATATTTACAAACACGGTATAAATACTACAATGATAATAATGATCATAATAATGGTAATAATATACATATCGCTAAATCTACCCGCATGCTCGAACGTTAGGTCCGACGTTCGGTTCATGATCACGTCGTACGCAGCAGCGATCACCGTCGTTTACCGTCACCACCGCCACCGTCGTTTTCACCCTCATCGACGCTTCGCCACCGCCACAACTACGAGTACCAACACTACCATTTCTTTGAAACGAAGTTTGAAACGTTTAAAATCCAGTACGTCTAGAAGTATTTTTCGAAAAACGTAACGAACAGGAGACGAGGAAAGTAAAGCGACATCGCAGGATTTCGTTCTACTTTCCAGAGTAACGATAGACAGGTATACGTATATACTAAACCGATACGGTTAAATTTAACGCGAATGTTCAAACTACCCGTAATATTCTTGCGACGATTTCGACACGGACCAGATGACGGAACGACGACGCGTACGTCCATCGTCACGCGTACGAGTGCGGATGTCCGTTGGTATCGGAAAAAAATATCACTGGCAATTCTCGTCGGGAGAAAAGAAAACTCCGAGCCCTTTCGAGAGCCCGTGCTTTTCTTTTCCGTCGTTCGTTCGTTCGCCGACGCGTGAAACTGGCAGATCCTTGTGCCGAGGAGCCGTTCGCTCGCGATACGAAAATCATCGTAAGAGAATGAAGCGCGATTGTGAGAAGAAAGACGAGACAAAAAATCGAGGAAAATACATAAATGTGGAAAATTCGGCGGAAATTCAGGCGCGAATCGGTTTGACGATTCAATAACGAGCCTACGATCCCTCGCCGAGTCGAGACAGCATCGCGACGAGGCTACGATTCAGTATTCTCTCGTCGAAGTTTTCCGGTGACGAATCACGTTGTAGAAAACGAAACGTACAAAATGTCATTATTTTTACGCAGTTATCATGAAAATGTTTACGCAGTTGAGTTGCCGTTCGTCGAAGGTCACGTGCGGACCGGTAAAACGTAGGTACGAAGAAAACCCTCTCTTTTCCGTTCGTTTCTTTCCCCCTCGAGTTTTCCATCTTCCATCTTCGAACCGTCACGTTGCCCTCGAGGTGTATCCGGCTGGTAATAGCATGTCACGTAGTCTGATTGTCTTAACAATACTATCAATTTTATTTTATTTTAATTCGTTAAATTAACTAATCGTTATTTTGTTCAATTTCATTCCACATCCGCGTGTTCTTCTCTCTCGTCTCTTTATACAAGCGTTCGCGCGATAATCGTCGGCGACATCGCGTCGCGAGGACCGCTGCATCCATGGATCGAAATCACGTTTTTTTTTCTAGCGGCGATTCGCCGTCAAAATCAACTCTCGTTTCTGCAAACAAATTTAGCTCGTTCCTTTCGTTCCACGCGATTTCCACATTTGTCGTTATTTGAATAATCATTTATCCTTGTCTCGTTATCATTGATAATAGCAATCGTATCGTAATTGGTTAATCGCTATGGAATATAACTTTAAGTGCAACGTTTAGCGTTTACCTTTACTCAACGGTAAAATCTACAATACGATTCGTGGAAATGTTCTCGTAATATGTACAAATCTATACGCTAACTCCGTCATTTCGCGCAACGACGTGAAACTCGCACGCGGCGTCGAATATTCCTCCGACGAGCATTTTCCCACGAGCAAACTTTTTCCCCGAAATTTCACGTAACTGCGACGAACACGACGCGCTAATTCTCGCATCAGTCTAGCGTTGCCTAATACGCAATCGATTGTAATTATTCGATCGTCCGATAACTAGTTGAGTATCTCGCGCGTTGCTAGGAAATTTCCGCTGTGTTTTTGAAATATTTGCTTAAAATTAATTTCCAGTCCGGTCAACTTGCGCGAAAAACTTATCCCATCGCGGCGATCCTATCTCCACGTTTTCATCGCCATCTCGCTCGCCACCGATTTCTCTCTTCGCGCTCCGCTCGTTACTATTTACATCCGTTTATCGTAACTCAATTCCATGCATTAGTTGTGCCGTGTATTTTGAAAATCTTAAAGAAGCTGAATTTGTAAAAAACGTCTCCCCGACCATCGTAACGCTATAGATAAACTATCGTCTATTAGATCTCGTTAATTTTATTTATGTCACGGTATTACTCGGCAGTTTCAGTGTAGCAAAATGTTTCTGGCCGTCTTTTTCTACGTGCCGTTCGAGTTCCGCGTCGAGGTTGTCGCGCGATTCGGAACGGCGGAATCCGCAGAAATGTACGAATCCGCGGAATATCGCGCGTTGCACCTCCTCGGAGAATTCCGATTCCGCCGTTCCGCGCTCGCGCCAAAAGCCTCGTTCGACGATGCTCGATCGTTTCGACTTGGGGAAATAATGCTCGATCGAAATGACTGGTAATTCCTTATCGACGGAATAGAGACAAACTCGTGGACCTTTTTCCTCGATGTTGCCCCGGTACCTCGAAGGACAGGCGATCGATCGTTCTTTCTCGCATCCCGCGCGTTCGCGTTACCCGTATTTGTTCTTTTTTTTAAATGTTTTTTCACCGCAGCAGTTCTATGGGGGCGCTATGTACAATGGTTGGAGGATGACGGGCGACGTAAGTTGATATAATTCCCTACAAGTGTGGAAAATCGCGCGACTAACGAACGCGAACGAAGATTTACGTGACTAATTGTAAGTGAACTCCCAGGAAGACATTCGATAGTTTTAGTCGGTGGCTGTCTCTGTGGTATATAGCGATGTAAATGAACTAATTATCGATAACTCGAGTATAATGTTCTCTCCTTCGTTACCGCTAATCAATAATCTAGCGTTTAATAATAATATAACAATGATCAGCCTCGCGCTTCGTGACGCGCGAGCTACTAACAATATTTCAACAGGGATTCGCGTGTGCCTCGGGGGGAGTCGATCGCCCGCATCCCGCGAGCCGAGTCCCGCTCGGATTTTCAAAATCAAAGGATCGGTACGCATCTTCGACGCTCACGGGCGAGAAACGAAGTCCTGGACGCTTTTCCATCAAATTTTTGCCACCATCGTTGGCGC
Organism: Arge pagana; assembly: GCA_963969455.1. Taxonomy (NCBI): domain Eukaryota; kingdom Metazoa; phylum Arthropoda; class Insecta; order Hymenoptera; family Argidae; genus Arge; species Arge pagana. The sequence continues at coordinate 24,162,803 of OZ018309.1, read as the reverse complement.
GGCTCTCTCCATCGGATCAAATACACTTCGACCATACCAAGCTACAGATCGGCTACGCGCGCGCGCGCGTTTCACTTTCTCATCAAGCCTTCGTTTCTCGAGTGAGTGGGAAAATATTTGACGTACCCTTAGAAGTAACGAGTTAAAGCTGTGTCACCATTTTAAGAGGCTCGGCTCGAGGTTTCACGGCGAACGTTGCGCGACGAATGGCGAAGAATTACCAGGTCTGCGGTGTTCGACGCGGGACTCTCGTGGGAGCAGATCGAACGGGGAACGGATCGATCGCGATAGAATTACGTACGACAAACAAACCAACTTCGGAAATCCTGAAAATGCGCGACGAACCAGCCTTGCGAAAAAAGTGTCCGAAGTGCGCAAATGGTGGAACGTTACGCGCGTGATCCAATCGCGGATCGTTTCACGGACTTGAAACGTACGTATATAGGTATAGGCGTTTACAGGAATATCATCGGGTACACCCAACCGATCCTATCGAAGTATGATACAGCTATCTAAATACTATTTATACACGAGTGTTTTTCTTCGATACCTCTTTCCATTTCACATTCGGTCGACCCTCTCTGCTCTCACCATTTACAAAACTCGTACTTCTCTCATCTGCATATTTATCACCGCCACCTTTTTCGCAGAAAGGGTGCGTGAGAAAGTCGTGGAGAGAGAGACAGAGAGAGTGAGAATGAGAGGGAGTGAGAGAGTCGAATGGGAGCCTAGGGTCGTGCTTGGGTGAGATGTCGTGCGTAGAATCGGCTACAAGTTTCATCCTTACGGGACAAGAAAGGTTCACCGATCTTTACCTCACTTTCGCACGCGGGACCGACGCTGCGGCAGAATTGACCTTTCCCAATTTCGTCGCTCCAAAAAGAGTCCCGCATCCGAATCCCTCTTTCCTCGACCATCCTCCGCACGAGTGAGATCGCATTTGAAGAAAAAACTACTCGGAGGCAGGCGAAGTCGGCGTAGCACGGAGAATGATGCGAGGCAGTGAGCAGGGAGCTTTTCGTGGTGTCGGGCGCGTTGTGCGCGCGGACGACGCGGTGAAAAGCTGCAGCGCGAGCTCTCGTGCATCCTTTACACTTCGGTTCTCGAGTTGTCGCGCATCAACTCGCGAGTGATTAACTGGCATCGAGCTCTGCTCCGGGCAACAACGACGCGCGCCTACTCGTGCGAAGCGAAAAATTGTCGGACAAATCGACTGAGAAAGGTGAGATTTTCGAGGCGAGGAAATACGTTACGATACGTTAGGTCTGATTTCAACGAATGGAAACCAGGTGAACGACCGAATCGAAGCTTGTATGTATAAAAAAAGCTCGGACATTCCTGCTACCGGGCAAGTGGCGTGTTTCGTTTTATTTTCGACCTACTCGGGGTTCGCTTGTCGCGGGATTGGCTCGGGTTAGGTCAAAATGAGCCGGGGTAAGTGAGACGCGCTCGACTCGTTCGCTACATCGATTCGCGACTTTGAAACTCCTCGCTTCGCGGCGAAAGACTTTCAGCGCGATGTTGTCCGTGCCAGCGCGTTCCAGCGACGTGGGAAGGGAGATGGAATTATCGAAACCCCGATAATAAGTCTGGTCCAAAGAACGAGGGATAGTTTTCTAAGAAAGGACGTCAGACTGACTCGAGAAGGAGAAACAACCGCGAAACCAATCTTCGCGATTTTATTTTTTCAAACTTAAGACGCGACCGTCGACGAAGGATGCAACGAGGCACGGGAAAACGGGGGAAATAGATTGGAAAATGTAACGGAGATAGATTCGCCATTCGTTTCGTCTTCGACATCGTGTTGTCGATCGGATACCGGAATTATCCTTTCTCGGCCATCTGCCACGCGGTCACCTCGACGAGGGACAACTCCAACGCGACTCCCTCGGCACACGCGCGATATATATCGTATGCGTATATACATATATGACAATAATTACGTGTAATACTCGTATCGCACCGTTTATCATCTTATCGTACGTATCAAACGTACCGTACGCTTAGCTAGGTGACGTGTCGTGTTCCTAAACTTACATCGAATAACACGCACGTCCGACGAGTTTGCGAACGAATGATCGAGCGATCAATTCTCTATTTTCCCCGACACGGCTGACGGAGGAGCGAGCGAGCGAAGTAGGAAACTCGCGCGACGAACTCGACGCGAGTGAAACAAATTTTCCAGACTAAGTCTCGCTAAATTTCCTGCTCTGGACGATTCCGCGCCGACAGAGTCGTCGCGAATCCTCGTTCGTTAAAATTCACCTCCGTTCGTCTCGCAAAGTCGTTCGTTTCGCTCGTCTCGGCGTAGATGAAAAACCGATCGGATATCCCGCTTCTAATTATCCACTCGTCGAGAGCTATGAAAATGATTTACATCTATCTTAAAACGTTACGTGATATACTTATGTACGCATGCTCGACAAATATCCGTCAAATTCCACGTGTAGCTGTAAAATTTCACTAAGATCTCCCGAATTTCACCACCCGTTCGCGTCTGTATTATAAAAAATCTCATAGGTATTGCTATAATTATAGCTACTCAACGATTCATTAAAATTCGAGGATCCGTTCGCGATGAGACTGCTGGCTCTCGCCCGATCGAATGACTTCACACCCGACGTATTCCCGTCGTCGTATCACTCGGCTGTTTTCCCCCCACCCTTCCTATCTCATTAAATAATTACTCGATTATCATCATCATCGTCGCCGTTATTATTATCAATACAATTATTATCGTGACTCGTTATGATAAATTGTAATGGTGATTAGACTTGTCAATATTTAATATTACGATTATTGGTAGTATTATTATTAATCATCGTTATGTATCTATACACGTTAATGTTACCGTTACTTTATATGAGCAAATAAATTGATTATTTCATATCGGAGGAGAAGAATCCTCGGATTTTTGTTATGTATGTTTGTTTGCTTGTTACTCGTCTGCCCGTTCCATTTCCTTTGTCCGCGCAAATTATATTCCCCTGACGTTCGATATTACGTTTAGGTTAGTTACCATTTCTTTACCATTCATCTTCTTATTGATAATCGTTAGGTTCGAAACGCGAGATGCGTGACGCTTCCGTCTGCGAGTATGAAGCTTCCGTCGTTGCGTATTCCCTCGCCGCCGCATCGTTGTCATCCAATCGAAAAACCCTTGATAATTATCGTCGTTCCTCTTTCCCGAATGTAATACCAACTCGCCTTTTCCCATTCCCTTCTCCCCGTCGCTTTCCACACCAATTCATCGTCTCACCTTCCCGCACGTCGCGCACTACCGCCGAATTTTCTTCACGATGTGTCCTCACGTGGCATATTTTTCTTTTTACTCGTTACGAATAGTTTTCATCGTTAGGATTTTCATTTATCATTGATATTCGATTATCGATATTATTTGGCATTATCATTAATATCGTTATTGTTGTTATTATTTTCAGTTATCATTATAACTATTCATCGTTATTACTAGTACCAGTATTATTATTGTTATCATTATCATTATCATTATTATTATTGTTGTTATTTATTATTTATTATTATTAGCGTTGTTACGAGGGTTGCTGCAGAGACGAAAAGCACTTTGAGCAAAAACGCAAAGATCTTCGGATTGAACGACGCGTGCCTCGTGAAATTCGATTCAACTTCGGCAATTTCCTTTTATTATTTTTCAACGCCATTCGAAATCTGTTGTCGATTTCCTTCTTCCGTTGCTTTCGCTGGTGAGTATTGCAAGCTCGACGCGTGGTGGGAAAGAAAACTCGGCGCGAGAAAATACAAATGATGCTAGTAACACAGAAACGGAAAGGGCAATCCGTGGATCATCGCGCTCGTAGACATACAGTCGAATCGGAGCTTTTCGCTTACAACGATTTCCAACTCTGACGTCGAAGATGGCAACGCCAGGCGATTGCACGGACATTTTCCTCGGCTCGTACCCCACTGTTCGCGTTGCACTTCCTCTGAATTCGTCACTTCTCCGAGCCTTTTCTTCGTTACAATATAAAAGTGAGCATCGAGCATCGACGACTCGTTTGGCAGGGGGCTGTCGCGATCTGGGGTTTCAGACGGACATCGAATTCCACGTCGCTGGTGTTTCGTTCGTCGCCTTCGGTCGTTCGTTCGATCCCAAAATCCTTCCTCCTCTCGTGCCTCTGCTGAAACGGGAACGCGGAATCGCTGCACGTGTTTGGAATTGGCAGTCGGATCTCGTCCTCGAACAAGCTACGGGCAAGATGATATAAAATCGGCAGTTCAAGGTGCACGAGTCGCCGTTAACCTAGCCTCGAGGATTTCGCGAAATCGGGATTATAAAAATACGACTCGTTATGCGTTTGGCACTTGGGATGTTCCGCGTACGACGTATCTTTCGCGAATCGCGAAGTTCCAACAATTAAACCGGAAGACGAAAACTGAGGGGAAAGGAAACGAACAACTCGCGGAGACAGGCGGCGTCACCTGATCGTCGCGATCTCGCGGTCGTCCGCTGGTCTGGGTCGGTTTTATTTCTTTCCCTCGCGTCGGGTGGTTTCACCCACCTCAGTTCGACTCGCCGTTGTCGGATCACGCGGTCGGAGAACTGGCGGTCCGCGACCGACGAAAATCGGTCGCGCGCGTCGCTCCCGCGACCTTCGATTGCGATCGGGAACGCGAGAATCCAGAGATGCCTCCGGATTCCGGATAATCAACGATAACTTGCCGAGCGGCATGAAACGATCGTCGTTAGTCCTCCTCCGGCCCCATATTCATCAGCATCATCTTCTTCTTCGCGATTTTACTGTACTTGATATCGATGGGCTTCGTCGTGTCGTACAAACTCGGGGCTTGGAGTATAATCAAGGCCGTACCAAGCACGCAGGCCAGCGTGAAGATCCAGAGAAATATTCTGTCGAGCACCATCGCGACGTACTTCCAATCTTCTTCCACCTGCCAACAGAGAAACAAACACAACGATGGGAAAAGATCATCGACACTCGTGCCAATCGCTCGCTGTCCTTCTCCCGATTCTCCTTCTTGGATTCGCGAGGTAACGATAATTCTCCGCAGAATCGCCCCAAGCTCGCGAAAACTCGTCTCTCGCTGTTTTTTACCCCGCCTTCGAGCTGTTTTTGCCTTCCTTTTCCATACCGTTGGTCGAGTATGAAAAGTACGTACGTTTCCCTCCGATCGACGTTTCCGTTCGATCGTTTACAGTCGTGTTATTCGCAGCTCCCGAGATTCCAGCGTCGCGATATCGCATCGTTCGAATACCGGGCGAGATGCTACGTTTGACCCGAAATTTCGCGAATGCTAGGAGAGCCGAACGAGTATCGAGCGAGAATGGTCGGGCGAGGATGATCGGTTATTCACGTTTCGCGAAAGGATTCCGGAGAATCCGAAGGCGGAAGATTTATCGCGAAGACAATGAAGCATCGAACGGCGGAGAGTTACGAGTTTTCCTAATGGCGAAAACTTCCACTCAACAATAATTTATCGAGCGCTTCGGGGAACGCGGAAATCGGGCCTCGGAGACGTCGGTCAACGGGCACGAACGTGGCTCGCGAAATCGTAGTTCTCGAATCGTCCGTAAAACGTAAGGGTACGCGCGAACCACCTCTGCAGGATCGATCAAGAACACGTACGAGGGCGGGGGGGGGGGGGGGGGGGAGGGGGGCGGAGGAAAGTGACTCACGCTTTCAAATTTATCCTTGTTTTTGGCATGTTGAGCAATAAATCTGGCATCCTCGATGGTTTTTTCAATCTCACGAATCATTGGCTTCTCGAAGGTTGGGCTGACGTCGTCGTGGCCGCAACCGGGACTCGCTGGACTGAACAAATCGTCGTCGGCGCCCGACAGGGGAAGAGCCGGCAGAGGCTCGTCGAAGCAAGGCCCCATCGAGGTCACGACTGCGATGGGCGCGACCTCGAACCTCGTGGCTGGCATTGAGGGCACATCGTAATCGGCGCTGTATCGCTTGCTATCGTAGCGCATGTACTTGTCCATTTCCGCCGGTAGATGAAAGACGTCGGTTAGAATACCGTCGGGTGGTTTGCCCTCCTCGTCGCCCTCCGCCGGATCGTCTTTCTTCGGCCTCTCGATGAACAGGAACTTGGGCAACACTTGTATAAACACAACGCGCACCCACTTCGCCATTCTGTGCGTAACGGGGGAACGAAAATTCACGTTCAATACCGCGATAGTCACCACAACGGACAACGTCACTAGCACCATAGTGAACAACAAGTATTTACCTAAGAGGGGCACGGTTAGCGAGGTGGGCGGAATGATTTCCGCTAACAATAAGAAAAACACAGTCAACGACAGAAGGATCGAGATGGACAACGACACTTTCTCACCACTGTCACTTGGCAGGTAGAACACCAGTACGGATAAGATCGAAATTCCAACGCACGGAATGATCAAGTTCACGGTATAGAACAACGTCTTCCTGCGCAGGGTTATGTAGAATATTATGTCGGGATACGGCTCTTCGCAGCAGATGTAGAACTTTTCGTTTCTTACTGCAGGCACTTTTATGATGTCCCATTCCACGGAGATGTAGTAGTCGGTCAAGTCGATACCGACGTCGATCTCGTTCGAGTCTTCCGTTTGCTCCAGATGCCGAAGGTCCACCTGAAAATCACAGTCATTTCGATAATGAAACGTTCTCGATATCCTACGGCAACAACTGTGAGACATAATACAATGACGATAAGTAGCGCCATAGCGATAAGTAGCATGCGCCTAGTACGATTTTCTGTATGATATTCTGATCAGCTGCAATCACGAGTAGAGTACAGGTATCAAATAGATGGGAAACAACGTAACGAATATGATAAATAAATGTATCAACTAAATAGGCAACGAACGAGAGACTCGTAACGAGTGATTAGTTCGATGAACTTGGCAGAAACAATACAGTCATAAGTAACATCCGATCGATTATAATCTTCGATACAATTCAAGAGCTTAGACCAAGGCCAGACAACAGCATTGGGAGCCTCAATACACATCCAATGTCCACGTAACCCTGCTTTGAATAGCTTTGGGGAGGATGCAATTCGGACTGCTGAGGGTAGTTTGTGCCAGAAGTAAACAGCCTTGAGTGAGAACGAGTTTCGATGGGTCGAAGTTCCATGCGCTGGAATATGCGACATTGAAGCTCGATCTGATTTTGCTAGTCTTGCCGAGCGATGTGTGTTTGAATCAAGTTCGGAGAATAGTTCTCGAAGATGGATGGAAGAGAAATTTGCTATAATTTAAGAGAGAGAGGTCGCGGGAGCAGTGGAGAGACTTTCGGTAATTTTCGACTCGGCGTAACGTAAGATCCTTGACTAGGATTGGTTCAAAAAATTCAAGAGAGTCCTCGAAGATTGTGGAAATTGTCGTACCGTGGAGAACCTCATTGCCAACGACCGTTCGGAATGATCTAATTTCGTCGTGTTTTCGGAGCGGCGTTCTCGGAGAGATTCGTTTCTGAAACTAGGTAATACCCTCGAAGTAGACGAGTGGAGACGTGTAATACCGAGGGACGAAAACTGCGGAGGGCCAACGATTGTCCGAGAGAGAGAGACAGAGAGAGGGAGGAGCTATTCGTATGCAAATTTGTAGAAGGCAGAGGACTGATACCGCAACGACGCATTACGTTCTCCGAGGCATATCCATCGCTCTGGATCACGTCCGTAGGCTTTCTCGCGCGGCGGTATACTTTTTGTAGAAAATACATCTTCAACTATGAATTGCGAGGCTTTTCGCGTAACACGATTTTGATCCTCGGCTTTAAGCATGCTCGACGAATTTGCAGATCGTCTGGAGAGTGTCGCGATATCCTCGAAGTTGAGAGGAGGGGAGCGAGGTGTATAGGTATCGATAGCCTGATAAGTCGGGCGTGGTAGTTCACGGTGGAGGATAGAGCCCAGGGGATCGAGGGTGAAGGGTTGAAAATGATTTGCATCCGCGGCATAGAGGTCGAAACATAGCACCGTCGAATGCCCCGCCCAGACGCCGCTGGACTTAGCCAGTCGGACCTGAACGGAAGTGGCATCGATCTGTCGAATTCTGAGGCACGGGGTACAGTTTCTGTTCGAACAGGAAGAAGGAATCTCGGCAAAAATTTCGCGACCGCTTATTGTTAGGAGACGAGACGCGAAACCGCTTCCCAACTCGTTTCGATCGAGCTTTTTGATAAGAGAACACGAAGCTTCCTAATTTTGCCGAATGCTGTTGCGAGGCTCGAAGGAAAGTCCGACGACGCGCGACGAATAATCGCAATTTTCCCGAAAAACGTACGAAGTTTTGTCGATAAAAACTTGTAAAAAAAAAACGCAACGCCTGAATCTCCGACGAAACAATTCTCGTTGCAGCAGCATCCCTCGACATTTAGCCGATGACAGCATCGAGGCAGCTCGTATTCTCTTCCGATGAATATTGGATCTAGTCCAACGCAAAATCAACCCGACAAATTCTGGTTTGAAAAACGAGAGACGACTTTTTTTCATCAACGAATGACTGCCTGCCTCGTATGTACAGCGGAGGAAGAGTGGTGCCAGCACAGACTTCCGTTACGTTTACTATTCTTTCACCGACCTCGCCGGGAGCAGCTACTATCCGAAGGTTCGATTCGATCCCCCGGAGTGATGACGTCACGACTAATCAGTCGACCAAACTCACCTAGTGTTTCGCTTCTCGGGTCTCTCTCTCTCTCTCTCTCTCTCGCTCTCTCCCTTTCTTATTCCCCGGCGCTCGCTGCACGCTATATTCTCCATTCATTTTCACGGTTACGAGCACGGTCATTTCATTCTCATCTCGGTATATCGATAATCGAATATCGGGTATCGCCAACTCGGCAAAACCGTGCAACTATTGAACTATTTCGAGATCCTAATTTCGTTGCCGTGCGAGCGATCGCTTCGTCGAGGCGAATGATTCGATCCTCGTCATAATTACCATGATACGCGTAACACTCACCGTGTAACCGTCGTAAGTCCAGGAGCCGAACTTCATGAAACAGGTTTGCTCGTCGAACGGAAAATACTCGACGTCGATCTCGCAGAACGATTTGTAGATAGCGGGAGGTTTCCAGACAACTTTTCCGGTATGGTGTAGAATCGCTTTCGTCATGATCGTCACCTCGTAATTGCCGTCAGCGCTGCGAGAAAACAGAACGACTTTATTAATGATATCTAGAGATTTCGCGGATTAATTGGCGATCGTTAGTTCGTTCCTCGATTGCGAGGAGCCTCGACGTTCCGCGAAACCTAAGGAATTGGGAGGGTAAAGCCAAATCGCGGCGGATAAATGAAAGACGCGGTAAGGAAAGTAGTAGAGAGGGAGAGAGAGAGGATGGCGATTGGGCATACAGAGACAGAGAGAGCGAGAGAGAGAGAGAGGCGGCGAGGGGGAGAGAGAGGAAGAGAGGAGGGTTAGTACAGGTATGCGGTAGTTTCTGGCAGAGTGTACGGTGGCAGAAGTAGTAAAAATTCAATAAAATCTTGGGTCACGTATTAAGCTTTTAGATGTTCTGGCTGACTGGAAGATGCCCGGTGGACACGGAGTCGGCATCGTCGAGTAGAAAGAGGTTGGAGGAGGTAAGAGTGGAGTACGAGGGTGAGAGATCGATACGGGTGTAGGGAATGTACAGATATAGGAAAGTTGAAGACGAGCCTCGCGACTCTTCGAGGCAAAGCGCGTACGCCGTTTGTCGGGCGAGCGGTTTTGTGCGTCGTTGTCCACGCGTCCGACTTCCTCGGAAACTTTATTTCCATTCAAATGAGCTCGATAGGATCGTTATTTATTTATTTGTCGGCATCGCAGCGGGAGTTACCCCCGATATACGGTACGCGAGCCGACCCAATTAAGATTGAAATGACCATAAATTTCGCCAAGTTAGGAGGACGCTGCTAAGTAAAGCTCCCCTCACACAGACGGTTGCCCATAAATCAGAGAGCGGCTTTAGCTGCCTCCAGACCGGTCGAAATATCGACATTTATTTTCCCCCCGAAAATACTCGCCGGAACATTTTAGGCCGTTGCGTCAGTATCGAGGATAGAATCAGCCACTCCGTCGGCACACCATCAATCCGCCGAGTTTTAGCGAATTCGTTTCTCTCCGTGATTCCGCGAACAGAGGCGAGGTGGACGACGAATAGAAGCGGGAATAGCGTTATCGTTTCGAACCAATAACGCTGCTCGAATTCGAATTTCGTACGATCTCATCGTTCGAGCAATCCGACGAGCTCTGTCCGTACCGTACGTTCGCCACCATCGATCGCGAAGCCGCGTCTAGACCTCGAGAGGAACTCATTACGACCCTCCGCCATTTTCGACGCGAAGTGTGTTGCTGTCTCGGTTGTCACCGAACCTTTTTTCATTCTCCCTTTTGTCGTTAACGGATCGAAAGGTGAAGCTGTCAGCGACATTGCGGAGGTGCGAAACGGAGGCGAAGAAGCTCCCGCGCGTTAGCCAAATGAAAGGTCGTACCAGACGTGTTTCAATCAGCAGAAGTCATCGACCGGTAGGTTATACCGCGGGCCGAAGGGTGCGGAAAAATTCGATGAAGGGTTCGAGCAGGGAAGGGAGTGGGCAATAACTATATTGCCTATTTCTACCACCCTGTAATTTATCACCGGCTACGTCTCCCTCGTAAAAAATACAGCCTACGAGCTACCTGTCGTTATACGACCTATACCAAACACTCGCGTCGATATCGCAGCCTGCAATTTCTTCATCGAGCAAAACTCTCGAGAGAGTTAACGGCTAAGCGCGTTGCTAATCAGTCTCGAGCGAGGTACTTCGAGTGAATGACGAATATTCAGAAGTGAGAAATGGATTCGAAGGGGAACAAGTAACGTTTTTACGAATATTTCACCCCCCTTTGTGGGGGATACGTTTTCGTGCTTTTTTCAAAGTGTTATCACGGCGTGGAGTATCGATCGAGGAAGCTCGTGAATGAGGAGAGCTTACGGAGGTTAATTATACGCCGAAAGAGTACAAATTGGCAATCAAGTGTGACTTGACAGGAGGTAAAGCCTCGCGTTTAACCGAGAAATGAAATTGAGTGTCTGCGAAGCGATACTCGTAAATCCTTTGTCGACAGCTCACCGAGCAGGAAAAAAGCGTGTGCCTAAACCGATGGTATTGATTTTTGAGAGGCCCCTCGGTACGTCGTCGCGTCTCGAAGAGCAACGCCACCAGCAAACACCGGAGCCTCGCGAAACGCGCGAACCATAGGTCAACCAGCATTAAAATTGCGCGCAAAGAAGCGTCCGAGCAGCTCGAATTTGCGTGGAAGTAAGAGCTAACCAAATATCATCGGCTGAATGCGAGTGGTGCTGTCTGCGACCAACGGCTGAATCGCGAGCCGAAACATTCCGCAAGCCGTACGTAACGAGCTTAACTGCGAACAATCATGGCATTGTTCGTCACCAGATGGAATACGAAAACATAGAGCTTCTGCTCGACGGCAGTAGTTCTGCCTTCGAATCCGAGCGAGAAATGCAGATGTTCCCAGAAACGCGAATGCTTGCGTCGATGAATGGTCGCCTGGCGGAACGATCGCTCAAACCCATCGCGATTTCAACGCTATATCACACGGATCGGTGTGTATTCAGAGCAAGTATTATGCATATTAAATCAGTTTTCAGACCCTTTATGATAACCAGCGAGCGATGAAAGAGGAAGGAGCACGGTAGGCTCATCCAGAGGTTGTCAGGTTCACAAACGAGCGACGCGCCGCGGCCCTCGTACCTTCGTCAAATCGTGGGAGCCACCCGAAGCGTTCGTAGTCCTGTCGTCGAGACGTCTTGATTCTCCGTTGAACCGCTAACAAAGCAGTCAATGCTCTTTCGCAAAATATTTACCGCGCACAGCCGTGTAACCGACAGTCGCGGAAAACCATCTTCGTCCTCCTTTCTGACTCTGGATACCGATTCACACTCTCCAAGATTCAAAGCTGAGCCTCCAAAGTTCGTTGGACACTTGCAAGCCTCGACCATGATATTTCTTCGCGAGACTCGAGTTGCTGATGTTCACCGTTTTTTCCACGCGATATAAAAGTTCCTCCGACGCGAATCGTGGTATCGAGCAAACGAATGAATCTAGTCGCGGAGCCTCCGCTAAGAGGTCAGATACCACGAGGAGATCGGATATCTTACCGCGAACGCGTTTCTAGAGCGAAGCACGTATCGCGATAACAACACGCACGTGCCCGGTGTATCCGTAGACGCTGTCGCGCGGTACTACGAAAAGCTCCCGATGTACCTGAGACGTCGTAAAAAGCTCTCGTGCAACAGGACGCTCGGTCGATAGGTGTAATTCATGACGGCAGGGTCTCGCGTAGGTATCGTTGTTACAGCGCTGCATCGACGCAGAATCTCGCGCAGGGTTGGCGAGGCCGCCGCGCGAGTAATAAGTTTTGCCTCCGCGTATCCATCCACAATAACAGAACGAGGATGCTGCAGGGCAGTTGGGTCGGAAGGAATTGTAGCCGTGTTATGTATATCGTGTTCTATTTTCTTGGATCTCGTGCTGGGGGCTAACATGCAGCGTGGTAACGGCCAGAGTGTTGTTACAGCCGGAAATTCGCTGCATGTACCGTTGAATAGACGTTGGTAACTCCGTTGCGAACGGGTATGTACGGCTATTATGTATGTAACGCGCGTAGTGATTCCGTGCAGACGACGAGAAAACTTTCGGTCTCGACTCGAGATTTAGGACGCGAACGAGGCGAAACAGACACCTAACGACATCCAACGGAAAGTACTTCGCGAGTCTTTAATTCGGGTGAAAACACGTCGTAGGTAGCTCTCAGGAATTACGAGAAGCACGAGTTTCAACGTGTTCCGAGCAGGTACCACCGTACCTTCCAACGACGCAGCAGGAGCTGCAACGCGGGTCGATTCGCGGGCCATAGAAACGAATCGCGGCTCTTCGCCACCGGATCGGAATTTTTCCGAGAAATTTCGCGAATCGAGGATAATCGCGTTGCCGCGAGTTTTGTTTCGAGGTGGGATATTATCGCAGCGCAGCGCGTATGTGGGACGAGTGCCGGAGCAACGAGACGTGGCTTGCATTTCACCTGACCTCTGACCCTTGACCTCGGCCCGGAAGCTAGGACTCACCTACAGCTACAAGGCTTTCGAACACACCTTATCATCCTCTCGCATTTCGCACTCGTTAGGTGCCCCGTTAAAACGAACCGTATACCCGAGCACGGGAGACAAGAGGCGTCATCAAACGCAGGTACACGCGAAAAGGCGTCATCGGAAGAGAAACTCGCGAAACGGCAGGAAACTGAAACTCCTGCGGGCGTAGAATAAATGGGAACGAGGAACGAGGGGGGGAGAACGTGGGGCGAGGAAGAGGAGAAACGAGAGAGTGAGAGAGCGAGAGAGAGAGAGAGAGAGAGAGAGAGACGTATAGGAAGGAAGGATGAAGAACGAAGCGAGAGATGGTGTGAAGAGGTAGATAAAAGATCCAACCGAGTATCGTCGAGTGGAGCTTAGTGGAGCAGGTTAAGATTAGTTTACTTGTTACACTTGCTACGAGGTCGCATACAGCTGGAAAGGTCACGCTCAGGGCGTGATGGGGTCGCTGGAGCGGAATCTGGCCGGTAGAACCGGAGAATAAGCGAAGGAAAGAGAATAAAGAAACTTTCCTCGTCACGGCTGCCGGTGCAATAAAGCATTAACAGTATGTACTGCAATTCGCGAATAGTGGATTTTTATTGCCGCATGACTATCTACGAGACGGCTGCGCGACCTACACTAATCCCACTTTCGTCCAACTTCTTAGAAGCTAACGATAATCGTACCGATGGAAGTTTGCCACTTTCTTAATCCGAGACAGATGCTGTTCCGAGACGCTCTTAGCGCGGCAGCGTTTTCTCGGGTGCCGGGGCTGGCACTCTAAAGAGCTCCTGGAATCTAATCGAATCGAATGATTTTGTCGGGCGAGGAGAACGGAATTGGAACTGTTCGATCAAACGAGACCTCGTATCGCGTGACATAGAAATCCCCGAATCGAGTGGACACGCGAATAAATGGATACCAGTTAGTCGAGGAAAGATATGGTCACGCGTGCCGGACAACGAAGAAATTTGTGGACAACGAAGGCGCCAGAGTCCGATCATTTAGGAAGGAAATACGTTACGCAATCAAACTCAGCAGCAGGTAGCCCCCGAGTTGAAAACCTCGAATTCGGAACTGCGGTGTGATTAATTATCTGATAGGTCTTGCTTCGCGAAGTTCGTTCTCGTCAAAAACTCGTTGTACCTAATCCGCGCGGAGCCTGGGCGGAAAATTTTCCGCCACGTGGCAGCAAAAAAGCGCGGTTCAAGGATACGTAGGGCGTAGAAAAGGTCTGATAGAGGTTAATTCGGTATTTGTAAGAGACACGAGTAGTCCTGAATCAGGAATCCTGATCTGTATCGTTTCCTTTCAGAGCTCTGCGGAGATAGGTCTCGGTAGTCGACTGCGATATCCGATCCCACGTAACTGATAGCGACGCAATAAATATATTATCGCTGGATCTGCATCGCGAAACTGTTTCGCCGCGTTGTCTCGCGACGTAACATCGTCGCACCGCGGTAACACTTGATATTCGTTTAACAGCCCGACATAACTCTGCATCAGAATAACCTCTACACTCCGCGAACAACCGACCAGCGATAGACAAACGTATACGAGGAATAACGGCGCAACGTAGACGAAGGATACGGGATGGCCTATCTTCATAAATGATCCTCAACGATTTCGTTATTCGCGGTAACGCGACGTTGTCGTAAAAACTGATACTCCGGCATCATCATCGCGCGATCGACCACACGATTCGCGGGGCATGATACTCGTCGTAACTACGATTCTCGGGCATACGGAATGTCCCCGGCGTTCCAGCCAGATCTGCTACTTGTCGCAAGTGTACGTTAATTATCGTACTCTGATGGAAACAATGCGAACCATTTCTCGCCCCTAGTACACAGGTTATTAAGCTTCGCCGCTAGCAAGTTCCTCTGTCTTTGATTCTCCTCATAATTATCCAATTAAGGGTAATGCTCGCTGGCAATTCTGTGTTGAATTATAATCTTGGTCCTGCAAGATTCTAAACCACCCATTCATCCGCGAGAGGGAGTAAAAAATTCTCCCATTATATTTACGAAGCTTCGAATTTCGAGCACCGAATTGAATCGAGCAGCAATTTGTCCCGATAAAGAACAATGCCGCGCGTACTCGACGATTACATCCCTGCTCTAGTTTTTCCGCACCGAGTCGATGGTCAGGTCCGACGGAATCCGGAGCCGTCGGATGTTGCGTTCGCAGTTCGAACAGAAACGACGAGATGTGTAATTATTGCTACGACTTACTTGTTATAAAGAACGATGTCGGGGAGCCAGATGTGTTCCGATGGGACGTGAAGAGTATCGACGCCACCGTAATCGTCCGGGTTCCATTTCAACTTGTAATCATTCCACTCCTTGAACAAAAATAGCCAGCGTAAATTTATCCGTGCGAGATTTTACAGCCAGCGAATCCGGGCCTATCGATTGCGGGATGGAAAGTAAACGGGGAAATCAATTAATCAAGCTTCTCCATTGACCCCAGCTCTACCGGCAGTTTTTCATCGCGAGGCCGTCGAGCGCGGGGTCTCGGGGGTATCACGCCGCGGGGCGCGAGGTCGAGAAAGTGGGAAAATACAAAGTTCACTCGCCACTGAAACTTCTCGTCTTTCCATCTACTTGAAACTTTCCAGTCTATCGCGACGGCTGTCGATCAAGGGGAATGATTAAGCATCGTAGCGCCTCGAATCTCGCACGCCCTTTCACAAATGTATAGCTTGATAATTGTACGGGACAGATATATCCGTTCTTCTTTCCGTTCTTCGTCCCCCCTCAAAGTTTTCGGTCGCCGAGCTTCTGCCCCGCAGCAATAATTACTCTTATTACTTCCAATCTCCCCTCTACTTCTGGTAGCCTCCCCTCTCCACCGGGGCAAGATCGCCTTTCGTTTATTCGGAGTTAAAAAATCGCGGAAAATAACGTTCTGCGCGCGTGTCGTTTCATCCCGAAAAATTCCATCATCTCCTCGCGCCGATAATACCGCCGCGAAAAACTACCCCGAAATTTTCGAATTCCGTTTACAAAATCGGATAAATATACCGCTTCGCGCCAGAAAAACAGCAGAAAACAGCATAATCCCGGGAGCATTTCGCCCAGATCGATCAAGCTCTGCGAGCCACAACAGCTTCTTCTTACTTTAATTAATATCGCTCTATAATTTGAAAACTCTCGGACTGATTTCTTCTTGCGAAGAAAAAGTAACGAGAACGCCGCGAGGCTTGGACAAAACCCCAAATTTCTCTTATTCCAGGGGCAACAGAACTTTCCATTCGAATCCATCGCTGGAATGAGAAATTGAGAGATTTAAAGAAGAAGTAAGATTGGACGAGTCGAGGCAAGTATTTACGGAGAGGCGAAGAGGAAAAAAACAGGAAATTATCCGAAGACGATAAAGTCTAGCGCCGATACGTCACTATTTTTCGAGCGATACTCGAGCAGCGTGTCAATTATCGCTTATCGCGGGGAATTCATACGCTCGTCGAGTATTCCGATTGGAAAAAAATCCACACGGCTTTGCTGGAATTCTTTGACTTTTGTCCGCGCGAAAAATTGAAAATGACGCGGCGTTGCTAACTCTCGTTTATCACTCGATCCCTGGTGACGCGAACTCGACGCTTTTTCCCTCGCTGCGTGGGAATTTGCATTTTTACTCTATAAATTCATCAACGACATCGGACGCCACGTTTCAGGAATTCGCTGATACGTCGAATCGACTCTTTCTAGCCTGGAAAAATGTACACACGCGAGAGCGTTTCGGTTGGGATCGGAAACGGAGAATAGGAACGTTTACCCGTCTCGAATTTGTCCCCTCGAACACCGAGCTTTTGCCCGTATACCGCTCCACCTATCTCGGATCTCTCTCTCAAAATGCCGGATACACCATTGGCTGACTCGACTCGAACCATTCGTCTTCCGACTCGCAGGTTTCACCGGAACGAGTCTGGGTTTTCGAAAGAAGGTCTCTCCTTTCGCAAATCCGATCATTCGGTTTCGCATAGTCATGAGAAATGGGCGCGAGAATCGCGAAAAGGGATCAGAGACACCGGCGAAGAAGACAATCACGACGGCTAAGTTGTATAGATCGAGACGCGGCGGATCCAGACTCGTGATCCTCTGTTTGCGGAAAAGACTCGTCGCGACTGGGAGAAAAAAACAGAACAACAACCAAACATCAATTGTATGGAAATTACCCAACGTGTTCAGCGTAAAGCTCACAGAAACGTTGAGAATGTTTTGCATGCTCGTTGCATTTCAACAACGGATGAAAAGCAAAGTTTGTTCGCGGCGAAAATAGACGCTCGTAAGTATGTGAGGTGAAATTTGGAAGAAATTGGCAAAGAAGTGACCCGGTCCTCGAGCCAAGGCCCGAGCGATCGCGAAGGAACGATGATACTTATTGCTCGTGATATTAAATCGTCGATGAGGTCGGAATTGGAACTTGAAATATCGTTGAACGTTGAGAAACGATGCCACTTGTCGAGTATATCAGCGTGTATAGGAGGACGAGCCGCCTGTCGGATCGGAATCTCGAATATCCGCGAAAGCCAAGCTCAACGAAGCTTCCGAATCTGCGTTGCTCGAGGTAGAAAATGGTAGCGAGGGAATTTGTCAAATCCACGGGTCAGAGTGGTTTCTCCGATGAAAGAGAGGGACGGAGAGAAAGAAAAAGCTCGCGGTGAAAAAAACGATGAAAATTCGGAGAAAAAGTGGAGGACGCGAAGAAATAAAATACAACGGCCAATGTAACTGTCAAAGCTCGGGATAGTTTCCGCGTATTTACGACTTATATACTCAACTGTTTGTCATCTTTCCAAAAAAGGATCCTCGTATCGTGTTCGTATATTTTTTTATCGTCGAGTTTGGGTTCGAAGGATAGAGATTTGACTTTTATACCAGATCCGCCGGATTTATTCTTTAAATTATTGACCGTTGCCTGGCACGGAAATAAATTTGGTCTCCGACACCAAAATGGACGATATCATTCGTCTCCTGCAATTCGCAATAATTCGACCTTCTCACTAAACAATCGGGTAAGCTGCGGATCTTTGGAATTGTTGGTATTTCGGAAAATATCGAACGTTACTCTTATAAATTGGATTGTAATAAACCTCGCTGGAGTCGCTGTCGTCGGTATTTTTCGGTCGACTAGATACGATAAAAATGACATAATGTCAAATTCCACGGCTGCTCTCGGCGAGCTTGAGAGGAAAACGTGAAGAGATAGAAAACGGTACGTAGCAGGGAACAAGAAACAAGGCGCGAGTCGGGACCTGATGACAAGGCGGAGACAAGTGAAGCCAATATTTGTGATGTTGATGGTGAATATATATTTATCCGAGGGAGTAAAAAGCAGACGGGTTCCTCAGACTCGAAATAGGACCGGAGGGTCTTTGCATCTTCAGACACGGCTTAGGCAGGTATATTACCCGCGAATGAAATCCCTCCAGTCGCCTTCTGCTGCTGTCCTCGAGGCTCCCGAGACGAGAGCTACGCCCCCACGTTCAACGGTTTGGAATTTCAAAGGAACTCCGATATCGTCGCTCACTTGTTGACGCCGACAAAATTCGAATCGGTACCGACGCGAAGTAGCCGTACCAAAGTGGATGACGGATGGAGAGATGACACGGAAATGAAGACGGGGGATGGGGACGACGGGTTGCGAGGGAGAAGAATTCACGTGGATGCTAGTTGCCCATTATTGGCAAACGACGTTGAAGCCCGCCGCCTCCACCCCCTGCCCATGCTCCACGGCTCGAGATACGTCTGTTGGCGCGACAAATTCCCTCGGCATTGGGGCGAAAAGAAAAGACAGATTTTTCAAATCGCAAACGCTACGAGACGGAACCTCGCGTCTTCGAGACGACGAGATCGGATCCGTGAAAAAAAAAACGCCCGCGGAGAAAACCAAGGAAGAAGCTCGGCTAGAATGCGGCTGTAACGCCACGGATGAACGATGAGAGGTGGAAGTCTCTTGCCGACGAAAGATTACGTTATCGATGATCGGTGCCAGAGGTAATATTCAATTCTTAGACTCTCACCTCCGGTATTATATTTCGAGGTAGGGTAGGTATACCGTATCCCCGAGTGCTCGACGTGTACGGCACTGCCGCGTGATCTGGATCGGTGAAATTTCCATATCGCTCGAAACATCGAACACTCGGTCGTGGTTTCGCGTTCCGTGGGATAATGCGTTTGCCTATCATCGGAACTAACTGGAAGATATCTAATCCAGATATTCACTCGCTATTTGCGGGAATATCGTGAGTCCTAGAGGAGCGGTGAAACTCGGAGCAAAGAGAAACCTGTTTCCTCCTTTATTCTCGATGTCTGAGGCTCTCGAGCAGGAGAGTGAGAGATGAAGATGGACGAGTGCACGGATACACGTAAATTGACAGGGAACAAGGATGCGAGTATTCGTATCTGTAATTGGAGATCGCGACGTTCGCCCGAGGAATCTGGTAGGCAAGCGATATCGAGTCTAGAAATTGAAAGACAGGGGAAGAACATTCGTCGAATCGATTCGAAGCGATCGGACGTCGTGATTTCATATTTCCATGGAAATGTACCTTCATTGGACGATTCGATCGCGAATTTGTGCCGATTCGATGATTCTACTGCTCGTACGTCGTCGAAGTGGCTGTAAAGCGAGGTGCGAACTCGTCAAAAACGGGAGCTTCGAGTTGTGGCTCGTTAATTCTGTGGATATAGAATGGATGACATCCGATCGTTCGTGGAAAGACTGGTCGACGTTCTCTGTCGTCGGCGAATAGGGGCACGCGACTCGCGAATGTAGACGGTGTTACAGGATCGGGGAAACGCGCGGTTATTACGAAATAGACTGTTACGTGCCGCAGAGCTGCTGGAGGTTCAATTCGACGTTCGATCGTCCCTATATCCGGTTGTCAGAAATTTAACGACGCCGTTACCTTTCGTTACGTCTATCGACTATCATTCGTCGTTACACGCGACGCATCCAATATTCACTCACCACCGGACTACCGGTGATCCACTCCGCGCGTTTCATTTCATCGGCACGTGCGAAATGCGAGACAACGATGTAGCGATCTAGCGAGTGAATACGCGCGCCTAACCTAATCCTACGAGAACACTGCACGAAAATCCAGTTCAGATCCGTTTTTTTTGATCGGAGGGAAAATTCACTTGGGACGTATTTCCAGAGTTTATCTACCATTGATCATCGGCTGTAGCTTGTCACGCGGCTCGATAGAATCGTGTAATTAGCAAAGTTCCAGTTCCCCGTGCACGACCTGCGTTTCACGCGGATCGCATCGGTGGAAGGTTCGAAGGAACGACGCTTGATTGATCGATGTACGCTTCGATTGACGGGAGATGGCCAGAAGCTGATCGTTACACGATTCGGAATCGATTCTAATCGAATCAATCGCGGCGGACAACCGACGCGTTGAAAAATTAGGAAAAAAGTCGTAAATTACGATTGCAGCGGGTTGCTAGGTGTGGCGAACGTTCATTGTTCACTGTCGCGTTATCGAAGGTAATTGAATCCCATCATTCATTCGATGGACGCTGGAAGTATCTGTAAATCATGATGGAAAAACACCGATAATTCCAGGGAATAGCAATACCAAAACGTGCCCCACGCTCGGTGATCGCTGTAACTCGTAAGAAAAATATCGCTACAAAATACATCATCGCGCAATGGAAATCCCACCGATTCTGGGAAATCAAGAGATTCGACGCGAGTAATCCATGGATCGTTCTCGTCTTCGCTGCACGAGTGTGACGTGATTGGAAGTGTACGCTTAAATTGCCGCGGTAATTGAAATTTTTCCGCTGGTACACATCCGACTATTTCTATCGACGACGGTACTTTGTTTGGTGTAAAAAAATCATAGATCGCGGAAGACTGGATACGTCGAAGATGGCTCGTGAATCGTAACACCTATCTAACCGGTAGTCGATAAATTTGTTGGAAAACGAGAGGAACGAGGTTTATTTACACAGGCATTTCTACGACCGACAACGCGATGAACAAACTAAACCTCTTCTTCCTCGGGCCTTGTCCCCTATTCTCTCGGCGAAACGCGGTTGATTGCCGCTCGTATACCGCTTCTCCCAATCCTGGCAATCTCATCTGGTCGGACGAAACGAAAATAAGAGATCTCATCCCCTCGGGAAAAAATTTAGTTGATCCGTCGAGTCGAGTGGAATTCACGGAGTACAACTAGCGCGGACGAAAACTGGCGGCAGGTCTTAAGTGTGGGACGATGATGGTTCCGCGAGGTTTTTTTTTCCTCGAGTTGGCCGTATAGAATCGAGACTATCAAACTCGAGAACGCGAATCGATGGTCGTTCGCGAATCGACGTGATTTTTTCCTGGGAGAAAAGGTGGAAAAGCTCGTGCTGCTCACATTTCGCAGGTTCGGTGGACGATTTCACGACATCGCATTACCGATATCGTGTTCGGCGCGCCTGCTGGTGCCGGTGTCCGTGTTAACGGTATACCAGCGTTCTCCGTTAACTCGGTCGCAGCAGCACAATTCCACGGGCGAAACTTATCCCATTACTTTTATCAAGCGTGAATTTAACTTAATGCCGAGTTTAATCGAATGTACAGAGGAGTAAGGTTAGTCGAGCCTCCGGAGTGTCGCGCTTGCTCGCCTCGCTCGAGACTTTTCTGATATTCCAGCTTGTAACAAAGACTATCGGATCGGGCAAACGAGCGAAAACGACGGAAAAAAACTATCCCCCGGCATTCGACGTTTGATGGCACTCGGGTAATATCTTTTCTGAGATGGCATTTTTTACGGGAGCGAAGACGCGTCGATCACGCGAGAGCTAGGAGTCGCGTTGTAAAAGCAAAATACAAACTCGGCGATATAACCAGAAGTTTTCTTCTTCTTCCTACCAACAAATTGGTGAACCTCAATTTAGCCGAAAATACGACCCAAAGTCGGATGGGACAATTCAATCTCGACGAAAACTAACTCGACCTCGGACCTCTACTCTGCCAATCCTGTGAAGAATATCCGAGTAGCCCCCCACCCCCCGCGCTGCCGTTAAGATAATTGATTCCTCCGTCGAGAAGGATCCCGGCCAGGAGTGTAATTATTTGGCGATCCTCTTCACGTCCGCCAGTTTTCACTTCCTCGTCTCTAATCGAATGAAATGTGAAAAATGATCCGAGCGGAGGGAAATATCGATGGATGCAGATGTTGGCCTTAGTTTTATCGAAAATAGATATTGGAGCGGACCGTTCGATATGGATTCAATATCGTGCCTCTGTTTCCCCGAGTCGTGAATATTTGAAAATCCGACCGTGCCGAGTGAAGAATCAATTTTTAAAACAATTCCGATTCCCTCGCGTTGTCTTCTTTCCTCCGTCTCCCCCCATCTGCTTCCTGTTTTTCTCGGTCCACCCCCTCGCGCGCGACGTTTGAGGTACCGTCGTTTGTTTCCGACTCATTTCACGATTCATTTTCCTCCAGATTCCCGTCGCATTAACAGGGAAGCATCGATACGATTCCTTTCAATTTTACGCGCCAAATATTTTACTCTCGCGTATCTGCTGGCACGATTCACCGCGCGTCAACGGACGAGAGTGCTCTGCTGTAGTCCGCGGGACGTACGGTATCCACGTATATTGTTCGAAGTAATTCCTCTCCGTGCAAAAGCGGACGACGCTCAACGCAACGAAAATATCCGATCCGATCCGGAAGCAACGTGAAATCTGATAGCTTGTCCGGACTTTTGATTTTGTACCGGATTTACTGGCTCGAAAATTTGCTGGCAAATTAGTATTCTCCTCCAGTCATTGCGCTACTCTCACTTCGCATGGGGAGAAGAAGGATCGTTGATAGAGCTTTCTCCGAGAAACATCTCGAGTACGAGTAATTTGAAACGCGAGAGAAGACCGAGCAGGACACGCTCGTTGTTCCGAACCACTTCGAGAAGTACGCGCGAACGTATTGCATCGACGTCGACAAACCTCGATGAAGATATTTCGCCACGCCAGTTCCAACTTTCCACGAGGTTTGTCGCAACTATTTCGTCGACGGGCGTCTAGTTTTTGGAGGAAACATCGTTCATGGTTTGCTACAAAGAAAAAACCGTACGCGCGAGACGTTTCGCATTCCTTGGTGAAAATGAAACTACGGACGACGAAGGGAAGGCAAAAAGGAAAGGAGGAGAGGTCGACGAAAAAGAGGACGACGCGGCATCGCATCGGAGAGATTTGGATTTAATTTCGTTTGGAAGCTTTCGTCGGCAAAGCTGTTCCCCTTCGGTACTCCCTCCGTCTTCATCGTCTCTTCTTCGCTGTCACTCGAGGTACGAATTCCTGATGCGGAGACGCACGTATTGGACGGAAGTTTGCAAGGTTGGGTCGCGGCACGGGAGGAGAAGCAGGAGGAGAGCGCGGAGAAGTGGCGAAGAAAGGTAACGGCAAAGAAACTGTTGGCAACGGCGAACGGCGAAAGCTTCCGGGGGTGTTTTATTCTAATCAAAGTGGAAGCCACTTCGGTACCCTTAAATATGGATGTGCGCGCGCGATGCCCGTTGGTTCCACGGTGCCCGGTGCTCGTAGCTGCTCAAACGTTAGCCAATTCCACGGAGCCACCACGTTTACCGACAGAAAAGCACACATATTTATCTTTGCCTAGACGCACACGTCAAAATATACGCGTCAGCTCGCACCTCTTCCGCCACTGAAACTCGCGCGACACCCGTCTCTGTATTTCAATGCTGTTTGGTAACAACGTATGCGGAGTTGGTTAATCTGCTTGATTGATTGGGGTGTTGTCCCGTACGACGCGCTTATACCCGTACACAAAGATCTCCGGTAACTCGGTTTCCGATTCGCTGAGGGGTTATCCTGCCAGTTCTCCCGTGTCTTTCCCAGCTTACATTTCACACGCGAGATCAAACGTAAATGAGGGGACGCAAACAATTTGATCCAAATCCAATTGCTCGTTTACGAACACGCGCTTCCGCCGATGACGCGTCAACGAATCCATCGCGACCACTTTTATTCGAGGAAAACGCTTTCGCCTCGATTTTCAACGAGCCACTTCGCGTGAAAATGCTTCGACTCAACGGAACAAATGAAAATCGATTTATCTGCAAAATAAAATCCGTAGCTCGATCGTCGTGATCCAATTTGCGGGGAAAACTCTTGCAGGTGTGGAAGAAAAATATAAAAGAGTATGAAATAGAGATGCGGAGAGTGAGAAGAATTAAGGGATGCGAGTGGCAGACGTCCGTTTGCTAGTTCGTAGATCGGCAGATAGAATTCACTTTACCACCGTAGAATATTCGCAGACCTCGCGAATGCGGAGCGAAGATGCTTCAAAGAAAAATCAGTTCCCAAGCAAATGGACTCGAGGTGCATCGAGTACGACGCGTTTCTGTCACGATCCCTGATACAAACGTGTAATTATGTATCCGTAGAATTTGTAGGGCTCAAAGAATTTGCATAATTCGGAATGCATTATCGCATTGTTCGCGGAAGACGAGACGTCCACCGCGGAATTGTATTACTGGATGATTCGTTAGCGACGCTTTTAAGGCAAAACGTCACGCGCTTCGTTGCGCCTCGGCTTCGTGTGTCAGGACTCGATCCAGTTATCTTTTAATCGTGTTTCGTTCAAATTGCCTATTCAGTCTTGATTATTCTTGTAAAACCTGTTTTCCCATTTCGTCGCAAAGTAACCGAATTACTTTTATCGATTTTCTCGTTTGATCAATGTACTTCGGCGGGTTTCCCCGCCCGTCGACGCTGCGTCCCCCCAGGATCGTCTTACCCGCTCGGCGGAGAATGCTCGATCGTTGCCGCAAAGTCGACGAGGATTCTCGGTAAAGAAGCACAATCTCCGAGCGAGGCGAATGAAAATCGCGCGTGCACGAGCAAAAGAACGAAGAACATACGTTCAATTAAGAGATAAGAATTCACGGAGCACCGAGCAGCCAACCGTCGAGAGCCCCGCCTCGTGGCCGGGATTTTTTCCACGGGATGATATCTTCGTGCCGGCGGGGGGAAATGGATTATCATCTGGGAAGACAAAGTGGCGAGGTATGTTAAGGGCGGAAGAATAGTCCGTCTTAATGCTCGTCGGTGGAAAGTAAAGTCGCCCGAGCGCGGTTGTACAAAGGGAGGTTCAAGAGGTCGCTGAAAATGGTGGAAATATAAATCGAGGCTTTAAAAAGAGAAGGTCCTCGACGGAGCGAGTGACGCGTACGTCGTTGACTCGCCACCGACGACTCGCCTCGCGCATTGTTTCTCCTTTGCATCGCGTTACCGTTCCTCTCATTACATTTCTTCGCTAGCATCGGAGGACGGGGATTTTTCAGGAATTAGCGAGACCTTGCTCGTTCGTCGCACGACGAATACAGGCACGCGAAAGAGAAACGTGGAAACGAATGGAAAGCGAGAAGAAAAGCAATCCTCGGAATTGCTATCTCGACGGTGTGCCTGATCTGCGCGAATTTAAAGGCTAACACGGCAAAAAGACACGATCGATTCACGCGTCTCGAGCAGAGTCGAAGTACGGGCGAGGAGTAGAGAAAAGGACGACGATGCTCACCTGTTCCACCCAAACGTTCGTCGTCATGATTTGGTTCTTCAAATTCTGCAATCAAAAAAACAAAAGCCAGATTAAAGTCGAGTGTATCGTGCGCGAGGAGCAAGAAGCTGAATGCCGAATGAGAAATGGGAGAAAAACAAGGAAATAGAAAAATACTCGGGACGAAAAGGTGATAAGATGACAAAGAAACGCGGTGAAAGCG